>CM062920.1:72689047-73939047 GCA_031878705.1 Tapirus indicus
TTGTTGAACAAACACAATACCTGAAAAACCGCAGAATATATTGTCAATAGAGAGGAAAGAAACTTCCATGTGATTTTTTTTTAAGTGGCCTGCAGTCAACACACAAAATCAGACTTGGCGAAGAGCTAAATTTCTTAGTATTGATACTTCCTCATTTGCAAAGTGACCAAACCACAAGAGCTATGCTGAAATCTTGCCTCATTGGGATGAGTTCTCACTCTCTGCTTACAGATTTCAATTACCAAAAGTGTCACAAGTGACAGTCACTCAAATTCCTTGGCTCTGTAGAAGTCAAAACCCAAGTCAGCCAAGCCAGAAACACCTTCACTGATCTGGTTGTGTTTTGAATCATTTCCATAGAAACTGGAAGAATTCCCAGCAGAGGCTTCCTAACTTGCAGCAATTATCTTAAGGTCTGATTAGCATTTTAAATGTCACTTGTATAAATTAAAACTGTTTACAGCTCACAACGTCACTATTTTGTGATTCATGATTGCGCCGCAGCTAGCCAAAACTCACTTTTTGGAAAATCCCATTTTGAATCCCTGCTGAATTAGGCCTGGCAAAATCTCCCTCTTGATTGCAATATCTAGCTTCTCTTTTCATTCTTCGCTTTGGTAATCTCAGCTTCCTTCCTTGGAACATTTTGAGTATTGGGGGTGTCAAACTTGGCAGGGAGACTATTTGAAAACAGTCCTTTTGGTTATGTAAGTTACTCAATACAATTCACTGCTGGCTTAAAGAAAACAAATGAAGACTTCTGAGTATCGTTCTATATCAGTCGAGCATCACTCATCATCATCTATCTTGTCGGTGTACACGTTACTTTCCCAGAGATTGGAGGATGGGATAATGATTTGTGGAGGTCACCTCTACTCCTAGTCATTTTTTACCAAAAACAATACTTTAAAATCGCTCCCTTTATGCATACTTTATTCCACCAGCATTTCACTGATTTACTTTGTTTTGCTCCAGAATTAGAGAGTACAGAGGCATTTCATGCTTCTCTGGTCAAAGGCGGCTGAAGGGCAAGAGAAACACCTGGGCTTGGAGAGAGATTCCAAGCTTTGCTCCACTACTTAGAGCTCTAGGACCTAAATAAGTCCCTCAGCCTCTGTTTGCCTCGGCTTTCTCACGCCCAGCCCTGCCCCAGTCTAGCTGAACGCTCAGACCCACAAAGGAGAAGCTGGAGGGTCAGCCACAGTTGCCCCACAGTGATCTTTCTAAACTTCCACCTCCCTGCTTTTAACCCTCTAAGCAGAGGTCAGCAAACGTTTTCTGGAAAAGGCCATATAATAAATATTTCTGGTTTTGTGGGCCATACATTCTGTCTCAACTACTCAGCTCTGCTCTAGCAGCATGAACATAGCCATAGACGATATGGAAACAAAAGGGCAAGGCTGTATTCTGGTAAGACTACTCACCTCTCCAGCCCCATCTCCTACCAATTTGCTCCTCCTCCATCATGCTTCAGCCACACTGGCCCTTTCCTCCAGTTTCTGGAACATTCCAAGCTTGTTCCTTGTGGCTTGGAGCATTTGCACTAGCTGTTCCTTTCTGTGGGCAGTTCTAACCTCAGATCAGCATATGCCTGGTTCCCTCTTGACATCCATCTCTTGGTTTATCATCATCAACTCGGAGAGGTGTTCATGACCACCACCAGTCAGCCACTGATTAATGAATGCCCCTGCTTTATCTCCTCATGGTACTCAGCACTCTCTGGTAAGTAGTACGAAGGAGTCAGTTCCCACAATAAGAGTCATGGATACAGACTATTGATATTTTTTCAATCTTATATGTAAAGTTTAGCAAACTTTTCATCTCATCCATTTTTTTAATTATTTTAATTAGGAGAAAATTCAAATAAGATAAAATTTACCATCTTAACCACTTTTAAGTGTACAGTTCGGTGGCATGAAGTACATTCACATCGTTGGGCAACCATCACACCATCCATTTCCAGAACTCTGTCATCTTCCCAAAGTGAAACTCTGTACCCATTAGACAACTTTCCATTCCTCCTCCCGCCAGGTCCTGGCAACATCTTATCAATTTTTCAACATTAAACGTTACCAGGCAAAATCAGATTAAGAAAATGTCGGTGTCTTCTAAACAATTTTACTACCAAATTTCCAGCCCTGAGCCCCTTCGATGTAGAGATTCTGAAACCACCATTGAGATCTGATGTTGTCTTATCTACTTTTTACTTATCCTTTTCTCTCTCCCCCACTACAGTGTAAGTGCCATGAGAACAGGAAGCTCCTCTTTTTCCTCACTGGATGGCAAATGCCCAGCACAGGCTAACCCAGAGCAGGGGCTCAGCAAAGTGTCATTAAATGAAAGAACAAAGACGTGAACGACGGCCTTTGTGTTTGGGTTAGACCTTGAGCTGGGCTCTCCAGGGGCTCTGGATCCATAAAGAAGAGACGGAATTTCAGCTCAGGGAACAGCAGAAAACACAAGCTCCTGAAGGCCTGGGTGGTATCTAACTTGTGTCTGCAGGGCCAGGTTCCAGCAGGTAAAGGAGGAAAGCAAGGAGAGAGGAAGAGGAGCCCGGAAGGTAGGAGCGCAGGTAGAAAGGAGGAGAATGCATTGGAATTTCTGCAGAGTATGCATTTGAGCATCCTGGAAAGAAAGGGCTGAGGAAGTAGTGGGTTGGATTGTTAAAGATCTAGAAAGCGTGGTCATGTGAGTCTCCTGGTTCTTGACCAGGGAATGTCATGATGCCAGCTGGTGTATAAGAAAATGTCACTTGCAGCCTTGTGAATATCAGGGTGAGGGGGTGTGTCCAAGTGTCACATCCCTTGCAAAAACTATAGTTTCCAAACTTCAGCAACAACTGGAGGCAAATGTTGACATTTCCATGGCAGAAGCATTATCATAATGAATCTTCTCAAAAAGTGAAGGGAGACAAAATGTACATCTGCCAGGATATAGAGTGGCTGATCTTTCCCACCCCAAAAGAAAGAAGAGAACTGAGCCAGCATCTGGCTCAACACCCTTCTGATCTCAGCTCTGGCCTCCAGGCCCTACGTCCCTATGACCCTGGGCTTTGGCCAGATAGATGAGATGCTGATCAACAGTGTGTAGGTTGGGGGGCTGTATGTTTCCCTGCTGGGGAGTGATTATACACAAAGGATGTGACTCACCAACCAGCTCTGATCTTGATTTCATGCCTCAGGCCTCCAGGAACCCTGACTCATTCACAAGCCATGAGGCGATTGTTTTCAAGTGGTTGAAATCTTACGGTAAATTGATACAAACAGAAGTGGGTTAGGCGTGGGATTTACTGATGTAAATTGGACTTACTCATTGATTCAGATAGTGTCCTCTCGTAATTGGTCCTATGTGTAATATCTACCTGGAGGGATTGTTCCTGCCAGAGTTAATAAGCCTTAGTTGAAAACTTACTATGTGTAGTTGATCCTATTAGGCGGTTGAGTTGGACAACTATACATCTAAGCTCCAAGTTCTGGAGGAATTCACAGTCCAGTGAGGAAAATTTGGCTTAATTCAGCCGGCATTTATTAGAAGGATGGTGTTGGAAGGGAATTCAGGAACTGACTAGTCCCATCTACTTGCTTTGCCAATCAGGAAGCTGACAGGCTGAGGTTAGGTTAAAGAAACTGACACTGGATTAACTGACTCCCGGGGCTGATTGTCACTGAGCTGCCTGCTATAGAAGGAGGGGTTGATAAAGGAACCACCCCTGCTTTCACTGAGCTTAAAGAACTTTCAAAGAAACTGGACTGACACATAAAAGTATTAACACAAGAAACGAGTGATGTGGGTGCTAAGTGGAAAGTTCAGAGAAGAGGGTGCTGGGACAGGGCAGGAATAGTCAGGGAGAACCTCCTGGAGGAGATGATGTTTGGTCTGGGCTTTGAAAGGAGAGGATTTGAGAGGAGGGAACGAAGCGTGACAGCAGAAAGGGGGCAGAGAGAGCAGCAGCTGTGAAGTCTGAACCAGGCAGGGCAAGAGCAAACAGCGAGCCTAGAGCACACCCACCTGCAGAAGAGCGTGATCAACTGAGACCACCAAAAGCCACAGCTTTGGGCAATCCTGGGCCACTTGGTGTGCTGGGAAATGCTTAACAGCCGGCTCTGGGAGGAGGGAGGAGCCCTGATTTGTAGCCTGTGCCAATTATCATGGTGGAGATACTTTTCCCACAGCTGATTTCAAAGATGGCTGAGTTTAACAACAAGCTCACAAATTTTCTAAAAATTTAAGTATCAGCTCCTGTGAGCTCCAGCACTCCACTGCCTGGGACCCTCTGTTTACAAGGACCCTACTCTCCTAGTATTTTTATAATAGCTGCCCCTTACTGAGCACTTATGGGTCAGGGTCTATGCTGACACTTGACACGCGTTATCTCCTTAATAATTTACAAAAACCCTTATAAATTAACAAGTTGATTTTTAACAGTTAATATTGCCATTTTGCAGATGAGGAAAGTGACATTTAGAGGTAGTAGAAAGCCAAATGCTTATCACTCTAAAACGCATACTTTTAACCTTTATACTATACTCTTCCTCCTCCTCTGACCACAGCTAATATTTTTGTTCTCATTATTACCGCTTTTGTGTTGTTTCTTTTAATCCTCAGAACTCTTCCGCCCTATGCTGTGAAAACAACCAGAGAAATGACTTGCCGGTGGATCCATTGTCCACCTTCCAATATGAAATACATTAAGGGAGGTTGCCTACCTTTATAAGTATGCATTTTATTGCTTAGATTTTCAAATCCTTATGTTTTAATAAAAAGGTTAAGGAAGTAAAACTATTCCTTATTGAGAAAACACCAACATGTGACAAGATGAAATGGAAAAGAAACTTTGACTTCTAACCTTTCATAAATTTTAGATTTCACAAAGTTTTCAGGGAGAAGTTAGTAGACATACCTAACTGCTGAATTTTTTTCCTCTCAGCTCCCCTGGAAACAGAGCCTGAGATGAGGATTTTTGTGCAAGTGATTTTTTTGTGTGTGTGGAAAAACCTGTCAGGAAGTAAGGGAGGCAGAAGAGGCAGAGCAAAGATGTAGTTTTAGCTGTAGTCTGGCCCCAGCCTGATCTCACAGGAAGTTCTGGGGTAGGAATGGCATCATAGTGCTGTCCCTCCTGAAGGCAGGAGGACGAACTTTTATATCATGTCATTGGCTGTGGGACCATAACCTCCCAGGCACTTCCCATTGAGGTCACTCCTGTGGACCAAAGAAAATTATTTAGAGAAGGACACAGCTGTGAGCCGTTAGTAGCCAACACTCACAACAGGTAAGGGATAGATGCACCAGCCAGGTAAATGAGGGCAGGGCACTGGCAATGTCTATTTCAGACAGGTAACCAAACTGAACCCTCTAATCAAAAGAACTTCACTTTTGCCTAATCAACCAGTCACAGTCATTAGCATGTTTAGATGCGTGGAAAACCTTACAATCCCAATTCCCGGGTTAAGATTTCACATCAGCCACAAACCAATGTTTTGAGTAAAACTGCTGTGAATGCTTATACAGCCAGAATTTCTTATGAGGGATTGAAATTTACATTTCTCTTCATATCTCTAAAGATCTTCCAGGGGAAAGACTGTTCTTATTCATTTGTGAATATTCATCATTCATTTGTGTCCTTGGAGACTAAGACAATCCCTGGCACACAGCAGGTGCTTCATAAATGTATTGATGAATCAGATGCTTAAGAAGCCCTCAAATAAGGTGACCAATTCATCCTAGTTTGCCTAGAATTGTCCACTTTTGAAACTAAAAGTCACTCATCCTGGGCACCTTCCTCAGTCTCAGGCAAAATGGGACAACTGGTCACCCTACCCTTGAGTCTTTCTCCCTGCTTCTACCTCATGGCTGCTTCAAATCAATCCAATCTCTTTATCTTTCCTAAATGTCTCCCAAGAGGGAAACTTTTAAAACTCCATGGGTCATACATTCATAGGAACTTCTTCAAACGTCTAATGTAACTGCTCCTGCTGCAATTTGGATCATTTTTACTTTTTTTGTCTCCAGTAGAAACACCACCACAACCACCTTCAAAACTTTGACATAGGAAATATTAGCCTGTAGTCCTTCGATTCTGCCTTCCTTCTCACCCGCTAGGGTAGCCAGTGTCCTTGGTGGAAACTGGGTGCCCCCAAAACCCTGCTTCAAGCTTGAAAAAAGGCCAACTACACCTACAGCTCCAGAATTTTTTCTTCTACATCCTCTGTGTCAAAATTTACATGTCCTGTGTCGCACTTTCCTACCTAGAGTGTAACGATTTGTTCCTCAAAATAACATAATGAGGGGCTGGCCCGATAGTGTAGTGGTTAAGTTCGCACACTCCTCTTAGGCAGCCCAGGGTTTGCAGGTTTGGATCCCAGGCGCGTCCCTACACACCACTTATTAAGCCAGGCTGTGGTGGCATCCCACATATAAAGTAGAGGAAGATGGGCACGGATGTTAGCCCAGGGCCAGTCTTCCTCAGCAATAAATAAATAAATAATAACATAGTGATTTAACCTAGTTGGAACAGGAAATGTAAGCACTGGGGCAGCTTTTTGTCCCCTGTTTAGGCCCTCAGACTAGCAGGCACTCTTGCAGGGTATAACAACATCACTAATACAATCCAAAGCAGGTTAAGGATTAAATGAATTAAAATGAATGATGAGGTGAAGATTATCGGTTTACATAACCCAAAAGCAGGGCTGGTTCGGTCTCCCCGAATTCTGCTCTCCTCTGCATTACCATCTTTCAGTTCCGGACAAACTCTCATCATGGAAGGGTCAGGCAGTCATCATCCTTGCTGCCCACATTGCCACAGGAATAGAGACCCCACCCTTCCAGAATCCGTACACCACATGTCTAACAGGGACTCGGGTCGTCCCCTTTGGGCATGTGCTTGTCCTGAACCAGTCATTCTGGCTGAAGACAGTGGGGCCCTCTGATTGCTAAGGCTGGGGTCACTTGCCTCCCATGTGACTGATAAAGGGAAGGGGAGGGAAAGAGGGAAAGGATTGGGTGTGGGACTGACAAAAACTAAAGATGTGAAAACCCCACCCACCTAACTCCATACTTCACCTACCAACAGGGCTTTGCCTCCTCGCCATCCTGAATCCATCATAAAACACTCTGGCTAAGTCCCTAGAGCCTTATTTAGGATCCCCTGGGGGAAGGGGTAAAAATGTGCTATTAGAAATAAGAAGTGCCTGTGAAGAGTTTTTACAGTCACATAAATACAATAGGTTAGGCATCATGCTGCAAACATGGGGGAAATTTTCCCTAAAAGTGGAAGGTTTTGCTGGAGCAGCCCAGGGAAGTTTACAGGTGTTTTGGCAAAGCTTTCCCTGGTTGATGCCAGAAAGACCTGCCTCCCCCAGCTGCATTCTCCATTTATTCAGAGCCCTCGGTAGCAACCTCACTCTCTAACTGCCTGTAGTTAGTCATTATGTCTCAGCTGCAAGACTTGGGAATGCCAAGAAGCTAGTTTACCCAGAGGCCTTTTGTGTTTTAAATGTTTGAACCAAAAAGAAATTTCCTAAGGAAAGTTACCACTTAGATTTATGTGGGCTAAAGGGCTCTGGTTTGGAAACATTTCCAGACAATGCCACTTTGAAATCCCTGGGGTTCACAGAAGAAACTCAGAATAGCAGTGTGCACAGAAATGATATTTTACAATCCTTTGCACTTATTCTTGTGCATGGCACAGACTACAAAGTGAGTTGGCCAAACCGGTTAGGGGAATTCAATTCAATTCTATGAACATTAATTGAGCTCTGATTCAGTGAGGATGATTTCAGCTGCAAATAACAGCTGAAAGAGCCAATTAAAATTGGCTTTAAATAACAGGAATTAATTACTTCACATGACAAGAAGTTGGAAAGAGGCAGGTCCAGAAGTTGGTTAATCTAGCAGTTAAACAACACCGGATATATTGGTTGGCTTTTTTGAGATTCCCATGGAAATATAGTCATGATTTCAAGCTGTCGTGGCTTCAAACACAACATCCTCACACAACAACATCCAAAGGTAGGGAGGAAGGTGGGATTTCTCCATGAGCATCTCTTTTTCTTTTTCTAGAACGGGAAATCTTTTCCACAATTCCTCTCAACAGATTTTGTCTTACGTCTTCTTGGGGAGAATTAGATCACATGGCCATTCCTAAACCAATAAGCCAGGAAAGAGGAATATAAGGGCCATAAATGCAATCTTGATTCATTTCTTCGATTTGGGCCCACCTTTCTGGAGCACCTTGCCTACTAAACAAATTGAGGGATTTGTTGGTAAGGAAGAAGGGGTGAAGCAGTGTCTACAAAGTAGGCAGCAAACAGTGTCTGTTCCCAAGCATCTACCTCTCTGCACTGCCCTGGGCATACAAAGATGGAGAAATCACAGCCCCTCTTCTCAAGGAGTCCACAGTGACACAAGCATCTATCCACTCAACAGTTTTTATCATTTATTGCCCTGCTTAATACTGAAATGGATTTTAAGTAGTAAAGAAGAGCTGTACCCGATTTTATTTTTTAGAAATTTCTACAACAGAATCTCCCATCCCACAGGCTCTTCCTACAATGCAGCTTTAACCATCCTTCTATCGAGAAGTGGAGCCTACATTCCCTCCCGTTGAATCGGGGTGGACTTGTGACTCTAGCTAAAGTGACACCACAGGACTTCTAAGGCTAAATCTTAAAAGTTGACACAACTGCCACCTGGCTCTCTTTGGATGCTCCCTCTTGGAACCCAGCCGCATGTTGTGAAGAAGCCCAAACTTCCCTGTGGAGAAGCCCACCGCCAACTCAACAGCCATGTGAGTGAGCCATCTAGATCCATCGGCCCCAGTGACCCACTGTAGCTGATGCCATGTGAAGGAGAGATGGACTGCCTTACTGGCCCCTAGACGAATCATAAATTTGTGCAGGCAATATAAATGATTATCGTTTTCATAAGTCACTAAGTTTGGGGGTGGTTTGTCAGGCAGCAACAGATAACTGGATCTGAGCTAACTTTAGAACTAGAAAGAAAGAAGTTTTCAAATCACCTATCAGAGCACAGAGAAAGGAATAATAAACGTTTATTAGGGAGAAAAGAGAGGGCAGTTAAAGAGGAATCAGACACAGAGGAAGAGTCTTTAGTGCTAAGTCTCAGAGGATGGGTAGATTACAGAGATGGACAACAGAAGGGTAAGCAAAGTGAATGGTACACTGTAGTTTTGGAAAACATGGAGTATATGATAGATATCTGTTGGGTTTGACTCCTGTGGTAGACCTTACGGGTGCTCACCTAATTTCTGGTTCTCCTTTCCTTCTAGACACACATCTTCTTGAAATTAGATACAGCCATATGATTTGCTTTGCCAGTTAATTGTCACAGAAATTGTCATGAGTCTCTTTTGGTGAAGCATTTAAAAGCCTGTACACAATTCTTCATTCTCTTAACTTCAACCAATCCTGAGGCCTCATGTTGAGACAGGGATATTACAAGATGGAGTGTCTGTCAGCCTGAGCCCCTGAGTGTAGTATAGTTTGGGGGTTTGTGGGTTTTTTTTTAATGCTGCCTTGACCCAGTTTTGAGGCCCTAGTTAGAGGCCAGTCAGTTCCTCTTCTTGAACAGCTGATTAAGTCCACACCCCCAACCACCTCCCTTATCAAGCTTTCACACACCAAGCCACTATACACTCACCATAATTCCCCCAGGGCCAAGTTCTGGACAATCAAGTGCCCTCTGATTGGTCAGGTCCATATTGGTCCAGCCACTATGCCCCAGAGCCCACTAAAATTTTTCAAATTAGTCCATCCTAAGCCTGCTTGCCCTGTCTCACCCCTTCCTTCCCATGGAAACTACAATAAAGGTGCTTGCCCACAGTTTCCTCCTCTCCCTCTGCCTTGTGACCAACCCAGGTGCTTCCCCATGTGGCCCTACCTGTGGGCCCTTCCCCATGTGCCTCCCTGTTCTCCCCCAGGGAGCTGTGACTGTGACAAAGCTGTAAAACTCTTTCCTGTTTCTCTCTCAGTCTGCATCTAGCCTGACCATATCTCACCCAAGGTTTAACCCAAGTTAAAACACTGAGTTACTATCACAAGCACAGGTCCCCTGCTGACCAGCATTGGACATGTAGCTGGTGCAGTAAGTACAACTTTATTGCTTTAAGCCACTGAGGTTTGAGGTGATTGTTTACTGTAACATAATCTAGTCCATCCCAACTGAGAACTGCCCAATCTCTATTTCCCTTCCTCTTGTGAGAGCACCTCAAATTTTCATTGGGAAACCATCTCTCTCTGACTCTCATGTGGCTAAGATGTGTTGACTTCACTCCCCATGTCACCAGCCTAGACAATCAGCATAATTCATTTATCTTCAAAAAATACCCCAAATCTGACCACTTCTTTCTCTCTTCACCATCCTAGTCCATTACAACATCATTTCATCACTGGATGACAGCATCTGCCTCTTCTCTGGTTTCCCTAGTCTCTTCTACAGTCATTTTCAACAGACTAATAAGAGGAGTCATTTTGAAACATAATTCATATCATGTCACTACTCTGCTCAAAACCCTCCTAAGACCACCCATCTCACTCGCTAAAAGCCAAAGTCCTTCCAATGGTCAGCAAGGTCCTATTTGATTTGCCCTCTCTTACTCCTCTGTCCTCTCCTCCTATTTCTTTCCCGCTAGCTCACTCTTTCATTGGCCTCCTTGCATTTCCACAAATATGCCTGGCTTGCTCCTGCCTCAGGGCCTTTGCACTAGCCATTCCCTATGCCTGGAGCACTTTCCCCCCATATCTGTATGGCTCACTCCTTCGTCCCCTTCAATTCTTTGTCCAAATGTCACCTTCTTAGTGAAGCCTTCTGTAATAATCAAAATTCCAATCTGCAACTCCCCAGTATTTCCTCTCCTCCTTCCTTACTTTATTATTTACCATAGCACCATCTAAAATGCTATATATTTTAATTATTTATCTGGCTTCACTAGAATATAAACTCCATGAGGACAGGAACTTTTCTCTGTTTTATTCACTACTGTATTCCCAGCGTAGAGAAGAGTGTTTGGCACATAATAGCTGTTGTAAATATTTGTTGAATGAATGACAGAATGAATAAATGAATTCCAACTCCTTAGTCATAGTTATTAATTCAAGAAAGGGCATATGACCCAAACCAGACCAAGACTTAATTTTAGAGACTCTGGCTGGAATTATTAGAAATTTATGACAGAGACTGACAGCTGGCAATCAAAAACTTATGCCCTCCTAAAGAGGAATTAATGTCAATCCTTCTTAAACTCTTCCAAAAAATTGAAGAGGAGTAATTACTTTCAAACTCATTTTATAAGTCGAGCATTATTCTCATTGCAAAGCCAGATAAGGACACTATAAGAAAAGAAAATTACAGACCAATAACCCTGCTGAACATAGATGCAAAAATTCTCAATAAAATATTAGCAAACCAAGTTCAACAGCACATTAAAAGGATCATATACTATGACCAAGTGAGATTTATCCCTGGGATGCAAGAATGGTGCAACATATGCAAATCAATAAATGTGATACACTGCATTAACAGACTGAAGGATAAAAATCATGATGATCTCAACAGATGCAGAAAAAGCATTTGACAAAATTCAATATTCTTTCATGATAAAAACTCTCAACAAATTAGGAATAGAATGAATGTACCTCAACATAATAAAGGTCATACATGACAAGCCCACAGCTAACATCATACTCAACAGTGGAGTTTAAAGCTCTTTCTCTAAGATCAGGAACAAGAAAAAGCTGCCCACTCCCACGCCTTCTAGTCAACATAGTATGGAAGTCCTAGCCAGGGCAATTAGCCAAGAAAAAGAAAGAAAAGGCATCCAAATCAGAAAGGAAGAAGTTAAATTGTCTCTGCCAAAGACATGATCTTATATAGAAAACCCTAAAGACTCCACCAAAAACCTATTAGAAATACTAAACAAATTCAGTAAGATTTCAGGATACAAAATCAATATACAAAACTCTATTGCACTTCCGTACACTAACAAAGAACTATAGGAAAAAGAAATTAAGAAAACCATCACATTTGCAATCACATCAAAAAGAACAAAGTAACTTGGAATAAATTTAACCAAGGAACTGAAAGACCTATACACTGAAAATTATAAAAAATTAATGAGAGTAACTGAAGAAGACACAAATAAATGAAAAGATATCCAGTGTTCATGGTTTGGAAGAATTAATGTTGTTAAAATATCCACACGACCCAAAGAGATCTACAACTTCAGTAATATCCCTATCAAAATTCTGGCATTTTTCACAGAAATAGAAAAAAATCCTAAAATCTGTATGGAACCACAAAAGACCCCTAATATCCAAAGCAATCTTGAGCAAGAAGAATAAAACTAGAGGCATCACTTTCTGATTTCAAATTATATTAAAAAGCTATAGTATTCAAAATAGTATGGTACTGGCATAAAAACACATAGATCAGTGGAATAGAAAAGAGAGCCCAGAAATAAACCCACACATATATAGCCAACTAATTTTTGACAAGGGTACCAAGAATACACAATGGTGAAAGGATAATCTCTTGAATAAATGTTGTTGGGAATACTGGATAGGCACATGCAAAAGAACGAAATTGGACCCTTATCTTACACCATATGCAAAAACTAACTCGAAATGGATTAAAGACTTAAATGTAAGACCTGAAACCATGAAACTCCCAAAGGAAAGTATAGGAAAAGAGCTCCTTGACATTAGTCTTGGCAGTGATTTTTGGATATGACCCCAAAAGCATGGACAACAAAAGCAAAAATAAATAAGTAGGACTACATCAAACTAAAAATCTTCTGCACCGCAAAGGAAATAATCAACAAAATGAAAAGGCAACCTATGGAATGGGAGAAAATATTTGCAAACCATATATCTGATAAGGGGTTAACATCTAAAAAGTATTGGGAATTCATACAACTCAATAGCAAAGAAACCAAATAACCCAATTAAAAAATGAGCAAAGGACTTGAATAGATATTTGTCCAAAGAAGACATGTAAATGGCCAACAGGTGTATGAAAAGGTGCTCCGTATCACTAATCATCAGGGAAATACAAATCAAAGCCACAATGAGTTATCACCTCACACCTGTTAGGATGTCTATTCTCAAAAAGACAAGAGAGAACAAGTGTTGGCAAGAGTGTGGGAAAAAGGAATCCTTTGTGCACTGTTGGTGAGAATGTAAATTGGTGTAGCCACTATGGAAAACAGTATGAAGGTTCCTCAAAAAATTAAAAATAGAACTACTATATGATCCAGCAATCCTACTTCTGTGTTTATATCTAAAGCAGATGAAATCAGTATCTCAAAGAGCTATCTGCACTCCCATGTACATTGCAGAATTATTCACAACAGCAAAACAGAAATAACCTAAGAGTCTGTCAGTGGATAAATGGATTTTAAAAATGTGGTATAGATATACAATGGAATATTATTCCACAATAAAAAAAGAAGGAAATCCTGCTGTTTGAGACAACATGGATGAACCTGAAGGACATTATGCTAAGTAAAATAAGCCAGACACAGAAAGGTAAATACTGCATGATCTCAATTATATGTAGAATCTAAAAACTTTGAACTTACAGAAGCAGAGCATCGAATATGTGAGGTGATGGATATGTTAATTAACTTGATCGTGGTAATTAATCATTTCACAATGTGTACATATATTAAAGCATCATGCTGTACACCTTTAAAAAAAATCACCTTGTGCAACCAAAAAACAAAAAAATTCATGCCCTCCTATCCATGGTGTGGAATTGTAGCTAGGAAGCAGTTACTCAGTCAGGGGCTATATTTTCCATCCCTCTTTGTACCCAGATGTGGTCATGTGGCCAATTCTTGCTGAAGGAAGATGAGAGAAGGTACAGAGTAAACATTCTTTAAAAGAAATGGATGGGGTTTCTCCACGTTCTTTCCCCACTTGCTGTCTAGATGAAACTGACTCTGAGCCCTAAGGATGGAGCACCTGAATCTCTCCGTGGAGAAAAGCCACCTGCCGATCAGGAACACCTGCACCCGACTGTCCTGTGAGAGGAAAATAAGCTCTTATTGTGCTAAGACAATCAGTTGTAGGGGTTGCTTGTTACAGCAGCCAGGATGATGCCAACTAATCCCAAAGAAGCAGCTCTGACTGCTCCGGTTGCTGAGAGGACAGGTTGCAAGCCTGGGGGTATTAAGGGCCACTACATGGGTGCAGCCTGCCTGAGCTCACTGCTCACAGAGGAAAGCAGCTCTGAGGACACAGCAGATTGACAAGGACATCATTTGAACACTTGGATAAAGTTAGTTCTACCAACTTTTTGGTAGAGCTTTTTAGGTAAAGATGAGCTTTTTCCGCCATCTCAGCCAATAAATTTTCTCTTTTGCTCAAGCAGGTTTGAGTGGAGTTTCTGTTACTCAGAAAACTCTTGAAACAGAAAGTCCTGACTGACAGCAGGTGGGTGGAGGAATGTGGGGAAAAGAGGATCCAAAAGGAGTTTGAGGTAAGATCACAGTGAGACCCTCCATCACCCAAGGACTTTGGAACTTAGGACCATTCACTTTAGTGATGAAGGCACCAGATCAGGATCTGAGAATCTGCAACATCTTATTACACAACCAGCAATAACTAGTTTTCTTTTCCAAAGGTGCGATCACAATTCAAATTTCTCTCTTGCCTACTAGAAGCAATTTGTTCTCCCTCCACTTACCTTTCTGGACCTATCCTGCAATTCTACAGCAGTAGACCTCTACAGTTTTCATCTATGTTTGGGAATTTTTAAACTTTGAAGGACAGAAAGAAAATTGAGGTCCAATTTTCTTTAAGCAGTAGGGATCGAGTATTTTTGACAATGTCACTGAAGAACAAATACCCTCCCATCAGCCACTAATGCTTCAGGTCAATTACCCTCCTCACAGCTGCTATGGAACAGAGTATTCCAACCAGCTTGAGATCATTGTAAAGCTATTTAAGGTTATAGAATGTTAAAACTGAAGGATGCTTACTACTGTGTGACATTGGTTACGTTTCTTAACCTCTCTGCTTCAGTGCCCTCGTTAATAAAATCAATATATTAAAAAGGCTGTCATAAAGAGTATACGATGTATTAGATGTAAAGCACTTAGAAATGTGCCTCTTCCCTAATAATTAATCAATAAATGTTAGCTATTTTTTTTCCAACAAATATTGATTGAGTACACACTAGATTCCAGGCTCTGGTTCTGCTCTATATACTGGGCATACAACAGTGAACAGGTATGTTGCTTGCCTTCACGGAAGTTACAATCTAATGAAGGGAAGGGGCAAGAAAATAATTATGCAGACAACTGCCAAATGACGACAGGAATAAATGCTCCCGTGGAGCATATAACAGAATGTAGCAGACGCTGTCAGTGACCTGCCCACAGTCCCTCAGCCCCCCGGGAAGTCAGACGGCTATGTACATGAGTTCACGTATGGGGGATAATCAGACTTTGCTGAACTTCATACATATTGTAATGTTTAGTGTTGTTTTTACTTTGAATCACACATAGCAGTCAAAGTTGGGATAGGCATCATCTTTTTCAGAGCTTAAGAGCTCCAAAGGGTCCTAACACAGCAGAGAGAGAGGGAAAGAATCCTCTTATAATAAGAGATAGTCCAGGTTATTTTACTGTCATGAAAATTGCTTGAAATAACTGGTTACTTCATAGACATTTAGAAATCTTAATAAGCAAATAAATCTTAATCTACTCTAGTGGTCCATTAAAATGGAAGCTTGCTACATTCTTCAGCAGGCAGATAGATGCAAGAAAAATGCAAGATTTCACTAAGGAGCGCTTTATAGGGCCTGCTCGTGTCTTTAAGGCCCTAGACACATGAGCGAGTGCTTGTTCCCTGGGAAATCTTGGTGCACGTTAGTTGATGGGAAAGATGATGAAAGCAGAATAGATGAGGGGACCAAGTAAAGGCAAAAACTTTTCCCCAAAAATTGTTTTATATTTTATAGCATTAGACTCAGGGAGAACAACACTCGTTATATCTTCATTTCTTGTGGGACAATCTAGTTCAACTAATTATCATTAAGGTTTAACTGGAAATTCAATACATTATGCAAATGTCCCCGTTTACGTACTGTCACGTCAAGCTGGTACTGAAATGTAGCTGTAGTTAAAAGGAGATGATACCCTGGTTCTCTTCCAGAGACATTCCAAAAGCAACGCGTGAGGCTCCCCGGCCCAAGGGTCATAGAATAAATCTCCCAGGTAGCTACGGTCTTGTTACCATGATGGCTTTCTCTGGGCGCTAAGGTGCTGCAGGAGAGAGACTCAGTCCCCTTCTTTCTAAAGAAATTAAGGAGCAATTACTGGTTGCTTCTGAAGACCAGCATGACTTTTTGTGACACTTGTCAGGAACAAAAGTAAGGCAGACTGGCCAGTCTCACTGCAGGATAGAGAAATGGAAGCCTGCCAGGAGAGGGACAGGGCCAGGGTACAATAGGGACTCTAGGAAATAAGCTATATTTTAGAGACAGAGGGAATGAGAAATGACATCCACATTCCCCACTCCCCTCATGCCACCCCACTTATCCTAGAGGACAGGCCTTTGCTCATGCCCTTCCCACTGCCTGGAATGCCCTTCCATGATCTCTCCTTGCAAACTCCGTACCGGCTGTGGGAACTTGGGTGAGTCATTTAACCTCTAATGGAAGTGACTATAGTAACTACTTGACTGGGTTAACGTGAGGACTAAATACAATATTGTATTTAAGTATCTATCACATTGCCTAAAGTGCAATAAATCATCAGTAAATGTTTATATTAATAATATTGAAAATAATCAAAACTTATAGAGTACTTACCACGTGCCAGGCACTATTCAAAGGACTTTACGTTACTTATTTAATGTCAAATCACTAATCAACAGGGAAATGCAAATCAAAACCACAATGAGATATCACCTCACACATGTTAGCATGTCTATTATCAAAAAGAAATGGAAAAACATCCTAAGCAGAGGGAAATCATATGCAAATGGCCCGTGGTGGGACAAATCAGTTTGTATACGGAGGATTGAAAAAGGCCAGTGGGCTGGAATGCAGAGACAAGGAGGAGCATTGCAAAACCTGGATTCTGGAGAGTCGAGTAGGGACCAGGCACATAGGGCCTTTTGAGCCATGTTAAGGAGTTTTATCTGCCCTAACCATTCACGACCTCCATTCAGTCTTGTTTCCAGTGGCTGGTCATTCACACTTAGCCCATTCCATTTTTGTTAGAAAATTCTTCTTCACAGTGGGTTGGAATCACTTTTCCTTCAGCTTCCAGCTCTAGGCTCTGTCCCCTAGAGCCCTACAGAGAAAATCTACTTCTATCACCTCTGCAGGTCACATTCCCTCTAACTCTCCTGCTCCCGAATTTAACCCACCCTCACACGGCAAGGGTGTAAGATCCTTTTCCATCACTGTGGCCTTCTTTGGGACACACTGTAGTTTGTCAGCATCCTTCCTCAAATGCGGTGCTCAGAACCAAAACTTGAGGTTGGGCCGAGGTAGAGAAGGACTTTCACCTCCCTTGTTTAGGACACTTAGCTTCCATTGACATGACTTCGAAATGGAAGTTCTTTTTTGAAAGCCATCTCACACTGCTGACTCGTAGTAAGCTTGTAGTCAACTAAAACCTTTAAATCCATTTCTTGTAAGCTGCTATTAAACCAGGTGTTTCTCATCCAATATGTATGTAGCCCTTTAATTTTTAATTTATACCTTGTTTATTTCTAAAAGTGACTGTCAGCCTAGAAACAGAACTCAAGTATACACCTACACCATTAAAATAAGATCTAAGGGAGAGCAAAAACATTACATTTCACAGTAGTTCTTCTGAGTTTAAGGGCAGGTGTCTGTACATACCTCGATTCAATTTCATCCTATCGATTTAGGACTCTTGGTGCTGCTTTTCCAAATCTCTTTCTCTTCTTTGAGTAAGCTACTCTCAGCAACCTATCATCTGCCAATTTGCTGTTGATCACAATTCTTACACAGTTCCTGATTCTTTAGGTCAGAGATCTCAGCTCCATCACTTACTGGCTGTGTGACCTTCGACCAGTTAATTAACCGCTCTGTACCCTACTTTCCTCATTTGCATAATAATGTCCACTTCATAGAGGTGTTGTGAAGATTAAATAAAGAAATGGATGTTGTTTCTCCACTTTCTTTCCCCACTTGCCGGCTGGATGAACCCGACTCTGAGCCCTAAGGGATGGTGGGGCCCTGAATCTCTCCATGGAGAAAAGCCACCTGCCAATCAGGAACACCTGCATCAGACCGTCACGTGAGAGAAAAATAAGCTCTTACTGTGCTAAGACAATAAATCGTGGCAGATTGCTTGCCTCCACTGTCTGTTCTTCTCCAACTCTAAATGGCTCTACCTGTGTTTTGAATTCAGAGGTGGAAGGCGGGGGACCTGTTTGCCCCAGGTCCACACCTCCCCGCCCCCTGCACAGCGAAGCCGCAGGCTGTGCTTTCCAGGCTCCCACTTCAGCTCTCTCCTTGCGGCTTTGGCAGATGGGAGTGATGGGCAAGACACCGGAAAGGCGGGAAGAGAGAGCAGCCAGGGTGTGTCTCCGGAGCCTCCTCTGTGGGGCCTGCATTTCCTTCCCACCTCCAGTTCCCTCCAGACAGGCCCACCACAGTTCCAGCTGCCTCAGGAGACCCCAGTCCCTGGGCTCCCATTGTACCGCCCCCCCCATTTGTCCCTCTAGCCTGGTGGTAGGGGCCCCCTACTTCTCTAGTTTCTAGTTGCCTCACTGCCCCCTGCCTGGCCTCTGAGCCCTTCTATCACCTATGTAGCCAATCGTCTCCATGAAAGACCTTCTGTATTAAATATTCAAGTGATTTCTGTTTCCTGGCTAAATCAATACCTAAGAAAAGGAATCGTCATTCTTCACACCACGATTAACGAGACATTTACTAATAATGAGTTTTGATAACTTTATATTTAATCTCTGGTTCAGTAAATGGAATATGCATCTCAAATAGTGTACACTCTTGGTCCCTGTGAGTTTCAGTTGGTGTGGGGGCTGTGTTTTTTGTTTTATTTTAGCCAGACAGTAGGATGTATCACTTTAAAATTCCTTTGCCTTCCCTGATCCAAACGTAATCTGGAGACACTGTAAGAATCTCCTAATATATCTCGCCGCTCGACTCTTGGCTTCTCAGTAATGTATTTTCAAAAGCAGCCAAAATGGGGCCTTTAAAAATGCAAATCTGATTCTGTCACTCCCCTGCTTAAGCCTGCTAATGGCTTCCCATTGCACTTGGAATAAAATCCAAACAGTTTACCGTGGTCTGCGTGGCCCTATGTCATCTGCTGCTTGCTTTCTCGCCATCCAAATCTTCCACCTCTGCCCCTCCCTGGCCCACTCTGCTTTATTCTCATTGCCTCTTTCTGTTCATCGCATTCCCAGTTCATTTGCGCACATTTGTTCCCTCCGCCTCCCTCCGGAACTTAGCATGTCTGTCTCCTCTTGTCATTCAAATCCAGCCTAAATTACCTCCCTTCCCCTCGGTCATTTTCTAACTTTTCACCCTATTTTTTTTTTCCGTAGCACTACTAATTAACAAAATCAACTGGTTCATTTATTTCTTGGCTTATATGAGAGCATGACCACAGCTATATTATTCCCCCACTGCACCCCCAGCATTTAGAAAATTCAAAGCACATAGATATTGGTTGAACAAATGGTCAGATCTTCAGCTCTCAGATGAGGGGACTGAAGCCCACTAACATTAAATGACATGTGTAGGGTCTCCCAGCCCAAGATCCGATGCCATGCCTTCTTGGCCCCTCTGCCATGCTGGTCCAAACACACCTAACTTCGATCCTGGACCTTCCAGTGCCGTATGGCCGAGAACTTACTCAGATTGGACAAGAGATAACCCCACCCTTGGACTCATCTGTAGCATTTTTGTTTAGTAACACAGCTGCCTCTCAGCAGCCCACATCTCAACGAACTTTGGCCTCGTGGAAAGCAAGTCAACAACCACTATAATTCCACAATGAATTTCTTTATGCATGTACTCATTGATATGTGATTTGTTCCTAGTTATAGATCCTCCTATAAGTGAACATATGTTTGCATCTATACATAAATGTTTAAACAAGACCTCCTTCTCCCACTCTCTTTCACTTACCCTTGGCAATTGGCTCTTGAACTTTTACCTGGCTGAAAGGTCCACCGCAGTGCCATGTTCTATTCAAAGATATTTCCCTCGTGGCCCTGGAGGTTCTTGTAATAATTTAAAATTAAAAATAAGTCACAAAGAATCACTCACCCAACTCAGGGATCCTACCACCTCAGCTGAGCTCCAAGCTCACATGAATCTAAAAGGTCTGAAAGAGCTTCCAGCCTATTCTTCAGGGAGGGGGAGACTAACAGAGGTATACCACACACTTGCTGATGGCCAGACTAACGGAGAGGTGCTGTCTCATTTCAGCTGCCAAAGGCGGAGAGAAAGGGCTGGATGTGGACTTCAAGATCAAGTGCTGCTTGTGGAATGCAACTCTGAAGACATTCCTCGGGGCAACTAGGAGAAAACACCTAAGGTGATCATATCTTCCCAGACTGAAAACTAGGACACACAAGCATATAAAAGAAACTTTCTTTTTTTCTTGTTTTGGTGAGTGCATATATGTATGTGTGCGTGTGTGTGTGTGTGTGTGTGTGTGTGTGTTTATTGATTCTACGTATGAAGAAGCCAGTGAAATTTAGAATTTTACTCAAAATGTTAGATTTTCCAGGACCTGGGATGGATTGGTTTCAGCACGATAACTGGAAAAAACATTTCGAAACAGGGTTATCTCAAAAATGCTGTTTACACACTGTTGTGTCTACCTTTAACTGAGTTCCTAAAAGAGACAAAAGACGTTTCCATTTCTTGCAAACAAAAACTTTCAATGGTTCGACTTGCCTACAAATTACATTGGAAAATCCATAGGCCAAAATTCACGATTCTCTCTCTCCTATATATCTAACTTTATCCTCTTTTATAAACTGTATTAGACAGAATAGGTTAGGCTTTTGCTGCAGTAACAAATATCCCCCAAATCAGAGCCTCTTAACTTGGCAAAGGTATATTTCTTGCTTAAGCTACATATCCATCAGAGATCTCTAGGGGGCTGCGCTCCACAAAGTTACTCAGGGACTCAGGCTGATGACTTACATAGTAAGTCCCCAGTACGTGGCGTTTATGATGTTGAGGAAGATGAGGATGATATTCAATTCCACAACTCAAGTAACTTTAAGAACCGATTGCCCCAGGTCTTTCTCATCTCCATATCCCAGTGCTAGTACAGTGTCTGGCCTGTAATGGATGGTCAGAAATTCTAAATAAATGTTGACTTAGCTGCCATCTCAATACTTCTTGATTATTCTCCCTATAAGCCATTATCACTGTTGATGTTTCTTTAACCAGAATGCCCTGCTCACGTCCACCTGCTTCTTCAATACTATTCATCCTTTAAGCCCGCCTCCTCACAAAGCTTTGTCAGGTCATACCAGTACTGTGGGTATCCATTTCTCTTTCCTCAGAATTTCTACTCTCTTATTGTCAATAATCACACTGATTATTTAGCTATTTCACATTCCACACCTTGATCTTCCAACGAGACTGTCCATCTCTTGTAGTAGGACTGCGTATTTTGTACTCCTAGCAACAATTCATGACAGTGACAAAATACTATTATTTTTAGCATCTATAAGCCAGTTACTATACAACAGCATTTCTCAAACGTTAGCATGCCTCAGGGTCACGTGGGGGACTTGTTAAAACAGATCAGTGGGCTCCACCCTGAGTTTCTGATTCAGTAGATCTTCGAAAGGGCCTGAGAATTTGCATTTCTAACAGGTTACCAGGAGATGCTGATGCTGCTGGCCCAGGGATCACAGTTTTAGAGCCACTGTTACACAAGACATTTTGCATTTGTCATTATATTTAATCCTCACAACAATCCTTTGAGGTAGATATTGCTTCCTCCCACATAGTCGGTGACACGGAGGCCCACGGAGCTGAAATAACTGGCCCAAGTTCACCTCCTGGTAAGCAGCAGATGCCCGACTGACTCAGCCTCGGCTAAACATTTCACCACTAGGATGGTTGTGGATATTGATTATATCGTGATATCCAACAGTTCTTTACCTATTGAAATAAAAGGTCCACTTTCACTTTGCATTAAAATTTTGATCAAATTCTAAAACCCAGACTCCAGTTGTGTGTTTGTCACTCTTAAGGAAGTTTGCTCCACCTCAAGACAAGGATGAATCTTCCCTAATCACTGAAGCCCTAAATCAGAAGTGTAATAATAGCAATGGAAATGAGAACGACGATGACAGGAGAGCCACAGCCACCACCAGTGCAGCTGACATAAGACTCGTTTCCTCTTCGAGGTGGTGGCTGAGTCTTTCCCCTGGGACTCCCACCTTTCCTCAGTGTTTGCCTTTATGCTCATGTACCAGCTGACATTTTGACTATTTCCTAAGGCATTCGGTGAAAATAAGAACAAACTGAAAGAGTATAGCACTTTCTCAGAGTAGGGTCTGGGTAGGTTTACTGCCCAGAAAGTCCTGGGAAACCAGGCTTCCAGCGTCTTTCCTGTGACCACATTGCCCTCTAGGGGCCACTGGTTTCCAGACAGAGGGATAGTACCGTTGCTCCTCTGCCAGGATAAATGTTTTTGAGGTCCAAAGATGGGGTGACCACAAGGATCATGGTAGATCGGCCTATGGGATTCAGAGAGATTTATTCATTGAAAACACAGAGAGAGAGACTAGCGATGGCCTATGTGACCCTCCCCCTCTTCCACGCTCCTCTTCCCACAAAAAGCCTGGAGTCCTAAAGTGTGTCTCTCCTGTCTGCTCTAATTGTCAGACCACCCCTAGAATTGTGTGCTCAGGTGCAGATCAGACAAAAGCAGATACGAACGCATAGAGATGTGGGAAAAAATGATCGTGATGGTAAAAGAGACTCAAAACCATGGAGCATAATTAAGGGAGTGATAGACAGGAGAAGACTTAGGACACTGCAAAGCCTCTCCAAATGCATCAAATGTTGGCAGCATTTCCAAAACGGTGCCCTGAGAGATGTTAAGAGGTATTCCCTGAAGAAGGGTTCCAAGGGCAAATACATTTGAGGAACTTGGGTGAAACAAAGTCCAACAGATTTAATTAATGCAGGACTTCTCAGGACCTTAATATATTATAGGCCTTGTGAAATCTCCACAGGGGTCATGGATACAGTATGTTGGCAAACTTATTTAGTCAGAAACTCTTTTCCCCTAGGAATACCTTTCAACTTTTCACTGGATACTGTGTTTTCCTAGAACACACATTGGGATTCACAGACATTTACAGGATACTAGTTTTCCTATGTCCAGATTTGGACAAACTTGAGAATAGTTGTGCTAGAGGGCTAAGGTTTATTCTGCACATCCCCAAAGGGCAATAATAATAATATAAATTGCTATAGCACTTTACAGTTTACAAAGCACTCCCTTATATGTTCTCTCATTTAATCCTCACAGCAATCCTGTGACATGTGCCAACTAGCATCCCTGTTACTTAAAACTCACAGATCTGAGCCTCGAATTAAAGTCATCTCACTCCCAGTTTAGTGGATTTTTCTGAACCAAAGGAAAAATGAAGCTAATGAATTCTCCATCCCTGCAAATATTTGAGCACTGTCTGAAGTCTGCTTAACAGCCATAACTGCTAGCTTTTATTAAGTTCTTAACTTCCTGTGCTAAACTCATCTCATTAATTCTCACAAAAATCCTATGAGGTGTAAACTATCGTCATATTCACTTTCCAGATGAGGAAATTGGAGCTTAGAAAGGTTAAGTGACCCACCCTGGGTCATATAGTCAGATTTACTTTAATCCAGAGCCATATGTAACCATTTGACCCGTTTCAGGAAAGCTCTGAGTAGTAAAAGGAGATTGGTGACATCTGGAGTTGTGACACTCTCCAAGAGTCTATATCTTATAACAGGCCTTGACTGCCTGTGCCCCCGCCCCATGCCCTTCCCCTTTCACCTCCCCCTCCTCCTGCCTTAAAAGCAGGCTCATCAGTTCCAGCAAAATACCTGCCAGAAACAAGCAATGCCCGTGTCTCTAATTATCTGCCCCGAGATGGTTTGCAGAGAACGTGGTCTTTCACATTTTTTTTTTTTTTTTTTTGTAATTTATGATGAGCAAGTTAAAGTTACTTTTGGGGACTGGATGCAGAGGGAAGCACCTGCTTCTTCTAGGAAAATGGTGACAGCAGCAAAATATTCACAGGGTTTGTTAAAAGAGACATTCTGTCAGCCCCTTCTAATTATAATCTGAAGTGTTAATTAGTGTTATAGTTTTGTTATTACCTGTGCTTCTCGCTTCTTCATCTGCTTTGTAAAAGTTAAAATAAGGAGAGCAGAAAATTTCCAAACATTTTAACAGCAAAAGTTGGGGAGCTAGCCAGGAGGAAATGATTATAGATTACAGCCAATTTGGAATTTGTGCTACAAAACAATAAATTCTCACGATTTTGTAAAGGTAACCTTGACTCGGTACCTATCCAAGATAATTTGAATGATTAAGTATTTATTCCTCATCTGTGCTTTTATAGGTATATCAAATATGTTACTTCAAACAGTAGTTAGAGCCACAAACTCAGAAACACCACACCCAGCTATGAATTCTTTATTTAATCCCTATATCAGTCTCCTAGAGCTGCCATAACAAAATATCACAGACTAGGCGGTTTAAACAACAGTTTATTTCCTCACAGTTCTAGAAGCCAGAAGTCTGAGATCAAGGCATTAGTAGAGTTGGTTTCTTCTGAGATTTCTCTTTCCTCGACTTGCAGATGGCCATCTTCTCCTCTTTGTCTTCACATGGTCTCCCTCTGTGCCTGTCTGTGTCCTAATCTTCTCTTCTATAAGAACACCAGTCATATTGAATTAGGGCCCACCTGTATGACTTCATTTTACCTTAATTATCTTCATCAAGGCCCTATCTCCAAATACAGCCACACTCTGAAGGACTGGGTGTTAGGACTTCAACAAAGGGGGTGAGGGGGACGGGACGACATAATTCAGCTCATAACAATCCCCAATATTTACTCAGTAACAACTTCATATATGGGACTAGAGATACAATACAGAGCAGAAGAGGCAAAGATCCTGCCCTCTTGGAGCCTACAGTTTGGTGGATAATCCAAAAATAAAACCTAGTACAGTACTTGGCAGCTGGTGGTGGTAGTAGTCATTATCATAGTCATAAACAAAGTCATAGTCACAGTCAAAGCCACAGCTGAAGTCATGCTCATAGACTTTTATTGACAGTATCCTTGTTGGAAAGCCAATGCTCTGGTAGTGGGCAAGTTTCTCAGCTTTTCTTCCACCATCAACGCTTAAAGCAAAGATTGAAGATTAGCTGGTTGTCCCACCAACTTGGCACCTCTGAAAGCTCACCTTGACCAAAAGGATGTTTCCTCTCTCGTTTCTTCTCTTAAGCAGATGTAAGTGACACCCTGACGCAGGATCCCTGCTCTAAGGCTGTTTTGTATGGCTGGGCTAGTAGACCCCATAGACCAGGAAGACTCTAAAATAGCAATAAGTTGGGAGTCACTGCTTCTGTGTTCAAATCCTACCTCTGTTACTAACTTTTTGATGTTATGCAAGTCCCTTTGCCTCAGGCCTCACTTTCCTTATTTATAAATGAGAGGGTTAGATCATATCAATTTTTTCAAACTGTGTTCAGGCAGCACCTGCACAACTGCTCACAGCAGCCCTGCCCTGCGGGACCCCCAGGGTTCCTTGAAAATAACTTAAGGCCCATGGAGGTGGGGAAACCAGTTAGCTACCTGGGCTTTCATCAGCATTTCTGCTTTATCTGCCTCATATCTTGTACTTCTGCCTAAAATTTTGTGAGGTTTCTACAGCTAAGAGGTTTTGAAAGCCACTAATGACTTAAAGGCTGATTCCATTGTTAATACCTCAGTTTGATGAGTCTATGTCATGAAACCAGAAGTCCTGGAGTGCGGCCATTCCCAGCAGCCACTCTGGGTTTAGGGTCAGAGACTGTGCTTCCGGGTCCCTGGACTTCACTCTCTCAGGGATGGGTGACCTGACTGTATTCAGGAGGTAAGAAAGCGTTATCACATCGCCCAGGGATTTGAGGGGTGAGGGAAGGGAATATTGCACCCCTGTCTAGAAAAATTACATTTCATTTGTTTGCTTGGGCTTTTCAAGCAGCTCTAGAATCCCCTCTCATTAAACCTTCTAAATTTATTCCTCTTCTTCACCACTCAGAGCTGCGTGACACTTGGTGCTGTCACAGCCTGCCTGAATTGAGGAATCCCACATTGCTATGTATTTTTAGCTTCCCTTGCTTACGTCTGCATTTCAGACTCAGCTGTGAGTTTTCTCTCCTTCATGGTCTTAAATTGGCAAGAAGATCTGGGTCTTTGGGCACAAGGTTTTCAGCCTGCCACTCTCTTTGAGTGAGACCTTCGTGGCTGATACGTGGTAACTCCTCTGTGTGACTCAGTAAACGTTTACTTGGCACCCACTATTTACTCTGCACAAGGCCCTGATCTACTCTAGAGGTTTCAAGAGTGAATCTGATATGGATCCTCCTTCAAAGACTTAAGAGCAAAGATGGAGGGGAAAGAGATGAGGGAACTCAATTGGCCTCATTCCAACGAAACTGGAAGCCTGCCCTATACAGCCTACAAGAATGTACTTACTGAGAGACAATCTTCCTGGAGGATAGTCAGTGACATTAAACAGAAAACCATGCCTACTACTCCAGGAGGCACGTACTATGGGTCCACCATACCCAGAATGCCTGGGGTTCTCACCCCACCAGGAAGCACGATGCAGAAATAATCTCAAGGCATTCTTTGCAGACACCCAAAATAAGAATCCCCCACCTCTGCAAGACTCTCCCTAATATATGAGGGGCAGCCATCCCAAGTTTCTGAGAGAATTATGGCTTAAGTGACTGTGCAGAAGAGAGTTTAACATAGCAGACCCGAGACTGTTATCCTTAGAAAGACCTGCTTGCAAAGTTGGCCTTTAGCTTGTGTCTGGGACATGGATTTCAGGAGGGTTCCCACCATTTCCTAACTGATGAGAGTGGTTCACTGTGCCTAAACGAGTTGTATAAACAATGTGGCTTATGCTGGACACTTGCTTTCCTTCTGGGAGCCTGGAATTTTGGTATGTTCCAGTCCATCCATGACCATCCCCCAATAAAAACCATGGGCACTGTGTCTCTAATGAGCTTCCCTGGTAGACAACATCTACACATGGGTCAAATTCAATGCTGGAGGAATTAAGCCTGTCCTGTGTGACTCCACCAGGAGAGGATTCTTGGCAGCTTGTGCCTGGTTTCTTCCAGACTCCCCTCCCCTCCTCTCTTTTTGCTGATTTTTCTTTGCATTCTTTCCATGTACCAAATCTTAGTTGTAAATATGACTTTATGCTGAATCTTGAGAGTCCTTCTAGCAAATCAACAAACCTTGGGGGCCTGCAACACAGTGACCCTATCAAAAATCCAAAAATACACTGGCTGCTCTGAACCTCTGTCCTGAAATATTGCCTGGAAGTGTGCTCCCCACCCCACACACACGCACATTCTCTGTAGCACAGTCAGGATCTGTCCGGCTCCCTGCACCACTTACCTTCCCACGGCTACGGCCACTTGTCCATCACCAGAGGGTTCAGGCTACTCCCAAGATCTAAAGCCATTTCTTTCCCAGACCAGGGGAATTTTTAAATCTCCAGTTCAACCAGCATGAAACTCTTCCTGCTGCTAATCCTGCTCTGACTTTACATTCCAGTCTTATTCCAAAGACCAAGGCTCTGCCTGTCACCCCAGTTTTATCACTGAACCTCTGTCTGGCTAATATTTCCAGTCCCTCCAGGGCCCTGCTTTGATTGTTCTCCTGACCAGCACCACCACTTCACTCTACTTGTGCCTTTGACATCTCTGCATCACACAAGCATTCCACTAGACTTGGAGGCAAAAACAACAACAACAACAAAACCCATAGACATACAGCAAAACAAACTAAGGAGTAAGGAGCACACACAGCTACATCCATACTGGCCTTAAATTATTGATTGCACACATTTTAGCGTGAATACTTGCAATGTTGTTGCTGGCTTTTGTGGAGCAGGAAAAATATTTGGAATTAAATCCTCCTGTTCTACAACACTACAGTTTCGAAAACAACTACTTAGAGATTTGCCTGCAATAACCTGGTTGTATAGAATTGTTGGGATTTGAGATGCTGGGGAGATCATAGACTTTGGTCTTCTCTACCCTCTTTATTCTGTGTGATATCAGAATTGTCAATCATCCATGAGCATAAAAACTGGCTTATTTATCTAGGACCTAACCAAAATATGGTGAAAATTCTATTTCCTTTATGCACTGTAATAAGTGATAGAGAATAAAGAGGAAGGAGGAATAAGCAAAGATAGAAAGATAGGTATGGAGGTTGTGACACTGGCAAACCTGTGACCAGCACTGAGCATTCATGTGGATTGGAGGATCTCGAGAATGACAACAAGGGATTCTAAATAGCACGAGAACAGAGATCACTTCTCTTCCCCTATGGATCATGACAACCTGGACTTCTCTTTCCTTACTTTGATTGTTCAGTGTCAGTAATTAAGCTAGATTTTTTTCCTGTTTGTAAGTAATCCCATAATTTAGATATTCTGTTACCAAGTAGTGGTAACGTACCAGAGACAGACATCAAAGCTCAATTCTTATTTGGGACATGGGATTACAATAACTCTTTGTTGAATTCACCTGCTTTGACAATGAAATTAAATATGTGTGTATATATATATATACACATGTATATATTCAAATACACATTCAATGTATGTTCAACGTATATTCAAATATAATACTCCAATGTATATTTCATACCTATGTCAAATCTTGATGAAACACATACTGAAATCACTACTTCTAAAGCAACTCTAAAGATAGTAGACTCTAAAGTCTAAGTTAGTGACTTTGCTTTATGCACTTACTCTTTGACTAAAACATTCCTTTTAACTCACCTGATTCACAGCCCAGAGTCATAGCCCCAGACCTTACACATCACTCAGGGATGAAAGGTGGCTTAGTTTCAAGGACTCCAGAGCGCCCTCTCTTTGCTGCTGGCTAGCACTATCAAGTCCCATTTACAGGTGAACTCTTCACCTTTCCAAGCAGTTTGAATTCATCAAAGGAAAAATCCTTACTTTGTAGTTCAGCACACAGCTGACCAGCAGCCAGAGAAGTTCTCCCACACCCTCCAGCTCTCTCCAGGAATATACTCTACCTGGCTTTTCCCTTTGGGGCGGAAAGATAAACAAAACATCTCTCTTTAGGCGAGGGCCTCTTCATCCAAATCAGAAGGTGGTATTTCCCCCCATCTTATTCTTTTTATTGGAGCTCACTCTAATTTCAGTGACAGTGTCTTCCCCAACTCTCTTCTTCAAAGAGCGATTAAATCTGAACGTAACACTGAGGTGATGTGTTAGCTCAGGACCTTTTGTGTTACTTAAAACCCATTTTGAATCTAAAATGTTTCCATTAATAGTGAAGAATTCCTTTTAAAAGAATTGGATATTTTTACTGAATAAAATTGCGGTTGAATTTGCATTTTCGATTACACAGAGCTAGGCTTGACTATCAGATATTCTTTACAAGCTCTGTGACCTTAGCGATGAAATTAAATTCACCTCTCTCAGCCTTGGTTTCATTATCTATAAAATAGGGAGGATAATATTGACCTTAAAGTGTTACGAGAACTAAGTTAAGAGGACACGCGACAAGTGTTTAGCACACAACTGAGCGTGTAGTAAGAACAGAAATCTGGTAGCTGCAATTGTCACAGTCCTACACTGTGTCTAATGCATCAGAATTTTGGACAAAAGGAAATGGCTTTGAGTAAGAACATCTGGGTTCCAGTTCTGCCCAACCCAATCACCAACCACAGGGCTTCAAATAAAGCTAGGGTGGTCATACGTCACCACTGGAAGGGACAGCCCGACTGGACACCTGTGGTCTGGGAATAATTATTAATAGCACCATCTTTCACTCCCAGAAGGTCTGGTTTTGGAAAATATCCTATACAGGTACACTAGGCAAACATAGTAATTTGTTAATTAGGCAATTATGTGATGGCTTTGTGCTTCAGTTTCCTATAAAATTGGAGAAATATCTGTCCAATATATCTCATTGATTTACGATGAAGAGCCTAAAAGTGTTATTTTTATCATAAGAGCTATCAAGGAAAATTCATATTTTATGATAAGGAATGAGAATTTGCACTGTCACATAAAAGAATATAAGATTCTTATTTTCCAGTTCGTTTCTCATAAATATTTCCTCCTCCTAGCCACAGTCTTCACACATTTTGTGATAAACACAGCTGAAAGTCAAAATCTGCAAAACTCTGTAGTCCTCTTGAAAACCAACTGTGAAGAATGACAGAATTTTCACACCCTCTTAGCTCACAGCACACTAATCACCACCCCTTGTCTGTGCCCAAGGTAGACATTGCTAATCAATCACAAAGCTTTTCCTATACAGCCCAAAGCTGAACACAGACTTCTCTGGGCACTTTAAGCAACCACAATCAATGAACTAGAGTTGGTACATAAAATAAATGTTTTTCCTCCTGGTTTACTCAGCACCTTCATTTTGTGGTCAAGGACACTGGGACACTGAGAAAGAAATGACCCACTTAGAGGCGAATCTGAGAGCAGTACCCAGGCTGGTTATTTTCATTCACCATGCTGACAGGTGACTGGCCCTAAAATAGACGTGCTTGCAGATCAAACCAAAGCAGACAAAATTACATTTTGAGGCCAATAGTCTACTAAGAGTTTGCTAAATACATCCTCCCAAAAATTATGGTCATAAAACAAATAAGAGTCTCCTTTCCTTACTTATTTATCAGCATCAGAAATGAGGTATTTACCGCAGCCTACAAGGCTCTACATGATCTTCTCTGATGGCATCTCCTCCTGGTCCTCACTTCAGCCACACTGGTCTCCTTAGGAGCTTCCTCACACATGACCGCATACTCCCAACTCAGAGCGCTGGAACTGGCTGTTCCCTCTGCCCAGAATGCTCTTCTCCAGACAGCTGCATGGCTTTTCCCTGACCTCCTTCAAGTTGTTCTTCAAATGGCTCCTTGTCACCGAGGTCCCTCCTAATCAGTTTATGTAAAACGGCAACCCAATCCCCACTCCACTGGCACCTCCAATCCCTTTAGTCTGCCCTGTGTTTTCCGATAGCTCCGATCACCTTCTAAAATTCTATATCGTTGAATTATTTATCATCTTTATTATTTACAGTATGTTTCCTCCAAATAGAATGGAAACTCCAGGAAGGTGCATGCATGTGTGCATATTTGTGCACTCACACACACACGTGCATGTGTGTGTGTGCTTTCACTACTGTATTCTCTGCATCTGGACAAGCACTGGGCATACTGCCGGCACTCAATACATGTTGAATTTCATAGTTACAACGAAGCAAGATGTAGCCATGGAGACATGGAAAATACATACGTTTGTGATGGTTTTGTTACGCAAAACATCGAATAATTTTCTAACGTATTTATCTGAGGAATGTCAGGAATTCCACAATACTGGCTGTAAGTCAGCTCCCTCATCAGCAGAAAAGAAGTCTGAATGCATTCACCTAAGAAATGAAGTCTCAGATGAATAGGAGAGAGTTGAAAGTCATGTACAAGTCTTTGTGGTCTCACAAAATCACAGTGAGACTACTCGACAGGCAGAGGCCATAAATCACCTATAATTTGTGAATTTAAGGTAGACAAGAAACCGACCGGCTGGCTGTTTTATTTGAAAGTATTTGTTTCTAGAACGTGGTTGTGTCTACATTGGGTTTTTTAAAAGGTGCATTATAGTCACTTTAGAAAATAGGATGTCTTGCTTAACGGCCTTTGATTCCTCTGAATGCCAAAAGGACTAAATTGCCTGTATCCACACAGCAGAGCCCTTGATTTTAACCTTTTTTTTAATAGTTCTCAGCTTATTTTTTATGTGTAGATCTTCACTCCCCAACTAACTGGTAAGAAGCTTAAGGATAGGAACTGCCTCTGCTCTTTGCTTCATGCCCTCCCCATTAGTCCTAGATGTACATTAGATGCTACCAAACCATCTGTTCATTGAAAGTTGTTTCCTCCTTGTTCAGGTATCAATGAATCACAAACGTCTCTGAAGGAACTTCTTTCTCAGCAAACATGAAAAAAGGGGCTGTGCCAAGGAAGATACAAAAAGAAAAGGATAGGATCCCATCCTTGAGAAGCTCATGATGAAGCTGGGAATATAGACGTGGGAGCAAATAAATATTCCATAGCACAACAATAGAGAAATGCTCTAGAGGAACCTAGAATAGAGAGTAGCCTGTGGTTTCAGGGAAAGTTTCAGGAAGGGAGAGGAAGAGATGGTGGGCAACGGAAACAAGACTAGATTGGATAACACCCTTACTGTTTCTGGATTATTTCTTAATGCTCAGTTCTAATCCAACATATCTGTTTGGTCATTTCCAATTGGACCATGGAGGAAAAATGAAGAGATCTAATTTCACCACAAAAAGAACCTCCCTGCACTGGCTGACTGTCCTCCTCAGAAAAACGGGAATTTTCTGGGCTATGAAAGCACTTCCAATATTTCTCTGCACCCATAACATAGAGGAATTGATGGATTCAAATAAAAATGAAAATAAGAAGACACCCCAGCTCTTCTCCTTTTTTCCCTGTCTATTATGCCCAAACATTTATTCCTTTATTAAATTAACAATTATTAAGCACCTACTTTGTGGTAGCAGGAGAAATAGTGGTAAACAAGACCATCAGGATTCTTGACCTCATAGAGCTTTCATTCACCACCACCCGCCACCCCTGAAAATGACCAAGACTTTGCCAGGAATTTGTCTCGACAATCTGAAAAGAGACTTGTGTTATTAAGAGATGGGAATGTGTTGCCTGGAAAACTCCATCCAGCTGGGTGGATGTATTTGAATCTCACCTTCTGGTTCCCCTGGGTCCCCACTGCCATAAATGGTAATGGAAAGTCCCATGCTCCCACGGTAGAAGGATATTCTACTTCACACCTAGTACTAAGCTACCTGGGTAAAGTCAAAAATCAGTCCCTACTTCGCCTTCTCAATTTAAACATGTTCTAATAAAATAAGGACTGTTTTAGATGACTACTGAACAGGACCCCTGACTATACATGGCCCTAGAAAGGAATTCAAAAATCATCCAGCCACACTCCTTTATTTTACAGATGAGATCATGAAGAGGCAGAGTGGGAAAGTAACTGACTTGAGCTAAGGAACGTGATAAGAAATAGCTCCAATTGGGCCCCAGGTCTCCTGATTCCTAAGGTAACACATTTTCACTACTACCACATCCTCCCTCAGGCTCCTATCCAACCAAAATATTTTCTAGAAAGTTGGATAACAACTTGGAGCGACATTTGATATTCCTATTGAATTTCCAGACAAAATAATTATTTCTAGCTTTTGGTTGATGGTTTGCTAAGCTCTCTGGCAGAGGTAATTGCATTTTATCAGAAAAACCTTCTGCAGCACCCCAGAAAGTGCAGGTCAGCAGCCAGCAGCCAGCCAGCAGCCAGCCAGCACTCCCGCAAGAAGTCCCTCAGTAGAGCACAAGACACACGCACTGCCTTTGAGAACCCCAAATTCAGTTAAAACAGCGAGCTGAGTCAACCTCCAACATCGATTTAACATCTGCACATTTCATCACCTTATAACTGCTTCTCAGGTGGTTTTTCCTCAGCGCCACTGGTTTCTGAATAAAAATTTTAATTTCGAGGTAGCATGGTAATTTATTGCGCCTGTTGCTTTTGTAGTATAAAAGCCAGTGTAATCTCTCTTCAGGCTAACGAGCTCATGTTGCCATGATAGGTTGTGCCCTCTGTATCATGTTTATGTGCTCTGTCTTAATCAGTTTATAATTAGAAGGTGAAGAGAATGGTGGTGTTTACAAATAGAATTTGAAATGGAGGATGAGGCAGCCACCCATAGATCTGTCTGGAACTTTCAGCATTGGCCCCTTTCATCCATCAAAAACATAAAGGCACTAACCTTATCCATGGCTGTGGCAGAGAAGGAAAGCTTCCATTTAGATCATGACTTGTGCAAGCTGGATGCTAGATCCTGCTATGTATGTCACGTAGGATGCATGGGGATAATTAACATAGGGCTTGAAGGAGGTGGAGTGTCCTGCTAATAAAATCACCATTTCGGTGGAGAAAGGTCACAGAGAGGTGGTTGATAGAAGTGAGCGAGAGCCATAGATTGTAAGGTCCAGTTCTAGCACTGCTCCCCGTCACATGAACTTCTAGATAAGCCAGAGGTTCCCTGATGCTCACAACACACACACAAGACTATTTGTTAGACAACTTTATACATTTGGAACTGTGCCAGGCAATGTGATATTAGAGGTGAAGAAACAGACAAGATCCTGCCCTCATGAAGCTGACATTCTCATGAGGGAGACATCCAAGGAACAAGTAGATAAGTAAATAAAATAAGAGAAGTACAGACTGTGATAAGGGCTACGAGAGAAGGGATTAGGATGCTGCAATATAGAATAACTGGGCAGGTGGTGAAGGGAAGCCATTATCAATCAGGGATGACCTCTTGGAGGAGGTGACATTTGAATGGAGACCTGAAGGATGAGGTCAAACCATGTGAGATGAGCCATGAGCACCATTCCTGTAAGTGTTAAAGGGGCGCTGCTGTGCTTATTGAGTGCCTAGGACTATACTCAGTTTCAGCTACTCCATGCTCCCCAAAAACCTTCCACCAGAGACCCTCTGGGTTCCCACTTTCTCTCTTCTCACACTGAGACGCACTGTTATAGGTACAGCTAAATGGCAATTACATGCCAGACATAGTTCCTAAACACTTCATGTCTAGTGATACTTTTAATCCTCACAATAACTCTATGAGGTAGGTGTAAGTCAGTATGCCCACTTTATAGAAGAGGAAACTGAGGCACCAAGAGAGTGATTTTAACCCATGGTCAGACAGCTAGTAAATGGGGAAGCTGGGACTCGGTGGGTCTGCTACTGGAGTCTGAGTCCTTAATCCTGCACCACACTACCTCTCAAGGGCAGCTGTCAGCACGATATGAAAAGCACAAGACTAAGTATTAGACAGACACCTCTGAAAAGCTAGTAGTGTAATCTTAGACAAGTCAGCCCAGCTCATACTTAGATTTCTCAATTGTGAAGTAACCATAACAAAAACCAGTCCCAAGTACCTCAAACATGACCATGAGCATGCAGCTCCATGGGAGGCAGAGATCTCTTTTCGATTGTAAGGTGGTACTATGGCTGTGATTTTCAAATTGAAGGCCAGATCAAGCCCTAAAAAGCCACAGGAAGGGTTATCAGAAGAACACTGCAATCGTCCATAAGAACTGCTTTTCATTTGACATCTCTATTCTCTGACCCTCAAGAAGCCCATAGAAACAGATGGAATCCCTAGTGACTGAGTTTTCTCGATTGGCTTTTTAAAGTTTTGGACACAAGGAGACCTCAAAAATCTACCCATCTTTACACCTTTTCCACCCTATGGAACCAGAAATCCCAGATCTGCTCATTTCTGATCCCACCCAGGCCTCTATATCCAAGTGGCCTCTTGCAAATAGCTGAACCATGGCCAACCATATACAAAATGGTGAAAATATGTTACTTTGTAGCACTTTTCCATCCTCCTGTTAGTAACCATGTATTTTCTCCTTTGTTTCCTGTCTGCTTCCACTCCCATAATACTTCCATCCCATAATTTCCTGTACACTGACTGCCCCTGTAGCAGAGACCAAGCATTGTGTTCTCCTCACCAAAACTCATCTTTCCTGTGTCCAATGATTCAAGCAAGGTCTGCCTAAGTGACTGACAAATTTGTCCAATGAGCAGATCCCATCATCTTACATCTATACAACCCTTTGAAGTCTGCAAAGTTCTCTGTACACATGATCTAATTTAATAGCATGACGGCCCTCTGTACTCAATATTGTCATCCCATTTCACAGCTGCCAAAATTGAAACTTGTAGATTTGAAGCCATTTGCTCAAAATCACTCAGCTAGTTTGTGACAAAGCTGGAGCTTGAACCAGGTCTTGGGATTCCATGTACAGAGTGCTTTCTACTCTGTCACATCATCCCCCAACCAAATTTGTAAATGATATTCCCCAATGCAGGAGTTTTTAAGATAGCATCCTCGAACACCTGAAAGCATAGCATAATGTTGAGTGTATGATTTTTAATCAGACATTTTGGCAGGAAAAGCGTCGATGGCTCTAATACTCATCAGATTATTAAAGACACCCAAGGCCCAAATAGTTAAGAAACAGTGTTAACATAAGTGACGAGGTATTTGCTCCTATTTTCCCGTCCCAGGAAGGTGATGAGTCTTATTAATATTCCAGAGAGGTCAATTTTCTCCATTCATCTTTAGCTGAGCTTTGTTCTACAATTCTATGCTTAGATTAAAATTGAAAATTGGGAGTAAAATTGCTTTTACTCCTATTAAAACAATACTGTCCATTTTTTAATCATCATTCTTTACTGTATTATAAGACTAGGAGAGGGCAGGGATCAAATAGCACAGATCTAAGAGGGGTGCTACAGCCTCATATACATTCCCAGTGAATTTCTCTTCACTCTTTTTCCCAACATCCCCACAAGGCCTTAACCCAAATGTTTTCAAACTCAGTTCTAAGGAATATAAGGATGGTGCCTCCAATAGGGGTGGGGGCAGGGGGGAGGGATAGACAGTGTACAATAGTCAGGGTCCTTCACAGATGTGTTTTGGAGGCTGCTGAGTTCAAAATCTGCAAGATGGTCCATTAGGCTGAAGACCCGGGAAAGAACTGATGCTACAGTTCAAGTCTAAAGGCTGTCTGCTGCAGAATTCCTTCTTCCTCAGGGCAGGTCAGTCTTTTTGTTCTATTTAGTTCTTCAACTGATCGGATGTGGTCCCCTCACACCATAGAAGGCAATCTGCTTTACTCAAAGTCCACTAAATTAAAAATTCTCATTCAAAAACACTCACAAAAATATCCAGAATAATATGTAACTAAATATCCAGGCAGTGTAGCCCATCCAAGTTGACACGTAAAATTAATCATCACAGATGGATTCTGTCCACCACCCTCCCATCCCCGCCTGAGCCAGAGCAGTTTTGTTTTTCTCATGAAGCTTAAGATTTTGTTTGAAAGATGGGTTCTGCTACACAAGAGTCATAAGATAGGCACACCCAGGAGATACTGCGGGTTGGGCTCCAGACCACCACAATAAAGCAACATTATAACAAAGCAAGTTATATGAATGTTTTGGTTTCACAGTGCACATAAAAGTTATACTCTATAACTTTTATATAAAAGTTGATACTATATTGTAGTCTATTAAGTGTGCAATAGCATTATGTCTAAAAAACAATGTACATATCTTAATTAAAAAATACTTTATTGCTAAAAAAGCTAATCGGAGCCTTCAGCAGGTTGTAATCTTTTTGCTGGTGGAGGGTCTTGTAAAAAACACAATATCTGTGAAGCATAATAAAGCAACATGCAATAAAGCGAGTTACGCCTGTAGTAATTTTTAAAGGTTTAATCTACCGTCTTAATCCAAAGTAGCAATGGAGGTAGAAATCTGGCTCTGTACACATGGGTGATATTTGGGGTCCTGATCCCTTCAGGTATAAAGTGGCCTTTTTAACTAGTTGGCCCAAACCTGCTCTTAACTCCCTCTCATTGGACCTCCAGAGTGCAAATGGGAAATCTTTTCTAAACACAAACCTGATAATACCACCTCTCCATGGTTTTGTCATTGATCGAAGGATAGCACTTAAAAATCCTTTCTCCAGACAACAAGGCATGGATGGTTTAGCTTCTAACTCTTCCCAAAAGCTCATCTCACACTTCTTATCCCTCTACTCTTTTCATTCCACACACATTGTATTTCTCTCCATCCCTTGTCTGCCCCTACCCCTTTCCACCACAGGGCCTTTGAACATGTTGTTCCCTCTGCCATGAATACCTTTTCCTTCCCCTCGTCAACTATATGGCTTTTACCCAAATCTCAGCTCAAGCATCACCTGCTCAGAAAAACTCTTCTTGATCTCCAGGGCTAGATCAAATTCTTTTATTAGAAGCTTTCATTGCACCATGGAACTCTTATCCATAGTACTGAGAATACTAGCAAATTCACATTTATTGGTGTAATATGTTTACAATGTCAAACACACTCTCCACTCCATCCCTGGTGACTGCCATAGTGTTTATGCTCAGCAAATATTTGCTGAATAAATAAATAAAGCACATTAATTTATGATCAATATAGCAGTGGGTAATGCTGCAGCAGGACAAATCCTAAAGAATTTCCCTTCCCAATTTGATTATCCTAAATCCAGATTTAGAATGCCAGCCCTAGTGGTCTAGTGATTAAGATTCAGTGCTCTCACCGCCACAGCCCGGGTTTGTTTCCCAGGCAGGGAACCACACCACCCATCTGTCAGTTGTCACACTGTGGCGACTGTGTGTTGTGATGCTGAAAGCTATGCCACTGGTATTTCAAATACCAGCAGAGTCACCCATGGTGGACAGATTTCGGCAGAGCTTCCAGACTAAGACAGACTAGGAAGAAGGACCTGGCCACTCACTTCTGAAAAAATTGGCTGTGAAAACCCTATTAATAAGAGCAGAGTATCGTCTGATACAGCACTGAAAGGTGAGAGGATGGAGCAAAAAGACAGGGCAGGGTTCTGCTCTGCTGTACACAGGGTCACTAGGAGTTGGAATCAACTCAATGGCACTAACAACAACAAAAATCCAGATTGTCTAAAAGGAAAGACCTTCTTAAGAAATCCCTCATCTCAGTTTTCTCTGCTTCTATGTTTAACCTGCCACTTACATATCTCAGTAAGCAATGCCCCATTGCAAACAATCTTCAAATGTCATGTCCCATTTTCCCAGAGTTACTTTCCTTTACTAACAATGGAACAGATCCCACACTGTCATAGAAACTAAATAAATCTTCTGTTCTCACTTTGGAAAATGATCTCATTAATGAAATCTGTAGTATTGAATTATGCCAAGCACCTGATTTCAATGCATCCACCATCCTGGCTCTCAGATTTAAATATTTCCTCTTGAGCAATAATGTTTTTCTCTTTCCAGAATAGGAAGACTTGGTCTCTCACATTGGGACCAGGTACTGACTCAACTGAAGCCTTTCCTTGTGAAAATGCAAGTTGTCTAGGGAAAGGACTCCCAGCACCCCTCCCCTCACCATCGCCTTGTCAAATAAAACCCAAAACACTGAGCTTGGCATTCAAGGCTCCAGGATTCGGCACCAACCTGCTTTGGCATCCTACCTTCCTCGGTAGGGTGCATCCTGGGAGGATTCAACACAGAGAAAGTGGTCCTTCACCAGCCTCTCAACATGCCCTGTGCTTTTCCATATTTTTTAAGTACCAAATTGATTTTTTTAAACAATATTCATAAAATGTATAAAGTTTTCTTAAAAGAGATGTTGACTGATAGACTTTGTCAAGATTTCTCCAGCACTGTAATTATGAACTCTACTCAGGTCACATGAGCACTCTGACTCCCTAGACCACTTTATCCCTGCCCAGGATATAGGTCAAGACCTCCCACCTTTGTGAAGACGATCACAAGGCTTATGACCATCCCTGTGTCCCCAAGTGCTCATCAAGCAACGGGCTCGGGCTGCTGCCCATGTTCACTTCAGGGAGAAAATATTCTGAGCAGTATTAGGGCTGTTCTGGATCCTTGTTAATTACTGTACTGTACTATATTTTCACATTTTAATAGCTCTGAAATCAGGCACATCTTTCTATCTCTATTGACCAGGCAGCCATCGTGATAGACTCCCCATTGCCAGAGCATCAAAACTTGCAGAAGGGGACGGAGAGTTGCAAGAAACAAGAGTTGAGAGCTTTTCTAACCCCCCATCCCCCAAACAAATATTTGGGAGGGATGGGAAGAGAGAGAAGGTAAATCAATGAATTTAGAAACTTTCTAAAACTGGAGTCCACAGTTGCCTAGTTCTACATCATTGCAGATCAGGCTTCAGACGCCAGTACCAAAGGCTTGGGTTTTTTTTTTTTTTTTTTTTTGGATTCTTTCATGAAATGTTTTATCACCCACACACTTGAAGGCACAGAGGACAATATTGTGTGGAAAATCAGACAACGACTCCGGGTCAAAAAGTAATTCTAAGGAGTCGGACTCTGAATGAGAAGAATTTTAAAGAAAACCTTAAGTATTTTATTTCACTGTTCTTTTCCTTTTAAATATGTGCAAGATCAATGTACGATTTTTAAAAATCTATGTCTAATTATAAAAGCACTCTTTCGATAAGTATAAAATAGAATCTCTGTGAAATTTTTTAAAAGCATCAAGTCCTAGTTTAGTGGGCAGTGGTTTTTCTTTCTTAGTAGTACTGCAGTAATTTCCTGGGTTAATTATCAGTCTTTCCTGAGATTGGTTGGCATGTGCAGGCCCCCTGTCTCAGCCCAGGTATGAAAAGAAAAGAGTACCGAGTTTCAGGAAGTGCAAATCTGAGGGCTGCACCCTGGGATGTGATAAACCCATTGGAGTCCTCACACCCCCTGAGAATCTCTCTCTAAATGAGACTCTTCTCACTTGATTCCTATCTAAGCTGTGACTCTAGCCTCCTTGACATTGAACATTAACATATACTCATTTACGTGCCTCTCAAAATGCCTAGCACAAAATGCCATACACACGTTAAACTCTCAATGAATGTGTTGAGTTGATGATGGCTTCTGCTAAAACTTCCTTTCCTCTTAGTCCATTCATCCATTATCTCCCTGCTCCAAACCATAATCAAGTCACTGAGATGCTAATCATCCTTAAGTGTTGCTCCTAAGGTTTGGTTTGCTATGGTTTCCTATTAGCACTCCATATTTGCTGCTGCTGGTCTGTTCATTTCACTGTTGAGAAAACCTAGGGATGGAACTTATCTTTCCTGCACTCCACCAGGTTAATCATAGCTGGGTTCTATAAGGAGGCAGCATGGGTCTTCTTGTGTGTGTCACCTCAGATCAGTTGATAATAGCTCTCTGAAAAACCACAAGGATTCTGAAGCTACATCTGGCTCAGCAGGAAAGAGAACTGTGATTGATTCTTTGTGTGTGATTGATTATTGATGTCTGCCATGGGACACCCAGGCATCACCATGTATTTGCCATGCTTAGTCTATACAGCAGGATTCATGCTGCACCAAGAGGTTCCCTCACTGTCCTCCACAATGAAAACTGAAATGATTTCTGTAATACTTCTTTTGGCATTTATAACTTGTTCTTCAAGGTTGTCTATGGCTTTATCCTTTGTACAAAAGTGTGTGTGTGTGTGTGTGTGTGTGTATTGATTTTCTTACATAATCAAATCTATACATTTTTTATTTTGATTATAAAAATTATCCTATTCCAATATTATGGAAACTTGCACCCATAATTTTAAGTAGTATTTTTGGTTTATTGTTATATTTAAATTGTAGATCTACCTGAAATTGATTTTGGTGTGAGAAGTGAAATTGGGAACCAGTTTTATTTTTATTCCCATGTGAAAAATCAGTTTTGCAAGAATTACTGAATATTTTCCTCCGTTAATTTGAACTACCTTTGGATCTAACCTATATTCTATTATATCTCATTGTTTTTTCTGCCCATTTCTATGTCATTATCATAATAGTTCAATTACTGCAGCTTTATAATGTATTTTAACGTCTGGTAGAACATGTCCTCCCCTCATTCGTCTTGTTTTTCAGCAATTAACTGGCTAATCTTACATGTTTATTCTTTCAAGTAGACTTTGAAATCATTTTGTCAAATTCAGAAAAAAATTCCCTGATAACATTAGTGAATTTTGTATCTATATATTCCATTAAGGATAATTTAGTTCTTTATAATATCAAATCTTCCTACCTCCTCCCAAAATAATTATCTTTTAATTTATCAAGGTGTCCTTTGTGGTCACTCAGCAGAGTTTCATTATTTTCTTTATCAATATCCTGAGCATTTCTTATGAAGTTTATGTCTAAATAAACTTTTCACACCATTTTTTACAAGTTTTTAAAATGGTGTTTTAACACTATCAAGAAAAGAATTTTTTATCCAATACATTCTCTAGCTGACTGCTATTGACCTTTAAAAGAAAATTATTTGTTGTACATTCTTTTGGTTATTGTACACTTTACTATATTTATTGTTTCTGGAGTTGTTAATTGATTTTCGTTGTCATTTTGCATTATAAGATCATATGATTATATAATTTTTCTTCTTTTTTCCAAAGCCAATTTTTCTTCTTTCCTGTAATCACTTTAGCTAGCACTGTCAGAAAAATGTTCAAAAGCAGGCGTAAGAGCAGGCACCACCTGGTCTCATTTCTGAGATAAAGGAGATTCTAGCGTTTATCATTCAACATGATTCTGGTTGTCAGTATGAAATCCTCATAAGCCATGTCATTACAAGCCATTTTGGTACAGCTATTTACTATAAGAAAATATACCAGGAATGCACGTTGAAGTTAAGCAAGGGTTCTATGAGCATCTACTGAGATGAAGATGTGTCTTTTGCATTAGCTAATTATGGTTGTAATAATGCTGTGCAACAAACCAGTCCAAGGATCACCGGGTAGACTTCTGGTTTCAGGTCTCACATGTAAAGAGCTTGGAAGTTGCCACCTCTGTCCTTATGACAAGAACAAAAGGCTGGAGAAATTGAAAATCAACAACTTTTCTTGAGCACACCAAAGAACTGAGGTTTCAAGAAATCTGGAAAGATAGATGCATCCAGAAAGGCACAGCTCAGATCTTACCTGGAGCAAAAACCACTGAAGCCACAAACTGCTAGAAACACTTAAATGGTTAATTTTGATGAGTTGCTGGAGGCTGAATGTGGACTGGCATGAGAGTGATAAACTCCTGGGGCCCACAGTCCTGTGAGAAGAGGCCCCCTCTTCAACTCCATAAACCCCACCAGAGGTCTGAACACCTCACGGTGAAAATGTATAAAAAGGGTTATACAGCACAACCTAGTGGGATTTATTCCAAGTATGCAAGGATGGTTCAGTATTGGAAAATAAATGTAATCCACCATATTGACAGGCTAAAGAAAAAAACTACTTGATTTTACCTATTGACACAGAAAAAAGCATTTGACAAAATCTAACACCTACCCATTCATGTCAAAAACTCTCAGCAAACTAAGAAGAGAGGGGAACTTCCTCAACTTGATAAAGAATTTCTACAAAAAGCCCACAACTAATATCATACCTAATGGTGGAAGACAGGATGCTTCCCACCCCAAGATCAGGAACAAGACAAGGATGTCCTATTTCACTAATGTTATTCAATATCATACTGTAAGTCCTAGCTAGTGCAATAAGACTATAAAAGGAAATAAAATGTATACAGATTGGGAAGGAAGAAGTACACTATCTTTGTGCATAGATGACATAATTGTCTATGTAGAAAATCCCAAGGAATCAACAAAATACTCCTGGGACTAATAAGCAAGTATAACAAGGTCACAAAATACAAGGTTAATATATAAGTCAAGTGCTTTTCTATACACCAGAAATGAACAAGTGAAATTCAGATTTTTTTAAATACCATTTACAATAGCACTAGAAAAATGAAATCATTAGGTATAAATCTAACAAAATACGTACAGGGTCTATAAACAGAAAACAAACTTTGATGAAAATATCAAGGAAGATCTAGGTAAATAGAGATTCCACGTTCATAAAAGAGAAGATGCAATATTGTTAAAATGTCAGTTCTTCACAACATGGCCTATAGATTCAACACAACAAATTCTAAAGTTATCAACAAATTCTAAAGTGTATACAGAAAGACAAAAGATCTAGAATAGCCAACTCAATACTGAAGTAGAAAAACAAAGTTAGAGGACTGATACTATCTGATCTCAAGACTTACTATAAAACTAAAATAATCAAGACAGCATGGTATTGAGAAAAGAATAGACACATAAACCAGTGTAGTAAAATAGAGAGCCCAGAAATAGATCCCACATACATAGTCAACTGATCTTTGGCAAAGGAGCAAATGCAATTCAATGGAGTAAGAATCATCTTTTCAACAAATGGTGCTGAAACAATTGGATGTCCATATGCAAAAATAAATGAACCTACACACAGACTATACACCTTTCACAAAAATTAACTAAAAATGGATCACAGGCACAAAACTGTACAATTTCTAGAAGAAAACATAGGAGAAAATCTAATTGATCTTATGTTCCATGGTGAGTTTTTAGATACAGCACAAAAGCATGATACACAAAAGAAAAAATTAATAAGTTGGACTTTATTAAAGTTAAAGAACTTCTCCAAAGAAGACACTGCTGAAAGCATCAAAAGACAAGCCATAACCTGGGAAAACATATTTGCAAAACACAAATGTGATAAAGGATTTGTAACCGAAATATACAAAGCAATCTTAAAACTCAACAATTAGAAAACAAACAACTCAGTTAAAAATGGGCAAAAGATCTGAGCAGACACCTCACTAAAGAATATACACACATGACAAATAAGCACATGAACATGTTCAACATCACTTGCCATTAGAGAACTGTAAATTAAAACAATGAGATACCACTACACATATTAAAATGGTTAAAATTCAAAACACTGATAATACTAAATAGTGCTCATGCTGAGCACCAGGAACTCTCTCATTGCTAGCGGGAAGGCGAAGTGGTGTAGCCAGTTTGGAAGACAGACAGCTTCTTACAAAGCCAAACATAGTTTTATCATACAACCTAGCAATCACACTCCTAGTTAGCTACTCCACTGATTTGAAAACTTATGCCCATGCGAAATCCTGCACGCTTTAATGCTTATAGCATCTTTCTTTATAACTGCCCAAAACTAGAAGCAACCAAGATGTCCTTCAGTAGGTGAATGGATGAACAAACTGATAAGTTCATACAGTGGAATACTATTGAGCACTAAAATAAATGAGCTATCGAGCCAAGAAAAGGCACAGATGATCTTAAGTGCATATTGCTAAATAAAAGAAGTTAATCTTAAAAGGCCACATACTATATGATTCCAATTATATAATGTTATGGAAAAGGCAAAACTATAGGGATGGTAAAAACTCCTAGCCAGGACTCCAGGAAAGTTGGGGAGGGCATAATAGGTGTAGCAGGGGGATGTTTTAGGATGTAAAGGTATTCCGTGTGATACTGTAAAGGTGGACACATGACACTATGCATTTGTCGAAACCCGTGGAACTTTACAGCACCAAGAGCAAGCCTCATAGTATGCAATTTTTCAAAAAATAATTTAGGAGGTCAAGGGATCGCAGGATGAAATATAGAGTGTGACTAAAGAATCTAACTGTATTACAAATGTATGAAACAACCTCACTGAAAGGGGTGGGACAAACGGTGCTGACCTAAGTAACTTTAGAAATGAGTTAAGTTCCTAAGATTAAAGGTGAAAGGAACTTGACATAAGCACCTTATTCTAGTCAATAAAGTTGTTTCCCATGGGGGTATGGGTTAACAATTCTAATACCGCTATACACATCCTGGAGTTGAACAATTAAGGAAATGAATGGCAAATAGTGGAAACCAAGTTTTTTACTCTTGGAGTGGGAGGTTACAGACAAACAAGGGCAGGTGGTTAGAATGATCCATGTGGTAATGAATTAGAGTTGGAGACATCAGTAGGGACTCCTATTTAGGTTAATACAGATGCAGATGGTTACTTATAGACGTGTTTATAGATGTGTGTATATATATATATATAAGTTAGTATAAACATATATGCCCTGGCTTTCTCAGCTGGGAGGTCCCAGAAGCAACAACACCTCTGTAGCAACAAGGACAAGTACCCAGACCTTGGTTTCTAACCATTCTCCACTAAAAGCAACCAGGGCTCCTTGGAGAATAGCTGACTCTAGGACCAGGGAACGAAATACACAAGATGAGCCTGGAGCTTCTTGTAGTACCAGAAGTAAGAAAAGTGTTCCCCCAAATCCCACAGTGACAGAGGTATGTCAAAGGCACATAGGAGCCAAGTGAAGGGGCTTCCAATGGCCAGAGCTGGACCAATTTGAGCAACAAAATAAATAAAATGGTATTGGATTATAACCTAAAGTATAAAATAAATATCCATGAGTCCATGCTGATACAAATAAATGATTGAATAAATAATTTATTGAGGGAGGAGAGACAAAACTCCCATGCAGAAGAATTGCAAATAATTTATATAGATATTCCACCCTCAAGGAGGCAGAGCATAAACCCCCACTCCTTAGGGTGGGCTGTGCATGGTGACTTCCTTCTAGAAAGGGTAGTATAGAAAGGGGCTGGGGGTGACTTTACAGACTGACTTGACAGTGGAGAATCCCGACAAACATTACCTCAGTCAGGTGATCAAGGTTGACATCAACATTGATAAGTCATATTAGTGGCATGTACCCTTGATGTGATGTGGCGAGAATGGCACTTGACCTCTGTAGTTTTCTACCTAAAAACCCATAACCTCAGTCTAGTCATGAGAAAAGCATCAGACAAATCCCATTTGAGGGGCATTCTGCAAAATACACAATCAGCACCTCTCCAAACTGTCAAAGTCATCAAAAACAAGGAAAGTCTGGGGCCCGTCCAGTGGCGTAGCAGTTAAGTTTGCACGCTCTGCTTCGGTGGCTGGGGTTCGCAGGTTCAGAACCCTGGGTGCAGACCTACACCACTCATCAAGCCATGCTCTGGTGGTGACCCACATACAAAATAGAGGAAGATTGCCACAGATGTTAGCCAGGGCCAATCTTCCTCAAAAAAAAAAAAACCCACAAGAAAAGTCTGAAAAACTGTCACAGCCAAGAAGAGCCTAAAGAGACATGACGACTAAATGTAATGTGATATCCTAGATGGGATTCTGGACAGGACAAGAACTTCAGGGAAAAACTGAGGAAATCTGAATAAAATATGGACTTTGGTTAACAATAATGTATCAATACTGGTTCATTAATTGTGGTAAATGTACCATACTAAAGTAAGATGTTAATAATAGGGGAAACGGGGTGTGAAGTATATGGGAAGTCTCCCTACTGTTTCATAATTTTTCTGCAAATCTAAAACTATTCTAAAATATAAGTTTATGTTAAAAATCAGCAGACAACAACAAGCATTTATTTTTCTTGCTCATAGGTCTGTAGGATAGGTGAGGCAGCCCTGCCTCAGGCTGCAGGTTAGTTGGGCTTGGCTCCAGAATTAGGGTTTAATTCGGCCTTTCTCTATATGTTTCCACATTGTTCTTGGAGGATAGCTACCTGGGGCATGTTCCTGCCATGGCAAATGGCCACGCAAGAGGCCAAGCCACATAAGTACATTGAAAATCTCTGCCCACATCATATCATCTATCAGATTTCACAGAGCAAGTCACGTGGCCAAGCCCGATTTCAATGAGGTGGAATGTATATTCCATCTATTCTACATGCCAAAGGTGTGTAGAATTTAGTTCACAGATCCAAAAGAAAATCTGAAGAATCAAGCTTCAGAAAGACAGAAACCAGAGAAACTGCAGGGAACCAAGTAACAGAAGCTAGTAGTTACTCTCATGGGAGCTCTGCCACCCAAACAAGTGAGCACCTATCATTTCTTACTCTTGCATCGCTGTATCCTAAATTCAAATTCCAGGAAGAAAGAGCACAATTTTCTGGTTTACTTCAATGTTCTCTCCAATACTAGGACCAGAATAAGGGAAGAAGAATGGAATAAATTTTGTCTGATTGTGGTGTGTTATTATCTTAATATACTGCAGAATTCAATTAGCTAATATTTTATTCACAACTTTCTATATGTACATACAAGAGAATTATATGTAGATTTCTCTTTTATGTGTGCTATCTTTTGTTTCTGGAAACAATGTTACATGTTTCTGCTTTTTCATTGGCTGTATCCTCTTGTAACCTTTTAATAACTCTTTTGGTTAGTCTGCTTTTCTACTATTTATCTCTTCCCCATCCCTAATTTATGTATTCGTGTTTTCTCTTTTTTCCCCTTGATTTTATAGCTTTGAATTATTTCTTCATTGATTTTTAAAGAACCAATTTTTAGGTGTATCAATTCTACCTTTTTTCTTTCTTCTAATTAATTATATTATAGTTAATTCATAATACATAATTAATAGGTATAAAATCCATATTTATGCTTTTGTTAGGTTTTTGTTAGGCTTATTTTAACTTTTTATTGTGAATACTTAATTCTCTTTTTTCTTTTTCTCATTTAACTAACTCAGATATTTAAGGTTATGAATTTTCCACTCAGTGCAACTTTGACTACTTCTCATTACTTTTCATGTGTGGTTTTTCAGTATCTATATTTTCTAAATATTCAGGAAATGTGGTTTTGATTTTTCTCTTTGACCCAAGAATTATCCAGTAAAGATATTTATAATTTCCAATCAGTAAAGTTTCTGCTTATCTATTTGTGTCTCTATTAATTATTTCTAGGTTTATTTTTCAGAAAATATGGCTTGGCCTATTTCTACTTTGGAGACTTTACTGAGAGTCTCCACGTGGCTGGATATGATGGTTGATATTTACATATCTTTCTTAGGGTAGCTAATTACTTCAGAGAGAATCACAGATAATACAACTTCACAGTTCTGGGGATCACTCCATGGGTTGTGCAGATATCCATAAACTGCCTACTCTTGCTATTTAATCAGCATTTTTAAAAATTTCTCTATTAAAAAAAATCTATTTGATTCCTGAAGTAAACTGGTAAGTTAAATTCTCCCTACATAATAAGATACTACAAGGCATGGGACTGGGTGTTACAAGACCTGGATCCAAAGTCCCAACTCTACCACAAGCCAGCTGTGTGATCTTAGGCAAGCCTCTCACACTCTCTGAACTCCAATTTCCTCATCTCCCTGTAAAAGAGGCTGAGGCACTTGTCTTTGCAAGCTCAGGTCTCTCTAACTAAGCCTAGAGTTTTCAAAGGACTGTGGGAAGAAATATCTCTAACCTCATTATGTAAAATGAAGTGATACACAACTAGATGATCTGTAAGGTCCCAACCAGCTTTAAAATTACACAGTTGGAACAAATCAGTCACCCACAATGCTTGGTTTTTACTGCCTGAACAACTGCACCTGGATTAAAAGAACCCACATTGTATGAAAGAAAGAGGGAGGAATTAGCTGTAAGTGCTGGCTTTAGCATTAACTGGCTCTGTCATCATAGATATTAAGATCTATTAGACGTCCACTACTTTGACCCTCACTTTCCTCATCTTTAAAATGGATATAATATCACCAATACCACAAAGCCTAAATAAGACAATAAATAGAAAGTGCTTTATAAACTGTGAAGTGCCTTAAAGCATTAGTTCCCGTTATTAAATACTCAGGCAGCATTGATGCCTCCAATGTCTTGTGTTTTATAAGGTGTTAAATTTAATGGAATTGTTAAACTTACTGCCTTTCATTAAAGAAGCAGTCACAGGCAGTTCTAAACAGCGAAAACAAGGGAATAGGTATTTTGCCTGAATTACCTGGGTAATCACAGCTAAATCACTTTGATGAGTTAAGAGGAGTAAGAATTAAGAGTATCTCAAGGCTGGGGAAGAACTTAATCACCTCACTACATCTCCTTCTGCCCCATTATTTCATAAAATTGAGACTGAGAATTACATTACTCTACATTCTGAAAAGAAAATGAAACCATAGATTCACACCAGACTAGCACATTCGCATGGGACAAAGGCATGCCTGGTGACTAGCATGTCAAATGAGTTTTCACGTAAGGTGCTAATTGTTTACTTTTTAAGAAAGAAGGTAATAAACAACACTCTGTTGCTTTCTCCTAACTCTAAAGCTGCGTGAGGAGCCATTTTGTAATTCCCAGTCCACTGACATTAGTGGGTACAAGGAGTGTTTAATCTGACTTCCCAGATGCAGGCTAGAAAAAATGGATCTGAAAGATTTCCTCCCCCAGGAAAACATGATCCAGAGTTAATCTGAGCAAGGCTGTATGCTTACTGTCCTTTTTAGCTCCCAGTAAAAACATTCATGATCAGCGATTATAACAATTATAACCTGACCCTCCTACCAACAATTGGGAAGTTCAAAGTCATGCTTCCCGGAGCTGGGCTGTCAAACCGAAATCAAACCCACTTTCACAGAGAGACCAACTGGAATGCCACCCAATCACTCACATATTAAGCCCAGCTGAATTGCCGTCATGGCACATTCTAAGAGGGAACCTACGGCACATTTTTCTTTTAACAAAAGTCCTCCTTATAGTGTCCAATTTTCTCCACAGAGCCAAGGACTATGCTACAGAAGCCAATGTCACTGATTCAATCTGTGTCCCTGCCGTTCAGCTTCATCCTTGTCCTAAGGCATGATTTGTCTGCCGGTGTACCTGTATCCTTGACTATGAACAGCATGCATCTATAAAATGGGACTATTAATATGCTCACAACCTACCCGTAGTAGGTTGAATGGTGACCCCGAAAAGGAGATGTCTACATCCTAACCCCTAGAACCCACGAATGTGACTTTGAGAAAATAGCCTTTGCAGATGTAATTAAATTAAGGATCTCAAGATAAGATCATCCTGGATTATCTGGGTGGAGCTGAAATCCAACGACAAATGTCCTTGTAAGTCAGAAGAGAAGAAGACAGAGACACACAGAGGAGAAGGCCGTGTATAGATGGAGCAGAGATTGGAGATATGCAGCTACAAACCAAGGAATGCCTAGAGCCACGGAAGCTGAAGAGGCAAGGAAGAATTCTCCCCCAGAGACTTTGGAGGGAGCCTGGCTCTGCCAACGCCTTGATTTGAGACTTCTGGCCTCCAGAACTATGAGAGAATAAATTTTTATTGTTTTAAACCACCAGGTGTGCGGTTATTTGTTATGGCAGCCATAGGAAATTAATACATTACCTTAATAGGATTGTTACTAATTGCAAGTAAAGAGTTTATATCAGTTCTGGACTGATCCAGTCCTGCTGGGAAAATGAAGGTTGGGGTCCTATTTCCTTGGAAACTATTACAGAACTGAGATAAACGTGGAATGTTATGTTGGCCTCCTTGGCTGTGAAAGCCTGGTCTTTAGAGCTGTGAGTTCGCATACAGACAATGTTCTTATGTGGATAGAAGTGTATAAAACACTGGTGGTAAACTGAGGCCTCAGCTACTCTCTGTCAAAGTGACCCACACATACAAGGTTCTTGTTCCACATAAGCCTTCATGCCCTTGTGGGTGAGGGGGTAAAGGAAGCTGTGTCCTTGGGTAGCTGCTGGGCCTCCTGATGAGATAAAGATGCTGTGAAACCTGCATCTCCTGTCCTATATCTTTCTATACAGCTGAGTAAAGATAGTATTTGATTAAGGCCTATTGCATCTTGTGAAGGTGATAGCCAATTCTAACCTGCACTCAACTGCTGTATCAGTAAAATAAAATAATAGTTAACATATACTGATGATTCATATGCAAGGTATTATGTGCATTTTATCAATGAATCCTCACCACACTACAAAATGGGAATGACTATCCCCATTTTAGAGATTAAATGTTACACTTAAATAACCATCCAGTAGTAATTCCACACTGGCTCTGAGGTTTTAATTATAAACCTCACACTAGGCTTCTCCCTACTGGCAAGATCAAATAAGTTTAGGGTATCTTGTCAAAAAGTCACAAACTGATATCCCTCAGGTTACATATGTTTCCCAGACATATTTTGTTTGTATTTATAAATTATGTTAGTTGTCAATTGTCTAAAGTCAAGAAATTTCACTTTAAAATACGTATTTCTGGCTTATAGTGAATAATCACATCTTGCAACACAGAGCTTTGGATCTGAGTAATGATGATCCCTTTTAGATAGAACCTTCAAGTTCACCAGTCTCCACCATTCCCTCTTGCCTTCTCAAACACTAAGGCAAAAGGTCAATTTTATACCCAGCCCAAGTAATACACATGTATCCATTTATATTTCCTCATGGCCACTGTAGATGTATGAATTTGTAACCCTGAGGTATTAATTTTCTATCACTGCCATAGCAGATTACCACAATTTCAGTGGCTTAAAATAATACCTATTGAGCCAGCCCTGACAGCCTAGTGGTTAAAGTTCAGCATGCTCCACTTCAGCAGCTTGGGTTCAGTTCTCAGGCATGGAACCACACCACTCATCTGTCAGTGGCCATGCTGTGGTGGCAGCTCACATAGAAGAACTAGAATATGCAACTATGTGCTGGGGCTTTGGGAGGAAAACAAGAGAGAGAAAGATTGGCAACAGACATTAGCTCAGGGCAAATCTTTCCCAGCAAAAAATAAAATACTGAAAAAAAGAGCACAACTTTAATTAAAAACAAAAACAATACCTATTAATTATCTCGCAGTTCTATAGGTCAGAAATCCAGATACAGCATGGCTCTACTGGTTCTCCTCTCCAGGTTTCACTTGGCCAAAATCAACATATAGCCGGGCTGCATGGCTTTTTGGAGGCTCTGGAAGTGGATCTGCTTTCAAGCTCACTCAGGTTGTTGGCAGATTTCAGTTCCATGTGGTTACAGGACTGAGATTCTCATTCCTTTGCTGGCTGTCAGCCAGAGGTTGTTCTCAGCTTCTAGAAAGCTCCCGTTCCCTGACTCATGGCCCTCTTCCTCCATCTACAAAACCAGCAATGGCAGCTTCAGTCCTTCTCACACTTCAGATCTCTCTGACCTCCCCTTCGACCTCATCTCTCTTCTGCCTTCCTCTTCTACCACATCTCTTGACTTCCTTTTCTGTTTTTAAAGGCTCATGTGATAACATTGGGTCCTTCCTCATAATCCAGGATAATCTCCCTATCTTAAAGTCAGCTGATTAGTAACTTTAACAGGCAAAGTCCTTTCACAGTACCTAGATTAGTATTTGATTTAATAACCAGGGGACAGGAATCTTGGGGTAACATCTTTAGAATTCTGCCTATAACACCTGATCTAGTCCAACCCTTCCATTTTAGATGAGGAAGCTAAAACCCAGAGAGGTGACGCATCAGACTCAAGGTTGCATGGGTATGCGTGGCAGAGCCAGGACTCCAATGCAGCATCTGATTCCCTAATCTAGATATGCTCATTCAGAGAGCTCATTTGAATTAGTAAAAATTTAAATAACTGATAATATTAGTTTACTTATATGAAGAAAAACTAAATTATGTAGTGTTGCCAAGTACCACTACTGTGAGATCAGCTTTAATGAACAGAAAAGAACAATTTACCCTGGGTACATTAATTGCTCACATGTAAATGGTTTTAGTAGAACAGCTTTAAGAAGTCTCAGTCAAAGTTTATAAATGCTCAAAAATGTGCCTATATTAGTAAAATGGAAATATTGTACAACTCATGGATATGGGAAGGATTAAATGAGATAATGTAAAGTTCTTAGCACAGTAACTTTTTCTCCATTCTCTGGGCAAAAGAGATCTTATTATACCTCATGAATCTTGCACCCTCCCACCCACTTCTGGATACAGTCTTGCAAAGACTGCCAGTCAAGATCACCAGCCCATTCCTAAAAAAAATGAGTGGGCACATTACCTAAGCCAAGAATCAGAAATCCTCCATGCAATCTGAATCTTGAGTGGGGTAACTCAAAGATTACATCTGCTACCTGACATATTGCCAAAACTGGCAAAAGTAGCAGCATACACATAAAATAAACTTAACAAAAATGTTCAAGATCTCTACACTGAAAATTATAAAACACTGCTGAGAGAAATTAAAGAAGAGCCAAATTAATGGAGAAACATACCATATTCATGTATTAGAAAACTCAGTATTTATGAGATGCTGATTATCCTCAACTTTATCTAAAGATTCACAGACATCTTACAAAAATTCTAACAGGCCTTTGTATAAATTGACAAGCTAATTCTAAAATGTATATAGAAGGACCTAGAATATCCAAAACAACTTTAAAAAAGAAGAAAAGTGTTGGAGGTCTTACATTTCCCAATTTCAAGAAATACTGTTAATCTACAGTAATCAAAATCAGATAATACTAGCTTAAAGGTATTCTTTGACATCAGTCTTAACATTATCTTTTTGAATACGATGTCTACTCAGGCAAGGGAAACAAAAAATAAACAAATGGGACTACATCAGACTAAAAAGCTTCTGCTTGGCAAAGGAAACCATCAACAAAACAAAAAGACAACCCACCAACTCAGAGAAAATACATGCAAATCATATTTCCAACAAGGGGTTAATTTCCAAAATACATAAAGAACTCAACAACAAAAAAATGAGCAACTTGACCAAAAAATGTGCAGAGGATATGAACAGAAATTTTTCCAAAGAAGATATACAGATGACCAACAGGCACTCAAAAAAATATTCAACATCACTAATTATTAGGGAAATGCAAATCAAAACTACAATGAGATATCACCTCATGCCTGTCAGAATGGCTATAATTAGCAAGACAAGAAATAACAAATGTTGGAGAAGATGTGAAGAAAAGGGAACCCTCATATACTGCTGGTGGGAATGCAAACTGGTGCAGCCACTATGGAAAACAGTATGGAGAATTCTCAAAAAATTAAAAATATAAATACTATATGATCCAGCTATTCCACTACTGGATATTTATCCAAAGAACATGAAATCAATAATTCAGAAAGATTTATGCACCCCTATGTTCATCGTGGCATTTTTCACAATAGGCAAGACATGGAAGCAACCCAAGTGCTCATCAACAGATGAATGGACAAAGATATGGTATATAAATACAATGGAATACTACTCAGCCATAAAAAAGACAACATAGATGGACCTTGAGGGTATTATGCTAAGCAAAATAAGTTAGACAGAGAAAGACAAATACCATGTGATTTCACTTATATGTGGAAGATAAACAAACACATAGATAAGGAGAACAGATTGGTGGTTGCCAGAGGGGAAGGGGGTGGGAGGGAATGAAAGGGATAAAGGGGTACATATGTATGATAATGGATAAAAACTGGTCTGTTGGTGGTGAACACGATGCAGTCTATACAGAAACTGAAATATAATAATGTACACCTGAAATTTACACAATATCATAAACCAATATGACCTCAGTAAAATAATTTTTTAAAAGATAACCAAATAGATTAATGGAACAGAATAGAGACTTCATAAATAAAGTTACACTTATACAGTCAATTGATTTTCAGCAAAGGCACCAATGCAGTACAATAAGGAAAGGAAAGTCTTTTCAACAAATGGTGTTCAAACAGCTGGGTATCTATACTGAAAAAATAAATCTCGACCTCTATCTCATACCATATACAACATTTAATTGATCATAAGCCTAAATATAAAAGTTAAAATTGTAAAACTTCTGGGAGAAAACATGGGAGAATGTTTTCATGACTTTGGTGTAGGTAAAGATTTGTTAGACAGGGCACAAAATGGTATACCATAAAAGATAAAATTGATAAATTCAACTTCATCAAAATGAAAGACTTCTGCCCATAAAACTTCTGCCCATTTCCATTAAGAAAATGGAAAAGCTAGACACAGAATGGGAGAAAATATTAGCAATACATGTATCTGATGAAAGACTCACATTCAGAATATTTAAATGTCTATAAAACAAGAATAAAAAGACAAACCAATGAGGATGGGTGGGGAAGAAGGAGGAGGAGGAGAAGGAGAAGTAGCGAGGGAGATAGTGGGGAGAGGGAAAGGAAGAGGAAGAGAATTGAACAGGCACATCACAAAGGAATATGTACAAATGGCCAAAAGCACACAAAAAAGTGTTCACCATCATTAGTCACCAGAAAAATGCAAATTAAAACAATTGCGAGATATCACTACATACCCATTGAACAGCTAAAATTTAAAACTGACAATACCAAATGTTGTCCAAGCCCTTTGGAAAACAATGTTTTAACAGTTTGGAAAACTTATGATGTTAAATATATACTCACCCTACAATCTAGCCATTTCACTCCCAGGTATATACCCACAGTGATTTATATAAAAATGTTCATAGCAACTTTATTCATAAAAGCCAAAACCTGGGGGGAGGGGAGGATCTAAATGTCCATCACTAAGAGAACGGATAAGCAAATTGTGACATTTTCATACAACAGATTACTACTCAGCTTAAAAAAACAAGAACTACTGATTCAACAATAGGGATGAATCTCAAAAACATGTTGAATCCAGAAAGTCAGAATAAATAAAGTACATTCTGTAAGATTTCATTTATATGAAGTTCAAGAACAGGAAAAATTAATCTCTGGCTATAAAAATCAGAAAGTGGTTGCCCCTGGGAGAGGGGATTGTTTGGAAAGAGGCACGAGCAGATATTCTGCCGGGCTGGAAACGTTCTCTATCCTGACTGGAGCCATGGTTACCTGGGGCACCATTTTTCAAAATTCATCAATTTTGTATACTTAAGATTTATAAATTTCACTGTATGTAAATTAAATCCCAATAAAGAAATATATATTTGTTTTTAAACGGATGCAGAAGAAATAAATGCTGTTTAAAACTTGTAATTTCTATCCCTGTGCTACTTTATAGCAAACATTTTTTAACTTAAAGCTTTATTGACTCTTTTCATAAATACCATTTTTAGCTTTGCATTACTCCCTCACTTCATTAATACCAATTTGATTATTTTCCTTTTAGTGCTTAGCAATTCTCTAGCGGAGCATCTTCTTCCATGACATGCGTTATGCAGGCACTGCGCTGAGTGAGAGAAAGTGGATATTCCTACCCCCGATTACATGGTGTAAAAAGAAAGGCCCTGTTATTGACTAGGGGAACAAATTAAACAAGGCTTAATAGTGCAGGGGAAAAGGTAGCAACAGTTAGGGCTTAACAAGGTGATCCATGGGGTTCATTAGCATGGAGTGGAATTTATCAGAAGAGGTTTTCAGAACCTAATTAATTAAACCCCCATCAAATAGACACATTCGATTAATATGATCTCATTCTAAGTTTAAACATCAACATTAATTAACCCCATAATTGATACATTTCCCAGCCATGTGAGGACCATTAGTCTCATTAATCAAAAAAGATCACAATATTAACGAAAATAAATTGAGTAGCAAATGTAAATGAGATGACGTGACCCTTAGATCCACCCCATTTTAAATTCATTTTTGTAAATGAATGTTAGAAAAAGTGCTGGGTGACAGTATATTGCAGAGGAAAAAATTTTAAATTAGGAAATATGTGTTCTATTAGTTTTGCCACTAACACAATGTATGACTTCAGCAAGTTACTTTGGTTTTCTGAGCCTTTGTTTCCATATCTTGAAAATAAGAGTTATGCTGGAAAGATGAGCTCCAATTTCTCTTACACCTCTAAAATTCTAATTAAGTGCTACCCAGCTCATGTTTCACTTATGTATATACATAGGCATATGTGTTTTATATGTTTTGTATATTTGTACAGGAGTCAGCAAACTTTTTCAATGGAGAACCACATAGTAAATATTTGAGACTTTTCAGGTTATATAATCTCTATTGTAACTATTCAACAGAGTCAATGTGGTGTGAAAGCAGCCATAGACAATATGTAAATGAATGAGCTTGGCTGTGTTCAAATAAAACTTTATTTATGGACACAGAAATTTGAATTTTATATACTTTTCATGTGTCATGAAATGTTACTCTTGATTGTTTTTCAACCATTTAAAAGTGTAAAAACAGATCTTAGTATGCAAGCTCTACAAAAGCACATGGCGTGCCCGATTTGATCCACATTTTGCAGACCTCTGTGTGCAGTGTCCACCCCCAACCACCACTTCCCAACCACCCCATGAATATACACACTCTTGTCTATTCAAATAAGGAACTCTGTCTCAAATAACTCATGTAGTCAAAACAAGTTCACTTGCAATGTGTAGATTGAGTCACAAGGCCACTTCCACCAAAATAATACTGCCCGTTTGTGTTTTCACACTGTTAGATTGAATATTGGACCCAATTCTTTACCCTCCATGAAGATTCAACTTTGCATACCTTTCCATAAAGTTGGGTTGCATTTTTTTACCCTTTGACTTTGGGCTCAGCCACATGTCTTGCTTTGGACAATGGGATATTAGTAAATGTGATGCAAACAGAGATTTGAAATGCACATGTGCAGTTTGTATAGTTCAGCTTGTTCTCTTGTGTCTCTGCCATCACTGTGGGAGGAAAAGTCCCCAGCTAGCTCACATTTCCCAAAGAGGATGACACACATATGAGCAGATCTAATCCTCCAGGCCTCAACATGAAGCAGAACCTTCTGACCCCACCCAATCATAGATCTGTGAAAGCAAATTGTTTATGATGGACAGACTCTAAAGTTAGCCCCAATAATCGCTACCTCCTGGTGTTCACACCCCTGTTCAATCTCCTCCCCTTGAGTGTGGGCAGGCCTGTGACTCGCTTCTAACCAACAGAATGCAGCAAAGGTGATGGAAGGTCACTTCCGTGGTTATGTTACATAAGATTGTAACTTCCATCTTGCCAGCAGACTCTGTCTGTTGCCTTCTTCACTTGCATGCTTTGGTGAAGCCAGCTGCATGTTGGGGCAAAGAAATGAGGGAAGCCTCTGGCCAACAGCCAGTAAGGAAATAAGACCCTCAGTCCAACAGGCCATAAGGAATGGAATCCTGCCAAAAATCACGTGAGCCTGGAAGTGGATCTTTCCCCAGTCAATCTTTCAGACGAGACCCCAGCCTTGGCCAACACTTTGACTGCAGCTTTGTGAGATACCCGGAACTGTTATGAATGTCAGTTTAGCTAATAAAGCAGTTAGTAAACGCTGGAGTGCCATACACGTATAAAGGAGGGTTGTGCCTTAAGTGAAGGGTTGATAGTTTTCAGAAGTAATCCTTCAGGGTCTGATGAGTTCATAATGGCATCTGCTCTAGGTTGACTCTCCAAAGATGTTCAGAATCCTGAAGTAAGATGCATCCATCTCGATGAATTCTGCCCCCCGTGTCAATTTCAATCCCCTTACTTTTTACAAGCAAATTTGAACTTTTGTCCTTCAGGGCTGGCTCGCAAATCATTAAGAATATTGGGCCTTTTACTAAGTTTTGACTTTGTGTTTGTTTGTTTGTTTTTTTAACTACTCAACTGCTTCCACAATGACAGCACTGTCCTCCCTCCACCACAACCTTGATATAATCAACTTTTTCCCATGCAGACCAAGACATCCTAAAGCTATTAATAAGCTTTCTAAAAAATGAGGGTGATTAATAAAATTAAGCAACTCTTTCTGCTTGCCCGCTCCAAAATAAAACTCCTACTGATAATATGTGAAAATCCATTCCAGCTTTATGAAACACACTATTTATCTCCATTAGTTTACTAGTATCTATTGACCTCCCATTGGGTATGAAACATTCTGCCATATATTTTAGAAGATGGAAAAATAAGAAAAAGAAGATACCATCCATGTCTCTAAGAAGCTTAAAATCTATTTAGAGAAATGCAAAGCACCTAGCCCCCAGTATTGCCTGGCCTACAGTAGGCATTCAATAATAGAAGTATGAATGGAGGAACAAATAAACCAATGGGTGGAGGAATGTCCTATTAAAGCCAAGTGACAACTCTATTACCCATCAGGTACCGTGATGGGCCCTGGGGACGCAAGGAAATAAGATACCATCCCTACTCTCAGGGAGTACCCAACACATCTGGAGAGCCTCACAGATAAGCCATAATTATAACACGAGAATTCGAGCTTTAACAGGAGTATAACCATTTTCTACTGCTTTAATAATGCTGTATAATAAACAACCATAAAACCTCAGGGCCATGCTAAATTATTACTTATTATTTATGCATCCAGGGTGGTCAGCTAAGTGGCTTTGCTGTTCTTGGCTGGACTTGATTTTACATCTGGGAGTGGACCGGAGGTCAGACATTCCAAGATGCTCTTGGCTGGAACGACTGACTCACCTCCATACATCTCTCATCCTCTAGCAGACTGGCCTGGGCTTTTCATGGTGATGGCAGATGTGTGATTGTTTTTTACTACAAAATGTTTAAATTTTATTTTTCTTCTGATAAGGTAAAACCATTTTCCCAAGGAAATAGTACAATTTTGCACATAATTTTAAGACCAAAGGAACTAGTTTAGGCTTGTTTTACACCATGTGAGCTACCATCCTTGCCTCTTCACCTGGCAACCCTTCGTGGCGATGCCCTTGGTTTTGAACTGCAGAACAGGCTGCAGACATGGCATGAGATGAAAGAAATGACTCACTACTGTGCTGGACTTCATGAGACTTGTACCAGCTGGGCCTGACCCTTGAAGGAATCCTAACAGGAATATGGAGAATACTTGGAATTTTGTTGTGGAATGACTCAGGACCAGCAGGAACACTCAACGGCTTTTTCAAGCCTTTCTTTGTATCATATCTGCTAACATCTCATTGGCCAAAGAAAGCCACATGATAAATTCAGAAACAAGGGGCAAGCAAATAGAACCCCTTCTTGCAGAAGCTTAAAGTCTAAACACAGGAAAGTGATTTTGGAAGCTTTTCCATTCCACAATCCCAAGATCATTTTTTCTAAATACTATCTAAACCAGAAAGAACATTGCCATTCAAAGCCATAAGAAAAATAACAAATAAAACTTATTGTGCTCTTTCAACATATCAGGCCCTATGCCAAGTACTCCACATGCACTCATTCATCTCTCCTTCCCCTAACAACTCTAAGATGTGTATGATTACTCCAGTTATAAACGAAAAGACTAAGGTTCGGAGAAGTTTGATAACTTGCTCAAGGCTGCACAGCCAAGATTCAAGCACTCTGCAGCCTTTGCTCTCCTCAGCCACACCCCAGAAATTAAAGTTATGCCCATCTCCTTGTCTTTCTTTTCCTTATTGAGAGAGGCTATAATGATTTTCACATATAGATCATTTTTGGCCAAATGTGGAGTCCTAAGAATTAAAATTTCAGTAAGTGAACCACCAGGAGTAAATTACAGCACAGGTCAGCCATGAAATTGTAGTTGTGTATTTTTAGGGCCATTGTATGCCAATAGACAAGGCCTATTTGTTTTCCTTTTCTGTGATATTGAATCTTGAAATTGCTTCCTTGGTTCAAAAAGTTCTGATGCCATTTGTGTTGTGTCAGTTGCAAAACAAATTCAAGTAATCCTGAAGAATCTAATAATCACGTGTCAACAAAAGATGAGGGCTGTGTTTTTTCATTCTGTGAATAATGCATTTTTAATGAAACCATTTCACTTCTCAAGTTTGAAAACTATAGCCCAAGTGTTCCTTCCTATCACATTATTTTGTTCTGGGTGGTCATTTGCCTGCCTGTGCTGGCAACTTCAAAATACAGAAAAGGAAGGAGTCAAGTAGATAGACGTGAACATCCAGGATCACTTGGTGTTGACTTGCCATCAGAGAAAATGTTCTCACCCTAAAGGATCAGATTGTCACTTGGTGCGACCCATTTACTTTCTCTCCTGAAATACATAATTTTCCATCTGTTCCGGGAGTTGGCTCCCATCAACGTCTGGCATGGGGTAAAGTGCTCAAAAAATCAAATGAGGCCTTGCCTCAGCCATCCTGTCAGAACTCCCAAATGGAACTTCTAAAATGGCCCACTTTTCAAAGTGACATAACGACTAATGAGCCATTTAGTGATTCAGCTGAAAATAAAAATCCCAGGCTGTTTATCCTTAAGCATTTCCATAAGGTGGAAAAAAAAAAGAGAGAAGAGAAAGATAACTTTTTCTTGTGATCTACATCAGGGATGGCAAAAAGGTTCATCTCAGTCAAGTGGTAGTTCTCCCTGCAGTGCTGCACTGAGAAGAACTTTGAGGTCATGTCTGCACATGATGGGAAATGTGCAGCAATTGATTAGTAATGTCTGCTTAGTTATAAAATTAGGAGTGGCAGACTGTGCGCCATCCTGGCTTTGTTCTTCCAAAAGTCACAGTTGTTTACAATTTCATTCATCTAGAGTTATCCACTATGTTTTATTATATATGGACAATAAAAACGTATTTTTTAATTCCCAGCATAACTGATGGCATTAAAGAAATTACAGTAGACATCAGCATCTTTCCACAATGGGCCACTACTCAGAAAAGCCATCTAGGGCTTTTCCCTAGACAACTGTATCAGAACCCTATAACCTGCTTACACACTTATTGCTCATTTCCAAGCTCCATAAAATTAGCTTCATCCAATTGGATTTCACTTTAAAAATAAATAGTTATGCTTTCCTGTTCTCTCACCATAGTTTAGAAATTGAATGCTATAAAATGACTATGTTACCCTGTCTTTGTGCAGCCCCAGAATCAGATCAGTGGCTTTTTGCTACACACATGGTCAGGCAACACTGAGAGCCTCATTCAATAAAAGCAATGCAACCCCATATCATGACCCCAAAGACTAAGTCGGATCATCAGGTAGAAATTAACTACCTTTCTTGTCTGGTACCTCATTAAGGTTCAAAAATAATAGTTGTTCCTACTAGGTAGCACTTGTTGTACATCTCCCCTTATCACCTTGTGGTGCCTTGGTAAGAGAAACAACCTACTGATTGATGTCAGCACAGACCTGGGACCAAACGGTACTTTGCTCATTAAACAAAGGTTGGAGCACACGATGAGGTGACCGCCCTCGGTGGAAGCCAACGGCTCTGGGCTCAACTGACATCTAAGTGAGAAGGGATGAGAAACCTCGGTTTCTTTCTCTATTCTTTCTTCTGTCTTTCTTTTCCTTCTTTTCTTGTTGTGAGTTCTATCCTTTCCTTTTTACTTTTCTCAATTTTCCTCACTCTTTGTTTTCTTTTGATTTCTTTTTCTTCTTTTCTTTCTTCCTTCTCTTTACCTTTTTGCTTTGATTCTTTCCTTCCTCTTCCCCTTTTTCTCTTTTATCTTTCTACAGCAACTACCTACAGTCATGTGTCGCTTAATGATGAGGACATGTTCTGAGAAATGCGTCGTTAGGCAGTTTCGTTGTTGTGTGAGCATCGCAATGTACTTACACAAACCTAGATGGTATAGCCTGCTCCACACCTAGGCTATATGGTACTAACCTTATGGAACCACCGTCGTATATGCGATTTGTTGTTGACTGAAATGTCATTATGTGATGCATGACTATATTTCTAGTCATTGAGACTATGCGTTCAACATACATCGAGAGTGCTTTTTCACACGGTCACACCTGATAAACAATCCTGCTATCAGATCCTTTTCAGAGAAGGCATTTTGTTGCTGGTTGGGGAAAGGCTAAGGAGTAAAGGAGATGGAGTGGACCGCCCACCTCTGAGCAAGTGGTGCCAACATTGCCAACAGAGTAAAAGTCTGTTTCCCACAGTCCTATAGCTTCATCCATATTTAATTAATAAACTGTGGCACAAGGAAGATTTAGACGGAAAATAATTTTAACCCATATTCTAGACCTTTTTTTATTGTAATAGAATTTGGGGGGAAATGTTGTGCCATTCCTTTTTGCAGCCGCCTTTGGCCTGACTTTCAGTTTGCATAGCACCCTGGGCTGCTGACCTCAGAAAACAGGCAGTGGAGAGGGGGCTAAGTGGGCTCCTTTGGTCTGGGGTTAAATCAGTGGTTGGTCATGCCTGAGAGCTTCAAAATTCACTGAGAGCAGAAAATCCACTGGAGCCCACACAGTACATCAGCCCCTCTCTCTCACAGACCCCTCTTGCTTGTTTTCCTGCTGAGTCCTCAGTCCCTAGAAGCCGCATCTGAATTCCCTGAAAGATTTAGGATAAAACCTACATCTGTATTTAAGTTATTGTTAAAAGATCACCTTTATCAAGGACTTACAGCTACTAAGATTTTTGCACAAATTAATCCCTTTTAATTTTTACAACAACCTTCTGAGGTGAGAACTGTTGTTCTATTTAACAGAGGTGGAAACTGAGGCCTAGATATGTGAACTTATTTGCCCAAGGTCACACACCAGTCAATGATGGAGCCATGACTTAAAGCAAAGCAGCCAGCTCCAAAGACCTTATTCTTAGTCTCTATGCTTCACTGCCTCCCTTTAAAAGCCTATAAATGTGCGTGTACAATGACTAACCTCACATCCACAAAACCCCATAGACCGGGTACCATCCTCCTAGGCCCAGCTGAAGCTTCACTTTCTCTGCGAAGCCTTTTCTAAAGCCCCAGTCTGCATGGATCTCTCCCCACAGAGAACTGGTTAGCATATATTTATATTTTGTACTGAAATTTCACCTCCTTTTTACCATTTTCTCTGTCTCTCCAACTAGACAATGAACTCCTTGAAGATCAAAACACTTTCTTCCCCTTCAGTTTTTGTCCAAAAAGGATAAAGTTTCTCCAACCAGGCACTGCATATCAGAGTCACCCAGGGAACTTGTCAAATGGCGACACCTCGCCTACTGAATGGGCCTTTCCAGCATGGGCCCCCACATCTGTATTTTAAGCCATTTCACACAGCCAGGCATGTAAACAACTTATCTACAATGTCTAGAACAGGTTTAAGCAATTCTCTTCTTAAAATGGCAATGGAGTTTAGTCATAGATATTGTTCATGACCAAAACTTTTATCTTCCTCTACCTCCCACAGCCTCTGCCAAAAGGATAAGGCTGGGTGGACCCTTTTGCCCTCAAGTGACCCAGACCCAGGACTGTACTAGGCCCCTCAAGTTAAGAGCCAGAGCCTGGCCCAAGGGTGTTACAATTTTCCAGTGGAGGTACAATTTTCCCATGCACACATCCCAGGGAAAGTTAAACTGTGCCGAATCCTGTAACAGAGGTGTGTGCAAAATGCTCTCTGAAACCTGAAGGGGAATTTGGGAAGGCTTCTCCAAGAAGTTTACATTGATTGAAGGATGAATAGATGTTGAAGGAAGTGGGACTAGGGATGGGTGGGGATCTATTTAGGAAGAAAGAGAGACTCAAGAACATGTATGATGGCAAGGAATGGTACTCAAAAAATATCTAGTTTTTTTTAAACAACCCCTAAATTTCCATTAACAGAGAACTGGTTTTAAATGAAAATATAGCTTTACAGTGGAATACTATACAGATGCAAAAAAAATGGATGCCGTAGAGCTGTATGTGCTAATGTGGAATTATCTCCAAGATACATTGTTTAAAAAGAAAAAAAAGCAAGATACAGAGCCATGTGAATTGTATGCTCCTGTTTGTGCTAAAAAAAAATGGGGGGGAGACTGTGTATACACACACGTTCACATACACATTTGTCTAAAGGCAAGAATACTTCTGGAAATGCACATGAAATACGCTGGGAAGAGTGTTTGGGGATGAGTGCCAAAAGGAAAACAATGTTTCATGATACACACTTTCTTACTGATAGGTTAATGTGTGTTTGTTAATTCTCTGTTTATAAAATGAGCTAAGTATTTTAAGTATATGTTGTTGATGATCGTATAAAGGGAAAACAAATGCCATTCTACAGAATTGTTCCCGCCTCAGGTAAAAAGCGCCCCATCACTAGGGTGTTCAAATAGACCCTGGTCAACTGCCAGGCCAGATGATGCAAACAGAGAGAGAAGGATTCAAGCATCAATGTCAGCTGGATGAGATGACCTTCTGGGTATCAAGCCATCACAAGACTCTACATGCAAACATCTGCGGGCAGGGCTTGTATCACCAAATTCAATGAAAGAAGCCCCTTGCAATGAAGTTACTGAATCCCCAATCTTATTAAAATGTCTCTATTTTGAACGTCTGCTCATGTATAATAAAACCACATTAATCCAAGATTTAAATGAAGTTAAATTTGTGTTAACAAATACACTAAAGGTCAAAATCATTACTTTCCAGCCAGGCAGCTAGAATTTACTGCAAATATTTTTCTCGCACAGGCTAATCCCTGGTTTCTATTGAAACTGGCTTGCCCATTGTCCCTCATTATCTCCCTCCAGCCCAAGGAGCAGCAATCTCCTCATTCCTGCTCAACTCCACGGTGGCAGTGACTTTGTGGTACGATCAGGTAGCTTTCTCGGGAAATTTCCTTTGAACTCCTCATTGTTAGAAAAGACCCGAGACCCACTGGTGGGTGTAATTTGTGGCATTATGCCTCGCCACCAGGAGAGTGGATGAAGGCAGGAACATTAATCAAGTTCAGAAACAATGAAGAAACAGTGCGCTCCAAGTAGATCAGCATGTGATTAGCAGCCCACAGCATCAGATTTTAGAATTTTAGAGGGCCTTGTGGCTGAGCTGCCTGCTTGTGGGATTAAAGTGCCAATCTGCTGGCCACCCCCAGGGCTTTGAGAGCAAACGTTACCTCCGAATGCATAATGCAGCGTCATTAATTTACCAGTTGTTTGTATTTCCTGTTTCTCTATCATGAACTGCAATTTTTCAGAAAACCATAAATTTATCAATTTGGTGTAGTCCCTAGCACAGCACCAAGGGCATGAGGGTTTGACGAGTGCTTCTAGCCAATGAAATGTTTATTGAGCACCTACTGTATACAAACAAGCACTCTTGGGGATGCATGGTTGGATGTTTCTTCAAAACATGTAATTATTCTACGTGGCATTTTTTCACCTCTGGGCTTCTCATACATTTCACCCAGACAGAAATGTTCTCAATCTTCCAAGATTCTACTCCTCCTTCAACACCATTCCTGATCCTCTGATGTCTTTCTCCTTTGAGACCCCACAGTGCTCTGTATGTTCTGTATGTCTCTGTATGTTCTCAGTGCTCTGTATGTTCTGAGAGGACTCTTCATGAACATCATTATAGACAGCTACCTGCGTGTATGTTCCTTACTCTCCTTACTCTCCCTCCTCGGGGTAGGAATCCTGTTTGCTTGATCAGTTTCTCTCCCCATGCAGTGCACAGCACAGAGTCTTATAAACAGCGTGTTCTCAATATTTTTCAAATAAAGGAATAGCAATCATCATGTGACACTGTAGTGGATTGAATAGTGTCCCCCCCCCCCACAACACATACACTCAGAACCCATGAGTGTACTTTTTTGGATAAAGGGTCTTTGCAGGTGTTATTAAGTTGAGGATCTCGAGGTGAGATCATCCTAGATTAACCAGGTGGGCCCTAATCCAATGACACATATTCCCATAAGAAACAGGAGAGAAGATAGAGACAGAAAACGAGGAGGCTTGTGAAGACAGAGGCTGAGACTGGAGAGATGCTGCTACAAGCTGAATGATGCCTGGAGTCATCAAAAGCTGCAGAGGCAAGGAAGAATCCTCCCCTAGAACTTTTGGAGAGAACGTGGCCCTGCCAACACCTCGATTTCAAACTTCTGTCCTACAAAGCTGTGAGAGGATAAATTTCTGTTGTTTTAAGACTCCAAGTTTGTAGTAATTTGTTACAGAAGCAATGGGGAACAAATACAGATATGGTCTCTGGCTTTAAAGAAATTAGTTGGAGAGACACCACGGGCAGATTTTGTGGAAGGATGTTCACACATAAAAAGACGACAGTAAAGGCAGGTGTTCTTAGGTGCTGCGTGAGTTACACAGATTTTGGATGCCAGCTATTCATTCATTCCATAAACATTGATTGATCACCTCTTACGCTCCAGGCTCTAAGAATGCAGCAATGAAGAAGGCAGGCATATATCTAATCTCATAGAGCTTACAGAATGGGCGGAAACTGCAAAACTCAAAAGGCTCACAGGGGCCAGGCAGATGATGGGAAGCAATAAGGGGCAGGGGGCGATCCATCGTTCACTTTCCCACTTTTGATAAAACAAATAACAGAGAAATGTTTCTTTACTTCAAAAAATATCAACACAAATACTGTATGATTTCACTCATATATGGAAGATAAACAAACACATAGAAAAGGAGCACAGATTGGTGGCTATCAGAGGGGAAGGGGAAGGGAGGAGGGCAAAAGGGGTAAAGGGGGACCTTTATACAGTGACGGATGGCAACTAAGCTTTTGGTGGTGAACACAATGTAGTCTATACAGAAGTCGAAATATAATGATGCACACCTGAAATTTATATAGTTATAAATCAAATTATTTATAACTCAATCAAACCTCAATAAAAAATACATCAGCATAAGTATGATGATAAATAACAATTGACACAGACTTCATTTGGAGAGAAACAGTAGAGAAAGGTGGAGACTGTGGCAAACTGGAGACACATGCCCCAGCTGAAGAGGAGGCTTCCACTCAAGCCCCAACTGCTGCCATGGGAAAAGTGTTGCCAGTTTCTATTTTTAAGAGACATGAGAGTTCCAGGTTTTTGACTGCAATCTCCTTTAAATGAAGACTCATATGTTTAAAAATGAGGGTACAAGCCAGAAAATAGACCAGTGCACCTAACCCAGCCCTTGTGCCTTCAGGGCCTCTTGTTCAGATATTAAATTAGTTCAAAAGAGAAAGATCACTCTATTCACTGTGCCAGTCAAAGAACGCCACAGAACTGGGAGACCTGAGCTGGACCTTTAAAAGTGAGGAATATTCTTGGCAAGGAGATGGAGAGTATTCCAGTTTAGAAGAGTCTCTCATTGAATGAGAAGCTACAATCAAACATCTTCAAGGCCTTTCCAACCCTAAACTGGGGCATAAAGATGGAAATGCATAAGGTACATACCAGGCAAAGAAGAGACAAATGTGTCAAATGTAAGCAAGTCTGAAAAACAGAGATAACAGAGCCTTCCTCTTTAAACTCTGTCCTTATTTAGATCCAGTGGAAAAGCAGAGGTCCCTGATTTCTTCCATCACTCATGCTTGTATTCGGAGAGGAAAAAACATACATAATGTTCATTTTATGGGAATTATAAAATTCAGAGACATCTTAGTGGAAAAGAGAAGGAAGAGGAGGAGAGGGGTTGAGAAAACTAAAGATTCGTTTAGGCATTCATTTATTTATACATGTAGAGCATCTGCTAAGTGCCAGGAGTTATTTTAGGAGCTGAGGATGCAGCCCTGAAAAAATCAGGCAAAGCTTCCATCTCCAGGGAGCCTCTATTCCAGTGAGGGAAGAGAAATAATAAACAAATAAATGTGTAAATGCATAATATGTCAGTTGTGCAAGTCATGTGACTATCTAGAGAGGACAGAGGGAACACACATGCAAAGGTCCTGAGGTGAAACTGATGACAACATGTTTCAGGAACAGTGTGGGAGGCAGAATTCTAAGAGGGGCTCCGTGATCTTCCCCTTCTCCCCTGTGTTACTCCTTGGATGGTGTATGTTAAAGGAATTTTGCAACTGTCATTAAGATTATTAACCAGTTGACCTTTAGTTAGGAAGATTATCCCAGTGAGACTAACCTAATCACATGAGTCCTTTAAAAGCAGAGAGTTTTCTCTGGCTGGCTGCAGAAGGGCAAGTCAGAGGGATTCAAAGCATGAGAAGGATCCAATGCACCCTTGCTGGCTTGAATATAGAGGGGACCATGAAAAGGAATATAGGTAGCCTCCAGGAACTGAGAGTGGCTGACAGCAGGCAAGGAAACAGGAATCTCCGTCCTACAACCTTAAGGAACTGAGTTCTGCCAAGAACCTGAATGAATTTGGGAATAAACTTTTCCCCAGAGCCCAGTCCAGGAGAAAAGCTGATTTTGGCCTAAACAGAAAATGTGGCTGAGCCTGCCCATACTTCTGACCTACAAATCTGTGAGATAGTAATAAATGGGCCTGTTTTGAGCTGCTACACTTGTAGTAGTCTGTTAAGCAGCAACAGAAAACTGATAGAAATAGCAAGGAGGCCAATATGGCAGGAGTGGAGTGAGCAAAGTACTTGTTGCGAAGATGAAATCTAAGAGATAGTCAGAGGCCAGAAAATGCCAGGCTTTCTGTGCCTTGGTCAGGCCATTGGACTTCTGCCAAATGAGATGGGACGCCCCTGGAGGGTTTGAGCAGAGGAAACATGGCCTTGACTTGCTCCTGGGAGCTCAGCACTACATAATGAACTGATATCCAGAGAAAGCAACTCCACTGATGGAGTTCCAGATGACCTCCAGAGGCACTGGTAAATACTTGATTATAAAATATTCAGAAGAAGCTGGCAAAACAAGTGGAGAACAGCCTGAAAGGCTGAGAGACGAAGCGTATCAAATGCAGCATTAAAGTTATGCCAGCAGCTTACAAGAGCAAATCCATCAAAAGAGATCACACCAGACAGCCTGAAATGCAACTGTGCTTCCCATTTTCTTCAGCTCCCACATGTAAGAGGAAAGATGCTTTCAGTAGACCTGTTTCTCTAACAAACATATCTGGGAGGTACAGACTCAGTCTCAGGAATATCTGAAGCTTACCCCCACGCCTCCCTGGCAAACGATTAACGTATGATTAAACCTGATGATTAATCATGGCCAGGAATTTGATTGCTAATAGTCAGAGACTCAGGGGGCAACTTTTATTGGCGGTTGAGAGCTTTGCCAGAAACTGCTTCCCAGAGGGAGTTAGGGGATTGGAAAGATGACTAAGGAGCCCCATGGTGGGAAAAATGAAACTAGACCCATGAGATAATAACAGCGAGAGAGAGAAGCAAAGCCTCCCACACACACACCAAGCCAGAAATACCTCAGGTATAATTAAACCCTACTCCAGAATTCAGCACCTTTTGTAATAAGAATCTTTACTTGGAGTCCTCAGCCTCCTGTTGCCTTGGCAAAAACCCTATCTCTTGACATTTGAGAGATTTCTGTCCCATTTTCAAAGAACGGTCCTGGTGCAGATGCCTTTAAAAATGTGTTTTGTATCTGTGGATGCCTTTCCTGCTGAGTCTCTCCTACTCCCCCCACCCCAGGCAGGGTAACCTGCTCTCTGGGAGAATCTGTTCATATTCTCTACCTGTCTTCTCCATAATGGGCATCCCCCACCCCCATCTTCACCAGCAAACCTTGGGTTGGGCATGCTGTGGGGCCACACTTGTAAGAAGGTGCCCCGGCAGGAAGTGACTGAGATTTCCATGTCACGTGGTGCCTTTGAGTGTCCTCTGTCTGAACTGGTGACCTTCTGCTTGTCTTTGATCCCCGTCCCTGGGAATGATGGGCTTCTAAAGCAGGAGCTTCCTTCAACCGGCTTCAAATTCAACCGCCTTTGTAGACGAAGAAAGGGATGTGATACCCCTTCCTCGCACCCTCTTCTCCCCCACCACCAGGTCACACACAGACCCAAGCAGAAGCCAAGATTTCAATCTGGAATATTGACTGCAAAGGTAAGTGACAAGGGAAATTGTGAGACTTTCAACCATGTCCTATGAGCATTAATCAAAACAAAGTGAACCTGGAGAAGAGGAGGGTGCAACAGAGAGCCAGGATAAGACTCTGTCTGCAAGCATCTGGAAAGTTATCTCTTACAGAGGCTGGACTAGATTTGTTGACCTCAGAAAACAGGACTGAAGTCAGTGGGTGTAATGGAGGCCATCAGTGCCCCACCCAGATCCCCTTTACCAGACCCATCCTCTCAAACCCAGGTTGCTGGGTAGTGCTGGCTACCAAGTTCTCGCAGGGGCACCCTCTCCTGGAGCATCTGCCCTGGGGTTGTACCACAAAACAGTTGAATGTTTGCTCGGTCCCAGTCACTCTTCAACCTGAATTTTGACACGTATCATGACTGTCTGAAAATCCAGCCCCCTCCTTGTACAGCTCACTTTAATGAAGTACAAAAAGCCTGTGATTTGGAGACAAAATGAATTCCATAGTATCCTGATTCTCCCCAGCAAGCACACAAAACAAACCAAAAGAGGACAGACCGAAGGTAGCACCCAGAAAATACAGTTTTGGAGTTTCTCCCTGCTGATATTTTATTTAATCCCTGGGGCTTTCCCTCGCTTGGATCATTTACAGGTCAATGATTTCTATTCTCTTTGCACACCTAATGTTTGCCTCCTCGCTTTCATCAAGGAAAGATGGAAGCAAAAAGCAAGGATGTCTGGCTGTAGCAAAAAGCAGTTGTGAAAAGCGTTAAGCCAAGATCAAATATTTATGCTGCGGCAAGCTAGCTAACTGATTGTAATATCAAAGGATAATAAATCATTTGAAAAAAGGGAGAAAAAGCGATCAATGTGAATAGTATAATTTGCCTTTCATCAGGCGCTGTTGAGATCTTGATTTTTTTGGTTGTTCATCTAACAATGATCTTTTCTGACTTTCTTTTTTCTCATTTAAAAATACATTTCATTTCCTCCCCGCCAAGCCACTCAGATGTGCAGTGTTATTAGATGAGGTTTTGTGAAGATGGCATCAAATTTCTTATTTTGTACCCTGTGAAAGGAAACATGTGTAGTTCTCTGTGGACCATGTGTCCTTTCCAATGGCTCCCGCTGTTGTTACATGATTAAGAAATTGATTGAACTGTGAGAGACCGGAGCATTTCAAAGAATAGCCCTGTTCAAATTATAGATTTCAGTAAATGAGACTTATGAAAAATTAACAGCAGCCAACTGGCCGATATTTCTCATCCCTAGCCACCACACCCCCCAAGCCTAAATGGGCAGCAGGTAATAAATTAAATGTAGGCAACAAAAGAAAAATGATGATGAACAATTTGACATCTCTTCACCATTAACATTTTCTAAAAATCTACCTTTTTACTATTTTAAACAGTAACATTCATCTTACTGCATTTTTTAAAATTTTATTATGTACTTCAATTACAAAATCTTCCTGGGAAAGTCTGCAACAAGGTCATATTTAGAAGATAAATTGCCCTAAGATTTATCATCAGACTGTTAATTTCCAGTGAAAATGACCTGATTCTTACAGAAATCTTAGTGTTTATGGAATTTGGTCCTCCTGATTTTTTTGATTTACTTATAACAGCTGTATTGAGATAATTCACATACCATCCAAGTCATCCATTTAAAGTATACAATTCACTGGTTTTTACTATATTCACAGAGTTGACTTTCTTTTGAATAATCACAATTCTGTTGTTTTGAATTGCTGTTTTTGGAGAGAAAGCTTTAGAGAAGAATCTAAAAGAAATTTTAACCTCATGAACTTTGAACTCAAAGAATCAACTGCTACTTTTCTTCCACCTCATGGCTTCTTTCTTTGTAGATTTATAATGTTTCTTTTGGAAGAATTCATTCCACCAGTTGAAGCTCTCTATGCCTGATGTCAGTGCAGAAGTAGTGTCATTAGGTTAAAGCTACCCCTTTGCTCCAGACAGCATCATCGAGGCTCTGCTGCTGGAAATGAAAACCTTTGTTTCCTTTGTACTTCCTTGCAGACGTTTCTGGGCCCAGCTCATTGCAGACTGATCTTTGCAACTTTACACTTGCTCAAGGCAAGGGATTTATTAGCAGTAGCACCAGCATAAATTCATAGAGGAAAATTCTTGATGAAGTATCAATGAACCAGATTCACTTTTCACACTTTGTGCTGCCTGGGCACATGTGTGCACGTGTGTGTGATTTGCACGTACCCACATACATTCGGTCATTCATAGTATGGCTCACAGGCTGACTCTGTTATTTGTCTTTTCCTTTTGTAAGAGGAGATAATTAAACATAAACACTTACTGTCCATCCAATTCCTGTACATCATTCCCTCTCACCCCAGTCTTCCTGAACCTCTTGGAGGGGTGGGCCCCAGGAATTTGTATTTTAAACAAACTTTCCAGGTGACTCTGATGGCCCAGCAGCGGGGCACTGAGGCTACTCTGTCACATACTAAAGACTGGGTATTCAGTGCAAGCAGTGGATGGCTTCACAGCTGATATTCAGGAAGGCTGATGCACCAGAATTTAATTCCTAACTGCTGTGGTCTGAATGTTTGTATCCCCCCAAAATTTGTATTTTGAAATCCTAACCCCTTAGGTAATGGTATTAGCAGGTGGGGCCTTTGGGTGTTTATTAGGACATGAGGGTGGAACTTCATGAATGGGATTAGTGCCCACATAGAAGAGGCCCCACAGAGAACCCTCACCCCTTCCACCATGTGAGGACACAGCGAGAAGGCACCAACTGTGAACCAGGAAGATTCTTGCCAGAACCCAACCATGCTGCCACCTTGATCTTGGACTTCCAGCCTCCAGAACTGTGAGAAATAAGTTTATCTTGTTTATAAGCCCCCCAGTCTGTTGTATGTTGTTCATGCAGCCCCAGTGAACTAAGACACTAACTGTCCTGAAGTCTGAGAGGACCCAGATCCATGTTGCTACCACGTGTCCACTCTATGCCACATGCAGGGACTACAAGATAAACCAGACTCAGCTCTTCACTCTATCTAGTGGGGATCTGGACATGGAAACCAGTAAATTACAATCAAGTATTAAAGGTACAAAAGCAAATATCTGTATGTTACAAGGCCAGTTTGAGGGAAAACTGTTTAAAAATACCTTCAGGTTTCCTGTATCTCCTCTTTCTTTCTTCTGACCAACCCTCCCGTTCCCCTACCCAAACTTATACCCCTCCACACAATACACACACACACACACACCACATCCCCCACAATACTCCCTACTCACACAGATGGGGTTGCCAGATTTAGCAAATAAAATACAAGATGCCGTTTAAATTAGAATTTCAGACAAACATATTTGGGACATACTTATACTAAAAAGAAATTATTTATCTGAAATTCTAATTTAACTGAGGATCCTATATTTTACTTGGCAACTCTTCACACACTTCTCTCTCTCTCTCACACACACACCCCGCCCCGTATTCCACTTTCACTTAGTTCTACTATATTGCCGCAAATCCCCACAAGTAGAGTTCTGAGTCCCTATCTCTTTCCCCTCTCTATATTGTTTGCTTGAATTTTTATAATGCATATGAATACATTTGAAATTAGAAATCTAAAAGCTGTTCAAAAATATTTTAAACGCACACTCATCCCATTAAGCTATCAGCATTCCTGAGAATGTGCGCCCTCCTCACCAAGGTGGTGAACTGCTGCAGAGAGCATCAGGTTTCTGGGGAAATGTGGGAGCTTTAGAAAGGGCAAGAACATAAGTCCAGCAAAAAAGGCAGTTGGGAATGGACGCTGGAGAAGGCACCCAGGAGGGCCCCAGGCATGGGGACAGCTCAAGTCTTTATTATTTTTTTTAATGATCAAATGGATTACATAATAATAGTTACCAGGACTGGTACATTTGGTTGTGCAGTACCTGCACTGCAAAAGGGGCTCATCCAAGGGGGGGAAGGGCCCATACTCTGCCTGCCCCTCCCCCAAGTCCAGAGGGTGTCTTTTTCTAATTTATATAAAGGCCCCATAGAGGCTAAGAACTGCCTCAGTGAGTTAGCATTTAGGAAAACTTGTTACATGCTAGCTAGTGTGCTAATTGGCTTAAGGTTCACAACTCTCTGTGAAGGAAGGAAGGAAGGAACACAACTCCCTATTACAGAAGGAACACCACTCCAGGAAATTTGGAGCACTAGCAGGTAACATGAACACTTGTCTAGTTCATACCTTGGAAGCTGTCACCCTTCTCTAGCGTGGCCTCCCTCACACTGGACTCCAGAGAGAGGTGGAAGATTGTATTTCCCAAAGATGGCTGCAGTTTGCTCTCCTATGATGTGACTCTCCAGTCTGGAAACCAGGCAGGGTTGTGACTGCTTCTACCTATGAGTAGAGCAGAGTTGATGCAGATGGCTTCAAAGGCTGGGTCATAACAGGTGAAGCAGCTTCTGCCTTGAGTCCAACTACCCTCAGGCTGCCGAGCTCTAAGGAAGCCGTGTTGCATGGAGAGGCCAGGTATAGATCTCTGAGTCCTCCTAGTCCAGGCACCAGACATGTGCAGGCATGAACCTTCAGGAAATTCTAGCCCCCTGCAGCCACGTCACCCCCAACCTTTGAGTCTTCCCAACAGAGACCCCAACATCCTGGCACATTGACATGCCCTCCCCACTATGCCTGATCTGACATCCTGCCCCACAGAATCCATGGGCATGAGTCACTAAGTGATATGGTAACTTGTTACACAGCCATAGCATCTAGAACAAGAGAACAGAATGCCGCCTGACCTATGAACCTGGTGAGAGCCAACACGTTTTATCAAAGCCTGGAGAATGGAGAGATGTAAGCAAGGTCAACTGCATTGTCCTGAAATCTACCAGACTTGAGCTGCTTCCCTCTCTGACCCAAACAGTACTTCGAGCCCATTTAATCACACCAAGACAGAAATTGCAGGACATAAAGAATCAGCAACCAGCAAAAATGGCTTTACTCTCTTGTTCCTGCCTATCAGAATCAATGCTAAGCTCGCTCTGCTCCTATCCTCTGTGGTTCCTCAATAGGCTGAACATTCCTGGGCCCCAGGGCTAGCAGAGCCCACTCAGCAATGGCAGCAGGACAGCAAATCCTGCAGGTACAATTGGGCTACTATTCCCCAAGGAGAGAGGTAGTCTGATGCCTCTTTTTACTTTTCCCCCAGAAAGAAATTGTGAGGTCATGGTGCTATCCTATCACAACTCTCTTGGGCCTTTTTTGGGATATAAAGTACAAGCTTCTCCCTAATATGTATTTGAACATGCCTAAGAATAAACATAAGCAAGTGCAATTTTTAAATGAAGAAGGGAATTTTCAGCAAAGCATTTGCAAGCATTAAGAATTCTCTTATTTTGTGCAGATAGATATGAAGCCCATCTCTGGGAAAAGACACAGAAAGCTTAGGAGACCCCACAAAAAGATTGTTGGAAACTAGCTACAGGTTGTTAATTCCATCGATCACCCATGAAATGAAAAATTCATTACATAGTGTTGTCGGGGGTCTCATGGCCTAGATAAAGGAATTTTCTGAGGGGCTCCCATGATATTTGCATGTAGTTTAAATAAGCACCTGCAAGGATTTAATAAGGTCCAAAAGGATGCCCCAAATCACCTTTGTACCTTCATGGGACTCACAATTTAAGGCACTCATTGTCACTAAGAAGTAGCATAGCCAGGATCCATGAAAAAGTCTTGGATCATTTGAACAGATTGTGCACTGCCATTTAGAAACAAAAATAATGGCACTCATTTTTCATAGTGACATCAGCAAGCTTATATTGTATACTAACAGTCTGCCTGGAAGGGACTGCATTAACCCAGGATCTCTAGTAAAGGGATGGCATGCAAGGTACTTCCAACTCTCCAATAAGTGACATGATGCAGTGGCCCAAGCACTGGCCTCCGACAAATTTGAATCCCAGCCTGACCACAATCCTACAAGACCTTGAGAAAGTCGTGATAACCTCTTTGGAACTCATTTCTCATAACCTATAAAATGAGGAGTTTGGACCAGTATGGTGTTCCCCAAAATGTGTTTCTTAGAATACTAATTTTACAAGACATTTCACAGATTAAAAAAGAAAAAGGAAAAGATCCCGTGGTCAAATAAGTTTAGAAGAAGCAGCGTAGTGAATCACTTTTTGGGGAATCAGAAGATGAATTGACATATACGAGTTCTGAGACATCCTGCATTAAAGAAGTTTGTTTCATTTTATTTAACCCAGCATTTCCAAAACATGGTTGACCGTGAAACGCTTTTAATCTATAACTCCTATTAACACTTGGAAAATAGTTCCATGGAACCCATTTTGGGGAATACTGGGCTATGTTCATTTATTCATTCACTCATTCACTAATGCTTGTTCTCTTAGTCTCCTCAAGTGCCAGAATTCTTTTATTCCACCTCAGTTAGTTTGCTTGTTTGAGTGGGACACCTGCCAAGTGGTTTACCAGAACTTCAGTGGAGTCAGAACCAGATCTGAGACAAAACGTGCATTCTACCAAATTTGGCTGAGAGACAGCCCCAGGGCTCATCAATGGGACTCTGGTTGGAAAAATATTAATAAATGGGTTCTCCAGGAACAAAAAAAAAGCCTAATAGAAGTGCTGGGAAATATTTTCATGCTGAGAGTTCCTTTCATTTTCTATGATGCTATTTAGCCACTGCCAGGTTAACTGGGGGAAACCATTCCTCTTTAACAGCCCCCAAAATAGCAAGAATATTCCCCTCTTTCCCAGAAGTAGACAGTTCTGAACAATTCTCTATTGCTGTCCTGAGAAGTAAATATTTATCTTGCTCCACTTCAGATAAAATGCCTGTCCCTTTTCTCTCCCTTGCTTGGACTGCTGGGGAGAGAAGGAATCTAAGGCCATGTCATGGAGTCATGGGGAAAGAGTTCTGTGATTAATGATGTCTGCAGGGGATCAGGGAGCAAAGACATGTGCCATGGATTTGCTATTCTGGCTCTGAACTAAGGTGATGTGGAAGCCACTGTCCCCAAAGAACAGGACTGTTACAAAAATCACCATGCAACTCAATCACAAATTAGCAGGGGAAATGTAAACAAACGCTTGGTTTTTTGATATTGTTCTTTTTACTCCACCAGCACTTGAGGAAAAAAATTTGAAAAATTAGTTCATTTTATTATACTCCCAGATCCTACTACTGATTCTAGTGGGATTAGAGTTAATAAACCTCTGAGATGGAAGATTGAGTTGTAGTTGCTGCAATCCCCATTCTATTTCGTTACAGATAATATGTACTCACCAAAAGTAACTTTATTATTCTTCTGACATCTTGTATCTAATTCAGAAATGGGCCATTCCAGCTATGAAATGCGTGTGCTGCGTGCCAATATATTCAGAAGCTGGGCAAACCCCTGAGTGCTGGTTGTGTGTGAAGAAGTGTCAGTGCTTGGCCCCTCTGGGTCTCAATGCAGCCCCGGTAGCCCTGTGATCAAATTCACATGAGCGTGTTAGCGACAGCTGCTTCCTACTTCTCAGTCACTACCTCGCAGTGAAGAGGACAGGGATCATTGAGCTGCTCTGGACTCGGCTCTGTTTTAAGGGCTGGGGAGCACCTGCAGGTCAATCACAGTCTAGAGTTGCTGACCTCAGCCCCCAAACACTCAGAGACTCCAAAGTGAGCAGGGAATCCAGCCGTGCATTAGGCAAGGAACTTCAGGAGACCTGGATTCTGGATGAGCACTGTCCAACTGCACTTTCTGGGACAATGGAAATGTTCTATAACCTGCCTGTCCAATAAGGTAGCCGTATGTTGAGCACTTATAATGTGACTGATGCCACTGAGAAAGTGGAATGTTTAAGTAATTTTAGTTAATGTAAATGTAAATAGCCACTAAGTGATTCTGGTCAGGTTATTTAACTTCTCCAGCCTTCAGTTTCACTTCCTACAGATCTCCCAAATCCACCCACTTCTTTCCATCTCTCTGTTAACATTCTAATCCCCTTAATGCAAGCTCCTCTGGCAATCTCTAACCAGGATAGCCACAATGGCCCCCTAATTAATTTTCCTTGCTGACTGTGGATGGTGAGTACTCATAAAAATAAAAATTGGACTAAAAAAATCTTTCAGTGGCTTCCCAATCCTCTCCAGATACAGGCCACAAGCACGAATATGGCCTGCACCCTCCTACTCCCAAGCCTGAACTCACTGTGATGCCTTTGCCTCCTGGGCTCCAGCCACCCTAGCCTTTCCCTGGCCCTTCAAGTTCCATGCTCCTTCCTGCCCCAGGGCCTTTGCACATTCTTTCTTTCCCATTCCTTGTCCTCTGTCATCTTCCTCTCTCCCTTTGCCATATTCACTCTTGCATATCTTTAGAACTCAGCTCAAGCTTTCCTTTTCCAGGGAAGCCTCCAGTCTGGGTCCCAATCCTCTGTTGTGAGGTCTCTTAGGATTATAGTTCACTCCTTCAGAGAACCATCACCTGCCAACTTCAAGGTCATTACTCCTGCAATGAGGGAGAGCACAGCCTTGTCAGATTTGTAGTAGCAGGAGGGCCCAGTCGGAATATTTAGGAGATTTAGGGGGACTGACTAAAGGCAGCTCTTTCAAGACAAGGTCCGATTGGGCTTGGGCGAGGTTCCTAACATCCTCATTCAGGATTGGTGAACGCAGCCATGCGAGGGCTTTGAAGCAATCTCGACAAGTCATTTGATGACCCTAGTGGAGGACCTATTGCCCTGAGAAAGGGATGTTTCCCCTCATGAGAGCCAGTGGGAAGTCTCAATTTGGATAAATGGATTTTCCCAAACAAACAGTTCAACTATTTGCAACTGCGGCTTTCTGGAGGGGTAAGTCCTGTGAACGCAGTCAATGGACAAGTTTTGTCAATGAAGACCGTGAGCGGAGTGCTGGGCTCTGGTTCTCAGCGCCAACGGGAATTTGTAATTATGCATTTGGGTGACTATTCGATTAATGTCTCTCTCTCCCTTTAGGCTGCAAACCCCATGAGAGCAGAGACTGCATCTGCTTCTTCAATCACCACTGTATCCTAACGCTTAATCTCACACAACGTCTGGCAATAAATATTTGTTCAACAAATAAATAAATAAACAAACAGAAGGAAGGAGTGGACCAGTGAGACTTTGCCTAGGGTGAGGAGATCAAGAGAAAAATGCCAGGGGAGGCAGAGGTGGCTATTCAAGGGAGGAGAATGGCCCAGAATGGAGACCTCGCTGCCCAATTAACAAACATGATTCCAGCTCCAGAGACACTCTCAAGACCCAGAGTTGTTCTGCCTCCGTCTTCAGTATCCACGGCCACCCATCCCTGTCCTTTGCTCTTTCTTCCCAGGAATCTAGGCCCCCACAGTACCCCCTACGCACCTCACCCTTCCTCTATGAAAACCTTCGATCAATCACATACCTTCCATCTCTGCAAATTGAAGTCACTATAGCCCTTCCGCCAGAAGCTTCTTCATCAGCAGCTTTGTTTCTCATGGAATCAAAGGCTTTTCCCCTCAGAAAGGGAACTCAGGCCGCCTCTTTCCCCAGCCTCCGGGAAGCAGGGGATCAGTCCATAAACCTTCACTGAACCTATTCTGTGTGCACAGGCATTTCTTGATCAAGCCGAGGCAGAGAAGTGGGCTGACAACACTTCCGACCACCTGCAGAGCCCTCTGTCGACAGGGTCCACCTGGAGTGTCCTCGAGGCAGTGTCTCACTTCCTCCCTGTGCTTGAAGGCGAGCCCTTCGGCCTCAGGAGCTGGGCTGGCAGATGGTACTTAGGATCCCTGGAGCTTACAGAAAGACCCCTGGGTCTGGGCCACACACAAGTGAAGGGGATTACACGGGCGGTGAATGCCAGGAGAGGGAGATCAGCGGGGGCCAGTGTGGAAGGGCCTGCTTCACCTTCCACAGTCAGCCAGAGGCCCGCAGCCTCACCCAGACTCTCCCATCACCCTCAGCTGCTAAGGGAACAGAGCAGATTTTAAGCACCTGATGTTTTCACTGAGCCAACACCAATGAGAACGCAAAAGAAGCAGATGTAAACAGTGAAGAATTAAACATTTAGAAAGATCCTCTCGTGTAAACACAAACACTAAAGATGACAAATATCAGAAAAGCACAGATTAAGCAGCCAGAGGAAGCTCAGGGTTCTAACACGAGGTTATCCCCAGAACCAGGGCCTCAGCCAAGGCCAGCATGACTGTCTCAGAATTCTTAAATGAAACAGATACTCAATAAAGTGGTAGAAGGAGGCTCTGCAGCACTCGGCCCGGATCTCCCTTCCCGGGAGTGCACTGGGAGTGTTGTCCGCTAGTCGTGCACAGCTGCCCCTTCTCCAGAGAACTGTCCCCGGATGGCAGGAGCCACTTCTCCCAGAAAGTTGCGTGCACACCCCACCCAGGCGTGGCCCACTGCCTGGCAAGGGGACGGCACGTGGTGCCAAGCCAGACTCCCTGAATCTCCATCCTCCCTCTGCTCCTCACCCTTAACTATCCTGCTTCCCTCACACCCTTACACACTTGTTTTCCTCAAGAAATCACATATATCCAAATCCCTGTCTCAAGGTCTGTTTCTAGGGGAACTGACCTAAGAGAGTAATAAAAGATACAAGATACCAGGTACTGCTGGAAGGGCTGGTCCTCCAGGACGTATGCCAAGTGCTGGAACATTTGATTGCAGTTGGTAAAGGCCAAATATCCAAACAACAGGGGTTGGTGAAAAGAGTGGTCCTATGAGGAGTATGTGTTGTGCTTAAGTGAATAGGCATGACAATCTCAGGTCTGAAAAAAGAAATGGAAGAGATCGGCCCAAGAATGGGGCTGCTGTTCTCCTTACGAATCTCGAGGAGGTAGGTTACGGTACCGATCCCAGGCCATCCTTGGCTGGCTTCAGCTTGTGGCCCACCAAGGGCATCACGTTGATAAGGTGAATGAGAAGCATGATCCATTAGCACGATCTCAATGCAGGAGTGAAGCGCCAACCCTGCCTGCCTCGAACAAGCCATCTCTGGACTGTGGAAGTGAGAACTAGGCTTTGAAACCCGGGAGGCCTCTGTTAAAATTCTAGAACAGCCTCATACTAGCCCGAGGGCCTCGAGCAAACATTCAGCTCCTCTGTGTGTCAGTGTATGTGTTTCCTATGGCTGCTGTAACAAATTACCACCAACTTGGAAGCTTAAAACAACACACACCTATTTTTTTCCAGTTCTGGAGGCCAGAAGTCCAGAATCAGTTACATTAGGCTAAAGTCAAGGTGCCCGCAGGGCTGGTTCCTCTGCAGGCTTTGAGAGGAGAATTTTCAGATCCTAGTGGCCACTGTATTTCCTGGCTCAAAGCCTTTTTCTCCATCTTCAAAGTTCCTCACTTGATCTCTGCTGGTATCACCTCCTCTTCTATGTCAAATCTTCCTCCGCTTCCCTCTTATAAAGACACTTGTGATTACCTTCAGGCACCACCCGGACAATCCAGGATACTCTTCCCATCGCAAGATCCCTAACTTAATCACATCCGCCAAGTCCGTTTTGCCAATAAGGTAACATTGACAGGCTCCAGGGATCAGAACTGAGATCTTTGGGGGACATTATTCAGCCTGCCACACTCAGTCTACTCATATGTGCAGTGGGAATGTGCCCGTCTCCTCACGGTGTTGTAATGATTAACACCCAAATGTTAGGTCCTTCCTCTCCCCGCGGGTACAAACTGTCTTTAAATCCCAGCTCCACCACTATGTAGTAAGGAACTTGGCCTTATCCAGAGAGTTCTGAACTTTGTCCTCAGCTTCTGGGAGGTAACTGATATCATACCTGATGGGATGTGGGCAGGGAGTGGCCACATCAGATCTTAGAGTGGGGCTGGCCACGCCTGCCAGACCAACCATGTGATGTAGGGTGGGGCTTTGGTCAGGCTGTATCAGCTGACCTGGAGACTGAGTTTAACCACATGGGCAGGCAAGCCATCAATCAAGCCATCAATCAATGATACCTATGTAATGAAGTCCCAGTAGACACTGGACGCCAAAGCTTGGGTAAGCATTCCCTGGGCGGCAGTATTCCATGCATATTGTCACGCACTGATGCCAGGTAATGCACCTTGAGGACAATAGAAGCTTCACATTTGAAACTCTTCCTGACTCTGCCCTATGCGTCTCTTCCTTTGGCTGATTAACTGTATCCTCTCCCTGTACCAAGCTATAACCACAAGTAGACCAGCTTGCAGTGAGTTCCATGGGTCCTTCTAGCAAATTATCACACCTCAGGGTAATTTGGGGAGGAGTTTGCTCCCCTAACCTCATAGCTGACCAAAACCCGTTGTAGCTGATGTCAAAAACCAAACTCCATCTTGCATGGAATCTATTCCCTTAACCTTTGCAGCTTGGTTAACTTGAGGCCAGCACGCCTGAGCTCTGTCTCCTTGGACAAGTCACTTCTCCGTGTCTCAGTGCCCCAACTCTGAAATGGGGAAACCTGGTGGGGTCATTGTGAGGGTTAAATCAGTCACTATAAGCAAGCACTCAGAAGAGAGGCTTGTGCATACAGAGTAAGCACTAGATCATGCACGTGATTTCTATGTATAAAGCACAGGTATACATATAGTACCCAAACAGGTATATGGCCTATCTATGGTATTAAAATTTCATGGTGGGGTGGTGGGGAAGATTAGGAAAAAGCCTAAAGGGCTCCCCATACGGGGGCAATAATGCAAAAAAAGGTTGAGAAACACTGCCTTCAATGGATGCTAACTATGGTGACAGTGGTGACAGAGCCCACACTGCTCCAAATGGCTGAAATACAGAAATGGGCTCTTTCTGTTCCTTGGGCAGATTCCCAGTCTAAGGACTGGTCAGTCCAGCTTGCTTTCCAGAACCCCCAGCTCAACCCCACCCCCTCCCCAGGCTGTCAGACTTATGACCTAGTGGGACTGTTCTCAGCTGGAGGAAATGCTTCCTGCCTCTCCTGCTTGCAGCACATTTACACCCGGCCAAGCCTGGCAGTTCTTCTCCCTCACCTCCACCCCTGGTTTGCATATTATTGAAACCAAATTATTTGGATGTCTGGGCTGAGAGAATTTTACTTTCTCATTGAAATCTATTTTGAAATTGATGGATGTGTAAAAAACACACACAATGTGAATTAGCCTCAGAATGACTGATTTTTCCATAATTCTGAGGAAAGAGAAAGTGTTGCCCTGAGAAAGTGTCATCTATCTGCATACAATTTGGGTTAGAAAGAGAAAATCCTTATCAGTACCTTATTATATAGTTCTCAACCCTGCACCAGGAAACAGTGTAATTTGAGACAATGAATATCATCAACGCCATGAATTCAATGTAATTGTATTTCATTGAGAAAAGGAAAAATGCCTCTCCTCGGCATGCTTTTTTGAGTGGGGAGATGAAGAGGGAGGGAGAGCACTGTACCATCTGGACCGTCAGAATAGAGATGAAAAACAGAACAGCCATTCACTCCATCATTGAGAACCCAGTCACATGTTTCTAAAGCACAAAATATGAACACATTAAGCTAAGGTAAAAAGCAATCTGGTCAACAGCTGATTATTCTCTGCAATCCAGCCACCCCTTACTGAACACCTACTATGGGCCAGGGGCTGTGGTAGCTGCCTCGCAGATTCTCTCCCTTTGCTGAATCTTCTCAACCAGCCATTTTAACAGAAGAGGTAATAAAGCCTGAGAGTGGCAGAGCCAGGAGTTGAACCCGTGTTCCCTGAGTTTAATATGATAACCCTTTGAGTTTCAAGAGATTGAAACAGCTTCCAGCCGAAAAATAAAGTATTGGCTCACCAATCTAAAAAGTCCAGGAGTAAATGCTTCAGGCATGGCTGGATCTAGTGGTTCAAACAATGTGATCAGGACTCTCTCCTCACTCAGCTCCACTTCCTCCAGCTGGGCTTTGTTTCTCAAGAACATCCCAAGCCTAAAATCCTCATAGCCCAATAACTTCAGCAGTTATTAAAAAAAAGGTTTTTCATTTCTTTTTCTCTCCAGTAGTTTCTAGGAAAAGCCCTAGGACTGAATCTCCTATGGGCAGCTCAGAGCCCATCGCTGAAGTGTTCACTGTTGGGGGCAGGGAGATGAATGCTCTGATTGACCCGCTCTGGGTCATGCGCCCACCCCTAAAACTGTGGGAAGGAGAGTGGAACCTTTTGAATTGAGTGGGATGGGGCGAAGATCAAGGTGCTCTTCCCAGAACAAGGATTAAAGGGAAAAATATAGTCCTCTATGTCATCCAAGAGAAAACAAATAGCCGTCTCCCCCTCCGGCACTCCGTCTCCCACCCAGCATTCTGTCCTCTGGCCCTGCTTGGCCCTCATAGCCTTTACGGTGCTTTGACATTATAGCATAAGCTTGTTTATCTCTGCAAATGCACAGTCTTATCAGTATTTTCCCCAGAACCCAGAAGAGTGCCTGGCACATGATGGATCTTGAATATTTGTTCAATAAAAGAATTAACAAATCAGAAACACCAGACCTGCCTCTCAGCTATAAACAACATATGGTTTAGGTGATGGGGCACGTTAGAGGGGAGAATAAATAAGCACCTAGGAGGTGCTTAATAAATGCTCAGGGGCTGTACCCTTAGGAGAGTGGAGAACAAGCCCCCCCTCCCACCTCCACCAGCCCAAGGGTGGCAGGAACTGGGCAGAGTCCAGGATCTGTCCCACCTGGGAGGGGGAGGAAAACCCCCTGGCCTGCACAGGGGGGCAGTTCTCCACTCAACTGCAGAATCCCCAAGGCTTGTCAAAGCAGAATGCAGGGCCCCACCCGAGTTTCCTGTTCAGCAAGTCTTGGGTGGGGCCCACAAATTTGCATTTCCAACAAGTTTCCAGGTGCTGCCGCTGCTGCTCCAGGAACCACATTGGAGAACTGAGATTTCCTGAAGTCAAAGACGGTGTTTTTCTAATAGTATTCCAAAGTTGGCGGGCAGCTACTGCATGCCAGGGGTCCATAGGAGGGTACAGTGGGCAGGTGCCTGGAGGACTTAGATTTTTTTATTAAACCAGTCCCTGAAGGTAAGCCTTGAGATGTAGGAAGCAGTGTGGGTACCCCAGCAAACTACCAAGGCTGTGGTTCTCAGACTGTGGTCCTTTGACCACTGGCCTCACAGTCCCTTTGAAAGATTGTGAACTGCAGATTCTGATTCAGGGCCATCCAGGAATTATTTGGCAATCACACAAGGGGATTCTTTTTTTTTTTTTTTTTCAGATATACAGAGATTATTTATTTATTTATTACCTGATTGTGGAGGCTGAGCAGTCCCATAGTCTGCCAACCACAAGCTGGAAGCCCAGGAAAGCCAGTGGGGTGATTCCAGCCCAAGCCTGAAGGCCTGAGAACCAGGGAAGCCAATGGTGTAAGTCCCGGTCTGAGAACAAGGAGTGCTAATGTCCAAGGGCAGAAGAAGACGGATGTCCCAGCTCAGCCGAGAGCAAATTTGCCCTTCCTCTGCCTTTTTGTGCTATTCAGGTCTTCAATGGACTGGATGATGGCCACTCGCATTAGTGAGGGTGATCTTTACTCAATCCGCTACTAGGGGTGGAGGTGGCAGGGAGGGCCAGTGGCCAGCCATGCTTTCACGAGGGAGATCCCCACAGAGACCAGACCTGCCGGGCATCTCAGAATTGAACAGGAGATTCTTATTTAAGTGTGAGAACCACTGCTTCAAGAACTTCAGGGTTTTACCAGAACATAATCAGGTCTCTAACAAGTATTCTGTGAACTCTCTCAGAACCAGGGCCCACAACCACAGAGGCTGCTGATCTGAGGGTGAGGGAAGAAGAAAGCGATGGAGGATTTGCTAAGCAAACTCACCCACTGCACACCAGGCCCTTTCTATACACAATTGCTTGAATCCCCACAAAATCCTATGAGTATCATTAGCCCCATTTTACAGATGAGGAAACTGAGACTCAGAGAGGTTTACTAACTCAGCCAGCTAATAAGGAGCAGAGTCCAGAGTCAAACCCACAATGTTGACTCCAAATACTGCCTTCTGTCTGCCAAATGGCATCGTGTGAACTGAAGGCAGGGCAGTAACTACAGAAGGCTAAAAGGTAGGGCTCCACGGGACCCGGAAGCTTCTAACATCCAGAGTAGAAGCTCACGATGAGGAGCTGTGAGGAAAAAGAGCCTAAGGAAGCCGTCATCTGGGAAACTCCCAGCTGGACAACACTCCGACGGTGACTGGAGACACCCCCCCAAGCTCTATCTAGAACGACGTATCTGCCCAATGTCACATCAAGTTGAAAGTAACTTCACAAGATGAAAATTAAACCGCCTACCTGAAGGAGGGTAGGTGTGCTTCCAAAAGCATGTGTCTACATTTCCCCCTTTTCTTACTTACCTCTTGGTTCTGAAATATCACCACTTAACTGTGCAACTTGTGGAATTTCCCTAATTTTACTCCCTGAAAAACGAGAACCCCAAGACGCACGGCACTGTGAGTCGTAAGCGAATAACAGATATGAAATTGCTTGACCCTGGGAGGAGGATGCTACAGAGACGCCAAGGTCATCATTGCCATCATCACTGTCACTCATATGTTAATTAGCAGCACGCACCGAGTTTGACACAAGATTCCAAAGGACCATGAAATTACATTTTTGCACGCTGTGTTTAAAACACGCCAGCACTGTTTTTTTCTGTACCGCTGGTTGTTAAAACTGCATTTTTTTAAAGGCACCAGTAGAAAAAGTTGAGCAATAGTGGTCTCTTGTGGAAGTGAACAGTATGTACAACAATTTATAGACCCTGAATCGCACAGGATCCTTGGAAGCCCGTTGGTGGAAAATGGCCCATTTTCAGAGTGGATGGTTTCTTGAAAGTGCATGCCTAAAACCTGAGGCCATACTGGGGAGCCTTTCCTTGGGGCCATGAGAAGTTGTATCCCTCCTGTCAGCTGCCAGCCTTCCTGCTCTGTGCTCCTCGATCACTCAGGTAAGTCTGAAGCAGGTGCTCAGGGGACGCTGTTTGAGATTCAGTGTTCCAATGAGTTTCTCTGGCGCCATGTGCTGCATTCCACTGCGTTTTCTTCAAATACCACTTTCAAAGTGGGGCCATGCTACTTAACGACTTTCCCTCCCGGGCGCCCACTCAAAACTGGGCTGCTAATCCACTGACAACCCCTCCTCTAGGTTTGTGTCCATGTAAGGCAAAGAAAGACTAAGGCTAGCGGAGGTGTAACAGAACTAAAAGGTTGGAGGGGGCCCCAAATACGTGGTAGATTTCTCCACCCAATGATGCACATTGTTTTATCTTCCCCTATTTTGATGAAGATTTTGCCATTTTTTACACTGTACCAGAACAAACTGAATTTTAACTTATACTTCACGATTTGGGAAACCAATTTCACATACAATGTTAAAATTCATATACTATGAAATTTGACATTCACACTGAAGAACAACTAAACATGTGGACTGTATAAAGAATAAAAATAAAGTGAGCATCCATGCAACTAAAACAGAGCTCAGGCTAAGAATGAACGTTGCCGGGACCCCTGTGCCCCTCTCCACAATCACATCCTCTCCAGGGATGACTGACCCCTATGCTAACATTTATGATAATCATGTCCTTGTTTTCCTTTATAGCTTTCCACATGTATTTACACCTGTAAGCAATAAATTTAGTTTGGGTTCCTTTTGAATTGTATATAAATGAACCCATTATGACTCGCTTCTCTGCTCTCCAGTGTACAAATTGACTAATTTTGATGGACATTTGGGTAGTTTTTCAATTTTTTGCTTTGGCAAACAACACTGGTATGAACAGTCTCATGTGTCACCTGATTCCCACATGCAAGGGATCCTCTAGACCAGAAGTTGCTAAATGTTTTCTGAAAATGGCCAGATAGTAAATATTTGGGGCTTTACAAATCAGACATCCTTTCTCTCGCAACTGTTCGACTCTGCCATTATATCGGGAAAGCAACCATGACCGTATGTAAACAAATGAGCGTGACGGTGCTCCAACAAAACAAAACAAAAACAGATGGCAGGCCGGAGTTGGACCACGGTCCAATAGTTTGCTGACTGTTGCTCAAGATGACTTGTGTAGGAGTGGAATTGCCAGGGCCACCCCACTGCAGAGCGCCATGGCAGCCCTGAGTGGTGCAGTGCACAGGGTATATGCGCATTCACCTTTGCTGGGTAATGCCAAACTCCTCCCAAAGTGGTTTTGCGATTTTGCATTCCCACCAACAGTGTAGAAGTGTCCCAGTCACTCACATCCTTACCAGTACTTGGTATCATTAATTTTTGCCAAAGTCATGGGTGTGCAATAGTTTTGCTTTGCATTTTGCTAATAAGTAGCTGAGTCGTGAGTTCGTGTGTTTCTGACAGCAATACTACTTTTGTGTAAATTGAAGATCAGTCATTTTTCCTTGGGCACTTGAGTGGCAGAAGCATGTGCTTCCATATCCCTCTCTTGCCCCTGCCCCCAAAACCATGCTTACACACTGCTGAGGCAATTGTTTTGGTAATTCAAATCATGCCTTAAATTTTGAAAAACCCTCCTAATGATGAAAGACAGGCAACCAGCACCAGTGGTTGAGGCTGAGGCCATTTTTTTTTTTAAATACAGACCACAGACCATATTAAAACCCTGAAAAATAAACGCAACCCTCCTAGTGAAGAAAGAAGAGTGAGTGGCTATCTGAGTGGTTCTAGGAGACCCCTAGGTCTTGGCAAACAGGCCTGGTTGGGGTAAGGGGGAGGTTGGGGTGGGATGTGCCAAGAGCACAGGGTCACCATTCCCTCCCCCATTTCGCCAGAGCTATGAGTTTTGGATTTTGGGTTTTTTTCATCTGTTTTATAAATTCAATCACCACATGTTTTATTTGAAGATTTTTATAAGCTCTTTAAAAAGACTGTAAACCACTGTTCACTATTAATCAATTTACAGAGAGCGAATACAAGAAACTGCCCCACATGGAGCATACATGAGACAGCTAGTGGTTAAGATCTGGGTGCTGCAGCCAGACATCCTGTGCTCAAATGCTGCCTCCATCACCAACTGGCTGGGTAACCTTGGGCTGATGCTACACTTCTCTGAACCTGTTTCCTCATTTGCAAAATGGCAGTAATGATTGAATCTCCCTCATTGGCTTAGTCTTTAATGTGTTTAATGAGATAATGCATGGGAAAAGCTTGCTATGTTTCAGGCATAAAATTTAAGCAATAAATGCTGGCTATTGCTATCTTAGTAGTTTTTTTTTTAATACAATCAGGAATATAGTGGAATGTCCCTTGTATAAATCCACATAAACTCTTCTGGCTCAGAACCACTTGTCTCCTATTGAAGAAGTAGGCTTGGCTTGGCTAGCCAATGAGAGGCCAAGAACTCAACTGCTTTCCCTCTTTGCTCTAACTGCCAGGAAGCTGAGGTTCTGTAACCAGACCATTGAGGGTATGCGTTAGGGAAGGGGCATACAAATGTGAGCCACAAAATATACACATATTAATATAAGTATAAATACAGAGAGTAATCAAAGGATATGTAGCCAAAAAATGTAGGAACAAAAGAGGTGAATCAGGTAATTTTAATTAAAACATCGTCATTTTTACGGATTCTGTGTAGTGGTATTTGTCAGCTTTTTAATATTTGCAATTTGCTGTGATTTCTTTTCTCATCCTAAATACATTCACTTTTGCATTTCTAATTTCGCAATCATAATCTTATATTATTTTTCTTAAAAGAGATTCCCTCCAGAACCTGGAGACAAGCCACCCCTACAAGACATGGACAAGTTAGGAGAGTGTCATTGGTACTGGAAGACTTTCCAAGGGGCACGTCTGCAGGGAAAGCTTTAAGCAGGGTTTGCAAACTGTGGCCCCCCCAGACCGGCAGCATCAGCCTCCCCTGGAAACTTGTTAGCAATGCAGATTCTCAGGTCTCACCCCAGACCTACCGAGTCAGAAACGCTGGGGTGCAGCCCAACGATCTGTGTTTTCACAAACATTTCAAGTGACTCCAAGGCACTGTAAAGTCCAAGAACCACTGGCTTTAAAGGAATCAATCTCCAGATCCTCAGTGTCTAGAATGTATAAGGATGCATTTGTGATCTGCCTGTTCTCATCCCCCACAATCCCCTCTTCTGCTTTATCAGAAGGCACACCTCTCACAAACCCAGAATCTCACCATTCTGGGTGCACAGCCCTGGCATGTAAAAACCTCTGGAGCACCAAAAGATGGATGTGAAATATTTTTTCATGTTACAACTTGCCTCTTCCCTTCCCTGCTTGTTGGCAAACGACGCCTCGCTCCAGAGGTTGAGTCTCCGTGAGGACACAGGGGCGGGAGCCCTGTTCCCTTCCTGCAGCAAACCGCAGCCAAGCTTCCTGCCGTGTCTCTCCGTCCCACAACTCAGAAGGGAGAGGGCTATCACGGGACACGTGTTAACACATTTATTAGGACTGAGAAATGAAGCCAGACTTTTCTGGTTAGCAAATAACCCTGATAGGGCCAATTAGCTTGAAAACAAGCACCGGCTTAGCCAACTAGGTAAAATGATGGATATACTTTCTAAATTGAATGAGTTAAGTCTACAGCTGCAAGGTCTTAAATGCAAATATATTTAAGGGAGATGACAAGAAAAAGGCACTTATTGTTTTTAATGTATTATCAGAGATATGTTGAAGTTAATAATATTTTTTAATTTCCCAGCACTTTCTGAGTATTTCAGGTTACACAGGTGCCTCTAAATTAAAAAATAACATGTACAATGAATAACCATTTGATAAACCTTGGAAGGCTTTTCTGGAATACATTCCCGAAATTGCAAAAGTGAATGACTCTAATGACTGAATAACAAATCTTTTTGCAAGTCAGTGGTTTCCAGTTCTTTGCAACAAAACTGAAAGAGAGCCTAATTAATTTGTCAGCAACTGGATTCTTAAAGGTATATTCTGACAATAAATTATTGTGTAATTTTGGGCACATTGCTCAGAAGTTCAAAGAATTAAGATATCTATATCTATAGATATTTATATATAAGGTCTATAACAAAAACTGCTTCTATTCCCATCCCTTATTTATGTGAATGAGGTTACATCTATAAAAATGAAAAATAGGAATATAATTGACACTGAAACCCATCTCATTCTGGCAATAAGTAGTGTTCATCCAGAAATACACAATTCAATTAACGGGGGAAAAAAAAACCCTGTTATTTAATAAAAAGAAACCTTTCCAACAAAGTTTTACCCTTTTAATAATTATCAAAATATATATTTAGGCTGTTTATATACTAATTGTAATGTTAGCTGAATCCTGAAGAAACTTTTTAATACTTATGATCACAGAAAATTTGTTAAACCTTATATTTGTCAAATTATATGTATTTTGTGGCACAGTTTGGGTAGACACTGAGACTTCAAAGGAGAGAAATATATAAATCAGTATAAAATTCTGTGGTGGGAGAGGAAGAAAGAAGAACTTGTTGGAATATATGTTTTAATAGATGATGGTATGTAACAAATTGCAATGGTTTTTAGATTTTAATAGATATATTTAAAAGAGTAACAGTGTTATTTTAAAATGTTCCTATTTATCAGCTTAAGGTGGCTCAGATGGGTTTTCTAACAATGGAAGCTGGCTCTTCGCTCCCTTTTGGAGTCTTCTTGCTAAGCAGGTGTCAAGTTTTTCAAATAATCAGGCAGTTTTCTCCAAGAATTTGATTATCCCGCCAATGAAAATTATCCCCTCAGAGCAGAGCTTCCTCAAAGCACCCCACGATGCAAGAAATCCCTGCCTTGGAAAGGTGGATATTTGAGGAGGACCAAGCTCTTGAAAGAGGGCATTTCTGTTGTGTGGAGACAGTGCAGACCCCCAAAGTGGCCTTACTGCCTCCTTCACACACACATACACCACCCTCCACCCCCACAGGCACAGAGAATATTCTGAGTTGTGGGGAAGGGCTCCTGCCCAGGCCTCTCTGTGCCAGTCTTAAGTTCTTATCCCTCCTCGAGGTCCCTGTTTAAAGACCCTGGGATTTGCCCTGGGTATCAAATCCAACTTGGCCATGATTAAAGGAAACGCACACACAGAGCCTGCTATATGCCATGTGCCGTTTTAAGTGCTTTACACATATTAATCCACTCAATTCACCCTATCCACATGGTCTATTATCATCTCATACAATAGGAAAACTGAGGCCCAGTGCGATTGTGTAACTTGTGTAACTTGGCACAAAGCTTGTTGGTGGTAGAGCTAGGACTGTACCCCACACAGTGTGGGTCCAGATTCCCCACCCTCAACTCTGACGCTCTACTGCAGTATCAACACAGGATGCTCCAGTCCACTCGATCCACGACTGACAGAGGGCACCAGCGTTCCCACTATCAGGGCTCAACACCTTGGAGAGGGAAGGTGAGGGCCGAGGTGGGCTCTATGGCTCTTGAGCTGTCCCTTCGGTGGACTGGGCCTGCTTGGATTTGTCAAGAGGATGACAAACCCACAGGACTTCATAAACTCAACCACCAGGCCTCACAATGCACACACTTGAATATCAGCAAAGTGCTTCCAACCTCAGGACTCTCTCCTTTGCCCCATTGCAGTTCGTAGTTTTTACAGAGGCCCGTCAGAATTGCCTATGGCACAAAGCTGGGACACCAAGGGACAGAATCAGCAATCTCCTTCAAGATCCCATCACGACACAGGTAGCAGCAGGGACGAGGCCGTCCCTCTGACACCCTCCTGGCTCACACTTCCCCGCAACCAGTGCACCCACATCGACCACACAGTGCCATTACTCCCATCCTAACCGAGAAGTTAGGGAGAAATGAATTGCCTTGCTTAAGATAACATAAAGAACTGGTTCTAGAACCTCGATAGACTCAGACAAATGGCAACAGGAATTAAGAAGGAGTCAGTGCCTGGGAGAAAGGAGCCTAATGCAGAGAGGAGGACAGGGATGGGACAAAGATCATCAAAAGTGGCTCTCACCCATATGTGCAGGACAGTTAAATGAAGGTGTGACATACAAACAATGAGGGCTTAGCTGTAAAAAAAAAACCAAAATAAAGTTTTTTTGTCTAGCTTTATAGTTTCCTTTAAAGATGTTTTCCCTTTGTTTGTCCTGCATGTATAGTGTATATGTGAGTACATAAAGGAGAAAGAAAATGACAACTCAAAAAAAAAGAATCTTTTAATAAAAATTACTCATAAAAATCCTAATAAATTTCAAAGAGCAAGATATTTCTTAGTACATTTATAAAAGAACATTTGGTCCTTTTACAAAAAGCTCCCTTTTAATTTAAATACATTTCTTATTTACAGATTAAACATAAAATATCATCTATAGTTGCAAAGCATATTGCACATTAAAGAGAGAGAAGCATTTGTATATTTCAACAGGTTTTCCCAGAGTTTCCAACTCTAGATTTTTTTTGTAAAAACAGATTTACCTTTCCTGTGCATAATAAATAAAAATGTAGCTTGTGTTTTGCTATTTAACACTAAAACAAAATACCTTTTAAAAATATTATTTCTCTGCCTCTCAGAAAGAGGGAAGGGGGTAATGAATCAGGAAGGTCCACAGGTACTTAAAGTTTTCACCAGATTCACATCCAAATTCAAGCAAGAACATACCCCTGAGCCCTGCAGACCTGGGACACAGCCCAGCTTGCCCCCCTCTCACTTTCACAAGAGTCCCTGCCCTGCAGGGAAGAGGCACTGGATGGGGAGCTGGACGTCTGGGAACAGAAAAGGAAAGATCAAAATTTTTTTCTCAAGTCCCTGCACAGCCACTCTGGCTCGAGCAATCATTCAGCCCTGTTAGCCAGCACTAAATTTGAAAATGTCAAGAGACAAAGACCTCTGGAGCCCTCCAGAAAGAAGAAAAGGAACGTCTGATGTTGAGTCTCCAAAATCCAAAGCAAAGGATTACAGTTTGCAGTCCTTCAGTAAACTGAGCTAAGAAAATAGCTAAGAGGGATATTTTTCTTTGGTGAGGGAGAGAAGGGGATGGAGCGGCGGGGAATCAAGTTCAGGCCCTCAGATCACACGACTGCACTTATCCAGCCAGGTCACTATAGACTGTCCTCTAATCTTCACCTGCACAGACACCTCTCTGGTGCATAAACACAGAGAAAACGATTTAGTGACGTGTGCACACCCCACGATCCAGGAAGGCCTCAGAACCTGGGATTCGGTTGCACAGAGCAAGTTCTGGCAGAAGAGCTGGAACAAACTGAAGGAAAGATCTGGAAATGGAAGAGGGTTTTTCACAAAGGCCAGTACAATCAGAGAGCTAGCAAACACTTCCTTTGTCACCTACTCATCTCGGAAATGGAAGAGTTCCTCAGTCACATCATCTAAAGTAGCGAAGCCAGCCCTATAAGGATTTAGAACTTTGAGGTGAGGATTTAGACTCCACCAAGATTAACTGTAAGGCAGCTTTCTACAACGGTTTTGCAAAATCATTTTCATTGTGTAGGTCAAAGCAGGCTCTAGACACTAGCTACACACGGGAATGCGAGGATGGTGCAGGCTCATAGCTGTTCCAAAGGATGACACCTGTTCAGAATCAGGGCATTGCTGGGGCAAAGCAGTGATCAAGGGAATTTCTCTGACACCCCCTCCTCAGCCCTCCCCTACCTGATATCTCACAACACAGACTAGAAGGAACAGCAAAAGCCCTGCAGGATAGATCAAGTTGTTGACATCTTGATTTTCAAAAAGAAAACAAGCAAGCTTTGAACTTGGCTCAGAGAACCTTCTTTTTATGACTGCACTAGACAGCATTCTGGACTCTAGTCCCACAAATCACTGACAGGAGCATCAGACTTTAGAGTGGGTAGTCTGGAAGCTCAACAACCAGCACTAGTGTGCAGTCACTCACTCACCCTCCGACTCTCCAAATGGTACCAGTCCAGTGCCTGGAAGTCAAGACGGTTTGAGACTTAATACAAAACATGACTCATGTCAACCTGTAGCCCCTGAGGTGCCTCTGAGGGACTCGGTGCTGCCAGACACAGATCCCTATTCCACAGCAGGGGGAAGAAGAAATGCCCAAGCGGGTGGCAGGTTAAGGGCCCTGATGAGAGGGGGATGTTGGTGTGCTACACGTCAGTGCTGTCACAGAAGCTGGAGAGGAAAACCAGGAGGACACCAAGAGAGAAAACAGATGCACAAAGGACCCACTTTCTTCTCCAATGTGCCCCACTCTCCCAGCTGGGTCATTTGCAGTCCCACCTCGATGTGCCTGGAGAAATGGTCCAGGGATGCTCATGAGCATGTGTGTGTGTTTATTTAACATGGGACATTTTGGTTTTACTGAGTCAATGAAAATATTTAAAATAAACAGTATTCTCCAAGAAAATTCTCTATTCAGTAGATGAGACAATGCTGATAATCAGAATGCTTCTGAAATGAAGAAAAAAGGTAAAATAGAAGCATTTGACCTTTTTTTTACTTTAAAACAATTTGCATAGTAAATGTTCAAAAGATAAAGGTGACACATTTATTACCAAAAATCCCTTTTTAAAAAAATCTCAAAGAACTGAATTATATACCTATTTTATAAAACAGTAACACTTAACTTTTCAAGAAGGAATAAAATTTCTCCCTTTTGATTGATAATGCAATGGCATAGACAGCACTTACTTCTAGTTTTAAAGACCAAAATGAAATCATTTGAAGTGTACAAGCAGTGACAGGTGAGCAACATGATAAGTGAGGTTGGTGATTTTTAAGAGATTTTCTGCCCTTTCTATTGGGATTCATTTCAGCCTCTGATGTTACACAGCAGCCAGGCTAGGGTTCAAATCCACCTCTGCTGTGTATGAGCGCTCAGCCCAATTTCAAAGAGGGATCATTCCATTCTGGCTAAGGAAATGATAACAAAAAACACGGAAGGCATTTTAGCACAACTTCCTCCTTATACATGCTTGCTTAAAATATCAGGTTGAAAGACAAGGACTGGCCAAGATATTTCAGAATCTTCCTAACTAATACCCATCCCATCCCCCTTTCGCTGTGGTCCCACCATGTGAGAACACAAAACCAGCCTGCTAAGACCATAGCAGCAGCTGGCACATCCAGTGGCTCAAACCAAAATTGTATAAGGCACTCATCTAAAGCCTGTATTACACAGAGAAATGGCTCAAGGATGCCAGAAAGTCCTCTATCATTTCTTTCTCCCTGACTTAGCTAATTGGCACTAGTCACAGGAAACAAAAACAAAACAAAATTCTAACCGTTAACACGGTCAGAAATGAGAATCCTTGGTTAGCAAATCTGAGACAGATGGGAGCTCAGACAACCTTAGGTATTTTTCTCTCCCTAAAAGGCACCTGGTTCTGGAACTATGGAGTTCCTCAGGTAAGTTCCAAATAAAGGTAAAATACCATCCAAAAGATCTACCTGGTTAACCTCTTAAATCGTGACACGACAACATAAGAGACTGCCTGTTAGAATTCAGACAAAACCATTATTCACAAGCAAATAATCTGTAACACTGTGAAGATGACTTGGGGTGCAAATGAATAACTGGATGATTGTTTCCCCATGTGATCCAAAATCATGGGTGGATATCTGGGGGAGAGCCCAATTATCTAATAAGAGAGAGAAAGGATGACAAAATGCAATAAATAGGAATGCCAAGTGAACCTCAGGCCCTTTTGCACAGAAATTCCATTCACAATCCCCTCACAGAGAGGGAGCAACACTGCAGTCATGGCAAGCGCCAGCCACGGGAAGAGACTGTTGGATTCCAGAGTACGAAGAAGTGAAAGTCAATCCAAGGATGCCCCATCCACTGTGCTTAATAACATCAGCACATCATAAGAAGCCAACTTCTATGGACCTTCTCACTTCAAATTACATCCTTAAGAAATACGGGGCATTTTATTGAACAGAAGAGCAACACTAAGTTATGCAAGATTTGACTACTAGATGTGGGTGAGGAGCTGGATGGAAATTCCTGCACCATCATGGACGGCCAGACTTCCATCCTCTCCCACTTTAGACTGGATCTCGGCCTGGGCTCAGCCGTTTAGGTCCAGTTTCAGAGGAGGCCACACAGAGGAGAGCTGGTCAGATCAAGCCAACCATCTGGTCAATCTGTCGCATGTAGATGCTCTTTAAGGGCAGAGAGTACCGCCTCTCGTCAGGAACCCGATTGCACTAGAAAGAAAAAGATGAGGGAAAATGTGAACTCAGAACTAGAAACTCACGTGTTATGTCCTCAGGAAATGTGGTTGGGTGACCTAATCCAGGGTTTCTCAACCTGGGCACTGTTGACATTTGGGGGCTGTCTGGGTGCTGTCGGATGGTTAGGAGAATCCCTGGCCTCTCCCACTAGATGCCTCCCGACCCGCACCTCCCAGCTGTGACGACCAAAATTGTCTCCAGACATTGCCCAACATCCCTTGAGGAGCAAAAGCACCCCCAGTTGAGGACCACTGATGTAATTTAACATCCTCACCTCCCAGGTGAGGAAATGGAGACCCAAGGAGGCTAGAAGACATCACACAAGTGCAGCGTGGCCAGGACTAAGAGCTGCATCCCTTGGGTCCTTAACCCATCCCGAACTTCAGAAAATACTTCAGCTATTTGAAAACGGTGGTTTTTCCGAGTCTCTGGTTCTTCTCAGCCACAGCTAAAACCTAAATGCTTAAGAATGCTATCTTTTGTTGTTGTTGTTAATCAAAGGCTTTTTCCCCCCCTCAAAGGTGATGCAAGTTTGAGAAGCAAACATGTTATCTGGAAAGTTTCCACATACACTCATTACATGCTCTTCCCCAAAGAACCACTTTCCCACTGCTCTGTACTTGACCTCACTACATCGGCTCCTCACCCTTGCACGATCAAGACTGACAGGTCCTCCAGTAGGTCCCAACCACTCCCCCAACTTGCTGCTTTTGTAGGTGCTGTTCCTTCTGCCTGAACATTCCTTCCTGGGAAGCTCCTCATCCTTCCAGGATCTACTGCAAAGTAACCTCCTCAATGAAGCCCTCCTTATTTTCCCTGGCAGATTAATTCCTCCCTCCTCTGTGTTTCAACAGCATTTCACACAGTCCCCTACTGACACACATCTGGGGGGAACCAGTCTCCCGACCAGGCCATGAGCCTATCCAGAATCGGGACCCCTCTGATCAGCCTGCATCCCCAGTGCCTGGCACAATGGGATCAGGTCTATTAGAGGAGTGTCTCCTTCGGTCCAAATCCTGGCTCCACCACATGGCTCGACCTTATGCCCCGAACCTCTCTGTGCCTCCCTTTGTCGTCACTGAAATGGGGATCCTGAAAGTACCTACGCCTCATGGGGCTGTTGTGAGAAGTAAAGTTAATGTACACGAGCATTTAGAACAGTGCCTGGCATATGGTAAGCGTTATAAATAAATGCTGGCTATCATTATTATTATTTCTCCCTCTAACTCTCCTTCTCTTTCCTTCTCAATTATGCTTTGTTCACTTAATCTAAACTCCATGGCCTAATGGAAACTCAGGGGACTTCTCTCTCCTTTGGCCTGTCAATGTAGTTCATAGACTGATGGTAAAGACCTCCAATGAGACACTACAGGGAAAGTCCTGAAGCACAGTCTGGGATGAAAGGGCGTCCCCTAACCAAGGCGGTTGGGGGTGGGTGGTAGGACTCTCGACAACTGAGGCTTTTCCCGGGAAGACAGATGGCATCCGATGCATTGTGGGATAAGGTTTGATATTTCAGCTGACACAGGCTCCATTTCCCTATCCTCACTTCCCAACCATCCTATTTGATTCAAGTCAATACAACTAGTGGGGACTGCTACTAGAGACTCAAGGATTGTTTCCAAATCTTTCCAGTGCTTATCGGGATAATCGAGGCTTGTTCAGTGAGGCCCTGTTTTCAACGAAACTGGGCACCTACTGCACTTCGAGAGCATCTTCAGTAAAAACACAATGACTGATGATGCTTTTTTCCCTCTCCTGCTGGTGGGTGATTTTGCTGGATCCCTTCCCTTTGCCCCTCCGTATCCACTCTCCACCCTTCTCCACCCTGCTCTGGCATCATATCTGGATGATATCAACAGGTTCCCTTGCCCTCTGGCTTCCGGCGGGGACAGCCAACGAGAAGCTCCAGCAGATCAGAAGAGAGAAGGAGGCTCAGGTGTTCACTCCATTGGCTCCCTTTCTGCAAGGTCACTGACGCCAGCTCAGGGCAGCGGCTCCTGCCAGGAGGCTGCCCCTCCCACACACCTCTCTCCGTCCAGGCTCCATGACCACTCTCTCCACTGGCCCCTTCAGCCAGGAGTAATAATGGAGACACTGTTCCTGTGGTTTCCTTACACCCTGACGACACCTACCTAAATGGCCTCTCTGAAACTCTTCTCCAATTACCCAGTCTGAGGGTGCCATCCATTTTCTGTCAGGAACTCTGGATGACAAAGTAACTGGTGGTATTTTCTCTTCCTCCACATGTAAACCACCCCTGAAAAAAGCAACTTACATTGGAGCTGGAGTTGATGACTTTTAACTCATGAGATTTAGGCCTGTGCATGGACTTTCCCTCTTGGTCCTGCCCTCCCTCTTCAGACAAGAATTCCTTCCAGGGTGATTCCCGAAGATGCTTGTCCACAGATACAATGTGTCCCTCAGTTGTAAACATGTATCTGGTTCCAGATTTGTGGACTGGATTCTCCTCATCAAATAACTAATGGGAAAGAAAAAGAAAATAGATACAACTGGTTATTGTAGCATGTTTGCAACTAACTCATAGGGTGTTGTGCCCCATACCACACAGAGAGTAGAATTTTACTTGGCCCTCAGGCTTTTCAGTGACAAATGGGTGAAAAGGCATCAATTAACAACCGTGGTTCCCAACCCTGACTATGAGGCAGAATCACCAGTTTTGTTTAAACTCAGATGCCTGGACTTACCCCACCCCACACCTAGAGATTCCAAAGCCCAGGGCTGAGATCCAAGCACCAGGGGCCTGTAAAAGCTCTCTGGATGATCCGCCTATGCTCCCCCGAGAGTGCTCGTGCTGAAATGCTAGAATGATCCCCACCCCACACACAGCTAGGCCCTAATGCTGGAGGGAAGGAGGTACATGTTTCATCCTCCAGCGTATCCCCAGGGCCTAGCACAGAGTCCGACACATGTGCCACCATCCAGTTCATTCCTGTGTGAGAACACGGGCCGGGCTCTGAGGACACAAGGCACACGAGGCAGTCCTTTCCTTCAAGAGTGGGCGTGTGGGGATGAAAGAGCAGGTGGCAGAAGCATCTGGAAAGAACACCTAACTAATATGGGACAGGTCAGTGCGGGGAGAAGGTAGGTGTTCAGTAAATGGTAAATGAGTGAACACTTAAAAACAGAAATCTCAGAGATGGAAGAAACCTTACAGTCACCTCAAGTATTTTACAGATGAGTAAACACAAGACTCAGTGCAGCTTGTCCATGTTTACAGAGCTAACAGGAGAAGAATGGGGTAGGCCCCAGGTTTTCTCCTCCCAGACTGAGTGCTTTCCCCTAACACACCCTAGAGGGTCCCCTTCATTCACTCCAGAACTCGACTTGTGAACATCCCAGATACCAACGGCTGCCGGATGGGGATGCAGGCCAGCCTCTGACCAGCTGCTTCAGCCAACCTGCCCCTGCTGTGCTGCACTGTGACAGTAAGGACCTTGCACACCATGGGGACTTGGCAATAGGACAGCCATCTTCCCCCTGCCTAGACCACGTGGCCTGCTGGTGGGCATGCCTCCTCTGCAGCCTTCTGCGAAAAGTGGTGCCAGATGAAGGAGTGTCGTCTTAAAGGATTAGACCAGTATTTCCAAAACCTGGCTTTGTACAAAATCATGAGCCACTTATCAAAATCACAGATTCCTGAGCCCACTTCTAAAGTTTCTGATTCAACAGGGCTGTAATGTTAACAAGGGCCCTGTGATCCTGATCCAGCTGGCCCCTGGGCTTTGGAACCACTGAACTAGATAATGCAACCATCACTACTGATCCACATCTTTGAATCTCAGCTCAAGTTCTCAATCTCCATGCTGCTCCCCACCAGGAAATCCCGACCCTCTGTGCCTTGAGGAAGCATTCTTTTGTGTATAGCCATACTGAGTACAGTGGCAGAGGGGAGGAGTGGCTACATGCACAAGCGCACAGACACCATGAGTGCATGTGGCAGAGTGGTAAAGTGGAAAGAGCACTGGAGAAGGAGTCAAGACTGGGGTTCAAGCCTCAGCTCTGCCACGTAGCCACCCCGAGAACCCAGGCAAGTCACCTGACCTCTCAATGTAGACTGCAATTCCCATGAGAAGAATCAACATCAACAAGACAATCCCTAAGGTTCCTTCCAGGTCCAAGAATTGTCTGTCTGTCTCTCCACAGACATGAGAACAGAGAGAGAGCCAGCTGCGCTGCAGGTCTCAGCCAAGATGACACACATCAAGAGAAGGAAGAGCTATAGACACAGCTCTCTTCCTCAGGGGAGCCTTCCCCACCACCACGCTGACGCGAGGCCTCCACTAATGCTAGCACACTTGGCACAATTTGTAATCTTACATTCGTTGTTTGTTTACTTGACAATGCTTCCTCCATGATGAGGTTAGAAACCGTGGAGGAAGACAGCGACATCCTTTTGTTCTGAGAGCACTGTGCCCCGGGCCGGCGCAATAGCCGGCATGGAGCAGTGCCCAGTAAATACACGTCAGATGGAAGACTGCGTGAGCACCTACTCCAGGTGGTGGTAAACATTTCTTGGGTTAATCTTACAACACACATACCAGATACAGGTATTTACAGGTCTCGCTGAGGAAGAAGCTCTCCATCCGGTCCTCTTTGGATTTGTCTATGACGTGATGCAGCGTGGCATACCCACACCTACAAAACAATCTTCCCGTTAGTCCCTCCTCTGCTCCTCCCCACCTGCTTATTTATGTAAGAAGCACAAGTAGTCTATTCACAGAATAATCAACCAAATTATCAAATGCCATATGAAAAACAAACTACCTTAGATTTAAGGGCTATCCTTTTTTAGCCTAGATGGTCTACAAATTCATTTAAAAAGTGGTTTGGTTGCTAAATCATCAGGTTAGTTGTAGGGGGAAAGGAGTGGAAGGTGCAGGGTGTTTGCCAAAAGCATAACATGACACCAAGAAAATGACTGGCAACAAATTCAAAAGGACTGATTTAAATTTTTTGTCCCACTATTTGTAGAACTGACTTATCATTTATGTAGTCTAAAACAGTATCTTGTAAGAAAAAAACTTATGATATACTGCTAGGTGAAAAAAGCAGGTCACAAAATTGAAATATAGATTTTTTTAATCTATACATATACACACACATTATATATATAAATATATAAAAGAGATTCTAAGTATACATACTTAAATGCTGATGGTAGTTATCTCTGCATGTGGAGATTACAGTGATAATATTCTACCTCTACATTTTCTGTGCCCCTTAAACTTTTTAGTGTATGTATTATTTGTATAACTAGGGGAAATAAGTTACTTAAAAAGAACACACATAGTCTGCAGGAACCTTACATAAGAAAGGTAAAAAAATAAAAAGCAATTCACATTATAATGGACAGGTTCTACCACACAAAAAGTAAGCAATTTCCCTACAAAATTAACATTAATGAGCTGTTCTATAAATTAAAATGCAAAATAGAATACTATTTCCCCAGAACAACTCAAAATAAATCAAAAGTGGCCAACAGAAAAAGGAAGGAACTTAGAAAACTAACTTGACTTTTGTGTACTTTTCCAGACTCTGCAGAATATCCATTCCTACATGGAGGTAGAAGGGATTCTTGGTTGCCTAGAGAGAACACGAGAGAATGTGATCCAGCAAGGGCCTGGAAGACAAGCCATCAACAAACATCACGGTGACTGCAGGAATTTCCCGAGGAGGTGAGTCACTGGCCGAAGGGAGGCACAGGGCCCAGTTCACTTCATCTTGAAGGGTCACGAATGTTAAAGGTCTAAGGTATTCTGTCAACTCGTGTCAAAGCGCACCTACGATCCGTTTAACTTTAACCAGGGTTGAGACAATCTGCTCCAAGTAGAACAATATCCTGCTTTGGCTCTCCTGATACCCGTCATCATCAGAAATGAAATAACGCCTCACTGACAGTACCATCTCTGAGAAGAAATCAGTTTCTATCTTGCCTCAGAACTCTCTAGAAACTTAAGATGCAGGCACAGGGAAACAGGACTTTGCCCCCATTATTCCATTTACAGCATTGTGAGGAAAGGCTAATAGGAACAAGACAACTTTCAAAAGTATCTAAAGGAGGCCTCCACACTTAGCTCTCTAATCTCCCTAAGAAGTCAGTCCTTGGGTTGCTTACTCTTCTGTTACGTGCTCCTAGATGGTTTTGTTACGGAAAAAAATTCCCTGGGAAGATGAGACTTTTACCCCACAAATAGTTTAAAAGCTGCGTATCATCTTTAATTCATGCCAAGTGCCAACCTGCAGCAGCAAAAGCAAACTACTGAAAGGTCAGCTGTCTCTGGATGAAGAGAGCACAGGGAGTGGCTTCAGAAGGCAAAGCTGTAAAGCTGAAGATTTCTCTGGATTCTAAGAAAATAATCACTGTGAGGAAGAAGCTGAAAATAAGAAAGAAGCAGTGACAGAAATTAAGAGGTATAAACCCAAAGGCAACAGATCTAAGCTTAAGAGGAGAACTGGGACAGCACCAGGCAAGCCATCCTCGGAGCGTGTATGCCGACTCTACACTGAATCCAGAGAGGCAAAATCGGAGGCTGCCTTTTCCCTCTTCTGAGAGGTTGTCTAAAACTCATGAGGTCTCTCGTTAGGCATGAGCACTATTATCAGTTTCATAGAATTTCTCCCTTTTTCATCTAGAAACAAGGAGCAAGGATTCAGTATTAACAAATTATTGAATAAATCTAAACCACAGTACTAAACCTACTACCAGAGCTCATAAAAATAAGGGCTTGCCCACAGCAGGTGTTTGTTACAGGTTTACTGGACTGCACTGAAGCCCAGCTTCTTGGAAGGTGAACAGCTCGCGCTGCTGTATTTGTGGATGGAGGAGAACTCTCAGTGTGTATACATGTATGGCAGGCACAGAAGTATAAACATCTGCCTTAAACTATGGAGGAGAAGACTTCTCAAGGTTAAAGTGACATTCCCTCTGGCACTGAAGTAATTTCATGAAAGATGAACATTATATTTTTTTAGCATTAAACAAAAATAGGCATTCAGATGAATCCCAAATGATTTCCTTGACAATCAAGAAAAATAATTTTTTTGTCTGAATAATTATTATATAGACCAGGGTTCCACAGTACATTAGTACAGAATTGCATCTCAAGAAAAGAGTTCTTTGGTCAAATAAATTTGGAAAACACTGAGTACCAACTCTTCCTCCTGATATTTAAGGATGTGAGAAATAAGCCCTACAGGAAAGACACGATTCAGCATTGCAGAATGTTAGGTTAAAAAACGTTATGTAGGGGCTGGCCTGGTGGCCTAGCGTTTAAGTTTGCCTGCTCCACTTTGGCAGCCCAGGGTTCACAGGTTCAAATCCCAGGTGCGGATCAACACACTGCTTGTCAGCCATGCTGTGGCAGGCGTCCCACATATAAAGTAGAGGAAGATGGGCACAGATGTTAGCCCAGGGCCAATCTTCCTCAGCAAAAAGAGGAGGATTGGCAATGGATGTTAGTTAGCTCAGGGCTAATCTTCCTAACCAAAAAAAAAGTATGTGACCGCAGATGGCTTCTCTGTCCTGTGGACCCATGAATGACACTAAACACTACCAAGACTATGGATAGGTGGTGACTCTATCAGAGTCACTATGAAACAACACAATTCTACATCAATCATCAAATGTTCACTAGGAATCAACTGCTACCGGTCCTCCTAGTGTTTAAATACAAACTACTGTTGCACAAACTCTAGTACCTGGTAGAGGAGATACGTCGATTCCACTAACTCTGGTCTCAGCGGGTAGAAGAGCACGTCAGGGGCCTGTAGCTGCCAGTTATACCTCTCAGGGAGGGCCCCATATCGCTTCCATATAGCATAGTAAAAGGCGTGGAGGCAGATAGCATCTTCCACATCTCCTATCAGAACCTAAAGAGAAGACAGACGGCACCAAGCTAAGACACTGTTCCCGGAGCGGCAAGACATGACACGAAGGCCCTGGGCTCTCCCTCTACCCCCCGGTTCTCATCTGACCTACAAACATGGCTGGAGACAAAACCAACCCAAAAGTAGCAACCCAGGCAAACAGATGCTCTCCCTGTCTGGCCATCAACGCCAAACTGATGTCAGCTGCATAGGACAAGAGGTTAATTGTACTCACGAACAAAGAACAGACAACTGAGAGATGGGCCATCCAAAAATCACACGCGGCTACTTTTCAAGCATGGTTTTGCGATTATTGAATGGCTCTGCTCCATATTCTGGGGACTAATTTCACAGAGTAATCAAGACATACTGTGCTATTAACCTCCCAAATCCAAAGGAGTCAGAGAACACTCTGGTGTCGTAAAAAGGAGAGAGAAAAAAAGCCCTTTCCAGTGATAGCTTTCCCTTAGCGAATACGACTGCAAACTACCTGCAGTCCGGGGAAGAAGGCCTGCAGAGAGTCAATCCAAGTGTTCACCAGCTGCCCACTGAACATGTTCACGTTGACGTAGAGCGGGGGGTCTCCTTCCCCTTCGTTGCAGGCTTCCCGGCTGAGGAGCCAAGCACAGCGGTCACGGGTGAAGAGAACGAGCACTGACAGGGCTCCACCTCATTTCTCCTGCAGCCCCTGGCGGTTTAACTGCGGCGAACCTTTCCTCCTCCCTCATTCTCCAAACCGTGGGAGACAGACTGCCTCTACCTGTCCATGCTAGACTCTGGCATCGGGTAACATCTACCGTAGAACGCAAAGTTCTGAACTCGGCCATTGTAACGTATCAGAATTTCACTGTATTTTGCAGAAAGCTCTTTGACATTCAGGTCTAAAAACACTGCCAAGTAATAGAATTTGGTGTCCAGCATGGGTTTACGTTGGGTTTGACCTGAGTGGGGAAGCCTGGTTATTTCTGCACAAAAAAGAGTCTCTACTCTAATAACATCCTACACCGGTGGCCTGGAGGAATGCATCAGAGCAGGACGCTCAGGGGTTACTACTCAATTCAGTTTGGGGCTTTAAAAAGCAAAAATGACGGAACTCTGGCCAAACAACCTCTTTCTACAAACACAGCACTCACACAAGTAGTTCCTACAGAGGCTAACGTGGCAATGGATCCAAGAAAATCCCACCACGCAGGAAGCTCAGTAGCTATCGCTTGCGCTGGCCGTTTAATATACAAAAGTATACAAAGAAAGGCCTCGGGGAGAGGTGACGTCAGAGTAGAAGCCACTATAGCTTCGAATGGCACTCTCTCTCCCACCATCCTGAATGCACACAGAGAAGCAGCAAATAATGCTGTTTGAAACAAACACAGAGGGGAAAAATGTGGTAACTGTCCTTTCTCTCATCAGGTATAAAGCCCCATCCTAACATTTCTCTGGAAAGAACCAAAACGACTCGATAATTGTCCTGTGATACAGCTCTATCTGCAATTAAAGCCACAGGTAAACACAGGGATATGTCACCCCTTGTGGTAGCCAGTCTGCAAGATGGCCCCCAGGGTCCCCTGCCTCCTGGTAGTCACACCTTTGAGTAGTCCCTTCCCACACTGTATCAGGGCTGGTCTGTGTGACCAATAGAGTCAGGCAGAAGTGTTGGTTTGTCACTCCGAGATTAGGCCATGAAAGCACACGGCTCCCACTGTGGTCATTCTCTCTTTCTCTCTCTCTCAGATCATTTGCTCTGGGGGAAGCCAGCTGCCTACAAAGAGGCCCATGTGGCAAGGAACTGAGACCTCCAGCCAAGAGCCAAGGAGGACCTGAAGACTGCCCATCACCATAGGAGTGAGCCTGGAAGTGGATTCTCCAGTCCCATTCGAGCCTTGTCATGGCTGCAGCCCCACCAACAGCTTGATGACAACCTCGTGAGAAACTGTGGATCAGTTCAGCTGCCCCTGGCTTCCTGACCCTCAGAAACTGTGTGACATAATGTTCATTGTTTTAAGCCACCAAGTTTTGGGGTAATTTGTTATCCAGCAGTAGATAGCTAATACACCTCTTCATCCCCAAATGACCAGCCAGCAACTAGGAGGCAGTGAAGTGAGGGCAGAGACCAACAGACCCTGTGAATTTATGTCGAGAAACACAAGAACTTTTCAGAATGCATTCTATTTGCTTCACAGGGCAACAGAAGAGATGTTAAGGAGACATACCCTCTTCTTAAGTAGTTCTGAATACTCTGATATGCAGCATTAAACATTTCTAGGTCTTCTTTTTCTCCAAAGAGAATGTAAGATTTCAAGAGGTATTCATAGAAGGAGTCCAGTCCAGCCCCCAAGCCACTCTGCTTTCCAACCCAATGGCCCGTCTGAATGTTCACAACATTGCCTGCAAAAGCAAACAAGGCACATCAGGTCCCAATTATCTCGGGGGAACGGGCCTCCTACTTCAGTCCCACTGCTCTTCAGCACCTTTGTCCCCAACCGGTAAGAGAAGGAGCGAATGCTTGGCCCTCGAATTTTTGTCAGTCCTATCAGCAGCACGGATAGCCACGAGATCTTTCTGAATATAGTGTTTAACCACTGACACAAAAATGGGGAAAACATTTAATGCAAAAGAAAAATAGGTTTGTCATTTTGCTTTCCCAGATTGACAATGCATTTCAAAAGCCAAAAGAGTGTTCACAGCTTTTGATCCAGTACTGCCACTCCTCGGAATTTACCCTAAAAAAACAAAAAAAATTTTTTTAAAGAAAAGGTATTATGTTGTTCATAGAGAATTATCTGTAAAACAGGAGGAAAAAAAAAACCTACAGAAATTATCCAAATGTTCAACATCAGAAGAGCTAATGGACTATCACGTAGCTCTTACAGACAATAACTGTGAAAACAAGGTAACAACTTGAAAATACTTGAATGACTTGCCAAAAATAGGGTTAATAACATTTTTATGCTATATTATAATTTGAAAATATATAGAAGTTGCACACGCCAGGGTGAAAGGGCCTGTGGAAAGCTAAAAATTTGACAGTTTGGGATGACACTGGTTAACCATTTGGTGTTGGGTGGACAATTTGGGCGACTTTTTATTTCTACTGTTGTTGTAAAATACAACAAATTTGTAAATAAATTTGACTTAAGAACTTAAGGAATAATCAAAAATCTCTTTTAAAAAGCAGTGCTTTTGCAATGACACTCCATGGCTTTAGGACAACCAATCAAGTTTCTTCCCAATGGCAAAAAGAAAATATTTCTCAATATAAGACAAAGAGTTCCACGAGGTAAAAAACCCATTTTTAAATAATATCTTGAGTTACCAAAATATTGATAATTATTGAAGATAATTGATGAGTACACAGGGGTTCATTATTCATTATACTTTCTTCCTACCTTTATATATTTGAAATTTTCCATAATAATTTTTTTAATAACATCTTGACCAAATATTCTCAAGGGTTAAAAAAAAAAAAACCACCTAATATAGGTTTAATCTGGGTTTTCAATCTACTACCACATTCCTTTTAAAAGGAGAAAGCCACTCTACCAGTAACTCTAAATTCCTATATTTAGAGTCTTACATTGTAGCAATATAATCTGCCTCAGAGGCAGTTCTTTTCATAGCATTTGCATTAACAATTATCTTCAAGTGGACTATGCCAAGGGATTCAAATCAGGAGGGAAGCCTCAAACAGCAAAAGCGTTCTTCTTTCCCATCAAACCTGACAGCCTTACTCAGAGCAAAAAGTCATATAAAGAAACTAGATATGGCAGACACTGAGGGCCATTCTTTCTGAGTTGTCAATTTTCAGATTCAATGGTACAAGAAAGAAAGAGGGAAAGGAAGGAGAGCCCCAGTGAGGATGAAAGGAAAGGGCACCAAACGTATGTAGTCCCAATGGCGCTAGAAGGTGCCACCACACCTAATAATCCCGTGTCATTGCTCCGCAGGTTCCAAAGGGCTTTCACTGCTCGTCTGGCCACCCACTCAAATGTGGAATCACCCAGCAGTCGGCTCAGAATCCCGAATTCCACCAGGAGGGAGCCAGCTCCTGCCGTGCACGTCTCATTATTGCTGTCAGGAGGAACGCCCGTCTTTAGATTCACCTGGGGACAGGAAGAGACAAAGGATTCACAGCAAAACTCAAGGAACCAGCAGGGCTAGCAGGCAAGGTCACAGCTACTCTACTCCACTCTCGAACCAAGCTCACCGCGGTGAGTCAGCTCACCGCCTCCCACTTTATATCCGAGATGAAGATGGGAGTTAAGTTTCAAAGACACAAACAAGACAATCAGAACACCACAGCCTTGTTTTACTAATAAAAGCAAGTCTTAGGAGAATCATTATAATGCTATTCACTAATCCACCTCTTTCCAGCAGGTTCTCTTCATGATTACACACACCAGGCTGTGGCAGTAGAGACAAAGGCAGCCTGTGGAACACTTACAGATTTTAGTGAGCTCCTGTGAACTCACTGCTGTGCAGTGAAGGTAAACAAACCTCAGACTGGGAGAGAAAGGAGACACAGCGAGAAGCTGACGGCCTGTTTCATCACTGAGGCTCTGTGGTCTGGTGATTCTCCACTGGTTACCTAAAAGGCTGACTCAATTCCCAGAGGCATTCTGGGCTCAGCAAATCAGGTGCCACAGAGACATAATCTTGTTCCAGATCTTGCATTTAAATCAGCAGCTAACTTGCTGGTCTGTGCAGGCTTTATTTGAAAGATCCATGTGAAGCATTCAAAAGAACATTCACTGAGCTCCTACAAGATACATGTGAGGGTCTTTGGGGAAATGTGCCCATGTCAGAAATGAAGATAAATTCCCCACCCTATTTTGTAGCAAGGGATATAAATCCCACATGCAAAAGGATTTAAGACTACTGAGCACAGGAACATAACTTCTTCCTTAAGGAGAGGAATTAAATCAGATATGTCACTATATGCCTGGCAGACAGTAGGTGCTCAGTAAATGCTGAATGAATAAAAAATATTTACATCATATTTAGGGCCAAATTCTCTCAAGGACATGTCTTTCCCCTTCCACATCAGCCCTATTCCTTCCCCCAAATGAGCTAATTAACAAAGAGTTTTAACTCAGGAAAACAGTGAACTGTCAAACCAGTCTACCTACCCGAGGATAGGGGATCCCTGTCTTGGTGTTTTCAAAGGCAGGGAGGAGCCGCACGGCCAGGTCATGAGCCATGTGCAATAATTCATTATCATAATCCTTAATCGTCATGTCACCAAAGGGCTGCTTGGAGTCAGTTATTATTCTGTGGGCAGAAAGGAGGCTTCCCAGGACCCTAATGACAGGAAAAAATAAAATAAAATAAAATCATGTTGGTTGTAAACGCATACAATCCAGTTCAGAATGACAGAAGCAGTCTGGAATTCCTTATGGACTCAGAGCTGCCTGGAATCAGAGGGACGGGACTTACTGGCTGCTTGAAGTTCTTTCCAGCCCTAACAATAAATGATCGATTCTTATGTCAACCACATCACTGAAAGGAAGAAAGAGAGCCACTCATCGGAGGCTACTGAGAATAATCCCACTTAAAGTAATAACTAATGTTTGGGAATCTCAATCATCTCATCTGAAGGAAGTGTACTAATCATTCTCAGAATAAATATTACCTTTTAGTATTAAAAAATTACTCTTGATTTCTCTCACTTGGGGAAAAAACTTAGCCATATAAGAAACAGAAAAGGGCAAGACAACAAATACTAAGCAATTTTCTATTTTTGGCTGCCAAGCAATTGATGAAATTCTCTAACTTCTGGTAAAGAGGAAAGGTGAGGAAGAGAAGAAGATGAGGAAAAAATGACCTACTCAGAGGTAGGAGGCACCAGCTTAAATCTACGTCCCTCACGAGCCATGAATTCGTGTCCCACTCCAATGATCTGAAGTGAATTGTGACATTTTTCAGAACAAATGTTCTCATAACTTTAAATATAAATAAATATTACATCTGAAACGTTATGCAGTAATGCAATTTTCAAAAAGTATAAATGAAATAGGAAAATAGACACAATACAGTCATCCCCCCTTATCTGCGGTTTCACTTTCTGCAGTTTCAGTTACCCACAGTCAACTACGGTCTGAAAATATTAAGTGGAAAATTCCAGAAATATACAATTCATAAGTTTTAAATTGTGTGCCACCCTGAGTAGTGTGATGAAATCTTGTGCCGTCCCACTCCATCCTGTCCAGGACGAGAATCATCCCTTTGTCCAGCAGATCCACATTGTACGTGCTACCTGCTCGTTAGTCACCTAGCAGCCATCTGGGTTATCAGATCGACTGTCTCAGTATGGCAGTGCTTGTGTTCAAGTAACCCTTATTTTACTTAATAATGGCCCCAAAGTGCAAGAGTAGTGATGCTGGTAATTCTGATATGCCAAAGAGAAGCCTCAAAGTGCTTCCTTTAAGTGAAAAGGCGAAAGGTCTCAACTAATGAGGGAAGAAAAAAAATTGTATGCTGAGGTTGCTAAGATCTATGGTAACTCTTATTACAGTATACTGTTATAATTGTTCTACTTTATTGTTAGTTACTGTTGTTAATCTCTTACTGTGCCTAATTTATAAATTTAACTTTATTGTAGGTATGTATGTGTAGGAAAAAACATAGTATACACAGGGTTCAGTAGTATCCACGGTTTTAGGCATCCACTGGGGGTCTTGGAACATATCCCCCACAGATAAGGGGGAATTACTATATATCAAGCTAAAAAAGGGAGGATACAAAACTGGGTATGAAACATTAGACCAATACATTGGGCGTGGGGAGAGCAAGAGAGAAAGGGAGAGAAGGAGGGAGAAGGGAGAGAGAGAGAGACCCCCCACACACACACAGAAGGAGGAAATACACCCAAATGGTAAGAAGCGGTCTTCTGTGGGTGGTAAGTGAGATGGGAAACTTTCATTTCCTTCAGAAATATATAGGGGTTTTCCTAGGACACACTGAAGGAAGGAAATGAGACCAGACAAAAAGCAAAACCGTGAAAAACTGCATTAAAGGGACCCCTATCTTACACCTTCATTCATCTTCAAGTGTGTCTTTCTGTTCAGTCCAAAATGTAATTACTCTGAAATGTCAATTGTTCCAGTTTTGATAAATCCAAAAACAGAGATGAAAAATGGACACTGCGCCCTCAAGGTCCACGGGGACTCTCTACCTGGATCTCGTGGCTGGCAGACCCTCACAGGGGTTTTTCTCCCTACACACACAAAAGAAGCCTTCAATCCATTTTATGCACTATTTTACCTTATTGTGGCCTCAAAGACTTGGACGGTGGAATCTTTGTCAAATGAAACTGTGTTGATCACTAACTTGACTGCTTTCTGGAACTCGGATGAATTTCCCATTATCTTTAAAAAGAGGAACACAAACCATTACAACAGCTTGAAATGAAACTGAGGCTACATGATCGCAGGAGCTGGGCCACTTCATCTACATGTCTGTATGTGCGGTTTTGCCACCCATGGGAGCAGCAACACAAAAGGTAGAAAAGCACAGTTATCTCTTAGAATATATTCTGGGACAGATGGCAAGCCCATTTCCTCTGACTCAAGAATCATATCTCCAAATGGTAAAACTGTGAAAATAATTCCTCAAAAAATCATTAGCACCCCTCATCTTCCCACTCTCCCTCAAACTTCAGTCTGATCTTATTTAGCATGCAAGCCATTATAATTCTTAAAATTCCTAAAACGAGTAAAAGGAAATCCCAAAACTGAAGAATCAAATATATGTCTTTCCCTCTGCTCCTCAAATAATCGACAGTGTGGGTGCTTGGCTCCCAGGAGGCCAAAACATCTGGAAAACTGACTTGTTGCTTGTTACCCAGAAAAATAGAAATATTATCTTTTGGAGCATAGCATAAACCAGTGACTTCAAACAAACAAAATATCCAAATATCAGCTCTATGTCCTTTTTAAAAAGTAATGTAGAATTACAATTCCTATTTTGGGTATGTGGATATGATTTCATACCAAGCTGCTCTCTCCTTTATGAAGTGCAAATCAGGCATAAAATTTTATAGATTAAGCTGCATTGAAAAGCTTTCATTCTGTCCAAAATTTTATGACAATCCTGGAACTATAACGACATCATAAGGACACACACAAAAACAAGGAAAAACAAATAATTTCATCCAGACACTACTTCTTTCAAGTATGCCTTATTTCCTAATATTTATTGGTCTAGTGCGTCTTTGTTTTCCCTCCTTCCTTGTTATTTTGCTGTAACACGCAGCGCGAGTACAGACATTTCTTTTCTGGCTTTCAGTTCTTTCTTTTTAAAAGATTATGCAATAATACTGCAAGTTGCATCCAATGCTCAGGGGACTGCCATCTTCCACGTGTTTCCACAGCACATCTGTTAGAGCCTGTTTAAAATGTTAGCAAAAGAAAAGGAAAACCTCAACAGAAGTAGCACCTGAAAAATAAGCCTAAAGTGCTAACACGTTAAAGGCCGGATATTCTACAGTGAAAACCACAGAAATGGGTTTATTTCCTTACAGGTGTTTACCAGCAACAATATCTGTTAGCAGCTGCAGATGCTGATATGATCTCAGACCAAGTGGAGGATGATGAAGGAAGCCAGCAACTTTCAATTACATATTGTAATTTACCATTTTAGTCAGATAGCTACAGAACAGAGTAACCAGGCTATGAAATAATGCACTCAGGCTTAAGAAAAGCTGAATTGGACAGAAGAGCTAAACAGGTTTCTTTACTGCACGACTTCTCAGTGCCTTTAAAATGCTGGTATACATTGTGGCTCTCCAATAGTGGGACAGACATGCAGAATTTCTCAAGTTCATTTGGGAATAGAATTCTTCTTTCAGGGGGTATACCTTTGGAATACATGTTGGGAAATGCTGGATTAGCAGAAATTCATTTTTGAACACATATTTGCAATCCTACTATGTACCAGACACCATTAGGTGTGGAGAGAGTGCAGTAAATAATAGACATAAGTCTCTGTACTTAATAAGCATGACAAGGGGATAAAAAGACACAATGGGGTAAAAAAAGAGAGCTCAGGGAGAAGAGGTGAGCTTTCATAAGCTATATATGAGTCTTAGGACTTTTTTTAAGCAACACCTAAGGCTGAGTCAGCTCTGGTATCTTCAACACGTTAACTCTAATTAGCTGAAACTACTTGTCTGGGCACATCGTGATCAGTGATGGTAGATGACTGAAGGGGAGCAGCAATAACTTCAGAAGGAGATATTGGGAGACTAAATTGCTTTGCAACTACAGTCTGGCAGAAGGAAATCCCAGATTTCCTATTAGACCATGGGCCCAGGAGAATGTGGAATAATCTCTCAAGCTGTCTTCAAGTTCCAGTAATTCTACCACTAGCAAGATACTGGACAGCTGTGATGCAACCTTAGCTAGATTACCCAGTTCTAACTCCTGACAGCTTTAAATTCTTCTATGGAAAGTTACAAGAAATAAGACTAAATTATTAAATGCAGGATTTGGGCCAGACTACAGTGAGAATTTTCTAATGGTAAAGGCTTACGAGACAATGAAGAAGAGCGAAGAGGTTGTAAGATCACCTTTACTGAGGAGATTTTAAAACAACGCTATGCTGGAGTCCAGTCCCGTGAAGCTATATTCTATAGCCAAAGGTCATGAAGCCGACCGAGCACACGTCTCAGCCTGATAATCAGTACCAGGCCACAGCACCTTCCTGCTTTCAATGCGCTTCTGCAAATCTGTTCAAGGGTCTCCAGTTCCCCAGAGTCAGTGAGGGAAATCACAGTATGCGGAGGTAAAGGCAGCACTGAGTTGGCAGCCCAGGTGTGGAGTGGGTAGTGTCCACAAAACACAGAGCAGCAACTAGGAGAGGAGTGTTTATGGAGAGGGTCCCTGCACAGGGGCCAGGACAAGGCTCAGACACGCTCTGGGGGAGCCACAGCTGGATGATATTTCAGGGGACCTAGCAATCCTGAGATCTTGTCTTTTACTCCTGAAATCTTAACTACAGCAACTGTAAACTTTAATGGAATTCTCTATGGATTCCTTTAGGAAATAAAATAGTGGGAGACTGGGAGAAAAATTAGCTCCCTAAAAACAATCATACTTCCTTCTCCATGTTTTTAGCGGAATCACATTTTCCCTCATTTAACCTTCATGCTTCTCTTGCTCTCTACGTTAAGGTCATTAAAATCAACAATAGCTATCAAAGCTATAAATACGTTTCGAGTATTGAATTTCCTGGAATTCCCATCCCTGGGGGAAACTAGGGGTATTAAGTCCAAAATATCTTAACTAATTAAAAAATAATAATAAGGCTGAACACTTACTGCAAGTGTATCCAACGCATCAACAAGAGTCAACGAATAGTTCCCTAGGACATCATTGATGTTCAGATTAGAACTGAAAAAGAAATAAAATTAAATTTAAACAAAGGTACTTTATTTTAAAAGAGAAAAAAGGCAACAAAACTAAACACCCAGAAACTAAAATTGCTGGCAACTCTTATTTATTCAGGGACCGTTACGGGTGGACCAGTATGGCAAAGGTCTCTCTCTCTCTCACAAGTGACAGTTTCTACATTGTCTATAAGTAGAATCAAGGGTCAGAACCTCAGACACACTTACACTACAGTGGAAAGAACACAGAACAGGAAGTCAGGAGATGGTGAACAAGAGTCTTTTGCCCTCTCTGAGATACAGTTTTATCACCAAAAATGATCTCTGTCCAGCTTCAAAAAGCTCTGATTTCAAAATCACTAAGAATGAAAAGGGAGAGACCTTGTCATATGACTGGCCTTTAACACAGAAATATTTTAACACAGAAATCAGACCAGCGATTACACACAGAAAGATGCAAATACCTTCAGCTACAGTCTCAGTGTCACTCATCTGTCCTTTGGGTGGGGTAACAAAATAACTTCCTTATACCATTTTTTCACTTACATCTCACCCAAAGAATCCCCATCACCTCCATGAGTTCTAAGGAGATGTTTTTTTTTTTAACATGAACCAAGGCAGGACTTCTCTGAACTGGAGCTGCATAAATGTTTCTGCATACACCTCTTGCCCCAGAATCAGCACCAATTTCCCGTCTGAAACAAGCTTGAGAAACCAGCTCCAGGCCGGCAAGGAGGGTAAAGCTCCTCAGTCACTCTCGGGGCTCTTTGTAACACTAAAACCATAACGAGGGCAACTAACACATCCGGGAGGGACAGGGAGGCAGATAGTGACAGTAATAACAAAGTGCAGCTTGAGAAATTCTGGGCAGTTCAGTTACTCCTCTGTCCTCATCCCACCAACCCATAAAGTAACTGCAGAAGCTTGGAAAAGATGATAGTAAGGGGAGAAAAAAGATGACTGTTTAAAGATTACGTTTATTAAAGACCAAAGTGAAAAAGCCCTGGTTTTATCATCTGCCACACACTCCCTGATATTCTGACATCTTCCGTCAAATCCCCGGACCCCCTTCTCTCCTCCTTGGATCCCTCTCACAGGTCCTTGTCTCACTTGCCTGTGGGCAGCATCTCCGTGTTCTTGACGGCTTGCTATGCTCCCTGAAAGGCCTCCTACGTGCCTCAGCTGGAGTGAAATGGGCCTTGCATAATGCAGGCATAAACAGCTTCAACACTTCACATCTGATCTTATTTGAACCTTCCAGTTCCTTTGTTTATGCTGTATTATGTCACTTAATCTAGGACAAAGAATTTATAGCAAAATTTTAGATACATTTTTTAAATCAAGCTGTAGAGAAGGGGTTATCTAGGAACCAGGGCTATCTCTCTCACAAGCCATGAAGCCAGCAAACTGCATGGCTGCAAAACTCACTCACTTCTTGGATTTGTTGATTCTTTCTAAACAAATTTATATCATTGCAAAAGGTCCCCTAAAGACAAGAGCTGTGGATTAAAATAAGCACTTCAAGGGCAGTGCCAGCCAGAAAGGACATAGGAAGTGCCATAAGTGGAAGGAGAAGGTCAAAGTAGACGGGGAGATCCTCGTGCTCAAGCCTGCCAACTCAAGAACATTCTGTTGGGCTTAAATATTTAACTTCGTTGCTCTGCTGCTCAGAAACAAAGAGTGGGCTCCAACAACCCAACTCACCAGAAAATGGTTCCCTCATCCTTTAGCAGCCGAGGTAGATGGTGCGTGAACCACACGTAACCACCCCGTCCTGAGTTACACCCGAATCTGCAGCTTCCGCCACCCTCTCCACCTGCACAGGCCCATGGAAGGTGTTAATAATTTTGATCGCTGCACTCCTTCTCATGTTTTATTGTGCTTTTCCTTGTAGGCTATGACTGAAACGGACCTAGTTTTAAAATACTTCTCGATACAATGCCCAAGCAGTCATTAACAATTAACAACTATGAAAGTTGCCAGAATAAGAAAATCTATTTGCAGTTACAGGGGTGGCTCCTTCTCTCCACTCTAGTCAGACAAATCCACTCAAAGATCTAAGGTGTTCATTAAAACACTTTCAGTTCTTTTCTACCAAATAATTGCTATACACTCTTTCAAAATGTGCCAGTATAGAAAAAAGAAAAAGGAGGAAGGGAATGAAGGAAAAAGTAGACTCCGCAAAATCCTCCTGGCCTAACAGCACCAAGTTATCATGACTCCATTATGCCAGCCCACTGTGGAGGTAAGACTGTGGTTGGTTCTCTGTGGATATTCTTGATTGAAGGCCAGCCTGATTTGATACCTTCTAAGTGCCTCCAGCCAAGAACTCAATCCTGTACAAGGCTAGACTCAAAAGTACACATCTTTCACAAAACCAGCTGGCTGAACTGCGATGACCCAGAATTAAACTCTCCACTCAATTTACCATGTGGGACTGTTCATGACCTTCACCCCACTGTGAATTTTCAAACTTCTTATCACCCCAAACAGAGAAGATGGAGAAAACAATGGCCTTTGAAAGAAAAGTTTTGATTATGTAGCTAACAAAATCAAACATATGCGTAAAAAAAAAAAATCCCACATATACTTGACCTGTAACAGCTGTTCAGAAATCTACCTGGTGCAGTGTAGGCACAGAGATAAGAAACAGTCCCTGTGTTCAAGGGATTGACAATCCAAGGAGACAAGATGAAGGGAAAGGAAGATGATTACACAACAGAACTCAATGCTCAGATGATGTTAAAATGTGGAAGAGCAGCTCAAAGAAAAGGAACCAGAAGGAGAGCTGAGCAAATCAAGAAAAATTATCTTCAAAAGTTTAAGAGTGTCATACAAAAAGACTTGAGCCTGATTCTGAAGGAGAACAGGACTTCAGAAAGAAAGAGGAATGCAGAGGAGGCCACCTTAAGCTAGGGGTGCCTAGGAATGAATGAGTAGGTTTGGGGGGAGTCAATATTTGTTTGGTTTGTTAATTTGAGATTTGCCTTTTTGGTCTGAATAGCAGTATGTCTGGGGAGAAAGCAAGGTTCATGCGCCCAAGGCCTGACTACAGTTACTATTCACAAGATTGCAAAAATATAATATCCAAATTTATTCAAAGAAACTTCCGATTTTGGAACCTCCAACTCAAACTGGGGATGTGAGAGGAACTGACTTTGCATAGTAATCTAAAGCTGGACAGAAAGATTTGCTATTTTTAAAGTGTTCAGGTTTTATTTACTTTATGTTAACTCCTCACTCTACCTCCAGTCAAGCAAGACAGGCAAGATAAGCCTCAGGTAAATAGAGGCTTAAAGAAAAGATACTCACGTTTAGAATCCACATTTTGTTTCTGTACTTTTTATATAATATTCTCATGGCTACTTTGCTCCATTTTTTTAAACAAATCATTGGAATACACTTGACAACAATAATTAGACTATATTTGATTTTTTAAAATCTAAAAGATTTTTATTACAGGTTATTTGGGGGATGAAAATGTGTCCTATTGTTTCAGAGCCAGAATGACAAAGCTTTGGTTCTAACCGTTCCCTGAAAATACTAAAGTTTGAGAGGGGTTAAAGGTAGGAGAGTACTAAAAATTGACCTTTCTACTCTTTGTCAGTGGCCAGTGTGAGGGTCTACTGAAGGCCCCCATAACCCCAGAGCTCTCTCACCTCCTCAAAGACCTGAAAGTTTACCACCCAAAAGGTTTATTAACCTCTGGGCACAACCCTTCCCAAAGGCCATCCCCTCAATATTTCTAACTCCGTGCTTCCAACAGCAACATATCTGTCTCAAAGCAACATGACCCCAACTTACCCAGACTGTCACTGCACACCAAACCAAAACCCTCGCCAGCAGACTTCATCCTGAAACAGAGGCCTGAGACACACAGAACTACCACAGGACCAGCCAGCTAATCAACCACCACCTCACCTTGCAGGAGAGGGGAGCCACTCTCCAGAGGGTTCTTAAGGTTCATTAAGAAAAGCATTAAAATGTCGTCGACTCACTCTCCAGACCATCATCTTCCCCAGTGAAAGTGTTATCACAAGTTCTCATTAAACTGTTTTCCTTAGGTCCACATCATTAAGAGGAAATCTGAGAAAAAAGTCTGAGTTCCCTCCCTTGTACATTAGTGAGAAAATACAATTAAGATCCAAAATATGTACACACACTTTGATTTCAACTATGTAAAAAATGTGTAAGTATATGGGCAGGAGCTGGCAGGAAAGATTAAGTAAAAATAACTGTCTGGCAGGATTTTAGGCGCTTTTTTTTTTTTCAAATTTTAATGGTTTTTCTCCCCAAAAAATTGAAATTGAAAGAAAATACATAGGTATAAATTCCGACAAATTAAGCAAGACAAATAACTCATTAATTTCCTATAATCTGGAAAGGCTCAGTACTTTTTTTCAAAATTTAATAAAATTTTTTCTAAAAAGAATTGAGAAAAAAATACATTTACATGTATAAAGCCTCATATGGTGAAAAAGAAAAATAACTCAGCTTCCTACAATTTCAGAAGCTGTCCTTTCTAAAGGCCTTTGAAGTTTGCCTGGCACGTGCCCTTGCTTCACTAAAACTCATGCTCTCAAGTTGCCATTTAAGACATGAATTTGTAGGTACCCAAACCATCTTTAAAACTCTTCAAGCCCGTTTAGGTATGGGCTTCCTCTTGAGAACCTCAGGATTGGACTCTGCTGCTTTTCACCAGGTGCCCCAAATGTCCAAAGGCACCGAGCATCCCAACTCCTCCACTGCCACCTAAGGGGAGGGACCCAGAAGAAGGTAGTCACCCAGCCGGCCTAACAGGGTCGGCACGCCCTTCCCTCCAGCTAGGAGGTCCTTAGCTGGGCGTGCTGACCTCTTGGACTCTGATGTCAACAGCAGTGACCCTTGAAGCTCAGCCTCGGCAAACAAGGCTAGAGGAAGGGGGAGGCCTGGCCGACCTTCCCTGACGGCCCTGCCACAGGGAAGGGGGGATTTATGGAGCAGATGGTACAGGGCAATGACGCTGACAGTCCATGCAGCAGCCACGGAATCCCACTGAGTATCAGGCCCCCAAATCTTGTCCAGACAGCCTCCCTCCCTCCCACCTAACTATCCTCGGCCTAAGAAGCAGCCCGTGCGATGAAGGAGAAAGATTGTAGCCCAGCTCCGCCTCAAGCTCACTGGATGGCTCTGGAGAAGTCCTTTCCCGGGACCAACTCCTGAATCGAATATTTATATACAGAAACGCCGGAGGGGGGGGGGCGGTGAAGATAATGGCTTCTTTTGAAGCTACGTTTACAAAGGATTTCATTTTGATTATATGTTCACCTGAGGAGGGGTTGGAGATGGAGTCTAAAGCCCCCCAAGCCACCCCGTGGCACCGCCACTGCCCCTTCCGGTCTCTGGGCCTCAATTTCCCCATCTGTAAAAGAGACTGCGCTGCACATCTGTCCGGTAGTTCAGAGATTCCGGGAGAATCAGGAAGACGGACAACCTCCGGCCCATCCACGCACCGCGAGGCCCAGGGGTACCTCAAAGGGGGTCGGCCCAGGCACCGGGTGGCCGGGCTCTGGCCCCGGGACCCTGAACGTTCCGGCGTCCTTTGGGGACCAGGAGGACCGAAGGCGCACCCGCCGGAGGACGGAAGACGGCGCGCGGGGCGCGGCCCGGGGAGTCGGTGGGCGCGGGCTACTCACGGGTCCCCGCGGTCGGGCCCCCGGCCGCGGCAGTGGATGGGGTTGAGCTCGTCCTGGGGAAAGGCGTGCGCCATGTAGTTGTCGTAGCCGAAGACGAACATGCCCCGCGCCAGGTCGCGCATCTGGGCGCGCAGCTGCGGCGGGAAAGCGCCGCTGTAGCGCTTTTCGTACTCGTCGGGCCCGCAGCCCCGGCCGCCCAGCACGTAGCCCCACTGGGCCGGGCCGCACACGCCGGGCCGGTCCCGCGGCGGAGCCTGGCGCCGTCCCGCTGCCGCCCCGGAGACCGGCGGCTGCAGCCACGACGGCCCCGACGGTGCCCCGGGCATCCCGGGCCGGCCCGCGGGCTCCGAGGCGGGAGACGCGGGGCTGTCGGGGACCCTCAGGCGCTGGAAGCCGAAGCTGAGCGGAAAGCGCTGGTAGAAGCCCATGCTGGGCCCCAGCCCGAAGACGAGCCACAGCACCCCATGGAGGCCGAGCCGGAGGAGCACCAGCCCCAGGACGAGCGCTCGCCATTGCATGGTCGCGCGGACGCCGCGGGCATTATTTTAAAGCGCTAAGGGCCTCCCCCGCCGACCACCGCACCGCGCGCCCGCCCCGGAGCCCCGCTCACTTCCCCTTTAAGGAACTTCCCCGTGACGCACCAGGAACTGACCCATTGTCCCCCACCCCCAGCCCCGCGGGCCCGGCAGGTCAGGCCCCGCGTTCGCCCTCCCTGTCGCCCGGGATTGGCCCGGCCCCAGCCCGGCCTCGAGGGGCGCGGCCCGGGAATCCCTCCCGCGCCATAGGCCGCCCGAGCGTCCGCCCCGCCCCCGGCCCCGCCCCCGCGCGCTGCCCGGGCCCCTGGGCGGTCCCGAGTCCGGATGGGCTGGCGTGGCGAGTAGGGGCCGCTCGGGCTACGGCGAGGGAACTTCCAGCCAATGAGAGCGCGGCACGGGAACGCCCGCCGGACGCCGGACGGAGACGTGGCCCTGGATCGGCCCGGCTTTGGGCACAGCGAGTGTCCGGACGAGCTGGGACCGGAGAAAGCCACTGCGGCCCTCGGTTAGGGAAAGTGACAGTTAAAAGACGTAAGAGGAGAGAAGGGGACATTTCTATTTAAAAGGAGCTACTTTTGCATAGTAAGGGCAGGGTTTTTAACTTGATGGTTTATGGTGGGGGTCGGATGCCCCTTTTAGCTCAAGACTGCACAAAACGGTATCCTGCCTGAATTCTGCTGTTTTTATTAGAACACGATAATGTGTAAGAATCGCTCGCGGTGATTGTAGAACACGTATTTCCAGATCCTGTCCTAGACCTATCGAACTCCAGTGGAGGGTCCCGGGAATGTGTATAACAAATGCTTTTGGGCAATTCTTAGCGTCTGGCAATTTCAGGAAATACTGAGTTAGATTATACTGCATTTGTCTCAGAAATAGGATCGTTAAAAAAAAAGAGAGGGGAGAGGAGTCAAGGCTGCTGTCACCACCAACTTGTTTTTACCAGACCTATGTAATCATCTCCCTTCCTGCCCCTCCCACCATTTCTTCTGTGCACTCAGCAGGGACCTCACCTTTGAGGTGTGGGATAGATTCCAGGTCAAATCACTTTACCGCTCTGTATCTACCTCCTGTAATTAAGAAGGTTGCACATGTCAGCTCTGAAGGGCTATGGCTTTCATGTAATGATTCAACAGTTTAGGGGTTTTGTTTTCTTTTGTTTGCTGCATTTGGAAAGGTCTGCTAAGGTTCGCACCATGTGCCTGTTATACCGAGGTTCCTGAAAAACTTGGGAAGCAAGCCCTGATAAGTGGCCCAAATCGGAGACTGGCTGAGTGACCAAGAGAGTGATTAAGAGGATGATGAAGTTGTCATGTGGCACGGTCATCACATTCTTAGAGTCAGGGGATTTGTTGCAATACAGAGGTGTAATGGAGACTGAGGAGGAGCCCAAAGAAACATCAGATTACAACACAAGGTGGTTGCCACATAGCAGGGGCCTTTTTGTTGGCTGATCCTTATTCCTCCCCCAAATCCTGAGAGAGAGGCCTGCCCAAGCATTAAAAAAAAGGATAAAGAGAGCTCGAGCCAGGGTCTTTTGCCCACACAGACTCTGCTTCTCCTCGGTGAAAGACACCTGGCACTCTGCTGGAATCCAGCCTCAGTGTCTGATCCTGAACTTTCAGGTCTGCCATCCTGGAACTTGCAGATTGAATGTGGAATATTAAGATGTGTGTTGTATGTTTCCTTCCTAAGCTTTTTTATTGCAAATTTTACTTAAAAGTTTTAAATTTGATCTTGCACCATGGTCAACTGTAGACACTTTGATGACAGCTCCTGTCCTCACATTAGAGACAATCTCAGATAAAAACAAATCTCTTTCATAACCAGAGAAAACCATCCAACTTCTGAAACATGCTTTTCACAGTAAAACTGACAATAGCTGCCAGTCGTATATGTCCTGTGGTTTTCAAAATTCACATGTTCTCATTTAATCTTCACAAAAAACCATGTAAGGTCTAATGCACAAGCCATAAGGGAAGAAACCAGGTTGGGGGGACTCAAGTTCTCCAAACCAGTTGGCTCTAGGCAGAAAGAGAGCTACTGCCTAGCTCTCCCACGCTTCAGTCCCGGGAAACGTACTAAAACTAGCTGGCCCTCAAAGCACAGAAAGCCTGGTCCTTCTACTCTTCCCAAGCTACCCCACAGGCAACAATGTTGACATTAGTGCCCTGCAAGGCACAGGCTAGGATTTAGGGACGAGGTTCAGAAAGTTTCCTTCTCGAATTAAATTGAACCCAAAGAAAATGGAATATCTTGCTCTAGCCCTTTAGACTAGGACTCCCCTCAAGGTTAATGTGGCTGATGAGATTGGGACACCTACATGTAATCAGAAAAGCCCAACCTTTAAAATCAACTCTTTAAGAAACTGTTTTGTGATAGGTTTTTCTGTACATAATCGCACAAGAGCATCAGGGGACTGGTAAGAAAGAACACTGAAATGCACTCTGGTAAAAAGGGCTTTACTCTGGGGGGCGCCAGAGAGAGGACAGCTAAGAACTCAGACTTGGAAGTCTGATTGCCACGTATTCAAATCATAGCTCTGCCCTCTGAGTGACCTTTGGAAGTTACTTAACTTTTCTGGACCTGTTTTCTTATCTGTAAAATAAGGGTGATAAGAACACTACTTACAGCATACAGAAGTTGCGAGAATTATTTAATGTATATAGGGTACCTACAACACTGCTACATATGTAGCGAGCCCTATTATTACCACGCATCGGCTATGTGAACTTTTTAAGACCAGCATCTAGTAAAAGTACCTCATACATATACCCCTGAGGTCTGGTGGATGAATTAAACTAGCCCCTCCTATTTTCAAAGCCCTGTTTTAGGAGAAAAATGGGTCTAAAAGAAACCAAGTATAAAACAGGACAAGGGCTAAAATTCACCACAGTCCAAGAACAGCTGAAAAGGCTTTGAGTTCTCAAGTCTAATTCCAGTTCTGTTTAACTCAACCTTTTCTAGTTTCTACACATCATGGTCCTAAATCTCTGTGATTTGGGGTTACCTCCCATAACGTGACCTAAATTCAGTCTCCCTCTTACTTTGATAGTTGAAGGAGGTAATCTAGCTAACAGATGTATTTCAGTGTCTTTAAAAAACATCCTCCATTGTAAAAAAGGCCGACATTCCAGTTTCAGGAATCAGTCTTGTGAGTCTAAGTGCATGAATCAATGCACTAGGTTCCTAAAACTGCAAAGCCGGAAAAAAACCCTGGCCCTAGAAAGACCTCAAAGGGTAGTCCAAGAGCTTCCTATGTTAAATATCTGGGTTAAAATACTCTATTAAAAGCAGGATTTAAAGGAGTAAAAAAAAGAGAGGGAGCCAGCCCAATGGCGTAGTGGTCAAGTTCGTACGCTCTGCTGCAGCGGCCCGGGGTTCGCAGGTTCAGATCCCAGGCGCCAACCCACCTACTGCTTATTAAGCCATGCTGTGGTGAGCATTCCACATAAAGTAGAGGAAGATGGGCACAGATGTTAGCTCAGGGCCGGTCTTTCTCAGCAAAAAGAGGGGGATTGGCAACGGATATTAACTGAGGGCTAATCTTCCTCACAAAAAAATGAAGGATTTTCCTACTCTAAGTTATGATTTATTATCCAAAGCAATAATGTAAAAAAATCAAGTGATGTAATGATGACTTCTAAAACTCTGATTATTGCTTTCTGAAGCAATATATACTCGCTTTATAAAGGAGGGGGGAGGAATAAATTTAAGCAAAAAAGGGGAGGGAGGGAATTACCTATAATCTCATTATTAATTTGGTAAAGATCCAACACCAGAATTAAGATAATATTGCTCCTTCAGCTCAGTAAGAAAAGCTAAATTTCATATTTAGTTTAAAATTGAATAGTATATAGTTATTGTTCCCACTTACTTGACGGGCAGAAATCCAGAAGTTTGTCAACACACTTTGCTGGCAAGACACAGGAGACAGAGACTGGTAGAAATAAAAACTGGTACATCCCCCACAAAGGGCAATTTGGCAATTCCTAGCATAAGTACAAGCGCATTTACCCTTTGACCCAGATATGCTTCTGTGAATTGCTGCACATGTACGTGCTTCACCACAGTATGGTTTATAAAAGCAAAAAGTTATCAACAACCCAAAAGTCTATCAACAGGGGACCAGTTAAATAAACTTTGGAATCTCCCCACACAGTGAAAACCACACACACAATGAAATGGGAACCATGCTGCTGTGAAAGAGAATGAGGAACTCTCTACTGATATGGAAAGATTACCAGGACATGGTAAGTGGGGAAAAGCCATGTTCAAATCAGTATGCTACCTTCTCTGTAAGAAAGCGATTTAACGGGAGCCGGCCCAGTGGCGCAGCGGTTTAGTTCGTGCTTGGCAGCCCGGGGTTCGCGGGTTCAGATCCCAGGCGCCAGCCGACGCACTGCTCGTCAGCCACGCTGTGGCGGCGTCCCATATAAAGTGGAGGAAGATGGGCACCATGTTAGCCCAGGGCCAGTCTTCCTCAGCAAAAAAAAAAAAAGAGGAAGATTAGCAACAGATGTTAGCTCAGGGCTGGTCTTCCTCACATAAAAAAAAAAAAAGCGATTTAAAAAAAGAAGCATATACATTTCTATTTGCTTTTTGTATTTTGTATAAAGAAAACACTAGAAAGATAAATTAAAAACTGACATAACGGTTACCTGTAAAGCCTGGGTGGGGATGGAGGGGTGGTTCTCAGTCATGGGTGGGATCAAGAGTTCATATGTCTTTTTAGGTATTTTCGAATCATGTGACTTACCTATTAAAAATCAACTTATTCAGGGGCCAGCCCAGTGGCGTAGTGGTTAAGCCTGCACACTCCGCTTCAGTGGCCCGGGGTTCACAGGTTTCAATCCCGGGCATGGACCCATGCACCACTCATCAAGCCATGCTGTGGCAGGCATCTCACATAAAATAGAGGAATATGGGCACGGATGTTAGCCCAGGACCAATGTTCCGCAGCGAAAAGAGAATTGGCAACAGATGTTAGCTCAGGGCTAATCTTCCTCACACACACACACAAAAATCAACTTATTCAAAAAACAAATGGAACTTAGAAAAAAAAGTGGTGAGCTTCCTTTCCCACCTGTTCTAACTACACCACTAAATCAAATGCAGTGACTATCCACAAGAACTGACATTCACCACCCATGTGCCATACCCTAGCCCCTAGGTTATAGATGCTTCCATAGAAAGTAAGAACTATATAAATTCTTAACCCTTCTTTGAAGGGTGAGGAGAGCTAGCGCTTTCATAAATTAGCTAGCGGTATGACAAATAATAGCAATTTCTTTTTCCTTAGAGAATGATACAAATAGAAAAAGGAGTTACCTAATTCATATATTGGGTAACAGTAGATGGAAATGATGGACTCTTAAAATATAGCAACAAGATTGCACATTGTGTGATACAGACTGTACAAAACTGAGGGTAAGCCAAAGCTATAGATTACCTGTACATGAGCTGGTTGGAAGAGATACTAAAATTACCCATCCATTAATGTTCTCCTTTCCATGTTCAAAAGGGAACACATTGGCTTTGTTGGGGTTTTTTTTTTTTTCTCCCTCATTACTTTGAAAGGAAGTATTTTCTAACTGCTCCAGTTTTCTCCAAGCTCCAAATAAATTCAAGCAGAACCTAGCAACACAGCAGTTATAAACTGTTAAACAGTAGCTCTAAAACATTTACCCCCACAATTGGTAGTAGGTATATATTTTTTCACATTGTATACCAGAATAAACATTTTTCTGCAGTCTGGAAGAAATGCTTTAAAATTTTTAAATGACTTTCAAAATATAAACCTGTGTGATTACAGCATTTCCTTCAAACAAAATGTTAAGTTACTGTATCATTCTGTAAAATGTCTGTGATCTCCAGCCCTTAACTATGTTAAGATTTAAAGTTATAAAGTGTAAATATTTCGGGGGCCACCCGGTGGCTCAGCGGTTTAGGCCGCGCTTGGCAGCCCGGGGTTCGCGAGTTCGAATCCCAGGCGCCCGCCGACACACTGCCTGTCAGCCATGCCGTGGTGGCGTCCCATATTAAAAAAAAAAAAAGTGGAGGAAGATGGGCACGGATGTTAGCCCAGGGCCAGTCTTCCTCAGCAAAAAGGGGAGGATTGGCAACAGATGTTAGCTCAGGGCTGGTCTTCCCCCAAAAAATAAAAAAAATAATAAAATGTAAATATTTCTGTGTTTTTGGATTATTTTCAAGTGGAAGGAACACAACATGAACATATTCACTAGAACAAGTGTCCATTTTCATCTCTCTTCTCTGCTTTGTTTCACCACCATCCAAATCTCTAGGCTGCTAGAACCACAGCCTGTTAGTAGGAAAAGTTATATTAGAAATCCTCTACTCTTCATTTTACAGGTGGGAAAACTAGAGCCAGAGGGGGTTCAGCAACTCACCACAGTCACGCAGTTAACAGCAAAGAAAGAACCCATTCTCTCAAATGCCAATCCGGCACTCTTGACAGAACCAAGCTACACTAGCATTTTAAGTTGACAATTCTTTTCCTACCACATCCCTTCCTTTTATGAATGCAAGACCTGCAAACCTCAGTAAAATGAGGCGAAGGCATCTTTCCCCTCCCGATTCCTGTAGGAAATCTGCATTATCTAAGGCACCAACTGCCTTGGGATTTTAAAATAGAATTACCTTACTGAAGAGAGGGCTTGTTAATGAAATGGAATAATGAAAAACTACTGCTGTTGCTTGGATTAAGGAACTTCCCATTGCAGTCCATCCAGCATGTCAATGACCTGCTTCTGTTTCCCTAAGAACATTCAAGAGGTAGCAATTACAAAAGTACCCATTTTTATTAATAGCTGAGTTTTAAACAGAAATTGTGTGGAGGATATTTACTAATCAACAGGAAACACCTGCTGTGGGCCACACATTTGTGGAACTGCAAACTTAAGGGAAGTCAGCAGGGCTAGTGTTTGCTTTACTGTCTTCCTTTTCAAGTATCTTCACTGGCATACATGTTGTGGAGGGCACAACCTTTAAAGTTTGTAACAACATGAAAATATTTCAAATAGACACTACTAGACACAGTGGTTTCCCCACAATGGCACATTTTTAGAGTAAAGCATTTGGCCAATTGGAGGTTACAGTTATAGTGGCAGCTACAGTAAATTTAAACTTCCACTCCAGTTCTCAATCCACCAGACGCTGAGGTTGAAATTACCAAATCAACAGGATTTCAGTGGAACTGGATTCTATATGGATAGAATACACAAGGCAATTAGTTCCTCAAAAACCATGGACAGTAAAGTAGCCACAGCCCAATACATCCAATTTACTTGACGGAACCAAAGGGATTAATTTTAGAAGTCCCAATTTTTGAAAGCGGATATAAACTTAGAATCAAGAGTTAAGTAGCCCAAATTTACACCGCACCCTCCCAAATTGCTTTGGTAGAGGGTGGTGAGAAGAGGACCAAATTGATTGCTTGACTAAATGGCTACACCAATACAATAAAAGAATTTAAGCCTGATATCCTAGGGACTTCTGTCCTAGAAATGCTAAATCACACATCCGATTGGCCAACAAGGTTTGGCTGTACAGAATGACAGTATGGATACAGAGGAAAAGTTGAACTTCTCTGAGTAAAAATACATAAAATCATTTCTCCAATAGCTTTGATGAGATAAACATTCACTTTTACAGTGCAAAAGATAACATATGTGCAAAAGATAACATATTAGCAAAATAGGTCAAATGCTTTACTTTAAAAATGTACTTTTGTGGGAAAAGCACATTTGACATTTAAAATCTTTTCATTCCAGGGGCCGGCCCCATGGCCTAGCAGTTAAGTTTGGCGTGCTCCTCTTCTGCAGCCTGGGTTCGGTTCCCGGGTGTGACCTACACCACTCATTGGCGGCCAGGCTGTGGGGGGGACTCACACACAAAATAAGAGGAAGATTGGCACAGAAGTTAGCTCAGGTCCAATATTCCTGAGCAAGAAAAAAAAATCTTTTCATTCTGGAACTGAAGTCAGTAAGTAAGCATATCTTGCAATTTATTACTAGAGTTTTGTTATGATTTTTAAAACAACTGGATTATAAAATACTTAAGTAGCTCTTGCCACTTTTAAAAGTCCTAAATTTGGTGTATCATGACAGTTTACAAATAGTAGCATCTCCTCCACACACAGACACACACCCCCCTCCAAAAAATTGCAATATCAATTCTGTGGATATTTTAAAAGTGTATTTCTATTTTAACTAGCCCACAGACCCAATTCTTTCAGAGCTGAGCTGATTTCTTTCTAGCACACCATCTACGGACCCGGCTCACGGCAACTTTCTCTCCATCCCCTCCAAAAAGTCAGCACCTTCTACCATGATGCACATTTTAAGTTAAAATTGTCAATACAACCCTCAAAATGCAAGTTTATTGAATAAAGCTGAGAACAGTAAACAGACAAAAAATGCATCCACCTAAATAAAAAAAATTCACGTATTTACAAAGTTCAGTAACTGTTAAGTTTTCACATGCAGAGGTTAATGCAAAGGAAGATGTTGGTAGTAGTGTTTGGATGTCTTGAAATGCTGAAAGCAATGAACAGACACACAAACACATTAAGGTTTAGCTACAGGTCAATTAACAAACCTATGCGGTCCCCACATAGTCACAAATTCTAGTTCCAATTCCTCTTTTAGGCACAAGCAAATTGCTGCTTTCTCTTAATGGTTCATAGTGACCATTAATGGTGTCGAACTACAGTAGCAAGTTTAAATATCTCTTAATTTACAGAACCATAGATCCCATCAGGGAATGCAACATGCTTCAAAGAATAAGAACAGAATTTTAAAAGCCAAGATTCTACTCATAAAAATCTGAATGAATGGAGAAAAACAAGTAGTGTCTGTGCACACAGTGCAGTATTTTGTGCAGACTATTGTTAAGGCCATGGCAGTCTACAAATTAAAACTGGTATTCGTTAAAAGAACTTACTGTTGACTGCACTTTGAGTGCTCAACACATTTGGAAATGCACTGTCTACATGGGTACTGCTTAACACAAGAAACAAAATCACACACAGTGTGAGGAAACACGTAAGCAGGTGTACTATAGAGTTTTATCTACTACAGTGGTCTATGTGAATAACAATGTACAAGTGAACCAGTATTAATATGTCCCTTTATGTATATGGAGATCACTAAACTACAAAACAGGTTCAGTTTAAGATTTTACACATCTCCGTATCATAGAAGCAAACAATAAACAGCATCAGTTCCTCAGTTCTCGGCGTGACTGATTATTAAACAACCTGCAGACGTTGCGCGAGATTACATTAGATAAAGCAGGCAGGTCTAGAGTTGTCACAATAATCAAGATGTCTAATGGCACCAGACAAAAGAGTGCCAAACCTTACATCATTGAGAGAAAAATAAGAGTTTTTATTTGTTTACAAGTATCTATTGTGCTGAAAGTCAACTTTCTGACTGGATATAAAAAGTCAAGAGTGAGAGTGTCATGCAGCAGCACTGATTTAACGACTGGAGATAGAAAGAACAAACAGGTGTTTGAACAAAGTCTGACATTCTTATCACTTTTTATTATATTGGCTGGAATGCTCTAAATTCATGAAAGCTTTTGAGAAAATCATCAATTCCCAAACCCTTAAAAAAGTGTGTTGAACCAGAAAAAGAAAAGAAGAAAAAATAGAGAAGTAATGATCTGGACAGATACAAAACAGCATGCCTTAGATCCTCCCATATCCCCAACTGCTATCTGGTGATGAAGAATTCTCAGAAAGCAGAAGATTTTTAAATTCATCACGTAAGATCTAACCAGAGTAAAGAACCAATAACATTAATCTGGTGCCTCCGAACACTCTCTGCAGACTATTTTTTTAATTCCTAAAGTGTAATTATACATTTTACATGCATTTGTGAGATATGTGAACATTACGTTTATATCCCACGAGTCAGGCTAAAGGTTTTCTAAATACTGTGTGTGGCTAGAAACTCCATGCTGTATCGTCAGTAACAGTATTAAGCTACTGGACTCTATAATGAAATATCATAGACAGACATTTACCGAAAACCAATATAAAAGTCTGGCCCAGAAAGACCAGAACAGAAATATGCAATTTTCTTGATTTAAGATGGTCAAAAGTGTGTTTTTTAAAAAAAGCTCTACACACTGTTTAAGACAAGTATGTATAAGAAGCCTTTTTTTGTGTGCTGACTTTATCATGACAACTCTAGCTGATTCTTTATGAAGGATTAGGGATACACATCTTCAGCAGTGCACAAGAGAAATAAACTCTGAAAAAGGCAATTTCTTGGGTTTAGGAAGGACTGTATTCTGGGAAGTACTTCAGAGGAACGGACAATAATTCTAAGATTATAGCCAAGAAGGACTGGAAGACTTCAGGAGATGCTTCAGCTTCTTCTAGATTTTGAATGTTGAATAAGCCACTGAAGTGTGATATCTAAAGATGGAGAAAAAAAAAGTGAAGGCATTAAGATACCAAAGTTAAACTAAACATCAGAGATAATATTTAAAATGCAACGATTTCAAAGCACATGCTGAGCCTGCCCTCTTCTGTTTTTCTGCATCTATACTACTGTTCCCCATTACCTGAGCTTCATGAGGATAATCTGAGGAATTACGAGAGACTGAAGAGTATCTAGTTTAAAAGTTAAATTGTGTACAAGCCAGTCGGTGCCATGTTTTATTCATTTAAAATTTTACTGATTGCCTATAAGATCAGATATTGTATGTGAAGTGTCAGGAATGCAAAGACAGGGGAGAACCCTTCTCTGCCCTCAAGAAGCTTTTAGTATAACAGTCAGGAAACATACAAGTAATCATTTGGGGTTGAGGAGCTGCCCCACAGAATTTCAGGCAAAAGAAACAGCAAACGCAAAAGAATAAACAAAGGCATGAAACAGTGTGGAGCTCTGGATGGATAAGTGATAAGATGTGGCTGAAGCACAGAAATGGGGGAGGGGGATGCCACTCATTGCTAAGGCTAGAGCAGGGGTTCTCACCCTTTAGACATTTGGGGCTGGATAATTCTTTGCTGGGAAGCGGGGAGGGCCCTTCCTGTGCACTGTAGAATATTTTGTGGCATCCATGACCTTTACCACTAGGTGCCATTATCACCCCCATCCTCAGTTGTGACAACCAGTAATGTCTCCAAATATTGCCAAATGCCCCCTGGAGAGCAAAACTGTCCTCAGTTGAGAACCACAGGGCTAGAGGGAACCAAATAACCTTGTATGCCATTCTAAGATGCTAAGCAGTTTGGATTTTATTCTCAAGTCAATAGGAAGTTACTGGAGAATTTTAAGCAGGGAAATTATATTAGTTTTTTTAATAAGATCAACCATGGCAACAGAGGAGGACAACTCAGAGGGTTGCCAACATAGAGACTGACTACTACACCAGGAATAGGAAAGGGATAAGGGCCTGAAGGAAACCAAATGCTGTAAGGATGGAGAGGAGTAAAATGAGGAGCATGGTTAAGATACAGAACTGAAAGGACTGATTATATGTAGTGGGTGAGAAAGACGCTTCTGCCCTGAACGAGTGTGTGTGTCATGGAGCTGCTGACTAACACAGTGGCTAAAGGAAGAACAACCTGAGAAAAAAGATTAAGAGTTCAGCTATAAGTACATCAAGTTTGAGGTGCAGAAGGTAACACACATGAGATGTTCAGCAGGTAGTTTTAGCTATATGGATCTGAGAAAGAGATGGAAACTGGCAAGATACCATCGTGTAAGTGGCAGCTGAAGCTACAGTAGGTAAGATTAGCCAGGAAAAGCACTTAGACTGACAGGAGAAGGCAGCTAAGTCAAAACACTGAACTACTGTCTTTGAGTTCTTTAAAATGTGTTACACATAAAGGGTATGTGTGCATCTATTAGAAGCACCACTCTATTCTCCAAGTCTGAAAGATGAGTGCAAATTCAATCTCCCAGTTTCCCAGCTAACATGCATTAGAGAAACTCTAAGCCACACATATATGAAGAATAGCCTAGAGCTGAGATCTGAACAATCACGACCTGTTCAGAGCTGTGGAAACAATGATTTGTTTCCGGACTGCTAAAGCAGGTCATTTGCACTTCAAAAGGAGGACAGCAGTGTGTAATAAAAGCAAAGCCACACTCAATTGAACTGAATGAGGGAAAAGGTAAATTTGAAAGTGAAATGATCAGGTTTAAATATTTAAGAAATTCACTTAAAAAACAAACAAAACTGGTTGACACTGGACAGAAATAATATCCTAAAGACAGATGCATCCTTAAAACTAGATAAAAAGGCAGAAAAGAAATAAGATACTCAGATGGAGGAGTCATCTTCCATGACAAAAAGGGCCACAAGTATGAGCCATCTTTGCAAAGATCATCTTCCCAGAAGTAATCTGTGTGTGGTTTGAGGACACATTACTAATGAAACCCAGGTACTTCATGTACCGCATCAGGAAGCTGGAATTATAATATACAACCCATGTGCACTGAAATACTTTTTGGAGCAATTTAGTAAATTCATAAATTTGGTACTAAAATCTGTTATAAAAGCTGAAATTAGGAGGGTGTTCTAACTTGATCACCCAAGAAGTCTAATTTACTTGGCTGTTAGTTGTATTTCTTGCTCCAAATAAACAGGCATTCTGATTTACAAACTACTTGTTCTGAATCTAGTTAGTGGATCAGTTTCCTTGGGCTCAATAATACTAAGTGAGTCAGGAGTTCTGCAATCACAATCCTGGTGACTATGGAGCTCTAAAGCAAACTATGAAGATCAGCCTCAAATAGCAAAAGAAGTTCTCACCAGCTCTCCAGCATTTACTTCATACATGAGCTCACAAGATTTTTTCAGAAAAGTATGTGGCTAGTTTGTCATGGTGGTAAAACAAAGGATTTTTTTTTCTCCCTTCAAAAACTTTTTTTTCTTATTTTAGGAAATACTAGAGAAAATACAAGGGAGTAATAGATCTACAGAATAGCACAATGTATTAAAAATTATGGTTAGTATAGAACAAGGTTTCTCAACCTAACCATTACTGACATTTTAGACTGAAAAATTCTTAGCTGTGGGGGCTGTAGAATGTTTGGAACATCCCTGGTCTCTACCCGCCAGATGCCAGCATCACCCTCCTTAGTATGACAACCAAAAATGTCTCCACACATTGCCAAATGTCTCTTGGGAGAAAAATTCCCCAATGAGTACTGGTGTATAAGTAAATGCTCTCTTGGGGACACAACTTAAAATTTAACAAGGGTTCCCCCCAACAGAGAAAAAAAATTTTTTTCAAATAAACTCTAAGTAACCCTAAGTACTTAAATAGTCTGTCCTCAAATTAACTGAATGCTCCCAATGTAACAAGTCACTTATTCCATCCATTTAATAGAGGAAAATTTGTGTCCATCAGCAAAGTAGGTACAGATTGTTTTGGGTGGTCTTTAAATGAAGCCCAGATTCAGCCAGAAAACTATCAACACTTTGAGCTCATCAGAGCATGTTTGAGAGGGGTAGGAAGGAGCTGAGATAGACTGGAATTGACTTGGAAAAACAGTATGATGAGAACCAATATATATTGAATGAAAGCTAAAAAAAAAAAAAAAAATCAGAATACCTTGTTAAACAGACTATTTGGGCAATATTATTATATTTTATTCCAATATACTTTTTTTTAATTGGAGATGTGACTATAGAAGAATGGTCAGAGAGATAAAATGTTTTTGGCTTTGAAGATGGAGGAAGGAGCCAAAAGCCAAGAATGTCAGCAGTCTCTAGAAACTAGAAAAGGCAAGGAAATGAATTCTCCCCGAGTCTCCAGAAGGAGCACAACATGTAACTTCAGTCCTTGATTTTAGCTTAGTGACACCTGTGACAGGCTTCTGATAGCAGCACTAGAAAACTAATACACCCATGTGATGTCCACCATATGTCAAACACTGTGCAATTCACTTCCTCACCCCCTCTCACAAAAGAGTTTTGAAGTTGCTGCCATTATCCCCATTTTATAGAAAAGTAAAAACTGGAGATCAAGGAAGTTAAGTGTTTTGTCCAAGGCCAGTCAGAAAATAACTTAGGACCAAGTGTTCTGGCCTGAGGCTGACTGACTCCAAAGCCCACACTGTTTCTAGCCCACTACGCAGCATTGACAGATGGCCTCATTTTTCTATAGTGACATACAGAGAGATTTTTGTCACCAGTGACCACCAAACTGGGAGAGGTGAAGCAGCCATGAAAATCCCTAGGCTCCTATCCATCTGTTTCAAGGCACATGCATTAAACTTTCGTTTCAAACTTTGGTTGAGCCTGTCATGCCAGATAAGAATTGTGTGACTCAGCTCGAGCAGCTTTTGTCATGAAGGTATCTGTTACTGGTGAGTATATTTTATTGCACTGTTATAGGTCTTTTTACTCAAGGAGCTAACATGTTAAATAGCCTTTCATCTTGTCAAACACTTCCATTCGTCCTTTTTTTTCAATCTTTTGACCTCTTCACCCATTCCAATACACTTTTATTAAATAATCCCTCACCAAATTAGTTAGGAGACTAAAGTTGAGCCAGACATATTATTCTTTAAGAATACAGTACTGGATTGAAGAGTGTCCCCTAAAAATTCACATTAGGGTAGGCCCTAATCCAGTGACATGTGTCCTTATAAGAAGAGAAAACAGACACAGAGAGGAGAAGGCCATGTGAAGCCAGAGGCAGAAACTGGAGTGATACCTCTACAAGCCCAGGAATGCCAAAGACTGCTGGCAACTGCCACAAGCTCGAGAAAGGCAAGGAAGGATCCTTCCCAGAGCCCTCAGAGGGAGCACAGCCCTGCTGACACCCTGATTTCAGACTTCCAGCTTCTGGAACTTGAGGGAATAAATTTCTGCTGTTTTAAGCCACCCAGCTTGTGGTACTTTGCTATGGCAGCCCTAGGAAATTAATACAGACATTAAGTAGATAAAGGGTATTTTTGGCTTATCCTCCAATAGAGTGCTAACATACTGCAGTAATATACTGGTTCAATAAATGAAAAATTGTTACAGTGCCTATAGACCAATTTTGGTAAAGTCTTACTTTAAAAACGTCATTTTGTTATAAGGCACAGCTGGATACCAGCTCTGCAAAAATTAATACAATAAATTTATATCACATAATGCCTAACTTCCTGTCTTTATTGCATTTACTTCTTTAAATAGCATAGAGTAGATTGTTGTCAAAAGATATAACGCTACTCTTTCTCCTGAGGCAAAAGCAACAGTACTCTATAAAGCAAGTCACTTAAACAGAAATGGGGATAATAAACAGTAAGAAGCATTAGACATCCCTTCCAATGATACCCATTTCTTCCAAAAACACTAGTCATTTCTTACCTATATTATCCTTTTCTTTGCAAGAAATTGAATAGCAGCAAATTTCTCTATCCTGAATAGCAGACAGATTCCTATAGAAAGCAGAATTAAGAGAATAAGTCTGTGCTTTAAAACAACTGTCATACTTATCACTCTTTGCTCAATTTTATTCTTTTATTACCATACTGAAGAAATTATTTTACTATTACTAAAATTTTAGAGATTCACTTCTCCAGTAGGCCAAGTTTATATACCTAAAAACATGCCTATGATCATTACTGAATAACATAACAATGCTAAACAAAATAGTGGGCAAAATAGTACAATTTAAAACCATGCTTTTTTTTTAAATGCCATCATTCATTCCTAAGACATACATTTTTTCAATTAGCTGTTTCTCATCCAAGGCATTAGGAAGATCTCTCTTGTTTCCAAGTACTAGCACCTTTAAAAAGAAAAGATATTAAGAGTAAACTTTTAGATAAGAAAATGTCACAGAAGTATATCATATTCATATCTGCAGATGTTAAAATTTTAGAATGCTACCACATGCCGTAATATTAAAGCACATGCCATCATATTAAAGTGTAACTGGTGGTCTATCTCATCCATTGAATCATTCAAATTAGCATTTATTTTAACTTCTGCCACACAGATGCTAAATTCAATATGTGGCTGCCAACTTCTATTTAAAATACTATAAGTCTATGGTACACATTCTGCTATTTCTTAATAAATCTTTATCAAAATGTGAATACGATCTTAACAACCAAGGTGGGGGAACAATTTTTTAACCATTTTTTATCTGTTAGCCATTAATCACGTGAACATGTAAATAAGCTTTTAAAATTCCAGATCCATCCTGTAAAATATCATGTATAAATATTCTAAGACAATGGATAAATCTGGGGATCAGGATAAATACAGTAGCCAGCCATACACCCTTGGAATAAATGTTGTCATCTGATTGCTAGATATGTTTTGAAAAGGGAGGAAAGCAGTGATGGGGTTCCCAATTACCACTCTATCTTTCCCAGATATAGCCTTTCTGCCTCACAGAAAGCAAAGAATATGAGTACATATAACGTATTTGATAACATCCATACTCTCAATCAGTGTTTTCTAAGAACTTGTATCTTTGACCCATCCTAACAAAATACATGCCATGTTTACCTTGTCATACCTATTTTCTTTCACTTAATACACCCCCCACCCCTGATTCTGGACGCTTTGACTGATTCTACTCATAGGTCCTAGACTCTTATTTCACACAAAGGACAAGGAAACAAGGACAGAGGCACAGAGAGCCGGGGCACTGGGAGCTCGCAGGGGAATGTTAAACCACAGGAAGTTGGAAAACCAAGAGCCAAATCTCAGTACCTTTGGTCAGCCTGTCTTCCCTTCCCCAGTTCTTACCCCTCTCCATACTCTTATTTAAGTCACTCCAGGCTCTCAAGCTGGACCTACCTCAGTTTCTAATAATACATCATGGTCATTTGTGATCAGCTGTCTGTTCTGGGGTTGCCTGGCATCTTAGCCTTCTTCCTACATTTAAGAAATCTCCCACCTTTTGAATCTGCCTCCCAGAAAACTACTTGCTTCTGTAGATAATTTCTTTCCCAGCTTTCCTTTCTGCTAGAGCACAGACACATAATCTAGGATCAACCAAAACTTTGAATACAGAACCAGCGATGCAAGGAAGCAGGAATGGAGAACCCATATGACAGGGAAGGAGCATTAATTAAATGACCTTCCAATCACAGCAATTGTGTGTAGTGTTCAGAAACTGCATGTCACCAGACTTATTCTATGGTGTGAGTTTGAATGTGATCCTGGCAGCTGCTCACCTTCCCTTGTTCCAGCCTGTTTTCTGAGCCTGGTTATACACACCTTCCTCAGAGACCCTGAGCTACCCAAATCCTTTCAGTGATTCCTTTCTACTTACATCAGCTTTCAATTGCTTGCAACTAAGAATTCTTATGGTGACCAAGATAAGATTGATTTCTACTTATGGTATATAGAACCGGTTTTTAATATAAAAGAAAAAAGAATAGGCTTTGAAGTCAGGATTCAAAACCTGGCTGTGCAACATACTAATGGCCATGTGATCTTGAATGAGTAACAACTGTTATAAAGGAGGGATAATACCACCAACCTCAATATGTTGTAAGAATTAATTGAGATAATATACCTCAAGCATATGACACTCATGAACTTGTCATGAAGCTAAAGCCTGGTCCTTTTCCAGCATTCCTGAGCTCAGCAAAAGGCACCATCTTCCATCTAACTACATGAGCCAGGAACTAGGAATTATTCTCTATATTTCTTCCTTCTAATCCATTACCAAGTCTAGTGGACTGTGATCCTAAATATCGCTAGAACCTGTTTGCTTCTTACCATCTTGTCTATACCACCCTAATCCATGGTACTGTAATTTGCCAGGACGACTTCAACAACTTCCTAAAACTGTCCTCCTTATAGTCCCTCGTCACTTCAATCCATGCTTAAAAAGAAACCAGAATAATTTAAATAATAAATCTGATCATTTAAAACATTACAATGGCTTCCCCCACCGTCCAGCCCAGCGCAGCCTCCTCTAGCATCCCGGCTGCCGCATGGCTCACCACACTCTGCCCAACCCTCCCCACTCTGCTCTGTGCTCTAGAGAGACTGGCCTCCTCTCAGTGCCCTGCTTCCTCCTACTAAAAGGGCCTTTGTCTGCAACTCTTTTTTCCTCCAATCGTCATATCCTTTACATGCCTACACATTCCTCATATCTCAGCTCAAGCATCAGTTCCTTCTTTCTTCCCTCAAACTAGATCAAATCTCCCCTCTAACTTCCAACTCTCATAGCCCCCTGTACATCTCCTTCATAGCATGTATCAGAACTGTATTATTCAAGTAATTTCATATCATCTACCTTTCCTCCTAAACCATAAGCTCCACAGTGGCAGGGAGCACGTTTCTATCCACTTCTGTTCATCACTATAACCCCAGGACTGAGCACTGCTCCTACTGCATATAGTTTAATAAACAGCTGGTTAAGAAATGAACAAAAAGCACAGTACCCAGTATATGGCAGATATTCAGTAAATATAAGCCTTCCAGACTTTAAAACAGAAGTCATTTTACTGATTTCAAACATAATTAATATAATCATATAATAATTTTAATAATATAAATATTATAATCATATAACATAAGTACTCCATACTTACTGGAATTCCTTGTAACTGTGGTTTATCTAGAAGATTATGTAGCTCATTTCGAGAGGCTTCTATCTTTTCATGATCTGCAGCATCTATCATGTAACTTTAAAAAAAAGATCTCAGTATGCCTTCTCCATATTCTTTGATGATCACAATTAAGATTACAGATCTTTAATTTTCTTAAGATTTACACTATTGAAACTGTTAAACAAAATAAAGTCCTAGATAAAGAAAAGCTCAGCACCCAAAATTACTTTTAAATAGATTGTTCTAAGGGGCTAAGACATTTACATCCCTTAAATATAAAACATTTATATCCCTTAGCTAACTGCATAAACAAAAAACAAAATTCTCATTCTATGTTAAATTTTTAAAGTCTCATGTTAATGGGGTTACACTAAGAAAATATCTAAGAAAAACTGTTATTGCCTGAAATAAAAATTGAGCCTTTGGAAGTACTAAAAACAACTTTTTTCCTTGAAACCTAAACTGACTTTAAAAGAAAAGTGCTTACACAATAGCATTGACTCCTCTGCAGTACCGTTCCCACATGCTCCGGAATCGGGGTTGACCTCCTATGTCCCAAATCTTTAAATCAAGACAGACAACTCTTAATAAAGATATTTCAAATACTACGTTGAAGGGAAAAAAGTAGCAGAAGGAGGAGAGAAAGATCAGGCAGATATGCTCATTTCCACAATGTTAGAGCCACACTGCTCCTGAAAAAGTTGAGTTCAAACAAGCTCTTAATCTGGAAGTTCTTGGGGCTACTTCTAAACTTGAAGTTTATATTTAATAGGTTTACACTAGATCTAATAAGTTCGGCTTGAACAAAGACTTAGTTTTTGCACAATACTTTCTCTGCCTGTTAACCAACAAATTTCCAATACTGAAAATATATATCTTTAAGATAATACTTTTAGAATCTACAGAATCATGCATTATCCAGATTTGAATGTCAAGACAGAAAACAGTTCATTCAGAATCTTTTAAAGTTTAATTGTCTAATTGGGTATATACATTAATGCCTAATCATTTTAATCACTCTGTAAATAACATAGCCAACATTCCTACTTAGATTTTTTATATAAAATATATATAAATTTTTATATAAAATTCTTTTATCCATATGAAAGCCACTACTCAGAATAATTCCATTATTATGCCTACTCTGCAGGGTACTACTCTGGGCACTGGGCTACATAAAAGTCTTAAGTCATGGTATTTATCTTCAAGAGGCTTCCAATTTAGCTACAGACACCAGTAACATGCATAAAAACACATATAATACATGAAAAATTAGGAGCTTTATTAGATGAACTATAGAAAGAATTTAGTAAACTGCTTCTGTGAGCCACAAGAATTGGGTAAAGATGCCATAAGGGCCCAGGCTATATAAGTAAACTCCCATGAACTATTGAACCAAAAGAAAACCTAAAATATGGCCCCTAATAAACAGTCCAACAGTCCATTATTTAAACCTGTCAAACTCATTCTAAAAACAAAATTATGTTAAACTAGTTAACTTTCTCCTATTTTTTTTTTTTTGTGTGTGTGACGAAGACCAGCCCTGAGCTAACATCCATTGCCAATCCTCCTCTTTTTTGCTGAGGAAGATTGGCCCTGGGCCAAGATCTGTGCCAGTCTTCCTCCACTCTATATGGGACGCCGCCACAGCATGGCTTGACAAGCGGTGCACCAGTCCGCACCCAGGATCCAAACCTGCAAACCCAGGACGCCAAAGCAGAGTGCGTGAGCCCAACTGCTACGCCACTGGGCCAGCCCTAGCTTTTTCCTATTTTATGGTTTTAATTTCAGGGCTTAGCAGTAAAGAAAGGAAAGGGAAAATGGGATTAATATATTTGGTACCACAAATATAATATTAAATTACAATATTATAAATAATAAATTATCTTTCAATATAAAATATTGTTTATGAAATAATGTAATACCACATTCCAAATACTCTACAGATGGGATTTTTATTTCCTAGGAACATCTAAATACCAAATATACTTCTGATAACCCATATACTAAGTTTTTAATGGGCACTTAACACTTCAACTCTTATACATTTTGATCTGAGGGGGAAAAAAACCCACAATTGATTTACATTCTTTTGGAACATGCCCATTCATTAGTTAAGAATGGCCAATACTCATGTAATAAACAAAGAAACAAACGCAAAAATTCCTAGCTATGTGCTAACACTTTAAATTGAGTACGGCAAGAAGATGACGTACCTTTATTGTGACGTTACCTTTAGTTACTTTCCTCATGTTGAAGCCCACTGTGGGTATCATATCTTCACTGAATTGACCTGACTGAACAAAAGAAAACATCTGAAGTTAGAGTAATCAATATTTATTAAGACATGTAACACTGCATAACCTTCTAGCATCAACGTTACTTCTGTATCTATCTTAGTAAATAATTTTTCAGTGATGGTAACAATCTTCCTTAAGAAAACATTCCTTATAGCCAGAATTCTTGAAGAAGTGCATTATTTTGCTCACATAAAGACATATTCTCCCACTAAAAAAAGATATTTTTGAAACTAAGGTGATTTTTTACATATTTCCTTAAGTTTAAACAAAGAAATATTGCACATTACAACTACATATGAAAACTTGTTAATTCCCCCACCTATACATACATTTTCAGACACAAAGTAGAAGAAAATCAGAAGTAAAACTTCAAAATTTTCCATTTTTAGCCTTTAAATTATTTTCACAATAACTGTTAAAATTCACTGCTGAATGGCTTTTCCGAGTTTGTCTTTTAACAAGACTTATAAAATGTTTTGTCACATAGGTCTTCCTTTTATGTAATCAATTCTGTTCTTTTTGGTTTACAACTTTCCTGTCATAAAACTAAAGCATTTTCTAATAGTATTTATATGACTTTTTCAAATTTAAAAGGTTCATCCATCTAGAATTTGATTATACAGTGGCAAGAAAGTTCCTTTTTTCAAATGGATAACCAGTAATCATCTCACTCATTTAAAAATCCACTTTCCCAACTAATTTGAAGTGTATGCTAAATTCCATATAAAGACAGTTCTATATCTGAGTCCTCAATTTTTTCATTAGTCTGTTTATTCCTAAATTAGGACTACATGAATTACTGCAGCTTATACTATGTATTATTCTATATAGCAGGTCAAGAATTTGGAATGTTTTTGAAATTGTCTTGGTTCATCTCTCACATTCCAAATAAACTTTAGAAATTAATAATTCTGTTAAAATATTGACTGGAATTATAATAAATGTATTAATTTGAGAAGAACTGCCCTTTATCAACTCTTGATATTTAACCACTATCAAGTCTCTCCATACAGGCACATGGTTTGTCCACTCACACATTCAAATCTTTTATATCCTTCAGTAAAGTATCATAATTCTCATAAGGTCTTCCACATCTCTTGTCATATTCTTTATTTTGACTGCAATTGTAAAGTATATCTGATGAGTCACAGTTAATATTAATTTTATATGTTTACATATTTATATATTTTATTTACCAAATATTAATTTCTCAGTTGACCTGACTCTTACTTTTTAGGTAGATGGCCCAGGATTATGAAATATCTCAACAAGGAATTGGTCAAACAAATAGGACTATTTTCAAGGCCCTAACACTGGTGGATTGTTTGCTGTGACCTTATGGTAGCCACACATGCATTCCAAAACTGTCGACAAGTCCTGAGCACAAAGAATTCCAATTTTACAAATTAATTTCCTCTATATAACTCCAAAAGTTCTACCGTTTTTTCCCCCCGTTCAGTGGAGTTTGGGCTGATTTCAGAAAAAATGTTAACACAATAATCACTACTTTCATCTATACTGGACATTATAATTTTCAGAACTTTCACATATGATTTATATGTGAAAATCTAGTCATGATATCAAAACTACATGTAGCAAACTAGTCATGATACAACAAAAAATATAACCTGATTAAAAAATGGGCAAAGGCAACACCAAAAGGCACAACCCATGAAAGAAATAATTAATAAGCTGGACTTCATTAAAATTAAAAACTTCTGCTCTGCAAAAGACAATGTTAAGAGAGTTAGAAGACAAGCCAAAGAGTAGGAGAAAATATGTACAAAAGACACATCCAATAAAAAACTGTTATACAAAATATAAAAAGAACTCTTAAAACTCAACAATATGAAAACAAACAACCCAATTAAAACACTAGCCAAAGACCTTAACAGACACCTCACCAAAGAAGACAGACAGATGGCAAATAGCATATGAAAAGATGCTCCACACCATACATCATCAGGGAAATGCAAATTAAAACAGCAAGATACCACTACACACCTATTTGAGTGACCAAAATCTGGTATATGGATAACACCAAATGCTGATGAGGATGTAGAGCAACAGAAATTCTCACTAATTGTTGGTGGGAATGCAAAATGGTACAGCCACTTTGGAAGACAGTTTGGAGGTTTCTTAGAAAACCAAACATAATCTTACCATCATACAATCTAGCAATCACACTCCTTGGTATTTACCCAAAGGAGGTGAACACTTAAATCCACACAAAAACCTGCACATTAATGCTTATAGCATCTTTATTCATAATTGCTAAAACTTGGAAGCAATGAAGATGTCTTCCAGTAAGTGAATGGATAAACTGACTGTGGTATATCAGACAATGGAATATTATTCAGCACTAAAAAGAAATGAGCTACCAAACCACAAAAAAGACACAGAGGAATTTGAAATGCATATCTAAATGAAAGACCCAATCTGGACAGACTACATACTGTTATGACTCCGACAACAGACACTCTGAAAAAGGCAAAACTATGGAAAACAGTAAAAAGATCAGTGGTTGTCAGGGGTTGGAGAGGTGGGGAGGGATGAGTAGGCAGTGAAAATACTCTGCATGATACCATAATGATGGATACATGTCATTATACATTTGTCCAAATCCACAGAATGTACAACACAAAGAGTGAACCATAATGTAAACTATGGACTCTGGGTAATTATGTGTTAGTATATGTGCATCAATTGTAGCAAATGTAGCATTCTGGTGTGGGTTGTTGAAAATGGGTGAAGCTGTGAGTGTAGGGTAGGGGATATATAGGAAATCTCTGTACCTTCCCCTCAATTATGCTGTGAACCTAAAACTGCTCTAAAAAGTCTTAACAAGTGAAATAAGCCAGAGAGAAGGACAGACACTGCATGATTTCACTCATATGTGGAATATAAACGAATACACAGACAGAGAGAACTGGTTGGTGGTTACCAAGGGGAAGGGAGGGTGGGGGGTGGGCACAAGGGGTGAAGGGATGCATCCACATGGTGACGGACAAAAAATAATGTACAGCTAAAACCCCACAATGTTATAAACTATTAAGACATCAATAAAAATGAAAATTAAAAAAAAAAAGTCTTAACAAAATGAAAAAAAATATGGACAAAGGACTTGAATAGACATTTTTCCAAAGGAAATATATAAATGGCTAATAAGCACACAAAAAGATGCTCAACATCACTAATCATTAGGAAAATGCAAATCAAAACCAGAAAGAGATACCGCCTCACATCCATGAGGATAGCTACTATCAAAAAACAAAATAACAAGTGTGAGCGAGGATGTGAAGAAATTGGAACCCTGGTACACTGTTGGTGGGAATGCAAAATGGTATAGCTGCCTTAGAAAACAGTGTAGCAGTTCGTCAAAAAATTAAAAATAGAATTACCACATGATCCAGCAATTCCACTTCTGGGTATATACCCAAAAGAATTGAAAGCAGAAACTCTAAGAGATATTTGTACACCTGTGTTCACAGAAGCATTATTCATATAATCAAAAGGTGGAAGGAACCCAAGTGTCCTTCGGTAGATGAATGGATAAACAAAATGTGGTCTACTCCTATAATGTAATATTTTTCAGCCTTAAAAACCTTATTCATGCTACAACATGGATGAACCTTGAGGACATTATGCCAAGTGAAATAAACCAGTCACAAAAAGACACATACTATATTATTCTATTTATATGAGGAACCTAGGGTAGTTAAATTCACAAAGACAGAAAGTAGAATGGTGGCTGCCAAAGGCTAGGGAGAGGGGGGAAACAGGAGTTATTGCTTAGTGGGTATGGAATTTCAGTTTAGGAAGATAAAAAAGTTCTACAGATGGATGGTGGTGATGGGTACACAATGATGGGAATGTACTTACTACAAAACCGTACTCTTAAAAATAGTTAAGATGGGGGCCGGCCCAGTGGCGGAGCAGTTGAGTTTCCATGCTCCACTTCAGCAGCTCGGGGTTTCGCAGCTTCGGATCCTGGGCGCAGACAGGTGCACCGCTTCTCAAGCCATGCTGTGGCAGCATCGCATATAAAGCAGAGGAAGATGGGCACGGATGTTAGCCCCGGGCCAGTCTTCCTCAGCAAAAAAGAGGAGGATTGGCAACGGATGTTAGCTCAGGGGTAGTCTTCCTCACCAAAAAAAAAAAATAGTTAAGATGATACATTTTAGTTTTGTGTATTTTATAATTTAAAATAAAAACTAGTATGATATAAGGAGAGGCAATTATGACCACCGTTTTATAGAACAGGAAATAAATTCCCAAGGTCACATAGCTCAATAGTGGCTGATTATATTTTTCTTAAAGATTTCTACTATAACTATATGTATTGTAATAAGTTTTAATTAATCTCTGAGGAGAGGTCTATGTGAGATAATGCCTCATTTATTTGGCATCATTAGGAAATAGGTGTTTTACATAATGAAGCAGCCAGAAATGGTAGCTAAACTTTTTAAGTACCAAAACTTTTAAACTAGCTTGCACAGAAAGCTTTCTAAAATGCAATACATACTTGGCTAACTTCTCACACACAATCTGTGTAACATGATTTCATGTGTTCTTGGTGTTTCAGAGTTATTTTATCAATTATTAAACAAGAAAACTAAATGAGATAACCATTAAAGGCCCTTCTGGCAGCAAAATTTTATGATTATGAACACCAATTACAGCACCACCCCCTGATAAAATGATGTAGGGGGCTGCAGTACACTAGGGTGCCCCTGAAATTTCTTTGCTATTTGTTCGTCTCTTTCTTCACCATTACTTCTCACTGCTGGCAGATGCTGACGATGACTTTCCCTAATTTAGTTGCTACTGCTAATCTGCAATGGCGAAAAAGTAAGTAATCAAGTCCTTGGGAGGTGTATGTGTGTGCGCGCACGTGCGCGTGTGCGTGCGTGCGTGTGTGTGTGTGTGTGTGTGTGTGTGTGTGTAGCCCTAAGCTAACATCCATTGCCAATCCTCCTCTTTTTGCTGAGGAAGATTGGCCCTGGGCTAATATCCATGCCCATCTTCCTCTACTTTATATGGGACACTGCCGCAGCATGGCTTGACAAGCAGTGCATCGGTCCGAACCCGGCATCCAAACCTGCAAACCCCAGGCCGCCAAAGCAGAGCAAGCGAACTTAACCACTATGCCACTGGGCCAGCCCCCAAGTCCTTGGATTTTTAATCCCAAAATGTCTTGAGTACAGCAAAATGTTCAATAAATATTGTTAACTTTGATGCATGGATTTTGTGGTATAACTACTTTCCAGATTTGGAAGCATTTTCTACTTCTCTCTTAGTGCCAAATCTTAATTGTCACTTTTCAAAGCTTGTGCTTGTGTTGAATGACTAACCACCCAGTTGGCAGTTATACTCTAGATAAGCGAGAACTTATTTCTGTACTATTGAAATGCCACTAAACTGAGACTAGGAAACAAATACAGTCATGCATCGCTTAATGACAGGAATACATTCTAAGAAATGTGTCGTCAGATTATTTCGTCATTGTGCGAACATCATAGAGTGTACTTACACAAACCTAGATGGTACAGCCTACTATACCACCCCTAGGCTGTGTGGTACTAATCTTATGGGACCACTGTAGTATATGCGGTCCGTTGTTGACCAAAATGTAATGCAGCACGTGACTGTAGATACTTAAAAAATACTACTTAATTGTGTATCATTCTATTTATTTTAACAAATTTAACAAACAAATAACACCCAGCACTGTTCTGAGCACTTAATAAATATTAGTCAATATTAATTTATTTACTCCATATAACAACCCTAAGAAACAAGTAGCATTATCCTCATTTTCCAGATGAGAAAACCAAGGCAAAGACAGATTAAGGCACTTGCACAAAGTCCCATTATTTTTAAGATCTGTATAAAGAAATAAAAACATGCTTTCATGCCTGTTTTTTTTTCCCCCTGAGGAAGATTCGCCCTGAGCTAACATCTGTGCCAATCTTCCTCTATTTCGTATGTGGGTCACCGCCACAGCATGGCTGATGAGTGGCATAGGTCCACACATAGGATCTGAACCCATGAACCCAGGCCACTGAAGCGGAGCACACTGAACTTAACCACTAGGCCACAGGGCCAGCCCCTCATGCCTGTATTCTTAAATAGCATATGAAACATAAACTGACCTCACTTAATAACACAAATTCATGATTACAAGTGGCACTCACTGTGATTTGGTGATGGTGGATGGAACTGTAGTTATCAATGTACACCCTATAAGCCAAAGTCACAAGGCAGTAGCCCTGGAATTTGTTTGGTTGGGCAAAATAAATGTGAAGCAAAATAAGATGGCAAAAAGAAGACTATCCTTGAAGTCAGGGAATCTTATTACATGTTATGCTATTTACTAAGCACATGCAAGTCATTTTATCTTTGGAATTAAGCTACCTTATCTAGAAGAAGAGGGGCCACCCAGTGGCGCAGCGGTTTAGTTCGCACTTGGCAGCCCAGGGTTCGCGAGTTCGGATGTCAGCCATGTGTCAGCCATGCCACAGCGGCGTCCCATATAAAGTAGAGGAAGATGGGCATGGATGTTAGCCCAGGGCCAGTCTTCCTCAGCAAAAAAGGGAGGATTGGCAACAGATGTTAGCTCAGGGCTGGTCTTCCCCACAAAACAAAAAAAAATAGAAGAGGGAACCAGATGGAGGAATATCTCCAAAGTCACTGCCAGCTCTAACATTATGGTTTTATGTTTTATTCATAGGCCTCTCATTTAAAATATAGTTAAACAAGAGATGAATGCTTACCACAGTTGAAAAATGGGGCTCTCTTTTTCCAGTTAGTATACCAAAGGCTAAAAGCAGACCTTGTCTCAAAAAGTTCTATTAGTGTCAACCCCATCACACAGAGCTTACCTAAATTTATTACTGTAGATCTTAGAAATGAAGTAAATGGAAGAGGGAAAGGAATTTAGAGGAAAGAGAGGAACCAAGATAAAAGTTAACACCAGGAAGGCAGAAAACAGGAGGCAGTAGACCTGTATTAGTGAAAAGATACTTCACTGACCATACCCTAAGACAATAAAAATGGGGGAGAGGTCTATTCTTTGTAAACAGGTTAATGTACCAGAGATGTACCATGCCCTGGCTGTTTGTAAACCATGATATCTGACACCAGTGAGAACACTGAAATACTCATACATTTTCAGTGCTTTAAAGTAGGGAGATTCTAAATGAATTAGATTAGATATTGCAATTGCTCTTTCAAATGAACAAATGCAGAGAGCAAGCTATTAACATCATGGGAAAAGAAGTTTCTCTTTGCTTATCTGTTCATCTACAGTAGCAGTTCAAACTCATCCAATAAACTTGAAAGGACAAGTGGAAAAATACCTGCTTGGACAAATGTCTCAGTTTTTTCTCTAAGAATCTTTTTAAGGCTTTGGTTATCAAACTACTTTGTAAAAACATAATGAAAAAAAGGAGCACAATAAAAACCTCATACTAAATTTCTCCTCTTGGCCAAAAGAAACTACTTTCACACGCTAAGCAGAGTCATCATTGTCTTTTTTTTAAACATTGCACACTATGACTCAATTGTTAAATTGCCAAAATTCACACATTTGACAAGTGAGAAGATATGGCCAATAAATATACAAGCTGGTCATTTTTCTTTCCAAGAACTTTTAATTCAATATGAAACCATTATTACCAATACTCTTTTTTCCTGTTGGTAGCATTATCATGCCTCTTACATTTCACTAGTAAGTGGAATTACTGGTAGTAATATTACTCTTATATTTCAATTTACATTAGTAAGAAAAAAGAATGACAACTTTATTTTTTCCTGGTGAAGCATTTAAAATGAAAGGTAGATCTGGGGGGAATTTTGATGAGAAACAGGATATTTCCATGGTCTTAAAGTGTATCCTCACAAACAGCTCATTAGTTGTAGGGGGAAAAACTAGTAATTATACAACGGAGAAATCAGAGGACACCTTGACTGAGTGACCAAAATTAACATCACATTGAGGCTTAGATGGACATCATGTGCCTAAAGAAGTGATACCGTGAGGAGGACACAATATCCCCTATGTAGTATTTCAGCTGAGAATGCATAAACCAAATCTAATCACGAGGAAACATCAGACAACCCAAAATGAGGAACATTCATTAAAAAAAAACAGGGTATTTTTCAAGAATGTCAACGTCATAAAACACAAAGAAAAGCTGTAAAAATGTTTCAGACTAGAGGGGGCTAGAGACATGACAACTAAATGCAGTACCTCACCCTAGACTGGATCCTGTACTGCAGGGCAAAAATGCTATAAACCACATTATTGGGTCAACTGACAAAATACGAATAGATAAAATCTATGAGGTATCAGTTTTTAATGTAACAAAGTTAGTAACTAAACTAGCCATATAAGAGAATATCCCTAGTCTTAGAAAATACAAGTATTTAGGAATAAAGGGCCATGGTGCACATATCTTACTTACGTAAGGTGACACACAGGGTTCACGAATGATAAAGCAAATGAGATAAAATGTTAACAGTTTGATCTTGGTAAAGGGTATATGGATGTTCTTTGCAATGCTTTTATTCCTGAGACTTTCCTGCAAATTTTAAATTATCTCCAAATAAAACATTTTAAAATGACAAATTTTTAAATGGGGATAATCAAATATCACCATCTCCTGTATTATATCAAGGACATCTAGAATTAAAAGATTATCCATGCCACTACTACCTATTACCTACGATAACAATGAAATTCAGAAACACACTCCATCAGAAGGAGGAATTCCGACAACTAGTTCAGGAGCAAGTCATTGCTATTTCTGTTCAGCCCTTTAGTACTCTAAAAGGATACTAACTCACAAATGTCTTCTAATAGAAAAATCCATTTTATAGTTTTGGTATAAGGAGAAAGCCTCTGGGCTATAAAATTGGCATTTTAAAATCTACTCCAATGTTTTAGTATTTATTGATAAGCTGGGAAATGAATTAAATATAGTGTGCTCTTCCAAGTCTAAGCCCCTCTTAGTTTTTAGGAAACAATACTACTTTAAGATATTTTCCTCTTCTTTTCTTTCTAGGCACTTAACACAGTTGTTACCATCGTGAATACATACATCATATCTGAGGATATCTCCCTAAAAACACTCTTTGTAAGGGGCTAGAAAAGATATACTCATTCACTATAGTAGCATTTCAAGGGTCATATAATGTTCATTTTCTCCCAATTTTAGAACACTTTGGACAATCTTTTCCTAAACAATATCCCCAATTTTTCTCAGTTTTATGTGCAAATCTGGATTTATTTCCAACTACAGACATAACTCCTTCCCCCACGATGTCAGTTTAAAAGCACATGTTAAAAGACTCATTTGAGCAGTCAAATCTTACTAAGCATAACATCTCACAAAGAAGAACATCTCTCAAAATTCCAGTGGGCTTGTTTGTGGGTTTTTTGTTTGTTTGGGGAGGGAGGGGTTCTCTTCAGTACTTACTACACAGAATTAAGTAGTATGCAAAAATTTTAAATTTCAGGTTCCTTAGGGGCATAATAATTACAGCTTCTTTTCTTCAAATGGCCCAAATTCTCAAAATAGGCCATCATTCCAAATAAACTAAACTCAGAAATTATTTCTCTGAAGTAAATCAAATAATAAAAAACTCGCTGCAAAATCATAACATTCCAAGATTATCCTTCAAAAAAAGGATATAATTTGCAACAACACTGACCCAAAAAAAGCTTCCAACTCTTCAAAAAACACTAGCCAAAGAGATAAAGGCATCTTTAGATTCTTGCATGGACAGGCGCCCTGTGCAGACTACGGTCTGGATGCCAATGTTTTTCATCTAGTCTGCCAACTCAAACTGACTGGCAGCAGCTTCAACCTGGGCTCAGTGAGTGATGTGCTCCTTCATCTGTGTTGTCTACACAGAAGAGGGAGAAGTGGTTGCAGCTCTCATGATAGGCATTTATGATTCTGGCCTAGGTATCCTACCACAGGCAGGCCAATTATAAAAGCCTGCTTCAAAGACAATCCAGCCATCAACAGCATACATAGATAATGAATCTGTGTTGTACTGATTCACAAACACCTATTACTGTTTACCTTTTCCTCTGTGGTCTTATAAACCCACAAAGCTACTTTGACTGTGCCATTATTCTTTTATTTATTCACTCATTTCAACAACAGAGGGAAGAAAATATACACTATTTAAAACAGAGGAGATAATGTGGGTGATTGGGTATCCAAGATTTCTCTGAAGTAGTGACAATTAAGCCTCTAATTTAAAATCTACATAGGCTAATAGGACAGGTTCTGCAGATCACCTACCTATTGTGCTACTTGAAAATGAGTAAGGAAATCTAAATTTCAGCCCCAGCTGTCACTTTTGATTATATATAGACACAGAGAACTCGGAAAAACTCTTACTCAGAATGCAAAGGGTCTGTCTCCTCTCCTTACTGCTTCTCCTAAGTTCCTATAGCTAATTCACTTCCTCCATCACTTCAAGTGTTTACCACTCCCTTCCCTCTGCTTTTCTTCTTTCCTGAGTCTCAAAAGCTACTGTAGATAGGGGTTTCTGCTCCCAAACAGCTGGCCTTTAATAAAAAGTACATTCCTTTCATGTATGAGGCAAGCAGACCCACTTCAAACCATAAGATCTAATATTTAACTCTTAACTGCTGTACGGGTACTCACAAACCACTCAAGCACTGCCTCCCAGCCGTCAGAGGCACTCTTGATGTACTTCTGAACTGAGGACCACTCCTGAACTCTAAGGGTCGAGGAAAGCAAGTCTCCAGGTTTTAGTGTTAAAATTGCCAGGTGTTTTTGTTTTGTCCTTTTTTGATGTTGTTAAATTTATGGTAAATTGGCGAGCAGTCAGGTTTGTCTTGGGGTGGACTGGGGGTGGACAGTTTATTTTTCCAGTTAACTATTGGTAGATTTTATTTATACTGTCAGGATATACAATACCCCCAAACAGTAGCAGCAGGGATTTTAAAACAGTTCTTTTTGGGTGGCAACATTAAAACTAAGTGCAAGATACTATGTTTTCTTTGACATTAGGCTACGAAAACTGAATACGACGGATGAAAATTCTCTAGATAAGAACTTTTTATAAAGCATAATGGCATAGGGAACTCTCTAACTACTAATTTGCCTGTCATTCCAATCCAATTCATTTCAAACAACTAATTAATCCTTACTGCCTACTAATACCAATAGAGCTACTTTGCAGCAATCTCCTTTACAAAGACAACTCTTTAAGATTAAAATATTCTCAAACCCACAATTTCAATTAGTAGCCTGAAAACTCTCATTCCTGCTAACCTCTATTCCCGAAGAAAATTCATTTCAAAAGGTCTCTAATGGGGGCCGGTTCAGTGGCACAGTGGTTAAGTTCGCACGCTCTGCTTTGGTGGCCCAGGGTTCGCAGGTTCAGATCCCAGGCATGGACCTACACACTGCTCATCAAGTCATGCTGTGGCAGCGTCCCATACACAAAACAGAGGAAGACTGGCACAGATGTTAGCTCATGGCCAATCTCCCTCACCAAAAAAAAAAAAAGAAGTCTCTAATGTCTATTTCCTATGTTCGCTATACCTTTCATTAACAGCACTTTAATAATGGTTTTACTAAATCTATATCCAAAACTGAAGAAAATCTATATCTATATATGTATAAATCTATAGATATATATCCTTGCTGAAAAAAAATTCAACTTCTTTGTAAAATAATTTGCTAGTGAGCGTCCTCAGTCAACTACTCAACAACCACATCACAGCATTTTCAATTAGATATTCAGAAATTCTGATGATGCAATAACAATACAAACATGGACCCCAAAAGAAATCAGTGCTGGAGGGCTTTAGCAAATACAGTATTTGCCAACATGTGAAGTCACTAATATGTCTGGATGCACTTCCCATGAACACCAAGGTTCCACCATAAATCTTTAATAAACACCTGCATCCTTATATAAAAAGAGTACTAATCTTTACATGTAGACCACAGCAGGTTCTAAAGTCAGAAGCATGAGGTGCGGGGGTATTAGCATACAAGTCACATTTTCAGGCCTTGATACTATTCTACTAGTTGGTCTCTAGACATTTCAACTACTTTTTATTTTTACTTTTCTTTCTAACTTAAATACTTCATCAAAAAGAAAGTGATTTTCTATATTTAAAAGTTTCTCTCCCTCTTTCTGGGAAGAACTGGGTATTTAGGGAACTAGAGTGAGAAAGAGACTTATTTTTCACTGTATGCCCTTCTGTGAGTGCATGTACAGCTTGTTCAAAAAAAAAGTTTCCTTCAAATCCTGAAATAGGCTTCTATTACTGAACTTAACAAGGGGGATTCCTAGAACCACCCAAATGTTACAAATCACTAACTTATGTATGAAACAAAAGTCCTTTAGTCTTAAGAAAAACTCCCTTAAGAAAAAGCGTCAGCATATATAACAAATTTTTAACCTACAAACAGTAAAATGAATTTTGTACTCTTTAAAACAGAATAAGAAAGCCTAGTCTTTATCAAGATCTATTAAAGTAAGCCAGAATCAGAAGAATAATAAAATAAAAATTTGAAAGTAATTAATATTGCCCATCCTAGAAAAGCAAAATCACATAGCTGATTAATAATCATTTGAGTATAGTTTAAAGAATCCCAGTGGCTGTGGAGTTACTAACAAGAGGTCCTGTTCATTTTTCTCAGGTTATGGATATTAAAACATAATGAAATAGAGGTAGTGTTAGTCTGGTGGTTATGACTGGGATTCTGGAGACAGTTACACTAGGTTATAACTCTGGTCTTACCACTTGCCTAGCTAGCTATATGTCCTTCTTGCATCTTCCTTAACTTTGCAAAGGCTCACTTTCCCCAAATGTAAAAGTAAAATGGAGATAACAGTCTCTATCTCATAGAGTTGTTTAAAATTAAATTAATTAAAACACACACAGCATTTAGAACAATGCTTGCTTCAGGCATTGATACATTCAGTATTTGCTACCATCATCATCACACAGGGTCCATGAAATGTGATGTAAAAAGGCAATTCACAGGGTTCTGGGTAAGATTAGGTAAGCACACTCCATCCTGACCCTTCCACTAAATGTAACTAAAACCCTGGACAGATGCAATGCAGCAGCTCTCTGAGGACTCTGAGTGGCAGCAGGTAGATTTAGAAGGAAACCAGAACTCAAAGCACAAGCAATCTGGCACTATTTCCTAGTTTTTCTTTCCCCTAGATCTCCCAGCCTAGATTCAAATGCAGCCCAATTGTGAGAAATGTACACCAGACATGAACAAAAAAGCTCCAAGAGAAGTCTTTCCTTTTTTGAAGGGGGGGGGGGGGAGCAGGGAATAGGACAGAGAGTGGGAGAAATCCCTTGGATTTTTTTTCCCCTCTCTCCTACCACAGCCCCCAGACAAAACCAAGCCTGGAAGCATGAACACCTATGGCAGCTATGGCCAGGAAGGTACCTAGAGAGAAGGGAATTTTCTCTAACCATAGGGACTGTGGCCCAAAAAGTGCTGGGGGAAGGGCAGTTAGAGGGAGGAATTGCTGCTGTTGTTATTGTTGTTTTGGTCTCTATTCTCCCTCCTACCATGTGGCCCCTGAGACAGATTCCGCTGAGGTAAGGGCATAGCAAAGCAGGGAGACTGAAGCCCCAACTTTCTAGCCAGAGGATCAGGAAGTGGGGGGGCAGGGCAGAGCTGTGAGTCAGGCAGTTATCAGGGAAATTCATAAAGGAACTAGAGAAATAGTCCCCATAAAGTTGTATACAAACTCCTGGGCTCATCCCTAAACTGTGATGTGTGAACGTGACCCTAAACAACATACCAAAGGCCTTGAGAACTAAACTATGAGGTAAACCACTTGCCAGGTTTCTGGTTAACCCCCTACGTGGGGTATAGGCAGGAATGATCCAAATAGTACTACTGAGGCTTTGAAAACTGGACTGACATTAGAACCAAAGCCCACAGAAGCAGGCAGGTTGGATCTTGTAGTCTGAACCTAACTGGGTTAAATACCTGCTAAAACAAAATAAAACAACAAATCAACATTCTCCATAGGATTTAAACAAAACCCAGAGTCTCATAATATTCCAAGTGTCCAAAATGAGTGAACATATGAAGAATCCAGATAATCTCAACAACTAGCAAGGGAAAAAGACATTTAACAGATGCCAACATCAAGATGACCCAAATGTTGGAAATACCAGACAAAGACTAGCTATCATAACCAGGCTCCAAGAAGGGTGAACACTCTTGAAATGAAAGGAACAGAAAGTTTCAGCAGGTAAATAGAAGCTATAAAATAGAACCAAATGGAAATCTTAGAACTGAAAAATACAACAACCAAAATTTAAAAAAAAAAATCACTGGATGAGTTCAATAGAAGAATGGAGATTACAAAGGAAAAACTCAATGAACTTGAAGATAGATCAACAGAAATTGTCCAAAGCTGAACAAAAGAGAGAAAAAAATGATTCATTAAAAAGAAAAAAATCCACAGAGCCTCAGGGATCCATACGACAATATAAAAAGGTCTGGGGGCCGTAGTAGTTAAGTTGGCGTGCTCCACTTCTGCTGGCCCGGGGATCAAAGGTTCAGATCCAGGGCTCGGACTGACACACAGCTTGTCAAGCCATGCTGTGGCAGCGCCCCATATAAAGTAGAGGAAGATGGGCACAGATGTTAGCCCAGGGCCAATCTTCCTCACACACACAAAAAAAGTCTAACATGTCATTGAAATCTCAGAATAAGAGAAAGAGAATGGAACCAAAAAAGACCAAAGCAATCTTGAGAAAGAACAAAGCTGAAGGCATCATGCTCCTGGATTTCAAACTCTGTTACAAAGTTATAGTAATCAAAACAGTATGGTATTGGCATAAAAACAGACACATAGATTAATGGAACAGAACAGACACCCTAGAAACAAACCCATGCAGATATGGTCAATTAATTTACAATAAAGGAGCCAAGAATGCACAATGGAAAAAGGAAAGTCTCTTCAATAAATGATGCTGGGAAAACTGGACAACCTCATGCAAAAGAATGAAACTGGACCACTATCATATACCATACAAAAAAATTAACTCACAGTGGATTAAAGACTTGAACGTAAGATCTGAAACCAGAACACTCCTAGAAGAAAACATAGGCAGTAAGCTCCTTGACACAGGTCTTGGCAATGACTTTTTAAATATGACACCAAAAGCAAAAATAAAGTGGGACTACACCAAACTAAAAATCTTCTGCACAGCAAAGGAAACCATTAGCAAAATGAAAAGGAAACTTACCAAATGGGAGAAAATATTTTCAAATCATATATCTGATAAGGGGTTTATATCCAAAATATACAAAGAACTCATACAACTCAACAGCAAAAAATAAATCTGATTAAAAAATGGGCAGAAGATCTGAATAGACACTTTTCCAAAGGCATACAGATGGCCAATGGGTACATGAAAATGTACTCAACATCACTAATCACCAGGGAAATGCAAATCAAAAACCACAATGAGATATCACCTCACAGCTGTTAGAATGGCTATTATCAAAAAGACAAGAAATAACAGGTATTGGCAAGGATGTGGAGAAAAGGGAATCCTTGTGCACCACTGATGGAAATGTAAATCGGTACTATTGGTCACTACAGAAAACTGTATGGAGGTTCCTCAAAAAATTATCCAGTAATTCCACTTCTGGGTATTTATCTGAAGAAAATGAAAATACTAATTATATGCACCCCCATGTTCACTGCAGCATTATTTACAATAGCCAAGATACGGAAACCTAAGTGTCCGTCGATAGAATAAAGAAAATGTGGTGTGTGTGTGTGTACATACATATATGTACACACACACAAAGGAATATTATTCAGCCATAAAAAAGAATGAAATCTTGCCATTTGTGACAAGGATGGACCTCAAGAGCATCATGCTTAGCGAAATAAATCAGACAGAGAAAGACAAATACCATATGATCTCACACATGTGGAATCTAAAAACAAAAAAACCAAGCTCATAGATACAGTTGATACACTGTCCTAAAACAAGTATAACGATAAAAGACAGTAACGGGAATGGATCACTGGCTAGAAAATTCATGCCTATCTACAGCAAAATTCTATAAACTAATGGATTTGTTTGTGATTTGGGGACAACAGACCTTGACTAAGGGACTTCTATCATTTGCTGAATGGTCTAGATTGTCAATTTTGTTCAACCAAATGCTGGTGGGGGGCGGGGGGGGAGCATACCAACTCCTCCACCAGGAGATTACAGGTGGTAACCATCAATGTTTTCTGGTGCCTCAGGAACCATTTATTCTAACGGAAAATTTCCAGAATACAATAAATCAAAGTTCCACCCATACAGCTGCTTCCCTCAGGGTATCTTTTCTCTTTTGATTGTACCCTTGGTTCAGTTTTAAGCAGCCTGGAAATCTCCAACATTCACTAACTAGAGAATTAAAGATTAGATTAATCTGTGTTGGAATTTAGCTATGAGGCTTAGTTCATCAGGATGAACCAACAGGAGAGCATTATTTTTAAAACTGCCAGGCATGGTCCCCAAAGTGAAGAAAACAAGCTAAGCACATCTTGTACAGGAGGAAGATGCCATAACTATTGCTACCTCTAAAAGAATCTGACTAGGAAGGCCACTGGGAGCCGTTTAAGCTCTGCATCGCATATTGCCCTAACTTCTTTGAGACAGGATACCCTGTAGGAATTGAACGGACTCACTCAGAATTCCCAGGTCCGATATCATCCATTAACTACTTTTGCTTCCTGTTCAGCTCCATTTCTTTAAGGAAAGCTATACGGGAGTTTTTCTGCGCTAAGAAGAAATCTAACCGGTGACGAACATTTTACAGTTTTCTGAGTCTGCCTCATTCTAATTCCAGGGAAATAAACTTCACTGCTCACTGCAACTGTAATATCCCTGAGTGGCTGTTTAGATCTGCTGTTGAACAAATGTCAGAGACATTACTGAGAAGTTACCCAGAAACTGTCTCCTAATTTAGAATTTAACCCATGACTCCTACAGCTATTTGAAACACTTCAATATTAGAATGAAAAATCCTCTAAATGTAACCAAGGATTACAGCATATCATGCCAGATGACTGCATATACACAACCTCTTATCAATTTCTATCTGGAAGATAAATGAAGCTACTAAAACCCTGCTCCACAGATACATCATGAAACAGACAGGCAATCCTCCCTTCCTTATCTTTTAAAGACTAGCCCAGGCATCCCTGACAGCAGTAGTAGAGGCAAGAAAATGCTTATAAACACAATTTTGTTGTCAGATTCCGGAGGAAGCAAACTGTGGCACCTATCATTAGGATACATTAAAACCTGGATTTTAATTTATTAGTCCTTTATTGCCTACTTGAAACATTTTCCTGCCTTGTGGATTTACAACCTTATCTCCTCCCCTAATAACATCATGTGAACTGCTTTATTTTCTCCCACTGTAAAATGTTTAGTAACACTGTTTACTTTTTAAAATATTCAAGTTACTCATTCCCTAAAAACATCTTAAACTAGAGTACATCAAATCTTTTAGCTGTTTATTTATGTATCAGTAGAGACATCTCTGCTTCCATGTTTATCAGTTTGGCAGTAAAGTGGTGTGCTGCAGAAAATGCCATGGTCTGAATACATTCTCTTTCAATAGCTATTTTTCACCTCTGGCTCTCTCTGAGTGTCCCCAAAGAAACACTAAACACTAGAAAGCTACTCCATTAGCCTAGTCAGTGTTATCAGAATTGCTTCACAGTGAAACTCAGATCTTAAATGATGGACAGTCATGAAATACTGAGTCATTGTACACTGCTCAGGCTCCAAACTGCAGTGCCTTCTAGATGCTAACATCATTATTTATTCAGTAGCTGTCTACAACCCCATTTACTACCATCCGGGTGGGGAGCTTGGCACGGAATTAAAAGTGCAGGAAGTGGAGTGACAAGAATGTTTTCCAGTTATATGTGATTACTGCAACAAGAATACATCATTGTTATTAGCCAGGATACGTGTTGTTCATTTATACTGTTAATAACAATAATGATAATAGCACAACAGCATGCACGTTACTGGCCTGATTTTACAGAAAAGGAATCTTGAAGTCAAGGTCACAAAGTCACGCATACAGCTAAATACTGGCAAAACTGGCATCTGAACCCAGGTCTGAACTTCAAAGCCCTAATGTTACTTTCTACTCACATAAAATGCTTCAGGCATTGGAGGGTTATTTGTTGATAGATAAGCAAGGATCATTATTTGCACAGAAGATTGAAGCCAAGGTTAGCTTGCTCAACAACAGTTAACAAAATCCAAACTCAACGTTAATTGAGAGGTTGTAAACAGCTACTAAGCATATGCAGTAAAATACCAATTTAGTGCAATCACAATCTCTTCCACCAAGCCAAAACTAGTAACTACAACCAAATTTACCAACAGGAAGACATACCAATAGATGAGCAAACGTTTCAGCAGGCTGCTCCAAATATCCTAGCACATCTATAGTGGATTACGGCAAAGGACAGTCTGTTATTTTAGTTTCTCTCTCACAGTGACAGAAAACCTTCATCAAGAATCTGAAACTGGTCCCTAGTGCCCAGTACACCTCCATCTTGGAACACAGGAAACTTTCACCTCCCTCTGAAACTAAATTCCTACTCAGTGCTCACTTAAGGGGTGACAGGGGTTCCATTCCATCTACCCTCTAACTGGAGTACATGCTCCTGCCCTAATCCCCAGAAGTCACATCAACCACAATGGTAATTACCAACTATGGAGCATTCACTTTATGCCAAGCACTGTGCTGATTATCTTACTTCACACCATGAGCCCATGGGGCAAAATTCTCATTCTCAAATCACCAATGAGGAAACTGAAGCTTTGAGGGGGTCACAGAGCTCTGGCAGATCTAGAATTCAAATTTAGGCCTGTCTAACCCAACGTACTTAAACATTACCCTACACTGCTTCACTCTATCAAGTCAATAAATATGGAGCACCTACTGAGTCAGGCCCAGAGCTACATTTAGGGGGCATAAATTTCCAATTTCCAATTTCCAAACTACTCTCAGTCACAGGACTTGCAGGAGTTGTACTTACCAAGTGGCAAAGCAAGATCCTAAAGGATTTGCCTGTAAACATGGATTCATCATAGCTCACCTTTTTAATGGAATAGAACATTCAGGCTGAGAGCTGGAGTTGAATTCCAGACCTATCTAAAAACTGTCTCTTAACCTTTCTTTACCTTATATAACCCAATTAATAACTACTTAACAAAGGGGCCAAATGAATCATACAATGGATTGTGTCTGAAAGCACTTCATAAAAGTCAACTATTTCATTAACTAAATAAATGAAGATTTTAAATGAATGTCCCCTGTGTGTTGGAGACAGAGGAAAAGGATGATCAGGAAATAATAGGTTGTCTACGAACATTCTTTGTGTTAACTACCCTTAAGAACAACATGGTGTAGGTGGTAAAGCCATTTCCTGTCCTGTTTTATGGCAATGTCCACATGTTCCAAGATGAACTGGTGTCTTTGAGCACTATAAATCCACAAAAGACTGCACTAAGTGAGTCTCTAAGCAGATATCAAACAACCTAACTGGGATGTGAGGACTGAGGATCATACTTTATTTTTCCACCACACAGTAAAATAATCAGTAATGTAACCTGATAAGAGAGAAAAATAATATTCTGAGTCTAATACTATCTACATGTTTACTCCAGTACCTAAGAAAAACGCCAACTTAAATCCCAAGAAATGAGATATCCTTTATGTTTAAAGCACATAAATTACACATAACTTTTCTCTTCAGTAGAAAGATACTATATAAACCTAAACCAGATACTTTCCAGGGACAGAAACATCACTCTTCAAATTAAATAGCAAAGGCTTCCAAGCCTACAAGTCTGAGCCACATTGAACAGCCTTCATTCAGCTGCCTGAAGGGCCTATGATTAGGACCTCTTGTGGGCAAGCCTGCATTCTGGGCACAGATTCATGTACATAAGCACCAAAAATAAATCAAGATAGCCCAACTGCAATTCTAGAGGAGTAGAGAACATTCTGCTTAGTCCTTGTGTACAAAATGTTGGCAAAACAAGTAATCAGCAGAGTAAGATAATCAACACGAATCACTAGAAAGAAAATACAATGTTCTTTTGAAAAGAAACCAGGATTGAATTCTCAACTACTTCCTAAGTCTCTTACTACTCCTGAGGATAAAGATATGAATTGGAAGACATTTTAATTCTCAGTTTGTCTCACTGTACTTAAATACAGCATTAATGCCCTTTGCGAACAGCATTCTCTTTATATCATTAATTATACAATACATTTCATACTCAACTAATCCCTTTCTCTTCTAAACCCATTCCCCCTTCTCCACCCATATCGGCTACTTGTTGATCACAAAACCATTTCCCCACCGTTCACTCAAACCCTTAAAAACGTTGTTAACTACATATTCCCCCTTGCCCTGCACATCTGATTCAACCGCTAACTTGTACTCATTCTACTTCCACAAGCCCATCTTTCCCTTACTCCTTAACTCTCCCCCTCATTATCTCTCAACCAGACTTTTGTAATAACTTTGTAATCAATTTCCTTTTAGATGGTCTCCATATTGCTATTAAATTACTCCTTTGGAAACACAAGTCTGTCTTCATTCCCCTGAACAAAAATCTTCAATGGCTCCCCATGCCTACAGATTCAAACTCAGTCAAGGCTTTGTAGGAAGTGATTCAATCTACTTTTCCAGTCTTTTATTTTTTCCTTCACGCAGGTTACACTTAATCCAACAAAACTTCTTGTCCTCAATTGTGTCTTTGCTTCTCCTATTGTTCCTTCTTGAACATGAATGAACAATGAAATAATGAAAACCACTTTACCCTCAATGCTCAGCTCAACGTCCATTCCCACCACGGCACCACCACAAGTCAGCAAACTGCCCTTCTAAAACTCCCGCAATGTCTTAGTGAGGTGAGGGTGGGGAGACTCCCATAGCATCTTGTACCAAACTTAAAGCACTTAATATTTCTATCCTATACACGGCTACTATGAGCACATACTCTATCATAAATAACCTTGTCTGGTACATTTATGAATCATCTCCTGTCACAATGCCTTGCACACAGTTAAGTATACACAGAATAGACACACTTTGTTGTTACATTCATTCATTAATTTACTCAATATTTAGAGAGCATATTATGCACCAGGCACTGTTCTTTGCACTGAGATACAGCATTAAAAAAAGGACAAAGCCTTGCCCCTATGGAACTTATATTCATAAAGGAGATGAATACAATAAACAAGATAATTTCTGACAATGGGAAGTGTGGTAAAAACTATAATGGAGTTGATATGATCAATCCTGACTTGAGAAGATACCTACCATAGATAGGATGACAAGAAAATCTAAAGGCTAAAACTGGTCAAACCATTTGGCCCACTTTGTGGACCTCCAAAGAAAATTATAAAAATGAAAATTTTAGGCACAAACATTTCAATCAGTGGAAAATAATGTCTGTAATCAAAATATACATCTAAGAGTTAATTAAAGCCTATAACATCCATTTGATTGAATATTTTTAAGAAAACGGTAGATGTTAGTTCCTTAGATTGAGAGAGGAGGGGATCAAGAGTTCCACTGTGAACTGACTGAACTTGAGTTTTCTATTACCCACCAAAGTAGATACATCAAGCAGACGACACGAGATCACTCAGTATATACAGCATGATCCTGTCACTGTTATCAAGAAAGCATTTGAGGCATTATGCTAAGTCAAATAAGTCAGACAGAGACAGACACGTATCTGTGAAATCTAAAACAAAAAACAAACTGAACTCACAGATAAAGAGAACAGATTGATGGCTGCCAGAGGTGAACGGTGGGTGAGTGGGTAAAATGAAAGAAGGGGGTCAAAAGGTACAAACTTCCAGTTATAAAATAAATAAGTCATGGGATGTAATGAACAGCATGGTGGCTATAGTTACTAACACATAGTGCATATTTGAAAGAGAAATTTATTGCTTTTATTAAGATTTTTTGCTATTTATTGCTTATTAAGATTTATTGCTAAGAGAATAAATCTTAAAAATTCTCATCAAAAGAAAAAATTTATATCTATGTGCAGTGACGGATGTTAACTAGACTTATTTTGGTGATCATTTCAAAATATACACAAATATAGAATCATTATACACGTGAAATTAACATGTTATATGTCAATTATATCTCAATTTAAAAAAAGCATACACTTGTACATAAAGGATAGGAGAAAATCAGACAGATATACAGCTTAATATTAATAGTGATTAAATCTTAAAAGTATTAAAGACAATTTTCCATTTGTAAATATGTATTATTTTTTAAACAATATGAATTATGTGCATTCTTTTTAAGAAACAAATGTTTTAAGTTTTTAAATTCAGCCATTGAATGAAGAAATAAGATCAAGATAAGGAAACCAAAAGCTAGTGGAGTGAAAGAGCTAGATTTTGAAGGGAAAAAAAAGTGGGTTTCCTCTATTTCCTAGTTTTTCCTCTGAAACAAACCATTTAGAAATAATAAAGTCTATATATTTGCATTAAAACATTCTCCAGACAAAATGAGCTTTCGAGAAAAAGATAAAGAAAAAGTAGGCCTAATGATCAGTGTCTAAACCAGAGCTTAAGCCATCTTAAGAGAGGAATCTCCTGCCAAAAGCTCTTTCTGGCCCAGTCCACATGCAGTCTATAGAGACCACTTCTCATGTAGGAGAGAATGGGCTAACACAGACACAGAATATTGTCTGTAGGAGCTTGCAAATTTACGGCTGTCAACAGGGATTAAACCCACTCTAACCTTAAATTCTGGTTAAAAAACTACAACAAACACATGCAAATGGACAGCAGTATTATGGTCTTCTCCAAATATAAATTATAATCTAAGCATAAACTTATACAGGGCACCTAAATTCCAGAGGGCGGGTACTATGGCCAAGGTACTCTTTTCTTCCTGTTAAGATCAGTCTACCTTTCCACCTCTACCATAAAGCTGCAAACCACTCAGTTTTTGTTCTGGCAAGAGGCTGGAATTTTATAACCAGCATCTTATATTGGAGTCCTTACACTTTTATTTAACTCTATGATCTATGCCTAAGAGTGGTACAAGAAAGCACCACTCACTCTCAAACAGCAAGGTTCTCATGGTGATTGTTCACTCTTCACAAATATCAAAACTGAAGAACAGGGAAGTTAAATGACTTGTCCACAGTCCCGCCATTAGTCAATGGTGGGACAAGCAAAAGGACAACTCATATTTCCAACTCTTTGTTCAAAACTGTTCCCACAACAAATACTGTAATTATATACTGACCAAGAAGAAGTAAATCAGATCTAATTTCATCTTCTAAAAGGAAGAACCATATGAGTACGTCCATCACTAATTACTAGCCTCCTCTGAAGGCTGAAACATTTTTCTTACCAGCCCATCTCTGCTATCAATTAAATTCAACATGATAAATTATAACATGTTCAAAATTTTCCCAAGAATTAAACAAACAAAAAAGGCCTACTTCCTAAACAAAAGCTACTATTTAAAATATAATCAAGAGAAATCTAAATGGTAATTGAACATAACAGCTAATAATTACTACTACTCCAGACACCTAACAGTCACCTATGCACTAGGCACTGTGCTAAGCACTTTGTATACATTCACTTAATTCTGACAACTACTTTAAGAGGCAGTTCTATGATCATCTACATTTTACAGGGGAGGAGAAAATGAAACATAGAGACACTAACACAAGTGATACATGGCCAAGTCAATATTCAAATTCAAATCCAAATCTGTCGGACTCCAGAACTCTCATTATTTTTTTTTCCCCCGGTGGGGAAGTTTAGCCCTGAGCTAACATCTACTGCCAATCCTCCTCTTTTTGCTGAGAAGATTCGCCCTGGGCTAACATCCGCACCCATCTTCCTCTACTTTATATGTGGGATGCCTGCTACAGCATGGCTTGATAAGCGGTGAGTAGGTCCGCGCCGAGGATCTGAACCTGAGAACCCTGGGCTGCCGAAGCAGAGCACAAACCTAACTACTATGCCACCAGGCTGGCCCCCAGAACTCTCATGCTTAACATTATGTTACACTTTGCATACTGAAATATAAGCTCATAAAGACATTTTTTCTTAATTTTGTACTTTGAATATAAAAATATTTGTCCATTTGAAAAGATATTTGAGCACCTAGTATGTACCAGGCACTGTTTCAGGCATTTGGAATACATCAGCGAACAAAAAGAGACAGAAATCCGTGCCCTCGAGGAGACAGTACAGTAATGCAGAAGCTAACAAGAAGTGCTTCCATATCATGCCTTGTTCTGAACACTGTTCCAAGTGTTTTATAAGTATTGACTCATAACTCCATGAGGTAGAAGGTGCTATTATTCCTATTTTACAAGTAAGGAAACAGACACTGAGGGGTTAAATAACTTGTCAAAAATAACACAAGTGGAAGAGTCAGGATTTGAACCCAAATAGTCTAGCTCTCAGCTCCTAACCTCCATGCCATTCAAAGTCATGTAGCCACCTAATTTAAACATATTCCAAATAAATATGTCACCATATCAACCATACCACATTCATATACCAACATATTTAGGCTCAAAATATATTCTTAAAGTAATACTACTTTGTTGGTAGGTGCTAAAGTAATTGTTATCAAGTAAATTGTTAAAAAAGACATTTTTAGTATCATTTTGTCAATCATCCAATTTTGGGGGGGGTTTATTGTTGTTTTACAAAAAATGATTATTTTCTAACCCAGTTTAGGAGGAAAGCCTTCCATTTTCAAGCAGAAATGTCACTACTTAGATACCTGAAACCTGAATTTTGCCAGTATTATCATTTTTTAAAAATACAGTATTCTGGAGCCAGCCCGGTGGAATACTGGTTAAGTTCATGTGCTCCACTTCTGGTGGCCTGGGGTTCGCAGGTTCAGATCCCAGGCGTAGACCAACACACCGCTTGTCAAGCCATGCTATGGGCCAATCTTCCTCAGCAAAAAAGAGAAGGCTTGGCAACGGATGTTAGCTCAGGGCAAATCTTCCTCACAAAAAAAATAATAAAATAGAAAATACAATATTCTTAGAGATGATTTTTAAATAAACCCTAAAGCTTTGTTGATTTTTTTAAACTTTTTTTTAAAAAGTTCCTTTCAGGATATAAAATAACAATGTTATTCTAGTATCCAAAACTGAGTAAACAATGAAATGGGATCCAAATACAAGATCCAATATCTAACTTAAGAAACAGTGTAACCTCAAAAAAAAAAGCACAATAGAATGTAAGACTTGTGGTTTTGACTTTGAAGAAAGAAATTCACTCAATTACTCCATCAGGGATGTCAACTTTGGTTTGTCACATCTTAGAAGAACTAAATGCTAAATGCCTTAAATTATACTTAATTTTGACCTATTCCGCAAATAGGTTAATATTTTTTCCTTAGTTTTTTTCATATACAAGCTTAAAGGACATGAATCAACTTTTATAATATAATTATAAATGATACTCAAATTATTAATTTTAAAAAATTCATATGCCACAGCCTCACAAAGTAGTCTACTTGGCAAACTTTCTTAGCCTCCAGTTTAGAAAAGAATGTTTTTTAACACCATCCCCCACCCTCCCGCCAAAAGAAAGCAGCATCCCACTACAATAGGACAAGATTAGGTAAGGACTGCATGGAAATATATCAGAATCCTGGAATACTAACTCCTAATGTAATCCAACAATACGTTTAAAACAAATTTGATCAAAATAGCTAAAGGGGATGAGGTGCATTTATATGGCTTGCCTACAAAGTTCAATAAAAAAGAAAACTGAAAAAAGAATTATGTTCTCTATAGTCTCAGCAGTTGCTGAAACATAAATAGGTACTGCTTAAAACATTAAACACAGAAACAGAGCAATTTTCTAACATGATGGTTTAAAAATACTGCTGGTTTACTTTACCTTATCAACAAAACTAAATATGTTTTGCCCTAAAAATACCACAGGACAAAGTGCTTAACTAAAGTCCAACTTCATACATGAAATCTGTTCAGAAGACCTTCTCAGAAGTGCATACTTTCTGGAACGCAATTTGGCCATTTAACATGAAATATGTTCATATCCTTTGACCCACTGATGACAACTCTGGAGCCCATCTTCAAGAAATGCAGATCCAATTGCTGTACAACAGCAAAACCCTAGAAATCACTCAAATGTCCAATAATGAGGAAATGATCAAATATACTATGATATATCCACAAGATACGACATGATAGAATAAATTATGAAGGCATTAAAAATGGTTTTAGGCGTAGAAAACTGCATACACCATAATTAAAGGAAAACAAACCAGGACACAAACATTACAAATAGTACCATCTCAAAACTTTTTTAAAAAGGCATTTGGATGTATACATTTTCAAAAAGACAAAAAGAAAATACTTTGAAATGTGGACAGTAGTTAACCTTGGATGGAGGAGATAACAAGAGGTTTCTTCTACTTTATACTTTTCAAATTTCTACTAATGCCCCTGTATTATTTTGATAATCAGAAAAAAAATCTCCTAAAAATAATATTTAAGTAACTTTTACAGTTGCAATGCATTTTGTATCCATGTCCAGTGACCATTCACTTTATCTTTTTAGAAACTTAAAAAGTTCTTTAAGTTTTGCAATATCCTCTAAGTCAGTAATTTAACATGCATTATGCACTTGAACAGCTTCTTCACGAGAACATTTGGCTTTCAGATTCCAGGTCTGCAGGGAAAAAATAATAGGAGAGGGGACAGGGATAAAGAATTCTGAAGAGTTCTTGGCAAGATGCCTCATGTTCCACAACTCCGAACCTATATTTGAAGACTACGTCATTGGAAGGCCAGCTTCCATAGTAAAGTTTCAGATTTGTTCAACTTTAGACTTGAGCCACAGCATATTTTCTTTAAAGACTGTTTTTGCCATTCTTACCCCAAAGTAATTAAATAATAAGCACTCTGATCAAACAGAATTATTTCTGCTTTTCAAAGATATTAAACATAGTTCAATAACCCAACGATGCCTGTTAGCCAGTTATTTAAATGTCCAAACATAATATTATAATGCTCCAGTACTCCTACTTTCCATAGATGATCGTTCCTTTCCTTAATCCATGTCCTCAAATACATACACACACACACACCCACACAGATTGTGTACATATAGTCCTCAAATGTTAATCAACATGCTTAAGATGCTTGAACTTAAAATGCCATCCAGATTCATAAAAGGAGTATATTTATATGCAAAACAGATTTTTAAATGATTAATGTATCACAATTCACAGCTCTGTGGTTCTAAGCTCTACAGAGACAGACAAGAAAAACAGAAAGTACAGTGGCCTTGGGTTCTAATTTTATCTCTGCTACTAATTAGCTTTGCTGCCTTAGGAATTTCACTTAACCTTTCTGGATCTCCTAGCTACATTTATAAAATGAAGGTAAAATTAAACCACTCATTTAAGGTTTCTACCAACTCTTACAAAATGATTCTACCTTCCGATTTCTACAATCTTCCCAAATACTTCCTTTACCTAATTCTCAGCAGTAATAAACTTTTCTTTAGATTAACCCTCAAGGTATTAACACTTCACAAAAATGTAGACAAATTTTTATATTACTTATTTCAAAATACACACTGTCTATAAAACTTATCCTATAACATTGGTAAATCCTATTAAACATTTCTTATTAACTATCCTATAACCCACTGACGAGGCTCAGTAAAAAACAAAAATTACTCAACATACATTACGTATAGGGCACATGATTTATTATGCAATAACGGCCAGAATACTTAGGAACGGGTAGTATTTCATGCCCTAACACTAATCAGAAAACTACAGGTGTTTCTTTTTTAATATACAAAAATTAAGTCTGTAAAAAACATATTATTATCTACGTTTAATAAACACTATGTATATTAAGTGTCTCCACATAAAATAGTAGATAAAAAGGATTATCATTTATGAAGTAAAACCATAACAATATGAACTTTAGGAATGAATGTCTCTGGAGGTAAACTGCCTAATTTCAGAATGGACCAAACCCTACATATAAGTAGTTCAGTTTCGCCAACCTTTTGAGAAAGTTAAACGACATCTATTACGTTTTTCTTAATTTTTATGGCAGAAGATATAGCCACGTTTTAATCTGGTGTTGACAAAAAGCTGATTTTTACTAAAAGAAAACTGGCTTCACCCGAAGCTTTTCATACCTGGGAAGTTACTTGTTGAATCGGACTAAATAAATGGCCAACTTTCTAAAGTGACACACAGTGCTCAACATATCTATATTTCTGAGTCTGTTAATCAAACATTTTATACAAAATATAAAGAACACTGCAGTGGATTTTTTTTAAAGATAAGGCTTAATTTACTATTTTGGACACATTGCTTCCATCTAAAAGTCTGTCAAATCACCTTTAACTACTAGCCTTTTCCTCACCCTCAATATATTCCATAAGAATCACAGATTAGGTCCAAGCCTCAGGTTTCTAAAAAAAAAAAGGTATGAAGTTTACTGAGGTCTCTTCTTCTCAGCATCTTAAAGGCCATAGGCTATTACAGTCCACATGTTTTTATTAACAGAACCTAATTACATCACTATATTCCAAAAGGAATAGTCTAATGTTAAAATAATAGTGGAACCACTGGTGCATTTTGAATTCAACAGCTTTCCAGAAGTTTCATTGTTGTTAAAACAATTGAGCACAAAAAAGAAAGGGGGCAGTACGTGATACAACCACTTGCCACGATCCATAAATCCACTATGGCAACCCACATTTGGGTACATACACAGATTCAAAGAAGAAAAAGACCCCAGCTAATTCCCTTCTGAATTTTTCAAAATATTGTTTCTGCATCAAACAAGTGTGCCCATTACAAGTAATAACAATGGTTACCATTGACCTAGCCCCTTCTAGCGGCAGGCATGGTACTAGTACTTCACATCTGTCATTTTATTTACTCCTCAGAGTAACTCTGTAAGAAACATATTATCATCTATGTTTAATGGAAGAGAAAGCAAGGACTGAAAGAGGGTACAAGGCAGCTAAGTGGCAGAGCCAGACTGCAAACCCAGGGTTGCTTAACTTCAAAGTTTATGCTCATCGAGTTAAGCTACGCTGTTCACTCAAAACATATGCATGAAAATCCTGCTTATGTTTTCAGACATTCCTCAAAGATTCACCAAACTTTTTTAGGTTTCCCAAGCATAACTATTTCTCTGCAAAAAAGACAATTGACTGTGTACATGATACAGCAAAGATCAGCCTGAGTGTAGCTGAGCTCACTTAAATTTTCTGGGATTCTCTTCAGAGTTGCAGTCTCCTTGTAAATCCTATCCTTTTGACAAGATTAAATTAATTTATAGTACACATAGGTTTATTACAAGTCCTAGTGTAGATACTTAGCCCAAAGCTTTTCCTTATTAATTTTAGTGGTATCAGACACACACTCCACTCTACCTCACCTGCTGAAAAGATAGTCATCCCAAGCCAAATAAAAAAAAAAATCATACTACAAAAACAGTCAAACAAGTAGGTAAATTTCTTTATACTTATATGCAACATTCCTCAAAGGAAGTTTGGATTTCTGCTAATCTCTTTTTCTCCAAGTCTTACTCATTCCTGTTGCTCTATTACTGCACGGACAAACACTCACAAGGTACGTATCTTCTCCAGTAAGAGAGCTGTGTTTCAATCATCCCTGTAACCAAACCAGTTGAACAGCTACTCTCCTATTAAATCAAGGTTTCAACCATCATCTAAAAGGTGGAAGAACTGCCGCCATCTCTCTTTAGAACAGTGCTAAAGCTCATCCCTGACAAGTACAGGCCCCTATCGGCTAAGACTGACTCACAGCAACTCCTGGGCAATCAAGAAAGAGTGACGAGAATCTGTCGTTCTTCTTCCCTCCCCAACCAACCAACCAAGCAAAATTTAATAACCCTCCTTCCACTCCATCACTGACGAATAAACAGCACATTGTATATCGGTTCCCAGGGCAATTTCCCTCCCAGACACCCGTTCCTTGGGCCTGCAATAAGCTGTTCCTGCCCAGTCCCTTCTCTTCTCTTCAAGTAAGAAACACCCTCACAAAACACCAGCCCCTCTTTTTCAAGGGAGTTAACTTGACGCTGATTGCAGATCCATCTTATCCTCTCGCGTAAGACAACTGGCTCCGGAAAAGCAGAGACCCCTAACTGGCTGCCTTAATAAAAGCCGTGGACTACTATACACTGCCTGCAAGTCTCTCTCCCCAGTTTCTCCCAGTGAGCGCAGCAGCAATCAACTTGATCCGGACCCCAAGGGGAACGAGGGAAAACCAACACCTGCATGACACGGGACAAGCTGCCCACAGAGTTCAGGAAGGAGCCCACGCCGGTCTCCTGCTTTCCTCACAAGAGAGCTCTTCGTCCCCCAGTGGCGACTTAGGGTGGCCCTCAATTCTTACGCCTTCTCACCGGACAGACAGACTCGCCGAATCCCACCCTTCGGCAAAGGGACAGGCTGGAGGTAACCCTTCAGCGGCCCCCACAGAACAAGCCCGAAGGAGACCCCAGTCGCTTGAAACCTGCGGCAAGCCCGATTGCCCCCTTTCCGAGGCCCGGCTGCCTGGAGGACACGGCCCTTTGGAGAAGAGGACCAAATGCAATTAACCCTTCAGCTGCCGGTCTCGGCGCCGCACCTCAGCCACCAACCCGCGCGGAACTCCGTCCTGGTCCTCGGCGAGATGCCAGGCACGGCTTGCACACATCCCCCCGACCCCACCCCAACACTCCCTTTAGCCCCATCGCGCCGACGGGAGCCCCAACCCGGGCCTGCGGGCCGACGCTGGGCCGGACGAGCCGGGGGCACTCACCGCGATGACATTGACGAACGTGGTCTTGCCCGAGTACTGCAGCCCCACGAGCGTCAGCTCCATCTCCTCCTTCCAGAACAGCGAGCGGAACCAGTCCAGCAGGCGGGAGATGAGCGCCAGCATGATGGCGGCGGGGACGGAGGACGGACAGGCGAGCGGGCGGGCAGCGGCGGCGACGACTTCCACACCGGCGCACCTCGGCCCGGACCCCTCAACGGCTCCTCCGGGCCCCGGCACGACACTGACGGACGCGGGCGGGCGGCGGCGCCGGAGCCAGGAAGCCCAGCGGCTCATATGACTCGCCCTACCCCTACGCTCGGCCCCGCGCCGCCGTCGGCGCCCACGCCAAGAGCGGCGCGCCCTGCCCGGCCAGGCGCGCCCGCCGCCCGCAGCGCCCCCTCGCGGGGACTCCCGGCAGCGCGGCGCACCGGCGGGCCGCCCTGGGGCTCCCTTTGCTGCCACCCCTCCTTCGTTCATTAGTGTTGATGAATTCATCTTCCATTCCTTCTACGATTGTTTATTGACAGTCTGCTCTTTGCAGAAAGACTTCAAGACTCGGGGGGATTCAGCATAAAAACCCCTGTTCTACACTTTTGGTAACAGCAGAAGATGGGAAACCACAAGTGTTTATCAGGAGGGAGCTGATTCAATAAACCTGATACGGGGCCGGCCTGGTGGTGTAGCGGTTAAATTCGTGGGTTCTGCTTTGTAGGACCAGGGTTGGCCGGTTGAGATCCTGGGCGCCGACCTACTCACCGCTCCTCAAGCCATGCTCAGGCAGCACCCCACATAGAAGAGCCTCAACTCTACAACTTTGTACTGGGGCTTTGGAGAGAAAAAAGAAAAAAAGAGGAAGATGGGCAACAGATATTATCACAGGGCCAATCTCCCTCAAAAACAAAATAAAATTCGTTGGTCCTTTTAAAAAATAACAATAATAAATAAATAATAAACTATACTAGGTCCTCAAGAAGGAAACCTATGCAGCTGTGAAAGGAGAACGAGGACGTTCTGTATACACTGGTATGGAATGATGTCCAAGAAATATTTTCGAGGAACATACGTGCAAGGTGCAGAATATGCATACAGTATTTGCAGTGTGAGTTGGGAAAATAAGAATATCACTACATAATGCAAATATGTATTGTATTTGCATAAAGAAGTACTGGAAGACTAATAAAAATGGTTTCCTATGGGGGAGGAGGACACTGGACGGGCAGAGGCAAGAATGGGAATGAGACTTCTCTGGATATCTTTTTATATCATTTGGACTTTTAACAATATAAATGAGTTGCCTCCTCAAAAGCCTAATTTAATTGAAAAATAAATAAAAATACTACAAGGCTTTCACGTTAAAAAACAACCCCTGCCCTCATGGAACTTACATTCTAGTGAGGAAACACGTAATATAAGAAAGAAATAAAGATAAGATATAATGCCACGTAGTACCGAGTTTTATAAAGAAAACTGAACAGGAGACAAGAGTGGCCGCTGTTCTAGTCAGAGTCAGAGTAGACCTCTCGGAGGAGGTGGCCCTGGTTTGGGAAGAAGGGAGAAGGAGAGCCAAGCACACGTCTGGTTGGAAGCACATTCCAGACAGAAGGGCAGAAAAGACCCTGAAGGGGAAGGAGCATGGAACACTCTAGGAATAGAAAGACAATCAGTGCGGCTCACTCGCATTGATAATGCAGGCAGTGGGAAGAGATGCAGACAGAGAAAAAGGCAGGGACCAGGTGAAACAGGGCATAGTGGCCCTAGTTCAGATTTTATTCTTGGTGTGATGAGAAGCCAGGAGAGTGAGCCAATTTACATTTTTAAATGTTTACTCTGGCAGTTCCATGGAGGATTGGCTGTAGGAAGGCATTATTGGTTGAATTGTGTCCCTGACCCTCAAAAGGTATTTTGGTGTCCTAACTCCCAGCAACTCAGAATGTGACCTTGTTAGGAAACAAGGCCACTGCAGATGTAATGCGTTATGATGGTCATACTGGAGTAGAGTGGGCCCTTAATCCAAAATGACTGGAAGAAGAGGAGAAGAGTCACAGAAGCAAGAAGGGAGAAAGCCGTGTGACGACAGAGGCAGAGACTGAAGTGTTGCAGCTGCAAGCCAGGGAACACCAAGGAATTGCCAGCGAACCTCCAGGAGGTCGGGGAGAGGCATAGAACAGATTTTCTCTCGTAGCCTCAGAAGGAACCAACATTGCCAATACCTTGCTCTTGGACTTTTAGCCTCCAGAACTGTGAGACAATAAATTTCTGTGGTTTTAAGCCACACAGTTTATATAAAGTTCTTTGTTACTACAGCCCTAGCAAACTAAGACAGCGGGAAAGAGCAGAAGCAGCATGATAGGTGCTGGACGTTCTGTGGGTTTGGACAAATGTATAATGACATATATCCATCATTATAGTATCCTAGAGTCCTTTCACTGCTCTAAAGATCCTCTGCTTATTCATCCCTACTCCAATACCCCAACCCCTGGCAAACACTCATCTTTTTACTGACTCCATAATTTTGCCTTTTCCGGAATGTCATATTATTGGAATCATACAGTACGTTGCCTTTCAAATGGGCTGTCTTCACTTAGTAATATGCATCCAAGGTTCCTCCATATCTTTTCACAGCTCGATAGCTCATTTCTTTTTAGTGCTGAATAATGTTCCATTCCCTGGGTGTACCACAGTTTATTTGTCCATTCATCTACTGAAGGACATCTTGGTTGCTTCCAAGTTTTGGCAACTATGAATAAAGCTGCAATAAACATCTGGGTGCAACTTTTTGTGTGGACATAAATTTCCAACCCCTTTGCATACATAGCAACTTTAACTTTCTTTAAAAAAATTTTTTTTTTATCTCTTTGCTTTTGCTCTACATTATAGGGGATTTATTCAGGATTATCTTCTAGGTTGCCGTCTAGGTCCTCACCTCCACCCGTTCTAGTATTCAGTCCATTTGGTATTTAATTTTGGTTATTTTAGTCAAATTCTTTTATTCTGCTTATTCCTTTTTCATGACAGTCTGTATCATTTTGTGGATGTAAAATATTCTCAAATAATATTGATGATCCTAAATTATTTTTTATTCAAAAATTATATCTGTGTCCCCTGAATTTTTTTCCTCCTTCTTGGGTCAGTTGTGTTTGTTCATCTCAATTCTTCTCTTCACTGTTTTCAGTTTTCCTTAGTTATCTGGTTCAGCTGGTCTAAATGCAATTTGTGGCAGTTCATATTCTTCCAAAGGTGGCCTCAGGAGTATATGCCATCTCACCTACTCTTCTTATAATGTGATGCTGACACTGTTCCATCAAGAGGTTGGGTCTATGTTCCCTCCCCTTGAATTGGGAAAGGTTTGTCTACAGTAGAAGTGAGGCTATATGACTTCCAAAGCTAAGTCAAAAAGACAATACAGTTTCTGCCTGGCTCTCTCTAGGGACATACCCATTTGGCGCCCTGACACTGGGGAGGCAGAGAGACAGGATGGCTGGGGAAATGTACCATGCTACCTCTAATTCCCTTGTATCCTTGCAATAACCTGCAATCTCAAAATGAATCTCTGGGCGTGTTTGCCATGGACAACTTAAAGGAAACAGACTATTAGAGTGAGATATAACAACCAAAGTTATAGTTTGCGATTTCTGTGTTCAGCATTAGGGCTTTGGAGAGGGCAATACATCTGTCATTGGTTTGCAAAACACAAGGTGATTTATAAATGGGGCTGAAGTCCTTGCCTTCTGACCATCTGCATCAGATCCACCTGTAGAGAGGATATCATTTTAAAATAAAAATATCTGTGTCCCACTGGATACCTGATTAACTAGAATCTCTAAGGGTGGATGCCTGGGAACCTGCATTTTAACTGTTTCCTCAGGTGATCCTATACACACTGAAATTTGAGAACCACTATAATAAAGGTAACTTTCTTCAAAGAGTGCGTGTATATATGTAGGGGACAATCTGTGTGTCAGGGATTTTGAGGTGGCCATTCTTAGAAGAGGTGGGATCGATACCATTGCCCAGAAAGGAGGGTGATATCAGCCTTTTATATCCAAAAGCTCAAAGGACACTCTGGGAAGTTCTCTCTAGGAATGAGAGAGAGGCAAATGCTGTCATTTCCAGCCGGGGCAAATTCCTGCTGAACCCACACAGAGGCAGACCCTCTAAGGAGGGCTGACCTCATGGGAGGATGCCTGCAAAGATGTCTGTGAGGACTGGGTAAAGATTGTGGAGTGTAGTGAAGGGTTCTTTGGGTCAGGTTGGCACCAAAGGAAAGGAGCAGACATGATCCACCTTTCTTCAAAGGATCCACTCTCTAGGGCATGGGATTAGGCAAGCAGGAAACCACTCCCACAGTCAACAGCCCCACTTGACAGACAAGCCATGAGCAGGGCTGTTTACCTAACACACACAGGTATGGCTGTATAGGTAGTCAACATACTGAAACACTGTTGTAATGGTTGATTAATAGCTATTGCCTCAATTCCCCCTCCCCTCAAGTGTCCCCTCTACCCTAACCACTCTCACCCGGCTGCATCACCCCAATATCCCACGATCTAGTGATCAAAGGTTAATGCCATGTATGGTGGGGGTTCCAGGAGCCTGCACCAGTACAACGTTGGCTTGTCCTCTGATTGGTTCATGCCCACACTATATAGATGGTTGAAGATTTTGGGTCACGCTTGTAGTGGGTGACTCATTTCTGACAATGACATCAAGTAGCTTGGAACATTAGCAGCCCTGGTAAGCCCTGGACTGAGAAATCAGGGTCCTTCCTGTCGGAAGTTGAGCTGCCCTCCTTGGATTCTGAGATCTTTTTAGGAATCCTGACATGCCAAGTCAGAGACAGCAGCACTAAGAGACAAATACCAGACTTCCTTCTCATCTTGACATGTAGGGCTGCGAGCTGCTCCTAATTCAATTGCAAAAATACAGACATACATTAGCACTAACCCAGGGATCACAAAGCAATTCATACTGGTTAAATAAGCATAAGGAATGATTATTTTTATTAAATTATCATGTATGCCACAGAAGGGTTGCTGTATTCCTAAAAATAGATCATCAAGAACTAGGGTTTTCCTGGCCCATTTGAAGTTCAGACCACTAGAATGGACATTCCAAGAGGGTTTCTTTTTTTCTGTTTTGTTCACTGATATCCCAATGCCTAGGACAATACCTGGCACACAGTAGGTGGTCAATAAATGTTTGTTGAATGAAACTGTGATTTCAAAGGATTTTCAGTTTACTGTTTTGTGTCAGCAGATGCAAGAAGAAATCAGCAGGAGATATCAAATCTGTTTTCTACATGGAAGCCTCCAGAGTCACTACCCCTTGTAACCTCCACTGGACCTTCTAAATCAGTGGTTTCAATTTGCAACCTCTGCTCTTGAGGCCAACTGCAATTTACTATTTTATGAAAAAGTAGTACCCTAAACACATGACCAAAAACGACCATGTCCACATTATTTCAGGTTGGTAATTGAGCTCTGTGAGAGAAGCTCTCACTAAAGGCTCACTAGGTGATGGGTTCTGGGAAGACCTCTCTTAGACTCAGGAGCTCATCTCAAGAGGCCAGAGGGATTTATGGATGAGGTGAAAGCCTTCAGACTTGATCTCCCTTGTCAGATTTCTTCTTGAGATTTCACTCATTTTGCATTTTCTGTTTGATTCTCTGAACCCCATTAGAGAGGTCCTTAAATATTCATTCCCAGATGTCTATTTTTTCTCTTTTCTTTCTGAGCCCACAACAGCCAAGCCCTTAATATAAAACACCCAGAGAGAACTGGCAGGCCATTTAAATTCAGTAGATTTTAGTTGCATTAGGGTAATCACATTAAATTAAAACAAATTAAAAACACCTCCTTTAATGGTGGTTCACATGAACATTAACTAGTAATGCTAATCGTAGTATTAACAGCTGTAATTTCTTCAGTATCTACTGTGTCCCAGGTACTTTACCTACATAAGTTAACTTTCATGTTGTTAATAACAGTGCAACTGAGGTTTAGAGAGATTGTCTTGCTCAGTGCAATGAGGCAGAATCACAAATCTTGATATAAAGGTGACTATAATATATTCAGTGCAAAAGGCAAGTTTCACATCATGTTATACTTAATTTCATTAATAGAAAATATATATAAACACATACATATGCACTCACATAATACATGTTTGTAAATGTATGAGAAAACTATGCAGAAAGCTGTGCACCCTTAGGCAAGTTACCCACCTTCTCTAAGCCTTGGATTTTACATCTGTAAAGCAGGGGTAGTAAAAGTATCCATCACACAGAAAGAATATGAGGATTACATGAAACAGTCTATATAAAGCATTTAGCACAGGACCTGATGCGAAAATGAGTCCTTGATCCATTTTTTGCTATTATTACTATTCCTACTAACATTACTATTACAAAAGAAAATTCATCAAACTGTCAGCAGTGATTACCTTTAGGGAGTGAAGCTGGGGGGTCAGGGAGGGGATGGTGATATGTATTTTCTACTCTATACACGTCTGGGTTTTCCAAGCATTTACATGGATCAGATGCTACTTCTATTATAGATATTCTGCAAATTATTTTATAAAAAATACCTCTCATGAAAAAATTTATTTCCCCGAATGCCTTTATCTTCCCCTACAAGCAACCAGTAAAATAATAAAAATGAACTCTTTTTTTAAAAAAAATCTGAAAGGTCTATTCAAGCGCTTCTGTTCCATAGCATATTTTTGGCCCCAGAGCAGCGTGCAGACTCCGGTTATTAACAACGTTTTCTTTGAACGCCCTGAATCAGCCTTCCGCAGCACATGGGCAGAGCAGACCACCCGCCTAGGCCTGGTCAACGCCGGCGCTGTTGGGACCGACGCGTCTATCCTGAAAGCTTCCAGCCCGCCTTTGAACTTGGCTGGGCAGCGGATGAAAACCTCCCCCGGGCCACCGCAGATCCCTGAGGATGCCGGCGCGCGGGAGCAGCCCCTGCAGTGCGCCCCGCTGCCGCCAGGGGGAGCTCAGAGGCGGCGGCGCGGGTGCGAGGCCGGGGAAGCCGCGTGGTGTGGATGGAGCGTCGCTTGCATCCCGCCGCGTCCGCCTTCGCCAGCCGACCTGCGGACACGGGAGGCGTCCTTTCAGAAGCTGGACGGGACTGCACTCACGTCTCATTTGTCTACGCCTGCCTCTTTATTCCGTTATCAAAAGTTGCTTTAGGGTGTTAATAAAACCAGTCTGAAACGCTGTCAAAGGAGAGGGATCGGAATGTGGAGAGGACTGGGGAGTGGCCATTACTTCATTCATTGGGAAATATTTACGGTCCCTCTACCAGGCGGCAGACCCGGAGCCGGACGCTGGGGGTGCCAAGTTATTAAGACAATCCCTGCCTCCAAAAGGCCTCAGTCTGGATAATAATAATAGGATAAGAGATGGTTAAGATGAAACCATTTTGTTCTGCTTTGGGCTGAAGCGCCGCAATAATAGATGTCACATAGCAACGTGATGCGTGAGATCACCGTCAAAGACGTGCGGAAGGGATGGCTTTGAGATGCTGAAGACTTCACCCCCACTGAAAGGGACCCAGAAGGGGAAACTAAGGGAAAAGAGCGTTTGGAGAGAGCTGTTGACGAGTTGAGTCCTCGCCCCCCCCCCCACCCCTCACTCCTAGAGCGGGTGTGTGGGAGCAACTGCTCGTCATCTTAAACCTCGGAAACGGGCACCACTTAAAGAGGCTGGGGGCACAGTGGACTCCTGCCTGAGTGATCTACGATGGGTGGCACTGGGACTGGGCTACCTGTCCTGACTGAGGAGCAAAAAGACGTTACCACGCTGGGGGCAGTCCTGTCCCCACGGGTTGTGGGGGCAAAGTATGGTGAGTGTTTCCAGGGGACCAGATGTGGATCACCTGCTGGAGAGAACTGGGGTGGGGCTGTCTTAGGTCTTGTCCATGGAGGCCCCTGGTAAGGAGACCTCAGCAGAAAAAGATAGATTCCTGGATACTCCAGATTCTAAAAGAAGGAATCCTTAAGCCACCAGCTGGAATAGAGATGTGTTCCCTGAACCCAGTGAATTGCAGTGAAATATTTCCAGTGGTCCGAGAGAGAAAGAGTCAGCCCGAAACATCTGCCTTGCCTAGAAAGTTCCAGCATCTATGATGGCAATGTTGGTCAAGTCAACACTTTCTGGCCCCCTTAACTCTGCCCTCCCCCCACCCCCCACTCCCTGCCACCACTAGGTCTGATGGTTCCTGGGTAGGGTGACCATATGCCCCAGTTTGACCAGACATTTCTGATTCACATCTGCAGTCCTGACATAATTATTAACAACACCCCCTTTCACTCTCAGAAAGGTCCTGTTTTGGATGATAAATTACGTGTTCATCCAACTAATGGAAGAATAGGGGTAGCTGCTTAGGCAGATGTTATGGACTGAATTGTGTCCTCCCAAAATGATAAGTTGAAGTGCTAATCTCCAGTACCTCAGAATGCAACCTTATTTGGAAATAAGGTCTTTGAGAGGTAATCAAGTTAAAGTGAAGCCATCAGGGTGGGCCCTCCTCCAGTATGACTGGTGTCTTATAAAAAGGGGACATTTGGACACAAGGACAGACACGCACACAGGGATGGTGCCATGGGAAGATGGAGCCAGAGATAGAGTGATGCATCTACAAGCCAAGGAACACCACGGATTGCCAGGAAATCCCCAGAAGCTGGAGGAGACCTGGAACAGAGTCTCCCTCACAGCCCTCAGAAGAAACCCACTCTGCTGATACCTCGATCGTGGACTTCCAGCCTCCACAACCGCGAGAGAATACAATTCTGTTATGTAAGCTGCCCAGTTTGTGGGCCTTTGATATGGCAGCCCTAGGAAGGGAACCCACCAGGAAACAGAAGCAGCCAGTCTTGCCCTGTCCCTTCCCAAATGTCCAGTCTGCAGCTGGCTCCAACTGGGGGACAGGAGAAATTTTTATCTGAAATAAATTTTTTGTTTTTTTCAACTTCTTAAGCCTAGACCTATTTGTTACTGATCCTGAAGTGTGTGCAGTGATTTAAAGTGACTGCAGGATTTGTTACATAAGAGTGACGGGGCAGGGGAAGAACCAGTGCACAGAGCGATGGCATGCCAGGGGAGCCCTGCGTGCGGCAATAAAGGGATACATTGTCTGTAGAGAAGGTAAACACAATAAACAAATCAACAGTTGATCTGCTTTTTATTGGCTGTGCTGGCAGTATTGAACAATGTCCGTAATAAGACACTCTTCCTGCCTGGGGGCCACCCCTGCTGCTCCCACCTCTTGGTAACCATTGCCCCAGAGTGGATTTAAAGAACACGACTGTGGGAAAGAGAAAAAAAGAAAACAACAACTGTTGTCGAATCCAGTGGTTTCTAACGGGGAGCAATTTTGCCCCCCACAGATATCTGGCAATTTCTGGAGACATGTTTGCATGTGACAGCTGGTGGTGAGGATGAGCTACCGGCACGTAGTGGGTGGAAGCCAGGGATGCTGCCGAAGATCCTACAGAGCACAGGAGACAAGAGAATTATCCGGCCCCAAATGCCAGTAGTGCCGAGACTGAGAAACCCAGACCTCGACCTTGCAACCACAGGATGTATACCAAGTGCTCCTAAGGTGCCGGTGAGGACAGTTCAGAGAGGACGCCCAGGGCACGTTGCTGTGGACTGTGGACCCTTAGAAGAAGGGGATTATGCCAGTCATTTCCTGGTAGGAAACACAGGAACGCAGAAAAGGGAATTTCCACATTAGGCATTGGAATCTCGGATGTGAGAAGTAAGAACAGTGCCATTTAACCAGCACTTTCTATGGGCAGGGCACTGTGCTAAGAGATTTTGTTACATTGTTGCATTTTACCTTCATGACAACCCTGCGAGGTAGATATTGTCCCCATTTTAGGTTTAGGAAATTGAAATAATTTGCCAAAAGCCAGTGAGAGAAGTGGGATGCAAAGTCACACTTGCTTGACTCCAAAACACATGCTTTTACCCATCAGACCATACACTGACTAGTAATCACATCCACCAAAAAGCAATGATGACCTGGATGAAGCAGAGACCCACTTTAAAAAATTTAATGCTTCTATTCTGTACCTCTGTTCTTTTATTTTTCTATCGTTTCCTCTACTTTGCTGCATTTTCTTGTTACCCTACCTCTCTTTGTTCTTTTTATAGAGTCTTTGTTTTTGTCTTGATTCTTAAATCTATTTTAGACAAGATTCTTCCCAGAGCACTTGACAGAAAGTCAGATCCAACTGGCTTAAGGGGAGAGAGAGATTGGTTTTCTCATATAATTGAAAAATTCAGAATAACATCTTCAGGCCTGGCTGAATCAGGGTGCTCCAACAAACAAACAAAAATCCTTTGGATCCCTTTCTCCTCTGCCAAATGGTCATGTGGATGTTTCTGAGTTCCACTGATGAATCTTTTTTTTTTAGTTTTTTCTGCCACTTGATGTTTCTTTTAAATATTCAAAATCATAGACTATCAAAGTTGAAAGAGTTATCTCAGGGATTTTTAGGGAATTCTGTATGATATAGTAGTGGAGGATACATGACATGCATAGAACTATACAACACAAAGAGTGAACTCTGATGTACCCTATGGACTTTAGTTAATAATAAGGTAGCAATATTGGTTCACTAGTTGTAATAAATGTAACAAATGTAATTGGAGAAGCTGGAGGGGGGAGAGGGTTATGAGAACTCTCTGTACTGTCTGCTCAATTTTCTGTAAACCTAAAACTCCCCCCCCCCCGCCCTGAAAACTAAAGGCTATTTTAAAAAAGGAATTATTGCCTTTCCCATATAGGAATCCCTTCCTGAACATTTCAGTCAGGCTGCTATGAAATCATAAGATTTTAGAGATAAGAGGTTCTTAAATTTTATCTTGTCCAAACCCTTCACTTTGTAGATAGGGAAACTGAAGCCCAGAGAAGGAAAGTGGCTCGTCCAAGGTCACACAGCTATTTAGTTTTTAAAGCCAGAATAAGAATTTTCTATCCAAGATAAGGCTTTTCCTTCCTAGCAGAGTGCTCTTTGCATCACTGCACACTGTCCCGAGAATCTGTTTCTACCTCTGGAATTCGCACATGATTGGCTTTTCTTAAAATGGAGTTGTCTAGCTCAGTTTTAGAATGAGGAGGGTCCCTTCTAAAGAGAACTCCCTAAGTGGTCCTTTTTTCCCTTTTCCTGAAGGCTGACCCTCTCCTTTTAAAAGAAAGAGCTGACATTCCACCCCCTGCAAGTTTTGAGGGGCTATCTACATGACCTGGGGTGACATCCATGGCTAATGAAAAATGCTGGCTCCTTGACTGACTTGGCCAAAATGCAGAAATGGCCTGTGGAGAAGGCCCAGGTGCTGTCATTTTAAGATGCTATGAGGCTGATAATTAGGTGAGCGGGAACACATGGAATGTGTCAGACACATTTGGTTCTTGGGACAAAGCTATTATCCCCTTAGACAAATGCAAAGCTAAGAAAACAGATGCCCGAGAGACGAGATTTCAGAGTCCCCATACTGACCGACTCGTTTACTCAAAATGACTGTATTGATTTAAGTAGAAACGGTCCCTGTTCTTAAGGAGATTGCAATTTAAAATCAAGTCTCCAAGTGTGATATTGCCTCCACTGTGCCCCAGGTTTCTGAGAGCTAAAATGAGAATGGTCTTCAAGGATGCGTCCAGCTCTGATACGATACAATGTGACCTTTCTTGCACAACAGCCTCACTGCAAACACACGGGTCAGTCTTATCTCTTGCCCCTGTCCTCCGCATCCACATTCCCAGGACATGGGGGTCCTAACCTTTATGTATGACTCGTGAATGTGTCCGAGCACGTGATCATGCATTCTTTTAACCTAATTCTTGACAAAGTACAAAGGGAGTAGTGCACCCCCACGACTTTGGACACTGTTGGACTGACTCCAGCAGAAAATGCCTCCTCAGTTACAACAGCAGATAAAGGTAGTATCCTTACCCCTATTTTACAGACGAGGAACTGAGCCCCCGAATTGTTAACCAGATGTCCCAAGTCACTATGTTCCAGAAGTAATAAAGAGCATTGAATGAATGTTAATGCTGTGCCAAGCACTATTATGAGAGCTGTATGTGGACTCATGCATTCACTCCTCACAATAATCCTTTGAGGCAGATAACAATATTATCTCCCTTTACAATAAAGAGAGGCACAGAGAGGTTAAGCAAATTGCAGAGTTCACACAGCTGATAGGTAGAGGAGCTGGTATCAGGATTAGTCATCCTAACTAGGTAGGCTATATGCATTAAGTATATCATCCTGCCTTTCATTACCTTACTTAATCTAATTTAATATTATTTTACTGAATCTTCATTCTAATGCTCTGAATTAGGTATTATCAGTGGTGTGCTGGTAAATGGCTAACAACTGGCTCTCTGGGGAAGGGGGGATCCTGATTTGTACTGTTTACCAATTTCCATGGTGTAAATGTTCCCACTATGGCCAATTTCAAGCTACCGGTGTGACATCAAGGAACACAGAGTCAGGAAGAGATGTTCAGTAGCTTCCTGTTATGCGGTATTTCCATCATCAGATACAATACATGGAAATAGGTTCAAGAACATGGATAAGAGTAAACTGTAGTAAAATAATCAGGAAATGGTGAGTTTTGAGTATTTATTGCCTATATTTTTAATAAAATGTATTTAACTGCAACTTCAGTGAACAAAAGAAGCTGTAGAGTAATTCCTAGAACATGTTCCCATTTTTGTATGTAAGACAAAACTCTCCACCCCACATATACATATACGTGTTCATTTGATCAAAAAGGGTAAACTGTCAAAATGAGTTACTTCAGAGATGGGGGATTGAGACAGATTACCTTTGCTTATCACACCTCTGTATTGTTTGATTTTTTACAACTCTCATATTGTGATTTATGATAAAAAATAATTGATAAAGTTTTTTTAAAATGGGAAACTAGAATTGGGAGATAAGTGACTTCTTCATGAAATAATTTTGGAGGTGAAGGGAATTACAATAATTGTAAAGGTTGAGGAATGTCCAAATTCTCCTTTTGAAATGAGTTTATTTATTTGTTTACTTGTTCATCGTCTTTCCCGACAGAATGGAAGCTCCATGATGGTCGATACCTGAGTGCCTGCAAAGTCATGGTCCTGGCCCCGTCATCACTCCCTTAAACTGACACAACAGCATCCTACCCCGTCTATCTGCTTCTGCTCTTTCCCGCTGTCTTAGTTTGCTAGGGCTGTAGTAACAAAGAACTTTATATAAACTGTGTGGCTTAAAACCACAGAAATTTATTGTCTCACAGTTCTGGAGGCTAAAAGTCCAAGAGCAAGGTATTGGCAATGTTGGTTCCTTCTGAGGCTACGAGAGAAAATCTGTTCTATGCCTCTCCCCGACCTCCTGGAGGTTCGCTGGCAATTCCTTGGTGTTCCCTGGCTTGCAGCTGCAACACTTCAGTCTCTGCCTCTGTCGTCACACGGCTTTCTCCCTTCTTGCTTCTGTGACTCTTCTCCTCTTCTTCCAGTCATTTTGGATTAAGGGCCCACTCTACTCCAGTATGACCATCATAACGCATTACATCTGCAGTGGCCTTGTTTCCTAACAAGGTCACATTCTGAGTTGCTGGGAGTTAGGACACCAAAATACCTTTTGAGGGTCAGGGACACAATTCAACCAATAATGCCTTCCTACAGCCAATCCTCCATGGAACTGCCAGAGTAAACATTTAAAAATGTAAATTGGCTCACTCTCCTGGCTTCTCATCACACCAAGAATAAAATCTGAACTAGGGCCACTATGCCCTGTTTCACCTGGTCCCTGCCTTTTTCTCTGTCTGCATCTCTTCCCACTGCCTGCATTATCAATGCGAGTGAGCCGCACTGATTGTCTTTCTATTCCTAGAGTGTTCCATGCTCCTTCCCCTTCAGGGTCTTTTCTGCCCTTCTGTCTGGAATGTGCTTCCAACCAGACGTGTGCTTGGCTCTCCTTCTCCCTTCTTCCCAAACCAGGGCCACCTCCTCCGAGAGGTCTACTCTGACTCTGACTAGAACAGCGGCCACTCTTGTCTCCTGTTCAGTTTTCTTTATAAAACTCGGTACTACGTGGCATTATATCTTATCTTTATTTCTTTCTTATATTACGTGTTTCCTCACTAGAATGTAAGTTCCATGAGGGCAGGGGTTGTTTTTTAACGTGAAAGCCTTGTAGTATTTTTATTTATTTTTCAATTAAATTAGGCTTTTGAGGAGGCAACTCATTTATATTGTTAAAAGTCCAAATGATATAAAAAGATATCCAGAGAAGTCTCATTCCCATTCTTGCCTCTGCCCGTCCAGTGTCCTCCTCCCCCATAGGAAACCATTTTTATTAGTCTTCCAGTACTTCTTTATGCAAATACAATACATATTTGCATTATGTAGTGATATTCTTATTTTCCCAACTCACACTGCAAATACTGTATGCATATTCTGCACCTTGCACGTATGTTCCTCGAAAATATTTCTTGGACATCATTCCATACCAGTGTATACAGAACGTCCTCGTTCTCCTTTCACAGCTGCATAGGTTTCCTTCTTGAGGACCTAGTATAGTTTATTATTTATTTATTATTGTTATTTTTTAAAAGGACCAACGAATTTTATTTTGTTTTTGAGGGAGATTGGCCCTGTGATAATATCTGTTGCCCATCTTCCTCTTTTTTTCTTTTTTCTCTCCAAAGCCCCAGTACAAAGTTGTAGAGTTGAGGCTCTTCTATGTGGGGTGCTGCCTGAGCATGGCTTGAGGAGCGGTGAGTAGGTCGGCGCCCAGGATCTCAACCGGCCAACCCTGGTCCTACAAAGCAGAACCCACGAATTTAACCGCTACACCACCAGGCCGGCCCCGTATCAGGTTTATTGAATCAGCTCCCTCCTGATAAACACTTGTGGTTTCCCATCTTCTGCTGTTACCAAAAGTGTAGAACAGGGGTTTTTATGCTGAATCCCCCCGAGTCTTGAAGTCTTTCTGCAAAGAGCAGACTGTCAATAAACAATCGTAGAAGGAATGGAAGATGAATTCATCAACACTAATGAACGAAGGAGGGGTGGCAGCAAAGGGAGCCCCAGGGCGGCCCGCCGGTGCGCCGCGCTGCCGGGAGTCCCCGCGAGGGGGCGCTGCGGGCGGCGGGCGCGCCTGGCCGGGCAGGGCGCGCCGCTCTTGGCGTGGGCGCCGACGGCGGCGCGGGGCCGAGCGTAGGGGTAGGGCGAGTCATATGAGCCGCTGGGCTTCCTGGCTCCGGCGCCGCCGCCCGCCCGCGTCCGTCAGTGTCGTGCCGGGGCCCGGAGGAGCCGTTGAGGGGTCCGGGCCGAGGTGCGCCGGTGTGGAAGTCGTCGCCGCCGCTGCCCGCCCGCTCGCCTGTCCGTCCTCCGTCCCCGCCGCCATCATGCTGGCGCTCATCTCCCGCCTGCTGGACTGGTTCCGCTCGCTGTTCTGGAAGGAGGAGATGGAGCTGACGCTCGTGGGGCTGCAGTACTCGGGCAAGACCACGTTCGTCAATGTCATCGCGGTGAGTGCCCCCGGCTCGTCCGGCCCAGCGTCGGCCCGCAGGCCCGGGTTGGGGCTCCCGTCGGCGCGATGGGGCTAAAGGGAGTGTTGGGGTGGGGTCGGGGGGATGTGTGCAAGCCGTGCCTGGCATCTCGCCGAGGACCAGGACGGAGTTCCGCGCGGGTTGGTGGCTGAGGTGCGGCGCCGAGACCGGCAGCTGAAGGGTTAATTGCATTTGGTCCTCTTCTCCAAAGGGCCGTGTCCTCCAGGCAGCCGGGCCTCGGAAAGGGGGCAATCGGGCTTGCCGCAGGTTTCAAGCGACTGGGGTCTCCTTCGGGCTTGTTCTGTGGGGGCCGCTGAAGGGTTACCTCCAGCCTGTCCCTTTGCCGAAGGGTGGGATTCGGCGAGTCTGTCTGTCCGGTGAGAAGGCGTAAGAATTGAGGGCCACCCTAAGTCGCCACTGGGGGACGAAGAGCTCTCTTGTGAGGAAAGCAGGAGACCGGCGTGGGCTCCTTCCTGAACTCTGTGGGCAGCTTGTCCCGTGTCATGCAGGTGTTGGTTTTCCCTCGTTCCCCTTGGGGTCCGGATCAAGTTGATTGCTGCTGCGCTCACTGGGAGAAACTGGGGAGAGAGACTTGCAGGCAGTGTATAGTAGTCCACGGCTTTTATTAAGGCAGCCAGTTAGGGGTCTCTGCTTTTCCGGAGCCAGTTGTCTTACGCGAGAGGATAAGATGGATCTGCAATCAGCGTCAAGTTAACTCCCTTGAAAAAGAGGGGCTGGTGTTTTGTGAGGGTGTTTCTTACTTGAAGAGAAGAGAAGGGACTGGGCAGGAACAGCTTATTGCAGGCCCAAGGAACGGGTGTCTGGGAGGGAAATTGCCCTGGGAACCGATATACAATGTGCTGTTTATTCGTCAGTGATGGAGTGGAAGGAGGGTTATTAAATTTTGCTTGGTTGGTTGGTTGGGGAGGGAAGAAGAACGACAGATTCTCGTCACTCTTTCTTGATTGCCCAGGAGTTGCTGTGAGTCAGTCTTAGCCGATAGGGGCCTGTACTTGTCAGGGATGAGCTTTAGCACTGTTCTAAAGAGAGATGGCGGCAGTTCTTCCACCTTTTAGATGATGGTTGAAACCTTGATTTAATAGGAGAGTAGCTGTTCAACTGGTTTGGTTACAGGGATGATTGAAACACAGCTCTCTTACTGGAGAAGATACGTACCTTGTGAGTGTTTGTCCGTGCAGTAATAGAGCAACAGGAATGAGTAAGACTTGGAGAAAAAGAGATTAGCAGAAATCCAAACTTCCTTTGAGGAATGTTGCATATAAGTATAAAGAAATTTACCTACTTGTTTGACTGTTTTTGTAGTATGATTTTTTTTTTTATTTGGCTTGGGATGACTATCTTTTCAGCAGGTGAGGTAGAGTGGAGTGTGTGTCTGATACCACTAAAATTAATAAGGAAAAGCTTTGGGCTAAGTATCTACACTAGGACTTGTAATAAACCTATGTGTACTATAAATTAATTTAATCTTGTCAAAAGGATAGGATTTACAAGGAGACTGCAACTCTGAAGAGAATCCCAGAAAATTTAAGTGAGCTCAGCTACACTCAGGCTGATCTTTGCTGTATCATGTACACAGTCAATTGTCTTTTTTGCAGAGAAATAGTTATGCTTGGGAAACCTAAAAAAGTTTGGTGAATCTTTGAGGAATGTCTGAAAACATAAGCAGGATTTTCATGCATATGTTTTGAGTGAACAGCGTAGCTTAACTCGATGAGCATAAACTTTGAAGTTAAGCAACCCTGGGTTTGCAGTCTGGCTCTGCCACTTAGCTGCCTTGTACCCTCTTTCAGTCCTTGCTTTCTCTTCCATTAAACATAGATGATAATATGTTTCTTACAGAGTTACTCTGAGGAGTAAATAAAATGACAGATGTGAAGTACTAGTACCATGCCTGCCGCTAGAAGGGGCTAGGTCAATGGTAACCATTGTTATTACTTGTAATGGGCACACTTGTTTGATGCAGAAACAATATTTTGAAAAATTCAGAAGGGAATTAGCTGGGGTCTTTTTCTTCTTTGAATCTGTGTATGTACCCAAATGTGGGTTGCCATAGTGGATTTATGGATCGTGGCAAGTGGTTGTATCACGTACTGCCCCCTTTCTTTTTTGTGCTCAATTGTTTTAACAACAATGAAACTTCTGGAAAGCTGTTGAATTCAAAATGCACCAGTGGTTCCACTATTATTTTAACATTAGACTATTCCTTTTGGAATATAGTGATGTAATTAGGTTCTGTTAATAAAAACATGTGGACTGTAATAGCCTATGGCCTTTAAGATGCTGAGAAGAAGAGACCTCAGTAAACTTCATACCTTTTTTTTTTTAGAAACCTGAGGCTTGGACCTAATCTGTGATTCTTATGGAATATATTGAGGGTGAGGAAAAGGCTAGTAGTTAAAGGTGATTTGACAGACTTTTAGATGGAAGCAATGTGTCCAAAATAGTAAATTAAGCCTTATCTTTAAAAAAAATCCACTGCAGTGTTCTTTATATTTTGTATAAAATGTTTGATTAACAGACTCAGAAATATAGATATGTTGAGCACTGTGTGTCACTTTAGAAAGTTGGCCATTTATTTAGTCCGATTCAACAAGTAACTTCCCAGGTATGAAAAGCTTCGGGTGAAGCCAGTTTTCTTTTAGTAAAAATCAGCTTTTTGTCAACACCAGATTAAAACGTGGCTATATCTTCTGCCATAAAAATTAAGAAAAACGTAATAGATGTCATTTAACTTTCTCAAAAGGTTTGTGAAACTGAATTACTTATATGTAGGTTTTCGTCCATTCTGAAATTAGGCAGTTTACCTCCAGAGACATTCATTCCTAAAATTCATATGTTATGATTTTCAAACTGAAATGATACTTCATTTCATCCTATATTTTATGTAAAGCCAGTTAATACATAGTGTTCTCTTTGTTTTGGATATTAAAAAAAAGAAACACCTGTAGTCTTTATTTTTCTGATTAGTGTTAGGGCATGAAATACTGCCTGTTGCTAAGTGTTCTGGCAGTTTTGCCTAATAAATCATGTACCCTGAATGTGTAATTTATGTTGAGTGAGTTTTGCGTTTAACTGAGCCTGTTAGATGTGTTATAGGATAGTTAATAAGAAATGTTTAAGAGCATTTACCAGTGTTATAGGATAAGTTTTATAGACATTGTATATTTTTGAAATTAGTGTATAAAAATTTGTCTGCAGTTTTTGAAGTGTTGATACCTTGAAGGTTAATCCAAAGAAAAGTTTATTACTGCTGAGAATTAGGTAAAGGAAATATTTGGGAAGATTGTAGAAATCGGAGGCTAGAATCATTTTTTAAGAGTTGGTAGAAACCTTACATAAGTGGTTTAATTTTACCTTCATTTTATAGATGTAGCTAGGAGATCCAGCAAGGTTAAGTGAAATTCCTAAGACAGCAAAGCTAATAGTAGCAGAGATAAAATGAGAACCCAAGGCCAGTGCACTTTCTGGTTTTCTTATCTGTCTCTGTAGATCCAGCTGAGGTTAGAACCACAGAGCTGTGAATTGTGATACATTAATCATTTAAAAATCTTTTTTGTATATAAATGTACTCCTTTTATGAGTCTGGATGGCATCTTAAGCATGTTGATTAACATTTGAGGACTATATATGTACAATATGTGTGTATATATGTGTGTGTGTATATTTTAGGACATGGATTGGGGGAAGGAATGATAATCTATGGAAAGTAGGAGTAGTGGAGTATTATAATACTATGTTTGGACATTTAAATAACTGGCTAACAGGCCTTGTTGGGTTATTGAACTATGTTTAATATCTTTAAAAAGCAGAAATAATTCTGTTTGATCAGAGTGCTTATTATTTAATTACTTTGGGGTAAGAATGGCAAAAACATGCTGTGGCTCAAGTCTAAAGTTGAACACATCTGAAGCTTTACTATGGAAGTTAGCCTTCCAATGACGTAGTCTTCAAATATAGGTTTGGAGTTGTGGAACATGAGGCATCCTGCCAAGGAGCACCTCTTCAGAATTCTTTATCCCCGTCCCCTCTCCCATTATTTTTTCCCTGCAGACCTAGAATCTCAAAAGCCAAATGTTCTCATGAAGAAGCTGTTTGAGTGCAATAATGCATTTTAAATTACTGACTTAGAGGATATTTCACAACTTAAAGAACTTTTTAAGTTTCTAAAAAGATAAAGTGGATGGTCATTGAACAATGGATACAAAATGCATTGCAACTGTAAACAATAGTTACTTAAATATTATTTTTAGGAGATTTTTTTTTCTGATTATCAAAATAATACAGGGGCATTAGTAGAAATTTGAAAAGTATAAAGTAGAAGAAACCTCTTGTTATCTCCTCCATCCAAGGTTAACTACTGTCCACATTTCAAAGTATTTTCTTTTTGTCTTTTTGAAAATGTATACATCCAAATGCCTTTTTAAAAAAGTTTTGAGATGGTACTATTTGTAATGTTTGTGTCCTGGTTTGTTTTCCTTTAATTATGGTGTATGCAGTTTTCTACGCCTAAAACCATTTTTAATGCCTTCATAATTTATTCTATCATGTCGTATCTTGTGGATATATCATAGTATATTTGATCATTTCCTCATTATTGGACATTCGAGTGGTTTCCAGGGTTTTGCTGTTGTACAGCAATTGGATCTGCATTTCCTGAAGATGGGCTCCAGAGTTGTCATCAGTGGGTCAAAGGATTTGAACATATTTCATGTTAAATGGCCAAATTGTGTTCCAGAAAGTATGCACTTCTGAGAAGGTCTTCTGAACAGATTTCGTGTATAAAGTTGGACTTAGTTAAGCACTTTGTCCTGTGGTATTTTTAGGGCAAAACATAAGGTAAAGTAAACCAGTAGTACTTTTAAACTATCCTATTAGATAATTGCTCTGTTTCTGTGTTTAATGTTTTACGAAGTACTTATTTATGTTTCAGCAACGGCTGAGACTATGAGAACATAATTATTTTTTTCAATTTTCTTTTCTAAGCCTGTTGATGCCAGTTGCTCTCTTGTATGAGTTCTTATCATCCTTAACATTCTACAGTGCGTGTCGTGGGCAGGTGAGGAGGGACATCTGTGAGTAGTGGATGGTATTGTTTCTCAAACTTATCATAAGTATATATTTTTACATGTAGTATAAATATAAGGATAAAAACTTGTAAACACCTCTTTTTATTGCAGACACCTATCAATATCACCTAGAATCAGGCTTCCATGGAATACATGGTGGGAAATTTTGTTGATCAAGTACTCTATAAAAATGATAAGCAGTTGTTAAAATGGGTAAGTTTAATGTCTGCATTTATATATGAGAATTTTTATAGAAAAATGATTTAAGTTAAAAAAAACCCAAAGATGAGATTACATGTGCGTATTGATGACAGTTAGGGAACATTATGTCTCAGTACTTTTTTTTTTTTTGAGGAAGGTTGGTCTTGTGCTAACATCTGTTGCCAATCTTCCTCTTTTTCTTTTTTTTCCTCCTCAAAGCCCCAGTATCATAGTTGTAGAGTCGTAGCTCTTCTGTGTGGGAACACTGCTCCAGCATGGCTTGATGAGCGGTGAGTAGGTCTGTGCCCAGGATCTGAACCTGCGAGCCCTGGGCCCCTGAAGCGGAACGCGTGAACTTAACCACTACGCTGGGGCCGGCCCCATGTATCTAAGTACTTTGAAGAGGAGAAAAAATAAGAGAGGTCATGTTTGAGAAGTATGGGACTGTTTTTCTGTATATTGAGGTCAATGATAATTTCATAAATTAAGTTACAAGTGCTGGACTGGCTGGCTGTCTTTTAAACAGTGCCCCAGCTGGCCAAGGGTAAGGCCAGGGTTAAGGGGAGAATGAGCAGAACTTGAGGCCCCACCCTCTGCTTTAACTAAAGCAACTCTGCTTTTATCTGAAAGTAGAGACACAGACTGTGGAGTTGGCTTGACTTTGAATCCTACCTCTCACTATTGCTGGCAATGTGACTGGTGTCTTTCTGACCCTCAGTATCTTCCTCTGTCAAATGGAGAAAAGAAAAAACCTCCTTTGTAAGACTGTAGACAGGATGAAATGAGATAATCCAGAAAAAGTGCAAAGCGCAGTAGCAGGCATATTATCGTGGACTTAATAAATGTGAACTGTTGTTAAAATTCTTTCACATAATGTGTTTCCATGTAAGCGTGTGAGCAAGGGGCATCACAACCAAAAGGGCCTGAGAATCACAGGACTAGATGATCTTTAAGGTCTTTTTTATCTTTAAGAGTCTGTGACCCAACCATATGACAGGTATGTCCTGTGACAGAAAATCGCCCCATCCCTGCTCTTCAGTTGTCACTTTTGGTCTGTCTGAAAAAAGAGGGGCCTTTGTTGTATAGTTCTTTGTTTTTTGCTAATTTCCTTTGGATCTTCTTTTAAATATGAGAACCAGCAGAAAAGTCACAAAGGCCTATCTACATACAGAGGCATGCTTCACTCTTGATTATATGAGTGAGGGAATAGGTTCACCAGGTTGTGTTTTCAATGTAAAAATTGTCCACTTAAAAAATAAAATTTACTATAAAATATCTACATACTAGAAAATGACTAAAAATGGAGACCACAATAAATAGGAAAGTGCTTCCTCCTTTGCCAGTTGTACTTATAGAGTGAATCAGATTTTTCATGGTGAACAAATTGTGTATGACTTGACTGATGTGAACCATGCGTGCTCGTTGGGAGGGTAATTCTCTATTTGCCCCCAGATCCTTTCTCCACCCTTCTAGACCCTGCTCGGCACCCTGGGAAGCTGAGCCCTATGGACTCTCCTTGCCCTTTGAGTTCTGATTCGCCGATAGGAGGCATCAGCTGGAGGGTGGAGGAGAGAGAAAGGTCTAGATATTTCTTCCTCTTGCTTCCTCCATGATTTGGCCTCATTTGGGCAGTGGCCGTATCCCTGTGGCTTCAGCCTCCCTGGGACAGCCCCTCTCCGTGGTGCCAACTTTCAACCAGGGTCTGGTCACATGTTTAGGCCTGGAGGTAGTAAGGGCTTCTCAAGTCACTAGTCCCTGGATGCCTTGGTATCTCCCGTTATTGCCTTTACTTTTTGACAGGGAGGAAGGGAGTTAATATATATCAGAAAAATTATTTGTCTTATCTACCTTCCTTTTATTTGTTCTTTTGTTTACTTGAGACCTTGGTTAAGTTGTTTAACTCTCAAATCACTGTTTTCCTTATTTGTAAAATAGCATTAATAATGAGACCCCCATCATACCTGTCAAGGTTTGGGAGTGCGTTTTTCTTGCTAGGATTTTTCCATTCACACTTTTCACCTCTGGATTTGCCAGCCACAAAGTCATCAATAGCAGAATTGTTAATAATCAAATAGAAAATAAATTATGCTTTTTTTTTTTTTTAACAATTGGGAAAGACCCAGATGCTTTCAGGTGTAATAGGGAACTTTTCTGGCACAGGAGACTTCGTTCTAAAAGTCTAACATGACCCTTAGTTTGTACTTCTACAATATTGTTGTTGTGGAGAAGAATGTCTTTTGACTTTTCTAACCAGGCACACAAGATGATGGTTGCCCCAGTCCTAAGGGCTAGGTGTGTTTACCACGTGGAAATACAGAGGAGTGTATGAAGACTGGTTTTGGACCTTTAAGTCCATTGTTGAGAAATGGCCCAGTAAATGTCTCTGGGCCTCACCGATCATATTAGTAACATTTATCTTGTGCAGGAAAACTAAAAATAAGTGGAAGTACAAGGCTTATGTTATGGGTTGAATTGTATGCCCTCCAAATTCATGTGTTGAAGTCCTAACCCCCAGAGCCTGTGAATGTGAATTTATTTTGAAATAGGATCTTTGCAGATGATCAAGTTAAAGTGAGGTCATTAGAGTAGACCCCAATCCCATATGACTACATTTTTATAAAAAGGGGACATTTGGGCACAAACAGGTACACAGGCAGAATGCCATGTGAACATGGAGGCAGAGATTGGGGTGATGCCTTTACATGCCAAGGGACACCAGAGATTGCCAGGAAACCACCAGAAGCTAGGGGAGAGGCATGGAACAGATTCTTCCTCACATCCCTCAGAAGGAGCCAACACTGGCAACACCTTCATCTTGGATTTCTAGCCTACAGAACTGTGACGAAATAAATTTCTGTTGTTTAAGTTATCCAGTGGGTGGTACTTTGTGACAACACCCTGGAAAACTAACACAAAGTGTTAGAGAGGTGATTCCTCTCTTATGGGCCAAGTAAAAATGTGGAGAGGAGAAGGTTCATTGTGTGGATTAGATGAGATAATGTATAAACATGTTTACAAGAGTGTGTCACGTAGTAAGCAGGAAATGGTGTTGCCATTGCAATTATCGATATTTTGGTCTTGATTTTGTTAATAGTGTCAATGGTCAAAACCATTGGAATGAAACAACCTTGCTTTGAATCCCAGCTCCACCACTTAATAGCTGCGTGGCCTTGGACAACTTCAATTTTCCATGCTTTGTTCTTCTCATCTCAAAAATGAACAATGAGATTAACGCCCACCTTATAGGAATATGGAGTTATACACAGAAGAGCTCAGCATGGGCCTACTTTGAATGCTCAATATATTTGAACTATTGTTATTATTATTTTCAATTTTCTAAATAGTTCCTCTTGTTATTTGGCGGTGAAGATTACATTCACTAAATAAGCCTTACCAGTAAAGATTATTTTACTGAAAATTCACCCCAAATTTTCCACTTAATTTACTGCACAGTTGGGATTTTATTTTTAAAAACTTTAGGTAACATTTTTTTTCTTTTTTCCTGGAAACAAGATTTCCAATGAACAGTTTGTTTTAAAACTTTAGACTATCTCACTAAACAATAACTAAAGTAATGAAATTGTATTCAAAGTACCAAAGTCAGTCCCTCGTAGTCAATTAAGTGTCCAGAGAAGTGCAATTATGTTACAGACCACCAGGGCACATTTAAACCACTAAAGCAGAATGTTGCCCTGGTGATTTAGGATGGTACTGTGGGCGATTAACTCAGGCCATGGATTATCTTCAAGTTAAAGAGCCATATTAACTCTTTCAAACCATAAGCACACCCTGTATCAACTAAAGCTACTATTCTTTTCCTGCCTGGTGAATTTAGAAGAGAAAAGAAACATATAAGAAATATTTTGTAATGTATTAGAAAAGCATCAAAATAAATCTGATAATGTTTAAGTGTTTCTTCCTGCTATAAAATTTTCTGTCAATTTAGAAATATTTCAGTGTTCATTTTGCCTGGAGCTGTGCTAATATATATCAGCCTGGGATACATTTTATGTATCCTGTGTTTCAGGGCTTTAAACTATATAAATTTCAGCACTTCGCCAACTTTAAAGACTGGGGCATTCTTCTTAAATCTGTATCCTGCTATTTCAGTCCATTCTGTACTATTCTGTGCTCACTGTGGGTTGATGATACTGATGGTCGTGTGTTTGGGGTTCATTCTTATGTCTGAAGTGATGTAATCATTGTTTTTTGGTGACATTAACACCAGACTCTTGCACTGTGCTGTGAACATGGTTGACAGTGAGATGAACCGGGAATATGCAAGTATTCATTTCTGTCTGAATAATCTTTATACCAATTTACCAATAATTGAGTATCTGGCAGTTAACTGAACTAATGGCATACTCAACTAGAAGCTATGCATTCAGATAGTCTTTGAAGAGTCCTTGCTTCTTCAGTAACTCATTTCAAGGTTTAGATCATTTCTCTTCCATCTAACCTAAAATTCTCTTCTATAATTTTAGCCAACGTTATCCACTTCTGTTCTTAGAAATTATTGATAACAGTAGGTCACCATCTCTCCTTAAGAGCAATTTGTATATTTATAGATCATGGCTTAGTAATGTTTTGGCATGCTATATGTTTAATAAATGTTTCTTACCTTTATAAACACTGTAAACTGTCTGATATACATATATGATGTCATATATGTGACGTCAAAAAACTTAGTTAAAAGTTGAAATAATTATTTGATAACACATAAACACAGATGAGTGGAATAAAGCACTAACATCTTTGAATAGTGAAAATAGAAGTTATTTAAACATCCTAATAATCCCTGAGGAAATAGAAAGACATTTTATAGGGAGAGCTTCACAGATGGGGATGAGAGTGGTTGAGGTAGACTTAACATATACCGAGCAGGAGCAGTACAGTAGGAAACACCCTGGCAACAGATGAACTGTAAGTTGGATAAGATAATAAATAGAAAAGTGATTTTATATCTTAATGTAAAATTGTCTAAGAAAATGGAATCCAACCAGAATATTGTCTCTAGTTTTGTTTTCTACATTTCCAGAGACATGGGAAATGAAATAGGGATAGGGAAAAGAAAAATTGGTGAGAAGAGACCAAATGAATGAATCTGAAAGGGGTTAAATGTATTGATTTAGAAAAATATAAAAGAAATATTGCCTTGGCAACTATCTTTGTCAGTTACATTCAAGAGGATAAACATTAGGGATAAACATTATCCCTAAAGAGCTAGGAACTAAGATAAAGAGAAGAAAAATAATTTGGTTAAATTTAAGGAAGCATTCCATGTATTAGAAATGGTTGAATAGTGAAAAAAATCTTTAAGCAGAGATATTTATCTCTAAATATAATAATTATAAAAATAGGTATATGTGTGAACACTTACAAATTTATTTTTCTTGTGATTAAATTTTATGTACCTAATATCTGATTTTACTGATTTTGGAGTTTTATCTTCATTTAAAATCTAATTTTCAAAGTACTTCTTCATTTTAACTTTTATTCTTATTAATTTCTTGCTTTTAATGTTTGACATGGTTTAATCAGCTTATTATTATTCCTATAATTGTATTATTTACTAGCTTAATATTCAGCATATTTCTTCTCTCTTTTTTTTCTTTTCATAATGGCTGCAATGTATGGACAGGCCCCACCCTCCACCTCTCCCCACCCCCAAACCCCCATAGTTCTTGTAGTAATTCTCAAGCTTCTTTAAGATATTCTGATAATTCTAATGTTAGATGTTCAAAAATTACTGAAATATTAGGTAGATTAATAGAATAATTTTTTTTTTAAGAACACAAAGACCCATATTATTTGTTAGTTTATTTCACCTACTGTCCGTTTGTTGATGAGGAGCTGTTTCTCCAAAAGTTCATGATTTGGCTTTGAATAGGTTTTTACTCAAATAGAATGCCTTCAAATAGCCTTTTTTGACTAATATATCTAAATTTTAAATTATCACCTTCACATACACACACACACACACACACACAGTCACACTCTCTCTTTTTCTCTCTCTCTCTTTTCATGCAGAAAAAAATGTGTATATGTAGTCACTGATTGCCCACCCATTATCAAGCACTAGGCCTATGTGCTAGCAATGTTCAGTAAAAGATGACACAATTTCTGACCACATGGGGAGTGATTTACATGAATTACTTCTGTACATTAAAGAGCTCAAAATTTAAATAAGTGTTCTTTCAACAACAAAAAAACCTAAATAAGATCCATAGACTCAGTTGTAAATAGCCACTGGATTTAGGACAGTCTCTGCAAAAAAGATGTTACATTATAGAAGAAAAAGCCCAATAGACTTCGGAGAGGACTAAGGCGATGTTAAACCTTCTGATCAGTAGTACTCCTGAGAGAGACAGAGGGTAGTAGTTTTAAGTATGGGAGTTTTAGAAACTGACCAGCCTGGGTTCAAGCCCTGTTTTACCAGTTATTAGCCATGTGTTCGTGAACAGTTTAGTTAACCTAAGTTCCTCATCTGAAAAATAGAATGGTCATAGGATTTTTTTCTACTTGACTTAAATGAAAACTCTAAAAGGCACTTAATTCAGTGTCTAGACTAGAACATATGCCTCTAAATTCATTTTGGGACATCTTCCTTATCTTCATGACTGTGAAAGAGTATCCTCCTGCTTTGTTGGCTCATTGTTGACAGAGAAGAATGAGTTGACCAGAGATAGTAATATACTAGAAATTTAGAATTCCATTTTAGAGTAGGAATAGTGATTTCCATTCAAACTGGATCCTTACTGGGAAATCCAGATCGTGGTAGAATGTGAGGATTAAAGTAAACTAGAAATTTCTACTTCATTATTTTTCTGTAGGCCTTGTTTCCCCAGGTAAACAAACTCTTGGAACACAAGAAGATAACCAATGTTGGAATTCTCTTTTTCTTTGCTTGCCATTTCAAGAAGAAGCAAATACCAATCTTGGATTGCTACAGGACCGAAAAATGATCCTTCAGGATTCAGGCCTTAATATTGACCAACCCAAATTCAAGCTGTTCTCTTCCATTAGAAATAAACAAAACAGCATCATTCCCACCCTACTCCTAACCTAATTTTTTATGGAATAGTCTATCAGCATTACAAATCAGTGTTTTTCTTAGTCCTGATCTGTTTGAGAATTGAAAACAACAGTTCTACTTTCTCCGGAGATAGTCCACGATTTGAGATAACCCTTGCCAACAGATCGTTTTCTTATACTATAAATTTGTCCTATACGTTAGAATCAGGAATGAGGACAGATTTTGATTTATCCTCACATGTGGTGTGTGTGATTGATGTTGGTGAGGCTTGTTTTCTCAGATTTATAGTAGGAATACAAGCCCAAACAAGGTGTACTGTAGATTCTTCTCTCATTTAGTGAAAGCAGAATTGAAAGCACAGTTGATTTAGAAGGCTGAAATTAAATAAATGCCGTGGCAAAGAATTGTCACTCTTAACTAAAATTTTCCATTTCTGATTGACCAAAAGTATCTTTAGTCTTATTCACTTTTTTTTTTTTTTTTTGGTGAGGAAGACCCCTGAGCTAACATCCGTTGCTAATCCTCCTCTTTTTGCTGAGGAAGACTGGCCCTGGGCTAACATCTGTGCCCATCTTCCTCCACTTTATATGGGACTCCGCCACGGCGGGGCTGACAAGCAGTGCGTTGGCGAGCGCCCGGGATCCGAACCAGCGAACCCCGGGCTGCCAAGCACGGACTAAACCGCTGCGCCACCCGGCCGGCCTATCTCATCTTTTCTTTTTTTTTTTTTTTTTTTTTTTGTGAGGAAGACCAGCCCTGAGCTAACATCCGTTGCTAATCCTCCTCTTTTTGCTGAGGAAGACTGACCCTGGGCTAACATCCGTGCCCATCTTCCTCCACTTTTTTTTTTTTTTTTTTTTTTATATGGGACGCTGCCACAGCATGGCTGACAGGCAGTGCGTCGGCGGGCGCCTGGGATCCGAACCCGCGAACCCCGGGCTGCCAAGCGCGGACTAAACCGCTGCGCCACCGGGCGGCCCCCATCTTTTTTTTTTTTTTTTTTTTAAACTGAAATTCTCTACCTCCATCCCTTCACTTTCCACTCCATTCCTCCACAACAGACTATAGCTATGGCCTAGACCTAATACTTAAAAGCAGTTTTTTCCTCCAAGATCTACACTAAAACCTTTTTTTGTGTGTTTTTTGAGGAAGGCTGGCCCTGAACTGACGTCTGTTGCTAATCTTCCTCTTTTTTCCCTTTTCTCCCCAAAGCCCCGTAGATAGTTGTATAGCAGAGTTGTAGCTCTTCTATATGGGACATCGCCTCAGCATGGCTTGATGAGCGGTGGTGAGTAGGTCCTTGCCCAGGGCTGCCGAAGCGAAATGCGTGAACTTAACCATTCTGCCACCGGGCCGGCCCCTACACTAAAACCTTTAAAACCCTCACAACAATCTTGAAATTCCTCTGTGATTTACAAATGAGGAACCTGAAGCTTAAAATATTGTCTTGTCCAAATCACCCAGCTGGTAATTGCTGGAGCTGAGATTTGAAACCTAGTCTTCACCCCATATCACATTGTTGAAAATGAGTGCATTTCTTCCCTAGTGCATAGTAAGTCTTAAACTTGCATCCCAATATCTTGTAAAATAAACACATAAAATTTAGACTTGGCTATTCTACCGCTGATCAAACACAATACATAGAACAAGATGACTTGCTTTTTCCTGAGCTTTTGGCCTTGAGACAAGAACAGAACAGAACAAAGGTCTCCACACCTTTTAAATTTGCACACCTATCAGGAAAAAAATTTAGCATACATTGCTAATATATGTTGTTTGCTTATTTGTTTATTCATTTATAATGAATATATGTATAAATATGTAATATAATAAATACTATATAACAATATAGTACATAATATAAAATGTAATCATAATATACTAGTATATTATAGAGTACATGGCTACATAATACATAATAGATACCAATACTAGTAAATCATGTGCTTTCCACACGTGATATGGAGACTACTGACTTTAAGTTTCATGAACTTAATTCATAACTTCAACCACTCACGCTGTAATATCTCCTGATCCTCATTGACATCGTAATGGAGAGTCTGAGGAATGTATTATAAAGATCAGATAAAGGAGAAACTGGCTGTTTTTGTCCCCCCATCCCTCATCTCTTATTTGGACTTTAATGATCTGAAACAGCTTTTTGATGTCCTTAGAACTTAAAATAGCAAGGTGTATCTTCTCTAGATTAATTTTATGATTTCATTGTCACAAACTAAGGGTGACCTAAGGGACAACATATGTAGATACTTATTTATTGCCAAAGAAAATAGCTTAATAAAATCTAAGCAAGCCCAAAGCACTGTGTTTGGTATATAGTATTTACTGATACCTGATTAACTTATATCCAAAAATATCAACCAACAATATCAGCCAATTATATAATTGTGTATTTTTCACTAATTTATTTTGAAGGGTACACCAGGAAATCACATAACTTAAAAATAATCATTCCATGGATGGTTAATTAAAAGTATCAAGTTATACGGCTTTAAAAAATATCCAAGCTAAATTTGTGGTGGCTCTGCTCTATGGTACGTAATTGTGTCATATTGAGCAACATTTTGTCTGTATAATGGAGTAGATCCAGAATATTTTCTAGTAGATATTTGCAGAGGTGGGATGGCTTCGGTGATGTGCTGTTGAACTCCTTCTCCCAAAATAAAGGGGAAAAAAGTCCTAATTTATGCCATGTTCCAATTGCATGGCCAACCAAGGTACTGACCTGCTGTCACAGGGATCTGTGAAGAGATGTGCAGATCATTTCTCACAAGCTGGCACCATCAGGCTCCAGCTCTGGGCGGCTCGTCTTGCTTGTTCTTCAGTTAATTACCGTTTAATTACCCTTCCTCAGTAGCTTAGTTCCATCCTGTTGTATTATTGATAAGAGTATCAAATACTTTTGGAGAGTGAGGTGGAGCTTGAATAGATCATTTATAAAGAAACATGTCTTTTTAAAGAATCTCATTTTGTGTAAATTGTTTATTATTCTTATTTCCTCGTGAGTTGCTTGCTCTGTAAATATGTTAAGTAGATTAGACATTAAACAGAACAAAAAAATTCAAAACAAAATTTATATGTATTTTTTAGCAAAATGGACAAAAATGGGGCCTTATTGATGCATAGTAATTGTATTCATAAACTTATTTTTAATTTAATTCACCAGGTCAAGGACTGCTTAAGGTTAAGTAATTACCTAAGCTACCTAAGAATGTTTGAGGATGAAGACACAGCAAATGGGACAATGTAAAACTCTTGAAATGATTTCAAAATATACTGACTATCGTAAGTCTCTGCCATTGTTATAATGAATAATATGGTTTAAGCAATGAATTTTAGACAACTCCTTTCATATATTGCAAAATGTAACATTACTTAGCAACCTACTAATATGCCATTTTCAATTCATAATTTTAATATTACATTTATTTATATTTACTTTGCTTTAAAAATCTATAAACATAAATTACACCTAAAGGAAGTAGGATATCTTCAACTGAACAAACTCAGTGGAAAAATGTTTGGTATGTAGGATTTGTTTCCAACAAGTAGAGAGGTGAAAACGCTTTGACGGATCAGCGGTTTGCAGACTGATTTATTGGGAACAGCAGGTGGCTAACAATCAAACTTAGAAGATGGTGTCCCTGAACAGTGTGTCTAGGTCAGGGTTTTAATTTTCAAAGGAAACCAGTGTAGAAGTAGTGAGTCCGACATGAATTGAGTTGTGATTTCATCAGCAAATTAAATATGAATCTATTCGATAATGCAGTAAAAAATTATATATTAAACATTGAGCATACTGTTTTTAGTATTAAATGTAATATCTATTTTAAATCAATATAGTTTCCAAATGAATATCCGTGCAGTGAGGATATACTTTGAATAAATAACATTTCCTCACAGCAATGACTTAGTTGGATAGAAAGTATGATGGATGAAGGCAGAATGTTCTATTCTTACGAGCAAATTGAAAAGATATCAGGAAATCTGAATTCTAATCTCAATTTATCACTGTAGGGTGTATAGTTTTGTTTTCTTTTGCCTTTTTTCTAGTCAGATTCTTTAGTAGTTAAAATAAAGGAAAACTTCATATGATTGAAATACTTGAATTCCTTCTGAAAAAAGGAAAAAACGTTTATGTAAATAGTCAAAATTATTACTCAAATTAGTTCTTACTTGTAAGTTGGCCTTTAACAAAATGACAATCAGAAGTCACTAAATCTGTAATAAAACATAACTCCTTTCATATTTACATATGTAAACCACCCCCCAAAGCAGAAAGTACTTTTGTGTAGTTTCAGATGAATCCAGTGATGAGTGTAAATGTAGCTTTGCAAAACAAATTTCCAGACCATAGGTTTGGGAATTAGTTTGAATATGTATATATGTAACCATTGAAATGTCAATGGATAAACAATGGAAGTTGTTTGTATAAAAACAGTTTGAATGCTTTCGGAAAACAATAAGGATGAATCACTGAAAACTGTAAATTAGGTATGAACAAGATACTTTAAAGATAGGAAGACAAGGGGGCCGCCCGGTGGCGCAGCGGTTTAGTCCGCGCTTGGCAGCCCGGGGTTCGCGGGTTCGGATCCCGGGCGCCCGCCGACGCACTGCCTGTCAGCCATGCTGTGGCAGCGTCCCATATAAAGTAGAGGAAGATGGGCACGATGTTAGCCCAGGGCCAGTCTCCCTCAGCAAAAAAAAAAGGGGAGGATTGGCAACAGATGTTAGCTCAGGGCTGGTCTTCCCCACAAAAAAAAAAAAAAAAAAAGATAGGAAGACAATAAAAGAAAATTGTATAGAAATAATAATAGAAAAAAGAAGAATTTTAAAGCCGAGATTAATAGGTATCTTTAATTCTTATTCAACTTTAAAGAAATTGGAATGGTAAGAAATTATGCGTGATGAATTATATATAAAGAAGATATAAGGAAATAATTACAATTGCAATTGTTAGACATTTACTTAAAGAAGAATTCTTGGGTTTATATCAGAAGATTGGTGAAGGAGTATACATGTACATATCTTAAGATAAAGTATTTAAATAACTTATTCTTTTACAGAGTGATACCCTACTTTAACTTTTTTATTAACATCATTTATGTGTCACAATAACATTGAATAAAGTGCTTTTACTGTAAAACATGAACATAATTCTAGAAGTGTAAATTCTAGAGCTACAGCAATCAAATATCAAAAATACATGGAGAACTAAACCAGCTGTTAAAATCAAAACAACTTTATCACAAAAGTCCATTTGAAATGTGAATAGTTAATTCCATCTATTCCTTTCCTATCTTTAATTCCAAAATACAGGAACATATCAGTTTGTTTTTTTCCTCTCAGCTTCATATTTCCTTTCTAATCTAATATCCAGGTCATGTTCCTAGGACCTCACCTAGGACTTCAGTTTCCAACTAATAAATTTGCTCTGCATTATGATTCAAACAATTATCTTGGATTCAAACAGTTATCTATGATTCAGACAATTAACTTTAGTGTCCATGTGTATGATGACCCCTCTAACACTCTTGTACAGTCTGTTTGACACCAAAGCTCATTCTTTACATAAAGCTGATGTAGGAACCTTTGAAGTAGCTAAGGTTTTCAGGGAGAGTGTACCTTCCAAAATACAAGAATGAGGAGCACGGGATTCCAAACAACACTAGAGAGCAGGGAAATACAGGACTACAAAGGACCTGAGGAGAATCAGCCGTAGAGATGGGAAGAGATGATAGAGTTATGGCCTCGTGAAAGAGAAGAGAAGGGGTGTGTTCCTGGGAGCCAACTGCATAGTATGTGCAGGTAAAACAGGTATAACTGAATGACATTTGTTTATCACATGTAGTACTTCTTATGAAGTATATGAATACCATAGCTTAAAAGCAAAGGTTTTAAATAAGCACAAATAGAAGGGAGACAAATTACTATTTTTGTTTCTATAGTTAGCTGTATTTTGTCACCAGTTAAGTAAGCTCAGGTTTATGGTATTCTACTCCAACAACCTGCAGCTCTCAGAGTCCCACGGAAACCTTGGCATGAAAACAATGCCGTGCAGTGCTCAGAACCTACTGCTAGGTTTATTGCCCTTAATTAACTGGTATATCTTATTAAAAGAAAAAAAGTGTTAGACTTGACTCTATCTTCTGCTGAGTCTCTAGCTCCTTTCTAGAAATGTCTTCTGCTTTCCTCCGCAGTTCAAACAGAAAATTCCTGGGGCCGTCTTTTCCAACCCAGATGTTTCCAGTGAAAACCCAGAAGCAAAGGTGGCAGCCTGTGTCTAAATCCCTGTCTTTTCTTTGTTCCCAATAGTTCAAACTTGCTTAAGAATAACTGGTGTTTTCAAAGTGATTCATGGTTCTAAAACTCAAGTTAGTTAGTAAGCAATAACTACATCCTCCATACAACCTCAGATTCTTTTAACATTAACCCAAAGCCACTTTTAGAATTTATCAAGAAACAAAGCACAATTAAATACAGTTTTAAGTAATAGTTTCCCTTTAGTGAATCAGTAGTTAGCAAAAATATTAGCATGGAAAATTGTATCTGATTTATGTGTTAGCATTTATTGTCCTATAGAGAAAGGCAGTATCTAAAAAGTAGGAGGGAAAATGGGTAGCCTGGGGACTGTGGAAATAAGGGGCAATAATTAAAGGGCAGCTGTTATCAGGGCACTGTGATTGGATAGTTCAAATCAGAGACAAATCTTTCCTTTTCCATTTGCCAGGTGCTATATTTGTGTCTCAAAATACGAGTCTAATAGATTTTGTTTCATGCAGTGATGGGAATGTAAATTTGGGGTTATATAATCTAACCCAAAATAAAATCATCCAAATTGCTTTGAGTTGCCTAAAGAGGTGAGCCTTTGTATGTATTTTTACTGTCAATGTCGAGACTGTTTAGATTTTAATCATTATGACTGTCTTTGGGGAGTCATGAATAGACTTTGTGCTGTGTATTGTAAATCATTAAAGTTGCCTTATGTTATTTTTTGAATAACTTTGCTAATTTCCAGATGGTTTTATAGCCCCACTCACCTTTTGCCATGCTAGCTATCATGTGATTTGTTAGTTATTAAGAATACTTAACAAATCATTTATTGAAGTCTATATTGCCTCCAATATGCTTTTTTTGAATTTTATTTGATTGTGTAGGATTTTTTTAGTGAGTGACATTGGATTTTTAAATTAAAAACCAACCATAAAGCAAAAGTATAATTTTGGCTCTTTTGGCATTTTCAAATAAGTAAAGCCATAAGAAAATGTGTTGGGTTACAGATATCACTAGGGACGGTTCTTCTTTAAATTTATGAAACAGTTTTAATTAAAGTAGAAGGTGTACCTAAGGGAACATTTGACTACAAAATTGCAATATAAATATTTCCATGTTATTTTTTATCAACTCAGCGTCTTTAAGTGTATCATTTTAGGTATGCATGTTTTTGACATAGGGATTGAAATGGAAACAGATGAATTGACATATTCCAGATCATATATCAATGTTAGACAAACTGAACTTAACTCAAAGGCTTTATTTCCAACATTTTTCTGTGTTATCCTGGATTAAAGGTTAATATTTTTCCTTGTTGGTTTGAAAGAAAAAAAAACCCTCATAGACAGATGAAAATTTTAATATTTTACACAAAATGTTTTACAAACATTATATTTAAATTTTATCTAAAATTATATAGATATTTCATTAAATTTTAGCTGGAAACATTTAAAGCTCAGGCCTTGTTCTAATGGAACACACAGTACTCATTTGTGTCTATTCAACTGGCTGATATTCAGAGGAAAGTAGTTCACTAATTAAAAGCAACAATAAACTCAAAGAAAGATCATGATTTCCAAAAGTTTTCTGTAAAAAGTAATCACATTTATTTAAAAGAAGGTTGTGTACCTTATAATGTGAATTTTCTATGGAATTTTAATGTTTTAAATAAAACATTTCCTCAGCAATAAGTGTTCATTTTATCAAGAACAATTAGTTCAATTTAAAGAAATCCCTTTCAGATCATTAAAATATTCTCTTTAATAGGTAAAAATGACTGATATTTTTCTTTAGTGATTCCTTAATAGGAAAAACAAAATGTTTGAGGAAATTAAATAAAGAACTAAGTAGAAGATGTGTTGAAAGAATGTATATTACTATCTAGTTCATTACTTCAGCTATCAACCAAGATGAGCACTGTTTTATTAAAAAAAAAGTTTTACATTCTACATATCCAACTTTGGAGTACTTTATTCATTCTGTAGCATCTAAAAGTAGTAGTTGTTTTGAGCCCAATAACTGTATAAGGAAGAGGATAGAATTAAAAAAAGAAAACAACTTTCCATTTTAGTTGTGAAATATTGGAGTGTTGGTTATTGTCATATGTAAGTATTTTCTTTCATCTCTATTAATATTACTTATAACTGAAAATTCTCTCATTATTTCTAATGAAATTATTTGTTGATAACTTCATTCTGTGTTTTCTGATTTGTGCTTTGAGTAAGGTGCATGATAATCATATGGCCAAATTTATAATACCATAAGTATTTATGAGTTGTTCTAAATCCATGTTTTGGTAACTTTTAGATTATAAAGAGCCTCACATTAGTGTTCTGGAATGCCTGATGGAGATCCTTTTTTTTTTTTTTTTGACTGAAACAGAAGAGCTAACTTTTCTTTTATAAATATAAATTGAAGCTAAAGTTTCTATTCAATCCCATTTCCAGAAGTTTGTTTGAATTGGACTCTATCCTATTCTACAGTTCTAAGATAGATTAGTGACCAAGATAGACAAGGTCTGTGGTTGCATGGATCCCATATTATAAGGGCAGTGTTTCTGAAATTACTAAATTAATAAATAAAAGAAATAGTTTAGAAAACTGAAAAAATGTGAATATTAAAATAGCATAATGTGCTAGAGTGGAGAGAACCTTTTTTGACTTAATAAAGATGAGGTTAGCTAACCAGAGGATCATCTGGAGAAATGATATCCAAGCTTAGCAAATGTTAAGTGCAAAGGCCCTGTGGTGACAAAAAGTTTCCCATGTTTAAGGAAGAAGAAATGTCAGTGTGCTTAGAGTGTAGTGAAGGTAAAGTTTCATATGAGATGAGGGAGGAGAGTAGACAAAGACGAGAATTTTCAGGCTTTGTAAGGGTAAGGAGTCCAGATTTAATTTCAAGTTTAATGAGAAGTTAAGCATGGTAGTGACACGTAGGTCAGAAAAAGAACATTCTGGCTACTGAATAAAGAGCAATTTGTAGGACTGCTCAGTAGAATCAAAGGTAGAGACTATTGCAGGGTTTAGTTGAGACCATGGGGACCTGGCTAGTGTGATAGGAGCAACAATAAAGAAAACGGAACAGATTTCAGGATGCATTTTAGAAGCAGAAGGAGATTTGTAAGTGGATTGGGCTTCTGGGAGTGAGGAGAACAGAGAATTCAGAGATAACTCTTGAAAGATTGAGCAACTGGTGCATGCTGATGCCATTTAATGTGACGTATTGAAGAACAGAAGAACATAGTGGAAGGGACATGAAAATTCTGATTTAGACATATTGAGTTTGAGACACCTATTTGAAACCCAAGTGGAGATCTTGAGTAGATAATTTGGATATATTGTGTAGCATTGAAAAACAGGCAACACTTAGACATGGACAATAAGAAACTTGCTTTAGTCTCTGCTTTAGTATACTGCTACATGACATGCAGTTTCTGCTGTCATTGAGGATTCTCTTTCTGACAGTGGCATTCAGTAGTTTTTGATGTGTGCACAAGGGGTTCATACTACATGGGTGTTCTACACTGATGGCCTTTGCTGCTTGGTTGTTCTTAGTGTAGGCTTTGTGTGCTCCCATACACTGTTTGCTCTGGATTTAAGGTATGGCAGATCATCAGAGATGGGGTGCATATTCCCTGAAGTCCCACAAGAGGTATGAACCTTAAAATGTTTGGAGATATTTTCCCTCTTAATCGTCTATAAAAGCTCTCCTAGGACAACACTCTTAAGATCCTCCTTCAGGATCTTGGAAACCTTTACCTGCCCTTTTCTGTGCTCTCTTGCCCTTTTCATCATACCCTCTCCTTTCAGCTCTCACAGTTCTTTACCCCAGCTTTGCATAAGGCCTCATGTGTGTTGCCATTCCTTGCTTGGTATTTAATAACTCACCCTCAGACTGTAGGAGCAGTTCTTTCAGGGCCCTCAACTCCAGAAACAGTGCCAAATGCCTTGCCTGTCCCATGGAGAGGTAAGGATAGAGGGACAGCTACTTAAGTAATAAACTTTTCTACCCCCAGAGGGCTACTTATCCCCTTTATAAGCCCTTTTATATAATTATGAATGCCACTTATTTTATCAAGTCTTGTTCTGAACTTGAAACTTAAAAGAAAAGTAACATTATGCCCTTCTCATATTTAAATGTTTTGGCAGTAACCTAGGATGTAGAAAAAATGATTTTAACATATAGTTCACATTAGAATTTTACATAAGTTTGAAGCTCAAGGGGAAAATTAGGATTGCAGTTATAGACTTGGGAGTCAACATGATGTGGATGATATTTAACGCCTGGGGACTTGGTGAGATCACTGGGTTAAGAGTGCCTACTCAGAAAAGAAGGTGGCCCGTGACACTGGTCCCAAATATTTTATAATGGGAGAGAGAGCTAGCAAATTACATTAAAAATGATGGGCTAATGGAGCAGAAGAAAATCTGGAGAGTGTGGAATGACAGGACCCCGCGAAGTACTTCTCAAAGGAGACATGGAAAATTGTGTTGATGCTGCTGAAGGGTTGAATAATATTAGGATGAGAAGGGAATTTGGCAAGGTTGGAGTTCAGTTTATTAACTTTTTGCTACAGGGGACTGTTACAGGAGATGATAAGAGTTGTGAATAAAATTTATGTTTCATGTGACAGACAAACAAAAAGTAAAATAGGATTTCCCCCGCACGGCAGCGGCTGCGCCTCGTGCGCGCGGTTACTTGCGGGCCCCGGAGCGCTTACGATGGAGACGCTGCCGCTGCTGCCGCCCCTCCTCCTCTTTTTCTCGCCGGCACATCTTTGTTGTGGGAGGGCGGCGGGGACGGACTTGAGCTTGTGGCTCTCCTTGCTAGAGCCAGCTGCGCTGGAGAGGGCGCCGCCGCCGCCGCCGCCACCCCGAGGCCCCGCCGCCCCGCTCCGTCCGCCCGCCCGCAGCCCTGCTCTGCCGGCTCGCCCTGCGCCTCCCAGCAGAGTCCCCTCGCGGCAGATGTGTGTGGGATCAGCCCGTGGCGGGGACGATGGTGAAATTACCGGCGCTCACGCACTACTGGTCCCTGATCCGGTTCCTGGTGCCCCTGGGCATCACCACCATAGCCATCGACTTCGGGGAGCAGGTAAGGCCCGGCGGCGCCCCAAACCCCGCGGCCCGCCGCTGGCTCTGCTTCGGCCTTAGACGCCCAGGCCCCAGGGGATGGGGGCAGAGGGGAGTCACCTGCTCCGTGTCCCTTTTTATCCTGAAACATTTGGTTGGGTTTGCAGCTTGTCAAGGGTGACGTTTCCAGTACTTCATCCCCCCCCCCCTTCCCCTAGTTATTCAGCAGACTTTTCCAGCTCTCTGGAAAATGTTAACAGACCAGAGGGTTTGGAGCTTCACCTATAGAAGGATTTTTAGTGCACAGCAGGAGTATTATGTAATTTGTTATTATGTAAACCTCAGGTCAATGAGTAAAAAGTTTCTAATAGCTCAAAAAAAATTCTATGTGGTTATAAGTTTATGAAGGAAAATAAAGCAGGGAAAGGTGACAGACAGTGCAGGGAGGAGATAAAAATTTGAAAGGTGTGGTAGGGAAAGAGGGAGAGCCATGCAGATATCTCAGAGAAGCTGTTCCACGATAAAAAGATTACTAAGGGCAAGGATCTTGGCCACCTCTAGAGCCATTTAGGTGAAGTGAAATGGATAGAAGCCGGTGGGGAATGAGATGAAAAGGAAAAGTTAGAGGAGGAAATGAAGAAAGTGTGTGTCACTTTGAGGGGAAGAAAAGAAATGAGGCAGTTGCTGGAGGAAAACATGGCATGATAACTGTAGGATCTCTCAAAAAGAGTATAAATAATTTGATTGAAATGAAATATTTTTATATAATGGGAGTAAAAGTGAATATTGTATAATAATATTTTAATATAAGATTCCTAAAATATTTCTTTATTTTTAATCTGTTCCAAGGTGATTCAGATAAATGTCCCCAAAACCTTCTTTTGTAATCATGGCAATGCAGGATATTTACATTTGGAAAGTCATAATATCCAAACCCTATTAATAGATATTGAAGTAAATTTTGACAAGTTACCAGAAACAGATCTCCAAATTCACTTTGTGAAAAGTGAAGGTAATTTTAGAGTGAAGTCCTTAAAAAAATCCCCTCTTTCCACAGTTGCTATTGACATATCTTGTCACTTTTGCCCTTTTCCCTGATGGGAAAGTGATGGCATTTTCTTGAAGGTTGTGTTGACATTTAATGCAATTCAGCAGGCATTTACTGAGCACCTGTTATGTGCTTGTCCTATAAGCACTGTGAAGAATTTCAAATGAAGACCTGACCTTCAGGAAATTATAGTATAGTTCAGTGGCCAAAGTGGTCTCTAGTGTCTTATCACAAATGCAGCATTTTTGTTGAAGTTAATGAATGAGACCTTAAAATTCTTCAAATATGTGTTTACATTGTATGCTCTGTATATAGTAGGTGGCCAATAAAGATCTACTTGTAAATTCTATGTATAAAAGTTTTTTGTGCTTAAAGTTGAGTAACTGAAGAAGATTCAAAGAGGAAGTGAAATTTAAGAATTTGCAAACAGAGCTTTTCAGAAAAAATTAAATTCACTTTATCATGAAAAAATAATACAATCTCTCTATAGAAAACCCTTAATTTTGATATAATGGAGAGCCTTAAAATTCATGTATACTTTGACAGATACCCAAGGTGTCAGTTTTGGAGATATCAACAAGTTTGTTTACAAAATTACCTTATTTGGAAATTAGAGATAGCATGGGCGATAGTTCTATCCAGATTATGTGCTACTCTCACTGGAAGCAGTAGGTGGAGCGAAGTGACTCTTAGAATAGCCTTCCAGGCTAATGTAATCACGTTAACAACAGCATATTTTTCAATTTAAGTCAGAAATACAACATTTACTTAGCAAAAAACATCAGCTTCAAAAGAATTACCACATTTTGAGTACACTGTGGGAAAATTGTTAATGTTTTTCACTTCTAATGTTGAATTTTTGCTAAATTGTTGGAATGAAATTGGAAGATGACAGTTTGGAAATATCTCAATTCACAACTCCCACTTTCTCACTCCCTTTCTCCCACCAAATGTTACATCACTGTTGCTAGCTGTGGAAGCTTCACTTTTTTGCAGAATTATGAATTGCTGAAAAATGAGAATGTATGATTCTATCTCAAATTATACAGTTAAAAGAATAAGTAATATGAATCTCTATATAAAGTATTTTGATATCTGTGAGATGTTTGGATTGGTTCACATGCCTAACACTTTATATGTAAAGTGACTTCATGCATAGTTTTTTAAAGTGAGTTGTCCCTTAACCACATTCAGAGAGCAGACATTACTGGGCACAAGTCATGAATCTAAAAATGCTCTTTCAGATTTGAAAAACTTAAATATATAAATATGTACAAATATGTATTTTTAAAATGGTTCTTTTCTTTAGAGTTAAGCAATACTCTGTAAAGCTTGATATAAACTAATTCTGGCTTTGACATGTATGATTTTTACATCACTGGAAGAGTTGGCTAATTCTTTAATGCCGTTTTCTTATTTAAGATGTGGCAGTCTTTTTGTTTCTGATATGTTGCCTCTGAACTCTGCTGGCAAGCTTATAAATCACATCACCAGCCATGCAAAATTTATTGCTGTAGGTAACTGAATGTGCAGTGTAGAATACAAATGTTTCAAACAGTATTTCTGCGCATCCTAAATTTAATAGGTTTTAAAGATTATGGAATAAATCAAGATTTCATTGTTTTGTTATTTGATTTTCTCTCATCAATCATATATAATATATATGTTATATTACATGCAGTTATGCAAGCCAGATATATACATTATTACTCAGATGTGTCTTCCAAGATTTATAAAATAGCCTTACTTCACTTTAGAAATCTTATGCTTTAAATACCTATTTTGAATTTTTTTCATTTGAATTAAAATTGAGGGACTTTCCTTAATGAAGTATCCTTGTTTTTATTTCCTCCAGAGATGACTGATTTTATCTACTGTTAAAAAACAAATCCTCTCATGAGAACATCATTTGGGCATTGAGAGTTTTTTGTAAGATGGTGAGATAACGCTGTAATGTTGGACATAATATGAAACATTCTGTAATGTGAAACGCTGTGACCCTTTCTCTGCATTTACCCTGTTACATTGTATGGGTATAATATATACTCAAGTAATCACTGAAAACAGTCTCCTTAATCAGAATTGGTGTGAATTATAAATAGGAAAGAAATATTCTAACTGCATCCCTTAAATGTTTACATTCCTTCCTAAGCTCATTTTAAAAAATTGTTGGCATCTAATCTTGCTTATTTTAAAACCTTTGTACAATTGAAAATGTCAGCATAAAAACATGACATTGTAGCTTGTCTTTTTATTTCTGAGATCTTCATATTTACTGATCTGCTTTTGTATGGGTTGTGTTTACATGTTTCCTGTTTTTAAAATATAATCATTCTTGTCAGTTGGTCTGTCAACATTATGTAAAAAGCAGTTCTCTACTGAGCAGTGGATGGTTCATTGTTAATATTGTTAATATTAACACAACTGACTTGCATATTAGAAGCCCCAGGCACGTTCGTTGAGTAGAACAGAGAAGATCAAAGACTATGACTCAGTAGTCAGGAGTGTCTGGAATATAGGCTCCCAAGTATTTTGCTTGCTGCTCTTAGGTGTCTGTGATCATTTTGGAGAGTTCTGAGATATACAAAATCAAAATGCATACGACTTCTAGCAAAGATTTCTAAATTATTAAATGCTAATTCAACAATTTTGATAGAGGACATCTTCAGACTTGTAGATTTTGAAGATCGTTAAATCAACTTAGTTCAATTACTTATTCACATGACTTTAACTTGCTGGCGGAAAGTAAAAAGTGAAAACCAACACAGGACAAGGAAGAAGAACCCTGCCAAATCTTTCATGGTTTTTATTTCTCTGCTGTCGTCTTAATTTTGCATCACAAGGATAATGCAGATCCAGTGAGTCTACCTGACCTGTAGAATCAACGTAAAGAATAAATGAGATTATGTGTATTAAGACATTATACAAATTTAAAGGAATACATAAATATTGACATTTACCCATCTTTCTGTTTTTTGTTTTTTTTTAAGCCTGTGCTCACACTGCCATCTGGCCTGGCTCATGCAAACCACCTGTGGTTTTTTTTGAGGAAGACAGGCCCTGCACTAACATCTGTTGCCAATCTTCCTCTTTTTTTTTTTTTCTCTCCCCAAAGCCCCAGTACATAGTTGTATATCACAGTTGTAGAGTTGTAGCTGTTCTATGTGGGATGCCGCCTCAGCATGGCTTGATGAGTAGTGAATAGGTCCGCACCCAGGCCACTGAAGTGGAATGCGTGAACTTAACAGCTATGCCACCTGGCCGGCCCCGGGCATCTTTCTTTTTAATCCAGAGTATCCTTTCAGAGAATATTGCATAATGTTCTAAAATACTGCTTTTTTAAGACTTGCGTATAACTGACAAAAACATAAATTCTCCTTGATTGTAAAAAACAAATATCTATAGAAAAGCCTTATATATTCATTTCATGCCACTTTGCTGCCAGTAAGAATTGCAGTTATATCAAACTATGTTATGGTGCATGACTCCCAGTTGACCATTATTTAAGTTGCCTTATTTCCTTAGAAAGTCTGTCTTTCTTCTTCGGCGCACTGGATAAACATGAGTATTAAAAAAGAGAGAGAAAACTTTATAAGATGCAGACCTGGTTTCAGAGAAAGTCGTGGTAGTATTCTGAAACAACATTGTGTGATTATCTCGATGTGCCGCATCAGTTGCAGTCTCTGTACTGTTCAGTTATGCCTGCTAAGGTACATGTGACGCACACCCAGACCCATGCTGATTATTGATAGAGTCGAATGCACACCACTAAGTGATAATTAGTAATAATTCGTTGCACTGTTCTGTAACAGTCTGGAGTCGTGTATTTGACTGCTTATGAGTGACCAATTATCTAAAAAATTTCATGATTCTTGAAATAACTACAAAGAGTTTATTTTAAATTTCTAGGATACTTACTCTGATTGTCAGCACAAGATACATTTCTTTTCCTTTTTTTCATTGTTTCCAATTAAGGTAATTTGATAAACATACAACTGTGGGATTTAATTGTTCAATATTCTAGGCTTTTCATTATGGTAAATTCAAAAATAGAAAAAAACCTCTGATTGTTCAGGAATTTTTTGACAAGATTTAGCAAAGAATACGCTGACCATCTGCATGGTTGATTTTGATGTCTGGGACCAATTGGCACCTTTGCTCTTGACTTCCATGAACAGAACTGAAAATAAATTAGGACTAGTTCGTTCCAAAATATGTATTAATCACATTATCTATTCCAGAACTGTTTAGAATTTGAGGATGCATTAGTGAATAAAATAAATAAAAATTCTTGCCTCCTGAAGCTTACATTTTAGGTGAAAGGGACAAGAAATATAGTAAGTAAATAAATGAGTAATTCAATATATACACGAAGTAAATTCATATATATTTAGAAGATAGTAAGTGCTGATGGGGAAACAATAGAACAGGGTAAAAGGTGTCAGAACTGCATGGTTGGGGTGGAGTGGGTAACAATTTAGAATCCAGTAGTCAGGGTCAGTCTGACTGACACAGTGATATCTGAGCAGAGACAAAGATTGCAGCTGGGTAAACGATGAGGATACTTGGTGGAAGTGCTTTCGAGAGTGATGGAACCAACAGTCCAAGTGTTTTGAGGATCCATAATTTTTTTCTTGGAACTACTTGAAGAAAAGATTTGTTTGTTTATAAAACATTGAAAGTTAAATCCATTCAGTCATTTAAAGGCAGGCAAAAGCAAGAGTTATCATTTGCAAATTTTTCAGATATTTGGGTATAAAATGAAGAAAAAGCCATGGAAAAACAAAACTTGTCTTATAATCTTTTCAAGACTTGCAGTAAAAATTTGATATTTGGTATTTTCACTCTTTCATCTAAAACTGCTTTTTTTAACTGAAAGCAAAATGACGTGGTTAGTGTTTCCTTTTGGTCATATGTGCTTAAGTTGAATTTTAGTATTTGGAAGAACGTGGAAATAGCTATACTTTTCCATATTAGCAGAGGTATGTTTTCTCTGAACCACACTCCAAGTTCCCAGGGTCTAGTTCAGTTCAGATGCTAGAAGGAATTTTGTACAATATATAAATTATTCAGATTGGTAGATTTATAATTGCCTTATTTAAGAGTTAAATTTGCTGTATGGTTTTTGTTTCAATTAGAGAAATATGATCAATGATTTTAATTTAGAATTATAGATGAGGGTAGAATTAGACTTTAGTGGCATATATGCCATTGCCTTTACATATTTAAAGGTATCCATTTAGAAGAGTTAAACTTACTCCAATGGTCCAAAGGTTATGTTAGGAAAAAGGATAGACAATAATGTGAAACATTTTGGTTGAAATGAGTAAAATTATTCAAAACTGTACAACTATGGGAGCAGCTGTGTCAAGAAGGATTGAGTAATCGATGTTTGAATAGTTTGGATAACTGTATTAACATGTTGCAGCAGGCATTCAAACAAGCATCAGAAGGTAGTTGATCTAAGCGTCCTGAGCATTTTATTAGACTTTTTATTCAACAAAGACTTAGAAAGTGCTAACACTTTTAACTTTGTGCTAGACTTTGTTTCTCTCTCCTCAAAGAATAATAAGACATGTAGACTTAATGTGATTTTGAGATAATTGCTCATATAATAGAGGCAGTATAAAATGTCATGTGATCAAGAAGATAGACAAGTTTCACAGAGAAATGACATTTGAGTTGAACCTTTAAGGATGAGTAGCAATTCACCAAGCCACTTGGGCAGGAACAACTTTTCAAAAAGAAGAGAAAACAGCATAAACAAAAGTACAGAAGAATAAGATGCAAGGGCTGTTTGGGGGAAAACTGGAGACAGAGAAATGAGTTAAAAGAATGATGGAATGGTGCAATCATTCAGTGGTTTTGAACTTTGGTAATGTGTGGAACACATTTGTGTTCATGTATTCACAGTTATGTGCCAGTTCCAAAGCACTAGTGCTAACGCCAGCATTTTCTTTGTTGCTCAAGAAAGCATACAAGAATTCACTAAACTATATGAAGGAAATTACTTTAAAATTTTGGCATTTTAATTATTAGTAAAAAATTATAGCAGATTGTACAATAATATCTGCACCATGTCTCTTAATATTTGTGCCATTGTACCATGTCTCTCAATAGTAATAGGATCAAAATAGAAAAAAAAAAACTTTAACAATCATTTATGGATTTATTCAATGGAACTTATTGAGTGTCTTGTACATATTAGGCACTGTTCTAGGCACTAAATACAGAAATACTCCTTTAAAGGGAGGTTAAATTCCTATTGAAAATTGAAATTGAAAAAGAGAAAGAAAATAAACTTTGGTGTTCCACGTTTCTTATTCCCAGTATGATTTTCTGCTTCCTTTTGGGCTTAGAAAACTTCCAAGTATCCTCAAAAGTCAGAATATCTGAATATCTTGAAATATGAGTCTCAGATATTAATATTTCCCATTTCTTCATCTTTTCTTTTAGAGTTTATTGATGGCAGGACTCTCTTTTTTATCTTGTATTTTTAGTGTCTAGTTTATAGTAAACACTAAACAAGACGTTATTGATTCAAATAGCCGTTGAGCCAGAAGAAAGGAATTTAGAGTAGGGCAAAGTGAATTCATGTAAATATAGGATTTTACTTACATTTTAAGTTTTAATTTCTGCTTTTTTAAAATCCCAGGATACATGACTGAATATGCTGTGTTTCTTCCTTGGGATTTCCTGTCTCTGTGATTGTGCAATCATATTTGCCTAATTTTATATCATGGCTTTATCCTCAAGAAGTCTTCTTTTTTATCCAGATTTAAATCTAGGATAGTTATTACTAACTCAACATAGTTGTACTTGATCATACTCTTGGTGTTTTGTGGTTTAGATTCTCAGCATGTTCCTGCTCTTGCTTTAGCTCAAGTTTTGTAATCTAGGCTACTGAGAATCACATTTAATAGCAAAATGTTTTTTGAGAATAATTCTTTTAGGCAAAATCCTAAACAGTATGGGAGAGAGACAGGGAGACAGAGAGAGAATAATTTTCCAGTCTAAAGTTTCTTATACCGTGTGATAAATGTAATGACCAAAGGATAGTGAGGGTATTGTGGGAGCTCTGAAGAGGAGCAGTTAACACAGCCTGGAGGGTTTCTGGAAATATTTCCCTGTTACGATGATGCTTAACCCAAGTCTCTAAAAACAAGTTATTGTACATAGAGGAGAGTTACAGAAGGCATTCCAGGAAGAGGAAAAAGCATGTTCAAAGGCTTAGCTATGACAGAGCACATATCTTCATGAAAGCGCAAGAAATCTTTTTTAGCAAGAACAAGGTAAGGAGGGGAAGAGATTGAGAAACTGAGATTTAAGAGATAAATAAGAGTCTAATCTTGCAGAACTCTGGATGTTTATATTCTGTATGTGTTTGAGTACCACTGAAGATTTTAAGCAAGAGATTGATATTTTGTTTTTTTTTAGCAAGAATACCACGTTGGCAACACATAAGATAAAGTGAGGAGAAATTTGTCTGGAGATAGTGAAATTAGTTAGGAAGCTATTGTAATAATTTTGATTATATATGTTGAGGATCTGCTCTAAATCCTGATAGTTCAGAAGGGGAATACTTAGACAGTAACAGTAAACAAAAATTGATGATAAACTAGGTAGATAGAAAGATTCTGGAGTGATTCCCAAATTGCTGGATTGAAGAACAGTGTGGAGATTGGCTTCCTTCACCCAATTAGAGGCTAAATTAGGAGCAGCAAGTTTAGGGTCCAGCTGGCCGAGTGATCTGTAATATTTTCCTTCAGCAGTCTTAGTTCCATTTCCTTCTACTTTTCTATTCTATGAAAAGTTCCCAGTACTAGTTGTATCCCTGTATTTGTATTTAAAAGTATACATGATATTCAACATTGTTTTAGAATTCTGGTTAAAGAAATAAAATGTGAAATTGAAGCTTTTTTTTTTTAATTTAAAAGGAATCTAATCTAGGAAAGGTAGGAGAATTAAGTAAAGAACACTGAGAATTAATATGAGACAGCAAGAAGCTAACTAGACATAAGATAAATACACAAAATTCATTAGAAGCAACGAGCAGAAGATATTATGAGGGCAAAATAGCAAACTCTTCAAAATGTAAAATAAAGAGGGTTATTCTAAAAAGTGTGAAGCAGCTGTGAGGAGAACAATATAACTTCATTGAGAGACATCAAAGAACACAGAGATTACTGCATCAGGCTGATACTTTTCTTGTCTATTCTAATTGAGTTGTGATTCTGCTGTCCCAGTTAACTATTTTTAACCATGGTCCGAACTGTTAATTCTTTCCAAATGAGTGTAATAAAATTCTAATCAGAACCTCAAAATTATTTTTCAGAAACTTGACAATAAGTTTGGAAACAAATACAGCTGGAAATAACTAAAACTTTTTAAGATAAATATAATAATAAGGCTGGACCTTCGTAGCAGCCAAGAACATAGAAATACAAAGAGATGTAATCACTGAAACAATGTTGTAGGTACACATGAAAACATACGTAGTCAATGAAACTAAGTAGAAATTCTAGTATATATTGGAACATAAGATTTGATAAAGCAAACATCTTCATAAGAAACTGGAGAATATTTTCAAATGGTACTGGGAAAGTTGGCAGCTGTATGGGAAAAAAATTCAATCTATATCTCAGCTCCCACTTTGTGCCAAGATCTGTCTCAAATGGATTAAAGATTTAAATGCATAAAATGGACACAAAACTATATTGTAGGAGGTACACATGAAAATTCACTTAATTTCTGAATAGAAATGGCTTTCTAAACATGAATACAATTTAGAATATCACAATGAAATAATACATAGCTACATAATTTTTTCAGAAAAAAAGACATTACCGACAAAAAACAAAGTGGGGGAAAATAAAACAGAAATTCAATGTTATTAATATAAAAATAATTTATATGAATTGATAAAAATAATATGCTTCAAAGTTAGACTGTGTGAGTTTAAATTCTACCAACTCTTTAGGTTTGGAATGGAGGGAGGGCAAAAACCTCCCCAAGGTTAGTGGTGCTTGCCTGTTTTTCACAAAGCCTCATTTGCAGCAGAGGTCTGAGTGACAGCTCTGTCATGTTAGCAAGAACCAGGTAAGGAGGAGGAGGAATTGAGGAGTTGCTCCCTGTGTAGAAGGAGCAGTACGCTGACGTCCCAAGGTAAGAGTTGATGAAAAGGGGAAGAAGAAGTCTAACATCTCCCTTCCTGTTTTTATTCTCCCACCCTCATACCTGGCTGCTCCACTCCCTAACACACAGAAGGATTCAAGGCAGGGCTCTCATATTACATTTTTGGAGAAAACTTTCTCAAAGTACTCCTTCCATCTTTCCCTCTATAATTCCTCTGAGGTTGACCCTGGGGGAGGGAACCAGAGGCAGAGTGAATTCTTGGTCTTCTCTGTCTGCACTCATTCTCTTGGTGACTCTATCTAGCAATGTGGCTTTAATTACCATATGTATATACTACTGACTCCTACATCCAACTATGTATTTGATAGCTCTGCTTGGACTTCTAATAAGCATTCCAGACTTCACATGTCCAAAACTGCTTGACTCTGTGTATACATGTGCAAGAATGTGTATAAATTATGTGTTTTTTTGTGACTGTATCTCTCACATGAACTCATAAGCTAATTGTATACCACAATTTGACTTTCTTCTAAAAGTGGAGTAAATAATCCATTCAACTGAGGTTCTTAATATTGTTTATCTGAAATTTGGTTATCTAACATAACATTATAAATATAAATATTTATAAGATCCTAAATATAAATACCTATATTCATGTTTATAAACACATATGTTATCTTTAACTCAGACTGATAGAAGGGAAGATGTAGATACAATATGCTTAAATTCGTTTTACTATGGTATTTATTTGGTGAACGTTACTTATTCAAAGATATTCATAGAGCTATATACCATCAAATGTTTCTACTATGATATTAATTCAGTGAACATTCCTGATTCAAAGTATTTTATAGAACACTATACCGTAAAAGATCAGTTTTAAAATACATTCTATTTTTAAAATTAGATTTATAGAACTCTTGAGGAACAAAATTGTATCTGAGCTGAAAAATGATATGGAAGAGGAGAACCCATTCCCAGTTTGTCATGTTAATAGTTATTAGCTTTAAAATTGTCTAAGAAGATAAAATGGCATGAAGAAAAAGGAAATATCCAAAAAGAAAAGCAATAGTTTTCTGACTCTAACCATTAAAAATTCTGTCTGTTTAGAGATCTGTTTTGAGGGAAACTCCAGAGACAAATACACGTTGAGAAGGAGTCTGTCTGTCTTCCCAGAGCTGTTTTTCTCCCAAGGGCTCCTTTCCTCTTCTGGGCGCCCAGCTTTGCTGTGGGAGTGCCATGGTCACTTCTGCTGGACACTTCCAGAGATGCCAGAGAGTGCGCACTCACCTCCTCAGGATGTGTTCCGTTCACGAAGAGTATGACGGGGTGGGGGGTGGTGGGAGAAGTAGGCCTGCACTCCTTAAATGCCCAGTCCTTTTCTTCTTCTTACTTCATTACGCACAGATTTACCATTTCTTCTGTTAATCTTGCTAAAATCTATGATATGACATTCCTTCACTACAGTGAAAGAGCTGGCCCTCTGTTCACTGCTGTATCCCCAGCAAGAGTGCTTGGTATGTAGAAAACTCTTCACAATTATTTGTTGAATGGCTTCTTAGCTTAGGAAAAAAGATCTTACTATAAGCATTATTTATCCTTATGTGATAGTTTTTATGTTATCTTTATGAATGTTTGACTTTAAATATTCTATTACATATATATTCTGTATTCGGACTATGGTTTTTTTCTATTGTTACTAGACTGTCTTTCATCTTTGATATCTTTAAATAAACAGTGAGCATGTTGATAAGTGTGCTGATACTCTCTGCCCCTTACTTTTGCCCCCAGTCCACGTTCAGCTGCCCTGCTCTGCCTTGTTCTCTGCAGACTCCCTTGCCCTCTGATTTCCTTTTGAGTTTAGCCATAGAAGGAACTGATTTTGTCCCCTTAACAGTCCCAGCACCAGCTCTCATTGTGTGCAGGTATCCCCACTTTTCACAGGGTAGAAATCAATTCCCACAGGGACTGTGGTCCTTAATATGGAAACCTATTACCTTTGGTGCCCCAGCGTTCCATTCTGGTTCCTGTCCCATAACTCTTAAACAGTTCTTTTATTACATTTTCTTCAAAATTCTCACTGAGTGTGCTTGCATTTTTTGCTGGAAAATTAATAAAATTAATAAAACATGGTTTAAAATTTTGTTTCATTTAATAATAATAAACTATTTAATCCTTTCCTGATGTAAACAAAAGTAACTTGAGATCACTTGCACAAGTGATATTAAAATTAAAGACATAGTGAAAAAAAAAGATAATTATAGTCATGTCTCTAAAGGAATCCCAGTATATTAGTTAATTTTTTGAAATAGAGTCATAATTATATTTAGAGTCTTCACTGTAGTACAGGATGCTGTACTTGAGGTAATCTAAAACCAGACTCTGTTTGAAAAATAAATTGAGAGGAAGAAAAATCACTGAACCTAATAGAGGTAGATAATGTAGAATATAACATCTCTCTTATCAGACATTCTTTGAGAGGTTCCAGGCTTGACATGACATAAATAAAAGGAAAACAAAAGTAATAATATATAAAGTAAGAAAACAACATTGAACATATACTAAAGTAATTACATTGAACATTAAAGGTGTGTAATAGTGAGTTCAAACTTTTTGAGAACTGATTATAGGCCTGGTCTTGAACTATCAGACACCAGATGAGTGAAATAAATGTTTAATACACACTGGATTGTCACTATAAATTGTAATGCCCTCTTCTCTTAGAGTGACTGCAATATACACTGTGATAGTTTTCCAAATAATAAAATAGCAGTATTTACAGTATTTCTCTCTTTCACAGCAACCCACCATAATAAAAATCTCTACTTCATTGTATTTCATACTATATAGGTACTATTTTCTGGAACTAAATAAAATGAGTATGCTTAGAATAGTATGCATTACATAGTAAATAGCCCTCAATAAATATTGTACATTATTATTACTGATATTAACCGAGCAAAAGGTATGAGTCATTCAGTTGTTAAAATGTCTACTTAAATATTTTAGGTAGAGAAGTGAGAAAATCAGAGATTTTGTGAAAATTTTAATAGTCGCTGTAAATCTTATTTAACAAGTTTTGCAGATTATGCATCTATGTACTTATATATAAGTATGGGAACCTAAATTTGAAATAGAGATAAACTGCAGAAATAGAAGTAATACTGTGCTCTGTTTAAAAAAACTCTATTCCCAAAGTTTTTGTTTTGATTATTTTGATTTGTTTCTGTGATTTTAAGAGGGGAGAGAGAGGGAAAGGGAAGTGGAATAGAGTTGATATACACCTTCTCTTAGATTTATCAGCCATGTCCTTTCTCAGCACATATTTTCCTACAATGATCTTTAATATTTCACACATTTTCCTTGTGAAATAGTTGACGTATAATGGTATTTGGAGAAAGTGGTGCTCTTGAGTAGATAGGTGAAGATATTTACATCTAACTTTGAGTAAATCTGAAGCTATTCAATTTCTATTCCTAGAAATGTAGAAATAGGAGCTCTGTTTAGTGATGAATATAGAGATGTTTAAAACTCAATTGTTAATTCAGAAGTACTCATATATTGTTGTGCTTAATGTGAAAAAAATTTAGGGAAAGTTAGGGCATATACTTTAACCATCCCTTGAGTAAGCATACACAGATCATTTTGTATTTAACATTTCCTATGTTCTTTAACTACAGTGGTTCTAAAAGTTGTGAAATAAAAAATGAAGTGTAGGTCCAGCATAACTATTAATTTTATTTAGTCAGTTCATTGAAAAAGACAAAGGAAATTATTGGACTCAAGTAGATAAAGGAAGTGGCTGGCTAATTTACATTTTTTTGTCTTCAAACATTTGCTTTTTAGATCATTCTCTTGGGGTAAGTATCACTTCAAGAGGCTTAAAGGAAAGTCATTGTAAGCAATAATATAGTTAATGGAAATAGAGATATATTGGGAATGTAATTATGGGAAAATGATGTAAGTATTCTTTTACTGTGCAAGGATAAGCAATTTAGAATATTTATAGTTTGAATGTATATTTGCATATATATGTAATAATAGTTGGTGTTTAATTCTTCTAGTCATAAGGAGGATGATTTTTTTTAGAGAATTTAAAATGACTTCCTATCCTTTCCTTTGAAAGAATAAGTTTATTTTGTTCCTATTTTGTGCCTCCAAGCAGAAGAAATACACATATTATTTTGTTAATGTTATTGACAGGCAAGCCAAAATCTCTTAAAATTATCTTTGTTTTCTTGAAGTCAGGTTTATTGAAGTGTAATTTACAGTAAAAGTCACCCTTCTTAGGTGAGCAATTTTGTGTATTTTGACAAACATAGACAATCTTGTAGCCACAATAAGGATATTGAATGTTTCCCTTACCCGCAGAAGTTGCCTGGTGGCCCTTTGTTGTTACTTCCCCCTCCTTACCCCCATCCCTTGGCAACCATTGTTGTGATTACTCTGTATAGTCTTTCCTTTTCTCAGAATGTCATATAAAAAAATCATACAATATGCAGTCATATAGTTTGTAGTATGCGGCTGCCTTTCCTTACAGTGTTTTTGAGATTCCTCTATGTTGTTGTATGTAGCAGTTCATTCCTTTTTCTTGGTGAATAATGCATAATTGTATGAATGTATCAAATTTATTCACCATTTGTCAGTTTTTGGTGATTATGAATGAAAATGTCATAAACATTTGTGTGGACATATGTTTTCACTTAGGTAAAGAACTAGGAGTTTGATTGCTGAGTTAAATGGTAAGTGCATATTTAATTTTATAAGAAGTTGCTGAACTGTTTTCCAAAGTGGCTGTACCACATTGCATTCCACCAGCAATGTGTAAAAATTCCACTTGCTCTTTATCCTCCCCAGACTTGCAATTTTCAGTTTTTTAAATAATAACCATTTTAATATAGGTGTATTAGTTCTCAGTGTGATGTTCTAGTTAGTCATTCTCCTAGGTGGATAGTGGTATCTCATTTTAATTTGCATTTCCCTAAGGATCAGTGATGTTGAGCATCTTCTCATGTTCTTGTTTTCTGTATCTCCTCCTCAGTGAAGTGTTCAATAACTTTTTGCCTATTTTTATTGTCATCTGTTTTCTTATTATTGAGTTGTGAAAATTCTTTCTATATTGTAGATACATTTCTTTTTTAAATGTGTGCATTGGAAGTCTTTTCTCCCAGTCCATGGCTTGTCATTTAATTTTCTTAATGGTGTATTTTCATGAATAGAAATTTTTAAATTTGACCCTGTTTACCTTTTTTTAATGATTCATGCTTTTTCTCTCTTATCTAAGATATCTTTCACTAACCCAAAGTTGCACAGATTTTCTCTCACATATTCTTCTGGAGGTTTAAACATTATGGTTCTACCTTCACGTCTGTGATCCATTTTGAGTTAATATTTGTGTATGGTGTGTAGTATGGGTTGAGATTTTTTTTTCTTTTTTGTAATTTTGTATTGACATATCCAGTTGTTTTCAGCACCATTTGTTGAAAGGATATTCTTTCTTCATTCAATTACCTTGAACCCTTAGTTGAAAATCAATTGGTCATGTGTTTGTGGGTTTGTTTCTGGGCTGTCTATTCTGTTCCATTTATCTGTGTGTATATCAGGTCAGAAACACCACATCACTTTTATTACTGTAGCTTGATAGTCTAAAATCAACTAGCATGAATCATCCAATTGAGTCCTTTTAAGAAATTATATTGGTTATTCTAGGTACTTTATATATGCACATACATTTTAGAGTCATCTTTTCAATTTCCACAAAATGTTTGCTGAAATTTTCGTAAGAATTATACTGAAATTTTAGACCGATTTGGGGAAAATTGACATCATAACCGTGTTGAGTCTTAATGAACATGGCATCTCTCTCTGTTTATTTAGATATGATTTATCTGTGCTTTGAAGTTTAAAGCATATAAAAAACTGGCATGTGTTTTATTGCATTTATCCCTATTTCAGTTATTTTTGATGATATTGTAAGTGCTACTTTATTAAAAATTTCAATTTTCAATTGTTCATTGCTAGGATGTAGAAATACAATTGATTTTTGTACGTTCACTTTCCAACCAGAGATCTTGATAAACTCATTTATGAACTATACTAGTATTTTATAGATGTATAGAGATTTTCTACATAGACAATCATGTCCTCTGAAAACAGAGACGGTTTTATTCCTTCCTTTAACAGCAGTATGTCTTTTTAAAGTTTTCCTTGCTTTGTGGCACTGGCAAGAACTTCCAATTCAATGTTGAATATAGGACTGGTGTGAGTGGGCATCCTTAATTTCTTCCTGGTCTTAAGGGGAAAGTACTCAGTTATTCATCTTTCTTCCAATTCACTGTTGAATAGGAATGGTGAGAGTGGACGTCCTTAATTTCTTCCTGATTTTGTGCATCTATTTTGGATTTGTACATCTGTTTTCATAGAGAATGTTTGTAGTATTATTGTTCTGCAACGTTATTGTCCAGCTTTGATATAAGAGTAATAGTAGCCTTGTAAAATTAGCTGCTAAGTACTTCCTTCTTTTATTTTCTAAAAGAGTTTGGATATAATTGGTACTATTTCTTCTTAAAATGTTTGGTGAACTTCAGTGTCGTCATTTGGGCCTGGAATTTTCTTTGGTGCAATGTTCCCGCTGTGAATTTTATTTCTAAAATAGATATGACTATACACGTAACTTGTTTTCTACAGTGAAAAATTTCTACAGTAAAAAATATATTACTTTTGTAATATATGCCTTTCAAGAAATTTTTCCATTTCATCTAAGTTTTCAGATTTACTGGCATAAAGTTTGTTGTTTATAATTTTCCTTTATTATTCTTGAAATACCTGTATTTTCTTTAATAACAACTCCTCATTCAATTCTGATGTAATTTGTATTATCTTTCTTTGATTTGTCTAGTAAGATGTTTATCAATTTTATTGATCTTTTCCAAGAGCAAGGTTTTAGTTTTATTGATTTTTCTCTTGTTTTTCTACTTTCAATTTCATTGCTTTCTGTTCTTATCTTTACTGTTCCTTCTCTTCTGCTTGAATTGAGTTTAACTTGCTTTGTTTTTTCTAATTTTTTAAGGTGGAAGCTTTGATTATTGACTTGAAACTTTCTTTATTTCTAACTCAGTAATATAGTACTCTGAAATTTCCTCTACTTCCTTTTAATGTTCTGGTTATTGACTTAATTAGATTCGACTTTACTGCTTTCTTCACATCTAGAAGTGTGTAATTGAATGTCCAAATAGTTGAAGAGTTTTTAGATATCTTCTGATTTTCATTTCTAGTTTAATTGCATTTTCGTCAGAGAACGTACTTTGTAAGATTTCAGTTATTTTTTAACTATTGATAATGGTTTTGTGGTCTAGAATGTGGTCTTTTTTGATTGTATCCATTTGAAAAAAAATATTGTTGAGTAGAATCTTTATAAATGTCGTAAAGGAAAAGTTGTTTAATAGACTTGTTTAGGTCTTCAGTATCCTTATTGAATCTCTCTGTACTTTATCACTAACTAGGAGAGGACTGTTGAAGTCTCTATAATTATGGGCTTATCTATTCTTTTGGTTCTATCAGTTTTGTTTCATGTAAATATACATGAATAATGCTAGATTATTAAGTCTTATTGATAAATGTATTCCTCTATCACTAGGTAATATTCTACTTTATTTCTGGTAATATTCTTTGCTATAAGGTATACTTTGTATAGCATTAGTATAACCATCACGTAATTTCTTCTGATTAATGTTTGCATGGTGTGTTCTTGTATCCTTTTACTTTTAATCCATTATGTTATTTTTAACAGCTTTGTTGACATATAACTCACATACATTAGAATTAACTCTTTTAAAGTGTCAATTTAGTGGTTGTTAGTATCTTCAGAGTTGTGCAACTATCACCATAATCTAATTTTAGAACTTTTTTATCACTCCAAAAAGAAAACTCATACCCAATGTCAGTCGCTCCCATCTCTACCTCAGCTGGTAGCAGCCCTGGACAACCACTAATCTTCTTTCAGTCTCAAGATTTGCCTATCCTGGATATTTCAGATAAATGGAATCATACAATATGTGGTCTCTTGTGACTGGTATCTTTCACTTAACAGATGTTTTCAAATTTCATACATGTTTTAGCATGTACCAGTACTTCGTTTTTATTGCCAAATAACATACCACATTTTGTTTATCCATTCATCAGGTGATGAGCAATTGGGTTTCTTGCACCTTTTGGTTAGTATAAATAATGCTTGTTGTAAATTTATGAATAATTGTGATCAATATTTAAAATTCTAAAAAATTTTATTTTGAGACATTGTAGATTTACATTCAGTTGTAAGAAATAGTACAGGGAGATTTGCATACCATTCACCCAGTTTCCCCCAGTGGTAACATCTTGCATAACTATAGTACAGTATAACAACTAGGAAATTGGTATTGATGCAATCAGTTGAACTTATTCAGATTTCAACAATTTTACATGCATTCATTGTATTTAGTTCTGTGCAGTTTATCACAAGTGTAGATTCCTGTGACCACCACCACAATCAAGATACAGAACAATTCCATCAGAAGAATCCCTCGAGCTACCCTTTTATAGCCATAGCCGTGGGCTGCCTCCCAATCCCCTCAACCATCACATCTAGCAACCACTGCTTTGTTCTCCATCTCTTTAATTTTGCCATTTCAGGAATGTTATATAAAGATTATACAGCATATAACCTCTTTGAGATTGCCTTTGTTTTTCACTCATAATTTTTGTTTCACACCTAATGCCCGTAGAGTCATTCAAGTTGTTGTTTGTCAGTAGTTTATTCCTATGTATTGCCAAGTGGTATTCGATGATATGGATGTAATACAATTTGTTGAAACATTTACCTGTTGTAGAGCATTTGGGTTCTTTCAAGTTTTGGGTTATTATGATTAAAGCTGTTTTGAAGATTAATGTACAGGTTTTTGTATGAATATAAGCTTTTATTTCTCTTGCATAATGCTCAAGAGTACCATTGCTGGGTTGTATGATAAATGCCATTTTAGTTTTATAAGAAACTATAATACTCTTTCAGAGCGGCTGTACCATTTTACATTCCCACCAGTGGTATGCGCGTGGTCCAGTTTCTCTGCGTCATCATATTTGGTGTAGTCACTCTTCTTTATTTTAGCTATTCGATAGGTGTGTCGTGGTATCTTATTGTGATTTTAATTTGGATTCCCCAAAGGCTAATGATGTAGAATATCTATTCATATACCTATTTTTCCATCTGCACATCCTCTTCGGTGAAATGTCTATTCGTGTCTTTTCCTCATTTACTAATTGTTTCTTTGAGGGGAGAGTTCTTTATATACTCTAGATACAAATTCTTTGCCAGATATGTGGTATGCAAATATTATTTTCCATCTTGTAGCTTGTCTTTTTATCTTCTTATTCAAGATCTTCTGCATAGCAAAAGTGTTTAATTTAGATGAGGCCCAATTTATCAATTTTTTGTTTTATGGATCATGTTTTTGGATTCAAGTCTAAAATTCTTTGCCTAGCCTAGATTCCAAGGATTTTCTCCTAAGTGTGTTTTGAACTGTTTTATGCTTTTGCATTTTACATGTAAGGCCATGATCAGTTTTGAGCTAATTTTTTGCATAAAGTGTGAAGATTTGAATAATCATTGGTTTAAGATTTGACTGTGTCTGTGGTACTAAAGATGGGGAAAGACAGGTCATTAGATGTGAATAATTTTAGGGATTGGAAAAATTTAAAAATAGATGTTAGAGCCACCAAAGATGACATCTGTTGTTGCAAGTGCTAATTTTGAGAAAGTTGAGAACCAGAGATCAACAGATGGCAGCAGTGAGGATCTGGCAAGAGTTAGAAACCAAAGGCATAGGCTCAGAATAGTTTTAGGGGCTTTTTTCAAAATGTGGTTCTCTCAGATTTCTTACACTTGACTGATTTAAAAAAAATTTATAAGGATTATAATCATATCTCTGAGGGACCATATAATAGAAATGTTGCATCTGATTTTAAATAAAATTTATGATTTAGTTATTTATTTCTGCATAAATTATATAAATAAAAACAGTTTTTGCAAAGATTAATTATGGCAAGTTACACTGTATTATTGTCAATGTTTCTACTGAATATGCAATGAAATTTGATGTCATTATTAATTTACTGTGTCCATTCAAATTTGTTAATTACTCAAAAGACATGTCTTGAATTCTTGGATACAAATAAATATAGTAGGTTACAAATTTATGACATTTATCATTATCATAATTTTCTTTGATTTAATTCTCCTAAAGTCCAGTTTAGTCATTTAAGATGTATAATCATGAGTATGGATGTTTTGAGTGTGAAATGGAAAAGATACTAGAACAATTGAAACCTCATTTCTAGGCAGTCTTTATCATGTTATTTTTTTGTCCATCATTTGCCACCATCTAAAATTATCTTATTCATTTATTGATATGTTGTCTTCTTTATTTTCACTTTGTAAGACCATGGATTTTGTCTGTTTTGTTTACTACTATATTTCCAACCCTTAGCATCAGTGTTTGTCATATACTAAGTGCTCAGTAAATAACTGTTGAATACACTTTATCTCTTCATTGTCAAGAGATGATTCTCACTGACTTTGTACTAGAATGAACCCATATGTGCTTACCTTCAAATGACCACACTGATTTGATAAAAGGATAACAGTAAGTTATATTTAAGAAATCTGTCCTTTAGTACTTAAGAAATTATCTGAATTAGTTAGTTTAATGGAATCTTGGTAGCATATATTCTCAATCCTCCATTTCCCGGATCTTCTGATATCATGTGAAATATGGTGCAGAGATATGTATATTCATTTACTGAATTGCTCCATAAGCCATAAACAAATCATACTGTGTAAATTGTGTTTAAACATTGAGCAATACTAGGTGACCACAATCTGGGAAGTCCGTGTGACTCCCTTATAACCGATGAAGATATTTTTCTTCTCTGGTGGCAGAGGGATGCTGTGGTGTACTTGCTTTCTAGTTCAGTATCGTGGCTTTTCTACAGTTCTGCTTCATGAGCTGAAGCATTGAGGCTGTCAGGAATATCCTCTTAGTTCCACCCTTGTTAAACTGCTGTTATTTGCTCCATCTCATGCATGTTATGCCTGTAGCTACTGCAGCTCTAATATCTTCAGTTCTACCTTTCTCAATTCATGAAGGTGAATTCAAGTTGCAAACTATAGTTCCACAGTAGCCTTTACTATTATTTGACTTTACTACACTCTATTGCTGAAATTATCTTTGATGTCCCTAGGAAAGATGGGAAGTTTATCCTTTTTATTGTCTATTTCATCTTCTTTCCTCTCTCACTTTTCTTGATGTCCTTGTTGAGTTGCGTCTTATTTATTGGATCTTCTAAGGGCCTCTCTCCAAACTCTGTAGTTTAGTGTATTACACCATCCATGTATTATAGTCTCTTTACGTTTAGAAATGTGTGCAGCCTGTCAAAAATAATTTAAACTTTCCCTAATGGATATTTATGGTCATCGAATCAGGGAATTGAAGAGGACCAAACTGTAAATCAATTTCTGACATGAAACGTGCTACTCTGTTGAAAATATTATTATACCAAATCCAAATATTTTTTCATTGAATTGCTATTTGAACCAAACCAACCAACAAGCAAACAAAAGTAAACATAACCTGGATATTTTCTGAAAGTAATGAAGTAAAATTTTAAAACTTGCATCTTAAAATTATACAGGTATATAACATTTTTATTTACTAAATTCAGATATGAAAAAAAAAGTCAGCTGGACCAATAAACAGTCACCCTTATGGAAAGAGAAAATAGGGCACTGATAGGGAAAAGTTAAAGAAAATGCAGGAGGAGAAATGAGAAATGTATGGAATAGAACCCACTTGTTCATGTTACAATTCAAGAAAATTGGATTACATAGTAGTGTTGCCAAGCCCATTCTGTACACCCGTGGGCACAATGATACAATGAAGGTGAATTCATATATCCATGCCATGGAAGGTGGTTATCCACTAAAAGTGATGGCTAGCTCTGAAACATCCTAGGAAAGGTGGGTTTGGGGGTTAAGGAGGGAGGGTGTTGGATAGAGAATCGTTGCATCACTGTGTCTATACCTTACCACTGATTGCACGTACAATGACATATTCCAATCTCCCACCTCTGGTAGCCTAGAATGACTGACTGCCAAGCGCTGAGAGAAGAGTTGTAATCACCTCCCCCAACACACACACACAAACTAATAAATCAGCTGTCAATTTTGCCTTCTGATAAAGAAAAATGTACGCTTTGAAGAATGGCAGAGATATATCATATACTGGTTGTTAGGAAACCTTGATCTAAAACTCTCCTTTGCTATGTAATAATCTTGCTTTTGAGAATATTTTACCTTGGTTTTATAACACACCTAGAATTTAAATGGCTAGGTATATAGGAGTGGTATTCCTTTATTGAATGAAATTAGAAAAACTGCTTCACTGAAAATCTTCAAAAGATTATAGAGCAAGAGAGTTACTTCATTTATTAATTATGGCCAATATCTGGGGCATAGTTTCAGAATTTTGCTCTAAGTGGCTTGCTCTGAGGAGATTATGACATAGTACCTTTGTGACTAGATATGTGGAGACTAAATATATATCCAAAATACAATCTGTTTTCTGTCTATCAATTGGAGCAGACCTCCAATGCATTATAGGAGTATATATTATAATGAAAACTAATCGTGAAAACTTATAGTATTGTGAAATTACATTAAAGTAATGCTTATCCTATGAAATGAAATTGTGAAATTTGCCATCGAATGTGAAATACTGAAAATGTTACATGAAAAATATATCAATTGCTTTGAAGTCTTTCTGTTTTGTAACTGTGCTATGTCAGTACATACGTGGGGAATGCAACAACCAGCACCATCAGCTCAGCATCCATTACGTTTATTACTATCTGTGCAATAAATCTGGGTGAATCCAAAATCATATGCAGTTTAAAGTTGTTTTTATTAACATGTGCAACCTGATTGGAAAAGCACGTGTTTGGAATTGCACTAGTCTTTGATTGGCCTTTCTATGCAGAAAATAACTATTTTATTTGTGTTTAAAAATTTAACAATGCAAAGTCATGAATATTGTATACAGGTAGACATTTTTTGGGGTCCCAATTCAGTGAAAATGTTTACTGCTGTAAAGCTGTTTACATTTTTTTGTTATTGTCTTCCACAATTCAGGTTATCTGGAATGAATATACCACCACCAATTGTCAGCAACAAAAACTGGCTCAGACGGCATTTTGTTACAGACAGCAATCCAATATCGTGGATTTAGTGCTCCTTATCAAGGTATATTTAATGAATACTTCTGCTTTTGATGTGTAAAATGATTTTGGTATACACAACTGCATTTTGTGATAGAAGCAAAATATCTTTAGCATTTGTAAATGGTAATTTGAATAAGTAAAAATGGTCATTCTCTTGCTGAGGCAATAATGTGATCATAACTAAATTACAGTATAAAACTTAGTTGATTTTTATAGCACAATGGTCAGAGTAAAGAATATTATGACCTCTAAAAGGCAATATGTAACAGATATATTTTACTTTAATAAAGTGCTCCAGCAATTGGACATGCTACCTAAAGCTGTACTCCAAAACACTGCAGAAAACCTGTACTTGTAAATAGCCCCTTCATCAACTGAAATCCATTTTGATATACAGTGTGTTTGCTATTGCTAGTTTAATTAACCTTAAGATTATTATCTACCATTTTTATTAACAAACATAATTTTAACTAAGGGGGATATAATATTTGATGTATTAACTTGAAAATCCTTGTTTAGAACAAGATGGTTATGAAGTAATAATGAAAATGTAGCTTCTACAATGTTCAGTAGTAGTATGTGGGTTTAGTGTACTTTATCCTCAGACTACTTATGTAAATAATTCATTTCATTCTCAGTAGCGTGTCAACTACTGTTGAGGGAATAGTGAACATTGCCACGGTTACATTTTTCCATTTGTCTGGTTTTTTTAAATAACTTTCCTTTTTAGTAGTCTTCAGTCTTAAGCACTTTGCAAATTTAATCTGGTGACTTTAGGCAGCTTATAGTAATACCTAAAATGGTATTAGACCACATATTGTTTTCTGGAATACAAATTTCAACAATTAATTTATATTTTGAAGGCTGGTAACCTCTCCTATTAATAAGATTTCTCACAATAATAGCAACAGATTAATGGGATTGGTATTTTGACATTTATAATAGTGTGTTGGGTATCACTCTAATGAAAATCCATAAGATAACTTAAAAGTAAAGATTTTAGACAAAATTCACTGTAGAAAAATCTGTAATTTCTATTTCTAGTGTAGATAATTCAAATGGAAACATGAATGCAAATATGCTCTTAAACCTATGCATTTTATTAACATTTCTCAGAATATATTACTTATCATAAAATGCTATATTTTCAAATTAAATGTTCATATAAAAATTTATCTTCATATATTTTATTAAAAAGTAACTGTCCAGGGCATAGTAACTTGAATCTTACCCGTTTCAGCCAGTATTACTTTTAAATTTGCAAAAATATCTTCTTAATTTTCCAATTTCAATTTCTAAAAGTTTTGTGCACTTCAGAAATCAGAGAACTTTTTTTATAGAAAAGATATAATTGTTGTGGAGCCTATTTATATGTCTGAGTTGACCCCTTCCCTCGTGGAGTTTTCCAACCACATACTTTTATGGCTCTGATTCCCCTCTGAAATGAGTTAAGGCAGATGGCATGGCAGAAATTCAAAAGACTATCATCTTTGACTCATGTGGTGATCTTTTCTACTAGATTCATGGAATCTTTCAGTCAGATGTCTTCTAATCTTTATCTGAATACTGATAAAGTAGCAATTATTTTATATTGAAATGTACAACCTGGAGGAAAAAAAATAGATCTTCTACCTCAAAAATAAAATAGTACTTCATTTGCCTTATGCAGTATGGTTTCATGAAACTGGTGTCTTTAGATAGGGTTGTATTGCATTATAAGACAGTAGTACAAAGCTGCCAGTAGATTTGTGTATTTAATTATTATTTTCAATATTCTACCTGCTGATCTTAAATTGACTTTTATAGTACTTTCAAGATTCATTTTGATTTTTCAGCATTGCCTATCTGGTTTCAGCACTGAAAAATAGCATATTGGCGAATTGACTGTTGTAAAATAGAAGGGAAATGTTTTATGGGGTATGAATTATTTCTATTTTCAGCAGGAAAAGGAGCTCAAAAGAAGATAATTTTTTGTATAATCCATATCTACACAATATAGAGGAAATAAAGTGGCATAGTAAAATGGAAGCTATGATTTTATAATAAATCAAGGAAAAGTTTTATGATGTAAAAATACACCTTTGCATTGTATCCTTTTAAAACTTTCGTGATTTAGGCTTGATTTTTCTAATTGCATCATCTCCAAATAATATTTTACTTAGACAACATAAATTCACTTAGAGAAATAATTCTTGAAACTAATCAAATAAGGAAATTTGGATTAAAGAAAACTGTAATCAGCTAACATAAATAGCTGTAAAATTCATAATTCTGACCTGCTGAAATACATGCCCTAGCATGAAATGGTAATCATGCTTTTTAGATTGTTTCATGCTGCCATTTAATTTCAGTGGTATCTAAATTAAAACCAATTTAAGATCAAAAATTTTGTGGAATATACTATACAAAAGTCAACCAAGTCTCCATGTAGCATAGTTTCTTAATAACTCAAATACTTATTGAGTACTCAGTAATTATTATTGATTTATCTATTAGTTTGAATTCATTTAATGTTTTAATGGAACTCTAGAATTCCAAAGACTGATTACTTTCTTCATAGCATTTCTCTTTAACCTGTGTTCTTTATAAAATACCATGAAAATTAACTGCAAACTCCTAAGGGTTCCTGAATGCCTTTAGCTAATTTTTATGGTTTGTTCAGTAACTGATGGAGTAGGCATATAAACACACCAACATGCTGTCCCAGTAAAGCCTCCTTTAAGTTATGTTATAGGCCAGCTTCTTTATTGGTTCAGATGTTATAATTTAAATAGAATTAAGCAGAGGTTGAGGATAACATACTAACAAATATAGTTCTAACTCAAAAGTACTAAGAAAAGTCTTGATTTAAATAAAGTGCCTTTGATATGGAAAAAATGCTTTCCCTCCCCCAGGTCCCATGTTGAATATATCCACTCTCATCTAAAATAAACAAAAGCATCTCTTTTTTTTCCCTCTGAGTGTTTTATACTGGAAATCTCTTCTTTTAAAGCTGTGTTATTATCTCTTCTGTGTTTTAAAATTTTTTTCTTTAATTTTCAATTCTACCCCACAGAAAATCATTTCAATGTCATTTTACTATATTTGTCTTTCTTATTTAGTATTGTTCCTACATTCAAGTTCCATTAAACCGCTTCTAATGGGAACTTGAGTTGTGCTACTTCACACATAAATAGTGTAACTTTTCTTATACAGTGGTGTTTGGAAGTTTTCTTACTTATTCGTTGAAATCTCCATATTATTGTCACTTGATCTTTATTATAAACTTTAAATCTATTTTCCATTTCCATGATTTTTGCTCATGTTTTCATAATTTCTACATTAGAAGGGGATTTTCCGATGACAGCTGTCCAATGCAGAAAATTTTACTTCTAGATGATGTTTATTAAAAAGTATTATTTTTTATCCATAAGGCTTAATTATTCAAGTATGAAATATTATTACATTTTTCATTTTAAGTTATTCAGCATTTCATCCTTTTTTTTTTAATGTGCAAAGATGATGTAGCTATAGGTATTTACAAAATTGCCTTTAGCATGTAAGTTTAGGAATTGCACGCTTTAATCAATTCCAAATATCTAAATATATGAGTATTCCTATATTATAGATTGTCTTCTAAATCCTGATAGTTTTTTTCACATTTTGATTTTTCCCTTTTCTTCCATAATTTTCTTTATGTGATTCTTCTTATGCAGGTTAATATTTTATAGACACTCATTTTCAATTTAACAAAGATACATCAGTAGTAATATAGTGTATTTTTAATTTATGAAGAAAAATACTTTACATAGATTATTAAAGAGACTATCATTACTTTAGGATCAGCTTTGCATCTGTTTGGTAAGAAACATATTTAATGGATAGAATTTTCAAATCGTATTGAAAATGCACTGCCATATACACCTCAGTTACACAGAGGCCCTTGGCATTTTAGATGCACATAATTTAAGTGAAAAATAACTTTGGAGTAGTTACTCTGTTTTTTACATTTGGGAATGTTTTGCCATAATTGTGTGCACAGTTATTGAACAAAGATGAATAAGATTATTGGGGATATCAGGGAAGGAATAAGATTTGGGGTCAGAAGATGGGGGTTGAATTGTGGAGTTAATGATTGACGTCTGAGTTGTCTGAGCCTTGGTTTCCCCGTCAGTAAAAGAGTCACAATAGCCAGACACATTATTGTTGCACAAATCAAAAGGTATTAGGATATCTTATAGTAGAAGTCACACAGGCAGTGAATACAGATACTTCAGTGGATAGAGATAATCAACAATATGGAATGATAAGAAACACACTTTCTATCCATGAGGTACAGATAGTTTAAAAAATGTGATGAAACATAAAGTTTGAATCCAGGAACCACAATTAAAAAGTGAAAACACTAGCTTTTATATTTCTTACTATGACAAATGAGGATGGCTACATTTCTCCAGGGAAAAAGCACTTTTCCTTAGAACCCAATTTTATTTTATTTATTTATTTATTTTTGCGGGGAAGACCAGCCCTGAGCTAACATCCGTTGCCAATCTTCCCCTTTTTTTGCTGAGGAAGACTGGCCCTGGGCTAACATCCGTGCCCATCTTCCTCTACTTTATATGGGACACCGCCACGGCATGGCTGACAGGCAGTGCGTCGGCGGGCGCCCGGGATCCGAACTCGCGAAACCAGGGCTGCCAAGCACGGACTAAACCGCTGTGCCACCGGGCGGCCCCGAGAACCCAATTTTAAATAGGACATTTTGTAAGTAATACTGAGAAGTAGTTTCCTCTGTGTAATGGAATTTTTTAAATCATAAATATAGTCCAAGTTTAAAAATAGAGCATAGCATCAAAGCAATCTGTTTAATTATATGTATTTTTCTAATTTTATTTAGACATCAGTTTTTCTTGTACCTTGGTATATCCATTGTTAATAAAAGGCAGGGAATCATATCCCACCATTCTGAGTGTGAAACCTCTCCTCTAATTTGATAACCATCAACGTGAGTCATGTTTATGATTTCAAGGTTGGAGATGGGAGTGTGAAATGATTCGAGATCAAAACTTTTGGTTCGGAAAATTTAGGTATAGTTTACCATAAGGGGAATGTTGGACATGAACAAATTGGCTACTTTCTGGTAAAGACAGTGGACAGGGCTTTGTCTGTACAATTCAAGCAGTATTCAACACATATATATACGTTTTTCATATTATGGTAGATATTATTTAATTTTCAGTGAGTACATGTTATGGGAAAATTCATAAATTGTGTTCGAATCCTTATCTCAAAATAATCCCATTTTCATACATAAACTATGTTATTTTAAACTTATGAAGTAAACTAGTTATTTTCATTTACTGAGTTTTGAGAGAATAGGAAGTTGAGTTTCATTGGTGTATAGTGTTTGAGAATAATTTCTAGTCTTGTACTTTATTTCCTTTTGATTTTGTTATTAGTATCACCTTTTTTCCTTCAATTCTCCTTTAATGCTGAATAATTACTTTCACCTGAAAATTCTTTTTTTTTTTTAAATTTTATTGTGAGAGTAGAAAAATAAACTTCTTTTACTTCTTGCTTTATGAACCTGTCTGGTCTATGGGATTCATCGTCTTAATTAGAACACTGTCTACACAACCAGCAGAGATAATTAAAAGAAGATACTTAATAGTCCAAATGGTCTAAGTAACCACTGGTCTGTCTAAAACAACCATTAAAAACTACTTAATAGCATTTTCTTCTGTGATTTAAATGTATGTTTCGTAGTCATACCAATATAAAATTTAAGGCCTTTTACCATATTAGTTGATAATGATGTTAGAATTGAATTCTTCCATAGCTAACTATATTTATTTTTTAATTTCAGTCCTTAAAATTTATTTGCCAATCTTCTTATATATCTCCCAACCCAAAATTCTGTTCATAAATTGTGGTGTGTTTGACCGGTTATTGGGTAATTGTCATTTCATTTCAAATTTCCCTGAAATAGAAATTCTATTGAGAAACAAAACTAGTAAACTGAGTGATGTGTTGTTCTTAATGTTTGCTAAGTGTTCTTTCTTAAGCCAATATTTAATCCATATATATATACACACACACACACACACACCCTTTATTGATATACCTTAAAAAGTGAAAGGCAAATTATATTAACCTTATGTTACAATCTCATGGAATTTATGAGAATCCAGAAATACCTTAGTAAAATGATTATGATTTAGATTACTGTCTTCAAATATAGCAACTACTATGAATAGGAGATAATCTATCAAATATCCAGTTGTAATATGGATAATGTTTTCTAAAACAGGGGCCGCCCAGTGGCGCAGCAGTTTAGTCCGCACTTGGCAGCCCGCAGTTCACAGGTTCAGATCCTGGGTGCCCGCCGATGCACTGCTCGTCACCTACGCCGTGGCAGCGTCCCATATAAAGTAGAGGAAGATGGGCACAGATGTTAGCCCAGGGCCAGTTTTCCTCAGCAAAAAGAGGAGGATTGGCAACGGATATTAGCTCAGGGCTGGTCTTCCTCACCAAAAATAAATAAATAAATGCTTAAAAAAATATATTTTCTAAAACATATAATAGGTTTAAAATGTAGTGCTTGACAACTGTAAACTGGAAAAAAATTATTTTGGTGTAACATTTTGATTTGGTTCACACATTCCTGCTGATGATAGAATAAACTTAAAACCTGCCAATCTCTTCTAGGATAAAAGTCTCTTTTGTGTTAATTGAGCTTCCTTGGGGTAAATGCTCAAACTTTCAGGGTTTGGATCATCTCCTTTGTCCTTTTTAAAGAAAGTTTCTAGATATACGTGATATCCTATGAGTCCTGATGGTGATGAGATGAAACTGACTGATCCACTTATAAACCCTTGTTCTCTCACTCATGAATATTAGCTGGTTTCAGTGGAGATGTCACTTCTTGGTAAGTAAGAATCCTGCAGACATCTGCTGCTGATGTCCACAAGGCTCCTGTGGTATGCTCTTTTAGCATGGTCAGTTGTCGCCCTTTCCGACGCTACTCCATGACACCTTTTGCTGGGTCTTCCATCCACTCTTTAGCTAAAGCTCTGTAGCCACATTTTCTACTGTAAGTTCTCTTTTTCCTTTACCATAATAGCCCCATGGCAGGGTCCTGGCTCTCTGTTAACTCACTCACAACTATCTGCCAGCCAACACCCTCCTTCAACAAAGTATAAACCTACCAACTTGCTGAACACATAATACTCTGGTGCTCTGCTGAATGTGGGTATGTCTTTAAGGCACTTACATTTTTCTATAAGTCAATGCTGTAAGATTTCAGAATTAATTCCTTTAGCAAATAGAGTTTAGCAAATCTATGTAGATGTTTGTACTATCCCTCACTAACCTCCATCCTTCATGAGTTTTTACACAAAGGGGCAGCTTAGGCTTCATCTTGTCAGATGGTGGGAGAGCTTTTCTTTTGTCATGTGCTGAGTTTTCACTAATTGTGACTTTTTGTAAACCTGTATTAACTGAGGCTTCCAGGCTTGCCTCTTGATCTGAAAAAGGAACCATTTGAAATTTGTCTTCCACAATCTATCTCACCATAGCATGACTCTCACGACTAATATCCGGGTATGGATTTTTAAAAAATGCAATTTTTAAAGTTGTACAAGAACTCTTCCAAATCAGAGGAATCCACAGAACAAGGAAAGTCCACAGTGTTCAGATTAATAGTAAAAAGAAATACGAATGTTTAAGATTTTCAAAATAGCCCAGCTATTATTAGATGAGAAATTGATCTCCTCAAGGAAATATACATATTATCTTTCCTACATAAGTCTAAAATATATTCTGTACTGATTTAATAATGTTCAAACTGCATTAACAGGTGCAATTTAATTTTTTAAAAATACCTAAGTCTACAATATTTACTATCTTTTATTATCCCAACTCACTTTGGGTAGGACTTTGTTTTCAGTAAATGTGATTTCTGTCAAATATTTTAAATTATTGTAATGTAAAGAATTCATGAATAACACTTTTTTAGTCTATAATTGTATGGATTTCTTGTGTTTCAAAGTATATCTGGTAGATTACAAAAATTGCCATTGTTTTATGGTAGTACCTCATGATGATTCAATATTGTTCCATTTAGTATTCATTTGTGTATGAATATATGATAGAGCTTTACTCACATTAAGAAATCTTAAATGCTCACATTTACTGTCTCATGCGGGCCATTTTGTTGCATTAGATATGTAACACGTATCTAAGAATGAGCACATAAAAGATAATTAAGTTGATGTTTAATAAACAAAATTCAGTGTTTTATAAATTCTGTTGAGATGACAAACATATTGAACAAGTAATTTTGTTTTTCATAGTGATTCAATAATTGCACAAAATCACCTCCAAAGGGCTTCAATCAAGCACAGCAGGTAGAAGCAACCAAACACATAGTATATGATTGATTCCTGCATGTTGGTATGAAAAATTGGCTCTGAGGCAATAGGCTTTGTGAACCTTACTTATGTTTATTTTACAGGCAATTTACTATGCCATTTGAAAATTACATCGTGAAATTAAAGTCAAATTCACAGATATCTAGAAATAGCTAAAGGCAATTTAGTAAAAGTTTATTCAAATGATAAATATATTATTAACTTAAGATTTTCCTTAAGTTTAGAATTGTATGGTGATGGGCGGTCACACAGGGGTCTATTTTGTGGTCAAAAAGCTGTGGAAACACTGAGTTAAATTTAAACTGAGTTGCTTTATTTAAGCAAATAAGCCCTTTTTAGCTTATTTTGGAACTGCCATTCCTCAGGACACATTTTGGGAAATGATCCTATAAGGTATGATAGGATTGGTTTTATCTGACAATAAGTTTATCATTACTTAGCCTGATCTTTTCTTCAGTTAATTAATTAACTAAATTTTTAAATGAGACAGGAAAATTGCTAATGTTGTTTAATGAAACTAAAATAATTTTTAGATTAAAGCCCTCATTTGAGATGTGTTATGGCACATTTATTCATTCATCTACCCATCCATCCAGTTTTGTTCAACAAAAATATTACTGAGCACTTAACTCTGTACCAGACACTGTGCTAGGCTCTGTTACACAATCCCTGAATTCAGAGAGTTTCCTGTCTAGTATGTGAAAAGAGTGAATATTCCATTAAAAGAAAAATAATTCATGAAGTATTATTATTAAGAAAATATGAGTCATGTGGCAGTGAAGGAGAATGTATGGTCCAGGAAAGCTTTCAGAATGCCTGACACCTGGCTTGAGTCTTGAAGAATGCAGAGTGGTTTTAGGTTAGAATGGAGATGTGATAATGTGTGGTATAAAACTATATTAGTCCACTATGGCTGTACAGATCACTGAAATATTGAAATAGTGCTGACTGGTCAATAGCCACTTCTGATAGGCCCAGAGTTCCTGCACTGCTTTCTTGCCTCTTGAACTGCCCTGTCTCTTTTGGGACCCACCGGATCGTCCTATAATACAACAGATGGCTAATAGCCGGCACAGCAGGGCACCTTCTGGATACTGCTGTGGCCAACGTTCACAATTCAGTTTCAAGTCCCTGCCAGCTATTATTCAGTATTCTCAATATCATCCCAGACCTTTTGATTTATGACAAATTCAAAGTGACCAGCAAGAAGCAAAAGTTATTACTTTCTGTTAAGTATTGGATGACTTTAAAAAGATGTATTGTTCACTTAAAAGAATTAGTACGTATCTGTGCAAATTAAAAGATATGGACAATATAAGTATTCTATCTACTGTATAAAAGCTAGAAAACAGATTCTGAATTGTTTTATGGTTACCTGGTTTTCTAATTTGCAACTTCCTAAAGACAGTGACTGTCTTTATCTCTGCATCCCAGAGTTTACCATGTTGTAGGTGCCTGATAAATGTGAAAGAATGATAGAATGTTATACATTCATGTGTGTGTGTCACAATTTGCAAAATATTTGCATATGCATTATTTCATGTAATCCTCACAATATCCCATCGATTATATTATTATCTCTATTTTACCAAACAAGGAACAGAGACTCTGGGACAAGTTATGCAGGCATGCCTTGCGCAAAGACACCCAGGCTAGGTGTCAAGTGGGAGCTGTGCGCCTCTGGCTGAGCCCTATGCCTGATGCTGCATCACCCAGAGAAAAGGGCTTATTTATCTAATTCACTCAGATGTCCTGTTTGAGCTAATTGCAGCCCTGTCAAGAAGCGGTAAGTCCTAGGTCACGTTAGAAAATGGCAGAACCAGGTCTTAACCTTTAGAGCTTTTGCCTTCTAAGGCCTATGCTACTTCTACTATGAACTTCAGCCTTAGTTGTCCTCAAATTTGCAAATTCACAGAATGGATTTTTTATTTTTAGAAAATGCTAAAATTAATGACAATCAAATTTGGTGAATAATGTAAGTGAAAATTGTGGAAAAACGCTCTACTTGATTAAAAGTGACGTGTTCATAAAACAATATCGGTTATTAAATTAGTTAATATATGTCAAGCACTTGAATAGTGTCTGACAGAGAGAAAGCACTATATAAAGCGTTAGCTATTATTGCTGTTAGCAGTAGGAGCAGGAGAGGCATCATAACTTATTGTTTGACTAAAATGAGCTGAAAGGCAATTTCAAACGTATTATAAGTAATAGGAGTATTATTTGAAATAAGAATATCCCAACCTTTCATGGTAATTTGTTGGAGACTCATATTTATTTGATTACATACGATAAGTGCTTGTTTGCTGATTAAAAAAAAAAAAGGAATCCATTTAATACAGGTTTCAATACAGTGGATTTTATAATGAAAATTATTCCCAGTAAAAAACTATATCAAATATTTAACAAACATCTTACAGATTAACCATGTGGGATATCAGCAGAGTATATTCCTTGCTGCTATGTGTGTACAGGGTGAAACAAACAGTAAAATCATCTGCTTTTACAGACTTATTTATCCTTCTATTAGATCAGGGACTACTGGCTGTTACTGGAAAACCCAAGAAGGAATCTGTAGCTTTTCACCTTAAGCTGAAAGAAGTATAATAAACCTTATTAGGAAAGGTAATGGTTTCATAATACCCAGTGTGCTTTTACTAGAAAAGGTCAAATTAAAACATTATATTATTGATTTAACAAGAAAACAACCTTGTTGTATTGGGTTATATCCTCCCTCCCTACAGAAAATGTAACAAGTACTGTTTAGAGTTTCCATAACTAAAATGAGCCTCCAGATTTTGTGGTTGTGCACCACTGTCAAATTTCCAAGCAAAAACTTATTTTTCTAGTTTATCAGTATAGCAGAAAGCCAGTAAACTCTTTTCTGAGGCAGATGTTTAAGTTAAGAAATGACAGTAAAAACTAAGATTGGCAAAGTAGAGGAAGGTAGAGATTCCCAGGAATAAATTTTCCTTTTCAGAAGTATTGTTCTGGAAAAAACACATGACTAAAAGTTGATAAATCTGGGTGCAGACCCCACTCTGTGAACTTGAATGGATTCTTTAACATCTCAGGACCGTGAGGTCATTAGATAATGGAACAAAAGAATTCTTTCCAGGTCTGAAATTCTTTGGCTTAATCTACTGTTCCCAGTGGCAGTAACTAACAAAAGTTGCTCTGATGATAGCTCAGCTTCACAGTGGTGTGTGTATACACACATATATGTATATATATATAACATTTTAAATTTTCTTGTAGCCAGCCACTTAAAGAAGTAAAAGAGACAGGCAAAATTAATTTTAATTATATTTAACTAATATGTCCACAATATTAACATTTCAACATTTAATCTATGTAAAAATGTTAATGATATATTTTGCATTCTATTTTTCAATTGTTTCAAAAATCTAAATGTGTATTTTATACTTACTGCACAACTCATATTGAACATTAAGTTTTCATTGGGAAGAGTTGACTTTTTATAGACTAAAAGAATAATTTACTTATAATTAAAATAAGTATTTCAATTTATTAGCAGTTATGATTTACTTAGGTTTCACTGTATTTCTTACTGTCTGCATAAAATATTCAAATAAACACATAATTTTACATCGGTGTATGCTCCCAGCACTTTCACTACAATACTACATCTCCTGTAATGCAACAGTTAAAATAAAATGTAGGGGCTGGCCCGGTGGCGTGGCATTAAGTTCACGAGCTCCACTTCGGTGGTCCCGGGTTCGCAGGTTTGGATCCTGGGTGTGGACCAGTGCACTGCTTGTCAAGCCCTGCTGTGGCAGCGTCCCATGCAAAGTGGAGGAACATGGGCATGGATGTTAGCCCAGGGCCAGTCTTGCTTGGCGAAAAGAGGAGGTTTGGCAACATATGTTAGCTCAGGACTAATCTTCCTCACACACACACAATAAATAAACAAATAAATAAAAAGTAGTTGGGGCTGGCCTGGTGGCATAGTGGTAGTAGTTAAGTCCCTGTGCTCTGCTTTGGCAGCCTAGGGTTCACAGTTTCAGATCCCAGGCGTGGACCTACGCACCGCTCGTCAAGCAGGGCTGTGACAGTGTCCCACATATAGAGGAAGATGGGCACAGATGTTAGCTCAGGACTAATCTTCCTCAGCAAAAAAGAAGATTGACGATGTTAACTTAGGGTCAGTCTTCCTCACCAAAAAATAAGATAAAATGTCTATCAAAACAATAAAGTTACACTTAATGGAAAAACAATTTGTACTCCCTATTTCTAAATTTAAATTTAAATTAATTACAATGAAATCAAATTAAAAATTTAGTTCTTCAGTCTCATTAGCTACCTTAAAAGCTGCAAGTGGCTAGTGGCTACCATAGTGGACTATGCAGACTCAGCAGATAAGGTGAACAGCCCTCTTGTGGCAGCTAAGTTGGTGTTCTCCAATTATAAGAAAGTAGAAAATTTGTTCAGAAATCATAATAAATACACTGAGAGAATATGATATAGTGTAATTTTTCCCCTTGTTCCTTAGCTGTTTGTTGTTATTGTCCACTAACTCTTTATGATTTGTTGTGTATGATCATTGTCCTGCAAGATCTGCCTTATTTCGGTACTTTAGAATCTAATTAACTTAAAAATTATGATTTCCCTCCTTGGCATATGCAATTTAAAATAAATCCATAAAATAAAAGCATTCGACAAAATTCTGACTTTCTCCTTTTAATACTTTTAAAAACACGAATTTCTTCGAAAACCAATTTCTTTTCTTTCTTCCTTTTTTTTTTTTTGGTGCCCTTAAACACATGCTCACTCTGTCAGGCATGTAGCACAGATCTGTCTTTTTCATACCACAAAGATATTGGGAAGGTTTAAGTTCATATTTAGGAAATAAGATGAATGTGTCTGATTCAGTATGTTCTGAGTATCTACCATAGGCCTGATTTCATACATTCCGTTATGTTTCCTTTCCCTATAAGAATATTCATTCTTTGATTCAGAAAGTGTGGTAACTCTATGCAGAAAGCAAAATATCACAAATGCATGTTAAGTTTTAAGAAAAGCCTCCGATTTCTTCTAGTTTTCACAGTTAGATATACTGACAAATTTTAATAAATAATTTCAGTTTTATAGAAGAAAGACTCCTTCATCTGCCCCAGGATGAAAACTCAGTTAGGTCCTGTGGTCATATTAGACTGGTGAATTACTTCTCTAGGGCTGCTATAACAGAATATCACAGACTAGGTGGCTTAAACAACAGAAATTTATTTCTCACAGTAACGGAGGCTAGAAGTCAAGGTTTCAGTAGGTTTGATTTCTTCTGCAGCTTCTCCCCTTGGCTTGCAGATGATCGCCTTCTTGCTGTGTCCTCATACGGCCTTTCCTCTATGCACACCCATGCCTGCTGTTTGTCTCTGCATGTCCAAATTTCTTCTTCTCGTAAGGATGTCAGTCATATTGGATTAGGGCCCACCCTAAAGAACTCATTTTAACTTAACCACCTCTTTGAAGAAATTATCTTTAAATACAGTCACATTTTGAGGCACTGGGTGTTCAGATTTTAACATTTAAATTTTGGAGGGAGGGGGCCGCCCGGTGGCGCAGTGGTTTAGTTCGCGCTTGGCAGCCCGGGATTCGCGGGTTCGGATCCCGGGCGCCCGCCGACGCACTGCTCGTCAGCCACGCCGTGGCGGCGTCCCATATAAAGTGGAGGAAGATGGGCACGGATGTTAGCCCAGGGCCAGTCTTCCTCAGCAAAAAGAGGAGGATTAGCAACGGATGTTAGCTCAGGGCTGGTCTTCCTCACAAGAAAAAAAAAAAATTTTTGGAGGACTACAACTCATTCCATAAAACTAGAAATGCAGTTTCAATTCTGTAATTAGAATACCAAGCCCCAGATATTAATCAAAATACTAAATTTGATTGAACGTTAAATTCTTCTTCCATCTCTCCCATCTCAGGCTTAAGCCAGGTGCCTGTATAAAAAAGAAAGAAGAGGTTTGAGATTGGCTGTTCTGGTCTCTCCACCTTGTATTTTCCTCCTCCTTCCAAACTCCTTACTTGTCACTGTTTTAGGTTTTTCTAAGCTCAAACAGAGGTAGAGGGGAGAAGAGGTGAAGGGTCTGGCCTGGACCTAAGTCCTAAGCCTGCCACATGCTCTCTGGTCCTGATATTCAGGCTGACCCTGCATGGGCAGTCTTGGGGCCTTTTCAGTGATTGCAACTGGGCCTCTATCCTGCAATTCCTTGTCCGAGGATGCATCTGTATTCTAAATGAACGCTTGCCTGAGTTGGTTCTGTCACTTGATACCCCCAGCCTTCTACTGAGGTATTTTTTACCTCTCAGGTGGTCTTACTGGACTGGTCCTCAGATGATGCCCTGTTGAATCTCTGTAACCCCTGGTCCTCCTTGGTGAAACAGGAAACAAATCCTTGCTCTGAGAAACACAAAAAGATCAGGCTTATCTCAACACAGAAGTTCTTTCTTCTCTCTTACCCTCATGATTTCCTCAACAGATGTCAGTTTTAGCTTGTTTTTGTGTGAGTTCGACTTAAGCTTTCGCACACACGAAGAGATACCAGTCTTTTTTGTGTGCCAACTGCATGAAACAAATTTCATAACTGAGTGACCCCATGGCAGCCTCCCTTACTAGACTAGCTCTAGAAGGTATCATTCTTCCACTGCTTTCTCAGAAAGGCTCTGGGAAGGGTACTCACCCATCTCCAAGGGCTCTTTTGAAGGAAATAATTTCACCAATCTTCTTTTCTCTCTGCCCCCCTTTTACCTCCTTGCTGTGCCTGAAGAGTCCAAGAGTCACAAAACAGATTCTCCTACATTTCTTGAAAATGATTCATATAAGAAGCTGAATTTGTCATACATTCGCTTAAATATCTTAATATCTACTACATTAATGCTTCCATTGAAACTGAATCAGGAAGAGCTCCTATTATACATTCTATGCATACATACACATACATATATGTGGAAATGTTTACACATTTGCTGAAATCTTTATACTTTTTCAGAATATTTAATAGCCAGTGGGAACTATATCATTTTCAATACTTGGTTTAATATTTATATATGTGGTTTGCATCTTTGTCTTCTTTTGGTTGTAACTTTTTTCTCCCAATAATCTAGCTCTCACATTGTGATTGAACTCCTATGATATTATATAGGTCTAAATATGAAAAACCAAAAAGGAATAGATAATGCAAAATCAGGCAATAGTTGGGAATTTCTGGAGTCTAGGGTGAATCTGAGGTAAATACAACACTGTACACTTCAAAATTTTTTTTTAATAAGAGCAATTAGGAAGGACACTAATATTAAGCTGAAGATCTAAAGATATGTATTGCTATCCCAGCTATCACTGGTTAACTGTATAAAAATTGCTGACTGTCTTTGAAAATTTATTCATAAAGAAAATGAGGGAGATGGATTATATAATCATTACACTCTTTTTTGGGTAATTTTTAAAAATCTTAATTTTTCTCATTTAAATGGTACTTCAGTGACTCAGTGAATTATTTGCAGATGACAAAACGTTTGAGAGAGCATATTTATATTTTAGATTTTTTTCCCAAAATTTGTGTATATAAAGTTAGAATAAATTTTTAGGGGAGCTATTATACAGCTCTGACTCTAAATGAGAATTAATCAAATGAACTTGATTTCTCTATGGTCTTAATTACATAGTCCATGTTTTATGAATATGTTGACATACAGCATATATCTGTCCTAAGATGACTTTATTCATTTATATGTTTACTTTTAATAAATTCCCAGGGCATCTAAAACCATGGTTATGTAGCTATAGTTATTTGTTGATTGTGTGATATGGCAGTTGAAGACCTGACTGAAGAAACTGATGATTTGTCCTTCCTTTCTGGTTTACACAGTGACTAAGTAGTAGTTGGTGAGGGGTTTATTTTGGCCATTTCTTTCTCTCAGTCTCTCATAATAGAAGGATGAATGGATAGATAGATAGATAGATACATCACTAGATAGATAAATAGATATCACTTAATGCACATTAAATTACTCATCCATGGAAATTTAAGCAGGGCACCACGTTTGTTCTAACATATATGTTTGACATTTAAAATATGGTTGACAGTTTTATTATTAAATTATTTAAATCTTTAAAACAAATATTTACCCAATATTGCCAACCATGAACAAATCACTTTAATCAGTAAATTAAAAATTTGGCCTTCGATTAGTTTACCTCCCTCCCCTAAAATTCTGCAGAAGAATTGCTAAAATAAACTAGCATTCTCTCTTGGTGCATAGGTTTTAATTTTTAATTTTTTCCATTGAGTTATGCTATTGATTCCACAGCTATTAAATTACCTTGAAAAAAGACACTAAATCTAGTGCTAAGTGCTCTGAAATGAAATGATCTTCCCACAACTACTGACTACTGGTAATGGAAATGAGGTCAAGGTCCTTTTTTATGACAATGTTACTTTGCAAATAAAGGACCCAATAGTTTAAGCCTTCCTCTGCATCATTCAGTAACTCTTGTATTTTTTCTCATGTTTTCTCTTTGGATGTTGAGTGCTTTTTAGTATACCTTTGTGTGTAGATAACCCTGCAATACTCTTATCTTCCTGTGAAAATTCTTTCTATATAATTTATAATATATTTTCTTGCTACATTTCTTTGCTTCTTTTGCTAAAGGACTTACTTAATAGCTCTGCATAATACATTCCCATTTAATTAAGTGATAAGTAGGGCTGTAGGCCAAAATCAGTCTGAATCTGAATGGGACCAATTTGTTTCATACTCTGCAAGAGGGTTTTATTCCATAGTATTTTGTTGGTACTTAGAGAAGAACACATTTTAAAAATGGTACAAGTTCTACTGTTTTAACTTAATTGAAAACTTTACAAAAATGTCTCTACCTGAGGGCCTCGTTAATCAAGATGATGTCATCAAAAGAAAAAAGAAAGGTACATCCCTTTTAAAATAAATTACATTGTTACAATATATTTCTGTCATTAGCTGGGAAATAAACATTTTATATCTACTGAGGCCATTGTCTTCACAGAATTGATAGAGATATGCTGTCAAGGCTGTATTTATGTGACATGTATGTTTTTAGAATTTGATTTATATATTGAAATATACAGTTTCTTACGTGATGTAATTTGAAGATAATACTGGTTTCTATAACATAGTAATAAATAGTGTTTCTGGAATCAGAATGTCTGGAGTCAAATCTTGGTTTTTCCATTTGTTCCAAAATTATACTTTTTCTTCATTTTCTTTTCTAAAAATAGCACATTAAATAATCCACATTCCTGCATCTATTCTTTCCTCTCCTTCCCTCAAAACCTCTGTTGTATATTCTATTTTCTGAGAGCCTATTTTGGTTTTTATTAATCCATAAAATACTACTGCTAAGGTATTATCATGATTCTAATAGTTTATTTCCATTTCTAGATAAAATGTTATCCATATTTTAGGTTAAGTAACTGGCAAAAACACACTTATTAAAAATACTGCAGAACAAACACTAACAAGGATAGTGTTTGCTAAATATCATAGGTTATTCTGATTTTTATAGGGTGTGAAATAAAGGATCAATCTTCTGAAGAACACATATATAAAGAAAAAATAAGTAAACAAGGAAACCAGGAGGATAGGATAAGCCCGTGCCATGGCCTGTGGTTGTGCTAGAGGAGGGCTCCCCAACCAGTGCTTGCCCCCACAGCCCCTCCCCCCCGAAGCTCCTGCCCCAAGCCGAAGGACAGCCTCCCTTCTGGACAGGTCACAGTGGCCCGCAGGGGATCCAGCTCCTGGCTGTCCTGTGGGAGGCGCATCCTGTTATCCCCCCATTTCACAGAGGGGAATGTGCGGCTTACTTGAGGTCACACAGGTGGCTTTGGTGCACCAAGCAGTAAGACTCCCTCTCTTGACAGGGGCTGTGGCTGTCCCTGGGCAGTGGTGATGGCCATCCACATTCAGTCATCACATCCCTCTCTATCAGTACCCCCCAAGCCCCGGCCACCAAGTGCAGCCTGTGTGACTTTGGTAAGCCCCTCTGCCTCCCAGAGGAGCCCGGGTCTCCCAGGGGAAGATAGGTCTAGCAGGGCAGCAAGCTTGGAGGGGGGAGGTGAGGAGGGAGGCGCACTGCGCTTGGCCAGCCTGGTGCAGGGACAGCCCAGGGCGCCTCAGGCTGCGACTGTTCATGAAGGTACCTCACACCCAAACCTCAGCCCCAGCCACCCAGGCGGTCCCAGGGCAGGTGTGCTTCCTTTCACTTAAAAAAAAAATCATGAATTTAAAAGTGAGGGCAGAGAACTACCCAAGGCATAAAAACAGCCACCAGCCACAAAGTCAATGCCAGACTCGCCACAGCTCCTCCCCAGCCTGGTGCCTTCAAAGAGGGTCCCAGCTGTTGGACTGTTACCGCACAAAGGGCACGATCTGCTCACCGCAAAACAAAAGCCGGTCGTCAAGAGGCAAGATGCTGGATAAGAAAGGGCATTTGTTACTGCTTGCTAGCAAGGGGGAAGATGTCTGACTCTTGTCCAAAAGAACCATCTTAAGGGTACACAAAATCTTACAGCAGTTATATAGGCTGGTGGGTTACAGGGGAGGGGGTTAGGAATGTTGACCCTTGAGTGTTACAAACTGGGAGTTGCCACGCCAGATCTTTCAGTTTTCATTGATGATGGCTACCAGCATAGACTCTCTGTTTGGTGGTTATCACATTCCTAAGGAACTCGAGAGCAAAGTTATCTTATCGCAGCTAGGAGGTACAAGCACAAGCAGGGATTGTAAAATCTACAGAGCAGTTAGATCTCCTTGAGGGTGCAAATCCAGCTGGGTTAGTCAGTCAGTCATTCAAAGTTACAATAGCTTTCTTTTCTACAATATGGCTTCCCTTATGTCAACCTTGTGTTGCGCCAGTATCAGGACCATTGTGCAGCAGAAGCTGAGCCCCCCCCCCTTCCTGCTGGCCTATGGGTCTGATCTTGTGATGGATCTGGGGTGCCCTTTGGCCTCTGCGTTCCCTCAGGTGCAAAAGTGGAGGCGGGGGCGCATGCTGGGGGGGAGTCCAGAAAATAAAACTCCTTCTCTAGAGAAGCCAAGCCCTCCTCCTGCGTCTCTTCCCACCTCCCCCTCCGGGCCTCAGTTTCCCCACGTGTTGGCAGGGAGGGTGTGCGCTGGGCCAGGCCCAGGTTGGGCTGCCCTGTGTAGCTGCCCAGACATGCCCTGGGTGGCAGGCTCTCCAGCCTCGCTGTGCTCCTCCTCCCCTGGGGGTTTTGTTTTTGGCGGGCTGGGAAAGGGACTCTGTTCCCTTCGCCCCTGCGGAGCTCCAGGACCGCACCCCCCCCCCCCCCACCGCGAACGTGTGCGTGAGCGGGCGTTGCTGCAACTCTGGGCCGGGACAGATCGGGAGTGGACTCGCGGCGGGCAGAGCGCGAGGACGAGGTTTGCGTGGGCGGGCGACGGTTGAAAACACTCGCCTCGTCCTGGCTCTTCGCGCTTTGGCGCCGTTTTCCCTGGGCTCTACCGTCAGCGCTGGGCCGTTGGGCTCCCCCGCCTCTCTGTCCGCCGTCAAGGGCCCAGGTGTCATAGACATGGCCACTGCACATGTCCTGTCCTCAGTGAGTGCTCTCCGGCAGGGGCAGAGGCGGGCGGGCGTGGGAGGCGTGTTTCGGGCTTGGGCAAGAGCCCGGGCCCTCAGCTTTTTCGTGGAGTTGGGGCTCCAGCCTGGGCCCGGTGCCAGGGCGGAGGGCTGATGGTGGGCCAGAGGAGTGGCACGTCGGTGTGGGTGTGTGCGGTGGGTGGATGTTCTTGCCCCCTGTGGCTAAATTTAGTGCACCCCCCACCCTGGGCACCCAACTTCCAGCCTCCAGCCGCCCTGGCATTGGGGTACCCACTGTGCTGCTGCCCGGGATGCCCAGACCAACAGGCCACAGGCCTGGAACCCACTGGAACCCTCCTCCCCCAAAGCAGCCCAGGCACGGGTGGGCAGGGTCACCAAGGGCTACGTGACTGGGAACATCAAACCTGGGAAGGCCCCATCCCAGAAATGGGGCCCCTCACTTCTGCGCACCTGGGACGTTCTCTGGGTCTGGCCCTATACTTTAGGACACCCCAGAGGCATGGAGTGTTGGGTTTCCTCCCCCCACTGCTATCCCGTCAATGGCTTCCCTGCCCCAGAGTGCCCTCCAACTCTGGGCCAGACTGGGCCCCCAGCCACTGCCCTCTCTAGGGTTTGGGAGCCAGTGAGAGGCGGGTAGAGGGGTGGGGAGACTATAAATGAGCTTCTGGAAGGATACTAATTTGGTGGTGGGGATAGCAGCCAGGCTAGGTGAAGAATTTATGCTGAATGGAAATGAAAACAGCTGGTTATGAATAAAACCCCTCTGTTGTCCCCTTTTCTGTCTGGTCTTCTCTCTGCAGCCTGGGGTTCAGTTTGGCCACCTGGTCGGTGATCAGCATCCAGCACAGTTACAGGGACCTTGGTGAGATTGGGAGGTGGAGGGAGCCTGCCTGAAACGGGGCCCCCGGGATGTCAGTGTGAGGGTCTTAGCACCCCGAGACACACTCACAGACCTGACGTGCTGCAGGGTGACTGGGGTAGAGTTTTAAGTTATCAAATCTGATATTCCCTCGCTAACTCTGTGTGATGGAGACCTTGGCAGGTACCAGACTGGGTACTCTTCTCCCAGGAGCTCTGGGTCCTCCCATAGCCCATGGGTGAGCACTCCTGCCCATTTTGCGGTTAAGAAAACTGGCTGGGAGAGGCTGAGGCCACAGGCTCTAACGTGGTGGATCTGGGAATCAGACCCCTTGACATGTGGTGCTGGTGTCTGTGGAGTAAGGAAGAAAGCTGAGTCGTTTGTGACTTATTGCTGTGCAGCTGGTGTGGGCTGTCAGGGCTCCTATGTGGGCCCCCAGTGTCTCCTTTCTCCCCGTTAAAGCTTTGCACACTAGCCTGCACACACGCACGCGCAGAGCTAGGCTCTTCCAGAGGATCTCTTCTGGAAGGAGAATGCTCAGTTCTGCCCTTGCCCCCACCCGTGACATGGCAGGGCCCTGGCTGGGTGCTAGGAGCAGGACAGGTCCCTGTCCCTAACATCCTGGGCGGGTCCTGGGAGTTGGCATATTTATGACTCAGGCTACACGGTGGCTGTGCCAGAGTCAACGTGAAGAGGAGAGGTCATGCTTCTGAGCCACTGCCCCAGGAACCTGGATGGGTCCTCCCCACACAAGAAGGCTCCGGGGCACCCAAGCAGGAGCTCTCCTCAACCCAGCCAGTGGCCTCCCAGGCAGCCCACACCCCAGGCCAGAGTCCTGGGTTCTCATCACATTTTATTTTTTTCTAAACTTGTGACCAGCTCTGAAGTCCAGTGAAGTTGAAGGTCTGTTTAAGTGGCTACTTGTCTAAGCTTTTTTGTCAACAGCCTAATCTCTTGTCAGGGGTGAGTGTCAGAAAGCCTGGCCAGAAAATGTCTGGCCATTTTCGAGGTAGTCCCTGCTTCCTGTCCCTGCGGTCCAGGACTGGCCAGTGCCCCTGTGCCTGTCAGGGACAAGGTTGTGCTGTCATCAGCTTGGATGGTGGAAGCAGAAGGTTGACCCTGCAAAGGAAGTCCAAAGGTCTCAGACCTCACCAGACCCCTCGGCTGCTAGTGGCCTGTTTGCCCGGGGGGGATAGGGTGGCTAGTAACAGAGTGGTAGGCCCACTGGCCACCCTCTGAGGGGCTCCCGAGAATGTGAGAGAGCTTGGAGCCCTGGGAGGGGCTTCTGGTAACATTAGAAACCTTGGGACCCAAAACAGAGCACGTTCTGGGGCCTCCTGAGATAACAGGGTTATGTGACTCTCTGGAGACCGGGTTTGGAGTTGGCCTCCCAACGCAGTCGTGTCTGGACCTGGGTGCTGTGGACTTTTGAGGCGGTTGTTTTGGTCAACTCCGGAGAAGGCTCTGTTTGTTGACTGGGGATGTGTCAGGGTGAGATAAACAGCCCTCAGATGTGGCCTGACTATGGCCTTGCTGGCCTGCCTCTTTGCCTGGGTCTGGCTGCTGTGCCTGGACCCAGCGTGCAGCCTTGACGCCCTCTGCCCAGACATGGGTGGGATGAGCTGGGGGCGCCAGGAAGGGCAGTGGAGGGAAGTTCAAGTGGCTTTGAGCTGGGGTTAGGCAGAGTTTAGTGAGCAGTCCTGCTCACACAGGGGCGGCTGCTGGGGGCCTGCTCCCAGCTCTGCCAGCTCTTCCAGCTCTGCCTGCCCTTCAGGGCCTGTGTGGAGCTGTGCCTCCTCCAGGGGGCCCTCTGCCTGCTCTCCTTCAGCTCCCTTGCTGCTCCCTCTGTGGCTCTGGGGATGGTTTCATTTGGTGATCTTCATTTCCTCTTCAGGGGAAGGAGGCCTGGTTGGGGTAGTTGTGACATTTCTGTGAGGGCACAGAGTAGAGTGGGTGCCTGGGGGTGGGCCTCCCTTCTCCGGGCAGGGCTGGTTGTGCATGCCAGGGTCTCTGGCATCAGGAGAGGGGCCCCGCTGTGCGTTGAGGTGGAACAGACTTCAGCTGCACAGAAGGTGACATGGGGGCAGGATCGTGAAAGCCTTAAATGCCTGCCCAGAGCCAGAGGAAGCTGCCTGTGGGATTTCACTTCCTTGGGTTTCATGGGCTTTTTCTACAGTTGGCATGTTTCAGGGCTGTGGCCTTGAGTGGCAAGTAAGACCTATCCTCTAGGAGAAGAGGGCTCTTGGGTCTGGCTTGGCTGCTCTGTGTAGGACACAGAGCAGGGGACACTAAGCTGGCTCAGGCTGGGGCACCTGCGCTGTTTGCCTGCCCTTCCATGGCTGCCTCCCCTGCCCTCCACCCTGCACCTTGTGCTCAGGTGGCCTTGGGTACTGGTCTTGCCTGCCACTGACCAGCTGTGTGGCCTTGGGCAGGTTGAACTTTGTATCTCAAACCTCACTTTCCCTTCTGTAAAAAGAGTGATGCTTGTAGAGTTTTTGAAAGAGTCAAATGAGCTACCTGTTTCAAAGTGCCCAGTGCAGGGTCCCATGCATTGAGGATAATCTGAAAACACTAAGCGCCCCTCCCCGGGTGGCATTAACAAGTAGACTTGGGACGTTGGGTACTTTTTCCCCATCCATAGATGGAGGGTTTGGAGAGGGACCTGCCTGGCTTCCGGCACCTGAGGTCATTGAGGGGTTTGGCCAGTGAGGAGCTGGTGGCGCCTGTGTGTGCTGGGGGGGTCCAAGGGAGACAGCAGCAATGAGGGGGCGAGGGCACTGGGGTCTCTGGGCCCGTGGAGAGCTGGAATGGGTGGTTGCAGGATGTGGCCCATCAGGCGAGCTGGGCTGGGTTGACCTCCTGGTGAGTGTGGTCTGTGTGTCCTGGCCCCATGCTCTCCCTCCATACCAGGCAGGCTCCCCGCTGCTCTTCCTGACCTGTACTGTGTGCGTCCTCCCAGTGGCCATGTACCTGCTGGCCTAGGGGTGAGCCTAGTGAGGGGCTGGCACTGGGGAGCAGGGACCCCGGCCAGTCTGGTTTAGTCTCTGGGGCCCAGTGAGGGATGGAATCCCAGGCTTACTGCTTCTGAGCTATGGGACAAAGGGAGCCCCACCCTTCCTTCTCAGGGGGCCACCAGGCGGTGGGGGCAGTTATTGGTGGTCATTGGGTCACTTACTGCCTTACCACGGAGTAGGCAAGACTGGGGGGTACCTGGCCCCGCTCACTCCAGGGCCAGTGGGTGGAGGCCCCGAGCGGTGTAGGGTCTCCCATGTGGCAGTCTCACATGGGCATGCCCCTGTCCAGAGCTGGCCCCGGGCCCGGAGGTGGAAGGTGCTCTCAGTAAACTGCAGCATGGTCCATGTGCCCAGAGCAGGAGCCAGCTGCCCTGACTCCTCGGGTCTGTGCCTGGCCCTAGTCAACCCCAGGTCACCTTTGTCCTGGCTTCCGTCACCATCAGTTTGTCTTTTCTTGGACCGCAGAGGAATAGGGCGGCAGGACCTGCTCTTGAGCGGCTGGTTCTCCCTGTAGCCCTCACCTGCGGGGTGTGTCCCTGTCATCCTTTTGTCCCCCCCGAGGCAGGACTCTGCTCTGTGTCATGTGCACTGTGTGGAGGGGCTCTAGGAATCCATCCTTAGTGTTGCTGGCCTGGGGCCGCAGGACTGACGTGCACAACTGCTCTTCACGTGCTTTCCTGGTTGGACCTGGGAGCGGGGCCACCACGTGGGGAGCATGTTCAGGGGTGGCGGTTTCCTCTGGGTTGTTCAGGTTCCGCCTCCACGGGCTCGGTGCTTTGCATCCTTGTTACACCCGTGCGGAACCCAGCCCCCAATTTCATCAGTGGTGGGATGAAGGCCCAGGTGTTGAGTGCTCGGGTGGAGCTGGGGTCTCAGCCCCCTTCTACACATACCCTTTCCACCCTGTGTTGGATTTTGGGGGGAGTGAGGGGCACCCTGTTCCTCCTGAAATTTAAAATCTTTATCCCAGAGTCTGGTTTCTTCCCTTTTTGAAGTCCTGTTTGTGTGTGTCTGTGTGTTTAATCTGTCACAGCCTCCTGCTGCCCAGACCCACTTGCATTCAGGAGCCTGTCCGTCCCGCTCAGGTCCAGGGAGGGAGTGTTGGGAGGTGACGGGGTGCTAAGTGAGGCCCCTGCTCCATCTGCCCTGAGGGGCTGAGAAAATGCTAGGTGGTGGGGCCAGCTTGGGGCTGGGCAGGGCCACGAGGGATCTGGCCACCTGAGGGGTTGAAGCCCCCTGGTCCTGTCTCTGTGCACATGTGTAGAAAGATCACAGGGGCCTGGGCTTTGTTCTCCTGGTTTGTGGCCCTGTTTGTAGGTTCCCCTGAGCTACTGTCTTCAGACGCATGGGGCTTAGTGACTGTGGTGTTTCCTGTGGTTGCTGCTGTTGCTCTGCCTCTTTTTTGATTCAGTCATTATGTAGCCACCAAATATGTGTTGAGTGCCCAGCCCCACGCTAGGCCTCGGAGATGTTCACGAATGAGACAGCTCAGTCCTTCCCCACAGAGCTCACAGCAAAGGTGGGAGAGTGAACAGGCTATGCCAGCATCTTCATGGGAATGTCCCAGCGCCATGGGAGCACTGGTGAAGGGCACCAGCACAGACCTGCAGACTTGGGGCTGGGGAGAAGGAGCTCTACCCGGGAAGATGTTCCACTGGCCTGTCCTCCTGAGGAGGCCCCAATGCCCCGGTCACAGTGCAGCTTATAGGCACTCCCTCTTCTGGGCCCCACCCCTTGGTTTTATTCTTGCAGCCGTGCCGACTTCTCTGTCCCCAAATCAGGCAAATGGAGATTTTTTTAGGCCAACTCAAATGTTCATACCATTTTCCTAGGCCAGCAGTTTCCAGGTTGTGTTCCATAGAGGGCTCCAGGTCAGAGAAGTACTTCAGGGCTGCCCAGGGAGGGGGCAGCCATACCAGCAGGGCTTTACCCCAGCCACTGGCTTTTATCTAATTCCATACTGGGGTTCCAGTATGGTTTTGTTTGAAAAAATATAGGGACTACCCAGGTGTCCATTGAGAGACAGATGGATGACAGAATCTTGTATATCCATACAATGGAATATGACTCAGCCTCAAAAAGGAAGGAAATTCTGACACATGCTACAACATGGATGATTATGCTGCTGAAATAAGCCAGTAACAAAAGGAGAAGTACTGTGTGATTCTACTTAGATGAGGTCCCTAGAATTGCCAAATAGAGACAGAAAGTAGAAGGGTAGTTGCCAGGGGTGGGGAATGGGGGAGATGGGGGGTTACTGTTTAATGGCAACAGAGTTTCTGTTTGAGAAGGTGAGAAAGTTCTGGAGATGGATGGCAGTGATGGTTGCACAACATTGTGAATGTACTTAATGCCACTGAACTGTACACTTAAAACTGGTTAAAATGGTAAATTTTATGTTGCATATATTTTACCACAATAAAAATTCAAAAGTAAAGGTACTGATGGTTTGGGGAGTAGGGAGAATCACAGATTCAGGCCAAAGTCCCCAAAATACAAATGGAGTGCCTGCAGCCCAGAAAGTAGAAGGACCTTGCTTATGATCACTCACATTCAGAGCCCAGCTGCCCAGAACCCAGGTGGACAGGTTCCCAGTCTAGTGCTCCCTCAAAGATGTCTGGCTCAGTGACCAGGTACAAAGCAAGGGACATGAGCCACAGTTGCACGGGCCCTCAGGGAGGAAGTGGCAGGGTGTTCGCTCACCATGCTATGCCTGCTAGCTGGCCGTAGGGATGGGGTCTCCGCCAGCCGGTGCCCCTCTCAGCAGCTGACCTGTGTCTCTGTTGCAGATCGCCTTACTGCTCAAGGACAATGAGCATGTCCAGTCAACCTAGACCATCATCCCCAATGATGAAGACAATGACATCAAGAAAATTAAGAAGGTCTGTACCATCTCTCTGGGCTAGCAAAACTGCCCCAGCCTTTAGAGAGCCTCCTGATACGGCCCAGTGTCGTCAGTGTCCACCCCCTGTCCCACAGCCCCCCGGGCGTGCCACCTCCACCTCAGCACCAAAGACAGTTCTGCCCGGTGGCTGGGGTACTGGCCAGCACCATGGCCACCCCGTGGGGGTGTGGAGGGAAAGAACATGGATTGTGTTTGCAGCTTGCCAGACTTGAAGCAGGGGAGTCTGACTCATCCTAAGAAAACCAGTGAAACCAGAGAATCCTGCTTGTTGAGAGGGCAGAAGGACCCCAGGACATCCAGACCAGAAATTGCAGACTGGCATCTCACAGGCCCGGTTCAGCCTGCTGGTGTGGGGAGGGGGGGGGCGGTTAGCCCAGACAGTGGTTTCATTTTTTTCTTTTTAATTTATTGCCAGTGCTTTAAAAGCTAAATCTTTCACATAAAAATCTGATTTTCTGGTTTCTCAAAAATAGAAATAGCTAACATTTATTGGCACTTTCTATGTGCCAGACACTATTCTAGGAGCTTTATGCAGATTAATCCATTCCTACCTAAAAACCCTCTGAGGTTTCATTGTTATTTGCATTTCACATATGGGAAGCTGAGGTGCAGAGAGGCAAAGTGACTTGCCTGGGTCACACAGCTAGGTGTGTGCACAGTGACATTTAAACCCTGGCTGCCAAGCTCCAGAGCCTACATCCTTGGTTGCTGCGACATACCGCCTCCTAGAAAAATAGAAGGTCCCTCAGCCCCAGGCTCATCTCCCACACTTTGTGACAGTTGGCCCCAGGCAAGGAGGTGTTGTTCCATTAGTCCCTACCCAGCTGGCTTTATGCACCTATAGGACCTGCCAGGCCCCCACGGGCATTGGGATTCGCCACCAGGTCTGAACCAAGCCCCACCCAGGCAGGATTGTCCTGGCATTCCTTCTCTGCTATGACCCCACTGGCCTTCCTGGTCCATTTTGAGAAGCCATTCTGGTTGGACAGCTTGTTAAGTACTAGCTGAAATCCACCTCCTTTCCTCTCTTTTCACCTTTCTGGAGCCTCAGAGCAAGCCTGTCCCTCATTGAGAAAGTCTTCCTGTCTTCAGAGAGCTGTCGGGGCTCAGGTCTGGCCTTTCCTTTCCAGGACCTCCCTGAAACACCAGATCTTCTTCTGGTGTTCACAGCGAGGCTGCCCTCAGAGAAGCTCCCTGAGCCCGTCTGCAGAGACTGCTGATGATAGCACACGCTCCCCTCATGCTTCCCATGCAGAACCCGCTCTGCTCGTACCTGCTTGCTCCCGTCTCCCCTTGACCCAGGAGCAGTTGCTGTCCTGTGTCACAGATGAGGAACCATGGCACTGACCCCGGAGACCGCTCCCAGTCACCCGGCCCTCCATCTTGTTGTTCTAAGGCCTGTCTCTCCATGGGAAGTCATCTCATAGATTTTACTGGTCATTTGTTTGTGTGTTTATCTGCCTTTCTTCCCCCTTCACCATGATGTCAGCTCCGTGTGCACGGGGACCATGACTGTGGTTGTTATTCCAGTTGGTGATCCCCAGGTTTTGTAGATCTGTTCGGGGAGGGAAGCTAACGTCTGGGAGCCTGCTGTGTGCCAGCCTGGCTGGGGGTCAGCAGGGAGACACAGTGTCTCCTCCTCACCAGACTCCACAGCAGTGTTCCTGCTGATACGGAATTATTTCCAGGTCATAGGATAGTCTTAGAAGATCTATTGAACACTGAGGTTGTTTCCGAGTGTTCGGGCTCTTGTTTGGTTTGCTCAGTGCGGGAGTGTAGGGAGGTCCCCCACCCTCTGGTCGTCGTGCTCCTGTTAGAGGAGCTTCGCTGGGCCCCATTTCTCCTCCGGGTTTGAAACTGGTGGAGACTACCCGCCTTGACTTTGTAAGTCTGGGACAGAGCCTGGATGAGGAGCTGCAGCTTTGGCTTCTGGTCCCAGCTGTCTCTTGGGGCAACTCCAGAAAGTAAATTCTTGTCTTCTCGCTGCAGGTCATCAACCCGACCATAGGTGGCCAGCATAGAGCCGCTGGGCCTGGACAAGCAGCAGTGCTTCCAGAAGGTGGTGGTACAGGCCCGCCTGTCTCAGCCAGCCTGCCTGACGAGCATCTTCTTCGCAGAGGACATCATTAAGGGCTTTGAGTGCCTTGTGTGACCCCCGGCGGGGAAAAGAGATGGGACATAGCCTGTTGAGACTTCTGGCCACAGGCCTGCCCAAGTGCATGGTAGTGCTTTCTCTGTCTCTTGTTGGGTTGGAGGACGTCCAGGCTGGGGGTGGGAGTGCTGAGCAAGCAACAGACTCCCTGGTCCCTCCTGCAGCACTTTGTGCTGGTTTCCCTCTCACGGAGGCTGGCTTTCACGTGTAAATTACTATTTATGACCCAAAGAACTCTGTAGTGGGTAGTGAATCAAGTTGAAGAGAGTTGTTGCAATCCTTTCATTTCCCCATAGTAACTTACCACGCTGTGGTTGTAAAATGCTTAGGGAACAATGAAAAAACTTCTTATCATGCTTTTCCCCACTAACGTAATGTGAAGTTTTCCGTTTCATCGTGGAATTACTTTTAATGGCTGAATAATAGTTTTAACAGGAGATTGTCCTATAAGCATTCTCTTATATGGGCATTTATGTTGTTTTCAGATGTTTGTCTCAGTGTTCTATGGAAAAATGGAACAATTTTGGGTTCTTTTAGGTTATGTCCTGCCAAGGAAGGGTTCCTGGGTTTACTGGATCACAGCATATGAATATTTTTAAGGCTTTTGATAAATGGGGCTGTACTGCTTTCTAACAAAATACCATTAACAGTGCACAAGTAGTTTTATGTGGTGCCTAGAGAGTGGTCAGAATGGTTTTGTGTCACATGTTGTTATTTTTACACTAGAGAATCCTCCAGATAATGTATCCATTTATGTGTCTTATTTATGGAGCAAGTAAACACTCTGGGCACACGCCCTTTTATTCTGTAGTGTAGCTGATAGTCTCGTGTAGAAACTCCAGCGTGAGCAAACTCCAGCTGTAGTACCTGATCTCGGTGTCGGGACCAGCTTCAGAACAGTGTTCCCTGTTTGGATACTAACTCGTCATACTGGAGCCCTTGTCATTTAACTCAGTTAAATGAACAAAGCTAGATTTTCCTGGAGGAGTGTCTTGCACACAGCTTTAAATGCTGCTGCTCATGTCAGAAAAGTAAAAGACGGGCAGCGACCTTGCCTCCGAAGCCCCTGCTTTCTGGAAGTCTGGCTAACCTTCAGAAGGGCTGTATGTGATCTGCGGCTTGGCTCCTGGGTTAACTTGGCTCTTTCAGCCCTGTTTTGTGGTGGTTTTGTTGATCACTCTAGTCTTTGCCAAAGTGTAAGATGGCCTGGCCTGTGAGGCCCTGGAGGTGGGGTGGCGGTCAGGGTGCTGCCCTCCAGGCTGACCCCTCCATTCCCATCCCTCCAGCCACCGGCCAAGTCCTGCTCTGTGACACCATCATTGACTTCATCCACGGCATCCAGGTCGTCTCCACCACCCGCGAGCTCTCCCTGGAGGACTCTCCATTGGAGCTGAAGATCCAGGCTCTGGACTCTGAAGGTAGGATGCCCACCTGGCTGTTTGTTTGTCTCTCCCCTCATGTCCAGCCCTGCTGTTCTCTACAGAGGGCTGCGCCAGCCAGGAAGGTGTCACTGGTGTGGGGGGAGACATGGAAGAGGTCAAGACCACCTCTGAGGTGGACTCCAGGCCCTCCATGGCCACAGGCCGTGGCCACTTCCCGTGTGCACTGGCCTCTGTAACAGGGCCTGTGTGTTGCAAGCTTCAGCAACCCCTGGAAGCCAACTCCATGCCTGTGTACAGGGTTGTGCATGGTCAGGCATGTCTGTGGGAAGCCAGCATCTGGGTGTCTGGCAGTGACAGGAAGCTGGAAGGGGCTCTCTGGCTCACATGCTGTGACAGTGAGAGGCTCCTTGCTCAGTGTTGAGGGCTGATGTTGGCTTCCTGATGCAGACTGCAGAGTGTGCGTGGGCAGGGGGATGGGCAGGACATGTCCATGGCCCTGCACATCATCCTTCATTTCTTCACCAGAGTCGCATGTTGCCCTGTTTAGGCCGGGATTCTTCTTAGAAGATCTGTTCTGGTGGTAGGCAGAGTGTCTTGGCTGTAGCCTGACCTCTTGGTAACGGAACAAAGGGAAAACTTACAGGTTAAGATTCTTGTTGAAGAAAGTAAGTCAGGCAAAAGATGTCTTTCAGACGACGGATCTTCCAAAACTTCAAGTCCACACCTTGTCTTTGAAATCTTCTCTGACTGCTCTAGGCCCACCCCCCTTTTTAAAAAAATATTTTCTAGATCAGGGTTTGTCAGCCTAGGTAGTATTGACATTTGGGGCCAGATAATTCTTTGTGGTAGAAGGCTGTCTAGTACATTAAGGACATTTAACAGCATCCCTGGCCTCTACCCACTAGATGCCAGTAGAACTCCCCAAGTTGTGACAACCAAAATATCCCCAGGCACTGCCACATATCCTTCGGGAGGCAAAATCACTCTTATAGAGCATCTGTCAGGTCCTTTCTTCCTCTGTGTATTCATTCATCAGATAAGCTGCCTAATTCTCGGGACCATTTTCTGATCTGTGAAATTCAGACAGTGATGCTTACCTGGGGGTTGTGAGGATTTGGTGATAAGTGCGTAGAGGGCTTAGCGCTGTGTGGTGCATGGTGGGTGTGCAGAAAGCCAGGTTCCGTTTGAGCACTTTCTACCTCCAGGGCGTCCTATAGGTCCTGGGGCTGCTACAGGGGAAGGAAGGGCCTGACCTCTCCCCCAGAATCTCAGGCCATGGGGGAGGTCCACTGCATGTGTCTCAGTAGTTGTTGTTTGTCATCAGATTGGATGCAAAGTGTGAAGGGACTGCAGAGTTGGGGGGAGCCAGTCCGCAGGCAGGTTGGAGGTGAGCTGTGGAAGACAGAGATCAAGACAGTTTCTCAGGAGACGTAATGTTTGGCTGAGTCTTGAGTCATGTAGAGTGTGCTGGGCAGGGAAGGCCGCTTTATTCTCCAGGAGACTGAAGCTGGAAAAGGGGGTGGGATGCGGGATGTAAAGGGTCCTGTGTGTCTGATGGGGGTTTGCACTTGGTCTGGAAGTAGAGGGAGCTGAGGAAGGGGTTTGTGCACTGAGGTGATGTGGGCTCCCCTGCAGGACTCTGGGGGGTCACTCGCTGTCCTGGGAACAAGAGACCAAAGTCTGAGGCCACACAGGTGCCAGCCACTCTTTACATGTTCTAACATTTCATGCCAGACGACGAGACTGAGGCACAGGGAGTGAGTACACACACACATATACACGCGCGTGAGGGAAGAAACACGTAGTTAGTGTATAGCAGGCCCGGAACCTGAGCTCCAGCCTGGTCCCAGAGTTCACCCTCTTGGTCAGAGGTTGGCGAACTTTTTCTGTGAAGGGCCAGATAGTAAATATCCTGGGCTTTGCTGGCTCCACAGTCCCTGCTACACCTACCCAGCTCTGCCTTTGTCACTCTAAAGCAGAGGAAGTGACTGCGTGTGGCTGTGTCCTAATAAAACTTTATTTACAAAAACAGGCAGTGGGCCAGATTTGGCCCGGGGGCTGTACCCCTGCTCCTGACCACTCTGTTCTACAATTTCCATATTAAGTCACTTTTTAAAAAAGATTATTTTTATCAAGATTTACATAGGAGCGAGGGGCAGTGTAACAATAGGGTTCAAGGATCAGACTCATCGGGGTCGTCCTGCGGCACTCAGCTCCTGCCCTGTTTCTCAAGTCTGTGACAGCCTCGTGCCTTCAGGTCACAAGCACTCTGCGTTAAGCCTGTAGTGGCAGAGACCAGTGGGCTGGAGGCCGTAGGAGAGGTGGCTGGCCTCGGCATCAGCAGACAGCACTGACACCCAAGCCCTCTCAGACGACACTTTTGGATAGAATCCCCTCCTTCTGCTGTAATACTTTCACGTCCCCGTTTAGTTCAGTGACCAGCCCCCATCACCTGACCACAAGCCCCCAACGACCAGCTTGAATTATAGGGAGACACTGGAGAGAGAGACCCGGCAATGAGGGGCACCTACGCAGAGAGGATCCTCCCCGGCCGTCTTATCTGGGGTTTTCTGTTGTCGGGGTGGTGTGGGGGTGCACAGGCCTCACTCATGAGCAAGGAGGTGTCTGGTGGATCTGGGCTCTCTCCACCTCTGAGCCCACAGAGGTAGGTGCCTACAGGTCCTTGCAGGGCCAGTGCCCACAGATGGGGCAGATTACATAACCCTGCCACCAGCTGGGAAGGGTACAGTCACTGTCTCAGACCGCAGTGTTGGGGGACACATGGCAGGATGTGGGAGCCAGGCCCTGGTGCCCCCCTGGAGAGCCAGGTGCAGAGATGGATGGCTTACTGAGCTCCCACCAGGTCCCCTCTGCCTGAGGGAGGGCCGGGGCAGCCCAGCCCTACTTCTGATGGGGCCTCCCTCTGAGTCCTTCCCTGGGTCTCGGATCCCACAAAAGAGCCTGATGGATCTTCTCCCTGAAAGAAAATAAAGTGCAGACACACAAAACCAGCACTCCTCCGGCCCCCAGAGCCTGGCCCCAGGCCTGTGGGCTTGGAGCCCCCAGTTCACACATGGAGCCCCTCCTACCCCCATCTTTTCCCAGCACCTGAGCAATAGTCCACATCTTGGAGCCGACGCTGGCAAACTCAGATCACATTTCAGAATAAACATCGTGTACGACGGTCGGGGAAAGAGAGAGAGAAATTTATTAGCTTTCGTGGGGTGAGAAACCACAAGGACCGAAATAATAGGATACATTTCTCATTAGTTGTAAATGCTGGAAAAGAATTAAGGAGCACTAATGTTTTCTGTCTTTAATCAAGCGCAATGAGAGAGGTGAGGTGCAGGGAAGAGAAAGGAAGGAAAAGTGGGTCTTCCATGTATGACTTGGGTATTGGGTACCGCCGGGCAGTCTCACTCTGTCCTCCCATCACACAGACATCACCTGCCTGGGGTTGGTTTTTCTTCTATTATCTCAGCCAGCCCAGCCCCCAGAGGGATGATTCGGGGGGGCCACAGCGATCCCGCTTGTCCAGCTGCAAGAATCTATTAGTGTCAGCAACAACAGGACAAGATAACATGCAGGGAGAAGTAAATTTAGAGACAATTCAGTGTGCCCCCAGGAAGGGAGGGTCCAATGGGCTCCTGGAGGAAGAGGAGGTTCGGCACTTCCTCTGTGAGCGGCGTCACCTATAGGTAGCTTTAGTTGTTGTTCCCCATGCCTTCTCGTGGAGCTGCCACCCGAGGTGCTCAGGTGGGACACAAGGGCTTGTGACTCCCTGGCCTAGGCAGGAGGGCAAGGACAGCTCCACCGGCACATGGCTGGGGTGCCCACAGCCCTGTCCTGGGCACACCTGTCCTGGGAGGAGGGTCTGCAGGAGGGAATCCCAAAGGAGGGATGTGTAAGAAGTGCCTGGAGTTGGGAAGGTGTGGGCAGAGCAGGGCTTGGGAGGCCCTGGGGGCTCTGGAGGTGGTTCTTGGAGAGCAAGTCGGGACCTTCCAGGGCGTCTGAAAGGGGTTCCAGCTGCAGGACAGAATGAGCAAAGGCACAGTGATCGATGGTACCTGGCATGTTCAGGGAACAGTATTCTGTGTGTGTGTTTGTGCGGGGGGAGCACAGGGCATCAGGGGCAGGAGAAGGGGCTGGGAGGGAAAGTGGGCTTCATCTCAAAGGGTGGGATGGTGGCAGCCTCTGTTGTGAACACTCTGAACATTTTACCTCATTTCACCCTCCTGGCCACCCTGTGTGGGTTGCTAGGTACCAGAATTACTCCCATTTTACAGGGGAGGCACAGAGAGGTCAAGGGCACTGCCCAAGGCTACATAGTCCATCAGTGGTGGGACTGGGGTTTGAAGCCCCAGAGCCCACACTCTTCCTTGGGGAACTGCGTGCCTCTTGGCTTTGTTTCTCAAGGAGAGGACAGGATTCTTTAAAACAGAGCTGGAAGATGACATGGCAGGCCACTCTGGGCGGGGAGAATTAATAGAGGCTGTGAGGAAAGCCAGGCAAAGAGACAAGGAAGGAAAGGAAGCTTTCGGAGGCTGATGGAGCTGGAGTGGGGGAGAGACTGGGCGTTGCGTTTTGCCCATTTTTCTTCATGTGGATTGTGATGCGTGCCCTCTTGGGGAACTGGCTGCCTGGGCAACTCACTCGGCTGCTAGGGGTGGCCAGGGCGCATGTGTTCCCGTGGCTGTTTAGTGTCCCTTGGGTGGACAGGCCACATTCATCCATTCTCCCGTTAAGACACACTGGGCCCATTCCAGCTTGGGGCTCCGGGAGCACCCCACCCCAGGCCATGTCCCCTGCCTCGCTGGTGTTTATAACTAGGAGCGGAACTTCTGGGTCAAAAGGTGCTCTTACCTTCCTGGACAGTGCTGCTGTCTTTTCTACAATGGAACACTTGTGTGTGCCAGGTCCTGTGCCAAGCTCAAGGAGGGCCAGCATTCTTCCAGGAATCTCAGCTGCAGACTGGCCTGTGCTGTGGGGGAGGGGCAGGCTGCTTAGAGAGGGATGAACAGGGAGGGAGGCCTGGCCGAGTGTGTGGAGGGCGGTCAGAGATGCCCCCCTGTGTTAGAGACGGTTGCCGAGAGTGACCGTCGGTCAGACGTTAACTGCGTGGAGCATTCGGGCAGGAGGAGTGTGTGTAGAAGCTGAGGCTGGGAGTGACCCGTCAGCTCGGCTGCCACAGGAAAGTGCCACAGACTGGGCCACGTGAACAACGGAAGTTCATTTTCCCATAGTTCTAGGGGCTGCAAGTCCCAGATCAGCGTCCGGCAGGGTGGGTTCCTAGGGGGACCTCTCTTCCTGGCTGGTGGCTTCTCCCCACATCCTCACGTGGTGGAGAGAGAGCTCTCGTGTCTCTTCCTCTTGTGAGGGCGCTAGTCCTACTGGGTGAGGGCCCCACCCTTATGGCCTCATTTAGCCTTTAGCACCTTGTCACAAGCCCCATCTCCAACTGGGGGTTAGGGCTTCAACATATGGATTTGGGGGGACACAGACGTTCAGTCTGTAACGGGTGAGGGAGTGTGAAGAACTGGGGCGCGTGGAGCAAGGGCTGAGGGGGTGTTAGTTACCGGTCGTCGTGTAACAAACCACCCCAACTTAGTGGTTTAAACGAGAATCATCATTTATTTACTCAAGATTTCACAGTTTGGGCAGGGCCCCGGGGGACAGCTCCTCTGCCCTTTGTAACATCAGCTGAGGCCTTGCTCACAATGGCTGGCATGTTGGTGCTGGCTGACAGCTGGGAGCTCGGCGGGGCTGATGGCCGGGGGTCTCGGTCTTCCTCCACGTGGCTGTGTGACCTTTCTCACAGCGTGGTGGCTGGTTTCTAAGAGTGAGAAAGCAGAAGTTGCCAGGCCTTTTAAAGGTTGGGCCTGAACCTGGCAGGAGTCTCATTCCTGCCATCGTAGAAGTCAGAGTCCGGGTACAGCTACTGGCCATTCATATCACGGACCTCGCCTTTTTTTTTTTTGAATAAAAATGGTATATATTTAAGGCGTACAACATGTTTTGGTATACAGATGCATAATGAGATGGTGGCTCCAATAAAGCTAATTAGCATGTCCATCTCTTTACATAATTGTCGTTTTTCATGGGGCAAGCACCTAAAATCTATTAGCAAATTTCCAGTGTATGAAACGGCATTGTTAACTACAGTCATCATGCTGCAAGACCTGTAGACTTAATTTATCCTACCTAACTGCAGCTGTGTGCCCTTTGACCACCCTCTTCCCATTCCCCCGCCCCCCACCTGGCCCCTGCTGACCACGCAGACCTCGTCTTCTCTCGGCCACATGCTGCAGGAAATGTGCACCTTGTATCTTGGGCATCACCTCCTAGGCTGTATATCTTCTCGTCCTTAAAGCACATATTGGCTTGTTCTCTCCCCTGGCCAACACAACCCCAAATAGTTAAGACACGGGGCGGGAGCACACCAAAGCTGTGAAAGTCAGGGCCAGCTGGAAGAAAGAAAACTGGGCCATTCACCCTGCTCAACAGAGAAGCTTCCCTTGTCCCTCTTCCACAACAAAGCTCCTCAAAATAGTGGGCAGAGGGGGCTGCATTTGATGACTCAGAAAGGCAATGTCTGGATTTCATTAGCTTGGTTCACTAAGGTGTTGATGGACTCCAAGAGCTGGTGGTCTTTGCCAAATGTGAAGAAAATGAACCCTGAGAGTCCCTCCTGTGCCCCACCCCCTACCCCAGGGGGTCTCCACTTGCTGAGGTTACTATTCTTTAGACTCAAGTGATCCTAGCTGCTACCTTTCTGGTTGGCTGCTTCAGCCTCCCGGAGCAGCAGGGAACTGTTTCTACCAAAGAAGCCTATTTGTGAATTTATGGGCACTGTTTTCCCCGAGGTGAAACATTTCCAAGATCAGATGTATTCATTTTCCACAAATGAAATTGTTACCAAATTGGAAGTGGGTTCACTCACCTGTCACCCAGCAAGCCAATCTCTGACACTGGGTGTAGTGGAAGAAAGTAGGAATTAGATTGCAAAATGCTGAGCAAGGAGAACGGGCAGGTAACGCTGTAATCTCGAACTCCCTGAAAAGCTAAAAGCAAGGGTTGTTATTTGGGGTTTTAGGTAGGGGAGGAGGAGCATCCATGTGGCCTTGGGGTCTGAAGTTTTAAGAGTCCTCTGCACAGGTGCGACTTCCATATTTCTTCATGGGGCGCATGTGCAAATTCGAGGGGGTTCTGTGTGTTGCACGTGGTGGGGTTTTAGTCTGATGTCTAAAATTTACAATCAGTCATTTTAGCTTCTCAATGCACCTGCGCGATGTTTAATGCGACATGTGGGGGGCAGAGGCTGTCAGCAAGCTGCTCTCTTATCAGCAGTCCTCCTGCTCTTGTGCAAAACAAGCTCAGGTTATCCTCTTTCCCGTGTCAGCCTTGTGGGTACAGGCACAGTTTCACCATAAGCCAGGGAAATTTTAACTCTTTCATTCTCGGTTTCAGAATGACTCATTTTTGGCCATATTGCAAACATAGGACTTTGCTCCTTGTTCCCAGGGAGCACGTGTCTGCTTTTCACTCCATTCTGAGGGAGGCTCCGGAGGCCCCCAACTGCCAATCTTCTAATGAGTTATTTAGGGGGACCATGGAAAGAGAAGAGGTTTGCAGAGTTTGGAGTTTGAAAAGAATGAATAGCTGTATACAGGGCCCAGAAAGAGTGCGGACACTGTATGTAAGATGCAAGGACTTTCTGCAGGGTAAAAGCATTATCATTTTTTCTTTTTCCTCCTGGCTCTCAGCCCCTTGAAATGAACTTAGCCATGTTCACTAATATAAATAATGTTGATGCAAATAATTCATAATTGATCTATAAATCGAAATTGGTATGAGTTTATTATGAGCCAGGTCTGAGGAGTATAGCCCAGAGCCTCCCTTTCCCAAGGAAGGAAGGGCACCAGGAAGTGGGGTGTAAAGAGTAGTTACATGTCATCTTGGAACGAAGAGCATACATCATGTATGCTGGAATATCTCTTTTACTACTGTCACAAAATGCTTAGCTGACACAGCAGATTGGTGGTCAACAGGTCAATGGTCACAAGTTGAGAACAGCAGGTCAGTAATTAATCCTTAGTTTACAGAAAGAGATGCTTATCCTTAAAGAAATGCTGAGGAGCTGGCCCTGTGGTCGAGTGGTCAGGGTTCCACACTCTCTGCTTCAGCAGTCCGGGTTTGTAGGTCCAGATCCCCAGCACAGACCCACTCAGCTTGTCGGCCACGCAGTAGAGGTGTCCCGTGTGCAAAATAGAGGAAGATTGGCGCATGTTAGTTCAGGGCTAATCTTCCTCAAGCAAAAAGAGGAAGATTGCCAAAAGGATGTTGGCTCAGGGCAAATCTTCCTCAGGAAAAAAACATTCTGATATGGGAGGAAGCTACATCCCTACGTTTAAGGGGCATTATTCTTGTCTTTGGGTTGTAGTAAGTGTTTAAAGCAGATGTACAATGCATGCACAACAGGCCTCATCAGGCCCTTTTGGAAAAACAAGGTCAGGCCGAATTGGTTTTACACCAAATGGTTTCCTCACGTACTCCATTGCTTCTCATTTATTACCAATAAGTGCCACTTAATGAGTGTTCGCCATGGGTTGGGGCCTCACCTCATCTGCACAACCAACCCTGCCCCTTCTAGAGGGCTGTTCTTAGCCCCATTTTGCCAGCTCTGGGAAATCAAGACTGAGAAATACTAAACAGCTCACCTAGGATAATGCAGTTTTCAAGGGCAGAGCCGGGGCGTCCACACCAAAGCCTTTCCCAGTCAGAATCACCTGTGGTGCTGGTTGAAAATACAGACTTCCGGGCCCCATCCTTATTGTGACTGACCTGGGTAGGTCCAGAGCGGGGCCTGGGACACAATTCTAACAGGCAGCCTGAACGTGTGGCCTCTCCATGTCAAGTGACAGGCTATACCCACTTCACAAGTGTGAGGTGATCAATCCTGAGAATAACATTGAACGAAGCAGTTCCTCATAGGTCGCCTCCCCTGTTCTGGGTTCTGAAATGTTGACTGGAATTTTCCAAAGGCAGCAGCAAGTGGCTCCTGGCTGGGAGCAGCCGATAGAGTCTGAGGACTGCTTGTTTGGGGAGCATGGGAGCTGCTTCTGGAGAAGGCGGGCTCGGTCACAAATGTCTTAATTGGAACCAAGATGTGTAAGTGGCAGCAATTAGTCAAAATTAATTCATCTTCCTGTGAACATCTCCCTTCACTCCACACCAAGGCCGGACAGCCTTTGTAATTAACCAGCCCTTTTTCCCCCAAACCCAAAATGAGAATGTGCAGTTTATTTTGTGTGCAAAGAGGTATGAAAATTGCTGAAGGTGGCAGATGAAGCTGGGGATGTTTGCTGTCCCGGGTAAACAGAGCTGAATTGTCAGTCTTGGTAGGATTTGTATTTCTAGAAATTTGTCCATTTCATCTAGGTTATCCAATTTGTTAGAGTATAGTTCATAGTACTCTCTAATAATTCTTTTTATTTCTGTAGAGTCAGTAGTAATGTCCCCACTTTCATTTCTGATTTTAATAATTTGAATCTTCTCTTTTCCTTAGTCAATCTAGCTAACGATTTGTCAATTTTGTTCATCTTTTCAAAGAACCAACTTTTGGTTTTGTTGATTTTTCTCCATTGTTTTTCTGTTCTCTGTTTTATTTGTCTCTGCTCTAATCTTTATTATTTCTTTCCTTCTCCTAGCTTTGGGTTTAGTTTGTTCTTTTTCTAGTTCCTTAAGTTGCATAAAGTTAGGTTGCTGGTTTGAGATCTTTCCTGGTGTTTTTTTTGTTTTGTTTTTTCTTTTTGTGAGGAAGATTAACCCTGAGCTAACGTTGGTTGCCAATCCTCCTCTTTTTGCTGAGGAAGATTGGCCCCAGGTGAACGTCCATGCCCATCTTCCTCTACTCCATTTGGGATGCCACCCACCACAGCATGGCTTGACAAGCAGTGCATTGGTCAATGCCTGGGATCTGAACCTGCAAACCCTGGGCTGCCGAAGCGGAGCATGCAAACTTAACTGCTACACCACCAGGCCGGCCCCTCTTTCTTGTTTTTTTTTTTTTGTGAGGAAGACTAGCCCTGAGCTAACATCCGTTGCCAATCCTCTTTTTTTCTGAGGAAGACTGGTTCTGGGCTAACATCCGTGCCCATCTTCCTCTGCTTTATATGGGACGCCACCACAGCATGGCTTGGCAAGCGGTGCATCAGTCCATGCCCAGGATCTGAACTTGTGAAACCCTGGGCCACCGAAGCAGAGTGTGCGAACTTAACCACTATGCCACCAGGCCGGCACCTCCTCTTTCTTGTTTTTTAATATCAGTGTTTACAGCTATAAATTTCCCCCTTGGCACCACTTTGTTGTTCCCCATAAGTTTTGATATGTTGTGTTTCATTTTCCTTTATCACTGAAGTATTTTCTAATTTCCCTTGTGATTTCTTCTTTGACACATTGGTATTTTAAGAGCATATTGTTTAATTTCCACAAATTTGTGAATTTTCCACTTTTCCTTGTGTTACTGCTTTCTAACTTCATCCCATTGTGGTTGGAAGAGATACTTTGTATGATATCTATCTTTTAAAATCTATTGAGACTTAAATTGTGACCTAAGATATGGTATATCCTGTAGAATGTCCCATGTCCACTTGAGAAGAATGCATGTTCTGTTCTTGGGTAGTGTCCTGTGTATGTCTGTTAGATCTAGTTGGCTTATTGTGTGTTCAAGTCCTCTGTTTCTTCATTTATATTCTGCCTTGTTGTTGTATCCTTTATTGAGAGTGGGGTATTGAAGGCTCCAACTATTATGTAGATGATCTATTTCTCCCTTCAGTTCTGTCGATTTTTGCTTCATATATTTTGATGGTTGTCATTAAGTGTGTAACTGTTTATTATTGTTATATCTTCTTGCTGTATTGAACCTCTTATTAATATGTAATGTCCTTCTTTGTCTGTTGTAAACTTTTTGTGTGTGAGGAATATTAGTCGTGAGCTAACATCTGTGCCCATCTTCCTCTACTTTATATGTGGAATGCGTGCTGCAGCATGGCTTGATAAGCAGTGTGCAGGTCCATGCCCGGGATCTGAACCTGCAAACCCTGGGCCACCGGACGCAGAGCACGTGAGCTTAACCAGTATGCCACCAGGCCGGCCCCCTCTCGTAAATGTTTTTGATTTAAAGTCTGTTTCATCTCGTATTAGTATAGGAATCCCAGCTTTCTTTTGTTACTATTTGCGTGAACTCTTTTTCCACTCTTCCATGTTCAACTTTTTCGTGTTGTTGGATCTAAAGTGAGTCTCTTATAGACAGCAAATAGTTGGATAATGTTTTTTATCCGTTCTGCCAATCTGTCTTCTGATTGGAAAGTTTAATGCATTTACATTTAAAGTAATTACTGAGAAGGGGGGAATTACCTCTGTCATTTTGCTGTTTGTTTTCTATATGCCTTATAGCTTTTTTTGTCCTTCCTACATGACTGTCTTCTTGTACAATTTAGTTAATTTCGGGTAGTGAAACATTTAATTACCTTGTCATTTTCTTTTGTGTGTGTTCTATAGCTTCTTTCTTTCTAATTACCATGGGATTACACTTAACATTGTAAAGTTACAACACTCTAATGTCAATTTATACCAGCTTATCTTCAGTAACATACAGAAAGTTGGCTCCTATACAGCTCTGACTCCACCCCATTTCAGTTATTAAGGTCACAAAATTACATCTTTAGGCGTTGTGTGTCCAAAAACATATACTAGTAATTGGGTTTTTTAATACTTTAGTCTGTTAATGTAGAAAACAAAAAGTGGCGCTATGAACCAAAGTTACAATAGTAGCAGCTTTTATAATCGTCCATGTACTTAACTTTGACCAGAGATCTGTATTTCTTCGTGAGGTGTTGAGTTACTGTCCAGTGTCCTTTCATTACAACCTGAAGAACTCTTTTCATTGGAGGGCAGGTCTAGTGGAAAGAACTCTCTCAGCTTTGGTTTCTATGGGAATGTCTTAATTTCTCCCTCATTTTTGAAGGACAGTTTGCCAGATACAGGATTCTTGGTTGGATTCTTTTTCCTTCAGCAGTTTGAATACGTCAACCTATGCCATCTGGCTGGCAAGGTGTCTGATAAGAAATCTGCTCATGATATTACTGGGGAAAATAGGATGAAAGCTTTCTTCCTCTCAGCTTTATAAATGTTAATGATGTCCCTTTTCATGTCTTATGTAACAGAATGTTTTCCTATAGTATTATACTATCAGTTAAGTTGTTGGATCATTTTGAGACTATCAGAGTTTAAGGAAAAGGAATTGAATATTTTAGGTGTAGACATTATGAGGTCTTTAAAAGCCAAAAATTATTACAGGTTTTTAAATCAGAAATGAAAAGGCCGCTGAAGCATCCTACAGATTTTAATTTCTAATAAAGTAAATGTCACTCTCTAATATCTCACATAAATAAAAAGCTCTTTGGGGTCCTTTTTTTTTAAGAGTAAAGGGGTCTTGAGTCTAGAAAGTGAGAAAGCCACTGTGGTTTATCCCCTGCCATGACTGGCCCATTTCTTGCTCTGACCTCATAAGGAGCCAGTGTGATGGAATTTACAAATACTTGTATAAGTCTCTGGCCGGGCCTGGGTTTTTGGTCCTTATAGCCCAGGAAGCTCATTTGTGGTGACCTGTAGCACTTGGACTGTGGTTAGCTTATTTTCTCATTTTGGTTTTTGTCCCCATTTTCTTTCTTTTTTTTCCCCATTTTGTTTCTTTTTTCCCCCATTTTGGTTTGTTTCTTTTTTTCCCATTTTGTTACTTTTCTTTTTTCCCCCATTTTGTTTATTTTTTCCCCCAATTTGTTTATTTGTTTTCCCCATTTTGGTTTTTTTCTTTTTCCCATTTTATCTTTTCCCCATTTTGTTTATTTTTTCTTTTTTATCTACTATTTTTTCTTTTTTATTTATTATCTTCTTTTTTATTTTTCTTTGTTCTCCTTTCTCATTTTTAAATTCTTTTTATCTTTTTCTCCTTTCATTTTTTTGTTTTTATTTTTTCGTTTTCTAGTTTTTTTATTTGTATTTTCTTTAAATTTTCTATTTTATTTATTTAAAACAAATTTATTTTTCATTTATTGTTAGTACAGTTAGTATAGCTAGTGTTGTTGGTATAGTTAGCATATTTAATATAGTTAGTGTTATATATTTGCATAGTTAGTAAGCATAGGTGGTATAGTTAGCATTGTTAGTTAGTATTGTCAGTTAGTGTAGTTAGCAGGTCACCATGCTTCCAGGCCATGAGGTCACCTCTGCTAACGAGAAGACTCGTATTAATAATTATGAGCTCCTTGAGACCATTGGGGAGGGCACCTTTGGGAAGGTGAAGTTAGCCCGGCATATCCCAACCAGGACAAAGGTGGCCATTAAGGTCATTCAGAAGAATGAACAGAGCTCCTCCAGCATCAAGGCACTTCCCTGTGAATTCCAGAGTCTGAAGGCCTCGAATCACCCTAACATCGTGAAATTGTTTGATGTGATCGACACCAAGGAAAGATTATTCCTTGTAATGGAACACGTTAGCAGAGGCGACATGTATGATTACATGGAACACCACAGACGCATGACAGAGGACGAGGCGCGGGGCAGGTTCTGGCAGCTTGTTTCAGCTCTCCACTACTGCCACCAGAAAGGCATCGTCCATCGGGACCTGAAGCCAGAGAACATACTTTTTGACGAAGAGATAAATGTAAAACTTGCAGACTTCGGTCTTAGCAATATGTTCCTTGGCCATAAGCTGAGTACGTACTGTGGTAGCATCTGTTTTATTGCCCTAGAAATCTTGCAGCACCAAGACTACGATGGCCCCCCCGGTGGATGTTTGGAGCGTTGGTGTTATCCTTTATAGTGTGGTCACAGGGCGCCTGCCTTTCCCGGGAGACGACTTCGTCACATGGGAGCAGCAGGTACTGAGAAGACGATTCCTGCTTCCTAGCTCCTTATCAGACTGCAGAAAACTCTTGAGAAAAATGATAACCCTCAACCCTAGAAAGAGAACAACTTTAAAAGATATTATGAACGATCCATGGGTGAACATGGGCCAGGAGAAACTCAGGCCTTACAGGGAGCCGCCCTGTGACAACAGGGACCCCTGGGTAACAGAGGTAATGATGAACATGGGCTTTGAGTGGAACAAGATCCAGCATTCATTAAGAAGAGGGAAATATGACAACCTAATGGCCACATACCTGATCATTAGTTCCAAGAAACCGAAGGTGGAGGGGCACAGCATCACCGGAAGGTCCATGCCTTCCACTGATCCCAGCAGCCGCCGTTCTCTCCCAACCTGCAAGGTGGAGCTGAAGGTCTCTGCACTTGGAATAAGATGCAATCACAGTGAACCTGTTCTTCCTACCTGGTTCCGCAAGGCAGATGAGCAGCCTGAGGAGAACCAGGAGTCAGGGCTGAAGGCCAAAGAGCCTCCCAGTCCCCTACCTGGCCTGGAGTCGAGGACCGCCACCCCCAGCTCAACCCCCCAGTGTGGCCCTGGGGCCTTCCCCTCCACCCCTGGCGCCAGCAACAGCAGTGGAGTCCCAGGGGAAACTAACTCCTCCCACGCTGGGCAGCCTGGTGAGGTGACTGCAGCCTCCCCCGCCAGGGCTGGCGGAGGGCCGCTGGGAGATTCTTAGACTTTATAAGTCACTTCTCTGTGTGTCTGCCCAGCAAGAAGAAGCATGGCAAACACAATAGAATAAAGCCACTTTAAATTCATGGCAGGGACAAATCAAAGACTGTGGGGAGCTCAAGCTGCACCCCTGCATTTTAAGTGGAGAGCAAGATGCTGAGCTCCAGGGAGCCTGGTAATGTGATGTGGGAGTTTGGCCAGAGACTGGACGCGTTCAGCTGTGAGTGGGAGCACTGCAAGAAGTATGGGCCATATGTGCATGGACGTCCGGGTGAGAGGATTCAGTCCAGTGGACGATGGAGGTGTGCAAACAGCCGCTGCATTCTCTGCACGGGATTCAAATCAGAAGGGTATCTGGTGCCTCCATGGCCTTCAGAAGCATCGTATCCAAAATACTTGGTGAACTTGGAGGACAGCCTGGAGGTGCTGGGGGGACAGGAGGAGAGACCACCCTAGCTGCAGCTCTGCCCCTTGGCCCCCAACCTGGATGAAACTTCAGAGACTGGACTGTTTTCCTGGGGCACTTCTTCCCTCCCCGTCCTCTCCGTCTCTTCCACGTGTGTGGGGAAGAGGGATGGTTCTTATAAAGTACTTGATTTTCCAAGTCTTACAATAAACTTGATGTTCCAGAAAGATGTGTCACAGATACGCTGTTTTGCATCCTCCCTGCACAGAATTTCCAGTTTGAGAAGTGTGTAGTGATGTAGTGCTTAGAGTTAACCAGAACAACTAAATGGAAAAATGACTTAGAATTATTGTGGTAACTCTCAACAGCAACAAATGTGGTTCTGAAGGGAAAAGGCTATGAGCCATATAGTAGGGCAGAAAGACAAAAACTGTGTACTAACATTACCTAACATTTTCAGAAGGACCAAGGAAACTTGTGATTCTGTGGCCTTTATTAACTACCACAAAGAGGTCCATAATAGGATATCAGAGTCCTGTGAGCCAGCCTGTGTGGGGAGTCAGAGAAGTGGCATGGGTGTGGGCCCCCAGAGTGGCTTAAGGGTCACTTGTGCAGCTGAGTTTTCTGACTAGAATGCAGGAGTTGGGCCTTTCCACTGTGAAGATTTCTCCTCTATATAACAGTGGCACAGAGCAGTCCCTCTAAGAGTCCCGACTGAGGTATGGGCTGTTCAGCCAGCTCAAGGTTCCAGGGGAGCTCCATGGGAAGCCAGACATCCTGGGGGGCCCAGAGGGAGGGTTCCTCTATCAGAGAGCTTCTGCAGGGGCTCCTAAGAAGCCTGAGGAATGTCCAGGGGGCCCCTGGCTGCTTCTCATGAGGCTGGGTTGCACTGTGTGCAGAGTCTCTCAACATACTCACGAGACTGCCCAGGGACAGTCCTAGCATCTGGCCAGTCAGAGACTTTCCTTCACCCACTGAGAGCAGGGCCAGGGGAAGTAAGAGGGCTGAGGATGGGCTGGGAGTCTTGTTCGCTCCCTCTCCATTCATGTCCCCCGTTTTGGTTTTCTTTACCCTAAACAGCCCAATGTGTGGTCAGCCAGTGCTGCTCTTCTTGAAATCTGTGCATGGCTCTCATTCCCTTCAGGGCAAGTCCCAGTTCCTTAGTGGGCTTTTGGGACCCTCTGTGACCTGTCCCCCTGCAGACCTTTTCACTACCACCCCCTCCTCGCACTTTACTCACACTGAATTGTTCAGTTTCCCACAGATTCTCTGCCCTTGAGGTTTACTGTCTGGCAAGCCCTCATGCCGGGCACTTGCCCAAACTCCATTGGGCTCCCCGAGATGAATTGGACACAGATTCCGCCAAAAGAGCATGGTCCAGGAGGGACGACAAGACAGGGACGTAACTATAGTACAGTCACCTGTTCACAGGTACAAAGGAAGGACATTCACAGCACAGCACACGCTCACCTGCTGCTGGTGGTGGTGTGACAGCATCTTGAAGGATGTGGTGTTTGGTGGTGGGGCCCCAATGCATGGCTCTGACCACAAGAAATGGAGAGGAGGCATTCCAGACAGAAGGAAGCTGGAGTGTTAGGCACGTGCAAGACAGAGGTGGGGAGCAGGGGGTGTACCAGCACCCGTTGTTTCTAGGACCACTTCCCACTGGTGCACTTTGCTCTGTGTCTCCAAACTTAACTCTCTTCCAACTCACAGACTGGAAAGCAGTCAGCTCTGACAATAGAACACACTGCTAACAAGACTTTCTCCTCTCCTGTGAGCTTGGGCCTTGGCTGGCTGGGCCAGGGGCTGCGTCTGATCTCCCTCATGAGTCCATGCTCAGTTCCACAGGAAGGGCTTTGGGTTTTGTTCTAAGGAGCAGGGGATCCATGAGCAGGGAGTGACATGATCGATTTCCATTGGAGAAGATGCTTCTGGCTGCCTGTGCACGGTGGGCTCTGGGTGGGAGAGAACCTCAGAGTTGGTAATGGAGCCCCACCAGCACTTTGCTAGCAAATCTAATGAAAAGCACCCACCGGCCCATGATTTTCAGCTGGTTCCTGAATTATGAATTACTTAATGCAATTTGTCTGATGGACAATTTTTCATCAAACCTGAACTCAGAGTAGGGAGTAGTTGGGTGGTGGGAAGAAACGTTAAAAGGGGTGTGGCAGAGAGGTCCAGGTGCCTCCCAATAGCATTGTCCACTTCTCAGAGCAACCAAACACCTGACTTAGCTGGGCATGTGGCCACCCAAGACTACAGAGTTCCCAGCCTCCTCTGCAGCTAGGCTGGGTGTGTAACCAAGCTCTCTCTCCAGGATGGGAAGGGAAGCAATTTGTGTGGCTTCTAGGATATTTGTCCTAGGAGAGAGAAACAAGCCCTTCTTTCTGCTTCTCCCTCTGTCCTGCTGCTGGGAGCATGAGCTCTGAGGCTGGGTGAGGCACCGTGCTCACCCACGTTGATGAGGGCAACCCCTCTGGGGTGACAGGGTCACAGGGAGAGGAGCCTCCTGCAGCAGCTCTGCCAGACCAGCCCTGGACTGTCTGCCTCCAGCGTGAGCATGGGGGAGATGCCGACTTCTGTTTGCCACTGTCCTGTGGGGGCCCTTTGTTACAGCGGCTGAACCTTATCCTAAACAGGACAGCAATCTTGGAGGGGACTTTCTGTGGGGTTCCCTTGGGTCAGGCTGCTCCCAGGGCCACAGCTGTCAGAAATTTTCAGCCCTCCTTTCCATGGGGTGACAGCCAAGCTCAGCTCCAACCCACTCCCCTCTCTGGGTGCTTCTCTGGAAATCTAATGCGTCAAGGTCGATGCCCCTAAGTAAACAAGTCTGGAGCTGGTGTATCCCAGGGCATCCTCTTGGTCTGTCCTCCCACACTGTGCGCCCCCCACTCTCTCCCAAAGATGCCCCTTGTTCTGAAATAGGCTGGGCTGACTCTCCCTGCTATCTGCGGATTCTCATTAAATAACTCAGGGAACAGGCCATCTCACATGTGGTGTAACTTGATTATTGCTAGGAAGATGAGTTTGGAACTGACAAGTTCCCTGGTAACCTGACAAGTTTAAAAGCTGAATTTGAAAAACCAACCAAATTCCAGTCACAGTGTGAGGGCCGAGACTGGGACTCAGTCAAGCCTTGGCCTGACCCCTCAGTCTGGGGAGACAGATATTTAGGACTTCCCAGGGGTCTGGTCTTGTCCGTATAATTTCTGATATGCCCTCCACTCTTACGGAGCCCCCAATTTTATGGGGAAAAGGAACTCTAATGTATATTAAAATATTAAATTTGTTGAAGATATCATAAAAGAGTTCATAGTTCATTTGTTCTTCGTTTGTTTACACTAAGTGTCTGCAAAGTGTCTTGTAGAGCTGGTTTAAAATAGAATATATTAATGGAAAATTTGAGGTTCAGTAAGGCCAACAGATCAGGAGATGACGCCATTGAAAAGATAGTTTGTTACAGTTCCCAGAGGAGGGGGCATGCCATGCCACACAGGGCCACACTGGGTAGCACCCAAGTGGTCAGGAGGCAGAGGGAGCAGGCGAACTGTGGGCAGGAGCCTTTACTATGGGTTCTGCAGGAAGGAACAGCGAGGCAGGGTAAGCATGCTTAGGACTGGCTGGTTGGAATAATTTCATAGGCTCTGGGGCATAGGGGCTGTCCCAGTTGTCTGGTACCTGCCCTGGGTGATAAGGGCAGGGGGATAGTGGCCCAGAGTATGAGTGCCCAATAGAGGAGGTGGTTGGGGTGTGGATGGACACTGGATGGGTTGATTTGTATTTGAAAAGTGGGCCCAAGGAGGAGATTCTTCCTAGGAGTGGGGGGAGGGGTGACAAGGGAGGCAGGAGGCCGAGTCGAGGGGATTCAGAACAAGGCGTGTCCTGCGTCTGCATGCAGGACAGATGTTAAAGCATCAGGTTTACAGAAGCTAGAAACATGGTCCAGACAAGGGCTCAGCTCAGATGTTACCTCCTCAGAGGAGCCTTCCCTGCCTCCTCCATGTACAGTGACAGCCTCCCTGCCCCAGTCTCCCTACCATCACCCACTTCATTCCCCTCAGCATTCAGAGCCTGGCTGCCTGCTCAGTGCCCCACCCTGACTCTCCCCACCCAGAGGAAAGGTCCTCACAGGGGCCCCCAGGCCCTGCACCATCTGGGGCCCTCCACCTCTCTTGTCTCCTCCCACCACTGTCCCCCGGCACCTCCTGCCTCCTGATCCCAGAGCCCTGCTTTTCCTCTGTAGCACTTCTACCTCTAACCTGCTGTGCTCTGTTCACTCTTTGTCCCCTCCCCCCCATAATGTCGGCTCCACGGGGCCAGCAGTTTGTTTTCTCGTCTCCTTCACTGCCGTCCATGCCCACAGCCTAAGTTAGGGCCAGGCACAGAGTGGGGCTCCATAAACAGCAAATGAGCAAACGATGCTTAGCACTCCTGGGAACGTGCTTGTTTGTGGTGCGCAGTGTTCACTCGACCAGCGCATGTCACTAAGGCCCTACTGCACGCCGGACCGGCCCCCACATGGGGCACAGCAGTGGGTGAAGCAGGTAGAGGTCTCCATTCTCATACAGCTGACAGCCTAGTGGGTGAGACAGAGAAAAAAACAAGCAAAATATACACAAAATCAGGCAGTGATATGTACCATGGAGAAAAATAAAGTTAGGGAGGACGTTTGAGCAAATTCCTGAAGATGTTTAGGGAACAAGCAATGCAGAGGGGTAGGGTGTTCCAAGGCTGCAAGACCACCAAGTGCAAAGGTCCTGAGGCCACAGTGGGCTGCATGTTTGAGAGTCTTAGTCATCAGTGTGGATTCTTAGTTTTGTCTCGAGTCTGTATGCTTTTGTTTGTAATCCTTGGTTTCACTTTTCTAGCTAATTAGCCTGAGTTCAGCAATTTAAAGTAGAAACAGGCAAATTAGGGTCAAGTCAGTACTTGTTTATTGAATGGCCTCCCTGAGCCCAGTTGTGTTAGGCACCAGGAGGCTGTGAAATCAACAGGGCAGTCTCCACCTTGATGACCCCAGTAAATGAACATCCTCGACGTCCTCCAGCCTCTTCCACTGCCCCTCTGCCCCATCTCATCTGGGTCTCCAGCTCCGACCCTGACCCTCTGTCGCACCTTCACCCCTGACATCCAGCTCCGCCTAGAATTCTCTGTCTGGGTGTCCTCTGAGTTTCTCGAAGTCAGCGTGTCCCAAACTGAGTTCAGGCCTTGCCCCACGACTGCCTTCTCTCCATGAAGTCCCTCTCGGTGAGGGAGCCACCACCAGCGGGATCCTCAACCCCCGGGCAGGGCTCCTCCCCACCCCTCCCTGCCAATGCATCCTACCCCATGGACCCACTGCCTCAGGAACCCCGTGACCCTCTCTCTCCCGTCTTCAGCCTTGGGCTGCACACTGACCTCCCCCTCTTCACAAACCCCCAAGAGGCTGGTACACTTACATACACTTCTACACCCGGGCACAGAAGAGACACATGCGGGTGTGGCTGGGCATGACGAGCAGTGTCCCAGGGCAGAGGGCAGACCAGGGCTCCTGAGCGGCCAGAGCATGGCTGTTTTGGCGGCAAGACGGCCGTAAAGGGGCTGAGGTGGGCGCCCCACTGCAGCCCCTCCTCACACTCCCCAGGATGCCCTGGGTTTCACATCCCCACTTGGGTGGCTGCCCCTCCTTGCTGTCTCTTAGGTGGGTGCCTATTCATTCGTTCACTCACTCATTTTTTCATCGTGTATTTGGTCCCTGCTCGGTGCCAGGCCCTGGCTAGATGATGCCTGATCCTTGGAGGCCCCGCTCAGACGTCACCTCGTCCATGAAGCCATTCTTGATCCCCACCCCTTCCTGCAGCCCCCTCTGGCCTCACCTGGGCCCCCCCCCCCAAGTGCTGTGATCACACTCTGATGACTTCTTCAGCCGTGAGCTCTGGGAGGACTCTGGGCCAGGTGCAGAAAGGGGCTCAGTAAAATGTGATGATGGCTACAACCCCGAGGAGACGAAAGGAGTACATGTGGGCCTCATGGGGTCAAGTTCACCTCCTCCCTCTCTGCCTCCAGACCAGGGCTCCTTCATTACCAGGAACCTGAGGGACCTTCTCTCACCCTGTGCTCGTTTAGACCATTACCAGTCTGGATTTTCTTTCAATTTTATTTTTTTTTAACTTTGAAGACATGTCATGAAGGTGTCCCTCAGTAATGCGAAACTTAATTATCACTTCAAGGGCGAGAATCTATCTGTTGTGTCTGAGTGAAGACAGGACAACATGGAAAGCGCAGGACGTAGAGGAGGAGCCGGCTCAGGGGCTGGGCCTCAGGGCAGCAGGAAGAGAGGAGACCCAGAGAGATGGAGGCAGAGCTGCCAGGGCCGGGGACAAGCCAGGAGGAGGGGGAGTCCAGGGGCTTCCACATGTGAGGGTGGTGGCTTCCAATGCTCCCTCTGTCACATACAAGCCCTGTTTCTCGTACTGCAGCACACTCCAGGCCTTTGCACAAGCCGGGTCCTCCAGTAGGAGGGCCTTTCCTCCACTCACCAGCCAGCAGGGCCCTCACCCTGCAAGGCTCTGTTCCCGAGCCTGCCTGTCGAGTATCCCCGCGCCACCGTGACACACGCAGCCCGCTCTGTGCTCAGTTCATCTGATTGTCATTGCCTGAGGCTGGCCTATCTCCTTGCATGAGGGACCGGCAGACCTAGCTTCTAAGCCCTAAGTCTGCGTTACCTTGGACAAGTCCCCTCTCCCTTTGGAGGCTTTTTCTCACTATAAATGTGCCTGGCGGTGGCCACCTCACAGTGGTGCTGTGCTCTGTGAGCTGTTGGAGATGGAGCACTGGACGGGTGCCCATTGCTGGTGCCCTTGGTGTTGACCCTGGGGTCGCGGCCCCCAGCATGCCCAGCGTTTGCGGAACGCCTGGATCCAGGGATGCATGAGGGAGTGGGAGATGGGCAGGAGATGAGGGTGCAGCTTTGGAATCAGAAGACATAGCATTCCTTGGGGACACTTCCCAGAGCACCTGGTACCGGGCCTCGCCCACCGCACCCCTTCTCGGCTGCCTTTCTGGGGCACACGATGACCCCCTGCTTTGAGAGGGGGTCCCAGTCCATCTAGCCTGCCTGCTTAGGCGAGACTGCTGTGGTCCTCATGTGCCAGCTGAAGAAGTGAAGCTCCACGGGGCTGAAGGGAGGATTACAAACTCAGATGCCTCCAGGGGTCAGGCCCAGAGAGGTGGGGGGGGGCATGGGGAGGCAGGAGGCCGAGGGTGAGCTCAGGACACAAGCTTCGTCCAGAGAGCGGCTAGAGCTCAGCTCCAGAGAGCATTGCCCTGAGGGACTGTCACAGGTGGCCAGATCTTCTCATTTCATACCAGAAGAAAGCTAGACACCTAGAATTTCATCTGTAATCTTCCAGCTTTTAAATGTTAGAATTAATGTTTTAAATGTGGATTTGCCCCTGGGCCCTGGGTTGAACTCTTGGGTAAGAGGCTTGGCTGGGGTGGGCTTAGGAGCGGCTGCCCGAGGCGGGGTTCACACTCTGGATGCTGTTGTCACTGCAGTTCCCTCCCCCTTGGCCTCATGCCTCCTGGTGGATGTTCAGGTGACAGCTTCATCCCCCAGGGCAGAGCATGGTGGCCTGCAGGCCACTGGGTGGCTGGCTGCTGTACAGGGAGCTGGGCTTTTGGGGGAGCTGCCCTTTCCTTCAGTGGCCCCATGGCAGGTGGTGCTGTCCAGGCCCACACACCGCCCCTGCACACACCTGGCGCATCCATCCAGCCCTCTGTGAGCCTGACTAGGCTTGCTCTGTGTCCTGGAATTTTTCAGGGCACCAATGGGAAGGAGAGCAAGTATGCCCTCCTGCTGAAGGACAGTGAGCAGGACCCTGCAGCCTTAAACGTGCATTGAGCGCCTGCTGCGTACTTGGTCCTAGGTTGGGAGCTCAGGGGACTGTGAGGAGGAAGAAGTCTGGGCATCTGTCCACAAGAGACCAAATAACACCCGAGAAGGAGGCAGTGATGTAGACAGCTTCAGCGAGAAGGGTGAATATATCTGATGGGGGAGGGGCCGGAATCAGGGGTGGCCTCGGAACATCGCCACGATTTGATCTGGTGGGGATGGGGACAGGATGTGGGTATGCTGGGTGGAACAGCATGCACAGTGGCTCAGAGGCGAGATGTTCATGGTGTGGGGCGTGGAGCAGATGTGACTGAGACTCCACAATTTCACCCTGCTCCTGTACCAGTCCTCCTCCCTCTCTCCTCTGTGATGATGGAGATGGTGAAGAGAGCAACTGTTAGTGAGCACTCCTGGGGGACCCTATTATTAGCTCTCTATTACAGATGACAACACTGAGACAGAGAGGGAAGTGGCTTGCTCAAGGTCACAGAGCAGGAAACCTTGCTACATCCCAGACCCCACGGCCCGTGTCTTTAACTGCTGTTTTATGCCTCTTGCAGGGACACAGGCCTCGAGTGGACTTTGAAAGCTGTCTGATCCAGTGCCCCAGTGGATGCTGAGTCGTCCTCAGGAAACACCCCTCAACACCCACTTGCACATCCCCAGGGACAGGGAGCTCATTACCGTTCCTGAAAGCTGGCCCATCCTCCCTGTGAGTTGGCCTGGGACAGCCCTGGAGAGACTTAAGGCAGCCACAGGGCCCTAAGGCCCCCTGTCCCCAGCCGAGCAGCTCCAGGCTCCTTGGCAGAGGGTCTGCTGGAGGTGACAGCTATGCAGCCAGGTGTGCAGTGGAGACAAGGACATGGTGGGCACAATGCATGCTAACACATGGGCTTTCAGGTGTTCACTAAACAATCATCGATACAGGCTTTGCAATTTGGTTGGCCTGGGCTTGGGCCTGGGTATCCAGCAGTGAGTACAACTCAGCCCCTTGAGCTGCCAGTCTCATGGGAAAGCAGTGCTTGGAGAAAACTGGCCCATGGTGCCCCCGCCCCGCCCCCCATGAATCAGCACACCGCTGTGAGGCTTCAACTGTGGGTCCCGGACACCCTATGCGGGCACTGACCAGGGGCTGGATGCTGGAGCTGGACAGCCTGGGCTCCATGATCTGAGGCAGTTACCTCACCTCTCAGTGCCTCAGTTTCCTCATCTGCAAAAAGGGGTGATAATAGTGGTACCTGTGTCATAGAATTTTCAGGTGGATCAAGTGAGTTTGTGTTTCTAAGAGCTTAGGACGGTGTCCTAAGTGGATCAGGCTGCCGCTCACCTCAGCGACAGCCCTGTAATGTAGGTTTTGCTGTCCCCTTTTTAAAGATGAGAAAACCAAGGCTGAGAATGGTTATGGGGTCAGCCCTTGGTCGCCCCTTCCTCATGCTACACCATGAATGGCCACGGGTCCCCTTTCTGCCCAACTAGTCTGTGTTCACCTCGTCTCTCCATCCCCAGTAACCACCCAGCAAAGGAGGTGCTGAGAATTGTTGAATGAATTAGTGCACGAATGAAGACTCAGACCCTGCACCCGACCTGGGCTCTCCGGGCTGCAGATGGTACTGGGATACCAAGCGCCCTCAGGCTGTCCAGGAGGCAGCAGTGCGTGTCCACTGCTTTGCTCACACCCAGCATGGCAGAGGGCGCTGGAGGAACCCCCGGGGGGAGATGCCGGGCGGGCAGGGGAGAGGCACAGAGGCCTCAGGACGTGGGGCACATCCAGCCAAGTCTCCAAGCAGCTGAGGAGTGGGAATGAGGATGCCCAGGAGGAGCAGAGGACTGAGTCCAGCCTGGGCACCACCCCTGGTCGTGCAGTGGTGAGCACTGGGACAAGCCCTGCCCCCACCGGGTCTCCTCCTCCAGCAAAGGGGAGAGGAAAATATGACTGCAGCTGACCCCCCAGCGTGCCCTGTGTGCCAGCTGTGGCCCCAAGCATTTTGTACGTAATAGCATGTGTCATCTTCCTGGAGACCTCGTGAAGTGGCTGCTGATTCCAGCTCTCGTGGACAGGAGAACTGAGCATGGAGGACTCAGTGACTGAGCCAAGGACGGAGCCAGGACTCATACACCTGAGTGTGTGCTCTGAGCGCCGTCTGGGAGCAGCCTTCGGGCGTTATGGACAGTGCATGTGAACAGGCCAGTCCTGCAGGTGCGCAGGGAACATGTCTGTCTGCTCTCTTACGGTGTCCTGGCTTGTTAAGGCAGGGAAGGCTCCTAGTGCCAATACCTGACACCCTTCTGAGGGACACTGACATGTGGAATCCCAGTGGCTCCTGGGAAAGTAGAGAGAACATGGGCCTGGGCATCAGGGCTGCATCAGACCCCAACTTTGCCCCTACCAGCTGTGTGACCTGAAAACCTTCCCTAACCTCTCTGTGCCCAGCTTTCCAGACCTGACTCCTAGGGTTCTGTGTTTGGTACACAGTAGACCCCTTGTTCATAGGGCAAAAGCCGGTTGTCCCAGAAGGACTTTTTCTTATACGTTCAACAGCACAGCACATGTGCCCATGTCATCTAGACCTGCTCCTTGATGAGTGCGGCAAGTGTAATCCAACAGGTTCTCTGGTTCCCTGCCGGAGGCCTTTCCCTCGTCGGTGACAGTGAGGAGGGGCAGGTCACAGCATCCCAGGAAGTCTGAACTGAGCTTCTGTGACTTGGCGGAATTCCCCATTGCATACGTCTCGGTTTCCAGGTAATTCCAAAAAGGAACAGAGCCCCCACCACCTTGTGTTTCAGCTGCAAGGTCCCCCAGGGGCAGGATTTACAAATTGCCACACCACTTTGGGGCTGGGAAGTGTAGATTCTAGAACATGACTGTCTGCCCCATGACTTTAGGGGAGTCACAACCCCACCATCCCCCTCCTCCCAGCCAGCCTCCTAGAACAGGGATCAGCCATCCATGGGCAGCTACAGTTTTATCAGAGTGTAGCCCTGCCCACTATTGGGAACGTGAGTACGTAAGATAGGGAGTTAGAGGCCTGGACCCCCATCACCCAGAGAGCAGGGTTGAGAGCCTGGACTGGCCCATTGTCGATGCTGGTTTTGTGCTACGACAGCAGAGTTGAGGAGTTGTGACAGAGACCACAGGTCCCTCAAAGCCTAAAATGTTTACTCTCTGGCCCTTTACGGGAAAAGCGTGCCAGCCCTGCCTGAGAAGACAGCCTTCACAAGAGCACCAAGAGCATGTCTGGGGCAGCACTCAGCCCATGCCCACTCCCGAGCTCTCCCACCCCCAGGAGGGAAAGACTCCAACGTGCCCATTTTCCAGATGAGAAAGCTGAGGCTCATTTTGCTCTTAGTAACTAACCCAGTGGTGGAGCCGGCTTTGAACCCCATTGTTCTGATTTCAGAGCCCTCACATCTCAACCCCTTCTCTCTGGATGGCAGGGGTCCAGGCACACCGGACCCTCTGCTTTCACACTTACAGCCATGCTCCAGGGCCCGCCATCCCAGAGGCGGCTGGAGTAACACATTTATTTGACTTATTCTGAACCTGCTCAGCCCTTGGCCAAAGCTCTCCCTGCTGCCTGACACTCCACCGGCTGAGGTTTTATAGGTGAGTCATCACTGGCCCCCAGCCCTGCCATGTGGGCAGACCCCTCCCAGCCTCCTCCTTCTAGATCCTTAGCTCGTGAATCTGCAGAGCTGCAGTACTGGGCAGCGACATGGGGAGGGGTGGGGGCTCTTATACTGAAGTTGACACGTGAAAGGGACAGTATTTATGTTCATAATGGGAACCCATTTGAAGCTAAGAACTTGGTCCCAGAGAGAAATAAAAGCTGAGAGGCTGAGGGCTACACGGGAACAGGGGAAGGGGCTTGGCCATTGGGTTGTAAATGTGTAATTTAATTAAGGAAATCAGCCTCCTGGATGATCACAGTTTGCCCTTTAATGCCAGAATTAGCCAACCTAAATCCCAGGTGCCCCCCAATTGCAGGATGTGATTGGGTGTCGGGGGCCTTAACTGGGGTGCTGTCCTCTCAGTCATCAGCCGGACTGTGAGGCCTCACCCATAGCACACCTGCCTGTGTGTCACCCCATGGATTGTGGTCCCCGCAGGTGCAGGGCATTCCTCGTGCTTGGCCCAGGAGGCCCTGGGTCATAACGAAGGACACTTCTGTGGGGTCCCATGTGTGACCTTCTGCATGGGTGAGCGTTGCATAGGGAAGAGCCCTCCACCCCCTCCCCGCCCAGCCCCGGGGGGAGTGCTGGGGTGGGCAGAAGTTCTGAGCCTCCTTTCGTTTAGCAGACATCATGGTTCTCAGTCATAAAGCAGCATGGTGGATTGAGAAGGACAGGCTCTGGGTTCAAATCCCATCCCCACAATTCACCAGCAAGCCCCTGGCCCACTTCCAGCCTCCGTTTTCTCCTCTGTAAGCTGGGACATCATCATCCTCACCCTCAGAGGTGGGGGCATCCTGTGTAAATTACAACACCTGTGCTGTGTTTTTTTGGAAGGTTGGGGGGTGTGCAAAGGCCCAGGGCAGATGGGAGAGGTGAGGTGTGGGCATCTCAGCTGTGATAGCCTTGCTGTCTAAAGGACTGGGCTGCGTGTGTGTTCTCATATCCAGAAAGAGGTCAGTGCCATTAGCAAATTCATGAATTAAGGTCGTGTTTACACTCTTGTCAATTATAATCTGTTTGAACAGAGGCCTCTGGGGTTTATTAGCAACATTATTGCCTGTCACAGAATGGCTCTGCTCAGTTCCTGAAGTACAAGGGACCTCTGCACACCTGCAATTTCCCGTCTGCACCTGTACTCACTCTCTTGCTCAGCGTCTCTCAGTAGCTCCCTGTTGCCCAAGGGCCTGCCTTGCTCTAGGCATAAAACATAGAATGAGGCCCTGCCCGCCTTTCCCCACCTGTGCCATGCTCATTCTGTAATGAACCACCAGTAATCCCGAGCGCTGGCTCATCACCCTCACCTCTGCGTCTCTGCATGTGCTGCTCCTTCTGCTTTTCTCTTCCCTTGTTTTTGAAACCTCAGCTCCCTTGTCCATTTCTCCTTTATGGCAGATTGTATTAGTTGCTCATACAGCAGCCTTTGCCCAACCCACCCTGCCTTCCCGTGGATGCTCAGTTTGGAGGAATCACCAGTTGGTCCTAGCCAGTCATGGCAACCCCCCCCCCCCGTGATTGGTCGGGACAAAGTCTCATTCTGACCAATGAGATATTACAGGAAGTCTTTGGGGGCTTCTGTGAGCGATTTTCTTTCCTGAAAAGAGAGAGAGGCAGGAAGGAAGGTGTCGCCTTGCTTCCAGCTTGAGCACTGACTGCAGATGTGATGGCTGGAGTGGAGGCAGCCACACTGTAATCATGAGAGAGTGACACTAACATTCTGTTAACGGTGGAGTAGAGAGGTGGGTGTCATCTGAGTCATCGAAGACATTGTTGGGCCACCAGACCACCTTTGGACTTCCTGTCTCTCACATCGTCTTTAAACATTAAACATTAGATGCCTTTGTAGTTTAAGCCACTCCTAATAAAGAGTTTTCTGTTACTTCAGCCAAACACATATCTAACTGGTACAGCCTTCAAGTCTTAGTTAAAAATTCTCTGTCCTTAACTAGTTCCTGAGCAGACATGGGTCTCTGCCCCTGACACCCACCCTTCACCCATGAAAACAGCCCGTGAGCTATGCTTCTCTACCTGCCTAGTTGGCTCCTCCGTATTTGGTTTGTGAACACCTCTGAGGCTGGCCTCTGTCTTTTTTTTCTCTGCACACCCTGAGCCTGCGCACAGCAGGCCGTCAGACACCACAGGGACCTCGTTCCCTGCCCCCACCCCCAGCCCTCAGGAAGCCTTTGGGGTCACTTTGGCCCAAGCACTGCTTCTGGCCCTTAGGGGCCTTGACAGCCTCTTCAGCTGGTGTGTGAGGTCCCTTGTGAGCAGTGCTTCCCAGCGGGCAGCTCTTGCCTCACAGGGGCCCTCAAGTGCTGAGCTGTCGATTGACCATCAGCTTGGCCTCTTCTGCAGCAGCCCCAGGAGACCACAATGCAAAGAAAGGACTACACAAGCTACGTTTCAGGGAGACGTGGAAAGGGCAGTGATGGATGCATCCCATTCCAAAGTGAGCACGGTTCTCTGAATATTCTGGAAAAGACCTCTGGTGTGCAGTTAGGGAATAGGGTACCCCAAGGCCCAAAGGAAGGAGGTGTCCCCAGGTATGGTGGGGGGCAAAGGCTCCTGGCCTCCCTTGTAGCAGCTCCAGACACTGGCCCTTGTGGTCACATGGGCGTGACTCTGCCAAGCAAAGCAAGAGAAAGGGATGCTGGGCCTGGTGGGAGCGGGGAGGGTGGTGGTGCGGGTGGGTGGAGGTTCCCTTTCCTCGCTTCAGTGTGAACTGCCTCTGTGAGTCTCCTAACGGCCAGGTGGCAGTACCAAGTCTCAGGCACCCACAGGATGCTGCATGTGGCGCTGGGTGCCTTAGCCCCTGTCCTGTGGACAAGCCACACCATGCAGCTTCCCCAGGTGCAGGTGACAGTATCTGGGTTTGCTGCCTGGCTCCACACTTCTTCGCTACAGCCAGTTACCTCCTTTCTCTGAGGCTCAATCTTATCCCTAAAGCAAGGATCAGTTTGGGTAACATGAGTGGCCCAGCCTGTAGCAGGCCCCCAACGGATGTTGCTTGAGTCCATTTGGATCTCCAGGTTAGATTGGAGTCTTGCAGTGTTATCTGGAAGTTCTTTCTTGAGGCTAGTCTAATACTAGGTTTCCTAAACGCTGTTGCTGTTCCAGAGTGCTCCATTTAACCAGCCGGAAGGAAAAGTCAGAATTTTTTTGATAGCCAGTGACAGAAAACCCAAAGTGGATTAAACTAGCAAACAAAGCAGGAGAGAATGATTTATGTATCTAAGAAGTCTAAATGCAGACAGCTTCAGGCAAAGCTGTACCTGGGTGCTCGATGCCATCAACAGGAATCATCTCTCCCAGCCTCTTGGCTTACTCCCCTCTGTGCTGGTGTCCTTCTCAGGTGGGCTTTCCGTTGATGAAAGCAAGATGGCCACCACCAGTCACACACTGGTCTCATTGCTCCTCAGTAGCCCAACAGAAATAGAACTTCTCTTCCCCTACGATTCCAACCCTAACCACTCCCTGTTTCCTGGGTGGGAAATGGTATGTTGCCTGGGAGAGCAGGGCCAAGGGTCCAGCCGTCCCCCTCCGCTGTACCTGATTTCCTGGGGTGAGCCTGCTCCTATGGGCTTCCCACTCCCCACTGTTTTCTCCTTACAAAGGAGTCATGGCCGCACTTCTTCCCTCCCTGCCTTCTTTCCAAGCCCCACTTCACCCGTGCCAAAGAGGAGTGGGACTTCCTGTTGGAAGACAGGATTTGAAGTCCCCTCCCAGCTTCATGGCCTGCTTTTTTTTGTCTCATTATAGTCATTTATTCAGTCCACAAATGTCCACTGAGCCCATACTGTGTGCTTCTCTGAGTTTTCAGGCCTGTTAGTTGTTCCGGGTAGGGGGCATGGCCCAGGAGGCTACCTCCCAGTCCCCCTCTGCCCCTCGCTGTGTGGCCTGAGGGAATTCCTTCCCCTCTCTGGGCTTCTACTTTCTCATCTACAAAGCAAGGCGCTGGAGAAAATGAGGTCCTGGGATCCCCCTCAGCTCTCACATTCTCTGGATCATTCTTAGAGCGTGTCTTCAGCTGTGAGGCAGCCTGTGAGCATCACGGACAGTGACCACGATGCTCCAAAGGCGGACTGGGCTGAGACCAGTCCACAGTCACACAATTGCGCATCTAAATCCTTCCCCTTTGTGTCTGCCGAGGGCGCCCAGGGCAGAGGAGGATGTGGGGATTTCTGAGCCCATGAAGACCCTGGGCTCTGAGTTTCTGTGAGCTTGCCCAGTGCCGCTGCTGCTACAGGAAATCTTTTGGGATGTTTGTGACTCCCCAGCTGTTCCACCACTGATAGTCAGGTTGTGGACTCTGAAAGGGGAGTGCAGGGAGGCCGCATGGAGGGGAGGAGAGGATGATGTGGAGGTTCCATGGAACCCACGCACTGTCTGCCACCCCCTCCTCCCCTCCTCCTCCCCCGCCCACCCCCTCCTTTCTCTGTCACAGCTGAAATTGCTCATCTCCCTGGAGGAATAGAGACCCTGAGGTATTGGTGGGTGAGGGAGGGGTCCCTCTGAGGCATACCCAGTGGAGAGGACTTCCTTTTTCTTCTGGTCTCGGCCGGTTTCTCTTCATTCTTTTTTTTTTTTTTTTTTTTGTGAGGAAGACCAGCCCTGAGCTAACATCCGTTGCTAATCCTCCTCTTTTTGCTGAGGAAGACTGGCCCTGGGCTAACATCCGTGCCCATCCTCCTCCACTTTATATGGGACGCCGCCACGGCATGGCTGACAGGCAGTGCGTCAGCAGGCGACCAGGATACGAACTCGCGAACCCCGGGCTGCCAAGCGCGGACTAAACCACTGCGCCACCAGGCGGCCCCCTCTCTTCATTCTTTGAACATCTGGGGACGTGAATGAACTCCCCTGGTCACTCTGTCACTCATTTGTCAGTTCACTTAGTGCTCATTGCGTTATTAATCCATTTGTTCCCTCCTTTATTTAGCTTTTCTTTTTTAGGCAAGAGGGGGAGATGTACTAGGAGAACACAGGGAACCCCAGAACAAACAGAGAATAGGCTAACTGGTCTGCCCCAAAGACGAGAGCCAGCGACTGGTAAGACAGGAGAAACGAAGCCGGCTGCGTTCCTTCCACCACCCTGGGGCCAGGTAGCCACTCATCTGTGCTTCTCTTTGCGCATCACCGGCCCTCCCATCGTTTAAATTGGTTGGTTTCTCTCCGTTTCCACTGCCATGACACTAGTCTAAAGGACTGTCCTTTTTTTTTTACCTGGAAAACTGAAATGGCCTCCAAATTTTTTTCCCCAAATCCACTCTTGCCCATTTCCAATCTGTTGTTCTCACTATGGCCAGAGTGACTTGTTACACATGGAGAGTTTATTCAGTGGTTTTCCTTTGCTCCTAGGATAAACACCAGTAAGTGTGGTGTGGAACTGGGTGATGACTCGCCCCCCCAGTGCCCCTGTTGTGGCTCCTCCCTCACCGGGGGTTAGACAGCCCTGCTCCTTGTTGCTCTCAGGCCTGGCAAAGTGGCTGAAGAAAGTGAAAGAAACGTGAGCTCACACTTTACAAACCAGTGTGGGCTTTACCACGTCTATTCCTTCTTCCATGACAGTGGTGGTATTCCAGATAGAAACTGCCCTGGCAGCGTGAGTCCAGAGGGAAGGTGACATGGAGCAGAGCCATGTGGACACGTAGCACGAGAGACAGACACACCTGACTGTAGGTCCCTGAGATCTGGGGCATCATTTGTTACTCAGCATAACCCAGCCTGTCCTCACGGATACACATGGCCCATGAGCTCTCACTCGTTGCCCCATCTCTCTGCTAAAGCCTTTCAGTACTTACACAAGCCCCTCCGTCCCACCTTAGAGTGTGATCTGTGATTCTGTCTCCTTGGAAAATTGTTTATAGCCTTTCCTGTCTGGTTTATGTTTACTCACCAGTGAGATCTTGGCTTAAATGTGAAATACTCAGGAAAGGATTGCCTGATCTGTGTTCACAGTACCTTTAAGTCACCTTCTTTGTCATCAGATTTCTTTCACTAAAATATAAGTTCCATGGAGACAGAGCGCAGGTATTTAGCTCATGTTTTTTTGAGGCCCTGCTCCATCCTCATGTTCCAGGGCTTGTGCTGAGGGGCTGGAGGTAATGGGAGTGAATCAGCCATAAGCCCTGCTCCCACAAACCCACTCCGTGGTAGGGGAGACAGACATGCAAGCAGCATTCAAACCCACTGTGATCGTTCAAGCCAGTGTACAAGAGTATATGAAAAAGGCTGCAGGAGAGAGACAGAGGGACAGAGGGACAGAGGGAATCAGGCAAGCTCTGGCCTCTCTTTTCTTATAAGGACACTAATTCCATCATAGGGGCTCCATCCCTTATGACCTCATCTAGCTTACTTCCTCCCCAAGGCGCCACCTCCAAAACCTGTCACATTGGGGTTAGGGCTTCAACATAGGAGTTTTGCTGGGGGACATGAACATTCAGTCTGTAACACTCAGCTATCTTACGCACATTGTTGGGAAGTCTGGAGGCACAGGCTCTCGGCAGGCCTCCAGGAACAAACCCAGAACGGCGCTACAGAACTGGCCACCTGGGGAGCGGCAGCCTCTGCCACAATCAGGAAGGTGGGGCAAGGGGTCTGGGAGGCGGCCAGTGGGAGGAGTCCTGTTCCTCACCACCCAGGAAGCTGGCCGCTGGGCCCCCAGATGCTGCTGTAGGAAAACCCAGAACCTTGGAAACGTGCTGGCAGCCACAGCCCAGCAACGGAGTGCTGGGCTTCACCTCACGCCAGCCTCACCTCTTTCAAATAAGAGCGAGAAGAGGCCGGGACTGGGCAGCATGGTGAACCCGTGGGTGGGCTGGGGAGGGGGCAGCAGGGGCAGAAAACCCAGGTCGGGACATCCCACGCCCCTCCCACCCCCCCTCAGGGAAGGAGCTCTCCGGTGTTTGCAGGGCAGGCAGGAGGTTGGCTGGACTCTTTCTGGGTCACCTCACCAGGTGGTGGGCCCTGGCGTTCCTTCCTGTTCCTTACCTGCTTCCTAGACTGTCACCTTCCTGTTCCTCCAGCCCCCTCCATGTTTTCCTCCTACGGGGTGACAGCTGGGCACAGTAATTCCCCCCAAGCTGCCATCATTGTTTACTGCTGGGCCGGCTGTTCCCTCTGTACATTTGCATAGCTCCCTTAACTGGTGTCCCACACCACCCAGCGTAAACCTCCAAGCCCAGGACTATATGAATCTCGCAGGCCTTTGAGGCTGGGCAGCCAGCCCTCCCTCTGCGTTTGTCTCAGATGGGGAGCAGCTGAGAAAGGGCCTATGACCAGAGTATCAGGCAAGGTTTTCGTTTCCAAGAGTCTGAAACCGACTCTGGCTAAGTCAAGCCAAAGAGAATTGGCTCTGGGGTCCTCACGTGGTCAGGGGTGTGGTGGGTGCAGAACCAGAGCCAGGCCAGCTTGGGGGGCACCAGTGGCTCAGGAGCAGGAACTGGTAAACAGGCTGGTTGGGACGCCCCTGTTGGAACAACTCAGCTCCGGTTGTATGGGGTTTTTAGATTACGAAATCTTTCAAGCTTAGAGAAAATAAAAATAATAGCCTATGCAGTCAGGTGTCGCTTAACGACAGGGCTACGTTCTGAGAAATGTGTCGTCAGGCGGTTCTGTTGCGTGGACATCAGAGGGTGTACTTACACAAACCTAGATGGTACAGCCTACTGCACACCTAGGCTATGTGGTACTAATGTGGGACCACCGTTATACGTGTGGCCTGTCATTGACTGAAACGTCGTTATGTGGCGCATGGCTGTATTTGTATAACACCTCCTATGTACCTGGAACCATTCTAAGCACTTTATAAACAAAAATTTCTTTAATCCTCATAACAACCCCTTGAGGCAGGTACAGTGTTTTCAAGTGAAGCAGCTGAGGCCCAGAGCAGCCTGCCGAGGTGAGCTCCTTGGAAAATGGCAGAGTCTGGATGTGAACCCCGGGCAGTGTGGATGGAGAGCTCTGTACATCCACACAGCCAGCATCCAGATTAGCTGGTGTTTATATTTTGCCCCAAAAAGGAGGGCGGGAGAGAAGGAGGAGAAGCTACTAGTCAAACCTGCCCCTGCCCCTCCCAGGGTGGACAGCCCCTTGCATATTGGCTGCGGAGTCCCCGTGCACGTGAGGACCCAGGTAGACCTTGTCTGTACCCCTCTACTGCCCAGGCTCTGGATGTGCCCTTCCATGGTTGCTCTCCGGAGGTCTGCATCTGCAGTCAAGGCCCCAGAGGGACATGTTGGCTATGTGATACCTCAACTTGGAGGAGGCCATACCCTCCCGACCCATATCCTGTCCACTGGCCTTCACGTTCACCTTCAACATGTTTCCTGACTCAGGGGCCATAACCTGCAGGTCCCACCACATCCCCAGCAGAGGAGCTGTGTGGTCCATAGGCTACTGTTTTATTTGTGAGATTTATACAAATTCCATCAGATGGTGCATATCTTTCTGCAAGTTGCCATTTGAATCATTGTGTTTATAAGCTTTGTCTGTGCTAAGAAGGCCTGAAGAGCAAAGGAGCACATGCAAAGATGTGTCCAGTGGGTTCTCGGATTTCAGCCTCAGAGGGATAAGTCTGTCCACCCCTGAGCTAGTGAGGGAGGTTTCCACCTAGACTGACTCACAATGGCAATGAGGGGATTCTCTCAAAAGGGGAATTTTTGCAAGAGGGGTGATGGGTGTGTGTGGCCACAAAGTTTCGGAAGGAGCGCCCTCGTTGCAGCCTGGGAAATGGAGACTGGAGGGCAGCCTGGGTATTTGTATTGAGGGTCCCCAAAATGTCCATACATTTTGACCCATAATTCTGCTTCTTGGAATGCTCCTAAAGGAACTCCTCTTAGATAAAAACAAGGAAATGCCTCGCCATATTGCTTTATGATCACAAAATATTAGCAATAATATTAAGAGCAAAAAATAGAGGTTTCATTTCATAATTTACAGCCACATACATGAGTATAAGAGTCATTAAAAATTGGGATTTCAGGGGCCGCCCGGTAGCGCAGCGGTTTAGTCCGCGCTTGGCAGCCCGGGGTTCGCTGGTTCGGATGCCGGGCGCCCGCCGACGCACTGCTTGTCAGCCATGTCGCGGCGGTGTCCCATATAAAGTGGAGGAAGATGGGCACGGATGTTAGCCCAGGGCCAGTCTTCCTCAGCAAAAAGAGGAGGATTAGCAACGGATGTTAGCTCAGGGCTGGTCTTCCTCACAAAAAAAAAAAAAAATTGGGATTTCAAAAAAAATGAGGGAAGGATGCTCGTGAAATAATGGTCAGTGAAAAAGTAGAAAGCAAAACTAAAAACTCCAGCGGGAGATCAATTAGGTGAAAACAGATACCTCGAAAAAATGACTGGGAGAAAATTCACAGGGAGGTGATTCTGGGGACCCCTGGTCTACAGGGGGCCACAGACAGTGCACACTCATTTATTCTTCACTGCCAGTCATCCATCCAGATGCTCACTTAGCCACTCAGCCTGGGGGAGCCACACTCTGTTGAGAGGCAACGCTGCTCAGTGGTTAAGGGCATGGAGTGGTTAAGGTTTGACTTCCTGCCCTGCCTCCTATTACTGTGTGATTTGGGGCGAGTTACTTGGCTTCATTCTCCTCCTTTGTACAGTTTCATGGGGTTGTCCTTAAGATTAAATGAGATAAAGAGCTCGGAACCATACCTACCATTTAGTAAGCACTCAAAAATGGAGACTGATTACCCTGGGTCCAGTGCTGGGTTCCTGAATAAGAAGGGGGAATTAGCAGAGTCCTGTGCCCTGAGGATCTGGCCTGGGGGCTGAGGGGGCAGACACGAGGCAGAGTCACAATGGTATGTGGCAGTGGGAGGCCTGGGGGAGTCACAACAGAGTGTAGGCAGTGGGAGGCCTGGGGGGTCACAGTGGAGTGTGGTGGTGGGAATCCTGGAGGGGGGCTTCCTGGAGGAGTCTGGTTGGGGCCCCAGGCAGAGATGAGGGAGGATTCCAGGCAGTGGGTAGAGGTTCATTTCTTTCTATTGAAGAGTCCAGAGGAGGACAGGCAGCATGGTGAGCCGGACTCTGCTCCACAGAGTCACCCAGGAGCCCAGGCCCCTCCATCTCAGAGCCCTGCCATTCCCTCACTCTGCAGCTTCCCCCTGGGGAGGGGAAGGAGGCTGTTACCCGGAAGCTGAACACATCCCCTTGGCCAGAATTCAGTCACATGGCCGTACTTGCCTCGTCAGCCACATGCCCTGCTGAAGCTAGGGGAGGGGAGAAAGGACACCGAGGGGAGGGGACCAAGGAGAGTGGAGGCACAAGAGTGTGTGTGTGTGCCCGGGCTTGTGTTTTTTGGTCACTGGGTGATATTTTAAAATGCAAATGCCAACTTCACCGTGTGGTTTCTGGGACTCACAATACTCCTGAAGTTTCTTTCCTCCATGTTCTCTGCCCCCTGCTGATGGGAGTAGGGATTTGGGGAAGGGGGTGGTTGTCCCTGAGGGGCATCTTGTTTGCTGACCCTCCCTGAGGGCAGCAGGAGGAACCTGTGACTTGTGGTCAGGACCCTGAGCTCCAGACCAGGCTCTGCCTCTAGCTGGTGGTGGGGCCTGAGCAGGAGAATCTGATCTACCGGAGAGGTGGTTGTGATGGATTCTGCTGGGGAGCGGGGGGAGGGGGGGGCAATCAGGGATGGCTTCCTAGAGGAGGCAGTATCATTCTGAGCAGAGGGGGCAGGCCCAAGACAGGGAAATATCGTCATATCTATAAGTTCACACTGGATACAAAGGTGCCAGACATGAAAGGCCTTGAATGCCAAGCCGAGAGTTTGCCCTGAATGGGGCAGAAGTCACAAACCAACAGCTGACAAACTGTCTCTGGCCTGCAGAATGTGGGTTAAAATTTTTAAGTTTTTAAAATGACGTAATGTAATTGCCTATTGACATTTGAAAATCAGAAGATTTCAGGTGAAATGCTGGGTTTCTGTCTTCTCTTGATGGCTCAGAAAATCTGGCAGCCCTGGGTAGGTTCCCTGCTGGCCTACCCAAGGACTTGGAGTCCCCCCAAGTCTCCCCTTTACACAAAGCAGGTGACCTCCAGCCTGTCCCCGCCCCCCTTCACTCATTTCACCCCCACCAGGCTGGCACCTGTGAGCCAGCCCCTGCAGCGTGTCTGGGAGGCCCTGGAGGGTGTGAGCCCAGGAGGGACCAGTGGTTGTCCGGGTTAGCCTCTGGTGGTGCTGAGGAGTGGGGAGGGCCGTGATGGACCCTGCACTGTGTCCCGTGACAGCAGCTGAGTCCAGAGCCAGGGTGGAAGTGGGGGAGTGGGGAAGGGAGAGGTGGGGAGGGGAGAGGGTGAGGCAGGGAAACATGGGAGATTGGGTGCTGAGATCTGGCCCCCAGTGAGCACAGGGAAAGAGAGGGCGACATCCGGTCGTTTCTGCCCAGATCCTGGGTCAACGATAATCCACTTACTTCACTGGAAGCTTTTCAGACTCCACATAAAAATGAAATTATGGCTCTGAGCCCACTTTATAGACTACAGAGGGCCCAGATATAAGGGATTGGTGAGGAGGGAGGTGGGGTGGGATCAGAGAGTCCCTAGTGACGGCCCCCAGTGTGCCTTCACTGTGACTTCAGGGTCCCCCAGTGGGACTCACCCCTTCTCTCTCCTTCATCCTCAGCCAGTAATACTCTAGATTTGCCCCAATAGACTGGCTGACTGTGCTGTGTTTCAGAGAAGTAAGGAGTGCAGAATTCACTCATTTATTCACTCAACAAACACATCTATATGATTGGTATATGTCAGGGAAGTTGTGTGGGCACAGGACCCAGTCCCTGCCCTTCAGAGCTGACAGGCGGGGGGAGCAGGTGAGGAGAGTGGAGTGAGCTCAGAGTCGGATGGGCTCGTCTGAATCTCAGCTCTACCACTTACTGGCTGTGTGACCTTTGGCAAGTCATTTCACCTCCCTGGGCCTCAGTTTTCCCACCTATACAATGAAGAGACTAGTAGTGCGCACCTCAGGGACTGCTGTGAAGATTAAGTGAGATCATTTACTGAAGCTCTCAGAACAATGCCCGGCACGAGGGAATGTTCTAAGTGTTGGCAAGTAGTGCTGGTCCTTTAGCAAGGATATACTGAGCACCTACTCTGTGCCATACTCCGAGGACAGAGCAGTAATGGAGACAGGCACGGCCTGTACTGAGGAGCCCCAGGTGTGGGAGGCAGACCCTCCGGGTGCTCTCGCCCTCCTACCTTCTGCTCAGAAGCTGTGGCTGCCGGCCCCTCTGGGTCCCCTGCCAACCAGACCCTCCTGTCCTGCAGCATCTGGAGAACTTGTGCAAATTGCCCGCCTCAAAAGGCGCACTCGCCCTAGCTCTGCCTCCTGGGGGCGTTAGGCCCTGCCTTGATCTCTCTGATCCCCTGCTTCTTCTCTGTGATGGAGGACCCAGTCCCTTCCTCGGGGCTTCGGAGAGGAGCAGGGGTCAGACGTAAGGCAGCATCCAGGAGGCGGGGTCGGCTCCTCGAGGGACAGGAGGAATGACTGGTCAGCTTTCATTCAGCACACCTGCAGCTGCCCCGAGCCTCGTGGAGCCCGTGCTCTGTGGTCTGCAGAGGCGCCGGGAGAGGGTGATCTGTTGATGTCTCGGGTGTATTGGAGGGGGGTTAGTTAAAAAGGTGGCTGGAAGATGAATTCCTGGAAACACAAATTGGAAACCAGTGGAAGCCATTGGTCTGCTTCATGGGAAGCCGATGGGATCTGAGCCAGCAGACAGCCCTGACTTAGGGGGGCGGCAGGAACAGATGTGGGCCCCTTCCCCAAGCTGACCTGCCTGAGCGGGCTGAGGTCATGGGCTGGGGAGGGGCCCCCAGCCTCCCAACAGGACCCCAGGGTGCTGACTCTAGAGTAGAGCAAGCTGCATTTGTGCTGCGGGTTCGAGCCTCCTAGCTGGCTGAGCTGGACAAGGTAATGAACCTCTTCGTGCCTCAGTCTCCTCCTCTGGAGACTCCTGACCCCTGGGGCTGTTGTAGGATTAAATGCAATCATAGGTGGGCTGTGGCAGGCAGCGGCCTCAGTGCTCGGGGTCCAGTAGTGATTAAACTGCCCCCAATCCCGGCCCTCCTAGAGCTCATGTTTTAGTGGGTGAGGTGGACCACAAGGAGAAAAGTCTGCTTATAACATGGTGTCGGGGAGAACTCGTGTGCAAAGGCCTGGAAGGGTGGGAACCCGGTGGCCTGCAGTTGAGTGTTGCAACCTCTGGTGTGAGTGTGACATCGTCATGGCAACCAACAAACACCCTCTGAATTTCCAACCCTGCCCCAGTGCTATGGGGAACCACTGACATGGGTCTGCTCGCTTCCTCCTGACAGAATCCCTGTGACATACATGTGTTTATGCGCATTTCACAGATGAGCAAAGGAAAGCTCACAGAAGTGGAGCCATGGGCCCCAGCCCGACACCTAGGACTTCAGGCCTCGGATGCAGTCCTTTACCCCAACTTGTGCAATGGGTGTTGGCTGTATTTTGTTGGTGTCCCCACATACCAAAGCAGGCTGGGCCCAGGGGCCGTCTCCCTAGCCTCTGCACGGCCTGGTTGCAAACTGGGCCATTCTGAAATGTGTGCGGGTGCTTGTTTGTGCTGCCTTTGGTGAGTGGAGGCCATCAAGATGCGGGTTCACTGAGAGTTCACTGAGCACTGCTGGTGACCAGGTTCCTGCCTCGCCACACCCCTCCTTCCCTCCCAGGGCCAGAGTCATTTTGAAAGCACTTGCTCCTGAAATGCTCTCCCACGATCTGAGTGGGGAAGATGGCCAGTATTAGTCTGTTTATTGATTCCTGGACTTTATAAGGGTTTATCTCTGAAACAATAAAACTAAAAGATGGCCTCCAAATTTATATCTCCAGCTTGTACCACCCGCACCTCCACTGCCCTCTGAACTCAGGCACCACCATCGCCCACCCACCCAGGGCCTTCCCAGTTCTCCCTGTTTCCTTCCTACTTTCTCGGCAGCCAGGGAGAGCTTTTAAAAACATGAACCACATCGTGTCACTGGCTTGAAACCCTCCAATGGCTTCCCCCTGCACTTAGCATAAAATCCAGACTCCCCACACCACCTGGCCTACCTCTCCCTCAACTTCCTCTTCCCCGATACACTCCTCTCCTTGCAGCTCTTCCAGCACATAGGGTGTTCTCTGGCCTCAGGGCCTTTGCATTTGCTGTGCCCTGTTTGGACCACTCGTGCCTCAGGTCTTCCATGGCTGGTGCCTTGTCATTGTTCAGGTCTCAGCTCAAATTCAGCTCCTAGGGAGGCCCTCCCTGACCACCCTGTTACACTTTCACAGCACGTAGTGCCCTCTCAAAGTGTCTTCAGTGTGCACATGTGTATGAGTTTACTGTCTGTCCCCCACCTCCATGGCAGCAGGAGCTGTCTTTCCTCCTTGCTGGCCAATCCCTAGGGCCTAGACCAGAGTTCAGTAAACATTTGCAGACTTAATCTATGAACAAAATGTGAGGCTCTGCAAGAATTCAGCCAGAGACACAACCTGACCCAGAATTCTGGGCTTTCCCGCATTTACCAGCACTTGGTGGCATTGTGCCAAGTCTCCCCCCACTCCCAACCACGGACCTGAGGACCGATGACCCTGTCACCTCAGCCCCTGACTGTGTCACAGCTGCAGCTCCCAGAGGCGGGGCTTGAGAAGATGCCTGGAGGCTGGTCTGTGCTGAAAGCCCAAATCTTACATGTGGGTGGGAGGGAAGCCCCCCGCCTTGAGGTGCCAACTCCAGCAGAGGGAGTAACTCTTCCACCCAAGGGGTAGGGACTTGAGGATGAACATTCACTAGGTAGATGAGGACAGAGGGAAGAGTGTTCTGGGCAGAGGGAACAGCACATGCGAAGGCCTGGATGTAGGAAAAGCATTGTATAAAGAAGAGGAAGGAGCCGGCCACGCCCTGTTTTGGAAGGAGGACCATGGCCCTCTTCTGTCTCATTTAATCCCTGCCCCCACCTCAGGAGTCAGGTGGCTTTTCATTCAAGCCTGGGGGAAGTCTTTTTCTGTGGCTTCTTGCACCAGACTCCTCCCTGGGCTCCCTGTTCCTGCCCTCCCCACCCCACTGTCCTCAGCAAAAAGCTTGAGGGACCCTTCTTATCCTCTAGTTGTAATCCTCCCAAAGTGCCCCCTCAGAGTAAAGGTCAAGGCCTGCGTCAGCCAGTCCCTGTTACCTCTGACCTCCTCTCCCTGCACTCTCTCCATCACTCCATCTGCTGCAGCACACGGGCCTCCACGCTGTTCCTGGAGTGTCCCAGGCCCACTCCCACTGCGGTCCTTGCACACGCTGCGCCTCTGCCAGGAGGGCTGGGATACAGCACTCCTCAGTGCTGGTTCTGCTCTCATGGGGAGAGGAGGGGAGCGGGGCATGAACAGTGATACTTGGATGTAGAGGGGACTTTCCTAGCATCCGAAGCTACCCCAGGAGACCCCTGGGGAAATGCTGATGGCTATTTTCCTACAACTGAGGGCCAAGGAGCCATCCCAGAGATGGAGCCCCACGGTGATTGGCAGAGTCCATCTACTTCCACTTGTGCTTACTGGGACAGGGCGCTCTGCCGCTAGCAGGAGTGAAGTGGGGTTCTTAAGGGCTGCCAGTGGTATGCGGGCACTCAGGCAAGGGGTCACTACCACCTGTGAGCCCTGAATAGTGCCACCTATGCTCTTTCTGAGCAGAGGACGGCGGTGACCTCTGTGACCATGCAAGTGACCTGAGCCTAAAAACCATTAGTCCCACCAACTTTGAGGTGATGCAATTCTTGGTGATTGTAAAATGCAAATTCTCATAAAATGCAATCCTGCACACCCGAAACTTCATCTTCTCACACCCCACCAAGTACTTTCTGGCGTCCCCAAGTGGACTCTGATGTGGCCCACATGCCTGACTCTGGCTCAGCTTCCCCAGACGGCTCGCTTAGCTCCCCCCCCCCCCCGCCTGCCCCGCCCAGGACCTCACACGCCCTGCCCTGGATGGCAGGCACAGGGTAGGTGAGTCCAGCTGTCACCCCTTCCTGGACCCAAAGGTCCGCTCAGGTCTCTGCTCAAATGTCACCTCCTTGGGGACACTCCCTTACTCCCCTCTCCCATCCTTTTATCCCAGTTCCTTCTCTTTCATGGCACTGCTCATTACTCTACATGTGATGTGGTTATTTTGTCACAGCTTTATTGACATGTAATTTACATACTGAAAAAGTTCACGCATTTAAAGCATACAATTCAGTGGATTTAGTATATTCAGAGTTGTGCAACCATCACCACTTCTAATTTCAGAACATTTTCATCTCCTCAGAAAGAAACCCTGTACCCCTAACAATCATTTCCCATTTCCCCCCTCTCCCAAGCCCTGGCAACCACTAATCTACTTTCTGTTTCTATGGACTCGCTTGTCCCGGAAGTTCCTATGAATGGAGCCGGATGCTCTGTGGCCTTTTGTGACTGGCTTCTTTTGTGTTGCCAAATGTTATCTTTAATGGTCTGTTTTCCTCTGCCTTAGGGCTGTGCGCTGCTGCCCCTCTACCACAAATCCTCCTCCCCAGGTGTCTCCATGGCTCCTTGCCTCACTCCCCTCCTTGGTGAGATCTTCCCCGCCCCCCTGTGTAAGCTAGTAGCTCTCGCCCCCCCACTTCAGTCCCTCCCACTCTCACCAGCTTTTCTTTTCTTCCATTGATTGTCAGCCTCCCCTAAGAGTCAGTGACCGTGTCTTCTTCTCTGCCGTGCCCTCAGAGACCAGAAAGATGGCTGCACATAATAGTTGCTCAGTCAATGTTTGTTGAGTGAGTGAAGAAATTCTGGGGTTTTCTGGATCCTCTGCCTTATTCAGGCCCAGCCTGGGGCCAGGTGAGGCCACGCGCCACCTTGGGGCGGGCAGATGTCAGGGGCACCGTCATCCTAGAACGCTCAGTCTTGGCCTCTAGAAGCCCCCACAGTGCTCGGGGCACCAGGGGCTGAGGCCACCCAGGGCCTTAAGTGCCCGTGCGGGGCAGAGGGGCGTCTCCCACAACGCCACAGGGCTGGTCATGAAGAGGCTACAAGTAGGCGGCTCGGGCCTTCCTCGGTGACAAATGGCTGATATTAATGTTGGGCCTGCACATTATTAATCAATTTAAAGTTGTGTGTGCAGCTAGAGCGATTCCAAGAAAAAAAATGTTCCAGCCCCACATCCTCCTTGTTCTTACTCATCGGTCACCAATTTTGCAAGCAGCTTATTAAAATGTAGAGAAAAGCGTGCCTAGTGAAATAAAGGGCCCTCAAAGGCCCGGAGATGGTTTATCAGGGTTTTGTAGATATGAGTGTGGGGAGTGGGGCAGTGGGGAGCGGAGGGAGCTGAGAGTGGCAGAGCTGAGGGGCCAGGTCCCATTCACAGAGGGAAAGACTGAAGCTGCAGCAGGGTAGCCGAGTGATATTCACAAGCGTTAACACCAGCCCAGGGGTGTGGCCAAGGGCTGGGCCCCCTGGTTGGAGGCCCTGGGGACAATATGATGGGCAACCAGGCAGAGTGCAGACCCCACGTGGAGGACTTAGTGACCAGGGGACACCTGAGCCACACACTAATGCATGGCAGGGGAAGAGTATTATTTCAGAATCAGGCAGATGTGGATTGTAATCCTAGCTCTCCTCCCAACCTACGGTGTCAGGGGCAAGTCACCTTCCCTCTCTAGCCTCAGTTTCCTTTTGAGCCAGGAGGAAATTAGACCCCTCTTGAAGGTTTTCAAAGGTGAAGGGAGCCCATGTATGCAAAGACCTAGGCTAGTACCTTAGGCACGCAGTAGGTGCTAAGTAAATGATTATCTTCCCCGTGATATGAAGGCACAGAACTGGCCCCAGGGGCAGTTGGGTGGCTTCTGCACCCCTCTGGGGCATGAGGACAGTGTCCTGGGTCTGGAGCCAAGCGAGTTGCCCTTTGCCAGGATGGTCTGTCAAAGCACCAGGAGACAGCTATGCCTTTGCTCATGCTGTTCCCTCTCTGGGAGTATGCTTTCTTCACATATCTCCTCCCCATCCCCGCCGCCCCAGGGAATTCCTATGCATCCTTCAAAACCCACCTCATATAGCACCTCTTCTGTGGTGCCTTCCCAGTGCTGAGTCAGCTTCTTGCTTTCTGTACTCCAAAAGACTCAATTCTTACTCGACTATGAATCCTTTGTGGGAAGAGTCTGTGCCCTATGTGGCCTAGTGTGCAGTGACATAATAAATGTTGTTGGATGAATCAGTAAAGGAATGAGTGAATAAATGAATGGGTAGCTCTCACAACACTTACCCCTGCCCTGACATCACTTAGAGGCCTGTCGCTCATTACCCCCTGCCTCTGAGACTGTGAACTCCCCGAGAGCCAGGGCCTGGCCCCAGGGGGTCTTGTCTGTCTGTCTCCCACTGCCCAGGTCAGTTCTTAGGACATAACAGGTCATCAATTGATGTCAGCATGACTGAGAAGGAAAAGACGGGCCTAGGAAGCTGAGCCAACGTTTAGTAAGCGACTACTAAGAGTCAGGGGTGGTGCTGGGCATTTTCGCCCACTGCGTTCTTTCTGGGCCTCATACCAAGCCCATTTCACAAATGTGGATGCTGAGGCAGAGGGGTTCAAATACGTGGAGGAGCCAGAATTTAAATCTGGAGTCTGGACGAGTCAGAGCTCTCGCTGCTCCATGACGGCGCCTTCCGGAAGAGCTGATGCGTGTGCGCGTCAGTGAGTGAATGAACGGACTGACTAATGACGAGCTCTCCCCTGAGCCTTGCCGCCCCTTCCCCCGTCTCACTCCAGGCCCGTGGCCTGCTGCCCAGTCCTCTCTCCTCTGCAGCTGGCTCAGCACTTTTCTTTGGGGCTGCAGAATGAGACCTGCCCCGCCCCTCCCCATGACGCTGCAGCACCCCCCCCCAAGATTTTCCTGCGGGGCCTCCATTCCTCTTGCCCCCACTTTTCCCTGCTCTGAAGCTGCAGCTGCCAGCCCCTCCCACTCCCCTGCCAATCAGACCCCCCATTGTCCTGCAACGTCTGAGGTGCTCTGCACATTGCCAGCCCCAAAAGGCTCACTCAGCATCCTCCGCAAGAACACGTCCACGCTTCATTCACAAGCACCAGTTCCTAAAAGCCTGATGATTGCATCCTCGGCGTCCTCACCGGGCCTACCTGGAGCCTTGGAGTGGTGGAGAAAGACCCAGATGGCTGGGGAGGCAGGGGTGTCAATGATTGTCACCAAGCAGGAAGTGGGCTGGCATACGTTAAGTAGGGAACACATTTCTAAAATATTCTTTGCTCCATTTGCACCAAAAGCCTGTGCCGCTGCTTCCTGGAGGTAGTGTCTCCCTAATGGGGCAGCATCACGTCACTGAAAAGGCTGTTACCACCTGAGGGCTAGGCCCCATCCCTGGTTCAGGTTCGGGAGGTCTGGGATGGCCCTGAGATGTGCCATTCTCCCAAGTTCCCCTTCAATGCTCTGATGCCTTGGGTTAGGGGACCACATCTTGGGAACCACGAGGGGGCTGCAGGAAGGACAGGGACCAGGCCAGTCTGGGCTCCCCTCTGGGAAAGGCAGTGAGAGCCTGGACTGCACATGCAGCCAGGGCCCCAGGCAGGGACTGAGGCAGCCGCTGGCACATTCCCTGTGGAGCATCTTACTGAGCTGCGGTGAGCCAAGAGCAAGGTGGAGAGGAGGTGGCTGCTCAGAGGACAAGGCCTGGCCCTGGTCCCAGCTCACACCAATGATCATGGTCACCACCACCGTAAAACAGCAGCCACGGCAGCGCCCCTTCCAAGCCCCAGACTACCTCTCTTAGGGTGTGATTGCATGTCATTGAAGATTGTGTTCATGAACCATCTACATGCATCCCCCACCTGGGGAAGCAACGATTGAACTCAACTCTCCCACCCTCCCTGAATTTCCAGCAGAAGCCCAGAGAGGTTGTGCACTCTACCACAGGTCACACAGCTTAGTGGCTGCAGGACTCGTTGGGAGAAGGCCCCAGAGCTTGTGGTTGCTGGAGCCAGTTGACCTGCATTTATTCCTGTACCCCTCTGCCCAGGAGTATGGCCATGGGCGGGCCCCTAACTTTTCTGTCCCCCATTTCTGTATCTGTGCTATGGGCCCGAGGAGAAGGAAGAGGCTGCTGCAGCAACTTGCCCTGAGCCCGTGTCAGTGGTCCAGGTCATTCCTCTGTTGGTGCCTTTTCATGGCAAACCTCAGGGGGGTGGGTGCCACCCCTCCACCCACTTAGCAGACAAGAAGCCTGAGGGTCAGGGTGAGGTGATTCTGTAGGGCCACACAGTGTGGGTTCCCTCCCTGAGACATGGCTCTTCCTTTGGAAGCTGAGTGGCCCGTGGCCTCGGGGTCCGTGGCCTCCTTGGGGATGGCGTCCAGCCTGTGCTCACCCTGAACCTGGGGCTCTGGTGTCAGACCTGGGGTGGGGTCTCCCCAGCATAAGAAGGGCAGGGCCTGACCTACAGGCCCCCCACAAGGACATGGGAGACAGGCCCCAAATGTCTTGGATGAAAATACATAAGGAAAGTGGACAATGGAAGTTGGTAAATGCTGAATTCAGTGTCCTGAAGGTGAGATGTGTCAGCTGACCAGGTGCAGCTCTGCCCACGTCCCCAGCCTCTCAGAGAGAGGCTGCTGAGGGACACAGTAGGACTGAGGACCTGGTGGGTCACTGAGTGTGACTTAGGGCCCGGGTGGGTCACTGCATGTGACATAGAACCTGGGTGGGGCTGCCGAGGGGGGAGGTAGTACGTGGGTGGAGGTCACCAGGGTGTCACACATTGCCTGGGTGGGGCTAGAATCCTCCCAGGTACTGAGATGCTACCCAGAGGGTCCCATATAGAGACAAGACCCTGAGGAGTGGGAAGGACATTGCCTGGGGAGGTCAGGGAGGGCCTCTGAGCATGTGGCATTTGAGGCAAGGACTCACTGCTGGCAGGAGCCAGCTACGGGGCTGCGAAGGGTGTTCAAGCAGAGGGAACAGGGCAAAGGCCTTGAGGCTTGAGGAAGTAGTTTGTGAGATGGAAAGAAGGCCAGCCTCCCTGGAGCAGAGGGAGAGAAGGGCCGAGCACTGGGCAGTGAGCCCAGAGAGGTGGCCAGAGTGTGCAGGGCCTGCAGGCCATGTTGGTGACTGTGTTCTATGCATGGGGAAGGGAGGGTGGGGCAGACAAGGCCATTCACCCTTTAGGAGCCTGAGGGAGCAGAAGGAATTGGGGTTGTGAGAAGCAGAGACTGGAGAGGGCCCTGCAGCCAGAGAATAAGTCATGGATGTGGGTGTGGAGGGAGGTGGGCTCCGGGGCATGCCTGGGGGGAGTCAGGTGGATCGGGCCTCTCTAGATCTCCTTGGGTACCAGGGGTTTGGGGTTTTGCAGGCAATCCTCTCCAGGACTTTGAAGCAGCCAAGCACTGCCCTCTGCTGGGATATCTGAGTATTACACCCAGTGGCGTTGCGCTGAACCAACCCCAAAACTCCCCTGAGAACATGGGAACATCCCTGGGATCCAGGGTCCTTAGGGATGGCAGGCGCCCCTGAGGTTGTCTTCTCCTGCCCCTGCTAGATCCTTGCTTGCTTACCCCTAGGGACAGGGAGCTCACTCCTTTTTGAGGCAGTCTGTTTTGACACTGCGTGGCGCAGATCAGCTTGACCCCAGGAGGAATTGCCCTTGGCTTCCTCCTGGTCTCAGCCCTGCCCTCTGGGTCTTGTGACTGCCTGCAGGGCCTGGAGGCACTGACCTCCCCCACAACCCAGCTGCCCTGCTCCAGTTCCTCCAGGCCCTGCCCACCCTGAGCCACTCAAACTGCCTCATGCCCATCCATCTTTCATACAGGAGCCCCAGGCCAAAGAGAGGACGTGGTGGGAGGTCCAAATGGCCTAGTCCCCCACAGAGGATGTGGCTTTCTCAGGAAAATCCCTGCAGACCTACCAAATGTGCCTGTGTCTTCGTTTCTATGTCAGAGCCATGGGCACCTCTCAGTTCCCTGAGTCCAAAGGGAGGCTGACAATGGGACTGGTCTTGGGGAATGGCCACGTGTGAACAAAGAGGTGAGCGGCTGAGTCAGAGAGGCCAGCCGGGGCGAGGCTGCAGCACAGGGACTGGGCTTCTCTGGAGCATCATGGGCCCATCCCACGCTGGAACCCCAGGACCTCCCATGGCCCCAGCGCCTGCTTCTGCAGTAGCCACAAAGGAGGGTGTTGTCAAGGAGGCCAAGAGGAAAGGAGAGGAGAGGAGGGAGGCTGGCGGGTTTGGTGGCAGAGGAGGAGGACCAATTATTTGGAGTAAAAATCCCAGCAACTTTGTTCGTCAAGTAAGGATATTCATCAAATATTTTTTGAGTACCTACTATGTGCCCCGCACAGTCCTAGACCTCAAGGCTGCATCAGTGAATAAAGCAGACAGAATCCCCTACCCTCATGGAGTCTACACCTTAATGAGGAAGACAGATCCTCAGCAAACCAACAAATACGATGCTTTCAGAGGGTGATAAGTGCTTTAGTGATGGAGTGGAGCATGGCAGGGGACGGGCGGGCAGGGGAGCCTCTCTGAGGAGAGACCTGAATGATGAGAAGAGCCGGCCAGGTGAAAATCCAGGGGAATATATTATTGATACATATTTGCTCATTTTTTAACAGCTGGAGATATAATGCATACAGCATAGAGTTCACCCACTTAGGGTGTACAGTTTAATGGTTTTTAGTATATTCAGAGTTGTGTGACCATCACCACAGTAAATCTTAGGACATTTTCATCATCCCGCAGCGTAATCCCATATCCACCAGCAGTCACCCCCCATCTCCACTCTCCCCAGCCCCTATCTTTATGGATTCGCCTCTTCTGGGCATTTCATTATAATAGAATCATACAATATGTGGGTTTTGGTGACTGGTTTCTCTCACTTAACATAATGTTTTTAAGGCTTATCCACGTAGCATCTATCAATGCTTCATTCCTTTTATAGCCAAACCATATTCCACTGTGTGTATATGAGACATTTTATTTATCCACTCATCAGTTGATGGGCATTTGGGTTGTTTCCACTTTTTGGCTCTTGTGAATAATGCTGCTGTGAAGATTCATGTCCATGTCCATTTTGTGTGGGCGTATGTTTCCAGTTTTCGTGGGCGTGTGTCTGGGAGTGGAACTGGGTCATATGGTCACTCCACATGTAGTATTGGGGGGAACTGGCAAACTGCCTTCCAGAGTGGCTGCACCATTTCACATTCCCACTAGCCGTGTATGAGGGCTCTCATTTCTCCACGTCCTCACCAACACTTGTTATTGGCTCTTTGGATTCTAGCCGTCCTGGTGGGTGTGAAGTAGTTTCTCACTGTGGTTTTGATTTGCATTTCCCTAATGACAATTGACGTTGAGCATCTTTTCATGTGCTTATTGGCCATTTGTATATCTTCTTTGGAGAAATGTCTATTCAGATTCTTTGCCCTGTATTTGCTTACTTTTGAAAACAAAAACCAATTTCTACACAAGAAGGCTACCAACGAAATTAGCAGAAGTGGCTGCCTTTCTGAATGGGAGCCACAGGACTGAGATCGGGAGAGAGGAAGGAACCAGACTTTTCACTGTAAACCTTTTACATTTTTTGCCTTTGAATTCTGCAAATGTGTTATAACAGTACATTTTTAAAAGGTAAATGTGAAAAACAGGAACTGCATCGAGCTGTCCAGGTTAGCCCTCAGCAGCCCCTGGATGTGAAAATCTGAAGCTCACTTAAAGACACCCATTTGAGGCCCCTGGCTGGGTCAAGTGAGGTCCTCCCCACCTGAGGTCCTCCCTGGGTCATTCATTCGGCCAGGGAGTTCCCTGATTTTCTTCTCCTGCAGGATCTTCGCCCTCCGTGCCCCTCTCAGCTAACTCTTACATAAAAACCACTTTGGGGGAAGGCAGTAGGAATGAGCACAGAACGAGTCACCTGAAGATGGGAATCCAGGCGGTGACAAGAGGAAGTTCAGTGCGGTCCCCATGTGCCACCCCTGCGGCCGGGGTTCTTGCTCCAGGCAGCCATGGCCCTGTGGACACCCAGGTCTGGTCTCAGCCATTTTGCCCTGGAGTGCACGTGGCCAAGCAGTGGCGGGTGTGGGCCTCCTGGGGGTCCAAATGGGAGATCTCCCCTGAGCCCCTACCAGGCACAGGATGTGAGGTCCCTTGTGCGTCCTCCACATGCCCAGCAGGGGGCCTGGTGCACACAGGACTAGGAAACGTGTGGAGTGACGGCCAGGCTGTGGTGAGGGGAGGATGTGGTGGCCTGAGGAGGACCCCGGACCATGAATCCTTTTGGAGAAACCCCTTTTGAGCAAATTTACTGCTCTACAGACCCGGTTGATTGAGTCCCACCCTATACCGGGTTTGCTTGATCCTTTCTCAGTGAGTATAGTGTCCTTACTTTATAAAGGAGGAAAGTGGACACTCAAGTCACCCAGCTGGCTGGCAGCACCAGTGAGGATCATAATTTGGGTCGCCTAATAACTTTCGCAGAAATCCTTGTGATAAAATTGCCTGGGCTCTCAAACACTGACACATTCTAATATTTCACCCTCGATGAAGAGCAAGCCAGCACAACACCCAGTTCCTGTGGACAGCTCAGGTCGCATGCTAACTTGGTGGCCCAGGGTGAAGCATGCAGTTTCCACTGAGGACCAGTAGCAAACCCAAACAGCTTCTCAAAAGGAGAGTGGTTATCTGCTTACAACAGTTATCATGTTTCTGAATACACAGCTTTGCCCCCCAACCCTAAGTTTCTATGCTGTGATTTCCCTGTAGGGGCCCTACTAGGGCCTCTAAAAAGCGTTTCTCTGCTGCAGACACTTCATACGCCATCCGGTCAGCAGCCTGATCCTGTTGCACAGTTTCCTCATGTTCTAGGCCCCACATAAAACTGACAGCTTTTTGGGTCACACAGTAAGCGTGTCAGGAATGAAGGTTTGGGCACTGGCAAGGAGCCATGACCAGTGTGCTTGCTAAGGGCAAAGGGAATATGGAAGGGAGAGTGGAAAAAGGCAGTTACAAAGATCAGCTACGACCACGTGACCAGTTGCAGAAACCAGGACTGTAATAGTTATGAGCATTTCTTCCTTATATTGACATGAATATATTTAGTTATATACAAACCAGATTTTTCTTCCCCTCTTTCATTGCCCTACCATCTAACATAAGATGTATTAATAAGATTTATTAATCTTATATTTCATTCTTTAAGTTACAGGATATCAAAGGGGCAGTGTGACTCTGCTAGAAAAAAAATGAAAACCCAAACATGGATAAAAGGACTTTGGACCCCTTACCGGGGAGAGGTTTGGCATGTTTTTGGACGCAGAAGAGATGATTTTAAATGTTTCGATGGTAGCATTTCTCAGTGGTTAAGTTGCCAGCTATCAAAGAAATACTGAGTATGAGAAGGGAAGGAGAATGAAAGGAGTGTAATTTGGCCAGTACTCACATTAACTTAGAAATAATATTGCATTTGTCCGTGAGACATAATTCAGCTTCCTTGTAAAGCAAGTGTAGGAACAAGGCTCAAGGAACTTGAGGTCTTTGTCTTGGAGGATAAATAACCAAGTGCTGCTTGGGGGGAACGCCTGCTTTCTTAGCCTTCTTAGAACTTACAAGAAGCAGAGACTTTTTGCTGATACCAAGAGATGTGTTGTCGGGGGGAGGTTCTGTGCAGAAATGGTGTTTGGTGCCAGGTGACTCATTTTTAAACAGCTTCCACATTCAGCAGATGGTGATAATGCCAGCACTGAACGGCAGAGCTGAGGAAATCAGGACGGCATGTTTCCACACTTCTCAGATGCTTATTTCTAAACATTATGTAAAAACCTTGTCTTTGAGTACCTCTCTCTCCAGTGAGTCATGGAGTCTAAGCGAGGCTGCTGCCTCTGAAGTCCGTCCTTCCCTCCTTTTGGAATTCTGTCATGGACCACACTGACTGGCACGTAGAACACAGATCCAGACACTCTCACTTTTCAGATGCTGAAAACATCAGGCCACAGAGTGCACTTACCACGGACGTTTCCTGTCTTGATCACTTCTCACACGAATACTGCCATCTTGACCTTCAGGTCTTCATCAAATTCCCATGTATTCCAGACAAATTAACTTATGAAAGTACAGAACTTATGGGATAGAAGGAACTTAAGCTCATTGAAGCAGGGCATAAATAACTTTTTACCAAATATTTTATGCTCCCCCTTCTGTGGTGCAGAGTTGATGCTGAGAAGTGGCTGCCCAGGGAGGAAACACATTTCCTAATGCCCCTTAATTTATGCAAGGCCATGTGACTAGCCTTGGCCAATAGAATGTGAGCAGAAGTGGAGTGTGTCACTTCTGGGCCGAGGCAGTGAAGAAGAGGGTGGGCCATTTTTTCCCCCTCCACTTCCTCCTGGATACAGACGTTTCCACGGCTCTAAGGGAAGGCAGAGCCAGGAGATGAGCCCAGCCTGGGTTCCTGAATTTCCACGTGGAGGAAAGCCACCAGGAACACCTTCATCAGTTTGCTATATGAGTAACAAATACATTTTTGCAGTATTAAGCCACTGAAATTGGGAGTTTAATCATTATAGTAGTTAGCATTTCCCTAATTAATACAGAGGCTAACTTCCATCTCCCTACCTCCATCTAATGTTTTAATCTCATAGGGAGATTAGTAGGAATAACCAGAAATGGTTTGTATAATGGCCAAGATCATGGACATTGGTGCCAGGCAGACTAGGGATTGAACTCCATTTTTAGTACTAAACTAGCTATGTGTTCTTGGGCAAGTCAATTAATTTCTCTGGGCTTTGGTTTCCTCATCTGTAAAATGGGCATAATAATAGTACTTGTGTCATAATGCTGTTGAGAGAAGTAAACGAGCTTATCCACATAAGGCACTAAGTATTCAAGAAATGGAGGCTTCTGTTCTTATTGGCATCATCCTACAGCATCATCCAACCTACACTGGTGGCAGTATTAAAGAGATCAGTTTGCAGGGTTTTGTTATAATCAGACATTTTCTAGAGGGCCAGAGGAACTTAGGGATGCAGGTGGCTTCCCTAATTAGAAATGAGGACCTTAGAAAACTGGGTGGGGAGGTGGAATAGGAAACATAAGTCCTAGCAGACTCAGGCACCAGGAACCCAGAGAGAATCAGCATCAAAGTCTCTGGGCACTAACACATCTCAGCGATGCCCAGGGTCCTTCAGTGGAGAGGAGATGGGAGCTGTCGTGTCCAAGAAGTACCGGTGAGGTCATGTGGACTGTGAGTGGATTGAAGGCTCTCAGCACAGGGCTGTTCTCTGACAGGGTCTCAGGAAATGGGGCCCTCTCCTGTGGTCTCTAAGGAAACCCCAGCGATGTTCCCAGGTGACACTGAAAAGAGGAAGCACCAGCACAGGAGAAGTCTTGGGAGGAACACTGCTGAGAGCGCAGGAGTGACATGGAGGAGAACAAGGGACAGGGCAGATAGCCAGAAGTCCACACACCCCGAGAGAATCGGCAGTTTCCTGCCATTGATTCCTGTACTTGCTCCTCCAGCTCTGCTTTGGGTCCCGCCAGCACAGAGGGCCATGGGGCCCTCTCTCTTTGCCCCCTTAGCAGAAGTCCAGAGTTTCATGCAGACTTTCTGCTGACCGCTCTGTCACCCCCTGTCTCAGGGCAGTCCTTGTTTGGCATCAGGAGTCTGAAAGAAGACTCTCCCTTCCCCTCCTTCGCCCAGATGCTGAGGATTAGAAAAGCAAAAGCAGATGTTTGGCTCAAAACTGCTCCAAAGAAAGATGAGAACAGCCTAGTTCCTGCCACCCCTGTGGGCAGCAAGTGATGACTCAGACTGTGTCCCTGTGCCCATTTCTAGGGTCCCTTCAGCCAAGCTACCGAAGTAGCCTTCGTGAAACTGGACCCACCAGCTACTTCAGACCCCGCTCTGAAGAAAAAGGAGGAAAGAAAAGAAAAAGCACAAACAGCAGCTCCTGTTCAGCGTCTCAGGCGTCTGCACCAAGTGACACTACTGGCCCAGACTACCTTCTCCATCTGGTTTCCTTTTTTCCTTGTTTTTGTTTTGCTCCTGTATTTTTAAGTATTTGAATTTGAACAGAATAGCTGGGCTGGGGGATGGGGGGAAGGGTTTCCACGATGTGAGGGAGAACAAAGCAAATTTCAAATACACTGCATTTTCCAGATTCCTGTCTTTACACCAAAATAAAGTATTGACACTCAAGAGAAAGAGAGAGAGGGAGGGAGGAATGAAAGAAGGAAGGAAGGAAAAGAAAGAGGAAGGAGGGAACAGGACTCAGGGAAGATATGTTAGGATGTCAGGGCATGAGAAGTGACCCAGTTTGTGCTGGAGTACAGCAGGAGAACGCCCAAAACACTGGAGATGCTTATATCCAATTAGCACAGATCACAGCTACCCATTTTCCGTCATCACCAGGTCCACATGGGTGGGACAGGAACAGGAAGTCAGAACAGCTTCCTCCAACAGTCCTGTCCCGACGTGTATCACTCAGCCTCGTTTTCCCTAATACCCTCCCCTCTGTCAGTGTCTTCTTTTCTAAAGTGCTCCTTCCAACAGCTGTTCCAGATGTTGGCAGAGAGAAAAGGAAAGATTTGAGAGAAGAGAAAAGAGGACATTGGCTATTTATTCAGGAACTTAAAGCCCTTAAAGTCTGCTTATTCTTAATTCTCCTTAGAAAGACCTTACTATTCTGATTTTCTCAGGCTTCTACTCATACCTTCCCAAGATGACAAATATCACTTGCCCATCTGACACCTCTTTTCCTTTCTCATGGCAAAAGCTTTCTGAGTTTCCTATGATGAGCCACCCTTCTCAGTCCATGTGGTTCCTTCAAGACCAGTCACACACAACTCACCATTTCAGGGATGAACTGAAGACCAAGATCTGACCAACCAGAGTCATGGTGATTGGCTTAGGGACTGAAATGTGATGGGATCCAGCCCAATGAGAGTCTGTACACTGGGACTTTTGCTGGAACTACTAGAAAAGATGTGCTGAAGTTGCTAAGCTCATAGGATGTAAACCTGGAGGGGGTCCAGGTCAGTGTCACCCCCTCCCAGGGAAAGCCTGCTGAGCATGAAGTCAGCACTAACGGGAGAAGGACTAAGATGAAGAAGGATGAACTTTGGCTATGGCTGTTCAAGTTGAGTTTGTCTCTTGCATCCAAAAGAATTCTGAGTAATACTCAACCCTGGTGGTTCTCAATCTTTTTGTCTCAGGACCCCTTTGCATTTTTAAAGTTTATTGATGACCCCAAAGAGCTTTTGTTTATATGAATTATTTTCATTGATATTTATCATATTAGAAATTAAAATTGAGAAATTTTTTAAATTGTTACTTAAAACTAATAGCAAACCTATTACATGTAAATATTAGTAACATATTTTTATGAAAAATAACTATTTTCCAAAACAATATATTTAGTGAGAAGTATGGCACTGTTCTACATTTTTTCAATTTTCTTGCAATGTCTGGCTTAATAGAAGATAACTGAATTCTCTTATATGTTTCTGCATTAATATATTGCCATATGTTCTTTTGGTTAAAGTACTGAGGAAAACCGGCCTCACAGAGATGTGTGTCATTGGAAAAGAGAAGGATATTTTAATAGACTTTTCAGAGAGTTGTGGATATTCTTTTTTGATATTACCCCAAAACTTGACAAGTGGTAGTTTCTTAAAGGTGAAATCTGAAACTATAAAAATGAACTTTTCATATTCTGTATACTCATGAGATAATGAGAGTGATAATAGGCAAAATAATACTTGAGAATTAACAGGAAAATAGTTTTGATCTTGTAGACCCCCTGAAAGGGTTTCAGGAACCTACTCCTCCACCCTAATCCTAATTAATTCTGGCTTTCTCTGTGTGTATTTTTCTAATTTAAATTTCTAATCTAAAAAAGGAGAACTGGGACCGCCCGGTGGCGCAGCAGTTAAGTTCGCGCTTGGCAGCCTGGGGTTCGCAGGTTCGGATCCCGGGCGCCTGCCAACGCACTGCTTGAGAGCCATGCTGTGGCGGTGTCCCATATAAAGTGGAGGAAGATGGGCACGGATGTTAGCCCAGGGCCAGTCTTCCTCAGCAAAAAGAGGAGGATCGGCAGTGGATGTTAGCTCAGGGCTGGTCTTCCTCGCAAAAAAAAAAAAAAAAAAAGAAAAAGGAGAACTGATGTGGCTCATTCAGCCGTCGTTCAATAAGGAGATCCCTATTAGTTATTCAGCAGGCACTACTGGGTGCTCCCTGTGTTCCAGGCTCTGTGCTAGGAGCTGGGAGCGCAGTGGTGAGCAGACAGAACCGGACCCTGCTCTCAGGGTGCTGCCAGCCTGGTGCGGCACACAGACAGTCATCACACAGTCCTCACAGGGGTTTACACATCGGGGCAAGTGCTGTGAAGGAAACCACAAAGAGCATCAAGTCAGGGAGAGGGAAGGGACTGGTTCCTTAACAAAGTACTTTCAGGAGAAAAAAAGGACATTTGCTAGGAAGGAGGAGTAGAGACATGGGGAGGAGGGGAGTGCAGCTTGCTCTGGGTAGAGGCAATAGCGTGTGAAATGTCTTAGGGAAGGAGAAGCTGCAGGAAGCCAGTCTGACAGAAAGCGAAGGTAGAAGAGAACACGCTGCAGGAAGAGTCTGGAGAGGTAGACAGAAGCCTCTGTTAGAGTGCTTGCAAAAGGCCATCTCGTCAGCTGCTGGCTGACCTACAGGGGACTGCCTTTGAGTCAGGCACCTGTCCCTGGTGTGTCAGCTGGAGCCACAGATGCAGGGTCATGCAGTGGCTCGTGCATAAGGGACCACTCAGAAGGAACTGTGGGAGTATGGCAAGCACTCCCAGAGGAGTCCTGATCTCCTCTAAACATCATATTCCATCTCTCGTTGCGTCACAGTTGCCTGACTCACAGCCATCCTCCAATTTGGAAGTCTTGAAGATCTTCTGCATTTGCTGGTTCACCCATGCTTGATTTTCAACAGGGACATTGTCACAGGTGTGGCTTCCAAGAGGCAGGTTCCAAGATGGAGATTAGCAGCAGGATGTTTATTGGGTAGTGCTCTTGCAGACAACACTTGTGAAAGGGAAGGGACAGAAGCAGGATTGGACAGAGGGAGAAGTTGACCTGCAAGGCAGTCTCAGCAAAGGTCTCAGCTAACCTCATGGGCAGCTCTGAAGCTGCACTGGTCCTTCTGAATTGTCCCAAGTTGCAGCAAGAGGGTCAGACTTTAAACCCCCATGTCTCCCAGTTACTGGATGTGGACTCCTCCGGAAGGAAGCGGGACCTAGGAAGGAAGCATGACAAAGCAAGGCTGTTTTCTTCAGTTAATGCAGTCCCCAAAGTGGGCTGACAACAGAGGGCTGTCTTCCAGCATCATGCCCAGCTCCTGGGGGAATAATCCTTTCCTGAAGGAGGATCTGAGTGGTACAGGAAGCCCACCACAGAGCCCACCCCACTCGTGGATTCACTCAACAAGAAGCATGATGGTGTTTATGAGGACAGCACTGGCCAGGGAGCCAGTGTTACTGAGATCTAGGGCTGACCTTCCATAAATCAAACACACATAAAAACTTGTAGCTGATGACCTGGGTCCACTCTGCCTGTCTCCCCAACCTTATCTGACACACTTTCTCCTTCATCAACCCGCTTTATCCGTGCAGGTCTCCATTCTATTCTCTCAGTCCTCTAAGCTCACCTCTACCTTGAGGTCTACACACTGTTGATAGGAATTATTTTATATGTGTGCTAGACTAGAATATATGTCCCATGAGTCTAGGCCCTTTGTGTTGTTCATCTTTGTATCCTCAGAGCCTGGAACACAGTAGGCATAAAAATAGTTGCTGAAAAAAATGAATGACTGAGTACCGGGCAGAGTGGGTGTATTGGTTTGTTGGGGCGGTTGTAACAAAGTACCACAGATTGGAGGGCTTAAATAACAGAAATGTATTTTCTCACAGTTCTCGAGGCTAGAAGTCTGAGATAAAAGTATCAGCAGGGTTGGTTTCTTCTGAGGCCTCTCTCGTTGGTTTGTGGATGACTGTCTTCTCCCTCTGTCTTCACATGGTCTTTCCTCTGTGCATGCATGTGTCCAAATTTCCTCATCTTAGAAGGACACCAGTCATACTGAGTTAGGACCCACCCTAATGACCTCATTTTACCCTAATCACCTCTTTACAGATGCTACCGCCAAATACAGTCACATTCTGAGGCACTGTGGGTTAAGACTTCAACATACAAATTTGGGTAGGACACAATGCAACCCATAACATAGTGGGGACACACAAAGGCTATGTCATGGTTTTTTTTCTTCCTCAGAAACATAGCTATACCACACTAAAGAAGGGGTGACAACACTAGCCAGCATCTTTTGAGTCCTTCCTACAACCTAGGCACTGTGCTGGTGCTTTACAGGTATTATCTTATTTCTCCTCACAACCATCTGTTGAGGCGGGTAGCATTATGCCCATTATACTGACAAGAAGACAGAGGCTCAGAAATCTTAAGTGCTTTCTCAAGGTCACACAGTGCGCAAGTGAAGAAGCTAGAACTTGAATCCAGGCCTTCCGTCTCTAAGCCTACATGGTTAACCACTTCTAGAGAGTACCTCTTGTTTATCTTCACAGCTTCCTAATCCCGTGACTTAAAATTCGAACATCTTGCATCAACAGAGCCATAATTAGTTTAATTGCATGGTATTTTGTGATGTTTTCTCTAAGTCACCTGTAGCCCTCTCCAAGGAGAAGGAACCATCTGGGAAAATAATAGAAGCCCAGATGTTGCCCGCATTCAGGATAGAGAAGCATGAGCAAATTTTTTTTTTTTTTTTTTTTTTCCGCTCTCAGCATTGTCCAGGCCAATGCTATGGTCCCCTCCCTGAAACTTAAACCAAAATCAGAACTTACTTCACTCTGTTTCATTAGCTTGGACCTGGCCCAGGATAAGGTTAACCAATCAAAGAGTCTGAGAAAACTGCAACTAATTACCCTGAAAAATATGCTAAGCCTGACAGATTTATTCAGCTTTGCTTAGTGGGTGGCTTCACAAGACAGAGGCCAAGATTTATCATCTGCTTGGCTTTGCCTTTGATTATTCATTGACTGAGATGACTTTCTTACCATAAGCTGATCCAGTCTCCTGTCTCAAAAAAAGGGGGAAAAAATACAAAACACCACATTTACTGAATCATTCCAAACAGAATGTTTTTAAGAGAGACAGATCTGTGGTACTAATGAATATTCCCTGTTTTTTCTTTTGAATTCACAGCAGGAGATTAATGAAAAATTTAGTGATGGGTGGAGGGGTGCTGGTGGAATGTTCTACTCATTCTATTGGGTGTATATCCAAACACACATTATAACTGCCTGTTATAAGTCATGCACTGTGTGAGATGTTTTCCCAAATTATCTCATTTAGCTTGCAGAGAACCTCATAGGTAGGTGTTGTCATCCCCATTGAACAGATGAAGAAACTGAGTCTTTGGAACTGCGTTGTCCTGTATGGTAGTCACTTGCCACAGGTGGCTATTTAAACTTACAATAAAATTTTAAAAGTCAGTTCCTCAGTTACCAGCCACATTTCAAGTGCTCAACAGCCACATGTGGCTAGTGGCTATGGCATTGAACAATGCAGATATAGCATATTTCTATCATCACAGAAAGTTTTATTGAACACGCTGCCTAGATTCTAGAGGCGAGGAGACTTGCCATTTGCTTAAGCAAAGGTGAGATTCAAATCTGACTCTACTCAAAACCCAGTCTCTTCCCACTATTCCACCATACCCAGGGCATCTGTGATCTTCCCAGTGAGAGACTGTTAGCTACTGGGGGCAGCAACCTTGACCCTGATTTCTTTGGCATTCCCATGGCAGCTTATAATCTTGATGAACTAAAAACTTCTTTCTGCTCTGAGGTGCATGTTGGAAAAATGCTAAGAAATGACCAGCAGGTGGTGTGCGTGTCCCATGTCTCATAAAAGTCTGCCAACTCAAGGCCCAGAACTTGTTTTGTTGCAAGACAGAGCCTATAGATAAAATTGGAATTGTGCACTTGCTCTGTTTCTCTCACTTCGCTTTCTCCATACTCTCTTTAAGTTCTTTTTCTTACCACTCAGAAACTTTGCAATAAAGATGTTTAAAAACTGGGTAGTACAGCCACCTTCCAATGTCAACATCCTAGGCTTTAAATAGATCTCTATATGGATTACTCTGAAATTTACATCTCCAGACAGACCTGCCCCTGAAATTCTAAGTGTATTTATCCAACTGCCTACTTGGTATCTTACTTAGGTGTCAAAAAGGCATTTCAAAATGAATTTGACCAAAAGAGAATTTTCAATTCCCTGACCCCTCTGCCTGCCAAACTTGTTCTTCACCCATCTTTACTATTTCTGCAAATAGTACCACCATCCACACAGTTACTCAGGTCCAAATCCTAGCTATTGGTTCTTTAGTGATCCCCTTCTTTCACGTACACTCACACACACACACATGCATCACTCCACCAGCAAATCCTTGTGGTTCTACCTCAGAAAGAGATCTTGGATCCATTTACTTCTTTCCTTCTCCATTGCACCTCCCTCATCCAAGTTGTCATCCTCTCTTGCCTAGACAACTACAGTGGCTCCTAACTGGTCTCCGTGCTTTGACCTTGTCCTTCTCTAACTCATTCTCTAGAGAGGTCGTTTAAAATCAGATCAGAACAAGTTACTCCCTTTAGAATAAAATCCGAACTCCTTGTCATGGAGTTTTTGTGAGCCAACAAGACCCTACAAGGTCTTGCCCCTGCCCGCCTCTCTGGTCTCACCTCCTAGGACTCTCCTGGTTGGTCACTAATCCCTTGTACCTCATGTGGTTCCTCAAGCACACCAAGCCCTCTCCTACCTCAGGGCCTTTGCATGATCTCTGGTCTCCATTCAGGAGACCTCCTCAGAGAGGCCTTCCCTGATGACTCTATCTAAAAGTGGCCTTCTCCTTCTAGTCTCTAAACCATCACACCATTTCTATCCTTCAGAACATTTACCCGAATTGTAAGTGATGTTGAGATTGTTTCCTTATTTGTTCACCTGTTTAGTGTTGGTCTCCTGCACTAGAATATAAGCTTTTCTTCCCCACTGGAATTTGAACTCAAATCTACCAACTCCCAAGTTCCAGTACATTTCAAAAGAGGAGGAGAAATGAATTCATAAGAACTCATATATTTGAAAGCACATTTTCCACTAAAATTGTCCTCTTGTCTTCCTACCGTCAAAACATCTTTGGCATTTTTGCTTTGAAATTTCCTTCAAAGCCAAGCTACTGTAAACAGGTGATCACAACGTGGTTCTAAATGTGCTGTGATACAGGAAGTGGAGAAGAGCACATTTTAGAACAGTATTGTGATATAATCTCATTTCTTTAAGTTGAAGAAATACATGAAAATATCTTTCACTCTCCAGGAACATACCCCTTCACAAACATACACCTTCCGTGGATGTATTTTAAGTCTGGAAGGAGACTAAATTGTTAACAGTGTTTACTGCAAGGAGAGGAGAACTGTCAAAATCCGCCATTACTCCTAATAGTTACCTCTGGGAAGTGGGATTCCCAAGGGAATGGATAGGGAGGAGCGGGGCTAACTTTCAACTGGAATGCACCATTGCGGGGTTACCTGCTGGTCATAGCCAGCGTCCACTTTTATCGGACTGAGCCCATGCCATACCATCTTTTAAATGTTTTCACTGACACTCAGAAGAGGAGGTTTTGCTTTCTGCTACAGTACACACTTCTATGTTATTTAAATTCAGTAGGATACACATGCATTGATTCAGTTCTTTTACCCCAAGCTTACAGCACATATTTGACAAAATTCGGTTCAACTCAGTAAGTGCTCGCGTGGAGAGGCAAAGACGGATAAACATAATCCCAGCCTCTGAAACTCACAGTCTGTGACCAAGAATACATCATCCAACTTGATCTCCTACCTTGGTTGCGACAATTTGCTCTGAAAAGCTGTTTCAAAAATCAAAATCAAAATCTTCCTCAGTGAGCAAAACCCTAGAAATTCTCAAGGGGGGAGGGGGAACAAATGAAATCCTGCCTTGCCTCTGAAGATAATTTCAAGAGAAGAATAGCAAAAGTCTTTGGAGCAAAAACAGCCAATAAAATACGTCCTTGGTTGCCGAGGAGGCTTGGATGGGACTATCATTTATTTGGTGTATAAATTCTGGCACCAGAGGAAAAAAAAAAGGTCATTTTCATTTTCTTAAAACTGTAGTTCTTAGTTGCATCACAACCCCTTTTTCTTAAAACAAATATTTTTATAACATTGCCTTTACTATCCTGAATTGAAATTCATAAATCTACTAAATTCTAAAAATCAATATCTTTCTCTAAATGTCATATAAGGGAGAAATAAAAGATATAATTTACAGTACAGTATGTATTTCAATATGAAAGTGCTCAGGTAAGAAGTCAGTGAACAATCAAATGTCTGCACCTACTTTGGATGAATACATCTGGATTTCAGAGGAGTGAGACAATATTCAACCAAATATTGTTGACTCTTTTGCTTATATTTGCTATTTCCAAATAAGGGCTAAATATGCATACACAAAATCTCCATGAATTAAATATCTATGAGTGAAGGCTGATGCAATTGTGTGGCACTGGTGACTCAGATCCCAGTGTGGTACTGCCATTAGTGGTGCCATTTTCCAAAATGGCAAACGACTCTTGCTAAAGTGATAGAGACTTCCTTCCATTTATACAGTAGTAGCATTCCCGGGAAGCCTGGTGGCTATTAAAACCACGCTCATGTTTGTGTTTATGTGAAAAAAAAAGTTATGATCTATGCTTAGATTATTAAAAATAAGTTCTCACCTGTGTAAATGTCTGGTGGGACATTTCAAATCTTGCGGGGAGATAAGACAACTCTGCCCTGCAGGCCTGTCTCACACTGGCCCCCAAAGCCAGTGGGACGTGAGACTTCCCCATCTCTACCCCCACACCACTGCAATCCTTGTGAAAACCAGAAGCACCCTCACAAGGAAGCATCCCCTAAGGATGGTGCCCCACCTCCTTTGAGAAACACTTCCTTGAAGTCACAACTCTTAGGAGAAGTTCAGCTCTTTCAGTCACTCTTGGGGTTACTGCAGCGCCCACTATGTACCCTGTCACCCAGCTGGGAATCCAAGGGTTGGCAGCAGGTAAGTGGCGTGGACTGAGAAGAAATGATGATAACTGTAGAGAAGGAAAAACCTGCCCCTTTGAGTGAAAGGTGAAACTCCAGCTCCAAAGAGCACAGGGTACTGGGGAAATACATGGTGACAGGAGGAAATGAGGCCAAAGGTGACGCGGACGGAGAGGCCCTGCAAGACACAATAGGGCGTGTAAGAACAGGAAGGTGAGCTGTAGCCACAGGAAAGCATGGGGGCGTGGAGCAGGATTCCACCACAAGACAAGGCCCCAGTCGTAGGAGAACCACAGTCTAAGGACACTTCCAGAAATTCACAGAGATAGAGGTGAGTGGAGGGAGCAGAGGGTACTAGTTAAGAACCTGGGCTTTAGGATCAAACAGGTCCAAATCCCAGCCTCTCCACTGATGAGAAGTGTGACCTTGGGCCAGTTGCTTAACCTCTCTTTGACTCAGTTTCCTCATCTATAAAATGGGCACTAGGACAGGCCTTACCACATGGAGTTGTTTTGGGGTTGAGAGGAGATCATAGGTGAGGTGCATAGCATGGTGCCTGGGGGGCCTGGAAGCTGCTCAAAAGCAGCACCCTGTCTAGTTTTGTTCCCATTTGTACCCTGGAATACTCGATGCTGAGCAGCCACGGGTCAGCCCTTGTCCAATGAACTGACTAGGATGGCCCTGTGGAAGGCATGAGCCATTTTCACTATTATGAGTGATATCGAGAGAAAGAAACAGATACTAGGTAGGAAGTGGGGACTTGGTTTCTTTACTGGGACACAAGATCATAGGCAGTACCAGTCACTAGAAGAGGAACCCAGACCACCCAAGTAACTGAACCAACGTTCCTGAACCCTGAGTGAGGACAGCACTGGTCTGGGCTCCCGGGAGGAAGCTGTGCAGCCCCATCATGGTGAAGAGAGCTGAGGGGCCAGACAGCCACTGGGCACAAAGCACTGGGAGGTGACCTCAGCCGGACCCAGAGGAGCTCTCCGTTGGCCTGCAGACCTGTGGTCCACAACTGCTAGGGCAGGCCTGCCTCTCTCCTCTAGGAACTGGACACATCAGAACTAAACAGGAGCCATACAAAGTGAGAGGAAAATAGGCCAGGCCTGGCTCCTACCCCCTCACCAGCTCCATATCACGTCACTCTCCCCTTTGTGTTCCGAGCTCTGGCCACACTGGCCATTTCCTTGTTTCTCGAAAACACTAAGCTTTCCCACCCACATCCCTACCACCCACTCTTTGCCTGGCTAATTTCTGCTCATCCTTCAGGTCTCGGTTCAAACATCACTTCCTCAGAGAGGCTGTCCCTGAACCCCCAGATGAGGTGCCCTCTCACTCTTATCCTTATCCGTTCCAGCCCTTTCCTTCTTAGCATCTGTGGCAATTATTCTGTCTATTCCACTAGCCTGGATGCACCTGAGGACCCTACACTGAGTCCATTACCCTGTATCCTCTGGTGTGCAGCCCAGTAGATGTCAGTGGAAAGGAAAACGGATAGGGAGTGGGAAGGAGTCCCGAAACTAAGAGCAGTGTTACTGGATTTGTCCTAAAAGATAATCAGATCCATAGACAAACTCAACTCTTAACAAAACCAGGCCACTGACATTCCTGCTTGAATATTCATTTTGCAGCAGTTTTTCACCCTATTTCAAGGCCTAGCTCACAGCAAAGATTTGTGTCTTCCTTTCCTCTCAGATGCAAATGGATGTGGCAGCAAATACTTTTATCTCCCTCTCCTCCCTGCCGTCCAGCAGGGTGCCGAGAGCCATGTCAGGTGGGCATTCACTTTGATTTGCTGGTGAGAAAATATGTTCGGTGCTAAATCCTAGGCAGAAATGAAAGCTGAAAAATAGATTCCCCCCTACCTCCTTGTGTCCGCCATCCCACCACCACCACGCAAACCCTCGCCAAGCTAAAATCTGCCAAGCAAGACACCTGAGCACCATCTTCTGATTCATGGGCAAGAAATCGTAGTTCATTTCTAGAGGTTATTTCGTTCTTTGTTTTTCCTTCTTCATCATCACTAATGGGAAGCTCATATCCTTTCAGGTGCTTATAGGGTAACAGGCAGAGAACAGTTGGCCCTAGAAGGCCAACTCTTCTTGAAGGCACAGAAATGGCAATTTCCCAGCATTTTGCTTCTAGTAGCTAATTATCACCTGCAACCACTGAGCCCTCATTCTAAGCCAACAACTATGCTATTAAGTGCTTTACTTCATGATCTTATTTAATTCTCCCAACAGCTATATGGAACAGATACCATTATTGTCTCCATTTTACAGATGAGGAAAATTGAGGCCTAGCAAGTTGAAGTAACTTCCCAGACTCCCATGACCAGCAAGAGGTGACAGTAAGAGTCAAAGCTAGGTCTCTTTGCCCCCACAGCCCGATCTCTTAGGTGCTACACTTTGCTGCCACAATAATTGCTTCTTATAGGGTATTTTGATGGTTAAATTAGTTAATTAATGGAGTAACAGTAGCATCAACACCAATGAAAATAATCATAACTAAGTGTTCAATGAATGTTAGCTGCCATTGTTATTGTCGTCATTATATTATTATCCTGATTTAGAAATATCGCCTTGAAGGGAGGGAGACACCATTGCCCTGAAGAGTCTTATCTATTCTTTGGCCTCTGCCCGGGGTCTGGTCACAGAGACGGCTGCGTGTGTGACTTAGGCATCTGTCAGCTGAGGTGGCCATCACCCAGTTGCTCGGCTCCCCCTGGGTCAAGGGTGCACCAGGACATGGGCCCCAGACAAGCACCCAAGTACAGTATGAGACGCACCCCTGAAGGTGACAAACCCCAGCTTCTATTACCGGTTCCTAGAACTAGGCTGTTTCCCCACAAACAGTATTGATATGATTCATACAAAGTGAGAGCTGAGTGACAAGTTCAGGTCTTTCTTTTTTTAAATACGCTGACCTGAAGAGACCTTGGAAAAATGGATGGGGTGTTTTTAATAGCAGAAGATTCCTTTAGAAAACCCGGAGCTGCTTCAAAGAGAGGGAAATTTTATACATGTTTGTATCTCAAAACCAGTTTGTAATGTCAAACATAATCCTTTTTTTTCCATGATTTTTTAAATATGGCAATTCTCTATTATAAGGACGCTCGTTATCCAGGTGGAAGTGGGGATGCTAGGATCAGCAGCTCACGTACAGGGAGAGGCAATTCATAGATGGAGGGAGCTCTGCGTGCGGGGCCATCCAGACCTGGGTGCAAATCCTGACTCCACCTTTTACTAGCTGCAACTTGGGGCAAGTTTTTGTAACTTCTCTGAACTGATATGGGATAGTCACGTCTGTATCCACCTGGTAGACTTTTCATGGGGATTTTAAAATAAAATCAAGTTCTTCAGATGAGCAGAAGAAGTAGCGTATAGCAGTTAAGAGTGTTAAGTTTGCAACCAGACCTGAGATAAGATCCCAGCCCCGTCACCTCCTCATGACTTTGGACAGGTCGCTTAGCTTTCTTGAGCTTCCGTTTACTCATCCATGGGAAAGCCACCTACCTCTGAGGGCTGGAGTAAGAACCATGTGCGATGGATAAGCAGTGTGCTTAGCTCAGTGCCAGGCACTAAAGAGGGCCTCCAAAAAGCGAGTGCCACCTGTCTGGTGTGGGCAGGACCAGACCCTGGGGTTCTTCATGTTCTGGACAGAGGTTTGAAGTCAAGTGCCCATCTGGAGTCGGGCAGCAAACAACTCAGGGCAGGCTGTGGGTCCAACATGGAGGTAAGTGCAGCACATCAGTGGGCACCTCTCTGCTCCACCCCGGAGCCCTCCTAAGAGCTGCCTGCCCCATTTCTCAATCCCACCAACTGGATTCTTAGTTTTGGGCTCGTAGGACATTTATCAGTGTGCCTGTCAGCAAAGACTAAGGAAAGGCTGAATTTTAAATTGATGCCAACTTTTCTTATGGAGATGAGGCTAATAAAAAATTTGGTCGGGGCGAGCCACAAGACATTTTGCCTCAGCCCGGAACAATGGAGAGTTGCTTCAAAGACAACTTGGCCACATTCCTTTTCTAGGTAAATTCAGTCCTGAGTAAAGTCACAGATTAACACGCCTGCTTTTTTTCCCCTTGCTTCAAAGTGGGCACTGTCCCTAGTTAAAAAGGGCTCTTTGGTTGACGTCAGTAGGAAATTTAGCGATTAGCCAATTTGACCACGGAAATCCTGTTTGTCCCAGGGCTAATCGTTGATTAACTGAAAGTGAGGATTCACCTCTTCCTCCTCTGCCTTCCCCAAAGGGCTTTTTAAAAAATTAATTCTGACATTTTACTCTGTAATTATACTTGATGGATAAACAGCCAAGCCAAGTGTAAGCAGGAGGACTTTGGATTCAGGTAGACCTATGGGTATCTGATGCCACATTTCTTATCTGTGAAACAGGACAGAAAATCTACCTTATAAATTTAATGTGAAGATTCAATGAGATCAGACACATGAGGCAGAATGTTTTTCCCTCTCACCTCCCCCACTCACCTCTCCCTGCCTGGAGCCGGGGACAGCAGACACTGGTAGTTTTCTGTCCATCTGTGATTCCTTATCCCTTCTGTCTTAAAAACAGGATCCCGGTGGCGCAGCGGGTTTAGTCCGCGCTTGGCAGCCCGGGGTTCGCGAGTTCGGATCCCAGGCGCCCGCCGACGCACCGCCTGTCTGCCACGCCGTGGCGGCGTCCCATATAAAGTGGAGGAAGATGGGCACGGATGTTAGCCCAGGGCCAGTCTTCCTCAGCAAAAAGGGGAAGATTGGCAACAGATGTTAGCTCAGGGCTGGTCTTCCCCACAAAAAAAAAAAAAACAGGATCCCAGTTGGTTCACTGTCCTGTAAGTGGCCTGTCGCTTATTTTGGGGGGCGGGAGGACTGGCCCTCTAGGCAGTCCTAAGGAATAAATCTTGTTTCATTTAAGCCAGTTCTGGCAGTCTCCATCCTTCTGCCAAGTGGGTAGTTTAGACAAGAGCACATGATACAATTCTGGCCAATGAGATGGGGGAAATCTGCTGGGGAGCCTCTGGGAAGGTTTTCATTGTTTTAAAAAAGAGATACGAGACAGATATGTTTCCTTTTCTATATCTGAGTGTTATCACCTGTATGCAAAAACTGAAGGAAGGCAGCCACCTTTGGACCATGAAGAGAGCCATCCTATGAGGTTAGGGCAACAAACTGAGAAAGGCAGGGCAGAAAGCAGAAGAAACCTGGCTGCTGGATGATGGCGTTGGGCCAGTGAATGAACCAAGCTGGCAACTCCCTATTATTTGGGACAGTTGTTATATAAGATAATAAATCTCGTCATTTTAGCTACTTCTAGTTAGATGTGTTTTTACCTGCAGCCAAAAGTATCCCTGTGGTGGTTATCAGGGCTGTTTGCAAATATGTGCTTCTCTTTCTGGCCACATGATAAGATTGCACTTCCCTACCTCCTTTGAAGTAAGGTGCAAAGATTTGGCTTGTTTTGGCCAATGAAATGTGATTGGAAGTGGTGTGTGTCATTTCCAGGCAAAAGCTTATATGTGCCAGTATGGTTTTCCACACCTTCTTTCCCTGCCTGAACCATCAAGGAAATATAGACGGAGCCTCTATCAACTTGGGTTCCCCAGTGACTGTGACAAACAGAGGCTCCTGCAGCCAATGTAGCATGAGTGAGAAATAAACTTGTTTGTGTTAAACCAGTGAGATTTGGGGATTGTTTGTTGCTGCAGCACAACCTAGCCTTTCCTGACTGATACACATCCAAACTCATACATTCCAATGATAGGATGGAGATTCTGGCAGAGAAGGCAATGGGAGGCATAAGAGATTTACCAATAGAAGGTTAATCTTTGTGGTGTGAAAAATCGGATGCCTTTCTAGATCCTTCACTCTAAAACCCGACTACCATGCAGAATCCTTATCCCCTCTTCACATTGCCTTTAAGATTCAGGCCCCATCTATCAGTAGAACTTGACTGAGAAGCTACACTAGAAATTAAATGGAAGAAAAGGATAGACCTTGGGTGGAAGGAGGGGCGTAATGAGAGGGAAGGGACCGAGGGAGCCTGGGAGATGGAGAGAAGAAAAGGAAAGGTTCAGGTGACATAAAGGGAGGTCACTTTGGGCTCCCAGAGTGTTGAGACCCAAGGCCTTGCACCTACTCAAGTAGCTGAAAATGGATCAACTAGAGTAGAGAAGTCACTCCTGAATTTCTCTGTCCTGGTTTAGAATTAGCCACTCAAACCCAAAGTCAACAACTCTTCTAGTTATGATGTGTGTAATTTGGCTAATAGTAAGCCATTTCCTTATGAATGGTGTGTTAGTTTGCTTGGGCTCCATAACAAAATACCACAGATTGGGTGGCTTAAACAACAAAATTTTTTTTTCTCAGAGTCCTGGAGGCTGGAAGTCTAAGATCAATGTGCCAGCAGGGTTGTTTTCCTCTGACACTCTCCTTGGCTTACAGATGACCACCTTATCTCTGTGGGTGACATGGTCTTCCATCTGTGTGTGTCTGTGTCCTAATCTCCTCTTATAAGGACGTCAGTCAGATTGGACTAGGGCCCACCCATATGACCTCATTTTACCTTAATCACTTCTTTAAAGGCCCTCTCTCCAAGTACAGTCACAGTCTGATGTTCTGAGGGTTGGGACTTCAATGTATGAATTTGGGGGGTGGATAGGGAATGATCCAGTTCAGCCTATAACAACAGATGGTAACATCCTTCCTTTTCACAATAAGGGTAATAGTGTGAAGATTACATATGTGAAGTGCCTGGCACTCAGTTGTTCCAATAAAAGATTCATAAATTCCCTGAGACTAGGCACTATGTTCCTGTGCTTCTCTGCGGCCTGCACAGCCCATCAAGGCATCACACACACTCAAACAAGACAGTGCAGTGATTAAGAGCATGGGCTTTACAACCAACTACACTCAAGCTCAAATTCTGACCTTGCCGCTTAGTGGCTGTGTAACCTTGGACAAGTCACTGAAATTTTCTGACTGTGTCCCCATAATAAATTAGGTTTATAGTGCCTACCTATATAAGTTTCCTATTGCTGCTGCAACAAATTACCACAAATTTAGTGCCTTAAAACAACACAAATTTATTACCTTATAGTTGTGGAAGGCAGAAGTCCAAAATTAGTCTCCTACTGGGATAAAATCAAGGTGTCTGTAGGGCTGTGATCCTTCTGGGGGCTCTAGGGAAGAATCCATTTTCTTGTTTCTAGAGGCCTCCTGCATTCCTTGGTTCATGGCCCTTTTCCATCTTTAAATCCTGCAGTTGCATCACTCTGACCTTGGCTTCTGTCACCACATCTCCTTCTCTGACTCCTGTCTCCTTCTTTCATGTATAAGGACCCTTGTGATGACAGTGAGATCATCCAAGATGACCTCCCATCTCAAGGTCAGCTGATTAGCAACCTTAATTCCATCTGTAACCTTACTTCCTCTTTGCCGTGTAATCTACCATATTCACAGGTTCCAGGGAGTAGGACGTGGACATCATTGGGTGGGGAGGGGTCATTATTTTGCCTAACAGACTACCTCTCAGAACTGTGAAAGCCAAATGAAATAATCTATGTAAAGAGTTTAGGACAATGTTTGGCACAGTGGGTAATCAATTAGTAATGGTTTTTGCTTCCTAAGAATTCACTCTGTGAAATTACTCATTGAAGGTCAATATCATTTGGGAAAACACAGGCTGGTGCAATGAAAGTTACTTTGAAATTCAAGCAGAATATGTTTTGGTATAGTGATGTCCAGGGCCATAGCATCTTTGAGCAAAAAGAGGTGTTATAAATCATCAAAGCCAACTCTCTGATTTTATCAAAGAATTAACTGAGGCCTGGAGATGTCTGAAAGTGGCAGAACAAGGACTGAAAGCTAGATTTTCTGTACAAAACAAAACTTTAATATCTGATTACTAGGCAGTATTTCGATACTTATCTTCTACTTCTGTTCTCCTCATAATCTAGGAAGACTGGAGTCTGGATGGCAGTCCAGATATGTCAGCAAAATCATAATTTCTTGCATTTGTGTAGCATTGTTCTCCCAGTGAATTCAAAGAACCTTATGTAGAACCTTCCTTAGGAATAAAGAGCCTAGTTGTTCATGGATGGTGACCATTTGTTTTTTGGTCTGATAGGCAGTACTTCCTTTGGGTTCCACTCTTCATTCTATTCCATAATAAACATACTCAATCTGTTACCTCCAACTTCCTCCCAAGGATGGCCACACAACCAGGCTTGACCAGTCAGAGACTTTCCTGGGATTTTTTCCAGAACCATTTTAAAAGATCTCTTCCTTTCAGATTGCAACCTCGGCCCACTGGCGGCCATCTCATTTACCGCATAAAAAGAAAGAAGCATCATGAAATCATCTGTGCCTCTGAAAAAGCCAAACACCTAGGTTCTTTTACTTATAAGAGCCAAAATAAATCTTTTCTTTCGTTCTTTCTTTTTTTTTTTTTTGCTAAAACCAGTTTCGTTTAAATATCTGTGACATATCTAAAAGAGTCCTCACTAATACAACTGGTATCAATATAAAGCCCTAGTTTTAAAATTTAATCTTTAATAGAAAATGTCTTATAAATTTGAAAGTTTCAGTTCTTAGTAAGTGATTTGTGAAACAATACTGAAATAATTTAGGGAACCATTTATTTTTAAAACCTTAAGTGTGGTAATTCTTCGTAAATTAAGAACCATATTTTGATGTCAATAAAGTTCCCTAAAGTACATGGCCTGGGCACACGAATGTCCATTCAGTTTTTCTAAAAATATTTACTGTGCATTTACCACATGCCAGACACTGCTAGGAGCAGGCCAGCAATCAAGGCTCATTTTCTTTCTTCTTTTTATGCAGGTAATTTACATTTACGGTGGCAATTTAGAAAATATAGGCAGGCAGAAAGTAAACTAAAATCGTTTGTAATCCAATCACCCAGAGAGAGCTATTACTACTATTTTGATGTATAGTGACCCAGACTTTTTTCTCTGCACATGTAATAATAGCGATCATTTATTGAGTGCCTCTTCCATGCTAAGCTTTAAGCTCTATGCTTTATGTGGATTATTTCCTTTATCCCCGTAATAACCCAATGGAGCAGTGAATTTCATCATCCCAGTTTTATAGTTTGGGAAACAAAGACACAGCAAAGTTAAGGAACTTGTACATCATCACACAGCTAATAAATGGTGGTGCTGGGATTGAATGAAAGTAGTCTTTTTAAAAATTATTTTAATACAAAAAATAGAATCATACCCTTTTGTATCTTGCTTTCCTTGCTCAAAATATATCTTGAAGATCTTTCCATGCAATAAACCTATCACTTCACTTTTAAGCACTTAGTGTATTCTAAGATAGGGGTGAACTCCAAGTCACTCAGCCAAATGTTCATGTGGACTTTTAGGCTGATTCTAATTTTCCCACAACTGTGGTGCCCATAGTCCAGGATAGGCCTGGTGGTTTCCATGAGCATCATTTACCAACTAGAAATACACAGCCCTTCATAACCAGCCACTCACCTGTCCCTACACCATGAGTTCTACCTTCTAGCCGCCCCGACTACTAGCCCTTCCTTGATAAGGCATGCCCTTTCACATAGCTACATCTTCACTCAGAGTGCTTCCACCATTCCCCTGCCAGGGATTCCCAATCCTCAAATGTCACCTGTACCATTTCCTGATTCCTGGCTAGGTGCTTCATCACCTGGGCTAACCACTTGGGGCACCATCAGTGTATAAAGAGAGAAGCCACCGCTGCCCCCAGCACATTATACTATATTATTTGCTTATATGCATTTCCAAAGTGCAGGGCATGTCTTATTCATCTTGAAAACCCCAGTGCTTAGCACTGTGCCTGGCACATAGCTCAACAATTGTTTGCTGAATTAAGGAAACTGAGTTATTATTAATAATAACCACAGCAATAGTGCTAGCTACTTTCTACTGAGCGTTGACTATTCCAGGCACTGTGGCTAATTGACTTATGCATATTATTTTAGTTAACATACATCTGTATAAGGTAGTACTATTATTGTCTCATTTTCTGGATAAGGAAACTGAATCTCTGAGAGGTCAATTAACTCACCCAAGATCTCCCAACTGATAAAGAAAGAACTAGGATTTGGGTTGAGTCCAGGTACAAAACCCATGCTCTTAATCACCACGCTTGTGGCCTCCACACCACTGTGACCTGTATCCACTCTTCGAACAAATATTCACTGAGCATCTACTACCTGCTGACCCTGGACATAGAGCAAGACACACACAGCCCCAGCCTTCCTGAAGCAGACAATCTAATGAATCAAGTCAAACTTGAGTGAGCATCAGCACCACCTGAGTGTATGTTGAACATGCAGATTTCCCAGCTCTCGGGATTCCGATTCAACCTGTCTGGGGGAAGGCCCAGGAATCTATATTTTCATAAGGCCTCAGGCAGGGCTGACATTCAGCCAGTAGGCACTGGTGTGGCCCCATATTTCTGAGCCAGTTAGTGAATAAATATTTCCCCCAAAGGCCTTGAGTGTAGGTGACCAACTGTCCTAGGTTTGCTTGGGAATGTCCCAGTTTCAGCAATGAAAGTCCCACATCCTGGGCAAAGAGGATGGTTGTTCACCACATCCGAGTGTCCTCCCCCACCCCACCTACCCTGATCTTTCCCAGATCTGCCATGATTCAGAAGCCACAGGGTTAAGGCCTGGCATAGGATGGGCGTCTCCAGTCCTTGCCTTTTCTGTTGTCGAACATTTTGAATATCACCTCTGGCTACTCTTTGACAACTCCTAGTCCAGTTGCCTGATGCCAGACTAGGTACTGAGAAGATTTTTCAAAACATAATACCAGAAACATTTATATGATGCTTAGTATGGGCCAGGAACCATAAGAACTTTACACAGATTAACTCATTTAATCGTCACTACAATACTGAGAAGTAGGTACTATTACTGTTCCCATTTTACAGATGAGGAAACTGAGGCCCAAAGAGGTTCAGCAACTTGCCCAAGATTGCATAGCTAGTGAGGGGCAGAAGCAGGATTTGAAGGCAGCTTAGCTCCCAAGTCTCTCTGGCAGGCAAGCCAAGACAAATGCTCACATCCAGCAGACCTCGGCTCTTTGTGGCAGCCAAAGCCTCAGAAGATCCTGTCCCTCTGCAACACAACTGGAGCTCTGAGCCCCCAGGATCCGGATTTGAGCCACTGACACACGTGCAAAGGCTTGGGGCCTGAAGACAACACTGAATTCTCCCTTCCACTAATTGCTCTCCGAGAAGCCATTTTCAGTTCTCACAGCAGCTCACTCACATGGCAGCAAACTCAGAATATCAACCACATTTAGGAGCGAGGGATTGAAGCATATGTTAGAGCCAGAGAGAGGAACCAAGTGACAGCCTTCTTCTGGGAAGGAGTGTGAGTTTTTTACAGGCAGGGCTGCTTTCTCAGTGAACTTCTCCTCTTCGTTTTTGAGTCCACCTGTTACTAGACCAGATGGCCCCAGCTAGCCTTTTCTTTCACAGGCTTCATATAAAATGCAACACCCTCTGGGATTTAACCAAATTCCACCCACTGCCACTAGCTCTCTCTTTACCCAGGTGCTCTTGAAGTCATAGAATTTGACACCTACACAATCTGACATTTACGATGGGAAGAGGAGGCCCAGAGTGGGCGCTCAGACTTTCACTGAGCCTCTCGATAAGTACTTATTGGGCTCTCGCTACATCCTGAGCATCATGCAAGGCTTCTGGATATGGATGAATGAGGCAAAACCGGTCTCTTCCCCCTCATGGAGCTTGCAGTCCAGTGGCCAGCCAAAATAGGATCATTCATTTCACTGAAAGAGGGACTCTGAAGGAGAAGTAAGGATGACTCCAGGGTGTTCACCAGAGGAGTCTGACCTATTGGCAATCAGGGAGGCCTTCACCTGAGACGTGATTGCATAAAAGCCGCAACCAGAAGGAAAAAGTAGGTGCTGGCTCAGAATGGGGGAAGAGAACGGGTATTCCAAATGTTGGGAACTGCTTTTGCAAAAAAGCCTGAACCCTGTAAGACACTGTCAGAGTCCTGATGGGAAGAGAGGTACAAAGCAGCTCCAGAGAGAGGCAGACGAGCTGGAGCTTGTTGGCCTTGGTGAGAGATCTGAATGTTCTCTTGAGGATACGGAAGTCTTCAAAGCAGCTAAAGGACACTTAGCTCTGCATTTTTAAAACGCTCTTCCGGCCTATAGCTAATCACTAGCAGAGGCAGAGCTGGGCCTCAAATCCAGGTCTCTTGTGTCCCTGACCAGTGTTCTTTGTCACCAGCCCCAGAACATGAGCCCTGGTCTTACCATTTGTGTTTGAGGAACCCTGTTCCGTTTGTGTCCAAACCCCTTTACCCACTTCCACATCTGCACTGTCAGAGGTGAAGGAGAGCTCAAAAGCAGGCCCAGCTCTTCTATTTCCAGCTGAGTCGTCTTGGGAAAGTTAATTAACATCTTTGGGCCTTAGTTTCTCATCTGCAAATTGAGAATAAAAATCTACCTCAGATCATTGTTATGACAATATCAATAGTTAATGCACATAATATGTTTGACCTAAAATCAATAATCAATAGGAACTCTTATAACTGGAACTCCTTTCTCTGGGGCGGGGGCGGAGGTGGGGAGGCAAAGTTTTTTGCTGAATTTTCCTATACACGTTTTCTTAAGGTCTTCCAAGCTGGAAGTAGCCATGCTTTTTGTTATCTTTAGTCTGATATGGCTCATTCCTGCCTGACTACAGGGAGGAGCATGTAACCCAGGCCTGGCCAATCACAGTGTTCCATCCCCATAAAGGGGTGGGTTACTGAGTCAGAGGGGCCAATTATAATCCTTGCCTGGGATCCAGCTACAGATGCTGTGAGCAAGAAGTTCTCTCCCTCCCACAGCGGAGGCTGCGGGCCGCCCTGTTCACCAGAGGCCAACACGCAAGGAGAAATGAAGAAAGCAGAGCTGAGAATCAGATGAACACAGGGAGAGCTTGGGCAGCACTGAGTCGCCAGATCTGGTCGCTGAGGCTGTGGTTGTCACAGCTCTTTTCTTCAGTTCTTTGAACTGCCTCAACAGCCCTGCAAGTTTCTCAAGTCACTACATCTTGCTTTAGCCAAGTTGAGAGGAGTTTTAACACTTGCAACCAAAAGAGTTCTGACAAAATTGTTTATTTGTCAGGGTCACAGGCAATTCTGAATCATCAACTTAGAGCCCCAAAGTTCAAAGAAGCCTCAAAAGGTCATCCACGACAGTGGCTTAAAAAAAAACAACTTTGGTTTTAAGTAGCAAAATCGGCTTTTCAAATCTTCAGGAACCCAAATATATAAAACAGATAAAAGAGGAAGTGGTGTTGTAGCTGCGAGAGCATGGGAGACCCTGGTCTCCCCTGGGTCCCACCACCTCCTGATTCCATCCACCTCCCCGGCGTCTATCTGAAAGCTAATCATCTGGGCCAACGTCCTACATCAGGAATCACCTTGGCCACATCTTTGGCACCTGGTCATCGAGCCTCAATTGAACACATCTACAAGGGGCGGCTGACGAAGCCTCGAGGCAGTCCACTTCCTTTCACAGGCTTCTCCGATAACAACACGGTTCCTCATCTGCCTCATGGTAACCCTCACCTGTGGGTCCGAGTCCTCTCGGGTGAAACAGAGCTAATTAAAGACACCTTTCCTATGGCAGCCCTTCCTGAAGACAGTTTTCATGTCCCACTTAGCTCCTGGCTGATGCATCCTCAGTTCCTTCTGACTGTTCCTCATGGGACCTCATGTCCAGCTGGCGAGATGCCTAAAATAGGCAGACTACTGTACAAATTGTGATTTAAGGAGGGATATAGACACAGAAGGCTGTTAGAGAAAGTGTTTATTTAAAAAACAAAACATGGGGCCGGCCCAGTGGTGTAGTGGTTAAATTCGTGCGCTCTGCTTCAGCGGGCCGGGGTTTGCAGGTTCAGATCCCGGACGCAGACCTACGCACCACTTGTCAAGCCGTGCTGTGGCAGGCATCCCACATAAGGCACGGATGTTAGCTCAGGGCCAGTCTTCCTCACAAAAAAACAAAAACAAACAAACAAAAAAACCACGAAGAGGTTTATGGTGACCCCATTACTTCCTACCTATGGCATTTTCCCTGTGCCGGGCACTGTGCTCAGGGATGTACACATCTCTTCTCCTTTCTCTTTTAGCCTTCAGAACACATGCATGAATTTAGGGATTATTTTTATCCCCATTTAAAAGAGGAGGCCCGGAGAAGTTCAAGTGGCTGGCTCAAGTGCAAGTAGGACCAGGATTTGACCTCAGATCTCACCTGACTCCAAAGCTGGGCTTTTACATGTATTTTTATTGGCAGACATGGTTCTCTTTGCTATTGACCATCTAGCCCTGGAAGATGCTAAACTGGAGCACTGTGAAGGATAGCACCAAGACAGGTAATTTTTTGCAGACTTTATGTCACTGTGGTCAGGACACAGGGCAGGCACCTCCTTTGCAGGTAAGCCTTAGAGAAACTTCTTTTTAAATATGACCCAGTCATTGCATGTTAGAGATGATTTAATCTGTTATTTGAGTGAGCAATCAAGGAAGACGTGGGTCTCTGGGGTTGGGACGATGAAGCATGACTATCTGCATGACCAAACTGATTGCAGTTAGCCCAGCTTCCCTTTTCTCTTGCCTGTGGAGACTCTTAAAGCTCTTTCTCAACCGAAACCCCACTTCTGGGTGCTACTGTGCTCGAGGAAGAGAATCTGGGGAGGAAAGAGGTGAAGGAACCAGCTTTCTCCACCTTGGAGCCCATGGTGTCACCAGAAAGACAACTTGGCCTCCGTTCCCTGCTCTCTAGCTTCGGGGGCACATCAGTGTCCCATGGCTGTGTCTGATGTTTTATCAAAATATGCCAGGTGTATGTATAGCAGGAAGTTCATTCTTAAAATGAACTGTAGCTGTAATAATAGCAATAATATTCCTGATGACTTTTATTGAGCAGTTGCTAGGCACACGCACACACATCATCTCACACTCACAACCTGCCACCCAGTCAGGTACTGCTATGATCCCATCTTAACAGACATGGCCATTGAGGTCTGGGGAAACTGGGTAACATATTGAGGTTTCTTGCCCAAGGTCCCCCATTTGTAAATCCACCACTGATATTTGAACTCCAGCAATCTGACCTAGAGCCCAGCTATCTTGATAATATTAATTGAAAAAAGCAGATTTCAAAACAGTATAGAATACTACTCAGCAATGAAAAGGAACAAACCATTGTTACATGCAACAACATGGATGATTTCATTGACATGATCCATTCAGTTGACAAAATGATGCAGATAGAGAGTAACGGAAAGCAGCTCAGTGATCGCCAGTGGTGGGGAGGGCAGGAGGGAGGCCTGTAAAGGCATGAGTGACCTTGGAGGGCAATGGAATTCATTCTCTCAATTGTGGTGATGGTGTCCCAGGTGTACATGAATGTCAAAACTTATCAAGTTGTGTACTGTAAAAGCATGCACTTTACTGTACATCAATTATATCTCAATAAAGCTTCAAAAACAATATTAGGCATGATTCTGGTTTGGTTTTTAAGGAAAAAATTTAAAACATACATACACATCCATATGTGTATATATGCAAATATATGTATATAGATATATAGATACATTTATATATGACAACATGACTCACAAAAGCCTGCGTGATCTGGTCCCCGACCCTCTCCCCAGCATCATTTCTCACCACTGGCCCCTTAAGCCTCCGTGTTGGGCACAAAGTATTACTTTCAATTCCTCCATCACCTCACGCACTCTCTCACCTCCTGGCTTTCTCACTCGCTGTTTATTCCCTCTGCCTGGAACACTGTCTCACCCTCCACCATCTCTCCTCGGTTAACTCCTCTTGATTCTTTAGGCCTCAGCTAAGACGTCCCCTCCTGCCTCAGACCAAAGCACTTCCCTTTGGCACCCGGGATCGTAATCGTGTAATACTTTTTCTCTACTGTTACCTAGTAAGTTTCGTGAAGGCAAGAGGCACTCTGTCTTTTGTTCGAGGAGTTACTCCTGATACGTAGCACCAAGCCTGGCACATAGTAGGTATTCACTAGATATGTGTTTGAATGAATGACCAAAATGATATTTTAAAATCCTAGTTAATAAGCACTACTTCTATATACTAACATATTATTAAGAAAAAAACCCCACACATGATTAATATTCTCCAATATGCAGGCCAGCATAATGTTAAGAATGATTACTAAAATAACATGTCACATAGCGATTAAGAATATATTTACAGTCATTCAGACCTGGTTCTACCAGTTGCCAGCTAAGTAACCTTGGGCAAGTTACTTTCTCTCTCTGAACCTCTGTTTTCTTCGTATAATGGGGATAGCGATATTTCATCATTGTTAGGAAGTTTCAATAAGATAATGCACAGGAAATGCTTAGTATGGAACCAGCACACCATAGGTGCTAGTTAACTATTGTTATTGTGCTGGTATTGTCATTCAGACCGTTGATATCAGCTGTGGACCAATACCTCACATTTGTCTGGTTCTCTTCCTTTTATGAAGCATTTCTCATATAGAACCTTAGCTGCCTGCAGGAACCTTGCGGGGGAGGTGACACAGATGTCATTATTACCATTTTCAAAGGAAGCTGAGGCCCAGAGAAGCTAAATGACTTCACCCCAGTCGCAGATAAGGCGAACAGCGGCACCAGGGGCTGATCCCCGATGGTTCAGCACCCTACAAAGGGTACCCGCTGGGGTCCTGCCTGCTCCTTAGACAAAAGTGACTGAAGGCCCCTACCTACCTCCCCAGGCGAGTCCAAGTTTTTCTGGTAGGTCCTGGGACTTGTGCTCTCTCAGTCACTAGGCTGAATCCTGTCCCCACCATTTTACCTCAATGCCATCTCACCTTAGGCAGTTGATAACTTCTGTCTGCTCAGCTCCAATACCAGGTAAAACACAGCTTCCTTTCCTCCGGTCTCCACCCCAACCCTTCCAAAAACCCCCTCACCTAAGAGAAGCACATCCTCCCCTCCCCTCCCTCTTGCCCCTGCACACACACAATTTCTCCCATTTCTCTCCCTCATGTGCTCTCTCCTCTGTTTCCCAAGATTCCCCTCCCTCTTGGCTGCTCCTTTCCCACATAAATACTGAAATCTCCTCATTTGATTAGGCAAAGCACTTTACCGTCTCCCTTCCACCCCCCTCAGGTACAGTCCACCTTGGAACTCAGTGCTCAGCCAAAGAAAGGCCCACCTAACCTGCCTCCTACCTCCTTTACCTCAGAGCGTGGAAGATTGGCTTTGTTCGGCCCAGCACAAAAATTTGTTTGATTTTGTGTTTAATTTTATTTTCTTTCTGACATATAAAGAAATGGGTACATTTCACATAAAACCCTAGTTTCAGGCTTCTCTCAAAAAAATGGAAAGATTCAACAACACGGGGTCCTCATTCAAACATGGCAGCAACAGGCCGAAGTGGAGTGATGGCTGCCCCTCAGCCAGGCAGGAGCATTACCCTTCAGAATCCACCAGGCTCCCGGGGTTGTGTGACTCATCTGGCCTCTGGAAGCATTTGAGTTTGTAATCCCTTCTCTGGCAGTATAACCCAACCGGCAGAGATTTTACATCAGCCTCCTTTCTTCCCTCCTGTAAGTGGAAAGACCCGCCACAGAGATTTATTTTTCCACTGATGTAAATTATGCTACCACCCCAAATTAGATAGCAGAAGCGGTTACATGCAGTTTGGTTTCAAATATATTTTCCACCCCAATGTAAAAATGAAATATGGCATATTTAGAATCTTTCCCACCTCACAGTGAAGGTTTTTTCATGACAACTTAAATTCCCATTATTCAACTATCTATCAGGTACTTTGAGATTTGGGGATGATTTTGCTGATTCCAGAAGTGCAGCTGAAGAAGCATAATTTCTGTCTTATGAGCAGCTTTCAGCAGTGTAGGCCCTAGCATATCTGACTTAACTCTCATTAATTGAATTACTCTTTGGTTTACTGTTTGAAGCTGAATGCGTATCTTCAAAGTCAACTCCAATTCCTCTTAAGCCCCGACCATTTTTTCCACCTCTCCCAATTTGCAAATTAGCTGACCCTCAGTTTCTTCCAGTGGCCCTTAGCCCAGGGCGGAGAGGAGCTTGTCCTAACTGTCCAAACATTCTCTCTCACTGCTTACGTTGAACATCAATCTGATCTGTTTTCTCCTAAGGAGTCCCCAGCAAGCACCATCAGAAAGGACAGAGCAAACCCTAGAGGAGTGGTTCTCATAGTGTGGTCCCTGGGCCAGCAGCATTAGCAGCACCTGGGAAGTTGCTAGAAATGCAGACTCAGGGGCCCTCCGGTGGTGCAGCGGTTAAGTTCGTGGGTTCCGCTTCGGCAGAGGGGGGTTCGAGGTCCTACTCACCGCTCATCAAGTCGTGCTGAGGCGGCATCCCACATAGAAGAACTAGAAGGGTATACAAGTATGTACTGGGGGCTTTGCGGAGGCAAAAAAGAAGAAGAAGAAGATTGGCAATAGATGTTGGCTCAGGGCCACTCTTCCTCAAAAAAAGAAAAGAAAAGAAATGCAGACTCTGCCCCACCCAGACCTACGGAATCCAGATCCGCATTTTAACAAGATCCTCAGTTGATTCATAAATAAATAAAACAAGGTAATTTCTTTAGTGAAAAGGATTGTGAAGTAAATAAAAGAATGATACGACAGTGACTAGGAAGAGACTATTTGACATAAAGCAGCTGTTCTCAAAGATTTTGGCCTCAGGACCCATTTACACTCTAAGATTGTTGACGACCCTAATGAGCTCGTTTATGTGGGTTGTATCTACCAGTATGTACCATATTCAAAATTAAAACAAAAATTTAAAATATTGTTAATTCACTTTAAAATAATAGACATTACAAATTAACATGTTTTATGAAAGTAGCTATATTTTCTATATCAAAAAGATGAATGAGAAGAGTGGCATTGTTTTATTTTTTTGCAAATCTCTTTAAATGTCTGCCTTGATAGAAGACAGCTGGACCCTCACGTCTGCTTCTGCATCTAGTCTGTTGCAGCATCACATGTGCTGCGGTCTTCGGAAAACTCCACTGCACACGGGAGAGAAATAGTGAAAAAGGCAAATATCCTCTTAGTATTGTCTTGACTTTGTGTACGCCCTGAGAGGGTCGGGGTCCTGGACCCCACTTAGAACGGGTGATGCGACGCGGTCGTGGAGGAAGGCCTCCCAGAGGGGCGGCACGCGACGCGAGATCTCCCCGATACGGAGTCCGCTATGGGAAGACTTCTCACTTCAAATAGTGGAGCGGCTGTGCAGTGAGGGCGTCCACGCAATTTCTGGTCCCGACTTGGCCCTATAGTAGCTGCGGGACTATGGACAGGTCCCTTGCCTTCTCTGAGCCTCAGTTTCCTGGTCTGTTTTACGAGGAGAGTGATCGCTAATACTGCAGCCCCCACCCCTAACTAGTATCTGGGAGGTCCCCGGGAGAACTTAAGAGCAACTCTCCCGTTTTCCCAGCAGGGGGCGACGGAGACCAGCCCTGGCTGGACCACATCCACCGCGAAGGCCTTTCACCGCCTCCCCACCCAGACATAAGGTTCCCTCGTGATCCGGGCGGTTTCCCTGGCACCAGCTGGCACCAAGTATCTCAGGCAACCTGGGCCCTCCCCGGGGAGCGGCCGGGGCCCCAAGAGCCCTTCACATTGACCCACACGTGGCGGGTTGGGATGCTCGGGTTCTCCCGGGAAGTCTGGAAAGAGCAGAAGGGAAGAACTGGTTTGGGCAAAGACACATTTTTTTCCCACCGGGCCTCTCGGTGAGGAACCACCCAGGAGCTGTTGACTCCGCACAGGGAGAGCGGGGTGGGGTGGCCGGAAGGGAACAAGACGGAGCGCTGCGCCAGCTCTCCCCGGGGCTGCCTGGCTGCAGGCGCGGGGCTGCGCTTGCATCAGCGCTGCCAGGGCCGGGGCAGGGGCCGCCGGCGACGTCAGCCGCCTTCCCAGAAGAATTCCACTGCCCGCGGCCAGGGGCCGGCCGGCGTGGGGGCGGGGGCTTTTGGTTTCGGAGGATGACACCAGTCGCTCGCTGCGTCTCCTCGTTCGCACTCTGTTGTCATGGAGACGATAGCATCCTGGCAGCCTTGCGGAGGCCACCCCGCCTCCGGGAGGTGACCCGGAGCAGGACCCACTCAGGAAACCACTGGCTCTAGGGTGCCGGCCGGAGGACGCGGGGCTGCGGATGCCGGCTTCTCCCCTGGGGGCGCCCTGCTGTGCCGCCTTCCTTACTGTGCAGGGTTCCCAAGATCTCAAAGCACTCTCGCCCGAGGGTCTTAGAAACAGCCCTGAGAAAAATCGAAGCCCCAAGAAGAGCCCTAAGACAGCACGTGCTTGGCAGAACAGACTTTTCAATCCTCTGAGGTTTTCGTGTTTTCTTATCTTTCTTTTCATGAAGCAGTTTCTTATGATTCTCTTCAGAACATTCGCTAGCCTCCTCCACTTTGGGTGAAGCAATGTTTGTTTTAATTCGCTCCCGCCCGTGCGTATTGAGCGCCTAGAATGTGCGGGGGGGTGGGGTGGGGATGATAATAATAGTATCTCCAGCGGGTGAACACAGGCGTGGACTCCTGGAGTCTTCACCCCGACCTTTAGGAGGTAGGTCTTGTTCCACTTTAGAGAGGGGAACTCGGAATATCCAGCTAATCTGAGACCAGCTGGGAAGTAAAATCAGATCCGAGTCCTAAACTGGAGCTCTTGACCTTTTCCCAGACAGCCTCTCAAAACATCAGCTAAAATGGTAGATGTGACCCCTAGTCTCTGGAATTGATGCCTTTTTACTGCACTGAGACCATACATTTAATCTTTAATTATGTGTTAATAATAATTGAGAAGGTTAGGGCAAAAATAATCCTAAAGAAAGAATAAGAACTGTGTAATAAGAATATAAATGCAGCTAACATTGATTGAACGCACACTGTACTCGGCACCCTCTACAGCCGTTACCACACCTGATACAACTCTCAGAGGTCGGTTCTGTGACTTTGGTCCCCACTTTGCAGACAAGGAAACTGAGGCACAAGGAAGTGAAGTAACTTCTCCGTGTCCCACAGTGAGTAGATTAATATTTAGTGATTAATAGAATCGTGTCCTGATCATAGTAGGTATTCCATACAATTGCACCCTGCTTTGGAGGGAAAGGAGAGAGGGCAATGTATACAAACAGCTCAAGAAAGTTCATTCAGACCATTTCCATCTAAAATTTATTGTAATTTGAAAGCCGACTAGGGTAGGGTTCCTTTTATCTCCATGGGAAAAAGAAGTTGCTAAGCAAATAGTATAAACAAGATGAGAACATTTTTGTAGGACATTTTAGAGTTCAGAAGGCACTTTCCTCCCCAGGATCTGACTTCATCTTCACAACACTCCTGAGAAGGAGTCAGAACTGGTCGGTCATCTTAGTCCCAAGTTACAGGGGAACAAGAGGCTTTGCAGAGCAGACTTTCAACTACTTAAGAAAACAAGCAGTCTTTAAGGACACAAAAGTAAACCGCCCACAGTAGCCAAAAAGTGGAAGTAGCAGATGAATGGATAAATAGAATGTAGTGTACACATACAGTGGAATATTATTTGCCCTTGAAAAGGAATGCAAGTCTGACACGTGCTACAACATGGATGAACCTTGAGGACATTATGCTAAGTGAAATAAGCCGGTCACAAAAGGACACATTTTGTGTAATTCCGCTTACGTGAGGTACCTGGAATAGACAAATGTACAGAGACAGAAAGTAGAATAGAGGTTATCAGGGGCGGGGGGGGAGGAGGCAATGGGGAGCTATGGTTTCATGGGTAGAGAGTTTTTGTTTGGGATGGTGAACAAGTTCTAGAAATGGGTGGTGGTGATAGTTGCACAACATTGTGAATGTCCTGAAGCTGCTACATTGTACACTTAAAAGTGATTAAAATGGTGTTTTATGTATATTTTACCACAATGAAAAAAGATTTGTAAAAAGAGGAAAGTGCCTTAGCACTCTCCAGTCTTATTCAACGTTTTCTTTTAAAAGAGGATTCTTGTGTGTTTATCAAAGCAGAAGCAGATTTACCCAAGACCCATTTCTTGGCTTTGCAGGGGTTGCTGCCTCCACTTGAAAGTAAGAAAACGTCACACCTTTAAAAATAGCTCACAATTGTGTGTTTTCGCTAAATACAGGAGACTGGTATTCCCCTCAGGTATTCCAAATGAGCAAGATCTGGCTGCGAGTGGGAAAAAGCAGGGATGAGTCACTGGTTTGGCAGGTGAGGTCATCATGGGGTGACCGTCTGCGTTGAGCAGGCTCCTCACCTCCCACTTCTCGCATCTTCTCCCCTCAGGGGCTGCCAGGTCACCAGTCAGCTTAGCTGGAAGTGTCGCGGCTCTGGTGTGATGTTCAGTGGGAGACATTCCTCTGAGTGACTCAACACCCCAACAGATGGGTTCACGGAGCCTCCGGTGACCAGAGCCAACTCCGAGGTCAAGACCCCGGACTGCCAAGTCACGATCCATAAGCAAAGAGGGGAGACACACATCCTCGGGAAGGAAGAGGAGAGGGCTTGTTCTCTGTTGGAATGCTAAACATCTGAGAAATGATGGGATGGTTCTACTTGCCTTGATTATCCTGATTAAGACATCTTAGGAGAGTGACACACGGAAGGGGACGGTAAATATTTGCTGAATAATTCAACTGCAAGAACAGTCCCAAACGACGAGCAGAAAAATATAGATTCTAACTTAGGTTTCACCACCCCTGGTTTTCTCAAAGGGGGCTCAGAATTGGAGCTTGATGTAATTGACACAGGTTTCACGTGGACAGCTATGGTATTGACGCAAAGAATCCTGATGTTGCTGTGGGTAACTAGGTTATTAATCAGTGGTAACATGAAGGGACTTTCTTGGACATGTTTGTACACTCATCTAGCAACCATTGGCAGAGGTACCATGTATATAAGAGGAAAGAGAGCAAGCAAGAGAAAGTTTTTGATTTATTTGTTTTGCCTTTTTCCTCTTTAGTCTCTATACTGTTGAGTCAATCCGGTATGATTTAAGCTACATGAGCCTTAGCATCAGACAAGCCTTGTATTAGTCAGTCAGCGTCTCTTGGTTGTGAGGAATAGAAACTGGGTTCACATCAGCTAGAGGGAAAAAAAAATCCAGGTTATGGCTTTAGGCACCACTGTATCCAGGTGCCCAAATGATAGCATTAGGGATCTTTTGTTCTGTATCTCTCAACTGTCTTCATAGGCCCGTGAGATGGCTAAGAATCTTCCCAGTAGCTCTGGGCCTACATTCTACCAGTATAACAACCTCATTAGAAAGAAGTCTTCCTTCCCAACAAAAACATCCCACAGACAGAACCTCACAGACTGAGAAAGAGATAGATGCTGTTTGCGGAATGAAAGGGAATGGTTGCTGGGCAGGTGAAGACAGTAGGTGTCCACTCCCTGTGCGTAAATGTCTGCCTGTGGGAGAGAGGGTTTAGAGTTTAGGTGCCACTTTCCTGGTCTGTTAGTGAGTCACTCTGGTGTGGTGAAATGTGTATGCTCTGGACTCAGCAGACCTGAGTTGAAACTCTGGCCCTTCACTAGCTGTGTGGCCTCCAGCAACTCACTTAAAAGTAATCATGCTAATAATTACTGTGTTTTGACTGTGAGGCATGTGCTAGGCATTACGTGCATTATCTCATTTACTCTACAGCTCTGCAAAGTAGTTATTATCTGTAAGTTACCTGTCTTACAGACGCCATGCTGAGGGCAGAGGGATTAGGTGACCTGCCCAAGGTCACTAAGCTAGTCAGGGGCGCTCCAGCCCTGGGCACTCTGGCTCAAAGTGGCCTCTCTGGGCCTCACTCTCCTTGCCTGCAAAATGGGTATGAGATGGAGGAGAAGACGGAGGTGGAGGAAGACCAAGAGGAAAAGGAGAAATAGCATAAAATGCCCACAACGGATTAAGTATGCCATAAATCTAGTTCTCTTCATCTGTTCTTCCACTCTCTGCTTTCCTTTCTTCCTTTCTCTGTCTTTTTCTTTCTGTGGTCGCTTCATATGGTCCTGGCGTTGGCCTCCCTTCCCCCTCTCCCCTCCCTTTCTTCCTTCCTTTCCCCCTCTCCTGTTTCTTTCTTTGCCTCTTTTTAAAGTCCTCACCTGGTCCAGGGTGATATTTCTGAATCACAGTGGGGGCAGGGTGAACACCCCCATAAATATGACTGTCACCCCCAGAGGAACCCACAGCCCTGGACCCCAGTGTAGCACTGTGGCTTGCCCAAGATCATGTTCTAGTTCCCCGGGAAGGGCAACACCACACCGAGGCGAATGGGATTCCTTCCACCCCACCTCGTGCCTCCATGCCCGCTGATCTCTGCTTAAAAGTTTTCCCAATTGGTTTAATCTGAATCCGCACTCCCACTGAGGTGGGGCAGTTGCAGGGGCATCCTCTTGAGAGTTCTAGCTTCAACCCTCACCTGACCTCTTTGTCACCCGCTCCTGCTTCCCTGGGGAGCCGCCCAGAGGTCCGATGAAAGGGAAAGGAAGTGAGCACCAGGCAAAGACAGCCTCAGGGCTTTGAGATAAGCACCTTTAATTTAGACGTGCTGTAACTAGAAATCAAGAGGACTTGATGTTCAGAGGGGAGAGCTGGGCTTTACCCAGATCCCGGGCTGATGCTGGTGGGGGCTGGGCCCTTGGGCAGACGCAGGGGTGAGACCTAGAATGTACTCTTCCTGAAGGACAGGTGTTGGGGGGGGCCTCGGAAAACAGTGACCCTCTAGCTCCTTAATAACCATGTCCTGGGCGGCTGGCCGGTGGCTTAGTGGTTAAGTTCTTGCGCTCTGCTTTGGTGGCCTGGGGTTCACAGGTTCGAATCTCGAATCTAAGCACCGCTTATCAAGCCGTGCTGTGCTGGGTATCCCACATACAAAAGAGAGGAAGATGGGCACAGATGTTAGCTCAGGGCGAATCTTCCTCTAATAACCATGTCCTATAATGTTCTGGCCTTCGGGACAGGAAGTCCACATAGGTGACAGAGCTAAGAGGGCTTTGTCATTCCTCCCCACCCCCCCATTCCCCCATGACAGCTCATTGAGTGTGTGTGTGTGTGTGTAAGTCGCTCTGCACACACCCACAGGCCCTGTTTGGTGTGAGGGCCTCGCCCCAGGCCCAGGCCCCTCAGGCCCCTCCACATGGGCTCTCTCACTGAGCTGGCCCTGCAGTTGGGTTCAGGGTTTCCCCTCTTGGGGCAGCATCCCTGGCAGCAGGAACTGCCTCCTCTTCACCTCCTCCTCAGTCTGGGGGGAAGGCTGTCGTGAGATAAAGGGGTAGTGTGTGCAGAGAGGAAAGGGGGCATGGTGAAGCTCACACTTATTAAGTACCACCCCAAGCCAGAGAAAGAGCGTGAATAATCCCCATTTTAGAGATGGGAAAACTGAGACTCATGGTTAGTTAACAGGAAGATGCAACATCTGCCAACTGAACTATTCTGCCTCATGGACTTTAGTCACCCTCGAGCTGCCTGGCACCCGGGCATTATAGTTTCCTCGCCCAGTGCTTCTCAAGCTTCAGTGGGGAGATTGTTAATGCAGATTCTGCTTCAGCAGGTCTAGGAGGGGCCTGAGATCCTGCATTTCCGACACCTCCCGGGCTATGCCGAAACTGCCTATCTGGGATCGCACATTGAATAGCGAGGCTCCGTTTTCAGGACGACTTTCTGCGGAGCTTGGAACAGAGTGCACTAAGCCTGCCACTCAGACAGCAGTGATGGGAGGCCTAGCGTTGCCCAGTTGAGACGTGCTGTGAGTATAAAATATCCACCAGATTTTGAAGACTTGGTAAGAATAAAATGATGTAAACTATCTCTTTAATAACTTTTGTATTAATTACATGTTGACATGATAATATTTTACTTATACTGGATAAAATAAAATATATTTTAAAATTTATTTCACCTGCATCTCTTTACTTTTTTCATGTGAGCGCTAGAAAAGTTCAAACTGTGCATGTGACTGGTGTTATATTTTCAGTGAGCAGCTCTGGTCTAGAGCCTTGGTTCTCAACCAGGCAGGGCGATCTGGTCCCCGGGGGATATTGGGCACTGTCTGCAGACATTTTTGGTTGTCATATCTAAGGGGGTTGCTGCTGGCATGGGACGGGTAGAGCCAGGGATGTTTTAAACATCCTATGATACACAGGACAGCCCCTCTCAACAAGGAATTATCCAGCCCAAAATGAATAGTGTCAAGGTTGCAAAATTCTGCTCTAGAATCATCCCCACAGCCTCTGAAATTATTTATTTTATTACTTTCCATTGTCTTTGTCCCCCTCCTAGAATATGAGTCCTATGAGATCAGAGATGTTGCCTGCCTGGGGCTGCTAGAACAGTGCCTGGTATGAGAAGGCATGGCATTCTGTGGTGTACACTGAGTGTCTAGCCACCTGAGCTAACCGAGTGGTTTGAATTCACCCATGCAGATTAGACCAGGCCCACCAGCCGACGGCTTCAGAATGCAGGCAGACCACTCTGCCCTGAAATCGAGCTAGGACGAGGCAGGCTCAGAATGTCCTGGCTGGATCACCTTCACAACTGCACATCAACCAGTCTATCAGTCTATCAGTGGCAGGCATCAGCCCAGGGAGCAGAGGCAGGAATTGTCTCTGGAGGGCCTGTCAGTCCTCTGCCTGCCCCGCCCCGCCCCGGCAGGCCTTCCACAGACCAGGCTGCTTTGATTTCCAGTGACTTTATTTACCACCCAGGGGTGGTTTCCAAGGGCTGGCTCCAGCCCATCTGATCGGCCGCCATTCTCGGCCCTGCGGAAGCCCAGACCCAGGATTGCCAAGGAAGAGGCATCGCCCAGCCCTCTCCCTGCACAGAGGCCGGCGGGTGGGGAGGGTGAAACCAAAGGAACATCTCGGGTCCACCCAGGGCGTGTAGGGGAACAGAATCGGGCAGATTAATTTCTCTTGTTCAGATAACTCTTTAATCTTCAGCACCAAGTCTTAAAAGCAGCGGTGCTGGGCCTTCTCCCTTTCCCACTCGTCATTCCCTGGGTGGGGCCCTGTCCTGGCAGCAGCCCGGAGTCTGGTTTGGCCCCAGAGCTGGGCTGTGTGACCTTACCCAAGGACCTTACTCTAGGCCCGTTTCCTCTTCTGTAAAATGGGGGCAGGGGAGTGAGCAGTAAGAATTGTGGTAATCTTTAAATCTTTCAGTGTTTCCCTCTAGCCTTGGAGAAGCCCAAGCTCCTTAGCACAGCCCTGTCACCTGTTACTCCTGTCACTTCCTGCCCCCTGACCCGCGATCCAGTTCCTTGCCTCATGTCATAAATACATCCCAAGCTCCCGCTGCAATGGCCTGCCTTCAGTTCTGTTAGTGTGCCTTGCTCTCTCTTGCCTTCTAGTCTTCGGACGTGCCATTCTGCTCTGCCATGGAGTTTTCTAGAGTAGGACTTAAAAGCATGCACAGTGGATCACATGGCACGTGTTGACTGTGTGCCCTTGGACAAGTTACTTACCCTCTCTGTGCCTCGGTCTCCTCTTCTGGAAAATGAGAATAACAATGGTACCTGATTTATAGGGTTATTGTGCCAGTTAGATGAGAGGATGCTTGTAGAGTTAACGACAGTGCCCAACACCTGGAAAGCAACAAGGAGAAAAGTCCCTGCCATCATTATTATCATTTCTGGAAACTTTCCTACTCATCTCTCAGGAATCGGTTCAGTTGTTATCCTCTTCCAGGAAGCCTTCCCTGATTCCCACCTGCCAGCTGAGGTGGCTGCACCTCTTCTGGGTTCTGACTCACCCTGGACTCACCTAGGTCACCACCGCTATTGCCTGTGTGGTAACTGCCTGTTTACTTGTCTGGCTCCCCTCAGTAGACTGTCACTTCCTCTAGTTGAGAGGTTGGAAACAGATCACCTGCTGGCCCAAACCACAGGTGTGCTTGAGCTGGACTAGAGGGGAATTTGGAAACATTGTAATAGAATGCTGAACTTTGGAAATAGGATGATTCTCTTTAAAAAATCAAGTCTATGAAAAAAAATCTCAAAAAATAAGGTCTATTAAAAAAATAGGCTGATTTCACACAAAAACCTGGATTTCCAGCTTTTGAAAATTAGAAACTCTGCTAAGATGAGCCACCCCATCGCCTGCACCTGCAGGAGTGTCACGTTCAGGCAGGCACGTGCTCCGGGTTTGCTGCAGGCCCAGCCCAGCCCGATGGGCTCCCACCCTCTGCCCCAGCAAAAGCGGACAGCGGCAGCCTATCATCTAAATTGGGACACTTTTGAGAGCGAAAGGGGGATGCTATTAACAACCACGAATACACCGGACAGCCCAGGGAAAACGAGCGTACACTCCCCCGAACTATAGGGCAGGAATCTTGGTCATCTTTGTGTCCACATCACACACTTTCCGCCACATCAACGGTCAATAAATGATAATAACAATTACTAGCATTTCTTGAGCATTTGTTTAATGTGGTAACTCATGCAGTCCTCCCAAGAACCCTAGGAGGTAGGGACTGTTGTCTGCATTTTGCAGATGAGGAAACTGAGGCACGATATAAGTGCCCTGTTTCCCCCGCTCGGCCAAAAGTGGGAATGAAGGCAGCCTGAGTCTAGAAGTCTATGTGTTGGTCATGTTGTGAATTAACCCCCTAGATCCTTCCCAGCTCTAAAAATCTGCAGTTCTTTTTATGTTTTTCCTGTTATTTTCTCCTTTCTCTCCCAAGTCTCTCCCTCCTTTTGTCCTGTCCTTGTTTCTCTGACTCTTATATTTCCTCCACTCTCCCACTCTCTCCTTCCCTTCGTGTCTTTTTGTCGTTCTCGTTCTCTCTCCCATCTTCGTCTCTCCGTGGCTCTCACCGTGTCTACCGTGCTTGCTCTTGAGCGCTCCCTCTGTTTCTGTATTTCTCTTAATCTCCTGCTGCTGTCTCTCTCTCTCTCACTCTCTTGCCATCTCTCTGCTCTCCCTTTCTCTCCTCGCTTCTCTTCTCCTCCTCCTCTTCCTCTCTCTCCCCCTTCTCTCACGAATTCTTACCAACCATGACTAAACACTTTTGTGGGAGAAGAATGCGTTTTCAGTAACTCGCTGTTGGTCTTGGCTCACAGAAATCCGACAAGCCAGGCGCTGTGCCTTCTCCGCACTTTGGTGGGAACGTCCATGGGCAGAGGCACAAAGGCCCCAAGTTGTGAGACTCAGAATCCAGTGGACAGGCCACTCCCTCCCTGCTCCCAGCCTGTGCCTCTGTCCTAGTGGGAGCAATCGGCCGGACGGTCTCGATGACTTTGAGCAGAAAGGCCTGCAAGAAGGGAAACTGGTCCGGGCTCTGGCCTTCCTTTACAACAGGCTGACACGTGAGTAGGATAAATGGTGCATCCTTCTGTGTGGCAAGAGGAGGGTAGCTGGGTACATTTTTCACAGAAGTCATCCCTCCAGTTTATATGACCAAAGCCCACGAAACAAACATCTTTTGAAGGGAGAAGATATCTCAGAATATTATTTTGAAGCCAAGGAAAAAGGCAACTTTTTCTTAACAAATAAACAAGGAGAAAAGTAATAGGGTGGTCGAAGGTGGCCTTCCCCCTCACCAGCAAAGTGAGTGAAGATTAAGAGGAAGGTACAGCAGAGGGGAAAGAGAGAAGGGAAATTCAACAGGAGTCCTCGGTGGCCGAAGAGGAGGTGGTGACAGAGGGGAAGAAGGGAGAGGGGTGACAGAGATTTTTTGAAACTCAAGGTAAGCCTCTGCAGCCTCGGGCTCGGGCAGCTCCCGGTGCCTCTGCTGGAGTGAATGCGCACGGATGGAGGAAGGAAGGAGAGAAAGACCACGGAGACAGAGACGCCCAGGCTCACGTCCCAGACCGGCCTCCACACTCTTTTTCACCTTGGTTTCCAAATGGGCGTTCCCGCCTGCTGGAGGGGAAGTGTTCAGACAAAGCTCAGTTGGTGGCGATGAGTCAGGGCCCCACCCGGGCCCCCACCAGCCCCAGGGGGCCTCTCGCCCACAGGCCTGGCAGCTGCTGGGTGTTATCAGGAGAGAGCAGGGCGACAGGGGCATGGCAGGCCATTCGAATTCACTCCAAACGACCTGTGGCCGCAGGGTGTAGCTCCCAGAGCCCCGGTCCTCAGGTGATCCATCTATTCTGGCAATTAACGGTGAGCTGGCTGCTGAGTGTTTGCGACTTCGTCAACAGCGCGAGAGCCCTGTGGGGTGGGATCAGCCCAGCTGTAAAGATCTGTCACTAGTTTATTACCCACCTCCCTTCACTTGTAAGCCCCGAGAGGGCAGGAGCCCTATCGTGGACTCCACTGCATACCTAGCACTTGACGTGCAGGCTGGTATACAGTAGGTGCTCAATAACTGAATGAATGATTTAGCTTGCATTCAAATCTCCCTGCTGCCCCTGACTAGCTGTGTGACCCTGCCCAAATCCCTTAACCCCTCTGAGATGCCACTTCCCGTATCAGTACAGTGGGACAGTGCCAGTAAAATAGAGACTAGACACCTCACCACTGCTTAGTGAAATAAGATAGTGGGGCATCCAGTCTGAAGTTGTCACTCAGATAAGGCAGGGGTGTGAAGGGAGGAGATATTTTTGGGTTCAGAAAGTCTGCAGTTTCTGTTGCTGTTAGTTCCAGGTGTGTCATACAGATGTTACTTTTTAGGAAGACGGAGCGGTGATTTGGTCAAGAGCTCGTGCTCCAGAGGCCCCATACCTGGGTTCAAATGCTGCCTCCACCCCTCACTCCCTGTGTGATTTCAGGCAAGCCACTTAACCTCTCTGAGCTTGTTTTACTATGTGTAAGAGAGAGTCGTCGTGAGGTTTAAATGCGATAAACCCCACGCTGACCTTGGGGCTAGGAGATGCTCCGGTGGTGTGCACCATCATCACTAGTTTCCATCTCCCAACCCTGGGAGGCAGACGTGGCCCTCCCCGGGGTGCAGAAGAGGAAACCTGAGCTGGCCAGGTGGAGAGGTGTGCCTGGCGGCAGAACCAGAACCAGACACCCTCTGCCCCCAAGGCCCACCACAGCTGCCAGAAATAAGGCGACTGTCGCCGTCCCTGCCTCCTCCCCCTGCCCTGGTGGAGAAGTGAAACACGAAGCCGCCGGTGTCAGAAAGGAGAGAAGGAACCAGCTGAGGTGAGGAGAGTCGAGTGGCCCCCAAATCCTGTCAAAAGGGCAGTCTAGAGCAAGGTCAAGTCCAGGGCGGCGAGAGGGTGGAGGTGGTGGGAGGATAGTGTGACAAGAAGGGGACTGGTGGCTGCGCAAGGGGTGAAGGGCTGGTCCTGAGAATGCGGAAGGAAGCCCTTTTATCAGCATTAACAAGAACAGAGAGGGAAGTTGTTTGCATCTGGCCAGATACCTCGGCTGTGACCTCCGGTCTCTGAGGAGCGGGGTCCCTGCAAGTTTTGCTTTCAAAAGTCTCTTGGGAGAAAACACGGGGCCCTGATTCTTAGAAGCGGCCCTCATCCCGACTGAATCATCTCTCAGCGGCTTGTTGACCCGCACCAAGCGGTTGGCCCTTCTGTCTGGTGTACCTTCAGCCTCCGGTGCGAGGCGGCGTTCGTCACGCTTTCAGCCCATCCATTTTACAGACGAGAAAACTGAGGCCGGAACTGGGCCTCTGGTCCCAGCTCTGCCATTAGCTAACTCTGGGATCCGAGTGGCTTCGCCAGCCGGGCCTCAGTTTTCCCATCTGTAAAGTGGAGGGGTTTAGGCCACACCTTCCTTTCAATCCTTCCTCTTCCCTCCCTCCAGAGTGAAGGGTGTGGAATTCTAAGGCCAAAGTCGCCCTGATCAAATGGTGTGGGTTAGTCAACAACCCAGCACTGAGGTCAGCCTCTGGAAGCAATTTAAGATGGCCTGGGGATCTGAGATTCCAAGCCCCCACAGGCAAGCAGAAGTGTTCCCTCCCACGCTGGGCCGCCTCCCTTCCTGAGCTGTTCTGCTCTGATTCTGTGGGTGAGGCAGCTGCGCTTTCTGCAGGGCTCCAGGGCCGAGCCCATAGCAGGTCCCAGACCAGGCAGGACGCCCCGTCAGTAATAACTGTCCCTAACCGTGCTGAGCTCGGGGCCAGGCACGAGCCAGCAGGAGCCGTCTCTTTCCTCCTCACAGCAGCCCTAGGTGAGGCACGCACACCTGTCACACCCGGCTCGCATCCACGGAAGCGGAGGCTCAGAGAGGCACCTTGCCAGGGTCAGGCAACAACAGGTGACCAAGCAGAGATCCAAATCCATGTGAGTGACTCCTTTTGACAGAGCCACTCCATTCATATCAACACCGGGTGATTGGATTATGTGTAATTTTCCTTCTTTTTTAATGTAAAACATTTTTCCATTATGAATACGGATTACTTGCATTTTAAAAGGGAGTAACCAATCAAAGCATTTACAGATAACATGAGGTGGTGTCTGAAATCTGATTTCAACTGATCTGGTTTTGAGAGGGGTATCAATAAAGCAAAATTCTCCATGAATTGACCATTCTTGAAGTAAGGTATTGGGTATGAGGTTCTTTTTACTGTTCTCTCCCATTGTGAACGTGTGTAGAAATGTCCATGATCAAAAATGTAATTTTTATCATTTAGCAAGTAATTAACTCAGGATAAATGCACTGGCATGGGAAAGGCCCTGCCCGTGGAGGCAGTGGGGTGTCGCCCCTGCCCCACAGCTGCAAGCACTTTGAGGTGGCCTGGAAAAGGCGTTCATTATGGCCTCCTGCTTCGGCTCGCCCTGGACCACAAGGGTTCTCTTTGCATCCAAGAAAACAATCTGCCCCCACCCTGCCGGCCAAGTGGAGACTGCATGTTAGGGCTCCTGAAGCCGTCCTGCGGTTTTATGACGGAATTTGTAACCACATGTGGTTCACGTTCATCCAGTCAGGAGATTTGGGGAATCTCTTATAAATGTTAACAGCAAAGGCACAGTGGCTGCCCACGTCCTGGGACACCCGGAAAATTGGGGAAGATGAGGCCTCTGACTTCCACATGACAGCCAAGTGTCCGGAGTGGCCCCTTCTCTGCAGGCCCTGAGGGTGCACACTGCTCCTGCCATCGCCCAGCATGCCCCGGGAGCTCCACTCGGCCTTCCAGACTCCCCTGGAACAAGGAGACCTCCCTCTTTACAGCCCTTCCCATCTACAACTGCTCCTTCCTCTCTACTGGCCTTCATTATATTGAGTTATAGTCATTCACTTACTCAACAATTATTGAGCACCAACTACACACACTGGGGTTGCAACATGTAGGAAGCAGACAGATGGCATAGACAGCACATACAGCACATAACAGACACGATCTCCATGCTCTAGGAGCTTCTGATTTCCTGGGGGAGAAAGGTGATAATCAACTATTAATACTGTTAATCATTTAATTATGATTCTGACAAATGCTTTAGAGAAGTGCAGGAGCTGTGAGGGCATATAAGGAAGAATGTGATCTGATGGGGTGGGGGCATGCAGAGGAGCCAAAGAGGTCTTCTTGGAGAGAAAAATGTCTAAACTGAGATCTGGAGATTTAATGCGTTCACTGGCCAAACAGGGAAAGGGGGTTATTCCAGACAGAGGAAACAGCATGTACAAAGGTCTGAGGGAGTATGGCTTGTTGAACGAAGTGAAGGAATACAGGGTGGACTGTGTAGTCTGAGGAGTATGAGGGGGAAGGAGATGGTAGAGAAGGAGCTGGTGGCAGATCATGAAGGAGCTTGAAGGCCAAGTTAAGGATGATGGAGTGCTCGTGAGGCAGTGTGTGTGTGTGTGAGAGTGTGTGTGTGTGTATGTGTGTGTGTGTGTGTGTTGATGTTATTCTTTTAAACCTAAAATGATCACTCTGGTGTCTGGTGGGCTGAGTGGATCAGCCCTGAGAGCAGGGCAAATGTGGATGCTGTAGGGCCTGGGCTAGTCCATACGGCACATTTGTGAGACTTAGGAGAAGGCACTCTTCCAGGAAGACACATTACCCTTAGGTAATGGAGCCTGGCCTGAATTTCAGCCCCCACTAACTCTGAGCCAGTACCCTTGTGCAGTGAACAACCTGTCCAACTGTACATAATGGACATGGATTCTGAGGAACGGAGAAATCAGAAGGCTGGCAAACATTTGCTGACAAATCTGCCTCCTCCACTTTAAGCATCTTGAATTCCGAGTTCTTAAGCACCGTATTCATGTTTATAACCCTCGTATACATAGGAGATGCTCTGAATGTTTGCAGAATGGATTATTCTTTGACTGCTTTTTTTTTCTTTAGACTTTCTGTCTTGTTCTTTTCTTCTGAATTCATATTGGCTTCCTTTTACTGCACACCTGCTAGGTGTCAGGAAGCACTGTGTTACACACTTTGCCTTTTTAGTCCCCCAAACGTCTTATCCTCTGTCCATTCAGCAGAGACTAGGCTGTGGTCACATGGCTAGGAAGGCAGGCCATGCTATGTGTGGATCTGTCAGGTCTGGGGGGCATGGTGTGGTGGCAGTGGGGGAGGCACACCTTCTGGTGAGGATTCTTGTGCCTGAATCTCTAAACTTGGAATCCTAGAATGTCAGAGCTGAGAGGGAGCACTGGGGGGCTCATTTTACAGGTGGGCAACCAAGGCCCAGAGAGGGACTCCAAGTCACTGAGTGGGTCAGAGCCAGAGCAGGATAGAACAGGTCTCTCAACAGGTCTGCAAGAAGTCGATGGATCTCGGGATGGAGATTAGAAGAGAAAGACCAAGGGGACTAGCAGCTCTGTGGGGACGGTACTAGTGCAGGACACGGGAGTCTCAGCGACCGCTGGAAGGGGAAGAGAAGGAAGAGAAAATAGGACTTCCTTAAGGCGTGGGCGGCCCTCTAAACTGGAATCCATTTGGATCCAGCCTGGCCATAGATTTTTCAGACACAAGTGGAATTTCTTGTTCTGGGCCTGGTCAGTCTGGAGGCCTCGGGCCAACAGCCAGCACAGCCTTCACGGACAGCAAGCCGGGGCCGGCCGGCTCTGAGGGCACGGGGCGAGGTCAGAGAGCGGGGCTGGTGCTCCTTCGCAGGGGCCTCCACCTGGGGACCCTCCGTGGCCTCCCTCCAGTTCTCTGCCGTGCCTGCTCAGGGTTTTCCTGGCTCTGGGTCTGCCTCACAGCTCCTCTCATGTCACCCTGCCTTGGGTTCCACTAGCTTGGCCTGGGGCTGGAAAATCCCTCAGAGCCCCGGGCAGCCCGTGACCAGAGAGGCAGGAAACTGTGACAGCCGAGGCACGCAGGGCGTGGGGTTTATTCTCGGTGTGTGGTTGGGAGGGTGGGGCTGAGTGGGGGTGGAGTGGGATGGGATAGTCAGGAGAGCACAGGAAAAGAAGGAACCCTTCAGAGAATTCTAGACTGGTTTTCTTTCCGCGAGGGGAGCCTTTGCTTCCGGCCTCTAGCAAGGTCTCCCTGCCTTGGGTTGCCATGGAGCCCCTTGGGGACATCTCAGGATCCTGGGTCCAGCCCCTCAATTCAGGAACCCCAACCTATGAAGTTTAGTAATAGTGGCAATGATAGTCATATAAGTAATAGTTGTCAATCAAGCACTTTCTAGTTGCCAGATCGTATGTACCTAGTACGCTGCCTGGCACACGGAAAGCCTTCAATAAATGGCAGCCTGATTTTAACCCACACAGTCACCTTAAAGAGGTATTAATCCCATTTTACAGATGGGGAAACTGAGGCTCAAAGAGCATACGTTGTCTTCCCAGTGTCATACAGACACTGTATGACATTTGTTCACTGACTCAACAAATATTTATCGAGTCCGTGCCTCGATGACAGGCATGGAGCCTAGATGACAGGGATGGAGCCCTGAGCGTGGTCCCTGCTCTCAAGTTTAGTTGGGTCTGTTCTAGTGAAGAGTGTCCAACAGCGAACAAATAAGCAAATCAACGAGGAAGGTGATCTCAGGTCGGGATAGGAAGCAAGCAGGGCGAGGAGACAGGCAGTGGGGTGAGTGTGGTGGTGTCTGGGGATGATAAGGGAAGGCTCTTTTTCAGAGGTGACATTTGAGGTTAGGGCTGGATGGGTGAGAAAGAGCCTGGGAAAGTTTGTTCCCAGCAGGACCAGCAGCTAGAGGAAAGGCCCTGGGGTGGAATGAACGTGGTGGGTTTCCAGGAAGTCCACGGAGGGACTGAGGTGAGCAGGGAGGAGCATGGGAGGAGGAAGAAGGTTGGGACAGCAAGTGGGCCTGGGTCCAGCGTCTGGACCACAGGGAGGGGACGGGGTTGGCGGGGGCTGTCAGTGGCAGAGGCTGGAATCCATGAATTCAGGCTTCCATGGTCGGCCCAGACTCTGCCCCTGTGGCCAGGGTCTCAGTCCTGACTCTGAGCTGGGCTTGGGCAGGGGGGACTCCTCCAGCTCCCTGCTGGCCACGGCCCCCTCCTCTCGCAATGTGTCTTAGGACAGGCAGAGCCACTCCTGTTTCCCAGCTCAGGAGCCCGTCAGGCCTGTGGGTGCCCCACCGGGCAACCCGAGCAAAACCCCAAGTGACTGGACAATCAGCCCTAAGGAGGGAGCCATCCAGACCCAGGGCTCTGCCTTCCCAGCTCCCCCGAGGCCTCTGGACCATTCCCGCACAGTAGAGTCATCATCGGCCCGACCTGGGTTCAAATCCTACCCCCACCTGTGAAATGGGCTAATCCCCGTCCGCTGTCAGGGCTGTGGGGGACCATTAAACACGAGAGAAGTAACAGCAGCAAACATGAAAAGCCTGCTCTGGGCCAAGCGTGTGCGAATTCCCTTATGTGCATTAACTCACTTAAACCTCACATTGACAACATGCGACAGGCATTCTTACCAGAGTCAGCTTCATGGGCATGCGGCCCCTGCAGTCACGCAGGGCCACTCTGCTTCGAACGGCCCTATGCTTGGTTTTATACTCAGCCATTGCCATCTTGAAATTCTTGCTTTTTCAACGCAGGCCCCGCATTTTCATTTTGCACTGGGCCCTGCAAATTAGGCAGCTGGTCCTGATTACATATTCGTTCATATATTCGAGAGAGATTTATTGAGCCAGGCATGGTTTAAGGCCCTGGGGAGACAGGAGTGAACAAAACAGAATTCCCACCCTCACGGATTTTACTTTGCATCACATGGCAGATGAGAGGACTGAGGTTCAGAGAAGGTAAGTTGCCTGCCCAAGGTCACACAGTGAATAAGGGGTGCCCACATTCCAACTCAGAGTTCTTAACACGATATCATCTCCCCTTCAGCATAAGGCTGGAAAGTATTTAAACAGGATGCCAGGCAAAGAGATAGCCAATGTCTATGTGTTAGTAAATTTAAATGTGTTACTGCATTTAATGTGTTAAGTCATTTAATTACAACAGTCCCATTTTCGAGACGAGGAAGTGGAGGCTCAGAGAGGTTAGTTAATTTGCCCAGAGTCACACCGCTGGTAGGAAGCAGAGCTGAGATTAGGAACCCAAGTAGATCAGCTCAGAGACACGCTCCTCGCCACTCCAGCACGTTGCCGCTCAAAGTGCTCATTCAGAAAATGGTGACTCTTAGGGTTATTTTAATCACCGTCATTTTCGTTGTTGTCTCCGGAGCCCCCAGGCACAAGACGTGACCCACATCTCTCTGTTCGGAATGGAAGGACTAATGAGTGAGTGAGCAGATTCATTCAGCGCCTGCCGTGACATCCACAGCTGCCTGCCCCCCCAACCCCCCAGTCTGACGTGACTTATCACCAGGGCCCTGTCGCTCAGCGTCTCTGTCTCACCTGGAGCCCGTGATGAAATCTCTCAGCATCAGGATGTAGAAAACAGGGTCGAGTCTTCCAGTAAACAGGCCGGGGCCTGAAGGGAGGGGTGGCGTGGGGAGGAGCGGTTCACAGCGATGGTTATCACCGAGTAAACCTTCCTTTTCCTCCCTGCGTGATGACAGGGCTCGTCACAGAGGTTCCCTTCCCAGAAGGCTGTTGCTGCTTAGAGGGTCTCGTCTCCCGTGCTCGGGAGGACCGCATCAGTCCCTCAGGCCTTAAGCACTGGTGGTACCTAGGGCTCCGGAAGAGACCCCAGCCCAGGATAGCACTTCCCGTTATTCTCACTGATGTCTGACACCCCTGTCATTCATTTGTTATTCAACCAATAGTTATTGAGTGCCTCCTGCATGTCAGGAACTCTTCTGGGAGCTGGGGATACAGCAGAGAACAGAACAGACGAAATCCCTGCCCTCAGGGAGCTTATATTCTAGTCCAAGATACTTCCACCGGGAATTCTTTCGACTGGATGGCAGACATTAGGAATTTTACCTTGGCAGGCCCTGGATATTTTTTCACTCTTCTAAATATTATTGAGTTTTGTGTAGGACACAGTTAAGGCACTTTTTAATTATTTCAGGTGGGAGAGTAAACCTGGCCTGTTACTCCATTTTGGCCAGAATCAGTAGTTCCCTTCCACTGGTTTTTCCTTATGAGAAAGCCTCTAGGCCTGGGAGAGGCAAGACTTGAAAGGTCATCAGTTATTTATGCCTTCGTGTGGAGGAGTTTATAAGAGTCTTTCTGAAGCATTGTGGTAATAGGAAATGAGGAACTGGAAGACACTAAAGCAGAATGTAGGACTTTTAGAAGATAAATCCAAAAATGCTCACATAGCCACTATTTCACTGGAATTCATCACCATCTTGCAAATCTACTAGCAAGGCAAATGCTGCTGTTCCCATTTTATAGATGAGGAAAGTAAAGCTTGATGAGCTTAAATGACTGGCTTAACGTCCCACAGCGAGTCAAGAACCAGAGCTACTGACGTCTATCCTAGAGCTCCTCCTAATACACTTTGAGTCAGGGATCACCATCCAGGGAGGGAGGGCAAAGGGCATCTATGATCCCCAACACTGTGCTGACTTGGTTATTTCACACACCGCTGGCCTTGCCTCTTCGGCTTCTGTCTGGTCTGAGAAAAACCTTTGGCTTCCCGGGGGTGCAAGTCAGGACAGCTCAGGCCACTGAGCAGCAGCTCCCAGGTAGGAGACAAAACGAGCAATCTGAAGAGAACGTCACTTTCCCCAGGGCAGGGACCACATGCATCCGTCTGGGTTACCCCTGGGGCCCCAGCACCTAGAACAACTCCTGGGCCCTAGCAATTTTCCAGGGATCTTTGTTGAACAAGACAACACGGAGGAATGGATTTGGGGCTTAAAGTGACTGTGAGGAACGCCTGCCTCGGTTCTTCGTCTGTAACACAGAGACAATCATCTCTGCCTTTTCATGGTGTTTTGATTTCAGTGATAGAATGTACAGTCCACGGGGCAGGGGTTTTGTCTGCTCGATTTATGTCCGGCTGTGTCCCCAGCCGCTCAGACCATGCCTGTCACACAGTAGGTGCTTAAGAAATATTTGCAGGGTGAACGGACGAGAGTAAAACACCTGGGTGTCAGTGAAGGTTTGTGCCCAATAGCACCCCGCAGAGCGCGGTGGTTAGGAGCAAGGGGTCTGAAGTCAGACCTGAGTTTGACTCCTATCTCTGCCACTTATTAGCTGTGTGACCTTGAAAGAGTCTCCGAGCCTCGGTTTCCCTGGTGCATATGAGGAGAGTCATCGTCTCTACATCAGGGTGTCCTGAGGATTAAGTGAGGTCATGCACACAAAGAGCTTAGTATAGTTCCAGGAACCCAGAAAATGCTCCAAAGTTATTAAAGTTCTCATATGCCTAAGAGCGAGGGTGCATTTTGTAAGGGCCATCTTGCTCCAAAAGGACTTTTACCCCTGGGACGCCCCTCAAAGACCCCAGAGGTTGTTCTCCTGAAAGATGAGGCTACATGGAAAATAAATTCCTACCAAACCTCCTGTCGGCCACTCAGTGCCCTGGATCCTGCTGCGGCTGGAGTCCCTGTGGGGCGCCAGGCTCTGCTCGGCCACCCTGGTCTTCCACAGCCCTGTGAAGCTGGGGTCTGTCTTTTCTCGTCTCGTGGTTGCCCGGGCCTCCAGGCCAACAAGCAGCCCGTCCCCACACCAGGGTGAAGCACATGCTCGGCGATCTTCAGTGGAGATAGTGGGTGAAATCTAGTCCTCCAGCAAAGGCAGCCAGCAGACAGTGACCGTCCCCGGCACTGCCATCCCCACTGAGGCCCGTCCACCCTCATGAGGGGTCTGGTCCAGGTCTGGGGCTCGGCTGACTCACAGGTTGGAGTTCTGGGTCTTTCTGGCCTCAACTCTTTGGACCTATGGACACCATAAGTATATGTCAGTTTTTGCCTTAGAAACTTTGGCCGTTGTCAAGGGAAGATTCTGTGGCTTTGAAAAGAATGACGAATGAGGCTGATCTTCCTGTGGACCGTGAGGGCGCAAGTACAGAAGCGTGGTGAGATAGGCCTCTGACGCCGGGAGGGTGGGAAGACCAGAAGATAAAGTAGGTAGGGGGCAGGCCACAGAGAAAGCTCTCAATTCATGAAGCAGTTATGATGTTGACTTGACAATAAGGAGACTCCACACCTAAGTGTCCATATCTTTCTCTCGACATTGAAAATTCCTACCCAAGTTTAGGCTCATTCACATCCCACTTCTTTGGAGAATTTTCTGGAGCTTAAATTTCTCCGAGCCTCACTACTCCATGGCTCTCCTCCCCATCTGCTCCTCTCCAGTGCAAGCTTTCCTTAAACACATGTGTACATGTGTGTCTGTAGCTAGCTAGTGTGCTTTCATTTGTTCATTCATTCATTCAAAAATAGGCAGTATAGTCCAATGGTTAGGAGTGCATGCGGAGCTGGACGGCCAGAGGTTGCTCTGACACTTCCTAGCTGTGTGAGCTCGGGTAAGTTACCCACTTACTCTCTCTGCTTCAGCCCTTTCATCTCTAAAATGGGCATACTTGTACCAACCTCCCAAGGCTGGGTGACGGTTAGCTAAACGAATACCCACAAAGCATTTACAGCAGTTCCTGGCACATAGTAAGTACTCAATAACTGAGACACTGTTCTTATTCTTTTCCGGCAAACATTTATTGAGCATCTAATTTATGCCCAATACTGTGTGTATAACTATTACTGGGCTTATAGAGATACAAGATATAAAGATAATGCCTGCCTTCCTGAACTCACACTTCAGAGTCCTCATCAACCTTTGGTCATTTCCCTTCTTTATCTACAGGAAAATGTTTACTGATGAATTCATGAAAGAGGGATGTTGATTCCTCTCTGATCAGAGCTTGAACTGCCCGGGGTTACTTCTGTTTTGTGTGTACCATCTTAGGAAGTGGAGGCTCTACCACGTACACATGAGGATATTTCTCCTCCCCGAGCCTCGGTTTCCTCAGCTGTAAGATGGGGGGCGGGGAGGAGGTAGATTCTGCCTTGTAGGGTTTGCAGAGCAAAACACATGAGGCAAAGTCATGGAGGCACTGAGGAGCCTCAGACGCTCGCAGAGTCTAAAGAGTGAGGAGGGCCTCCCTGACTCCACTGAGGCCTTCCTAAGAGGCAGGGACAGCCCCTTGGTCCTGACACAATAGCACACCATGGCCGAGTGCAGGGTCTCCATCCCCTCTTTAACACACAGTTTCTACGGTGGACCCCTGCAGGAGTCAGAACCCTCACCATCGCAGGTGACAGAAACTCCTCTCCAACAGCCTAGGCAAAAAGGAGAAACGTGGGGTAACTCGTGTAAGCACAGGAAAAGCCAGGCCTCAGGACAGCTGAGGGGGGCTCTCTCTCGCCTGCTCTGTCTGTCTGTCTCTCTGTCTTTCTGTCTCTCCCATTTTGTCTCTGCCTGTCAGCTCCATGCCCTCCAACCAGCTCCCTCTGTGTAACAGGAAACAAGGCCACCAGGAGCATCCTGTTTCCTCAGAGAGAAACTGAATTTTATTCCCTAGATCCAAGCCAAAAAAAGACCAGGGAAACATTCTGGCCTGGCTTGGGTCATGTATTTACTGCCTGGATCAATCGGCTATGGGGTGGGGGCAGCCAGTGGTGATGAACTTGTGCAGCATACGCCGGCCACTAGGGGGCCCTCTCAGGTATCAGGGCCCCGGTGGGGGAACGCCCAGTTCAGCCCTTGAGAACGTCTGACCCTATCCTCTTACCACACTTAGCTCTTTCGTTGTGTCATTTGAATGAATGTCATTTCCCCAAGCAGACCATAAGCTCCCTAAGAACAAAAATGATGTCAGATACTATTTTCCTTCTCTCTTCCCTCTCACTCTGCCCATCACACACAGGACGGCAACATCAAGCACACTGCTGGTCACATGGTCATGGAATGTCCCAGATAAGGGAAGAGATGGCAGAACTAAGGAACAGAGACAGAAAGCGATTTGCCCAAGGTCACACAGCTCAAACTAGACTCCAAGTCACCTGCCCTGCGTTCTCTGATGGCCTCCCCTCTCCCTTAGGGTTAGAGGCTCCAGTGCTCATCCTCACAAGGAAACCTCTGCCGAGCCCAGTCACTTCCTACCTCCCCAGGCATTTCTCAAACATTCTATGCCTCTTCAAGGTGGTTGTTATTTTTATTGTTATATTTATAGTCGCCTGAGGCGCCCACACTGATCCACTTCCCTCTCATTAGAGATAAAGGAATTCTGACTCTGCATTCCAGCCAGGGTGGCCGTCTTTCTCACATCTGCCTCACCCCCCCTCACCATCGGGGCTTTTGCGGGTGCAGTTTCCTCTGCCTGCATTCGTCTGCTAGGATGGCTGGAACAAGGAGCCACAGACTGGGTGACAAACAACAGACATTTATGGTCTCAAGTTCTGGAGGCTGGAAGTCTGAGATCAAGGTGTTGAGAGTTGGTTCCTTCTGAGGCCGGGAGGGAGACTGTTCCAGGTCTTTCCCCAGCTTCTGGTGGTTTGCTGCAAACTGTGGCATTCCTTGGCTCACAGTTGCATCACTCTATCTCTGCCTTCATCTTCCCACGGCACCCTCCCTGTGTGCGTGTCTGTCTCTGTGTCCAAATTTCCCCTTTTTATAAGGACAACAGTCATACTGGAGGAGGGCCCACCCTGATGACCTCGTGTTAACTTGATTACCTCAGTAAAGACCCAATTTCCAAATAAGGTTGCATTCTGAGAATTCCAACATCTTTTTGGGGTGACACAATTCAACCCATAACGAACACCATTCTCACTCCCTCCCCACCCCAACCAGACAACTCCTCCTTATCCATCCTGTCCCAGGCAAGCCTTCTCTGAACCCCAGACCACACCAGGCCCTGTTGTCTGCCCTCATGTCCTCTTCCTTCATATTCGTTGAGGGTTGTTGTATCCATTTGTGTAATTATCTGGTCAGTACCTGTGTCCCCCTCAGACTCTCTGTATCATGAGAACAAGAGCATGACTGTTCTGCGCACCACTGCAGCCCCAAAGCCCAGTCCTTGGGCTATTAATAAAGCATATCAATAAATGTCTGCAGCCTGAATGAATGAACTATTGAGAGATTAATCTTTGCTAATCACAAAAATGCAGAGGAGCTTCTAAGCAAGGGCCTCAGAGGCAGAGAGGAAGAATTTGCTCCGTGATCCACCAAGGGCCAAACCCCCACCCTCACACACCCTCACCACCCTTTGACTAATGGTCATCTCCTGTCACCCAGTCACCCTGGGAGAATCCGTCTCACATAGCCATGCAGGGAAGGCTTCACGAACCTCAGGGAGGCTGGGGGTGAGTCAGAGGGACGGTAAAGTGAACAGCTCTGAAACCAGACCCCTGGCATTGGGCTGAGGGGGGCAGGTTCACGGAAGGTAACGGCGCTCACTTTAAAATTCATAGGGCCCGAGGGAGCATCATCTTTCAGGAAAGCACTCTAGTTGGTAAGGGGCCAGATGTGCCCCAAGCTCCGGGTACCCAAGGTTGCTGTGCCAGCACAGCCTATGAAAGGTGACAGGGTGGACCATGCTGGACACACCCTCCTCCAGTGCCATTCTGGGCTCACCTGTGTAGAGGATGCAGATTGAACCTTTGTGGCCTCACTGTTCCTTGTGTGGGTGAGGAGATGAGGCGGACACATCGAGGGACCTTCGTGTGGCTCACCCGAAGCAATTCAACCTGCCCCCCTCCAAAGGAATTCCAGCCCTCGTGCTTCCCAGGACCCCTCGGAAACACCTCTTGGGCAGCAGCATCCCAAAGGGAAAAATGAAGGCCTCCCAGAACCCAGCCCAGGGTGAGGGCCGAGCTGGAAAAAGTGACTTACAGGCCAGTCACCACGTTCTTCCCCAGTGAAAGGCTGACTCATTGCAACAGGCCTGGGCTGGCTCGGACTCGAGCTGGTGGCTTGGAACATGCCTGGACAGTGAGCGCCTTGTCTGAAAGGCTGGTCCGTGAGAAGCCACGGGTCAGGGCAGCCAAGGCCGCTGCCCTGGGAAATGCCAGCACGCAGCCGCGGGAGCCCCGAGGGAAGCAGGGCGCGGGGTGCCCCTCTTCTCCCTTCCCCTCAGACTCTCGGGGGCCTGGCATAGCGCGCACAGGGTGAGGTCTGGCGAGGCCCTGAGCCCTGGAGGAGTTAAGCCCTAATGCCGCGAGGTATGAATGTTGTCGTGCTCCCTCCCCATAGGAAATGCAAATGGGAAACAGCCTAAACTTAAATAAATGTAGAGAAACTCAATAAGGTCTTGATTTTCTTCATGAGATTATCTCAATGCTTTCCTTTGAAATATCAAAAAGAAATTATTTTCCAATTTGGGGGGAGGTGGGTGAGAGCTGGGGCTGCTGTCTCAGTGCCCTAAGCACACATTCAGTCTGCCTGTGGGGTAATTCAGCACCGTGCACAGTGCCGACCGTCCGTGACAGACCCCAGACCCTCTTCCCTCCTCACGCCACTGTCCACCTTGACACCCAGGGCTCTTTGGCAAGGACTTTTGAGTCATATGTTGGTCTACATCCTGAGTGTGCCATCTGCTTGCCGTGTGACCTTGGGTAAGTCACTTGATCTCACTGAGTCTCAACTTCTGACAAGTAAAATGGAAATTACACAAGATAATGTATGCATAGTTCCCAGTACAGTACTTAGCACAGAGTCTGGTATGTATACTAGATCTCTTCCAGCTTCTCCTTTTATCCCCTACAAAGCTGGTTTCAGGAAAGAATGTCATCAGTCATTTACACTTTAGTGTGAACAAGCTCCTGTAAGTGTCATTCCTTTTTTTCATTTCAACTTATTCAACAATGCTTGTGCACCAGCCATGTCCCTGATTTGAGCTAGACACTACATACTCTACATACAGATTTTTCTTTTCATCCTCCCAGCAATCTCTACAAGATCACTACTATCCCCATTTGGTGGTGGAAGAAACAGACTCAGAGAGGTGAAAGGACTTTCCCAAGGTCACAGAGCAGAGCCTATATCCACTTGTTCATTCAGGAAACATGGGCTGAATTTCTGCTCTGTCTCAGAGCAGCGAATGAGTCAGTCCCCCTCTTTAAGACCCTCGTGGACTCCGGAGTATATTTGCACCTTTTTGTCATTGCTCTAATTGTTAAAATCTCTGTTAAAAGCTGCCACGTGTGGCCGGGAGAGCCTTCCCCTTCCTTCCAGTTGCCCGCTGGAGGGAGTCACCTTCTCCCCGGTGTGCAGGACCGGCCCTGCCTACGGCTGAGCTGACGAACCCAAGAAGCCTCCTGCCTTTTCCTTCCACGTCGTCTCCTGAGGCTCTGCTGAGCGCAGATTTCCAAAACTACCTCAGAATTACATTCTTGTCCTTTTTTTGCACTTCATGATATAATATTTATTATAGAAACAACACATGTTCATTGTAAACAAAAAAAAAAAAAGAAAATATAGACAAGCAAAAATTCCCAAAGTAACAATAATTCTAAGTCCTACTAAGATGGTTAAAATTGTGTGGTATTGTCTGCCAGACCTTTCTCCTATGCAAATATAATACAATTAATAATGATAACAATAATAATGATAACACTAATTTTAGCTAACCCTGACCTGGAGCTTCCTCTGTGCCAGATACTGTTCTAAGCATCTCAGACATTTTAATTCATTTAACCCTCACAACAACTCGGTGAGCTCATTATTATTGCCCTCATTTTAAAGGTGCAGCAATTGAGGCAGAGAGAGGACATTTACAAGTATACATGTTATTCTCTATTTTTAAAATGAGATCATTCTGAACATACTGTTTTGTGACCTACTTCTTCCCTCTTAACAATAAATAAGTAATAAGTATACTTATTTATAATAAATATATAATATAATTAAATATATTAGAAATAAAATTGTTATAAATATATAATAAATATAATAATAGATACCCAGCATACTTTTTTGTCTTCAGTCTTCCAGCATTTACACATGCCATTTACTCAACCAGTCTCCTGTAGGCCATTTTTCTGATTTTCAATGTTTTTAATATAAATGACACAGAGATGTCCATCCTTGTAGCTTAATCTTTGAAACCCTGATTAATAACTCCCTCGGGATAACTTCTGGAAGTGGAATCACTTGGTCTCAAAAGACACATGTTCCAAGGGTTTTGATTCTCTTGCAAACTGCCTCCCAGACAGGCACCTCTCCCGGGTTGCTAGGCGAATGTGAGCCATCACAGCCCCAGGGAGGACGGGTTTTGGTGGTACCCGTCAGAATGACAGATGCTCATGCTACTGACCCAGCAATCCTACTTCTGGGAGTTTATCCCACAAATATTGTTACACATGTGCAAAATGACATATGTTTAAAATTAGTTGTTGCAGCAGTGTTGGTAATAGCAAAAGATCAGAAATAACCCAAACGTCCATCATAGGGAACTAGTCACACAAATGATAGTAGATCTATACGATGAAATACTATGCAGTTGTAAAAAATAATTAAAAGCCTTCCTGGGTATTCATGAGGAAAGCTCCCCAAGATATAGTAAGTTAAAAATAAGTGCAGAATGGTATAAATACCATGCTATTTTTGTATGAAAAAAGAAGGCAAATGATAGCCCACATTCACATGTGCATGTATAACCATAAATAAGCTCTAAAATAAGTTAAAAATAAGTGTCTACCTGCCTACTTGTGGGTGACTTTGGTGGGGATGAAAGGGGATGGATCAGGATAGGGGAGCGATTTTTTTCACTGATCACTTTTTATGGTTTTAGATTTTGCAACCATTCTGTGCTTCTATTCAGAAAATTAATCTTAAAAAATTGCCTTCCAGGTATTGATGAATTTTTTTAGGTGTGATAATGCTATTGTAGTAATTTTTGTAGAATACTTACCTTTTAGAGACATATATTGGAATATTTACAAATAAAATTATATGATGTCCAGATTTGTTTCAAAATAACATAGGAGCAGGGGAAGCAGTGGGTGTATATATCACAGGTGAAACTGACCGGGCATGAACTGATGACTTAAAGCTGAGAGATTTATACATAGAGGGTTCATTATGCTATTCTGTCTACTTTTTAAAAAATAATTTATTGAGTTGAAATTCACATCAAATTCACCATTTTAAAGTGAACAATTCAGTGGCACTTAGTATATTCACAATACTGGGGAACCACCACCTCTATCTCATTCCAAAATATTTCCATCACTTTAAATTAAAACCCCTGGACCCATTCAGCAATTTTCCCTCATTTTTTCCTTCCTCCAGGCCCTGGCAACCACCAGTCTGTGTTCTATCACTATGGATTTATCTATTCTGAATATTTCATATAAATGGAATCATACAATATGGAACTTTTAGTGTCTGATTTCTTTTACTGAACATAATGTTTTCGAGGTTCATCCATGCTGTAGTATATATCAGTACTTCATTTCTTTTTAGTCTACTGTATATATATATGTATATATATATACACACACACCACATTTTGTTTATCCTTTCATTTGTTGATGAACATTTGGGCTGTTTCCACCTTTTGGCTATGGCAGATAGTGCTGTTATGAGCGGCATGGACACTGTACTTGGAGTACCTGTTTTCAACTCTTTGGGGTATATACCTAGGAATGGAATTGCAGGGTTATATGGTAATTTTTTTTTTTTTTCTTTAAGAGAAGAAAGGAGAGAAGGGGTGGGTGGGGTGGGGGCCAGGAAGGAGAGAAAGAGAGCCTTTTTTTTTTGAGGAAGATTGGCCCTGAGCTAACATCTTCCTCCTTTTTTTTGCCAATCTTCCTCCTTTTTTCCTTTTTTGTCCCCAAAGTCCCAGTAGATAGTTGTATGTCATAGTTGTACATCCTTCTAGTTGCTTTATGTGGGCTGCTGCTGTGGGGCAGCGTGGCTTGATAAGCGGTGAGTAGGTCTGCACCCAGGAGCTGAACTGGCGAACCCCAGGCCGCCAATGCAGAGTGCGCGAACTTAACCGCCACGCCACCGGGCCGGCCCCAAGGTAATTCTATGCTTAATTTTTTGAGGAACCACCAAACTGTTTTCCACAGCGGCTGAACCATTTTACATCCCCGCTAGCAATGTACGAAGGTTCCAATTTCTCCTCGACAACACTTGTTATTTTCCGTTTTGTTTTTTCTTTATTACAGCCATCCTAGTGGGTGTGAAGTGGTATCTCGTTGTGGTTTTGATTTGCATTTCCCTGATGACTAACGTCGCTGAGCATCTTTTCATGTGCTTCCTGGCCATTTGTGTATCTTCTTTGGAGAAAGGTCTATTCAAGTTCTCTGTCCATTTTTAAATTGGGTGGTTCTTCTTCTTGTTGTGTCTGCCTACACTTGTACATGTTTTAAATTCTCCATAGTAAAAACAGATACAAAAATATCAGATATTTCCTTAAAAACTTTAAGAAACACTTACACATCTTTTTTATTTTTTTCTGGAAAGGGAGCAGTCTTCCCTCCTTCCCCGCCCCCCTTGAATTCCCCAGAGACCCCTGAATAATCCCTACCTCCATATACCATCATAATTCGGTTTCAAAAAAAAAGTGCTCTTCAAACAAATAAATAAGCACACGTTTCTTCCCTTTCACCCTCTTGAAGGTCGGTGGAGGGTAGGAAAGCATGGACTTACAGTAGCAGAGGCTGGCTGTCCCCATCACTTTGGCCACAGCCTGGGGCTGACCCCCTTCCTAGTGCCTAGTGATTCATTCCCTGACGTCCCCCCTCAGTGTCTTTGCTACAGATTCCTCCGGGAAGGGAGGGCCCCATCTATAGTGGAAGAAACCTTCTGGGCCCCAGTCCAGCCGCATCACAAGACTGGATGGCCCGGCTGCGAGACAAGCATGTCAGTGGGTTCCGCAGCCAATGGGAGAGGCTTCGCCAGTCTCATGTTCGGCTGTGGCAGTCGGGCCAAACAGATGGCTCGGGGTAAACAGGGGGGTGGTGCTGGGTGGGGGGTGACTGTGAGTGGCCTCGGTCTCCCACTGGATCCCAGAGAAAGAGATGGGTGAGGTCAAGGCCGTGGCTGAGGAAGGGGCTGTAGTTTGGTACCTTCCAAACACGTTCGTGATGTTTTCTAGCGATGGAACTCTTGTTCACACAGGCCATCCCGACATATAAGACAGAGGAAGAGGAAGCTGCTCCAGCTGGAGGGGGTGAGACGCCCAGAGCCTTCCCTCCCTCCACGCGGCGTGGCACCTCGGGGAATCCTGGTCTTGGGAGAACCCGCCGGTCGCCTTAACACAGAGTCTTTATGTGAAACCACTCGGGAGCTCGACACATTCCGTCTCTGAGCTCGCGGCGGGCTCCAGAGGCCCGAGGAGAAGGCGGGCAGCGCGTCAAGCTCCAACCTGAGATACTGGCCCATTCCACAGAGCCAAGCGGCCCCTTGCTTGCCCCCACCAGCGGAGTACTGCGGAGACCGCCGAAGGCTGGCGGGATGGGCCAGGGTGTGGGAGGGCTGAAGGCCCCCGACAGGGACAGGAGCTGCAGTGGCCTGGTCCCCCAGCTCGCCCAGGTTCCCTTCCAGCGAGGGAGCTTGGACTTCAACCTCGGCCTCCCCCGCCCCACCCCAGATCAGACCCCTATGTTGCTAGGCCCCAGGCCCTCTAGCCCCACCTCCCCTCACTTTAAGAGAAAAGGAACGCCCCCACCTCACCCCCGCACACCTTGATGGAGAACTTCCTGAAACCCAGATTCTGGTTCTCAGCACGGTCAACCTATAGGCCCCCCATGTGCCCCGGTAGTCAGGCGAAGTTAGCCCTTAAACGAGGGAAGGGGCCCATTGTGGCCGCGGGACGGTACCGGGGCACCTGTAAGGAAGCAGGTAAGCAGTTGGGCAGATCCAGTCACGTGCCGCACGACAGGGTTTCTGTCAGGGACGGACCGCGCGGATGACGGTGCTCCCATGAGCTGAGGACCGTGCAGCCTAGGCGTGCAGTAGGCTGGACCATCAGGTTGTGTAAGTACGCTCCGACGTTCACACGACGGATTTCTCAGAACCTATCCCCACGGAAAAGCGCCGCAGGCCTGTAACTTGACGCTGAGCTTCAGGTATCTCCTCCGAGCACCGGGGCTCACGGTGACCGCTCCACGGGCTGCTCTGAGGATTAAATGAGATAATGCGTGTCCAAACCCAGCACCACAGCAGCTCAGTTTAGAAGCAGTTTCATACCAGAGAAAGGCTCTGTCCTTGATATGCTGTGTCACCTCAGATGAGGCATTTCCTCTCTCTGAGCTCCAGTTTCCTCATCTGTAAAATGGGCATATTTACCCTTCACAGTTGCTATAGGAAGTAGAGATAATTCACACAAAGTGGTTAATATAGTGCCTGGCATAGGGAAAGTACTCAAAATATGGTAGTAATGATTACCAATTACTAATTATTGCAATGATTACTACTTTTACTACTACTATTATTACTATATGTACTATTATTTAATGAGAAGGGCAGTGTGGTTTTGTAGTTAAGCACGTAGACTCTGGAGCCAAATTGCCTAGGCTTAAATTCCAATTCACCTCTGGAGCTGTGTGACTTTATGCAACTCACTTAACCTCTCTGTGCCCCCATTTTGGTAATCATATAAGGGGGATAATAATTATACCTACTTCATGGAGTTGCTGTGAAAATTAAGTTATTGTATGTGGAGTGCTTTGAAGACTATCTGGCAAATAGTAAGTGCTACAAACGTGTTTGCTGTTAGCAGTAGTAGTATTTGTAAATTACCATTATTGACAAACAGACGCTGAAAGCCTTCACCCTTGGATCCGATTAAGGAGAGTCACAATCGAACAATTAATTCACCATCCCACTAATGGTTTAGTGACTCGGAAGCTGTGTGACCTTAGACAAGTTACCTTCCTTCTCTGAGCCTGCTTTTGTTTATCTACAAAATGTGAATTATAATAGTACCCATAATGGTTCTTTTAGGTTGTTAGGCTTCATTAATGAGCGATGACCCGTGGGAAGCTTCTAGCTTCTAGTTAATTAGGCTCCTGTCCCAATGCCCTGTCTAAATCCAGCTCTCTGCCCCACCCAGCCCTCCCTCCCATCCCTGCGGGAGAGCGCTCGGATTCCCTCCTGCTGGGCGCGGGGGTGGGGGTGGGGGGACTGCCCGGCGCCCGCTGCCAGGCCCTATTCTGGGGGCCGAGCGAGCCCGTGGCCTTGCCAAGCTTCCCCGGGGATCAAGTTTCTGCTGACGCGGTGCCAGGCACGTCTGCTTCCAGGAACCGGCAGCCGCATTTAGCCGCGGGCCGCACATGAAAGGGTTGCAGTCGGAAACGTGACGTTGTGTCAACAGGCGAGGCAGGTCAGCGCTGGGTGAGACCATCCCGGCAGGCCCGGAGGATCACGCCCTGTCTGAAGGCGGCCAGATCCCCAGCCTCCGCTCCCCTGCCTCCTGCCACCTCTCCTCGTCCCCGAAGCCAGCGCGTCCCCCCCGCGCGCTCACACACCCCTTTTTAAACAGAGCTCCTCTTTGTGCGGAACCGGCGCAAGACTGGGGTGCGAGGCCCTCCCCGCCCCTCCCTCTGAGCCACTTGGAGCCTGCCGCAGCTGGGCCCGCAGGAAGGTCAAGGGCAAACGAGAAGCAGGAAAGGAGGCAGAGGGACCGCTGCCACTCTCAGGGGCGCCTGAGAGGGGCCGGCTCCAGGAGGGGGATTCTGGGTTGACTATGTGTTGAACCCTCAAAACTTTTTTTAGTTCAGGTTGCTCCAACCACTTCCTCCTGTCCCCACAGCTACTCCCTGAGTCATGGCCCAGGAGACAGAGAGGGGCATGCAAAAAGAGCTGCCTCTTGATGTCAGCCCCGAGTTCAGCCCCAGGATAAACTTGACTTGTTTTAAGTTTTTACCAGAAAAGTCTAGCCAGAAAAGCCTAGCGTTTCATGGAGGAATTTGGAGTCTTATCAGGCAGGAGACCTGGCCCTGACAGAATTTGCCATCTGCTGTCGTAGGACAGGCAAGAAGGCTCAGAATCTTATTTTCCTTGGTCCAAAACAGGGTGGGAGGGGGAGAGGACAGACCACCGGTTCGTCGATGCCAGGCCTCCTGATTCCAGCCGCAGGGCTCCTTCCACGACGCCATGCTGCCTGGGGACAACTGTGCCTTTTAGACCGTGCATCATGCATCTCACACAAGCCAGGGAACAACGTGCTCTCCCGCCTGCAGGCTCCTCGGGAGACAGGGAAGGTCACATCTGAAGCAGGTGGTGCCTGTGCCTGGCTGGGAACTCCCTGGGGGCAGTTTCCCTGCATGGGCTCCAGGCAACCAGAGGGTTCTGGAAGACTTGGATGCTTTGGGATCTGGAGCATGACAAGGCAGGCACTGGCCATCAGGACACATTAGGACACCTCTGAGAGGGAGAGGGGGAGAGGCAAAAGTACTCCACCGGGTCATTTCCCATGAATTTTTTTCTTTTTTTCCTAACAGCACTTGACTAAGGAACACCAATATTCATTCACACACAAACACACCCCGTGAGAGGAAGTCCAGGAAGGATGTAGAAAATAATTATGGAATGTTGCCTCCAGCAGCAATAAGACAGGATATGGCAAATCCATTAGACCTTGCTACACTCGGAAAAGTTAGACTGCCTTGGCAAAGAGGTGCTCTCCCCAGCATCAATTATTATTGCATAATAATCCATTAAATCTTTTCTCAGTGTGCCTACCCCTCCAGCACGTTCCCCAGACACGAAGGCCCACGATGTCGTACTTTGATTTTCTGTCAAGTTCTAAGGACCATGACAAAAGCAGAGTGGGGGAAAAATGGACTTTCTGCTCAACTCTGGAAGGAGGCGCAAGATGATTGTAAACCTCTGGCAATGGTTAGTTTAAAAAAAAATTAAATATTTACCTACTAAATTGACTAAGCTTATTCCGTCTGACTGACAAGGCACATGAAAAGCTGAATGAAATGACAGCAAGATTAACTAGTTGTTGCCCTTCCGCCAAAAGAGGTGGGCAGGAGACAGCCACATCACACAGTGGAGTTCATTTTAAAAATGCAGGAGACCATCTTTCTCTTCCACAGGAAAAGGATTATTTTATTAAGTATTTTAAAACAACTACTTAACATCGAGTCATAGATAAAAATATTTACAATTTCACACCTTCAGGAAGGCTCCAAAATATAAACACTGTACCTCTCCCTAGAGAAAAAAATTCTTCTTCTCTTCAAAAACAGGAATACATTCATTTTTCTCACTTTGTAGATCAAGTAATTATACAAATAAACATCTGAAACATTTTCCTTTTCAATATATTTATATAATATATATTTATAACAGTTTTACAAATAAAGGCAACAACTTTATACCAAAATAAAAACAGGAAAAGAAAAAGTTAAAACACGATCGGCGATCAAGCATAGTGCATTTTGAAAAGCTGGTGCAGGGCTGGCTGGACAAGTCGGAAAACAAGAACTCTGGACCGAAAACAAAACTTCTTTGAAGGAGACAGAATCCTTTTTAGCAATAAGGACACTCCATATGCCGTTGGGTGAGGGGAATTAGCCTGCGGAAGGGATCTTGCTGTGCCGAGGTCTGGTTAGGCCTTTAAGAAGCTAAGCTTGGTTAAAAGGAGTTTTAAGATAGAACTGAAAACAGAGTCTAGCTCTGCTTGTTGAAGGCAGCAATTTGTTACTTGGTTTTATGCACTTTGGGGTGCCGGGAACTTAGGCGTCTGGATCTCAGACCCTGATTTGGATCCCTGGACAGCAAGACTGTTTCTAGATGAGACCTAGAAACAGGTGCCAGAGGCCCCAGGGACTCCTCCCTCATTCCCTGGCAGCTCAGCCTCTACTGGGGGCCCTTTTCAGTTCCTTAGTAAGCTAAACACTACGACAGCCTGAGGAGGGAACTACATTCTCTTTATTCATCCGAGGCAGGGGTGGGGAGCAGACCTGCAGAAATCTCCCCAAACCACTACCGTGCTATGCCAGTGTCTGCTACCTCACCACTTTGCAGAAAGCTCAGTCTGGCTGCCCTCTCCCCATATGGTGAGTCACGGCGACAATAAAAGGGAGAAGGGTGGGGTCATAAGAGCTGGCTGAGAACTGCACTCTGGAAAGCCCTCTTTTGAAAGTACCTTTTTCTCAAAGCCGCAGACCCGGCTCCCAAAGTGAAGACTGACTCACAGACCAAGACTTTGAAGCTTTTGAAAATCCAGCTGATTTGTATCAGAGGGGGCTACTCTCTGGGTGGGGAAAAGTCCAGAGGTCTGCTACAGTCCCCACTAAATCTCCTGATGTCAGGCAATCCTTCGTGTCCCTACGCCAAAAGGAGCTTCAATGTCCTATACCGACACACAATGCACACACGCACACACACTCACACACCCTGAATCTTCTTTCCATGCCTCAGATGATCTCTGCATACACACTGGAACAATCTCACTGCGCTCACAAACATTTGTTCTGGAAGTAGGCAGGAAGGAAAGCGAAGCAGCAGGGTCCCCTAAAGAGTTTAGTCTTTGGTTTCTAAGTTTAAAGGGGGGATCTGCTTCAGAGCTTGGAGCAGGGCAGAAGAGTCGATGGCCGGATGCGCTGGCAAGGGAGAAGGGAGTCTCTGGGGCATGAGCAAAGGGGCCGAGATCTTGTCTGGGTTCATGAAGCTGGTGAGGGCTGCAGCAGAGGCGTTGAGGCCTGGGTACAACACTGGGACAGAGGTGGGGTACCAGCACTTCTCCAGCATGGGCAGGTAGGCAGTTGCTGATGGTGGGATCAGATAGAAGGGCAGGCAAAAGGGAGGCTGGTGTGGGTGTGGGCCCAAGAACGGGGAGCTGATCAGGTCACTGCCAGTGAAATGGCCTTCATCATCTGAGAGCTGCATTCTGCTCTTTTTTGTAGGGGGTTCTTCAGATTCTTGCTTGATAGCACCGATCCTGTCTCCCATGGTGAACCTGCATCCGTGATCGCTCTTGAAGTACGGTTGCTCGCCACGCAAGTCACCTTTCTCAGATTCTCCTCCGTAGCCGCTGTCTGTGTCCGTGTCACTGCCACTCTGCTCCCCACTTGAGTGAGCGAAAGTCCGCTGGATGACTGGCACACAGTTTTTCCCAGGGCCTTCGGAGCCCTTGGCCAGGGAGCTGGGTTTCTCCTTAAAGTCCATCACTTTGGGAGCCGGGTCTGACTGCTTCCTGGGGGTACCACCCTGCAGCAGCTCTGAGACCACGCGGTGGAGGTGGGTGACGAGCTGCGAAGACTTCAGGTCCCGAGTGTTCTCGTGCGTGGCCAGGTACTGAAGCACCTCCCGGGCACACGTCTGGAAACCTGAGCAGAACATCTCCTGACCTGCTTCGACATTTCTCCCCGACAGCTCACCTGGACAACACAGATCCAAAGGAAGACGTTTCAGAAGGCCCTGTGCTGAATTCACCTGGATACCCATACTCCCAAGACCGGGGGCTTGCGTTTTTGTTAATAGTATTTGCCCGTTTATGTTCCTAACTCAAAAAGTCATATGATCAGAGAAAATCTGAATTACACTGAAAAGTATAATGAATAAACTAAAAATCATCCATAATCCTATCACCCAGAGATAAAATATGGTTGTAATGGCTGCATAATATCCCATCATAGAAATAGACCATAATTAATAGAGATGGACTATTTCTCCTCTTGTTGAATTTATTGGTTGTTCCTGAGTTTTCATTATAAGGGACACAGCAGTGAACATCTTGGTATGTTTATAAACCAGAGTCAATGTATAGAACATCAATCTCACTGTAGCAAGATGGACAGAGACCCAACAGTCATAAAATGAAATAAAGAATGAACAATATCACCTAAAGTAATCTTATTTTCATTGACTTATACAAATTGCAGTCATACTGCAATCTTATTTAAAGGCTATTTCTAAGCCTTTCCCTTGTATTCTATCCACGACCCCCAGGAAATCACGGATGATCATCTTTCTATTTTCAGTGAGGAAACTGGCAGACAAGCTTGCTAGGTTTTTGTGATTCTCATCACACTAGTCTTGGAAAGGAGGGCAGAGAAGAATGGAATGAGGGAGTGGGTGGAAGAATTTCTCCCCAGCCTGCACAGTATTATTTGGAAGGGGTGACACGAGAGGTTAGAAGATGACTGTGATTCTCTGGAAGTTGGTAGAAACGAATGATGAAACTTCAGTGGTTTCGTTAGATTGTGCAATTCGCCAAGATACCTAGTGGCTATTCAGGGAACCACATGAAATGCAGGAAAAACTCCTGCTGTCATCCTGCCAGGATCATACCACACACCGAGCGATAAGGAAGTAGAGAGGCAGGAAAACACTGGGGCATACCCATGATTTAGTCTCCAATGAAAGAGGGCTAAGAAGACGAACTATAAAACACCCACGATGCAAATTATAGGTGCTTTGGCATTTTCAAAGGGGGGGGGGACATCTCCCAGAACTCAGAAACTCTTAAGCCAAAATGCCACAGAAATATTTTATCATTTGACTACTGCGTATTCATGCCAGGTGGCACACAGCAGCATTCCAAACGAAAAGCCTGACCTTTTAGGAAAGATAAAACAGCGTCTCCCCCAACGAATGTGCATAAGCAGTTTGTTGCAGGAATGTTCCTTATACCAGATGTTGAGCCCCCTAGGCTCTCTGTTTGTTCTAGAACTCTTAAGAGACGATAGCCAGGCTCAGGCACTCACCAGCTTGTAAACCGCTCTGCAGGGCAATGATTTTCTGTTGCTGCTGATCAATTAGGTTTGTTAGTGCTTTCACATGCTTCAAGGTAAGTTCAAGAACCACTGCTTTTTCCAGGTGACCCAAAGTCTGGAATAAAAAGAGCCTCAGTCAGCAGTGCGCTCAGAAAAGCCCCACCTCTGGGACACTTATTAGCAACGAGAAGGGTCTCCAAAGGAAAAAAAAATGAAATAGCCTTTCTTGGTTGGCTAAATTCACTTTTAAGTTTATAGATTATATTTTTAAGCAGTATATATTATATACATATTTCTGATTAAAGAACGAAAAAGAAGTGTCACCTATCTCTGGAGGCCTTTTGGAAGCGGCAGCTCCCTCAGGAGAAAGTTCTGACAGATAAATTTCTCCAGCAGCCGCTGCTGACCTGAACTTCAGGGGCCAGGAGATAACATTTCTCTGCAGCGGTGTCAACCTGAGCAGGGACGTCTACCGTCTGTGGCAGCCACGGGGCTTTCCCCAGCTTCTTTCCTGACACCCTTTCATAACTTCCAGCTCATCCAGGCTTTTTTTCTTCCTCCTCAAATACTTTTTTTTTTCCCTTTCCCCAACCAAAGTCTGCCAAGCTAGTAAGCTGTTGGCTACTGCCAAGAAAGGACAGGACGTAAAAATTACACACCAAAACAAGTCTGCTTATTTAAAAAGGCGGGGGGCGAGCGGAGAGAAGTGGGTAAATAAAATCTGCGTATTGCTTGGTCTGCTCAAGTCTGTTAAACTAGAGAACCCTGAAAATCACCAGAAGGGAAAGTCTTGAACTCTGGAAAAGGAAGGCCAGTTGGTGTGGGAGCCAACTTGGAGAAGTCCAAGAGGTTCTCACTTCATTTGTATGAGGCTGCCAGAAAAATCCCAAGACTGGGGAAGAGTACCCCAAAACAGAGCCACCCGCCAGCTCCGATGCGGCCATCTGGTCTGCAGTTCCCTGCGGGGCCTGCAGGCGGCGAGTGACCCCTGCCCGCCCTCTGGGCAGAGGAGCTGGCTGGGAGAGGAGCCAGCTTTTCACTTACTGTAAGTTTGAGATGTTCGGGCAGGAGATCCTTCAGCTGGGCGATGCACTCGTTAATCCGGTCACGTCTCTTTTTCTCGATCAGCCGGTGCGGCAGTTTGTAGGTCTCCTGCAAGGCGCACGAGGAGGCGGTGGGCGCCTGAGGAAGGGGTGAGAATCCCCTTTCCTCCCCCACCCCACGGCGTGATAGGCGCTGGGGCAGCGGAGCAGAGTCACACCCAGAATCACCTTCTGCCCCTTCTTCTCCATGCCACTCAGTAGAGGCACTGAGCCCACCCCTTGCATACCCCCGCCAACCTCACACTGAGAAAACTTTTCTCGGAAACTCAGCGGGTGCAAGGGGCTGGGGTCCCCAGGGGCGCGGCGCGCTCACCTTGCTGTCTTCGCTCCGCTTCATTCCCCGCCTCGACTTGTACACTTGGTACATGTGGGCAAAATCCATCCTGCAGAGAGAGGGACCAGGAAGGGTCATGACTTTGCGTTTGCACCGGCTGCAGGAGCCCCGGCGGGCAAGAGCCCCCGGATGCGCCCGGAGCTGCTTCGAGTTGAGCGCGGCGCAGAACGCAAGGCTGGAGTTGAGGCTTGAAGGGGCCAGGGGGTGCCAACTTACCCAGGTAGGTCTCCGGGCTCCAGTCCTGGCGCTTTGGGCAGGCAGGCGGGGGGCGGTTGCGCGCTAGGGATCCGCTCCATGGTGCCGCGAGCCGGGGCACTGTGCGCTCCTGTCTGCAGTAGCGGAGCGTCGGGGTAAGGACTGTCCTGGAAGGGGCTTTGGGGGTCTCTCCGCCGGAGTTCTCCTGAGTCTGAGCTCCTTGAAATCCGCTAGGCTGCCGGGAGCTGCGGCTTTGAGGTGCTGCTTCAGTTGGGGGCGTGCATGGTGTCCCCGCGGCCTCTGGCTCTGGCTCTGCGCACAGACTGGCGGTGTGTGCTCCCTGCGCCGTCTGCGCCGTGCGAGCCAAGTGAATGAGAAGTGGGGCGGGCGGGGAGGCGGGAGAGAGCGCGGGGGGGGGCAGTTAGGGCGGAGTGGGGAGGTGGGGGGACGAGCTGAGGAGTAATGGAGAGGCTGCGGGCTGGGTTAAATGGGAGCGTGTGGGTGGGTTGGAGCTACGTGTTCTACCCTGTGACTCCAGGCACGTCTGGCCGCTGCCGGGGAGGGAAGGAGCGACCTGCCCGCCCTCCCCCGGCTTCATCACATGAGTCTCACGTGTTGGACAACGCTCCCGCGGCTGCGAGGGAGCCCCCACCCCCAGCCTGGGCCCCCAGGTGTCTGCGGCTGCGGCTGCCTTTCCCCGAAGAGGGGATGGCAGCGCGGCCTGGGTCCTGCCCAGCCCGGTGGGGGGCGTGGAAGCTAGGGGAACCGGGGGGTCCGGGGGTGGTGGGGGGAGTTGGTAACGTGGGCGAACCTGCCCCAGGGAAATGAAGTAAGTTCCCGTCTCCTGGGAGGGAACGGGGGAGGACGGATCCGCCCGCGTCTGACTCAAGCCGGGAGAGGAATATCCCCTCGCTAGCTCCAGCCCAACCCTCTTCCTCCTCCCCCGCCCGGCCCGCTCGCAGGAACCGGCGCACAGCGGAGGGAGTCGCCCAGCCCCCTGTCTTCCCCAGAGGCTGGGGTTTCTTTCCGTCCCGGCTTCCCTGCCCCCAGCCCTCCGCCCGACGTCCAGGAATTGCCCGCCGTGGGGAGGGGCCGAGGGGCGGGGCGGATGTCACCCCATGGGAAGCGGGCTGGCTGCCAAGCGCAGGGGCAGCCGAGGCCGCCGCCGAGCACGCCGCGCGCACCTGACCGCCGAGGGTGTGCGCCGCAGGCCCCTCGCTCCCCCGGAGCTCCGCTCCTGGGCACAGCGTGCGGGCCGGCAGGCACCCACTTGCGCACCCCCCTGGGTGCCCCAGTGCCCCCTCCCTCCTCCGGCTAGTCAAGCACAGAAAGACACCGGGCGCGGTGCCCTGCGTTCCCTCCCTCCTCTGCCCCCTCCAGAGCAGAGGCGTCCGGGTCGCCTCCCCTCCGGCTGCGACGTTACACAACCGCGGCGGCAGCGCCTGCCCTACAGCAGCGCGGGGCGTGACGCTTCACGTGGCCGGGCTCGGGCCGCAGCGCCGCCGACTGCGAGCCCCTCGGCTCTGGCTGGGGGACCGAGAACCCAGGGACGCGGTGTGCCCGCCGGGGTCGGCCACCTCCTTGCGTGCCAGGAACGTCGGCGGCGCTGAATGCGGTCTGCACCCAGAGCAGGAGGGAAGAGAAAGACGAGAAAAACTGCCCATCACAGTGAAATCTTAGCCTTCATTCAGTCGACACGCGTTTGTTGAGCCCCCTACTCTGTGCCAGGCGTGTGCCCGTCGCTAGAGACACTGTGGGGAATCAGACATAGATTCTGCCCTTGAATTTACGGGAACCCCTGGGAAGAGATAAATTGGGGGATGAGGGGAAGGCAGCCCTGGGAAAATTATGTCGGTGCCACTGGCTGACAGAGAAAAAAGATGTTCTTTGGTTTTGTTTCTTAATTTTATTTAATACGAATCAGGATGCCTGGGTCGAGGAGGAGGGGGGAGAAACTAAGCCACGGCCCCGAGCCTGGCGCAGACAGGCCGCCTCCAAATGGCCGCAGATCTCTGCAATCTCGCTTAGGCCGCCGGAGGCCCCCACCTACCTCCCCCGGAAAAGTCCGGTCTCTGTGACCTTCTAACTCAGCCTGGAGCAGGGAAAACAGCTGAAACTCCAAGCCCGCGGTGTGAGCAGCGGTGATGCAGTCAGAGGAGGGAGCCAGTGGAAATTCATGACTAAAATAAGGCCTGGCTGGGGATTTCACTGACCTCTGCGCTGCCCTGCCCTGCAAGTTCGGGGAGTTGAGAGATGACTGTAATCCTTTCCCACCACGCCTCGGGTCAGTCACCCCGCTGCTGAGTGACCTGGCTGTGGGAAGAATTGAAAAAAAAAATGGGGTCACCGCTGGGACTGGGTGAAGATTAGCCTCGGATGCAGTTGCGGGTGCGGGGGGGGGGGCGGTCAGTCGTAATTGGCAGTGTCCTTGACAATCTAGAGAACTGGGATTCTCACGTTGACCAAACTGGGAGTGGATTTCCTTCGGGTCGCTTTGGAGAGCTCCCACTTCCTGTTTATGTTTCACAAGCGTCAAACTGATTAGCAAGTGTGAGAAATGCCTCCTTTTCTAACTGCTAACTGGCGTGACTTCACTTGGGGGCTCAGTGATCCCTCTCTCCTGAAACGTACTTTTGCTGGCTTTTGTTATCAGCCATCTCTCTGGAGGGAGTGATTGCCCCGCAACTTCCTGCCGGAAGGTGGGCAGCGGAACCACTGGCGAAAGAGGGGACTGGAGTCTGACCTGGGTTTATGCTTTCAATCTAGTGTGACCTGCTCCATTATGCGACTTTAATAAGGATGAAGAGTTGTCATGACTGCGCCAAAACCACCATTCCGCCAGGAAATAAGCACTGGGGGAGGAAGGAACACATGTCCCCTCAGCTGTCACCCCCCCATGCCAGGAGCGAACCAAAACTCTTCAGCTTCCATGTTTCACGGCTCATGACAATATCATGACAATAGAATTTTTTGAAGATCTCAATACTTTTTGCCCTTACCTGACCTACAATTGGAAATAACAAAATGTATGCATTTCCTACTTTTTGTATGTCCCAAATGTACTCGTGAGCTTTAAGAGTTATTGCCACGCTACCAAAGTTCTACTGTATCCAGATTTTATTTTTTTCTGTTTTTCTTCTCTCAATAGCCTATGATTTTTTAAAAAATTTATTTCAACAAACTAATTCCTTCCCAGCATGCATCTTTCCATCCTGAAGAATCTTAGTATTTCAGTTTGTCATGGTCTGTGGATACCTGTATAGTGTGGATACCTGTATAGTGCTTACCGTGTGCTACTTTTTAGACAGTATGTAAAAACTTAACACGTATTTATTGAGAACCAATATATGCCAGGCACTGAACTAGGTCCTAGGAATATATAATGTGTCCTCTTGAGGAAATTGAGGCTCAGGGAGGTTCAGTAACCTGCCTCAGGATATGTAGCCTAGGATTAGATCTGAAACCAGACCCAGGTTTGTTGGCCTCCAAAGCTTGTGCTCTTAATGACTATACTTATGGCTACCTGGTAGGGTTGTACAGGTGTGGACTGCTCAACTCCAGGGGGAGCCATTCACATTGCACGTGAGAGCTCCCTCTAGAGTTGTGCAATGTAGTACTGAGCAGCTGCAGCCGGGTAATCCTGCCATTGTTTTGTCTCTTCTAAGTGTGGAAAGGACATAATTTCATACAAGGAAAGGGTAAGATTTTTCTTTTCTTTCCTAGTGGGCTCAGCGTCTTCATCTTGGTGGTCTGATGCTGTCTGTTGGGAAGAGTCTGTGCTGTTACGTTTATAGCAACTCCCAGGCCCTTCCTGTGCAGGAAGTGAGAGCCACAGGCCCTCTGCACATACCCACACCTTTCTTGCTCGGATATCACCTTTCGCTGTTTATGGAGCCTCAAAATTTATCATCACAGTTCACAGTAAGAAATATATTTTACATCGTGACTCAACACACACACACACACACACACACACACACACACACCTTAAGTACATTTAAGCCTAGGACAGGAAAGCCTTGGTTGTGTTATAGCAATAAACCACCCGTATCCTCTCTCTCAACCTCCTGCATAACCCTTGCTTCCTTAAGGGAGAAGTTAAGCTGCTTAGGAAGAAGCCAGTGCAATGTACTCCAGACCAAAATTTCACAAAACAATATTTCCCCTTGATATATGATTCTGATATTCTCTAGTCTAGTCTAATCAATTTTATTTTTAAAAAAATATTCTGATCTTGACTTAACTAAATTGATTTCACAACCCACCAGTAAATCCTGACCTGCAATTTGCAAACATGCTCTACGCTAGAAATAGTGTTGTAATTTTGGCTTGTCCCCACCAGAAAGAAATCAATAACATCTGCACACTTGAAGATCTTCCAAATCACTTATAAAAATGTTAAATCAGACTGCTGGTCCTGGTTGAATTCGATGGTATAAATGTTTCCATTCAGGATATCCTTGCCGTATGTTCAATTACGGGAGTAAAATATTCAGAGTTTCATCAATATATACGATGTTATGTGTCAGTTAGATGTATTTCCTTCATCCAGTTGAGGAAGTTTTCTCCTGTGGCTACTTTGCTGAGACAGTTTATCATGAAAGGGTGTTGAATTTGTCGGATGCTTTTTCTGCATCCAATGAGAGAATCATTCATAGGGTTTTTCTCTTTCATTCTGTTAATATCATGAATTACAATTTTTTTGAGTGTTAAATCAACCTTGCGTTCCTGAGATAAGCCTATCTTGGTCATAATGTGTGATCCTTATTTTTATTGCTAGATTTGATTTGCTAATATTTGTTAAGGATTTTTGTCTATGATTATGAAGGGTAACATATATAGTTTTTCTTTTCTTGTAGTCTTTGTCAGCTATTATTATCAGAGTACTACTGGCCTCATAAAACAAGTTGGGAAATATTCCTTCTCTTTTCTGAAAGACCTTTTGTAGGATTGGTAATATTCCTTACTTAAATAGTAGGAGAAGCTACCTGGACCTGGAATTTTCTTTGGGGGAAGATTTTTACTATGAATACATTTTCTTTAATAGATATCGGGCTATTTAAATTTTTTATTTCTTCTTTTGTCAATTTTGATAATTTCTGTATTTCAAGAAATTTGTCTATTTCATTTAAATTTGTCAATATATTGGTGTGAAGTTTTATCCTTTTACTACCTATATAATCTGTAGTGATAAACCCTTTTTTACTCCTTTTAAAAATTTTCGTTAATTTGTATTTTCTTCCTTTTTTTCTTGATCATCCTGCTCAGGAGCTTATCAATTTTATTAATCTTTACAAAGATCCAAATTTTGATTTTGTTGATTTTCTCTATTGTTTGCTTATCTTATATTTTGTCTATTTTCTCTCTTATTTTTCTTATTTCCTTTTTTCTAATTATTTTGGATTTAATTTGCTCTGTTTTTCCTAGTTTCTTGTGATGCAAGGAAATATTGATTTTAAACCTTTCTTATAAATATTTAAAGCTAAAATTTTTCCTCTAAGCCCTTCTTTCACAGTATTTCCCACAATATTTGGTATTTGTATTTTTCTTATTCAGGTCAAACTATATTCTGATAGTCTTTGTGATTTTTCTTTGATTCATGGGTTATTTAGGAGGGTATTGTTTAATTGTCAAATATTTGTGAATTTTCCAGATAACTTTTTTTCTTTTGAAATAATTATAGAAACACAGGAAGTTATAAAAATGATGCAGAGAAGTTCCATGTATCCTCACCCAGTTTCCCCCAATGGTAACATCTTACGTGACTATAATCCAATATTAAAACAAGAAAATTAACATTGTTAACAATCTACAGACAGTTTTCAGAATTAACCAGGTTTTTGTTTTTGTGAGGAAGACCAGCCCTGAGCTAACATCAGTTACCAATCCTCCTCTTTTTGCTGAGGAAGACTGGCCCTGGGCTAACATCTGTGCCCATCTTTCCTCCACTTTATATGGGACGCTGCCACTGCATGGCTGACAAGCAGTGTGAAAGTGGGTGCCCGGGATCTGAACCTGCGAACCCCGGGCTGCCAAAGTGTGAACTAAACCACTGAGCCACCGGGCCAGCCCCAGAATTCACCAGTTTTGCATGTACTAACGTGTGTGTGTAGTTCTCTACAATTTTATCACATGTGTAGATTAGTGTAACTATCACCACAATCAAGATGTAAAACTGTCCTATCACTACGAAGGCCCCTATTGCTACCACTTTATAGTCATGCCCATTCCCTTCCCCTGTCCCATCCATAACATCTGGCAACTACTAATCAGTTCTCCATTTCTATAATGTTATCACTTAAAAAATGTTATATAGTGTGTAACCTTTTGAGATTGACCTTTGTTTCCACTCAGAGTAATTCTCTTGAGATCCATCCAAGTGGTTGTGTGTATCAGTAATTTCTTTTTTACTGATGAGTAGTATTCCACGATGTAGATGTGCCTCAATTTGTTTAACCATTCACCCATTGAAGGACATTTGAGTTGTTCCAATTTTTTGCTATTAGAAGTAAACCTACTAAGAACATATGTGTACCCCTTTTTGTGTGGATATAAGCTTTCTTCTCTGGGATAAATGCCCAGGAATATAATTTCTGGGTTATTTAATAATGTTTGTTTAGTTTTTTAAGAAACTGATAAACTATTTTCCAGCGTAGCTGTACCATTTTACAGTCCCAATTGCAATGTATGAGAGTTCTAGTTTCTCAGTATCACTACCAGCATTTGGTATTGTCACTATTTTTTATTTTAGCTGTCCAAATAGATGTGTAGTGCCAGGTATTTTTTATTATTGATTTCTAATTTATTACTGCTGGGTCAGAATATATACTCTATTAGATTTTAATTCTTTGACATTTATTAAGGCATCTTTCATTGCCCAGCATATAGTCTATCTTGATGAATGTTCCATGTGGGTTTGGAAAGAATGTGTGTTCTGCAGTTGTTGGGTACAATATTTTATTTAGTGAATTGGGTCAAGTTAGTTGACAGTGCTATTTAAATATATCTCTCTGCTGATTTTTTTGTCTATTTGTCCTATAATTACTGAGATGGGAATGTTAAAATCTTTCCAACTATGACTGTAGATTTCTCCATTTTTGTCAATTTTTGCCTTATGCATTTTGGAACTCTATTCTTACTTGCATACACATTTAGATTGATAGGTGTTCTTGATGATTTTTTTCTCTTATCATTAAAAGTTTTCCTCTTTCGCTCCAGTAATATTCTTATTCTGAGGTGTATTTTGTCTGGTATTAATATTACCACACTTGCTTTTTTATACTTAATATTTGCATGGTATATTTTTTTCTACCCTTGTGCTTTCAACCTGTGTCATTATAATTGAATTGTATATCTGTAAACAGCATATTGTTGGCTCTTGCTTTGATATCAATCTGACAATTTCTGCCTTTTTGTTGGAGTGGTTAGTATATTTATTTTGAGGTGATTATTAATATGGTTGGGTTTAATCTCCCATCTTGGTATTTACTTTCTACTTATCCCAATTATTCTTTGTTTCTGCTTTTCTGCCTCCGTATTAAATTATTTAATCATTCCATTTTATCTGCTGTTTTTAAGTATACTTCTTTATGGTATGTTCTGGTGGCTGTTGTAGAGCAGTGGTTCTTAAACTTTACATGCGTTAGAAACAGCTGGGTCATACTCCCAGAGTTTCTTATTCAGTAGATCTGTTAGAGAGCTAAAAAATGGTCATGTCTGTTAAGTTCTCAGATGCTGATGATGTATGTCTGGGGACCATACTTTGGGAATCTCTGCTCTAGAGATTATGCTCTGCATCCTTAAGTTATCACCTTCAAATAATATGCTAAAAAATACTATTATACGACTTCACAGATGTGGAAGAACCTTACCTGAAGAATATAATTCTATTATTCTCCCTCTCGACTTTTGCACTCTTGTTGTCTTACATTTCACCTCTACATATGCTATAAATCTCACAATATATTGGGTTTTTTTTTTTTTTTGCTTTAAACAGTCAATAGTCTTTTAAAATATTAAACACACACAGATAGATAGATAGATAGATAGATAGATAGATAGATAGATAGATAAATATAGATGCAGACATATTACTTTGAAAAGGTCTTTAACATCTACCCATCTATTTATCCTTTGTGATACTCTTCACTTTTTCCTGTAGATCTGAGTTACCTTCTGGTATCCTTTCTGTCCATTCTGAAAAACTTATGTTGGCTTTTCTTGTAGTGTTGGAGATGAATTCATCTCTGCTGGAGATGAATTCTCCCAACTTTTCTGTGTCTAAAAATGACTTTATTTCATCTTCATTGTTGAAGTATATTTTCTCTGGGTATGGAATTCTAGTTTTACAGTGTTTTTTTTTTAGCACTTTAAAGAGGTTCTATTTTCTTCTGGCCTCCATTGAGTCTACTTAAAAGTCATCTGTTATTTTTATCCTTACATCTATATATTCATGTCTTCTTTCCCCTTCTGGCTGCTTTTCATATTTACCACTTACCACTGCTTTTTAGTGGTTTGGCTATGGTTTGTTTAGGTGTGGTTTTCTATATATTTATTCTACTTGGGATATGCTGAGTTAGTTGGTTCTGTGAGTTGATATTTTTCATCAGTTTTTGGTAAGTCTTAGCCAATAAAGTTTCAATGATTTCTTCTGCCATGTTGTCCTTCTCTTTTTTCTGGGACACCATTTACATGTATGTTGGGTTGTTTGAAATTAGCTCAAACACTGTCAGATGCTCAGTTTCCTCTGCTGTTGAGTCTGCTACTAAGGTCATATAATGAATTTATTTTTGATATTGTGTTTTTTCGTTTCTAGCATTTCCATATGGTTCTTTTTCTGATTTCCACTACTTAGTTGAAATTTCCCATCTCTTCATGCATGTTACCTGCCTTTCTATGAGATCTTTTAACATTTTTATCTCATAGAAATTTTGTATTTTAATATCCCAGTTTGATCATTTTAACTTCCAAGCTATCTCTGGATCTGCTTCTATTGTTTCTTTTCTATATTAACCGTGAGACACATATTCTTGCTTTCGCATAGGTCTTGAATTTTTTATTGCACACTGAATATTTTGTAGGAAAGAAAAGTAGAATACAAAGTAAATAATATTTACCTCCAAAAAGAGCAAGCCCCTTCTTCCATGAGAGGCTGACTCAATCTGATCTGTAATTGATCCGGATCTGGGCTTTGTTGTAGCTTTAGTTTGATTCAGTTCATTACCACTTTCAAATGTTTTGAGGATGTGATTAGGACTTTCCCTTCAGCAGAGGCTGGGATCTGAGCACTGGTGAGATTCTCGAGATCTGCCTAGTCTTCCAAACCATGCTAACAGGTATGAGAGCTGTGGCAGGTCTCTCCTTGCTTTACTACCCAGCTGGTAGCTTTTTGATTCCTCTTTGCCCTTCGCCCCCTGCTTTCTGCACCTCTGGAGACCTCCTCCAGCCCCTTTGTCCCTCTCAGGCTTTAGTAGCTCCCTGGACTCAGTGAAAGACCAAAATACCTCAAGAAGTTCTTAGCCCTTCTTTCTCGCCTCCAACGTTGGTGAACAATTTCCAGCCCATGTGAGGACTGCTGGGGAAGATTAGGTAGGTGGGTACAGACTCGCTTGTTGGCTGTGGCTCCTCAGCCTGCAGGCAGTCATCATGGGTTTGTTAAAATTGAGGCTGTTTTCCTTCTCCCCACTGATGGCAAACTCTTCCTCCTTCTGCCATTCCACCAGAGGCGAACATGGCCCTGGGTCTCTTTTCTCCTATGTAGAGCTTGTCACTTTCTTGAGTTTGGTTCATTTAGGTTTCTTTGTGCCCTCAGTTCTCTGATGGCTTTTAAAAATTGATGATTATTTTGGGCTTACCTGGTTTGTTTTGTTTGTTAAAATCAGAACAGTCTCTTGTAACCCTATACATCTGACCCATAAGAAGAAATACCCCAGATAACTGCCTCTTATGGGGATGAAAAAGTGTGTAGGACTCAGAAGGAAGCACCCAATTGGTAGGAATTGAAAACTTGAAAGATGAAGCCAATGGAGGGGGCTGACAAAACAGAGGGTGGTGATGGTTTGCATGTAGTCTATCAAACAGTGGTAAAGTGCTAAATCACACACCCACACACCCACACACACACACAGACTAAGGCAAAGAAGAGATACTTTGAGCACACAGCAAATGACATTTATTTTCAGAGAAAGGAGGGTGCACCAAAGTGTGTTGTTTTCTTCTGTGGACAACGTTCCACTCCCTCATCTGTCTCTTAGGGCAGAGATTCTCACATTTCACTCTCCACACAAGTCTCCTGGGCATCTTGTTAAAACTCAGATTCTCTCTTAGTAGGTCTCGGTTGGGCTTGAGATTCTGCATTTCTTTTTTTTTTACATTTTTATTGATGTCTTGAAATTTATAACATTGTGGGGGTTTAGTTGTACATTATTATTTGTCCGTCACCATCTGGATGCATCCCATTGAGATTCTGCTTTTCTAAAAAGCTCCCAGATCATGCTGATGATGTATGAATAGCAAGGTCCTACCTAGCACGTACACCTTCATTTTTAGGGGGATAATAGCAATGGAACCTAACAATTTGTACAAAGATGAGTTTTCAGTATAAAGGAAACAGGAACGATTTTAACTGAATTAACTGAATAAAACCAATGATCCAGAACACCCAAGAAATAGCTAGAATGTGGCTTAGTCATGCAAGGTGTAGAGAAAAGTGATATTGTAGTGTTGAGGAAATCTAGTGAGAGCCAGGCCTATAATTCATCAAACTGGCTTCTTTGGTGGGGTTTAACTTTTTCTTGAGGTGTGCAGCTGCCATACTGGGAGCTGGGGTCAGGGGCAGTTCATTGCCCTCAGGAACCAGACCTTTTACAGCTCCGCTCTCAGGCCTGCCTGAGGTCAAGGAGCACCAGGTCTGCAGGGAGGGAAGGATGGGGAGAGGATGTGGGGAGAGGGTTTGTGTAGCATTAGGGAGCCCAGCCAAGATTTTGCCTACCTAATTGGAGTGGTGGCAGCACTGACAATTGTGGAGAATATTCACTGAATGGTTACAAATTAGCATCTGAATCCCACCGCATCTTCCAATAACCAGGTTTGTTTGTTTTCACCAGAAGAGACTTACCAATTGAAATTTTATAGCTCTGATGTTAGCTATTGGTCCTACACCATTTACAGAACTAATTCATACATCAGTAGAAGAGAGAATAAATTGTCATTCATTTTCTGGGCTTCAAAATACAACACGAATCTCAAAACAAAGATGATTGGGATCCAGATCACCTTGTTAGGAAGAAAGCATGGAGATCTTTAGAAAGTAATTGTAAACCAGCTGAAGATAAAGATTCAATTTAATGAAACTTTACCACTCGAAGAAATGCAGAGGGAGGTAGTCTAAAGTTTTGGTGACATCTAGTTAAAGAAAATCTAAGGGATTGCAGTATTTATTTAATCAAAACCACTTACTGAAGTTTTCTATGTACCAAACACATGCTATGTGGACAGGATTTTCCTCCTGGTACTTTCATGGAACTTACAAATCTCGTGGATGGCAATTTTATTACTTTGAAGCATGTAAGTAACTGGAACTAGGCTAATTGGTTATTGCATGCTATTCCCTTAGGGCAACTGTTTAATGAGTAGACAAGAATTATTCAAAATTATGATTTTTTTTGTATATAGACAAGGACATTTAAAGTGTAAAATAATTTGTTCTCTTAAGTACTTAAACCAAGTTTCTTCAGACATTATCTTCAGGATTTGTTTTCTTGAGTAGTGCTCCTTTCTTTTCTTCGACAGCAGGGATAAACTTGAGGCTGACCATTAGCCAGGTATGGCAGTGTTCTCAAAGAGTGAGGCCTCCGATAAATTGATAAACTAGGTTAGGAGGTCCAAGAAAGCTGGGTAATATTGTTAGAGGTTAGAACCAGTGCTTTGGTGCAATAAGACCAATGTGGATGAGAGCCTTGTGCTAGTTACTTAAAGCCTCAGTTTTGCTCATCTGTAAAATGGGGTAACCATAGTAGCTACTTCAAACGGTGGTTGTGAGGATCAAATTAAATAATGTGTTTAAAATACTTATCACAGTGCCTATAACATAGTGATGACTCAATTAATGTTTGTTGATACTATTTATATTTTTAATAGAATGCCAGTTATTGCTTAGTATATCTGAACATTTAGTCACATAGATGTAATTTAGATATTAGTAGTATAATCAGAATTTTCTCTGCAAAATGTACTGAGGGTGACCTTGGGTTCTAAGACTGGATGTGTTTTGTATACAAACTGTCCATTGATTTTCAGGACCAAGAGCAAGGAAACAATTTCAGAGTCCAGAACTTTTTGCCCAGAAAAAGGTAACATTGACCTTTTGGTGCCCTTCCCCAACATGGTGAAGCTCAGAATAACCTAATAGGCTTTTTTTTTTAAATAAAAAAAGAAATCTTAATTTTTATCTTTTAGATATATAGAAAGATAAATAGATGATTCTGAAGAATATGAATTAACATTTATAAAAATTGTAACTGGACTGAAAAAATGATTATTAATATTTTTAAAGTAGCTTCCCTTGGAATCTAAATAAAGTCATGGAAAGTTTTAAAATTAACCTGTATAAATCCATTTCACAAAGAATCATGCAGTTCCATGGAGATGTTCAGGACTCTGTGGCTTTGTCTACATGGTGCTGAAACTTTTGAACAATTCAAACAATTGGCCAGTATTTTTAAAAAAGAAAAGAAAAGCTATTTGACAGATAAGCCTGGTTAGTTAAGACTTCTGATCTGGTGGCCAGCTGTGCATATGGACTTTGCCTGGTTGTATCTTTCCATAAAGTTTAGCAATAATAGAGATTTGTGATAAGAATAGCAAAGAGAAATAGACAAGTTGTGGTTAATAAAGCTCCACATCACAATGGCCTAACAGATACAGGATGAAACCCTCGCCAACCGACACTTTAGGAAATCATCCCGGATCATTCAGATGATGAAACGTCGTTAACTCTTGATTATGTACAGGAGATTATATATTCATTCATTCGACAGATTTATTGAACGCTGTATTAGTCAGCTTGGGCTGCCATAATAAAATACTATTGATTGGGCGACTTAAACAACAGACATTTATTTTCTCACAGTTTTGGAGACTGGAAGTCCAAGATCATGGTGCCAGCAGGGTCGGGTTCTGGTGAGAGCTCTCTTCCTGGCTTGCATTCAGCTTCTCGCTGTGTCCTGACATGGCAGAGAGAGAGCAGCAAGCTCTCTGGTGTCTGTTCTTATAAGGGGACTAATCCCATCTTGAGGGCCCCACCCTCATGACCTCATCTAACACTCATTACCTTCCAAAGGCCCCACCTCCAAATACATCACATTGGGTGTTAGGGTTTCAACATATTAAGTGCCTTTCTGTGTGTGGCACTAGAAATACAAATATGATTTCTATTCTCTTCAAGGGGGAGAAACAGACAATAAATGAGTACACAAATAAAGTCAATTAATATCTGAACATGATGACTGGCATGAAGGAATTGAACCAGGTACCAAGAAAGAACAAAATGGGGTGAAAGATGAGGAAGCCACTGGTCCTTTCGATGATGGAACATTTAGGCTGAGACCTAAGGAATGACAGGGAGCCAGCCGTCAGAGACTAGCCAGGAGAAGGGCATTCGGTAGAAGGACCACAAGAGCAAAGGCCCTTAGGTGGGAAGGGGCTTGGCATGTTCCAGGACCAGATACAAGACCATTGTGATTTGAGGGTCATGACTGAAGAGTGAGTGACACAAGAAGAGATTCTAGTAGCCAGGGCTGGATTATCTGCAGTTTAATTAATAGTAACACCTAGGTGGGTTTTTTTTGGTACCTTGGCACTTGTTATCAGTTAAATTCAATCACCGATCATATTGTAGGATATTGATAATTCAGCTTCCTTAACTCACTTTGCCTATAAGGATACCCTTTGAAACCAAGACACCTAACCACCTATAGTAATTTAGGAAGACTCAAGACGTACAAAGCCATCACCAGCATGGGACAAGTTAAACCAAGTCAATTACCTGAGGCAAGTTTTCATTATTTTGTTAAAGCTGTATTCTTAGGACATCTGACACCCACGCTGATATCAGTTGGGGATAAGCAGCCATGCACAATGGTGTGAGCAATTAAAAACTGACCCTCTTGGACTAGAGACTGACCCTCATGAGTTAAGATGCAGTGTGACTTGCTAAAACTGAGGCAGCAAAGTAGTCCCCATGGCTATTACAACCCACACTATTTGCCTCCTTTTGTAACCAAGCCAACCCAAACCTAACAGGCGTATGTCCCTCCTCATTTGGCACAAAAAATCTTTTGTTCTGCCAAAGCCCAAGGAGGCCTTGGTACACGTATGCCAACGACATCCTTGAGAGGTAGAAAATATTTGCTTCATAGGGGTTTTGATAAATTCAATACTTTCCCCCAACACCACTGAGTGTCCAGGAGTAGAATCCAAGATTCTCCTCTTCCAGAAAGGTGCTTCCTTTCTCTCTGCTTCTCTGTTGCAGTGAAAGGGTTCCTGAAAAATATACAAAAATAAAATGCAAGCACAGCGTAGAAAATCGACAGCTTTTGACCTCCAGCGTCTGCAGTTGGAGGATAAGATTTAATGACTTTTAAGGTGTGGGTACATTGCTTGGGTCCTCACTGACTCAACCAGTTGATTATAGAAAGTGTTGAATGTATTGCTAACATCTTAAGTGCTAGTTGAAATGTTTAGTCATCGAAGGAGAATGTGTGTTGTTACTTAAAAGAGTCTGGGCTAACAAAATGCAAATACTGAAAAGAGCAGGAATATTTGAAAATTTGTGAGGGACAAGGCAAATTAATCATTTCGCGTAACAATGCTGGCATAGCCCCCATTTACACCAATTAGTGAAATGAGGTCCTGAGAAACAGAACGATTCTTTCATCTCTAGACCTGGAGTGTGAAATTCCTGATACCAGCTCTCAGGAAACCCAAGTTATTGCCCAGGGAGTATAGAGATATTTAGTGAGTATAGCAAGCATTTTAATTCTGCAAGTATGCCCTTTCTGCTTTTTAATTCTTTCATGAACCAGACTATAATGTAGAACTATTTAGTATCAGTTGCTTGTATTAGAGGCTAATTAGATTAATAAGCAAACAAAGAAGCTTTGTTTATTATCTAATTTTTCAGCATGCCCTCTGAATGGGCCTGGTTACCATGCCAATGCGGATTTTAAAAGCCATATATTTTACTACATTTGTCTGGATTGGGTTTACCCGGAAGCTCTTTCACGTAAGAAAAAAAAAGACGTAAGAGTTACAGTGACACTGACCTCAGGAGCGTATTAAGTGCATCTGAGACTACGCCACTATAAACCCTTCAAGACGATTGTTTTCATGGACTGAAAGAAACAGGAAGAAAGAAAATGGGAGAGGGAAAGAGAGTTTGTAGACTGTACACACTTTCTTGAACACACTGTTCTCAGGCTTTTCGCCCCACCCAGCTTTAGTCATTCCCTCTAAGATCAAACAGGACTTTACGTTGGGAGGGACATTAATGAGGAGACTGCACAAATGGGAAACAGTGAAGATCTAAGCAGAATATCCACCTTAGAAGAGAGACTCTAAAGAGAAGTCAGGGGCCTCTATCTGATTCATATCTGTTAATTCTGTAATTCTTTCCCTGGCTTCTCTTCCATTCATTCATTCATTCATTCATTCCATTTATTGAGTGCCAGACATTGTCCTAGTCATTAGGGAATCCTTTATTGACTTTCTCTTAGTCACTGTTGTTTTCAAGAATGAAAGAAACAGAGCAATCAGCGACTTCCGGTGTGTGGAACAGACAAGTTCCGTTCGGATTTCCTTGCCCTGAACCAGCCTGGCCCTGCTCCCAACACCACTGGGTTCCAATGCCCTTGGCCAGACCTCCGTAGAAGGCTCTGCCTCCGGGGTAGGGCCAGGGAAGGACCCCACAATTCTAAAGCTGAGCCAGAGTCTCTATAAAACATGTAGAAGAAGATCCAGAAATTTGTTTTCATTTTCAACATGATGACCCCCATCAAAACACTGCAAATGAGGAGTGGCCACAGAACATTTCCCAAGTTGTGTTTAGGGAAGGTTTGTTTCAGTGGTGGTAGCAGGTGTTTTTCTGGTCCGGGGCTGGGGTCGGTGAGTGAGGTCCTTGGGATGTAAACTGGAGCGAGGTGCTCACTCTCAGGTTGCACAAGTGCTTTTGTGCAAGTGGGTGCTTTCTTAAATGTTGTGCCCGAGGTGCTTCACTTGCCTCACCCTAGTTTCAGCTCTGCAATTAATTCTTTTTTCACTACCCCAACTCCTTCCCTAAAGAATCCACTGTCAAATAAATTTGAAAAATATTGCTCACCATATACAGTCTATTCTTCAATTCCCCATCTGCATCTTCTGGCTTGTATACCATGCACAGTAGTCTATTATGGGCTCTGAGAATTCCTGCAGTAAAGAAATCCTATAAACCTATTGAACCTTGCATTTCCCAAATGTATTTGACTGTGGAATTCTTTTTTTTTTTTTTTTTTTTTTAAGAAATACTTATTAACCTCTCATGGGACATTTGGGGAAGTTGATTGAGAACTACCTCAGGATGGTTGTATATGGAACATACTCATTATTTTAAAAACTTTTCTTTGTTGAATAATAGCTACATTCTATTCTGGGTTTGGGTTCATTTGCAAGTTGCGCTAAATCCTCCAGCATCCAAATAAGGGAAGTGTTAGAATGTTTATTCATTCCTTCCAACTCCCAGATTATCATTGATTCCATCAACATTGATTAGGCACCTACTGTGTGCCAAGAATACAAAGGTGAGTGACATGGAGTTCCTTCCCCTAAGGGGCTAAGGAGGAGACTTGCACAACTATAAGTCCAAATACAGTTTGGTAATTGCTGTAAAAGAGCCACCTGATAAGGAAAGCAGGTCACAAAAATGTCCTTTTACGATAGCACCTCGAGACCAAGTTAGCTGCTCCTTGGGGAGAAGAGCTATTTATTATACTTTTCCATCTTTCCTATAACACCTTGCAGGACTCTGCACATAGAGGTGCTCAATAAATATTTGTCAAATAAATGATAGTTGAGGAAAAATCTTGCGACTTAATTGGTGTACATTAGGTTATAATATCTATTAAGGATCACTTTCAAACACACATTAAAAAAACCTCAAACAAAGGGTTGTACTCACCCCTCTAGGTTTTTATTTCCCCATCTGTAAAATAGGAGTAACAGTACTAATTTCATGGGGTTTTTGAGAGGATTAAATGAGAATGTACAAAAAGCAGCTATGTTCTCTGGCATGTATCAAGTGGCTAATAAACTACAGCTATTATGCCTACAATACACTGTGCTTTTTATCCGTGAAGTTACCATAAATGGCACACTCACTCTGATTTGACAAAAAGGTCACCCAGAGCTTTATGTGTCTCCGTCAACTTTCTCTCTTGCTGAGACCATAGTTTGGAAGAGTTGGGGTGAACAGATGCGGGCCAAGAGTATACACACACACACACACACACACACACACACACCACAACATACCATAACATATCTCACATCACACCACACACACCACAGTATACACACTACAACACACCCATCACACACATACCACACACCACAATACACACTCTCCCGACAGAATACACAAGATACACCCCACATACACCACAATACACTCACCAAACTGCACACACAGCCCTGCCCTCAAATACACACCACACACACACATACCCCCCACAATACACACACACGTGATCCTCCCTTCCCCCACCCCATTAAAGGCCCCAGCAGCGGCTCCCTAAATAGCCTGGTTTACCCAATCTCTAATGTGAACTTACCATGATGTAGTCAGGTTAGGTCCTTCCTCTGAAGGCACTGTTTTGAGACACAAAGCAGGCATGACAACTAGAACAGCAACCCATGAACATCCATCAGCAAGACCCAGTGTCCCGTTAGTTCCCGTTACCTTTAGAGTCCTCAGCTGCTGTCCGTAGTGTTCTCTTTGGACACCTCTCTGATTTCTGCTGCGTTTAATTATCTGAATTGCCTCATCATTCCCACTAATTTCAGTGCTCCCTGAGAAGAAGCTTTGAGCCACATTCACCTTGATATCCCTGCCTACCCCTGCAGTGTTTTCTAAACTGGAATAGGCATTCCACTTACCTGCGTGACTTGTTAAATGTACAGATTCTCTTCAAAAATCTCTAGGAATGGGACCCAGAGAGCTGTGTTGATAAGCCTTTTGGGGGGATTTTAATTAACCAGTGTGATCTTGGGGACCCATGGTCCCACAATGCTGTGCTTCAGGTCTTGCTCACAGTTGGCCTTCCATGTTTTCTGAAAGAATGAGTGACCTATGAGAGAATAGGGACTTGAACAAATATGAAGGCATTTTGCAGAAGAGTGTGTGTGTGTGCGCACATGTATACGTGCCACATGATCTACAAAATAGAGCTCGGCCTGTGGCATAAGATGTTGCCTGTAATTCAGGACCAGGTGACCCAGGAGCCAGAAGGTCCCCCCAAGGGAACTGGTAGCACAGGGCTGCAGTAACTTGAAGGACCCTAAAGCAAAGCTGACTCTTCCCATTTTGCCTGCAGCTGACCCCGTAGAACAGCACATACTGACTGTAATAGTCTAGACTCTTGATTGCTGGCTATAGACAGCTCCAGATTTACATCATCCTGTCCAAAGGCACCTAAAGGAAAGTAAGAGCTTCTCTCTCCCAGCATCCTAATATTAGATACGAGCCAGATCAGCCCAGCTGAGGTCACATACCCTTTCCTGATCTAATCTCTGTGGCCATGAGGCTGGGGTATATTCTTGGCCAGTCCTGGATTACTTGTTCATCCTTTGGCCAGAGGACAGGGTTCCATGATCGGCAACCCCAGCAGAAGCACGTGGAGTGGGAATCAGCAGTTCCTTGAAGGAATGGTGGCTACTGCCTGAAGAACTAGAAGGGATGGCTGTGGAGATGAAACGTGTCCACTCCCTGCCATGACCTCGACTTGCTCTAATGACATAAGGCAGCCAGCCAGCCCCAAAGGGATGCATGCTATCCTGGCAAAGTTCCTTAAACCTGCCTGTTGAAAGGCATTTCACCTTGAAGTAAACTTGAAGATAGTGAGTTTTTATTTCCTAGGGAGTCTAGGGTCATAACTCAAAGCAGGTATAGTTAGTCTAAATACCTTTTGGAAGTCTCTTGTTTCAAATGAAAAAAAAATATATGAATTGTATTGTATCCATTTAATGTAAAAATATGTTTTTTCCCAAAATTTTATTTTGAACCTACAGAAAAGTTGAAAAAAATAGTACAAACAACACCCATTTTTCTTCAGTTTTAACAATTAACATTTTGCCACATCCACTTTCTCTCTTTTCACACATACATATGGAAAGATACAGAAATACACAAAAAACACAAATATTTCCTTTTTTTTCTAAACCAGTTAAGAGTTGCAGGTAACACTTCACCCCTAAGTACTTAAGCTTATAACTCCAAAGAACAAGGACAATCTCCTACATAACCGCAATTTAATTATACTCAAGAAATTTGACATTGATGCAATAATCTTATCTAACATATATCCCATATTCAAATTTTCCCAAGTGTCTCAATAATGTTCTTTAAAGTGGTTTTTTTTTTTCCCTGCTCTAGGATCCAATCAAGGATGACACATTGCATTTAGTTGTCTTATTTCTTTCATCTCCTCTTTTTGTCTTTCATACCATTGATATTTTTGGAGTCCAAGCCCCAGTTGCCAAATGTCCTCTAATTTGGAACTCTATGATGCTTTCCTTAAGATGAGATTCAAGATTTTCGGATGGAATACTATGTACTTCTCAGTGCATCCCCTTAGGGGCATGTGGTGTCAGTGTGCTCAATTATTGGCAATGTTCACTTTGATCCCTGGGTTAATATGGTGACTGCTGTGTCCACTACTGTAACAGTACATTTTCCCTGTATAATTAATAAGTAATTCACATGAGATCATGTGAATTTCCTGTTTTCCAACAACCTTTCACACTGTGGTGATTTTCGTCTGAATCAGATATTACTATGGTGATTGTAAAATGCTGATTTTTCTATTTTTATCATTTCCTCTGCAAACACTGGTGGTCTAGTGGTTAAGATCCAGTGCTCTCAATGCCACGGCCCAGGTTTGTCTCCCAGTCAGGGAACCACACCACCCGTCTGTCATCTGTCGGTTGTCATACTGTGGTAGCTGCGTGTTGCTGTGATGCTGAAAGCTATGCGACCAGTATTTCAAATACCAGCAGGGTCACCCATGGTGGACGGGTTTTGGTGGAGCTTCCAGACTAAGACAGACTAGGAAGAAGGACCTGGCCACCCACTTCCAAAAAAACGGCCATGAAAACTCGATGAATAGCAGTGGAGCATTGTCTGATAGAATGCCAGAAGGTGAGAGGACAGCGCACAAAGACCAGGCTGGTTCCACTCTGCTGTACACGGGGTCACTAGGCGTCAGAATTGACTTGGGGGCACTAACAACAAATCATTTCTTCTATATTTATTAGTTGTTGGTATTATCCTGTTTTAAAAAAAAGCTTTCCCTCTGCCCAACATTAATTTTTTATTTTTAGTAACAATATGGACTCATGGATTTTTTAAAATTCAATGTGTTATAATCCATTCCTGTTTTTATCCATTTTGGTGCTCATATTGTCTGAAATCTGGCCAGTGAAAGTCCCTTCACGTTGGCTCCTCTGTCCTTTTGAGATAGCCATGCCTGTTTTTGAAAGTATCCTTACTGTCCAGTAGAAGATGTTCCAGAATGATCTTACACTTTCTCTGCCCCAGCCTTGGAATCAGCCATTTCTCCAAGGAGCCCTGATACTTTTTCATGGAGGATAGTATTTAGAAATCAAGGTTGGGGAAGTGGGTATACTCATTACTATTGGAAGGACACTGCTCCCGTGCTCTATCAGTAGACAGAGCCAGGGAATATGTGTATGTATATACGTGCATATACACATATATACCCACACATATCTACAGCTATTTCTATATCTATCTATACATATTAAAAACTATAAGTTCATAATGATAGCTCCAATTCCAGTCAAACACCACAGGATTCATTCTATTCTTCTCCCTTTCCATATTTGCAAGTCCGTTTTTCAACAGTGAGAAACCATAAAGAAGATAAAATTTAATTTTGGAAACATTGTGTTATAGCCATGGGACAGAATTCTACTCAGTAATAAAAAGAAATTAACTAATGTTCAATATAAATTAATGGATCAATCAAAAACATTATGTTGAGCCAAAGAATCAAACACACTAAAAAATTAAATACACACACTGTATATTTCATTTATACAAAGCCCAGGAACAAGCAAAACTAATCTATGATGATAGACATCAGAAAGTTCCTGCTTCTAAAGGGAGTGGAAGGACTGACTGGAAAGGAACACAAGGGGACTTTCTGGGGTGATGGAAATGTTCTAGATCTTGTTCTGAGTGGTGGTTACACAGATGTACACAATTGTCAAAATTCATTGAACTGAACACTTTAGATCTGTACATTTTGTTGTATGTAAATTATACCTTAATAAAAAAGGAAGATACAAAATAGCTCTTAATCAAATGAAAAGGTATTAAATTTCACTCATAATAAGAGAATGCAAATTATAACTGCACTGAGATACCACTTTCACTTATCTAAATGGGAAAAATTCAAAAGCTTGACAAATATACGCTGTTGGTGAGACTGTGAGGAAATAGGCAATAATATCTAAAAATTTCTAAATATCTAAAAAAGCCATATTTACCCTTTGCCCCATCAACCACTTCTGGGTATTTATCCTAAATATATAGTCTAATGCTAAATTTCCACATGTAGTTGGGTCTATTTCTGGACTTCCTATTTTTTTCTGCTGCTCTGTCTATTTATGCTCCAACACCATACAGTTTTAATTATAGAGGATTTATAGTATGTTTTAACGTCTGTTAGGGCTAGTGCTCCTTTCTTACTTGTCTTTTTCAGTTTTGCTGACTATTGTGTGCTTTATTTTTTTATTTTTTATACTTTTTTGGTGAGGAAGACTTGCCCTGAGCTCACATCTGTTGCCAATCTTCCTCTTTTCACTGAGGAAGGTTGGCCCTGAGCTAACATCTCTGCCCATCTTCCTCTATTTTGTATATGGGACGCCGCCACAGCATGGCTTGATGAGTGGTGCGTAGGTCAGCGCCTGGGATCCAAACCTGCAAACCCCGGGCCGATGAAGCAGAGCGCACAAACCTAACCACTACGCCACTGGGCCGGCCCCGTGTGTACTTTATTTTTAAAAATGTATAGAGAAGTTTAGAATCACCTTGTCTAGCTCCAGAAACAAAGACTTATTGATATTTTTATTAGAATTGTATTACATTTATAATTTAGGGATAGGTGACATCTTTATGATGGGTCATACTTTCCAAAAAACAAGGGATGTCTTTCCATGAAATATCCTTTTAAATATTTCAGGAATGTTCATATGAGATTTCCTCATACAACTTTTACACATTTCCTGCTAATACCTAAGTATTTTATCTTGTTGTTGTTGCACTTGTAAAAGGAGTTTTTGCTCTCATTATTTCTTCTAAATGGTCATTGTTTGTGTATATGGACCTATTGATTTCTGTAGGTTAATTTTAGATCTTATTATATTATTGAATTATTTTATTGTTTGAGTTTGTTTTATCATTAAACCACTTGAGTTTTGCAGGTATACTATCATATCATCAGCAAGTATAGATAGTTTTACTTCTGCTTTTTCAGATCTTATGACTCAAATTGCTTCTTCCTGTATAATTGCATTGGGTTATACCTCCATTACAATGTTAAATCATAGTAGAGATAGTTGGCATCCTTGCCGTACACCTGACTTTAGTGGGAATGTCTCCAGTGTTTTCCAATTAAATAGAAAGCTGGCTTTTGGATTTAGGTATTTTTTATCATATTAAGGAAATATCCATTTTTCTATCTTATTTAGTATTGGAATGAATGTTGAATTTTATCAAAAGCCTTTTCAGCATTTATTGAAACAATCATATAACTGTTCTTCTTACATTAATATGGTAAATTATATTAATGGATTTCCTAATATCAAATCATTCTTGTATTCCTAATATAAACTGCACTTGATCATGAAATTGGATCCTGTTTGCTAATATTTTATTTAGGGTTTTTTTTGCATCAATATTCATAAGTGAGATTGGTCTTTAGGTTTTTGTGTGTGTGCTATATTTATTAGGTTTAAGTACAAATGTTAATCTTGCTTTAGACAAAATTTAGAAGTTTGTCTCTATTTTCTGTGCTCTGGAATATTCATGTAGCATTGAGATTATTCAAATTTTGAAAGTTTCTTAGAATTCCCCTGTGAAACCATCTGAGTGTGATGATTTTTTATGGGGTAATTCTTTGAAATGTTCTTTAATACTTCTATGGAAATTTGTCTCCTTAAGCATTTCCTCTCTACTGCAGTCAATTTTGTAAAATCATATTCCTTGGAAGTTATCCATTTCATCTAAGTTTTCAAATTTATTTGTGTAAGATTGCACAATGTAGTCTCTCAGGATTTTAAAAATTTCCTCCATGTTAAAACTGATTTCTCACTTTTCTTTTTTATATATTTATAATTTTTTGTCTATTTGGTTAGGTTAGCTAGTGTTCCCCCTATGCTCAAGGAATTGCCTTTTTTAAATTGAGGTAACATTGGTTTATAACATTATATAAATTTCAGGTGTATATCATTATATTTCAATTTCTGTGTAAATCACATCATGTTCACCACCCAAAGACTAATTACCATCCATCACCATACACCATACATCACCACTTTCTCCCTCCTTCCTCCCCACTTCCCCTTTGAACCACCAATTTAATCTCTGTGTCTATGTGTTTGTTTGATGTTATTGTTTTTATCTGCTATTTAGGAGTGAGATCATACGGTATTCGACTTTCTCCCTCTGACTTATTTTACTTAGCATAATACCCTCAAGGTCCATCCAAGTTGTCGCAAATGGCAAGACTTCATCTTTTTTATGGCTGAGTAGTATTCCATTGTGTGTATATACTACATCTTCTTTATCCGTTGGTCCCTTGATGGGCACTTAGGTTGTTTCCAAGTCTTGGCTATTGTGAATAATGCTGCAGTGAACATAGGGGTGTATATATCTTCACACATTCATGTCCTTCGGATAAATACCCAGCAGTGGAGTAGCTGAATTGTATGGTAGTTCTATTCTCAATTTTTTGAGGAATCTCTATGCTGTTTTCCATAGTGGCTGCACCAGTTTGCATTCCCACCAGCAGTGTATGAGAGTTCCATTTTCTCCACATCCTCTCCAACACTTATTTCTTGTCTTGTTAATTATAACCATTCTGATGGGCGTGAGGTGATATCTCATTTTAGTTTTGATTTGCATTTCCCTGATAATTAGTGATGTTGAACATCTTTTCATGTGCCTGTTGGCCATCTGTATATCCTCTTTGGAAAAATGTCTGTTCAGATCTTTTGCCCATTTTTTAATTGGGTTGTTTGTTTGTTTGTTGTTGAGATGTATGAGTTCTTTGTATATTTTGGATATTAACCTCTTATCAGATAAATGGTTTGCAAATATCTTCTCCCAATTGTTAGGTTGTCTTATAGTTTTGTTGATGGTTTCCTTTGCTGTGCAGAAGCTTTTTAGTTTGATGTAGTCCCATTTGTGTATTTTTTTCTATTGTTTCCCTTGCCTGGTCAGACATGGTATTTGAAAATATGCTGCTAAGACTGATGTTGAAGAGTGTACTGACTATATTTTCTCCTAGAAGTTTTACAGTTTCAGGTCTTACATTCAAGTCTTTAATCCATTTTGAGTTAATTTTTGTTTATAATATAAGATAATGGTCTACTTTCATTCTTTTGAGTGTGGCTGTCCAGTTTTCCCAATACCATTTATTGAAGAGATTTTCCTTTCTCCATTGTATGTTCTTGGCTCCTTTGTCGAAAATTAGCTGTCCATAGATGTGTGGGTTTATTTTTGGGCTGTGGATTCTGTTCCGTTGATCTGTGTGTCTGTTTTTCTGCGAGTACCACACTGTTTTGATTACTATAGCTTTGTAGCATATTTTGAAGTCAGGGAGTGTGATACCTCCAGCTTTGTTCTTTTTTCTTGAGATTCCTTTGGCTAGTCGGGGTCTTTTGTTGTTCCATATAAATTTTAGGATTCTTTGTTCTATTTCTGTGAAAAATGTTGGAACTTTGATAGGGATTGCATTGAATCTGTAGATTGCTTTAGGCAGTATGGACATTTTAACTATGTTAATTCTTCCAATCCAAGAGCACAGAATATCTTTCCATTTCTTTGTGTCTTCTTCAATTTCTTTCAACAATGTTTTATAGTTTTCAGTGTACAGATCTTTTACCTCTTTGGTTAAAATTATTCCTAGGTATTTTTTCTTTTTGTTGCAATTGTAAATGGTATTGTATTCCTAATTTATCTTTCTGCTACTTTGTGATTAGCATATAGAAACACAACTGATTTTTGTATGTTGATTTTGTATCCTGCAAACTTACCATATTCATTTATTATTTCTAAAAGTTTTTTGGTGGATTCTTTAGGGTTTTCTATATATAAAATCATGTCATCTTCAAATAGTGACAATTTCACTTCTTCCTTTCCAATTTGAATCCCTTTTATTTCTTTTTCTTGCCTGATTGCTCTGACTAGAGTGGCGAAAGTGAGCATCCTTGTCTGGAGGAACCACCATTTTTATTTATTAATTAGTTCTCTTATTTTTCTGGAATTTTTTTACCCTATTAATTTCTGCTTTAATATGTATTACTTCTTTCCTTAAATCTTTTTAGTTGACTTAGTTGTTGTTTTTCTAGCTTTTTTGAGTTGGAGTGTCATTCACTCATTTTCCTTCTTTCATTTTTATGGATATAAGTATTTAAGGCTATGAATTTCCCCCTGATCACTGCTCTAATGTATCCCATAAATTCTCATATACAGTGCTTTCATTATCATTATTTTTAAAAATACTGTTATCATGGTTTTTATTTCCACTTTCACCTAAGTGCTGTTTAATAGAGATTATTTTAATTTTCAACTGTCCAGGCCTTTAGAACATTTTGTAGTTTTATTGTATTATGATAAGAATTATACTTTAAAGTCCTTATCAGTTAAAAGTTTTTTCTCCCAAAATATTAAAGTAAAATTGGCATGGGGAAGATGTGCTATGTTCATCTGGTAGCATCTTGCAGCCCCTGGCAGACAACCACACATCCCTGACAACATGTTTAGTATTTTTTTTTTTTTTGTGAGGAAGACCAGCTCTGAGCTAACATCTGTTGCCAATCCTCCTCTTTTTGCTGAGGAAGGCTGGCCCTGGGCTAACATCTGTGCCCATCGTCCTCTACTTTATATGGGACGCCGCCATGGCATGGCTGACAAGCAGTGCGTCGGCGGGCGCCCGGGATCCGAACCTGTGAACCCCGGGCTGCCAAGTGCGGACTAAACCGCTGCGCCACCGGGCAGCCCCTATTTAGTATTTTTTGATCATACTTTTTAAAGGGCAGAATCAGTTCTTCTCATAAATATTCTAGTATTACTTTCTTATCAGTGTAATGATAGTATTTGATTAAAGTGGTCTGGATAAATCAACCATACTGGTTCACTGGAATATCAACCTAAAAATATGTATACACGCTCAATTTTCTTGTGGTCCAATAATTTTATGAGAACTAAATTCCTTCCTTTTTCAGTTCCCTGAAAATATTTGATCTCATGCAGTCTTTGTTTTACTATATGCTCAAGGTCACCTAATTGGTTATGGTTCTACATTAAGAACGAGGTCACGGCTGCATCCACCACAACCTAGTACAAGGCCTGACAGTTAATAAGTGTCCAATAAATACTTTTTAAATTGATGAGGAAGTAAATGAATATACTACATATAGATTATGATTCACTTACTTTTGCAAAATAACACCACTCTGACAGATCTTCAAGTAGTTAAGTATGGATGATTTAATCTTACTACTGATAATCCCTTTTCTATCACACTTATAATCTAAGTTTAGTAGGTTGTGGTGCCTTATAGCTTAAGTACGGTTCATTGGAAATTGCATTTTCAAGGGCAGGTGTCAGAAGACCTAGAGTTTTCTCAGGCTAATGGGAAGGAACTAATTTCTCAGGCTGTCTTAAAATAATAAATTATATACTCTCTCAATTGATGATACAAAAAAAAGAGCTCTTGAAAGGATTGATGTTGAATGAAAGGGATGGCATCACAAGTTACCAAATCTTTTCCTTAGGTGAAGGTCTCTAGACAGAATGTGGAATTGAACACAGTTTTAATAAGCAAAACTCTTAGAATTATGTGGTAGTCTGCTACATTTGGTAATCTCCAGTGAACCATGCCTCCTGGTATTTATACCCTTGAATAGCTCCCTTCCCTGAATTTGGGCAGGCCCTGGACTCACTTTAACCAACAGAATATGCTGGAAGTGATGCTATGCAAGTTCCAGGCCTAAACCTTAAGAAGCCCTGTCAACTTCTGCTTTTCACTCTTGGAACCAGCCACATGCTGTAAATAGCCCAAGCCACATGGAGAAGCTACGTTGAGGAGTACCAAGGCACTGTAGGACTGAGCCATCTTGGATGTGCCACTCTAGTTCAGCCCCTAAATCAAGGGTGAGCAAACTATGATTTTCAGCCAAATGTGGCCTGCCACCTGGTTTTGTAAGTAGTTTTATTAGAACACAGCAATGCCCATTGGTTCATATATTATCTATGGCTGCTTTCTCACTAAAATGGCAGGGTTGAATAGTCATGACAGAGACCTTATGGCCTGCAAAGCCTAAAATATTTACTATTTAACCCTTTACAGGAAAGTTTCTGACCCCTGCCCTAGATGGCTGCAGCGCCAGCTGATATCGTGTGAGGCAGTATTGCCTGGCTGAATCTAATCAATCCATCACAGCATGAGCAATAATCAAATGATTGCTGTCTTAAATGATTAAGTTTTGGGATGGTTTGTCATACAGCAACAACCGAAACAAACTGTAAAATCTGATATCTGTATTTTATAAGCTTGATGAGTTCATGGTTTAAATTTTTATCTTCTTTTCTTTTCTCTTAACTTTTAGTAAGCTCTGTTGAAATTTTTCTAATTTGCCTTAGCCACATGTCACTGAAACTTCTCTCACCAAGGTCAACACCCTCTTTGTTACTAAATCCAATGAATGTCTTTCAGGCTTCATCTCATTTGACTCTTGTTCAGCATTTGACACAGTCGACCACTTCTCTGTTTTTTTTTTTAATATCTCATAATGTGTCTTTTTATTTTTTTGAGGAAGATTGGCCCTGTGCTAACATCTATTGCCAATCTTCCTCCTTTTCTTTTTTCTCCCCAAAACCCCAGTACATAGTTGTATATCATAGTTGTAGAGTTGTAGCTCTTCTGTGTGGGACACCGCCTCAGCATGGCTTGATGAGCGGTGAGTAGGTCCGCGCCCAGGATCGGAACCAGTGAACCCCGGGCCGCCGAAGCGGAAGGCGTGAACTTAACCGCTCCACCACCAGGCCGGCCCCTCACTTCCCTGTTCTTGAAACATTGTCTCCCTTTTATTCATTTAAACCATAATCTCTTAACTTCTTTCATCTTATAGGAAGCTCCTTATCAATTTCTTTTCTTTATTTATTATTGACGTAACTGGTTTATAACATTATATAAATTTCAAGTGTACACCATTATATTTCATTTTATGTGTAGACTACATCACATTCACCACCCAAAGACTAATTACCATCCATTACCAAACACACACGCCCTATCACCCCTTTCCCCTTCCTCCCTCCTCTCTTCCCCTCTGGTAACCACCAGTCTAATCTCTGTATTTATGTGTTTGTTTGTTGTTGTTTTTCTCTTCCACTTATGAATGAAATCATAAGGTATTTGACTTTCTCCTTCTGACTTATTCTGCTTAGCATAATACCCGCAAGGTCCATCCATGTTGTTGCAAATGGCAAGATTTCATCTTTTTTTTTATAGCTGAGTAGTAATTCATTGTGTGTATATGCCACATCTTCTTTATCCATTCATCCATTAATGGGCACTTAGGTTTTGTCCAAGGCTTGGCTATTGTGAATAATGCTGCAATGAACAGAGGGGTGCAAATATCTTTACGCATTCATGTTTCCCAGCAGTGGAATAGCTGGATCATATGGTAGTTCCATCCTTAATTTTTTGAGGAATCTCCATACTATTTTCCATAGTGGCTGTGTATCAATTTCTTTTTGGGGACTGATTTTCTGCCCAACAATAATGTTAAAGTTCCTCAGGATTCTCTCTTAGATTTGATTTAACATTCAACTAATATATATTGAGCCTACTATATGCCAGGTACTGTTCTGGGTACATGGGATACATTACCAAACAAAACAAACAAAAATCCCTGCCTTTGGAGAAAATTTTAAATGTACACATAATAAAATAAATTATTACAAATGCTAGAAGTTAATAAGCTTTAGAAAAGAAAATAAACAGAACTGGGGGTAGGGATTATGGGGGGAGGCAGAAATTTAAAGAAAGAATTTATCAGAATAGGCCTTTCTGATATGATGATATTTGAGCAAAGCCTTAAAAAAAAGATAAAGGAACTGACATGTGGATATGTCGAAGAGCATTCCAGGCAGAGGGAGCCACAGTGCAAAGACCCTAAGTCAAGGAGCACGCTGGAGTGTTTGAGCACAAGAAGGATGCTCCCTGTGGTGGACTGGAGTGAACGTAGGAGATGAGGTCAGAGAAATTATGGACTCCAGATCCTGTAGCGCCTTGTAAGCCATTATCAGGACTTGTCTTTTCTCAGTGAGACGGGGGTGTCTTTGGGGAGTTTTGAGGAGAAGAATCAAGACATCAAAAGGACTGAGAGGAGAATGGAGATGATGGGAATGGCAGTAGGCTCTGGGAGAGAGGTGGACCAAGAGAACATCGGTAGAAACCAAGACGAGTCACTGTCTCTTCTCACTCGACACGCTTTCTCTGGACCATCTGAGGTACTCGTGCTGCCACAGTTCTAATTATCATTCATGTGCTGATACTCCCAAGTCTATTTTTTCCAAATAGCCCAAATCTCTCTCCTGAGTTTCAGACTCACGTATCCAAAGACCTACTGGTCATCTCTTCTTTCAGTGTACCAAGGGCGCCTCAGGCTCTACGCTTTCCTCTAAAGCCTTTGTCTCCTGTGCTGCCACACCTTCTTATTAAGAGGCCACAGCTAACACGTACATTAGTGGACAATCTGTGCTGGCCCATAAATGCTTTGGGTTCTATTAACACATCATTCTGGTTTAGTTTATCAGATTTTCTGCCTATAATGGTGGCTTGAAGGATTGGACATAGGATAGGTAGGTTTTAATTGGGACAGGATGATGGAATGCTGCCTCAGGAGACAGTTCAGGGCGGGTGCCATATTACTCTGCTAACTACTCTGAGGAGAGAGAGTGGGAATTACAGAGTAAAATTCCTTACATTTTGCAGTTTTGCCACACAGGGGCACTGCCATTGGGTAATACAGAGTCACATAATTCTGAAATTGTCACTCTTATTTTTTACAAATGGTAAATTTATCATTTAGCCAGTATGCAAGAGTTAAGGCTCTGTATATATCGCAGAATTTAACATGTGAATTCAATCTTCTTCCATCTCTCTCAGGAGTTTTTTTATCCACTTCTCATTATAATTTTAGAATTTAGCATTCATTCTTTTGGCTTTTAGCAAAGGAACTAGGTTTGCTCTGGAAAATATTTACTCAGGAGGGTATGTGATTCCTTTTTCCATGATCTTTGTTTTTTATAATTTGTGTGTAAAGGAGCTTAAACGTATCTTAGTCTTTTGTGTCTAACTCTTGTAAGTATTTTTAAAATAATAATTGATACAAGGGAAATAAGTCTTCCTAGATTATATTTTTCCCATATTATACTTATATGTGGGAAAGAGTCTTGTAAAAATTATTAATGTGAAACTAACTAGGCCAATGAGAGCTATTATTTTTTATTAGAAAATCAACTTCAAAATGAATGTTTAAATGCAAGCTTAATGTAGTTAAAAAATGCAAGTAAGTTTCATTCCTTGACACTTGAAAGCTCTTTTATTTATAAATCATATTTAACAAATATTTATCAAAGGCTTGCTCTGTACCAGGCAGTGTGCTTGTGCTCGGGATGGAGTATAAACAAAACAGAGAGGGAGCTCGCCACCATGGGGCTTAATTCTAGTGGGGAAGGCAGACAGTAAAACAGTAAAAATTAATTACTGCTTGTAGTAAGTACTGGGAAGGAAATAAACAGATGGAGAGAGTGAGAGAGAGACTTGGGAAGATGGTGTCTCTGAGAAGATGAATTTGAGTTGAGACCTGAAGGATGAGATTGGGTCCGCCAGGAGAACTGGGAAATGCCTTCCAGACAGAGGGACCAGCAGGAGCAAAGGCCCGGGGGCAGGAAAGGCTCAATGTTCAAGAAACAGAAAGGAGGCCGAAGTGGCTTCAGTGAAGTGACCAAGAAAGACCGAGGCACAAGACAGGTGGAAGGAGGGGCAGCAGCCAGATCATGCAGACCTTTATAGGCCTTGGTAAGGAATCTGGATTCTAGTCTGAGTGTGATGAGAAGACAATGCAGGCTGTATGCAAAGCAATGATATGACCAGATGCTGTTCTCTGCTTTTTAAAAAACTTGCAGGGGCCAGCCCTGTGGCCTAGTGGTTAAGTTCGGCGGGCTCTGCTTCAGCGGCCTGGGGTTAGCGGGTTCACATCCTGCTGGGTGCAGACTGCACCACTCGTCAGTTATGTTGTGGCAGAGACCCACATATAAAATAGAGGAAGATTGGCACAGATGTTAGCTCAGATCTTCCTCAAGCCAAAAAAGAGGAAGATTGGCAATGGATGTTAGCTCAGGGTGAATCTTCCTCAGAAAAAAAAAATTGTGGCAAAATATATATAACATAAAATTTACCATTTTAAACATTTTTCAAGTGTACAACTCAGTGGCATTAAGTAAATTCACAATGTTGTGCAACAATCATCACTATCCATTTCTAGAACTTTTTTATCATCCCAAACAGAAACTCTGTACCCATTAAACAGTTACTGCAGGCTGCCTTACTTGGGAATCACTTTCTATTCCTTTAAATTTTATATATTCATTATGACTTTTCTTAGGAGGTCTCTCTGGGTGTCTTTCTACCCAACAAAAGCTTGATGGCAACTCCAGTAATTCTGTCCCTAAACCTTATCCTTGCACCTGTAATCCAGACTGGACCCCACCGACGTGCAGGCTACTGCTTCTGACTGGGGACGTGTAGGAAGTAGCAGTTGGATTTTAGACCTGTTCTGAGCAAATGATCTTCCTCATCTCAAAGATCAGCCATATCACTCTGGAAAATAGTTTGGCAATTTTTCAAAAAGTTCAATGTAAAACTACGGTATGACCAGCAATTCTACTCCTAGGTGTCTACCTAAAAGAAATGAACACATGTGTCCACACACAGGCTTGCACGCGAATGTTCATAGAAGCTTTACTCATAATACCCCCAAACTGGAAACAGCCTAGATGTCCATCTCCTGACGACTGAATGGACACATTGTGGCACATCCATGTGGTGGAATACTTTTCAGCACCAAAAAAGAACAAACTACTAACACGTGCTACGTCATGGATGAACATCAGAAACACTACGCCAGGTGAAAGAAGCCACACACAAGTGAGCACGTATTGCATTTATATGAAATATCCAGAAAAGGCAAATTTATAAAGACAGAAACTAGATTAGTGGTTGTCTGGGGACTGGGAACAGAGATCCGCAGTAAACAGGCACGAGGGATCTTCTTAAGGGAGATGAAACTGGGCTTAAACTGATTTATGATGATGGTTGCACAATGTGGTAAGGTTACTAAAAATCATTGAATGGTACACTTGATATGGGTGAATTTTATGCTGTGAAAAATATCCCTCATCAGCAGCTTGGATAAAGTCTGACACTTAATGCTCTCTGGGAGATAAAAGTTGTTCTGCTGGACCAGTGTTGAAACCTTTTAACTCAGCAGAATGGGAGGGAAAACCTGTCTTAACATTGCTGACATACCTTGCTTTATCTGTGACAATTATATTTTGAAAGGCTCTCAATCTCTCTATTTCAAAGGGAATTAAAGTCTCTAAAGCCATCTTTTCAAAAACCGCAATTCTTTAAGTTTTTCCCAGTAACTGTGCAATTCTTATTTCCTTCAATTTTTCCAAGTAGGATTTAGGATCTGAAATAATTTCTGTTCCCTGAACTGTCATGTCTATCTTCAAGTAAATTGGTGTCCCGAAGATTTCACTTTTGGTGGAATAAAGGATTTGAGGAATTTGTTTTGTGTACTTTCAGAGAAGCGTTTGTTCCTCAAATTGTTGAAAGGTTCTGATGGATATGATGGGAGAGGGAAAGCCTTCACAAGATACCCTGACGAGGGTTTGCCAAAATCCTGTGCTTGGCTGTTTTTGAAAACTATCTTCAAATTAATTTTAGCTTTACAGGGTCTGATTAGGAAAAGAAGAGCTATTTTACAAAAGTCTTTTAAGGCAACATATAAAACCCTTAGAACAGTGACTGCCAAACTAGGAAGCACTCCATACATGTTTTCTTTATTCCCATGGAAAATGCCCATTGGTAACAGTTTGAATAGTGTTGATTTCTTTGGATTTTTTTCTTTTTACACAGTCATTTCTTTTCAAGAAGCAGAGTGAAAACCATTGTATATCTTGGTTTTTGATAGAACAAAGCCATCATCACCACCTACATTATCATCATCAACGACAAACACTTATAAATGCAGGACAGTGTAGCGGTTAAAAGTATGGGAGCTGGGTGAGCCTACCTGGATTTGAATGCCGGCTCTGCCATTACTAGCTAAGATGACCTTGAATAACTCACTTAGCTTCCCTTAGGCTTGTTTTCATTAATAAACTGGGGCTCATAATGGTACCTTTGTCGTAGGACAAAGATTAAGTGATAGAATGCGTAAAAAGTACAACACAGTGTAAAAATGGAGCCCAAATGATGACCATTAGTAAGTGTAGACCTTTAGACTCTGTATGAGACCATCCCCAGCCTTGATCAGCTAGCAATCTCCGTTTGCACTTTAGTTCTAAATTTTATGTGACTTGAATCAGTTTGGAGTTGACAATAGCTCAAATTCCCTTACTGGTAAGTGGAAACTATTGTTGTAGCTTTAATGAAAGGCAGAGAAATGTATCATCTGACTCTTCTCTCTTTTGGGTTTAAGGAAGTATGTACCATTGGCGGGTCCAAGGAAAAGATTTGAATCAGGCAATGTTTACCTTCATGTCTTTGAACCTCCTATTAGCAATCTTCTCTGTCTTCCCCTCCCCAACGTTGAAATCTCTTCTCTGGATGTCTAGAGTCTTCATGTTGCCTCCTATGGTAGATTGAAAATCACGGCAAAAATATTTTACAGCTACTCCCATCCAAAGGTAGAGTCTATTTGCCCACACCTTGAGTCTGGGCTGGTCTAGTGACGTTCACCGACCAAAAGAATGTACCAGAAGTGATAGTATGCAAGTTCAGGAGCGTCAAGAGGCCTTTTAGTTTCTGCCTTTGCCTCTTGCAACACTGCCCTGCGACCACCATACTATAAAGAATCGTAGAATGAAAGACCACGAGGGAGAGGGGCTCAGACATTCCAGCTGTCCCAAGCAGGTCCACTGGAGTCCAGCCCCAGCTGACCCACCTGCTGACTGCAGCCACATGAGTGAGCTTAGGTGAGACCAGAGTGACCCACAGAATTGTGAGAAATAATAAACCATTGTTTTAAGCCACCAAGTTTTAGGGTGGTTTGTTACACAGAGAATCCATCACTATTACTCCTTCAAACTTCCCAAGACTCGCCACTACCACCACCCCGCTACACGCACACATGCACACTCAGGAACATCTCTCTGGCTTGCCAATCAAAATCAGTGACCCTTTTGCTAACCCTGTCTCTGTTGTATCTCACATTAAAACTCACCTCTACTGTGGCCTGGCCTTGAAGAGCCTTGTAGTCAGCTAATGGTTTTGATAGCATACTTTACCCGATACTCATACTTTAATTCATACTGAGGCGTTGGTAACTGATATTGGCTTAATGTTTTACCCTGCTTTAACTCCAAGGAATAGCTCCCTCAAATGAGAACATTTAAGTCCTGAGGCAGGCAAAGTCCCGGGATGGATCCCCTTTGTAAACTGCTGACTCCTTGACCTAAAGGTAGAAACTTTCGGTACATGAAAACAAAGGAAGTGCCTCCCACCTCCCAACTCCTTTCACCTGCTTCTAACACTGCACATCTTTTCACTAGGACAGTGGTTTAAAATACCCATTCTTGGGTCCTGCTCAGAGAGATGCTGAGATTCTGATTCAATGGGTCTGGGTGCGGTCTGGTTATCTGTATTTTCATCAAGCTTCTTAGTGATTCTGAAAATCACACACACGTGGAATCCAGAAAAGAATGGGTGCCAGTGGAAGCAGCCTGGTATGCTCATCACATAGTAACATGGCAGAAGTGAATGGGGTTAACTACAATGCGTGACCATCTTTTGTCATTGATTGGAGGAAGGGAATTATACCTTCCCAGAAAAAGAAGAGTGTGGTCTCTATACCAGTCTGGCCTCTCAGAAGTACTGACCTTCTAGAATCTAGGATGGCAAGGGGGCTTGGGGACTTTGAGAGATGATCTGATCCATAGACAGGGACATTCATGTCCACCCAGACATTGGAGAAGCTATCCTACTTTTAAAAGCCCTCCAAGTAGTTAATTTTAAAATCTGGTTTAATCAACCATTAATTCCCAGATATGGAATTTACCACCTTTTGTCAGGAAAAATTAAAGCCCAGCAATTTATTTTTTAATCTTTAAATGTTTTATATTTGTGTTTTACAAATTCACATGGTACAAAAGTCAAAAGGGACAAGAGTGTAGATACTGAAATATTTCCCTCCTCTTCTTGCCCCCAGCCATTCAGTTCCCTTCTCTGGGGTCCAATTTTTTTTTAAATTTTTGATTGAAGTCAAACATATTCACATAACATAAAATTCATCATTTTAACTATTTTAAAATGTATAATTCAGTGGTTTTTAATGTATTCACAGTGTTTTGCAACCATCATCCCTATCTAATTCCAGAATATTTCCACCACCCCAAAATGAAACCCTGTACACCTCCAAATTCCCCTTCTCCCTGCTCCCTGACAACCACTAATCTACTTCATATCTCTATGGATTTGCCTATTCTGAACATTTCATATAAATGGAATCTTACAATATGTGACAACTTTTGCTTCTGACTCCTTTCACTTGGCATAATGTTTTCAAGGTTCACCTATGCTGTACCATATATCAGAACTTCACTCCTTTTTATGGCTCAATAATATTCCATTGTATGGATATACCACATTTTGTTTATTCATTCTTCCATTGATGGACATTTGGGTTACTTCTTCTTTTGGGCTATTTATGGATAATGCTGCTGTGAATGTTTGTGTACAAGTTTTTGTGTGGACATATGTTTTCGATTCTCTTGAATACTATTTTTCTAGGAGTGGAATTGCTGGGTCATATGGTAATTCTATGTTTAACTTTTGAGGAACTGCTAAGATGTTTCTACAGTGGCTGCACCATTTCACATTCCCACCAGCAATGTATGAGGGTTCCAATTTCTCTGTATCCTCACCAACACTTCTTATTTTCTGTTTTTATTTTTGTTTTTTTTATAGCCTTCCTACTGAGTGTTCTCTCCTAGTGTATGGCAATCCTACTGATTTTTATGTGTTGATCTTGTATTCTGTGACTTTGTTGAACTTGTTTATTAGCTCTAACAGATTTTTTGGTGGATATTTTTAGGAGTTTCAATATATATGATCCTGTTATCTGTGAATAGAGACAGTTTTACTTCTTCCTTTCCAATCTGAATGTCTTTGATTTCTTTTTCTTGCCTAATTGCACTAGTTAGAACTTCCAGTATGGTGTTGAATAGAAGTAGTGAGAGTGGACATCTTTAACTTGATCTTGATCTTAGGAAGAAAGCTTTCTATCTTTCACCACTAAGTATGATGTTAGCTATGAGTCTTTTCATAGATGCAGCACCAACGTTTTTGTGTATTTTTCCAGAAATAGTTTATTCATATATATATATATATATATATATATATAAGAAAAAATATTTTAACATATTTGTTAGCCTATGTACATTGGTTTGCATCTTGCGTTTTTTATCTTGGAGATCTTTCTAAATTAATACTTAAATATTTTTTTTTAAGTGGTTGCTTAGTTTTTCATTGTATGGATGGACCATAATTTATGTAATCAATCCCGTATTGAAGGATAATCTAACTCTCAGGAATTATTGGTTATATGAATTCAAAATCAGCAAATATTTATTTAACCCATACTATTTATTTAACCCCTACTATTGTGTAGGGCACAATAAAAATTATTAAAGAAAATAGGGTCTAACTTTCATTCACTTCATTTTCTCACTTTTATTATGGAAATACTCCAGCAAAAAAATTGTTAACTTAACCCTATTTCTTCCAACTTTCCAAGTTTCAAACACACAGAAGAGTTGAAAGAATTGTACAAGGAAACTCAAATAATAATTACCTAGATGCATCAATTGTTAACATTTTGCCATCTTTGCTTTATCTATAAAGATATGTTTATTTGCTGCATCATGTGAAAGTTGCAGATTTCTTGACATTTCACCCATAAAAATGAAGATGTTCTCCTATTTTATCACAATACCAGTATCACACAAAAATTTAACAATTTATTCCTAAATATCGTTAAACATCTGTTCCATATTCAAATTTTTCTATTTGTCCCCAAAATGTCTTTTTTAGCTGCCTTTAAAAAAAAAAAAAACAACTAAGATTCAATCAAGGTCTACATTGCATTTTAGTTGTTATTTCTCCTTAGTCTCTTTTATCTAGAATAGTTCCCATATCTATCTCTCTCTCTTTTTTTTTAATGATATTGACTTTTTTTGTGTGTGAGGAAGACCAACCCTGAGCTAACATCCGTTGCCAATCCTCCTTTTTTTGCTGAGGAAGACTGGCCCTGGGCTAACATCCGTGCCCATCTTCCTCTACTTTATATGGGACGCCGCCACAGCATGGCTGACAGGCGGTGCATCGGCGGGCGCTCGGGATCCGAACTCGCGAACCCTGGGCTGCCAAGCGCGGACTAAACCGCTGCGCCACCGGGCGGCCCCTAATGATATTGACTTTTTGAAGAGACTAAGCTAGTTGACTTTTGGAACATCCCACATTCTAGATTTGTCTGATTGTTTCCTCATGGTATTGTTTACCCCGTTCTTTTATTCCCAATATTTTCTGTAAATTTAGAGGTTAATCCTAAAGGTTTGATTAGATCCAGGTTAAATATTTTTGGAAGAACATTTAGTAGGTGATTCTGCAGACTTATTGTACCCTATCAGGAGGCGTATGATGTCAAGTTATTCCCCTACTAGTGATATTAAGTTTTATCACTTGTTTTAAGTGGTGTCCACTAGAACTCTCCATTGAAAAGGTACATTTTTCCCTTTCACACTCTGAAATAGCCACTCCTTTAACCATGAGAGAATGTCAAAGTCTTGGATTTGGGGAAGGGGGTGGAAATCCATTTGCTTCTTTTCTTCCTTATATATCTCAACTCCAACTAGTGGTTCAGACAACTTTTAGGTACAAATAGAAATTTAGAAGTAAGCATGCAATAGATCATGTGACATTCTGTAACTGGAGTAACAGGGCCTCATCAGCTTCTTACTCTGGGGTCAGTGGAAAGGTCATTGCATTAGAAATCAAAATGAAGGATCAAAGTTTCAGTCTCTAATCTGCCACTAACTGGCCATGTGACCTTCACTCATTTAACTTCTCTGGGATCCCTTGTCTTCATCCATGACTTGGGATGGTCTTTAGAGTTCCCTACAGCTCTGAGAGTCCATGATTCTATAGTTTCACTCCATTTCACTTACTGAGAAATGTTAGATCACATTTATTAGATGCAGTGTGGAAGCTTTTATTTCTCTCAAAAATCAAAACACCTGGGAATTTCAATTTATCCCATGATTAGAAAATGCCTACTCTGTGTAGGTGCTCAATAAGTATTCCTGTGAACCAGGCTACTAGTTTTGATGAGTAGACTTTTATTTTGTTTTTATTATTATGTTTTATTTTATTTTTATTGTTTCCTTTTATTCTCCATGACCCAAGAAAATTGTTGGGCAGCTAGGTTACTTTTTCTCAGTCCTATGGGTTGAATTGTACCCCCCCCATTCATATATTCAAGTCCTAACCCTCCAGTACCTCAAAATATGACCTTATTTGGAAATAGGGTTGTTCCAGATGTAATTAATCAAGTTAAATGAGGTCATTAGGGTGGGCCTTAATCCAATATGACTGATGTCGTCATAAAAAGGGGAAATTTGGGCACAGAGACACACACACAGGGAGAATGCCATATGAAGATGAAGGCAGAGATTGAGGTGATATACCTATGAGCCAAGGAGTGCCAAAGATTGCCAGTAAACCGCCAGAAACTAGGAGAGAGGCCTGGAACAAATTCTGCCTCACAGCTTTCAGAAGAAACCATCCCTGTCGACACCTTGAGCTTGGACTTCCAGCCTCCAGAACTGAGACAATAAATTTCTGTTGTTTAAGCCACTCAGTTTGTGGTACTTTGTTATGGCAGCCTTAGCAAATTCATACACTTGGCATCCTTGATCTGGTCATCAATTCCTTGAGGAATTATAGTAGCCTGTAGGGAAAGGAAAGAAATCACAGGCTTTTTCTTGTATAAATGTCAGAACCCTGACCAGGTCAAAAAGATCTCTTTTTCCTTTTTTCGCAAATTCTATCTCAGGCCAGACATGTTTTCTGAATCATTCATGGGGTACTTTGCTGCTATTGTGTCTCCGGTAGGTTTGTGCATACGTACGTGTGCACGCGTGTGCTCTCAGGCACGTGTATGTGAATGCTAACCTGATCCTTTCAATAGATTTGACTCTTGATACCAGGGAGACAGACTAGAACTCATTATTCTCTAACTGAATTTAAATATCTTAGTTGTCTCAGCATCCATATGGTCACATCTACAATACAAAAAAATTATAGTCAGACTTTTGAGAAAAAAATTCTCAATAATTGCTCACATTTCTTATATGGATATACAGCAAGATATCAGCCATGGAAGGGTATAAAGGGAGTCAGTTAAGCAGAAAAGACCTCTGAAGGATACAGATGATCTACTAAAGATTTCCATTCATTTCTAAAGTTTACCATAATCTTAGAGTGTGGAGCTCTCAATACATGTTATCCTTCAGTAAGTGTTCAAAAAGCACACAGACGCAAAAATGCTTTTGTTTGGTTCAGATGAGCGGCTTTAGAAAACTATGTGGATCTAGCAGTTTCATAAACATTGCTTCATCTCTTCCAACGGTATCAATTGTTATACTTTAGAAGAATTTCCTCACGTGTGCCCTGATGATCACTATAGCTCCTTCCATTTATAAAATGCTATCAGTCTAACATGAATAATGGCATAGGTAGATAGTGCTAGCATGAGTTTTCCAAATATGACCTTTCAAGGTTCTGGCATAAGACTGCATTGGTGATTTTTAACAACAAAATCATTTCACAAACCTGACAAACAAGTCTGGCTTTTGTTATAAAAAATTTAACTATCCATGTCTTTGATCATGTGCTGTGGTAAGAAGAGAGTACTTAACCAGAGAGTTGATGGCTATGAATAAAAAAGGGACAATAATGGGATTTTTATACTTATTGATGAGTAGAAGTTCATGTATATCTGCCCGCCTGCAATCAATGCCCTCTGTAAATGTGAGCAAAATGCACTTACCTGCCTGAAAAGAAGCTCATCTTGCAAAAATAAAGGTTTTAAAACAATTCTGTTTTGCAAGAGGTAAAGTGACTGGTGACAGAGGAGGAATTTGTGTTCATTCTCAAGACTACTGTGGTTCATGACTAGTCTAGATGTCACAGGGCCACAACGAAACTCTTGCACCTGTGGTTGAAATTAGAGTGGTTTGCTCAGGCACAGAGTTTGAAGTGAAAAATCATTACTCAGATGTTGTACGTAATGCTCAACTTTTATGGTGGTATAGGAGGAATGCAGACTTCAGATTTTCCTCTTCAGATCCACAGTGTTACAAACAAATGAAAACTGAAATGGACTCCTATGAGCCCAAAGGACATAACTTGGACACTATCAGCCTAAATACTGCCTTCACCTAGTCTCATAGAAGTTCCAATAAACACTAGAGGAGGCACTCATGCAGGAGTAAAATTTATTCCACAAAAATTGCCTTTTCTTTAGGGATGCTTCTGAAACTATCACTAATGGTTCCAAAAACGACTCCATGGTCCATAATTTGTCTTTTCAAGTGTGCGTCCTAAGAGCCCAACGCTGACAGTTCCATTTTCAAAACTCCGAGATACAAGCAGGACTATGACTTATGTCACAAACATGATAATTTTCCAAGTTTTCTAATAATGATATGGCGTTACAATGTTTGGCTTCAAAAATGATGTAAGTGACACATTTTAAAAGTGCCAATATTTTCATGATCTCATTTTAGATCTGCCAGTTCAGGTTATTCAAGACATCTATCAGTGTGTGTGAACATTACTCCACTTATTTGGTTTTGTTTGGATCCAACTGCTTCCATTAAAACCCGTGCTGAGTTGGGTTCTTGAATTATGATAGTGAGTTTCTCAAAGTCACGTATCTGGCAAACAGAATTATTTTGATATTTACTAATCCATTTCTTTTATTATTTTATAGGTAGTTTGGGCTGCCAAGCACAAACTCAGTGAGACTTTATAAACATGGGGAGGGATTAACTATTTCATACAGTTAACTATTCCTGTTTTGTTGACAGTGACAGTCTGTCTTAAGACACCCCAGGTCATGCCCTGATTTTGGACTCTTCTCCTAAACTCTCCAGTGTTAGCAGATGCGCAGGGAGTCAGGATGACAGTTGTTGACAAAGTACCAGCTAGTACCCCAAAGACCCGAGGCTTGTCTACATACGAGCAGCCCATAACCACATCCTTTGTCTCACTCGGCAATAGGAGAGGGCAAAGATGGCAGTGCTCCTCTTCCATCTACTCACCTGAGGATGTACCGTCTATGTTCCTCGTTAAGGACCGGGTGATGCTTACAGTGTGTATGTGCGCATGCACCCTCCTGAACCTGCTGTGAATTGTCCGTATGATCGCCCCTTCCTTCCTTCAAATCTCAGCTTGAATATCCCTTCCCTTGGGAAGTCTTTGTCAACTAGCCTAAGCCAGGGCATGGGTCAGGGCTGCCACATTGCACACCTGCAGGGGCATCATTCGCACTGTGTTTTAAGTGGATGGTGCCTCCTGGAGTTAGGGCAATGAGGCAGCCCTCGCCCCATGCCCCTCTTATGTACTATCACAGCACCCCGACGTTACCCAGCTGGATTGTAACTGCCTGTTTCCTTGTCCACCTCCTCTCCACAAAGGCAGGGACTATATCTTATGAGGCTGAACTTGACAGACAGTATGTGCTCACTAAAGTCTCATAAAGGACTAAACTGAGTTGCTGAATTGGATGGCTCTGGATCCTGCATTCCCTGATGACCAGCCCTGATCAGCCAGTTGCCGTGGTCTTGTTTTGGAAGAGGGGTGCTACTAAACCCATATACACAGGGGGCTTCCTATTCCTTGTCATTTAAGAGCATTACCTGCTCCAGGCTCCAGTAACCTGTGTACCTTCTGAGAGCCCGGGGCCGCCTGAAAGCCAGAATGGGAGACAGGGGCTGGATAAACGCAGGTGCTCCAGGCTTGGTTGGCCACAGGGTCAAAAAAAAACACGTCCACCTCTCCTACAACCTCATCTCTCTTCTGAGGTGGATCTGTCAGGACCAAATTCAATTTTTAGTAGCAGAGGACTATATAATCAGTAATTTTTTACTTATTTATTGAATACTTTTGAGTATGTAAGTATATATGGAAGTACCAAAATCATTGAAATCAAAAAAGTTGGTTCTGCTTTGTGGAAAATAAATCCTTCTGCTGTAGTACATTTTTCCATTAAAAAAAAAAAGAAGAAAAACCGATTTTCAGAGTCCTGCCAACAACACTCTAAATGTAAGTGCTAGATTTGCAAATAGGCTTATATTCATATTTAGAGAATATGCATATTCAGAGACTTATTATTCAGGAAATATTTGGTTATCTTCAGACTAAGTAAAACTTATGGCTAAAAATAAGAGGGGTAAAATATAAATAGTAGGAAAAGTTGGGGAGCATGAACAGCAGCCATTATAAGAATAGAATAGAGAGGAAGAGGTAAGGGGAACTGTGTGTTGTTTTCTGTTTTGGTTTGTCTTCATCAGTACCTGGAATTCAGTTCAATTTATAGGGCATTAACTGGGGGCCTAGCATGCAGAGGGTCAGAAAATGCAATATCGGCCCCCATGTTCTTAGAATTGAATAGGCAGGATATAAAGAAACAGTAATACTGACTCCCCAACACCCTCTCCTCCACCATTATGAAATCATGAGGTAGTTAAGGGTTTGGACTTCAGTTCCAGGGGTGGGCTCTGATTGGCTTAAGCCTGTCATGGTAGCCCCACCCCCTCACCATGATTGGTTCAGGCACCCAGGCCTAAGCCTAAACTAACATTCCTAAGGCCACAGTGGTTGGCTCAGGGATGATTTAAGCCAATGAGACACAAAAAGAATTTTCTGAGGCTTCCAGGGAAAGTTTCCTGGTTCCTAAAACAGAGAATAGACAGTAGGGTAGTCTTCCCAGAGCTCCTATTGGGTATGGACAGGAGGCTGAGAACTACTGCAGTCTCTTAACTATTTGTCTGAGGATAAAAGTTGTAAACAAAATCGGTGGAGTCAACAGAATCACAGAGAAATGGTTGGAGAACCCTGATCAAGCCTTCCCTGAACCTGCTCTACTACTTAATTTTAGATATATAAGTCAATAGACCTTTTTTATTGTTTCAGGCAGTTTGAGTTGGCATTTCTCATCCTAACTGATGCAGGTGATAAGCACCTTGATACTTTTAACACTTGTCAGAATATGAGAAATGAAATAAACGTTATGTTGAAGAACAAAGCAGAGTCCATCAGAGATGGGATCCTGTTACTAGTAATCAGAGAGTGCAATCATGAAAATATTATCAGCGAGAAATTATACTAGGCTTACAAGAATGAATTAACACCCGACAGAACAAATAGCAAACATTAAATAAGAGAAACCTAAGTTAGAAATGAATCATAGAATTTGAGAGTTAGAAGAGATCTCAAAGCTTAGATAGGAAAACCCCTAGATTTCCTGTGCAGAAATAGGCCCCGAGAGGTTAAGTCACTTGGCCAAAGTCACAGAACTGAGTTGAGCAAGACTGAGGACTCAGTTTTCTTGAATTCTAGATGGGGTTCTTTCTACTGCATTACATAGTTTCCTCTCTAAAGATAGGAAATGAAATAGGAAAATGGTATTTGAAAATGTCAGCATAGGAAGAAGAGTGAGGAAAATACTGCCTTTTCACTTAATGGGGATTTAGGAAGCTCATAATAGAAATTTTGGATATTTTGTTTTTAAATCAGACCGTGGCCTTTACTAAAAGGTTGAACATATGCTACAGTGTGGAACCACCTGGGGTAGCAGTGTTGCTAAGCGCCCCACCTAAAGCTAGGCAGTGCTGGTTCAACCGGTTCTCGCCCCAAACTCGGGGGACCCGCTGGAGCTGTCAATTAGCTGGCTCTCACTAGAGTTAGACTATACCTTCTTTTCCAAGACCAAAAGTCAGTCCATAAGGGGCCAGACCAATGTGTGTTCAGCCTGGTGTCTGCCCCAATGTTGGCAGTAAGGGATGTTTTCTCTCTTCTTCCACATACTAAGTCAGGTAGGAGATTCCAGTAGAACTGTGTTGTGCTAAAACTGCAATAAAACGGATCTCTGGAGTTAGAACTCTGTTCTGGTCTCAGGTGTTCTATTTTAATTGCTCTAAGATCTTAAACGTGTCGTTTAATCTCTGAGCCTCCATTTCCTTGTCTGTTAAACAACTGCCCTGCCTACCTTTCAGGGTTGCTCTGAAGATCAAAAGAGCTAATGATTGTGAAAGCAGAGGGTGAATGCTACAGCCCTATTATCATATCTACTCGGTTTAAAGATCAGGGAGCCAGGAGCAGCTGAGTGATTTCCTCAGGTCTGTCAGTGACAGGTAGACCTACCCCTTCCTGAGAACGGGGAGAGTCAACGTCTAGGATAGAGATTCATAATTACATTTAAAACAGCCACAAGATTTGCTGGATTTATTCAATGACTGCCCAACGAACACCGGATTCTACCATCTTTCTTAAAATGATGCTCCAAATGTAGTGAAACATTACATACAATACCACGGGAGATCAGTATGAACAATCTAGCTGAATGAAGCCCCTTTTATTTTTATTTATTTATTTATTTTTGTGTGTGAGGAAGATTGGTCCTGAGCTAACATCCGTGGCCAATCTTTTTCTTTTTGCTGAGGAAGATTGGCCCTGAGCTAACTTCTGTGCCCGTCTTCCTCTATTTTGTATGTGGGACTCTGCCACAGCATGGCTTGATGAGTGGTGAGTCGGTCCACGCCTGGGATCTGAACCTGTGGAACCCGGGGTTGCCAAAGCAGAGCGCGAGAACTCAACCACTGTGCCACTGGGCTGGCCCCTAAAGCCCATTTTAAAAACAGTTTCCAGCACTATTTTGCTTTTGAGCTAAAGAACAGAAAATTGCTCAAAGAATGACTAGGAAGTTCAATGAAGGAAATGAAAATTGTTTCTTATGTACTTGCATTACTATTACAGCCCTCCAACAAATCATTCTCTTCTTCAGACCTTTCCTAAATTCTCCTTTTCCCTGAGTATGCCAGTCCTGCAACTTGAATACTTGAGTATTTACTCACACTTAGCTAGACAGAGTCTCAGGGTTAACAATTGAAATGAGTGATGTCTTTGCTTTGACAAAAGACTCTGAGATCTTACGATCTATCATCTTAACATTCTTTCTATACTCCATTTCATGTGTTTGTCTGTTTGCCCCTTTCTACAGAGGGATTTGAAGCAGTTTATATAAATATATCCTCCGTCCAAGAATAAAATAAAGTGGAGTGAGTTTGGGGAAAGAAAAAAAAATATGGATAAGGAAATGTGATGAATTGCCAGACATATATACCCAATAGCCCAACTCAGTTGCCAGCAGTGGGGAAAAGGAGAAAAGGAAAAAAAAAAGCTTCCTAGAACCCAGAGCAAAGACAAATCTTTGCTATCTGGTGATTGCCATTTGGTTTATACTCAGCAGCCTGTGCCGGGCTGGAGGGAAGGACAGAAGGCAAGCCTGGCTTATAGCCAATGCAGCGTACTCTTATGGCGCCATATTAGTGAATGCATTAAATTGCACCCTGAACTCTGAATATTCACTTTTAAAGCATCCATCTGTCATCCACCCACTAAGCCCAGTAGAGCGGCTGTTTAACTTCTCCAGTGAGTACCCGATCTACAGATTCTCCTACCCCGAGCAAAGCGGGTAATGTCCAAGTTCAAGGGCTGTGTTTACTTCCACACTCCTTGAGTCTGCTGCCCTTGGTAATTCACTGCCCTAGGCAACTGCTTGTTCATCTCTGTTCTTTTCCCAGCTGGAGTCATTGTCCCAACTTATTTGTATGAGTTAATGCTTCTCGGATACCCAGAAGCCTATTCCTAGAGCTCATTCATTAGTCAAGTCTGTTTTTTCACTAATCAATTACACTCTTTTGTAAACTAGCTAATCTGAAGAAAAGTGAGTTAGCTAATTTGGAAAAAAACAAGTGTTTAAATCATTGTAAAATAATGTTTTCATGAGAAGTGCTTCTCTGAATTGGAGTTGAGTTGTGTATGTGAAGGATACAAGTGGTCATGGAATTTTAGGAACAGGTCTTTATCCTTGCATCCTATCTCCTAGATTTTCTTCTGTCTTCAGGTGTTCCTTTTTGACATCTGTGTTATATAAACAACCTCTCTCCTTGTTGAAAGAAAGAACTGTGAAATGACAGGACAATGGGTGTGCATGGGAGGTGAGATTGAGACACGCAAAGTAGGCAAAGAATGGGCGACAGCAGTTGGTCGGCTTGATTTGGCTGTCGATAATCATTACTTTGTGATAATTTTTTTGTCACCGTCTGCCTTACTAATAATGTTTCAAAATCAGGACCTTAATTCAACCTTTCCAGATTGTTTATTTTAAACTATTTGGTCTATCTAACAACTGGTGAGGAATTACCAGAACCTTTCAGAGAAAATTCTTTTAATTCACTTACACAGACTTGAATGTTTAAATTACATGAACATATCATCACTTTTATTTTAGTCACAGTTTTCTCCTCTTGTTTTGATCTGCTGTTTGACTTTTTGCCTTGCCAACCCAGATTCAACTGTCTTCAAAGATGTCTTTAGCTATCATTAAAAAAATCAGCTCTCTTTCCTTTGGATAATTCTGCTACTTGGAGAATTAGAACAACATTGTCTAGTTGTGCTGTTGACTCATGTGCAATCTTCAGAAAAGTAAATCATTTTCCTGTGACGACTTAGGTTTTGTAGCAAGGTTTCCATGAGTATACGCTCTTTGGAGAGTGGCAATAATTCTGTCTGTTTTTCTTTCCTATTCTTTATAATATAGAATGTGGAGGATGTACAGGGGCTATAAATTACTAAAATCCTATATACCTTTAAAAATACATCTCATACTCAAAAAGATTTTTGTTGAACAGTATGGTTTAAGAAAAGAAACTATAAATCTATAAAACTGATATCTATCAGAATGTTTTCTATGGATTCTAATTTTTCTCTTGTCCATCTGTTGCCACAAACTTACACATGAGAGAGAGCAATTATTATGAAAGCAGAATAACCAAAGAATGATTCTCTCCAGTTTTGGAATAGGCTATACTACTTTGTCTTCATCTGAAGATGTCAAGTATCAGTGGAAATCTCAATGCCTCTATGAGGTAGATAATTTTATGTTATTTTATAGATAAGGACAATGATGTAGGTTAATTAAGATGTTAAAGTCTGAGGTCATATTGCAATGCCCCGAAGTAAGATTTTAAAGTTCAAATTCAAGGATAAGAAGTATGATTTGCTACCAAGCCACATCAATAGAAATTCCCAGATATTGACACCAAGGCTATGTTTATTTAACACAAGGATATGCAGGTTGACTGGCTAAAATTTTTCTCCATCTCTTCGGTCTTCCCTCCATATAGTCAAATTCAGTGTAGGCTCAAAAACAAGTTCTGAGCTGTCTTGCTCTTCCAAAAGTGTCATCTGTAAAACGAGGATTATAATACTTACCTCACAGAGTTGTTTTGAGGAGAAAATGAGAAAATGTAAAGACCTTATTACAGACACCGGCACTTAGTAGGTATTCAATAAATGTTAACTGCTATTATCATTATGATCAGCTCATAGAGGAAAGAAATGGAGGACTTCAAAACCCTTAACTTGGGGCAGGTTAAAAGAATGCTTGTAATAGAGTGTTTTACTTTGAAAAAGAGAAAGTTTCTATTTTTTTCTCCCAAAAGATTGGAAGGGATAAAATACTCTTCTGCAGGTGCACAATGCTTTGAGCCAGAAATTCTGTCTATCATGTGTTGTTATCTATTGTCTGTTCTTATTATCCATCTACTATCATTATCTATTTTCTATCTATGTTTTATCTGTTATTGTCTATTATCCTGTATATTATGCAAGAATAAATTTTTATCCTGTAAATGAAATTTTATCCCGTTTACCCATGGCCAATTGACAAGGGTGTAGGACAGTAGCACAGGCATAACAAAGAAGAAACATCGAAGTGGAAGCCAGCAACTACTTATGAAATTGCCAATATTTGAGGATTTTTGGACTAAATAAGTAGCAATTTTATGTGATTCAACCTGATAGATTCTGAATCCAGACACATCCAGGCTAAGATTTAAAAACCAAGAGACAATACATTTTCTACTATTTCTTCTCACCTACTTCCAAAACATATAGCAGAAAATAGGGATTCTCCAGGGTTGTTCAAAGTTTAGAAAGTACAATTAATTCAGCACAATATCAGTTTGTTGTATTTTTCCCTCTCCAAGAGCCATTTTAGATATAGGAAATGACATTTTCTAAATATAAAATATTTTTTAAAAAACTATGGTTATTTCTAGCATGAAAACCCACTGTCTTTTAATGAGACAAAGATATTTTAAAAGTTTACCATAGATCAGCTTCACCTTTACAGGACAAGTTTACTTTTAATAAAATTCTCTATTGCCTTAGACCACATATTCTTATGATGTGTTAAATAGCTCTCATTTTGAAGAGTATTTTTACAAGAAAACATTATACCTTCCTTCTTGCTGCTTTCCACTTCCTTAATTGGTCACCTAGCTAAGGGAACTTTCTATTTGAAACATTATGGCTTTCCCTGTCAAAAGGGAGAAGTCAACATGCTGTAATTAATGCTGTCTTCAAGGCTGGGATGATTATACTCCTGTCGATCCTTCTTTCATAGGGGCGGAGCAACATCGCAGTGTGTGTACACTCTCCCAAGACAGACTAACCTTCAGCACACTAATAAAATCATGACATGCCCTTCAACACACAAGGAAATTTCACTGAAGTTCAGAGGTTTTCGGATGTGACATCTCTAAGGCAATTTCATCTGCAAAAGCTTTACAAATCACGCACTCTGGCAAATTATCAGCAGTGGGAGTCAACACTGCTCTCAGCTGGATCTCTTCAGGAAAACAGGCTCAAGTATTAACATGAGGTTTTCTGAAAGGCTCCCTATGGCACCTTTGCTGCAAGGATATTAAACCAAACAGCCGCTGATATGGAAACTGGCTGTTTGAACTGTAAATCAGTTAGATATGTTAATAGGGGAAGGCTATGATGTCTGACCAACGTGATACAGGAAATGACTAAACATTTAATGCTTATTACTTTGCAGTATTCCTGGGGCTGGGGAGGTGGCGAGGATGGCATTGTGTGGGCACTGAACTGTAACCCAGGTCAGTGAGACTTGAGAGGGACCATTTCTTTGTCCTTCTTTCTAGAGTTTTAGGCATTATAAATATTAACTTGTCCAAGATCCTGCTTCAGAGCAATCATTGACAGGACAGATGAAACATTTTGCAACACCTTAAAAAAGCAATCCTATCAGTGTGGCAGGGCTGGTTTTATTATCCCACGTCCTGAAAAAGCCAGGCAGCCTCAATAGCTCTGGCAGAATCTTCAGTAAGGGTGATGGATTTGGCTCTTTAATGACGCAAAAAAGATGCATGCATGGATTTTGCAAGGCCGTACTTCCACATACATAAATGCTGAGTTTCACCCGTGTTTTAACTGTTTGAATTTTTAAAATATAAAAAATACAGATACTATACTATGGGATTTCTTTTAAAAGTACAAAAAGTTAAGAGTATAAAAATGTATTTGGGCTATATGCCGCAACTGATCTTTCACAATCTTCCATTTTCTAATGGAAGAAAGCATTCTCCCTTATAAATACGTTTATTTTTAAACCAGTCCAAAAGTCATCAATTATGCTAAAATTTCCATAAATATGAAATAAGTAATTTCCAACATACTTCAAGACCATGGATGACAATCCAAGAAATATTTACCAAGCCAGGGGTCAGGCAAACTATGCCCGAGGGCCACATCCAGCCCCCAGCTGACCTGGGAGCTACGGATGGTTTTGATTTTATTAAAGGATTGTAACAGAGAAAGCAAAGAATCAACAGCGACTGTTCGTGGCTGGCAAAGCCTAAAAAATTTACTAACTGGTCTTTTGCAGAAAGTTTGCCTGCCCCTGTAGTAAGCAGTTCCCAACTCTGTGAGGGGAATTGCGTTTGCATCTCAGACCGTGCAAAGATGAGTAAAACCTACCCTGCCCATAAGTAGTTTATAATCTAGACGTAAGGGGCATAGGGCTAGTAAGCTAGACTATAAAAGAAGATGGCGGCAGATAAGGGCTTCAAACAAAGACACCAGGGTTGGTGGGGAAATAGGGAGTGGCTTATTAGGGAGGTGATTCTTAAGATGAACCTTGAAGATAACAAGAGATTTTGAAGGATAGAGATGGGTGGTGTGAAGAAGGGGTCAGAGAGACTGGAATGCAGGGGTGTGTTCTGGAACCAGTGGGTGATTCACTTTCAGAAGCACCTGGGTGGCTGGAGGGTGGCCTACCAGGCTGAAAGGGACGTGAGGCCACGACAAGGAGTTTGTACGGAAGCGAGAGATTCATTCTGTTAGAGGCCAAAAGGACAACGATTCACGCTTTAATGGTGTCTGATGTAACCATTGTCTCATATGGTAACAGAGAAGTGTCCTATTATAACCAGTGAAAAATGAGGAAAATAGTCCCTCTTAGGCTGAGCATCTAGTAAATGAATGGCTTCTGACTGTGAGTCAATGAATAACATTAATAAATGCAGTTACCAAGTCACCATTAACAAATAAAGCACTGCAGAGTTTCAATCTGCTCCTCAGAATTCTTGAAAGTCTTATTTTTCAGGCAGTTCAAACAGAGGCGAGGCAGCCGAGGTTGGTGAGGCTGCCAGGAACACGGAGTTCTGCCTCTGAGTTTGCCCCTGACTCAGTGTGTGACCTTCGAGAAGCACTCAACTTCTTAACTATCTCAATTTCCTCAGCAATAAAATGGGGATAACAGACCTTTGCCACCTCATAGGAGTGTGACAAAGAGTAATAAATGTCTGCAGACAGTTTTCAAGATAAGTGCTTCTGGAAACCAAGGAGGGAAAAGTTCTCTTTCTAGAGTTGGGGGGAAAAAATGAGATTTTCAACATTAAAATAGGGTGCTGTTTATAGCTTCTAAGAGCCAAAAGATTTTTGCAAACCAGAAATGATTCTCGATGGATGATATAGTGCCTACAGATTGCTAAAGGTGCCCATAAACTGTGAGTAGAATTCTGTGATGGTATTTTTCTAAATTAAAATTAGGACACAAATTTTTTTGGTTTAATGGTGGGAAAGAATATTGAAAATCAGACAGCACTTGCCTAGACAAGGTGGCCACCCATAGCTGCTATATCTATACTTCCAAACCTTGGAATATTCTACCCAAGTCTCCCGTGTATTATTTAGTTATGAAGGTGCAGAGGGTAAAATCCCCTTCTCCACTTTCTTTTCACTTCAGACTTTCATAACCTGTTTTAGAGAGGGACTGTGGTAGGGTCTACAACACAGACAGGGTCTGTCTGTGGCTAGCAGTCTGTCATTGGCCCTTGGAGGCTGAGGGAGATACTTCAGTTTCTAAAAAAAGTTGAAGAACTAGCCCTGAGATTTGCCCATACCACACGTGGAGCAGCCCACTGGGGATGAAGACATGCTCTGCTCTGCTGGGGAAAGGTTGCATGGGTGAAATATTTCTCAGGATCCTGCCTAGAAAGCATGCCTTTTTATCTCTCCTTCTCTCTCTTCCTTTCTTTCTTAAAAAAATCTTTACCTTATAGTTGGCCAAACAGAAGAGATAGGTCAAAATAGTTCAATTTGCAGTTTGCTATCTTGTTGGGAGGACAGCAACTCAAAACCACAAAGCCCTGAATTTGACCCTAGAACTCTGTGGCCACTGATGACTCATCTTCATAATTATCAGATTGAATCTTCTCTACTGGTCTGATAACAACTGATGAATGGAAAAAAGAACTTCAATCAAACATGCATGCCTAATAATTGGTCTCCTTATTGTTCTTGTAGACTCTTGGTCCTCAAATTTCCTGATTTCTGTAAGACTACCATATGTAATCTATGCAATTCTTGAGTGCTGCTTGGAAAAAAACCACAGATATAAACAGTTTTCAGGTCCTTGGAGAATGATGCCTGAGTGAAGAAGGGAACAACAAGGCAGAAGTTAACAGTCAGAGGTGGCTGGAATAGGAGAAAGTGCCCTCTAATGAAATCTTGATTTTCTGTGGCTTTTCTTTCTAACGGGGTTGCTGAGTAGGAAGTCGGTGGAACTTGACTGCAGCAATTCTGCCTTTCTTATTTTTTGGAGCTCTCAGTGACAGGCTCCCTGCCACACCATCCATCTATAACTTTTCATCACTTTTTCCTCAAAGTGAGGAACGTGTCCCAGAAAATGCACCTCTGTGACTTAGCAACATGCCAAGGCCATCTGAGCCTTCCCAACGTTCCAAAGGAAGCACTGATGTGAATTCAGCTGCTTAAACAATCAGTCTCTAAGCAGGCAGCTTGAAACTTCCTTAGAGGAATGGTGCAGGCTGTGGAAGGGAAATCAGCTTATTGGTGATTGTTTTAATTTTTCAGTTAATTAGTTATTCATCTGGTTGTGTGTGGTCTTTTGAGCCTGGTACTCTGCTAAATTAATCATGTGAAAGTAAAATGGGAACAAGACCAAATTTTTATTCAGTGAAATGATGTACTTTCTGACATTGAATCACTTGCAGATCCATAATAAAAATCATGTATGAATGACCCACAGTTCCAGTCCAATAGTGTATATATGTTATTTACACACATTTAACTTATATACATAAAACTTATATATAAAGGTGTACATACATGCACCAAAAAATTACATTATTCACAGCAGTGCTGGTCATAATAGTCAAAAAATGTAAACAACTCAACTGTAGAATGGATAAATAAATTGTGACAGTCTCATACAAAGGAATATTACCTAGAGATGAGAATAAACGAACTACTGCTACACACAACATAGACGAATTTCACAAACAAAACGCTGAGCAAAAGAAGCCAGACACAAAAGGACACATACTATGAATCGGTTTATATGAAGATTATAAACAGTCAAAATTAGTCTATGGAGATCTATTCTGATAGAAATCTGAACAGTGGGTGTCCTTGGGGAGGGGAATATGGTGACTGAAGGGGGGACAAGGGAGCTTCTGGGGTTTGGTGATGATTATACAAGCATATTCGCTTTGCAAAAATTCATTGAGCTGTACAATAATGATTTGCAAACTTTTATATATGTATGGTATACTTCAATAAGGGTTTACTTAAGAACATGCATAGTCATTATTATCAGTTTCATTTTAGTGTTATTTCACTTTTCATCAGAATGAAAGAGATCAAAATTGTGTGAATGTTTTTAAACTGCAAATAACAGGAGACCAAACCAAAATGGTTTAAACTAGGGGTTGGCAAACTTTTCCTATATAGGAACAAATAGTGAGGATTGTACGGTTTTTGCACCACGTAGCTTCTTGTCCCAACTACTCAGTTCTGTTGAGGCATGAAAACAGCCATAGACATTATGTAAACAAATGGGCGGGGCCGTGTTCTAATAAAACTTTATTTACAAAAACAGGCAATGAGCTGGGTTTGTAGTTTACTGACCCCTGGTTTTCAACACTAAGTGAATTTATTATATTATAAGTAGCAAGAAGTTCCAGGGGAGGGTTAACTTCTGGGTTGGTTAATTCAGCAGCTCCACAACTTAATCAAGGATCTAGATTCTTTCCATCTCCTCTGCTCTGCTCAGCTTTGTGCAGGCTGTGTCCTCAGTCTTGGCCCTCCCACTCATGGCTACAGCAGCTCGAAGCATTATATCTTCACGCAACAATGTCCAAAGGCCAGAAATCTCTTTCTTGTGCCTTTTTTTAGGAGGGGGGAAAACTTCCATAGATGCTTCTTAGGATGAGAGACTTGATTCACTTTCCAAGCATGGGAAAGAAGGTGAGGTGTGTGTGAGTGGTTGCTTTCAGGCAGGAAACCTGCATGGTGATCCACATTAGTTTTCTATTGCTGTGTAACAAATTACCACACATTTAGCAGCTTAAAAGAACACAAACAGCTTCTGTGGGTCAGAAGCCCAGGCAAGGCTTAAGGTCCTCTGCTCAGAGTTTCCCAAGTCAACAGAATTTAGTTCCTTGCAGCTGTAGGACTGAGGTTCCTGGTTTTTTGCTGGCCGTCGGCTCAAGGCTGTTCTCAGTTCCTAGATGCCTTTCTCTGTTCCATGCCTCCCACAGGCCCCTCACAATAGGACACCTCACTTCTTCAAGGCCAGAAGGAGAATGATTCTCTCCAATCTGCCAAGAGTGTCTCACAATGTACCCTAGTCAAGGGAGGGATATCCCATATATTCATAGGTCCTGCCCACCCTCAAGGGGAAGGGATTATACACGGCACGTACCCCAGGATACTGTCAGAGATAAAGTCCAAAACCAGTTAAAGTGGTAAGGACAGATTTTAATAGCTAACATACTATTGCAACAGGGAAAAGAATCCAGTGTGAACTGAACTCTGATTTGTACAGAGGTGACTGGGTGTTTCAAAGGGAGAATGAGGAAGTAGGGAAGGGGGTGAGCAGGGTCTCAATCAAGTCAGGGAAGTGAAAATTACAAAAAGTGGGAAGGGGAGGTTGGTCCATGTGACACCCACCTGGGTTTGCTAACTGGTGCTTATCGAAGTTAGGCTCCTCCCCTCCCACAGAGGCTGGGAGACAGAAACCCTATCTCCAGTGTTGGCTGGAACAAACAGTACAGCTGTCCAGAAGCAGATGATCCTCCTCTGACTGGTCATTGGAAGGTCAACAGAAGCCTAAAGCTACATCACAACGCCTACGTCATTCACCTCACTTCATCCCATCACGGAGGCATTTTATCATCTCACATCATCACAAAAAGAAGAAAGGGGAGTACAGTACAATATGACATTTTGAGAGAGAGAGCCCACATCCATATAACTTATTACAGTATTTTGTTATAATTGTTGTATTTTATTAGTTATTGTTGTTAATCTCTTACTGTACCTAATTTATACATTAAACTTTATCATAGGAAAGTATGTAAAGGAAAAAACAGAGTATACATAGGGTTCGGTAGTATCCATGGTATCGGGCATCCACTGGGGGTCTTGAAAGGTATCTCCCACTGAAAAGGGGGGACTACTGTAAATTCTTTTGGCAGCCTTGAGTTTTCTCAGGCAGGAACTTTAAGGGAGATGGGGGTGATCCTAGGGATGGGGCTTTGAGCTGTTAGAAACTGTGTTAGTGTTTTGTTCAAGTCTTTGTAGGCCAAGTTGAGAAAGGGCTCAGAAGAACCTGGATAGAGTTTGGTTAAGGAGAGAATCTTCATCAAGACCCAACTCAAAATGGTTTAAGCCAGGGGTTGGCAAACTTTTCCTAAAAAGGGACAGATGGTACAGATTGAAGATTTTGCAGGCCATACAGATCCTCATCTTGACTATTCTGTGCTGCAGCACAAAAAAGCCATGGACGATACGTAAACAAATGCACACGACTGTGTTCTAACAAAACTAAGTGAACTTGGGGGTCATCTCAGAATTCTGCCTACCACCAGCTCTAACCTGAAAAATTCCATCAGGTTATATCCCAGTAGAAAATTACACATTCAGAAAACTTATGCTTTATTTGGTATTCTTGCTTGGAGGATTTATATTTAAAATACAACTCCATAAAAACAAAGTTAACATGAAAGTCCTGAAAGCTCTTCAGGTATTTGCTGTAGCGGGATTGTCAAAATGCCAAATAACATACTGAACTGTTTACATAAAAACAGTCAAAGTGGCAAAAGCTTTTATTTATTTTAAATTTTATTGATTTATTTCTGGACTAAGTAATACACTCACAGGGTTCACGTTTCTAAAGATAAAGGGATGTGCAGTGAAAATCTCTTTCCTGGTGGTTTCTTTTCTGGAGATAACTGATGTCTGTAGTTTCTTGTTACCTTCTATTTTGCAATAGATTATGGAAATCATTTCATATTAGTACATAAAAAATTTCCTCATCCTTTTTAACAGCTGTGTAATATTCCATTGTGTAGATGTAGCACAATTTATTTAACAAATCTCCTATGATAAGCATTTAGACTGTTTCTAATCTTTTGCTATTACAGAAAGTTATGTATTAAATAACCTAGTACCCACATTATTTCACACACGCTTGAGCACATATGCAGGATAAATCCCTGCAAGTAGAATTGCTGCATCAAAATATATGTCCAGGGGCCAACCCGGTGGTGTAGTGGTTAAGTTCGTGTGCTCCTCTTCAGCCGCCCTGGGTTCACAGGTTCAGATCCCGGGTGCAGACCTATTTACTGCTCATCAAGTCATGCTGTGGCAGGCATCCCAGACATAAAGTAGAGGGAAATGGGCAGAGATGTTAGCTCAGGGCCAATCTTCCTCAGCAAAAAGAGAAAGATTGGCAACAGATGTTAGTTCAGGGCTGTATAAATATGTCCATTTATAATTTTGATATATATCGCCAAATTGCTCATGATGGTGTTGTACCAATTTAAACTTTCAGCAGTAAAACTGGAGTGCCTATTTGACCATGCTCTCTCCAACAGCGAATTTCACTGGATCTTTCCCAATCTAGTAGGTGAAAATGATACCTTATTATGAGAGAACTGGAGCTTTTTTCCATTTCTTTCTTTTTCTGCACACTGTCTTTTTTTAATTGAAATGTTGATCTTTTGCTTATTAATTTACAGGAATCCTTTATGTTATAGGAATTGCAATTTTTTTTTAAGTTTGTCGTCTGTCTTTCAACTTTGCCAATGTTTTATTGTTGTTTGCCATACAGAAATGTTTAATTTTATGTATAAATCAATCTTGTATGGATCATGGCTTTTATTCTATACTTCAGAGGGCCTACTGCACTCCAAAATCATGTAAAAACTTATCTGACATAATTTATTCTGGCATGCTCAGGATTTTCTTTCTATTTCTAAAAATGGTAGTCCATCTGGAATTTATCATCGTGAAAGGTGTAAGGTTTGGATCCAGCTTTAATTTCACGCCCCCAGAGGGCAAATCATTTGCCCTTCACTGGTAAGAGATGCCATTTTATCATATACTAAATTGAGATGCCTGTCTATTCATGTATCATGCTCTTTTAATTGTTGTAGCTTTATATTTTAATATCTATTACAACTTGGCAATCCCTGTTTTTCTTTTTCAGGATTTTCCTGCACACTCTTGCTTAATTATTTTTCCATATTAATGTTATAATCAGCTTGGATAGTTTTTAAAAATCTTTTTTTTAATTGAAAATATTTTTACATCTGTGGATAATTTAGAAAGAATTGACATTTTTATGTAGTCTTTTTGTCTAAAAACGTGGCTCTCCTTCCATTTGTTCAAGTTTTCCTTTTGACCCTCAGTAGCTTTAAAAGTCTTTTTCATATAGTTCTTGCTCACTGCTTGATAATTTTATTACTAGGTATTGAATCTTTCTGTTGCTAATACAAATAGGGTCCTTTCTTCCATTATATTTTCTAACTGATTGTTGTTTCAAAAACTTTTAAAAGCCTAAAAAATTTTTTATTCTTGTCTCAATAAATGAAATTTTCCAAACCATAATAAGTAATTATAGCACTTGTAACTTAATTCTATTCAAAATAGTTCAAAAGGAAAAAAAATTCCCAAATTCATACAGGCAAAAGGATATTAGGAATAAACTAAAATACCTTTTTTAAATCGTTTCTTGACTCATGTTTTAATCTTAAAATAGAATCCATATAATTTTCTCTTTCTCACAAATCACTCACTGTTCATCTTTTGCCTAGTGGGGTACACAAATTGTTTTCACTTGGTGCTTCTCAGGGCGCTCTGCTAATTGCTTACCTCTCCCCAGGGGAAGGCTGGCAGCTCAGCTATTCTGATTCTTTCTCACCTAGAGCTTAAGAGACGAATGCTGCTGGGAACTGAAGCTCACAGCTCAAGCAGAGGAGACAGCTGATGCCTCCCCCCTCCCCCCACCTGCCAGTTCCCCTTAACATAGCCTGGGAAAGCAATAGGTATCTGTGAAGTCACAGCTCTACCCAGAATGGAGAACATTTCCAAGGTCAGCTGGAAAGAAGAAAGAAAGTCTTTCTAGAAGACTTCCAGGTTTGTAACCTGGGATGATGCAGGATGGAGGAGTAAATTGGTCTGGGAGGGGAGCCTGGAGGTGGAGGACACTGGGCTGTGTGGCCTTAGGGAGGAGGTTTCCTTTAGTGAGTGGCCACATTAGAGTCCTGGGTCTCATTCTTAGAACTGAGTTGGTTGGCTCTCTGAGTTTGGAAGAACCACCAACTGGGCTAGGAGAGGAAAGACTAGGTGATTTCTCACCTCTCCTTTCAGGCAGGGAAGGGACTGGGGTCCATAATCTCCTCTTCCCAACACCCGAACAGCCTTCTTACAGGCAAAACCCCTACTGATCACAGTGCTTGGGTTAACTGGTAGCCTCTATATTTATTGAACGGCAATCGAGGGGCCTTTTGCATAATAACACTAATAAGGAGTAGTAAGTCTACTGTGTTTGGAATGCCAAGCCCTGTCTCTGTCCTTTACATCGATTCCCTTATTTTAATCCTCACAACAGCCCATAAATTAAATACTTGTTATTACTTCTGATTCACAGACGAGGAAAGTCAGATGCAGGGAAATTAAATAACACGGCAGAAGACAGAGTCAGGATTTGAAAGCAAGTGTCTGACTTTGATGATCATGCTTTTTACCACTACACTTGGCTCTCATGAAAATTAATGGCAAACCTCAATATTTTGAAATAAGGATGAGCAAAGAGGTTAAAGTTCTTTCTATATATTAAGTACTTCTTCCTATAATTTTACATATTAACGTATTCATTCTAAAAATGTGGGTTTTACTTATACTGGCAGGGCTCATGTCTGTGAGGGATGTTGTAAACTCTATTCACAGAGAGATAATATTTTTTCCTTTAAGTGATAGATATTCTCACATAGACATTGAAGTATAAATAATGGATCACCTAGCACGTTTATTCTACAATGCTCTGAAGACTATTGTATTTGTGACTAATTCTGTACTCATAGTTTATAACATTCTTACAGAGATGTCAGATATGTGTGTGTGTGAGCGTGTATGTTTATGAATAATATGATTTCCTTGTGGGTGTGAATTTCATCCTCTCTGTGATTCCTGTGCCCTAACCATATTGCTAGGCAACACTAAGCAACACACAGCCCACATATTCCTAATTCCGTTTGATGTTTCACAAATGGACCTTTGCCTTTATATGCAAGCAGAATCACACCAGTGGGTTTAGGATTTTGGATTTTTAAGTAATCAGGTGTCCACTCGCATGAAAGCCCAATTACCATAACTATCAGAAACTGGTAGAAAAGAGGAAGAGCTGGGATAAGGCTAATGCCCATATTTGAGACTTTGGCTGATAATTCATTAGTGAAATCAAATGTGATTCTTGCTGGTGACATCCAGGAGAGGGAGGGTGGTGGCTTCCTTCCAAACTACTCCCAGGACTTGGAGGGTAATTGTGTATGGAATACTCTTTCTGATAGTGGTGATGTTGCACATATATAATTTGCCAGATGAAAATTGGGTGCAAATCTCCTCTGTCAACGTAGAGCCTGACATTTTCAGGTCAGTCTCCAGAGTTTAGGAGAGTACAATGAATGGATCCCACATCACAAGCTAAAGTCGCTTACAGTCCCCCTGCCCTCTGTTTCTAGGGAAAGGTCAGAGAGAGGCTTCAGTAGACCTGGAGAATGCCAGAATTGGGCCTGCAGTGGACAAACTCACAGCACTTCATCACGACAAAAAGGATCCTTTGATTTTTCCTCATCCACTCAAACAAACCTCAGAGAACCACAGTAAAGCAGAACTTTCAAGTCTTTACACAGCTAACTGACATTATTTGAGAAGTAGCGCACCCAAGTCAGAAAGTCCTGTAATGGCTCTCTGAACTGACACGCAACCTGTGAAAGCGAATACCATATTACAATACCTTAGTTGCAGGCTTAGGAAAAAGAACTACAAAATTTTTGCCAGTTGGGAGATGAAAATGAAATGGAAATGGGGCCAGTGGTAAGAACTACATGTATGCAAAAGTATGATTGTATTAGTTATCGAAGGCTGTGTAACAACTTCCCTCCAAACTTAGCAGTTCAAAACAATCATAAACATCTATTACTTCACGCACCTTCAGTGAGTCGGATTGAGGAGGACCTTAGCTCCTTGGTTCTGTTTCGTGATCTGTTATGAGTTCACAGTTCAGATGACGGCTGAGGCTGCAGTCATCCGAAGGCTTGACCGGGGCTGGAAAATCCACTTTCAAGATGATTCACATAACTGGCAACCCAGTGCTGGCTATTGACAAGAGGATTTAATTGTCCACCGTGTGGCTTCCTAAGTTTCCTCACAACATAACAGCTAGCTTCTCCAGAGTGGACAATCCAAGGGAGAGCAAGCTAGAAGCCACAATGTCTTTCATATGTACCGTTGGAAGTCATACTCCATCATTTCCACAGTATCCTATTGTTTATACAGGTCATCCCTATTCAGCGTGGCAGGAGATGACATAAGGGTTTGAATACCAGGAGGTGGGAATCGTTGGGGGCTATCTTGGAGGATGGCCACCAGAATGATAGAGACATTTCTGTGCATATAAGCTTAAGAGGAAATTCATGGATTGATTGGGTGATTGATTACATTTGATCAGTGGTCTCAGTGCAAGCCAGTGCCTGCATCAGAATCACCTGAGGTACTTTAAACACTGGTTTCCCCGGCCCCTTTCTCGGATATTCTGATTAAATCAGGGATGATGCCCAGGTTTGGGAACTACTGGATTCAGCAATCTTTAAGGTCAAGTCCAAGCTAACCCTCTTCCCTAAACTTTCCTGATCATAGGTGTTTCCCAGGAATTTTGTTAAACATACAGATTTCCAGGCCCCACCAACAGTTTCATGAGAGAATCTCCAGAGAGTGGCCTAAAAAATCTGTATTTCTGCTTAATTTTTGACCAGGTCATACTTTCCACATGATTGGAAATTCCAGAAGGTATAAAGGCATACCATTGAAAAGTCTCTTTCCCAACCTTGTCCTTCTGGCATCCTAATGCACCTCCTTGGAGGAGATGATCAATGTGACTGTTTTGTGTGTGTGCATTCTTCCAGCAATATATGAATATACAAAACATATAGGGAAATACATTTATTTTACATACATATGTATATATATGTATGTATGTGTATGTGTGTGTGTACGTGTATATTTTAAAGCAAACCAAAAATTAAAAGAGCATACAGTAAAAAGCAAGTTCATTCCTGGTCCTGATCTCCAGTTCTCCTCTTCAGATTCAAACATTTTTCCCAGTTTCTTGTGTGTCTCTTTCAGAGAGAGGACGCTGTCGTTTTAAGAAGTGACTCAGGTGATTCTAGTAATCTGGTGTGTTTGGGGCACCCCAAGTCTATCACAATAAGTTGAAACAGCTAGAAAACTTCACTTGGTTATGCATGAGTTGTATGAAATGCATTTAGTTGGATTCTATCCTGGATATTATACTTAGTTTCATTCACTTAGCCATTATTTACAAAGGTGTACTATGTGCCCGGCCTCGTCAGTGGTGAACAAGGAGCCCAGCTCGCAGGAGCTCACAGTCTGATAGAGGAAACAGCTTTTCAGCCCCAGTGCTGTGAGAAAGGTGTGCATCATCACCTGGAGTTGAGCAAAGGCTTCTGGAAGGAAGGGATTCCACACTGAGGCAAAAACGATGATGAGGCAGTGCATTGGAGAAATGGAGAAGGAAAGTATTCCTGGCAGAGAGAAAAGGAAAAATGCAAAGATCCAGCACGCTGCTCTCAGGCAACGAAAAAGTAAAGCATTTTGGTGTTGTGTGCAGGAGAGGCTCAAGATGCAACAAGGGAGGTAAACTGAGGTCAAAATAAGATGGGAAAAAATACGGTGGCTCTGACAGTCAGGTAGTAATTTTTGGAATAGTACAATTAGTGTAAAAAATGGATTTTGAGGTTAAAAAAATGAATTGGAAGGGGGTAAGAGTGGAGGTAGAGAGATAATTTAGGAAGTTGCTGTCAAAAGAGACAGGAATGGCCGGAATTAGATGGCCATTGTAAGGACAGAGGAAACAGGAAACATTTTGAAGTTATTTAAAAGGTAGATTCAGCAGGACTTGGCAATTGATTGCAAGGGGACGAAACCGGGACACTCCCCGGTTTCTAGCCTGGGCAATGAGGTGTTGTTCACTTCGGCAGGGAACACAGGTGGGAAAGCACTTTGAGGAAAGGCATTTGGGAAAGTGAAGCATGAGTTGACATTCTGAGTTTGTGGAAGAGAGAACAAACGGCTAAATTCAAGTCTAGTGTCCGCTGAGAAATGAGTCGGCGGGTGGTGGTCAAAGGCAGGCGAGGCATCTCCTAAATTCTCTTTAAACCTCCCTTAGTTTGCATCTCCGCCTTTACCCCTGGTTTTCTCCTGCCCCTGCAGTTTCCCACCCCTTTTAAGCAGGCTGGTAATAACAGTCCTTTCAACCTTTCTCCACCCCTCCGAGTGGAAGGGTGAATGGGAGTCCTGCATTATAAGCTGTTGCGTTTACAAAATTCAGTAGCTGCCAACAGTGTACAAGGTTCTGTAAAAAGATAATGTTCTGAAGGTGGTCATATACGATTACCTAATGATTCCGTGTTTACCAGAAGAGTCTACAAAATGGACTCTAAATTTATTCTGGGTACTGATGACACCTCTTAGTATTGCACTGGCAACCAATTGCACTGTGGACATATTTGAAATAAGGTAAGCCTGCAGCCCTAGTTTTCCTTGCCTTTTGGAGTTATTCATTCCTTTGCCACAATTAATAGAGCTTAAGCAAATTAGGTATTTCAGAAGACTCACCTTTGTTTTGTGCTGTGAACAACCAGCCAGAGGCATTTTAAATTGTGAGGGTGACTAAGAAAATAAGATCTTTGCTATTGTGCAGAGAAATCTGAAGAATTTTATCCATTCTTTACTTCCTTCTAAATGGCTCATTGTCTGCTATCACTATGATATGGGTCTAGGACGGATTTCTCTCTGAACTTCACAGCATGGGTGGAGGAGAGTCATTTGGCCTTTCGTTTTTCCTGGCAGTCGGTGCCAGTCCATTTATATGGTATGTTCACAGGAGAGCTGACAAGTGTTGAGAGGTTTTATTTGATATGCATTTTGTTAAGTAGAAAAAAATCCGTAAAAATAGGTACTTGTGAGCTAGTTTTCCTGTTAGTCTTAAGATCATGACCAATTCTGCGTATTAAGGAGTTCCACCTCCAGTAGACTTACCAGCTATGTTAAATTGTCTGGGCTGTTTAATATTCATGATGAAACCGTATACCACATGGACAGTTTTTAATGATATAAATGCAAAATCACATTATTTTTCTGTGTAACTTGTAAAAGCCATTCCTTCTAAAATGGGGCTGCTTATGCTAATTTGTTATAGTTAGAGAGTTGCAGGCAGCTCTGTGAATTTACTTTTCTTGGCAGTTCTAGAATATCCTGCCAGAACACATACTGAAAAACTGTTTGATGGGTTATGAAAATCTGGATGTACTAAAGGTACATCTTGTGCAAACCATAAAATAAATACATGATTACATTTTAAAAAATCTGTTATCTTATCAGGTTAAGGAAATTGTCATGATAACAACTCAAGGAAAATTAAACTGTTTTGAATAGAAGATATACTTTCCATTTGTAAATACTGTAAATATTTTTCGTATCCAACGCAGGCTCAATTTTGCTGGTCCTTCTGAAAATACTGCCTGCTGGAGGTAAACTGTATTCCTTCTAGAACCCACCTTGGAGATGGGTAGCACCTCATTGCTCTAGTTGATATTCTTAGTAAAGTGTAAGAAATACTAGTGGTCAGGATTATTGGTGCGAAATATATTTTGAAAATTTTATCACTATTTTTTTAATCAAGCCAGCCAAGTTCTATTACTTCAAGGACGTTGAATAACTGGACGTGTCAATATTAGTGTTGCTGCTGACGTGAATAAAGTATATAATTTGGTTCTGTACTGCTGTTAGCTGTACCTAACCAACACCTTTGAAACAGTCTCTAACCTCTAGGAGCTTGCATTCTAGCAGATGAAAAGTTGTTGGGAAGAAACAAAGGCAATTCATTTGTTCATTTATTCAAGAAATATATATTGAGAATCTACTGTGTACAAAGCACTTTGTTACACTTTCTTGGGGCCTGGGGAATACCCTGTGGCAATAGGAGAGATTTGGTTCATTTCCCTGCCTTGTATCAGGGAGACAAACATGAAACAACAAATTATACAATTAATTATTTAATAACTATGGGAAGTGTTTCAAAAGATAACTGAAGAGTGGGTTGAGGGCAGATAACTGGAGTGGGGTGGAGGAGCAAGCTTTTTTTTAAGGGAGTTCTTGAAGTTTAAATCGTGTTTGGAATGAACTGGGATAAAATCTTAATCACGTCAAACTTAAAAAAAAGAAGAGTTCTTATATTTAAATGTAAAGAGCCAAAAGATCTCTGAGAGAAATATGGTGTAATTTGGTGAGAATCTTATATAGGTAGGAAAATATCCTTGCATGTGCTGAAGACATCTTACCACTTGAAGCAATGATTTTTAACTTTGGGATAAAAGTAAGATATTATATTCCACTTTAGAAGGAGGAAAAATGGATAAGAAATGCAGATGGCCAATTAACTTCTTCACTCAAACTTCATGCACATGATAAAAAATGTAAAGTTTAACATAAAAAAAACCTTTAACATGCTTATAAAAGCTTCAAATTGATTAAAATTCTTCAGTAACAAGGTTAGGCTCCTTGATCAGTGAACATTCTCACATATTTCTAAGCAAAATGAACTGATTATGTTTGAAGCTGAAACATAAGGACAGAGTTGTACAAAGAAAGCCTAAATTGACTAAGAAAATTCAAGTATATGATTAAAATAATCTTTGCAATTTACTCTTTCAATAATGAATTTCAACCAAACCTAATTAATCTTAAATTTCTGGCACAGCATGCAGCTTTAGAAAATGTGTCATTAAAGAGACAGATAATCATAAGTAAAGTAAATGTAATCATCTACTAGGCTTGGATGAGGTTAAAATATTAATTTACATTTAATTTTTGAATAGGTAATATGTACATTATTGAAAAAAATCAAGGAATCCAAACATTAAAACGTCTCTCTCCCAATCCTGTTCCCATCCATCTAGTTACCAGTCATCCTAGACCACACACAGAGCCAACCTCACGCCTGAATTTGTTATTACTGTATGTGTATACACAGGTTCTTTAGCCCAGAGCAGTAAATCTCGATATAGGTTTGTCTCTTTTTTATGTAAAAGGTAAAGTACCACACACACTGTCATGCCTTCACTTTTTATTCACTGAACATTATTTCTTGGAGATCTTTTTGTATGAGGATGCAAATCTCTTCACTTTCATTTTTTCTGCTGCATAGTATTCCACTGCATGAATGTGCCATAATCTATTTAATCAGTCTCCTATGGATAGACATTGGGTTGTTTCCAATAAACAGTTCTGCAGTGAACAACTTTGTGCATGGTCATTTCACATGTATATCCACAGAGGCAGAATTGCTAGCTAAAGGAAATAATCACTAGTAATTTTAGCAGATATTGCCAAAATACCCTACATAAATGTTGTACTAAATTATACTTCCACTAGCAATATATGAGAATGTTTATTTTCTGCTTGGTGTTGGTGTTATCAATCTTTTAGTCTTTCTTTTTTTGTGTGTGACTGATTGGAGAAAAATGGCACCTCATTTTTTCATTGTTTATCTCTTTTAAGATTTTCTATTGGACTGTTAGTCTTTTTCTCAGTTTGAAGAAGCTCTTTTATATTAGGAAGGTAAGATCATTAGTAATATGAATTGCAAATATTTCTATCTCACCTTATCATTTGTTTTTTGACTTGTTTGTGGTGGCTTTTGCCAGTTTACTTTTTATGTAGTTGAATTTTTCAGTATTTTCTTTTATGGCTTTTGGATTTGACTCATAGTTGGAAAGAACAACTAAACTCTAAGATCATTAAGAGAGTATCTTGTTTTTCTTCTGAGGTTTAAGTAGTTTTCATTGTTTGTCTTCACATTTTTTATTTCTTTGGAATTTGTCCTGGTGTAAGATATGAGTTTTCCCTCTAAAATGCTACCCAATTATCTCAATACCAAGTATTGAATTGTCCATATTGCCACACTGTCATTTTAATCTCATATATTTGGATTAACTTCTGAACTTTTTTTTAATATACATATTTTTACATGTTTCAACTCTTAAAAATATTCCCATGCTGTATCTGTGCTTAGGCTCCTTTTAGGTAATTGCAGTGTTTAATTTTTTATTTTAAATATGGTTTTTCCTGTTAACAAAGCTTGCATTAGTTGCTTCCTTGAGCAACATCTTTAGAAAGTTATACAGCATGAAAAATGTGTTTGCAATTATGTGAAAATATTATTCACATCAGAGCAAATTCTGCAAAAGCTGAAATCTTATGAAAAAGAAAAACCTGTTTCAAGTGAAATTCCCTCAATCCCAGGGAACCTCCCTATACTCAGACCAGAAATACCTTTTGATTATACATAATGTATTTTAAAGTGAAAGATGGATCAATTGGTCAAAGAGTTGGAAGAAAGTGTTTTAGATCTACCTTGGAATCCCTCAGTGAGGTTACTTAGAGACTTGACCTTAGATCACATTTATTGCAGGCTGGTTTTGTCATTTTTTAAGAATATTTTTAAATTGGAAACAACAGCGGGCTGGTTATATAATACTTGCAGGATTTTAGTGGAAATTTCAGGACGGCAGGTTTTAGATAATCCCATGAAAAGTCATGTGAGAGAGTGAAAAAGAGGGAGGAGCAGAGATATGTCTGTTTGATTATTTGCTCTCTGTGGGGTGTACACAGATTATTTCTGGTGCAATATTATCTGGAAGATTATATTGCTGAGAATAAGAGATCAAATAGATATCCCCCAGACACCAGAATCTCATGACTCAGCGGTAAGTATGAGGCATATAGGCTGCATTTGACACTGGACAACTCACTCGTGTTCTGTTCCTGACTCCCCTTAATCACATAAGGTCTGTTCAAAAGCTTGAAATTAGTATTTGTATAAATACTGAAGCCAGTTGGCATTCTATAAATGAAATAATAGAACAGGAATTTGGAATACTTTTTTTTCTGATTATTTTGCTAGGTTGTCACCATAAATGGCCCAAACCTAAGTCAGCTCTCTGACTCTTCCTGGAGAAGACATCAACACTAGTGTTTTATGGTATTTATTGAATTATTTTCAAAACTTACATTGAGGTTATATAGAAATGGCTATTTATAAGAATACGATGACTATTTGACAATTAAGGAAGAATTACATAGTATGCTAGAAAAAAGAGAAAGCAGTTTCATTACTATCAGACATGGAGTAGAATTTAGTCTTCACTGGATCTTACATACAAAATGGAAATAAAAAAAGAAATCAAAGTTACTTCCTAAGTTTGTATCGGAATATCTTTCTTCTTCAGAATATCGATCCCGAAATTAAAATGAACACATCAAAAGTGCAAGTCCAGAGTCCTCATTGGAAACATAATATGATCACTTGAGAAAAATCTCAACTCTACACTTTTGTCCATGAATAACAACATGTATAAACATAAATTTACGAAGTCAAAATTAATTTTAAACTTGCTCAGTAAATGCTCTATACTTTTCATAATCTAAAGGGAGAAAAATAAGCATTACTGAGAAAATATCCAAATTTCTCCTAAAGAAAGTTTATTGAATATGAGCACTGAACTACTTTCTTGTGCGAAATAATTGGTGAACCTGTGAATTTTTTTCTGAGAATAAGGAGATAGGCAAATCAAAATGGGGATTAGGAGACTGGATGACTTAAATGTTATGTCTAATTAAATGTTCTTCTATACTCCACAAATAGCACTTTGTTGGGCCTACCTACACAATATCAAAACAACCTATAGGAGGTAACTGGTGATAACTATACAGTAACTATACAGTTGATACAGTCGATAAGAAGCGAACAGAACATTACCATTGATGGATGAAGAAATTACTGGAATAAGAGGGAAGGAGAGGTAAGGCATTATGAAGGCAAGGGTTACAGCTTATGTTTCTTCTTATAACCTTCAATGCCTAGTATGGCTTTCATTGTTTGTTGATTTTGTTGCCGGAGCAGCATGAATCTCCCTGTTTGATTCCTTTTCGGTGGTTCTTCATTAAAATTGCATGTGAGAAATGAAAATTGAAAAGGCTTTTTTTTTAAAGAAAATAAGACTGGTATAAGGTCAAATTACCGTTTGATTAGTGTATAATAGAAAACAGTTACTAAAAACTTCCTTTCCTGAGATTTCGGACATCCTAGGGTTTGTGTTTTATTTAAGCACGTGCTATGCTTAAGGGGATAAGAGTTGGTTCCTCTCCTTTAAGCAAATTATTTCGTTTGGGTGACAAAGTTTATGCTCCCTTATATGCAATAGTTAAGTCTATATTAAGTGTCTAAGATGATTCAGGTCACAGAATTTCAGAAAGAGGAAGACTACAGCTCAGAAAAGTTTTCCTGAAAAGAGGTTAACGCCAGTTTTTTTCTGTACTTCTACATATTGCCTATAAATGGCCAGGAATCCACGAAGTGGATTGTTCATGTATTCATGGATTCAAGAACTTTCTATGTAATCTTGGGAAAATGGCTTAACTTGTCATTGTGGCCACTGAGGGTGTGGGGGGTTTGTGTATGTGTTCCCTATCCCAATCATTTTTTCCTGGAATTTTCCCTCTCCGGATTTAGTAGCTGAAGATGCCATAGAGGGAGTAGAGGTGGTACAGAGGATGGCTAGGATGATGCTTGAACCAGAAAGTAGCGGTTTCAGAGGGTTTGTTGCAGCCCCCGCATCTGGGGAAGGGCCTTTGGGTGACAACCTGTCCAGGGAAACAACATGAAAGTAGTTCCTCTCAGTGTGAGTGAAGTTGACATTAGAAGAGCACGGGGACAGACAAAAAGGGCCTCCGTGCCTGATAGGAATGGAGATGGGGCAGATACATTTGACGTCACTGTCAGATTCTTTCCTCTCTGAATACGTTCTCAACCGACTCCCTGAAATTCTTTCCAGCCCTTTGGGATCTTCTGGTTTCTGTCTGAGATTTCTTCCTTCTAGCAATTAACTAAAAGCCCAGTAACGGACATTCCTGACTGCTCATTTCTAGTAATAATGTCTTCCTTTGAAAGAGAACCCCTCATGTTCAGAGTCCAGTCTCCTGCTTTCTACTCACATTCCTGCCTCAAGGGTCCCTCTAAAGTCGAAGGTACAACTCTGAACTCTAGGAATTCTCTGATCCTTTGCTCTGGTCCCAGAATGCACATTTGCCTGAATCAATACTCAGGTCAATCTTTACAAAAACATATACTCTAAACCACCCTATGCAAGCTACTGTACTACTGGAATCTTTCTTCTAGATCTGTATTTTCTAGAAATGGATGTTTCTTCTGGGATATTAACAATTCTAGAGTCTCAAGGTATCTGCCAAATCCTACTTCTGTCAAGCATTTTGTTGCTTAGCGAGCAAATGTTCTGATTCTTTTATCTCATTACAGCTGAAAAGTTATGACAACTTGCTATGGTCAGTATTGTCATCCTGACCCTCCTTTAATAAATACCAGAATTCTAGCCATGTACTGGTGCTAAAATGCTCTATTCTTCCTCCGAGGAAAGAGCTATAATGTCCTTACTTCTTTTCTGGGAAATGGGGATTGCTGCTTAGCCAACATCTTCTGTGTTTCACTTGCCATCACACTTTTTCTCCTTTTAGTTTAGACTTTTCTTTGTTTTCTGGATTTTTCTACACTGATCATATATTACTACCATTATAACTTCTAAATGAAAGTTCACAGCTAGGACGTTTTAATAATAGTGATATCCGATGTTGACCTATCATTTTACCATTTAGTAGTTGTTTCATGTATCTTATATTGGAAGTAGAATAGCTTAGTAGTTAGAAGTCAGTTCACATCTTGCCTCTGCCACATCCCAGATATGGCTTGGGCAAGGCGTTGAACTTCTCTAAGCCGCAGTTTGATCTCCGTACCCATCTCATAAAGTCAATATGAGGATCTGGTGGAATAATGTGTATAATGCACTGAGGGTCTAGATCATGGGAAATGTTCAATTCGTGTTACTTATTGTCTGACTTTTTTTCCCTCATAACACTCTTGTGAAAAAGTAGAGCATGTGGGATTATCTTCATTTTACCAAAGAGGAAAACAGTGCTCACAGAGATTAGGTGAAATCACAAGTGATTCTTTAGTTTTGAAACCGAGTTTCCATTGCAGTCTTAATGGCAGGCCCAGAAAGGGCCATCAGGTGAGTTCACGGGGACCTTTCTCTAGGGTGGAGCAAACATACAGGGAACCTGAAACACCCGTTGAACCACTCTGATGGGGTTAAGAGAACTCCTGAAGACCTGTCACTGTCAGATATTCTATATAGTCACAGAGCTGATGGCCTAAAGTGCCTCCTGAGGTGAATATTAACAGGGCGGGTTCAAAGCATTCTTCACTTTTTTGGGGGGTTGGTCATGCAAATAAATTGTATTAATTTCACTAACTTTCTCATTTCTAAATGAAAATTATTTGTCTGAGAATTTCTGTGAGTGTGCGGCTACTTTCAGAACTCAGTTTCCTTGGTTAAAGTGGCTTTGCAAAACGGGCACACACACAGGATTGGAACCACAGGGTGCTGGCTGGCCCGTCCTTATTTGGCCAGAAGTGTTGATCCAGTGGCTTTTTATGACAGGGCTCCTTTTTTAAGCTACTTGAAAAGTAACACATCTCATCAGCTTGTGACAAGGATGCACTCTGTGATTTCTTCATAGCCATTTCATTTCTTCTACTAGATTAAAGTTACCTCCTCACAACACTCTTTACCTTTCTTTGGCATGTAACTCAATTTTCTTTTTCTTAATAAACACTTTTTAAGACAAATTCATTCCTTTAAAAATGAACTGAAATGTTAAAATGTTTCTGCTAGCAAAAATCTCACCCCTCATTCTATTGTTATGCTTCTTGCAAAAATATCCTTGGATGCTCAGCTTTAAGAGAGATAAACTAGGAAAATGGAAAATTCCCAATAAACAATTAAAGGATGATAATTTGCATGATAAAAGAATTCTTCGTTGATTGATGGATTCTGTTAGTGATACATTTAATTTACAGGCATGAAATGTTAGGAGTCAGTTGACCAGCAAAATCTCTGAAATGACATTGTTGAGAAGACAACTTAAATGCAACCATTTGATACACACCAAAGTTTTTGGTAATACACCTGTTTGGTAAAATAGAATCTGGACCCTACAGAGATAGTCTGGAAAGCCAACGTTAAAAGATTCATAAAATCATATCTTCAGATTAGGATGAAAACATAGTTTAGGAAAATAAGCTGGAAAAACCAGGCTTACAGGTCAGACCACAGCTAGAGAAGTATTTAATATAGGTATAATAATCTGCAAGGAATATATGGATGATTTTTGCTTGAAGTTTATTTTTTTGTTTTGTTTTTATTGATGTCATAATAGTTTATCACACTGTGAAATTTTAGTTGTACATTATTGTTTGTCAGTCACCATATAAATGTGTCCCTTCACCCCTTGTGCCCTCCCAACCCCTTTCCCCCTGGTAACCACCAAACTGTTCTCTCTGTCCGTGTGTTAGTTAATCTTCCACATATGAGTGATTTTTACTTGTAACAATTTTAAGAGGCTACCTCACAAAACGTCTGCAAAATGCCATAGATGTATAGCAGCTCTTCTCTGAGTGGTATAAAAAACAGGGCATGTTTTTGCGGTAATAGAAATGTTAGTTTTGCTGTTCACACAAAAACTTCAATTTGGCTAATTAAGTCTTAGGCATAACATGATCCCTACCAGAATTACTGTGAGATACTGCACACTTTACTTCCTGTCCTGAGCGTTTGGGTGTTGCTAGGCAACAGTTAGAAAGGCACCACATACCTTTGGAGCAGCATTGCCAAGTTTAAAAAAAATGATACCAGGTAAACTGGGCTGAGAAGCTGGAAATCCCTTAGCAGTAAAAGATACTGAATGAGTGTGGTGTGTGTGCGTGCATGCAGAAATGCACATTTAGAAATGCACATGTAGAAATGTCAGTTATTAGTATTTATCCAAAACTTGTACAGAGCATACAGAACTAACTTTCCTTAAAATGTGTGGTTGCCAGACCCAGATTAAATTCGTGATGTCTTACCCTTGCTATGAATACCCTACTTGTTTCAACTGTAAAAAGCGAATCTAATTTTTTTTTTTCAGGAGAGGGGAGGTTTACAAAACAACAACAACAGTAGATTATTCATATTCCCCTCTCCCCGATTCATGTCCAAATCCCTGGGAGAGAGGGAGATAAACTATAGCCCCAAACCAAGTCATCTATAAGGAAAATGAATTCACTTTATATGTGTTGCAATTAGCAATAACATTTTCTTAAAATCAAAGAATTAGTTTGGAATTAGTTTTTCCATCAAGATTGTATCCCCAGTATGAAATTCAGGTGCAGAGGTTGGAAGCTGGGTGAGGCTGGACTGTGTTTTCCACATATGGCAGCACCAAGCTAGCCCCTCCCACATGCTCTTCTAACAGTATGTTGTTGGGACTCCTCCATCAAGGGGTGGGGCCTATGTCCCACTTCCTTGAATATGGGTGGGCCAATAGCAGGGCAGAAGGAATGTCATCTGACTTCCAAAGCTAAGTCAAGCAATGTGATACAGCTTCTGGTGGGATCCCTTTCTCGGGGAAGTGTCTTAGGATCCCTGAACTGACTCAACAGTGCCAGGTAGCCTGAAGCCACGATGCTGGAAAGACCATGTGGGAGGCTCCCTAGGGATAGTAATCCCTGAGGAGCCCAGCCATTCTAGCCTCCAGCTTTTGAGTCTTCTTCCCACCACCAACCTCCAGACGTGAGACAGCCAGCCTTCAAGCCAGCCCTAGTGGATGCCCCCATGAAGCCCTGCCCAAATTGCAAAGTAGTGAGCAAAATAAGTAGCATAGTCTTGATCAACCAAATTTTCTGGTGGTCTGAAATGCAACAGTAGATAACTAGAATATTGGGATTTGGAGAAAATTTGTTACAGTTAAATGCTAAGTATAAGTTAATAGCAGGGTTGGTTGATCAGCAAATTAATAAACTGTAATTAAAATTACAGTTTTAGTGTCTGAGTTGATTTAAAGGAGAAATCCACCTTGTCTTTCTAAGAGTTGTTAACATGCATGGAAGTGTTGGTTGACCAGGTTCCTTAGCAGGATTTCTGAAACCTAACCACAGTCTCATGTCCTGATTTCTTAATTCTGATAATCAATTTAACAGAATAAGGCAGAGGATATAGTGATCTTTCAGTTGTCTACTTCTCAGGATTTTCTGGATCAGGAATTGGGGTAGACCTCGGCTGAGTATTCTGCTCCATGTGATTTGGTGGGGGTGACTCACTCAGCTGTGTTCAGCTTGCATCTGGACTGGGCTGGAAGGTCCCCAATGGCTTCCCTCACATGTCTGCTACTCTTCAACATAGCCACTCTCTCCATCCACATGCTATATCTCATCACTCAGAAGTCTAGCCCAACCTTCTTTAAAGCATTGGGCTGGCTTTCCAGAGGGGGAAACAGAAGCTCGCAGATCTCTTAGGGTCTGAGCCCAGAAGTCCCAGAATGTTGCTTCTACCACATCCTATCTATTGGTCAAATGAAGTCACAAATCAAGTTAGGGGGAAGGAAAAGAGACGCCACCTCTTGAGGGATGGTGTGTCATGCACAGAGTGGGAAGAAATTGATGGCCATTTTGGAGACAAATGGGAAGAGTAATTGGCTCTGTAGAGGGAGAGAGTGGTTCTAATCCTAGCTCTGCCACGACTAGTTGTGTGGTGTTGGCCAAGTCACCTCTTAATGCTTAACCTGTTTGCTCACATGCCAACTGAGGAGAATGAGTTGTGAGTTCCAAGATCCTGTCTAGTTCCAAAAATTGCCTCTAAACAAGGCAGAACCTACGTTAGCCTAGAAGGTAGGGGGCAGGAGGGGATGTAAACAGAAACACAATGAATGAATTATCCAATTGTTCTTTCTGTGCTGTTGTTAGCCTGTGTTTAACCTTTAGCTATGGATTGGCTAACTATACTTGTGACATCTCCCTAATTAATCATCATATGATCTCAGCTTTTGAAGCCTATTCTTCTATCTTCAGGACTTTGCTCCTGTTACAACTTACCCTCCCCTTCCTCTTCTTCTTTCTCTTTAGCCTCACGGAGTGGGAAATCAACATACTGTTCAGTTTTACAGCTAAGTTATCTTTTACAGGGAGCAGGAAGTATTAGGGCTCCAAAGGGAGCTGGGGTAGGGATCCTGGAACTAGGATTTGACAAAATAATCTAGCCAATTGAATACCTCTATAAACATTGTCAGATAATCTGAACCTGTTGCAAGATGAGACCCCTTAAAGTGACTGGAAACAGATATTTGTGTTTTTAAAAATTTTTCAACCATAGGCTTCATAATCTTGAAATAGACAATTCTTTCAGCAATTCTTCTAAAAAACTTCATTTTAGGAGGACTACAAGTTGCCACAAGGACCCCCTCAACTAGATCTTTGATCATTATTTGGTGAGCTTCAGTATATATAAGATCTAGAGTAGGTGCATAGGGAGCACCTCAAGGAGCTCATCATTCGGTAATTTTTCTGGTGCCTTCCAATTTGTGGGCCTAAGTTAGACATAGCATTGTGTGAGCCCTGACTGGCTGTATCCACTCCAGGAATTTCAGCAACAGCCCCCAGATTCAGGCAGAGTCCTGCGTACCTACCCAGTTACTCCCTCACCATAGTCTTTGATTTTCAATTTGGGGATGGGGTGGAGACACTCAAACAATGTGCACTGAGATCTACTGGACCCTAGATTATCTGTCTGGCACTAACTTATCAACTCCTCCCTATATCCTTCCTACATTATTGTCAGATGCTCAGGCCCTGTTTAACTAAAATGACTCCTTGAATGAGGAAAGGGTAACATTTTTTGGTCACCATAAGCAATATATAAATCCTCATGCTCAAGAATATAGCTTATCATTACTATTAGAACACAGAATAATCTAAATCTGCCATCCACTCTACTTTTCATCTTCATTCTTTCTCTAAGTTCTTGCTGTTGTCTCCCCTAGCCAGGATCTTTTTTTTTTTTTAAATTTTCCTTTTTATTGATGTTTTAATAGTTTGTAACATTGTGGGGTTTTAGCTGTACACTATTTTTTGTCCGTCATAGCCAGGATCTTCATCCCCCTTTCCTTAATACCTGACACTGTCCTCCCCTTCCCGCCCATACTCTATTTCCAGTGCTTCCATTCCATCATAACTTCAATTTAGGCCATATAAGTCCAAATGCAGGAAAGATATTCTTTCAAACGTTATGAAGAAAGATGTGACTAAAACCAATCGGTGAATAGTCACTGAGTTCTAAAATCTTTGGGAGAGAGTGTGGCAAAGAGGAACCAGAAGTTCAAGATCTCAAATCAGTAAAGGATTTTTATTTGTTCACTTCTCATTGTTCTTTAATCCTTCCCCCATCCTCCTTACAACCCTCTGACAATAATCTTCAGTAAAACCACTCATCCTAAGAGAAGATAGAAAGAAAACGGGAGTAGTAGCAATTCTTGATTCACAAGAAAATGAAATTTGGGGGTAAAGCAGCAGAGCTGGATCTACCTCCAGATGGTGTTAGCACCCAGGTGTCAACCTGAAAAACTGTCTACAGGAACTCATAATCAAGCAAAACTATATGCGGCCAAAAGTGACAAATGTGGGACCTATGTTCAGCTAAGTCCTGTATCAGGAATGCCCCATCTTACCACAGGCCATCACGACAGCTTCTAAGTGGTGTTAAAAACAAAAACAAAAAACTTCCTGTTCTCAAGACACATGTGACTTAACTGAGGGACCCACGGCATAAGAATTCACACAACTGACGTAAGGTACATATTTCCAGTTTTGAACATAGTAACGCAGTCTAGATACAGCCTTATCTTTTCTTCACAAAACCATCCATCAGAAAGCTGCACAAGAATACCTGTAATTAGGTTAGGTTCAGGGAAGAAGTCCATGTGTCACTAAAGTTCTAAGCGCCCTGGACTAGTCTGTAGAGCAGGCCACTGGCCAGGTGGGTGCCCTCGGACGGGACGATCTCCCTGAGCTTGCCACTCCTACTGGAAGATGAGAGCCGGGTCCGCAGCAGGGCTCAGGAGATGATAATTACTGCAGCACGCGCAGGAACTCCGAGGGAACTGCTGACGTTCCTGATAGAGCGGAGTTAGTGCGGGTGATTTGCATTTACCCATAAAATGGGAAAATCTGGAGCAGTTCTTTCTGACTTCCCCCGACAACGCCAAAAGGGCAGTATGTGCAACCTGCGACACCCACTTCCTTCCTTTTCCGGGGAAACGCCCCCTCCCCCATCGAGGCCGGCCTCGACACCCCCGACACCCCCGCCTCCCCCGCCTTCCACTGCAGCTTGCGGCCTCAGCTGCCCCAAACTTGTTCCGATCCCTGCCAAAACCCCACGGCGCGCTCGCGCACGCAGCACGCGGCAAACCAGGCGACGCCGGCGGGGCGGGGAGGTGCGTGCGCGAGCCAAAGGTCCGGCGCTCCCCGGGGGGCGGGGCACGGGGGCGTGGCCAGCTCGAGGCCCCGCCTTGCCAGTGGCCGCGGCCGGGCCCGGTAGAGGACCACGTGAACTGCCGGCCCACGGACCCACGGGCCCACGGGCCGGGGCGCGCAAGCGCACAGCGGGGCTGGGGTGAGGGCGGAGGTGGCAAAGAGGTGAAGGCGGAGGAGGGAGTGCCTGGGAACAGGCAGCATATGTCTGGCGTGGTGCCTTGCAGCTGGCGGCGGGCGGGGCCCGCCGGGCGGGCCGCCGCTTTCCCCTGTCGACGAAGGCTGCTGACGGGAAAATGATCCCGGAGGGAAGCGCGCCGGCCCTTTTCCCTGAAAGTCTGCGGGATCCTAGGGCCGGGCAACCAGGCAGAGGCTCTGGGCAGTATTACAAAGGGACCCTGAAAGTCGCAAAGACCAACCTTCGAGACCCCTGTCTGCCCATCGCTGGCTCTGTGACCTCTGGCAAGTCACTTAGCCCGGGCTCAGTTTCCCCACTCTTCTGGAGGGCTTGCGGCCTGAGGGTGGCCAAGAAGAAAAGAGAGTTCACGTCACAATCACTACCTGCCTAGTGAGTATTTAGAGCACCTAAGTCACGCCCTTGCCCTCAGGGAGCCGAGTGCCTAGTGCGCGCACTGTGCAAGATGACAGTTCCACGGTGGTGTAGTGCCGGGGTTCCGGAGTGGGCCTGCATGGTGGCTTGGCCGCACAGACTGTGTCAGTTTGGGCCTCGGTTTCCTGTCAGGGCATGGAACGTGCCTCAAAGGTAATGAAAAGAGTGTGGCGTGCTGAGCATCGTCCCTGGCACATAGTGGCTCCTGACACAAGTTAACAGGCTTCAGGCAGCGCAAAGGGCGTCTATGCGGAGTTGTTCCTTTCAGAGCAGCCAGGATGTCTGGGGGAGTGCAAACACAGACTGCAAGCTAGGGGTGCACACCCGCAGAACGGAGGTCGATTTCCACTCTGTCGGCTAGCCGGGGGAAGGAATGTAATTATTAATTTATTAAGCGCACTCCCATTTATCCCCTGCCTTACAAAAGGCTTTCCCAGTCTTACTTGCCCTATCTCTCTAGTTAGTTGGTAGTGTTTTAGCAAGACTAAAGGAAACCTTTCATTGATTTTTCTGAATTCACTCTTACATTTAGTCCTGTTCTGATGATCAAAAAGGAAATGTGATTGATCTGCATTTGGGGCGGTTATTAGTATACTGGAATAATTTGGGATAAAATTGTCAGTACTTAACAGAGCTGGCAAAACCAGCTGTTCTCCAGCTGTTACTGTGGCTCCATGTTGAAAGCTTGAAAAATATTAATGTTTTGTGTTCTATTACCTTTTTTTTGGGTCTCAATAACACCCCTGCCTCCATTGTCTCTAGGGTGATCCTTAAAATCTATTATTTATTATTGTTTTTGTAGACATGCATTTTTGACCCTAATCTCACCTCTTCCTACCGGTAACCGCTTTAAGATCCTGTTGCTACAAGAGTTCAGGGAAAATCCATTTGTAATATTATTTGGAGAAGGCTGACCACGCCCTGACTTGTACAGAGTGTTGAGTAAATCAAGCTACTGTTCTTTCTGGAAAAAACCTGCAGCTGAAACTAGGATTAGGATAAAGAAATGCAGCTGGATTTTGCCCAAGTGCTAGTGATAGTTTCTGTTTGTGGTCTGTTTATCATACAACATGCTTTACCAGTATGTGACTAGCTTTTTGTAAGCTTACCATGACTACACACAGTGTGTGATGCTGTACATCTAAAATATGTACAAATAGCTGACTGATCCTGACCCCCTGGAGTGACTGGCAGATGTTTGCTAAAGTCAGTCGTCTGCCCACACATAGCTCCTTGTCGGAAAAAGTTGCCATTGGATTAATGTTTCTATGAATAATAGTTTTAAAATATATTATTGAAAGCATATGAGAGATGCCAGGGTTTGACTTTTTCATTTATTTTCAATTTTTAATTTCAATATTTTAAACAGCTGTTGCATCGTTTACCTACTAATGTTCCAGTTTCTTAATGGGCCTAAAAGAGATACTCATCCTTGGTTTCACTATTTCAGTTCAATATACATTATTTAACAGAGAGTATAATGTGCTGAATAACTGTAACAATCATAATAAACATTCACTGAGAATGTATCATTTATATTTAATATTTGTACATATCATTTATATCCACTATTGCATTTTACCATATTGGACACTGGGGAATAAAGCAGTGTATATTGTATGTTCTTCCATCTCAAGAAATTTATGACATTGTTTTCTCTATATTTTTTTTAAGAGAAAAGAATCTTCCTGAGAAATTATGCCTTTTCATTGTGATAGAAATCCTGGATATTTATAATGTTTTATTGAGAACTACTGGTTTCCTTTAACATTTTTGTTGTGTTCTTTTTCTTTGTTTCAAATGAAATAACTAAGTCTTACTATGTTAGTGTGGCCCTTAGCCAAAACTGATCATTTCTTACTTTAACAAAGGGGTCAAGAATTTTAATCTAACACATAGAAAGTACTTAAGAATCTGCTCATAAAATTGATACTGGATGATGAGGGTTTTATAACAAGGGTTTTAGACTTCAGAAAAGGAAAGGTAAATTTGTGTTTTTCTTGTGCTTCATTAAAATAAAAATAAATTTGAGAATGTAGGAAATCAGTAGTAGTAGAGAGCACTGATGGATAAAAATAAGCCATCAGACTTTGGGCACCATGGATTAGTTAATGATACCTATATGCATATAATGATATATATGAATATACTATTATTTGATTTACAAATGCTTTCATTTTATCTCCTCTCATCTAATTCTCTTATATCACTTTGATATAGGTATTGCTTAATCCATTTAAAAAATGAAGAAAAAATTTCAGAGGTGAAAGGAAATTGCCCAAGGTCTTCTAAGTCCTATAATGCTCACACAATAGTAAAAAGACATGGGGAGCACTGAATATTTTTTGATTGAGCCCATGGTCAGTGCAGTCAGTATACCTAAATTATAATTCTTCCTCTGCCATTGACTCCTCTATACTGATTTATACTTGTTTCTATTAATAAAATAAGGATTTCTGAATTTAACAACAACAGGAATAGAGTGATGAACAAGATGTAAAGCAGCCCCAGCTCTCATGGAAGTTCTAATTCAGAGGGAGATACAGAGAGCAAAATAATTTTAGTATGTTAAGTGCTAAAATGGTAAAGAGCACATAACCCTGATTAGAATGTCATGTAAAGATTCCCAAGAAAAGGATACCTTAAGGAGACCTGGAGGATAAGTACATGTCAAGTGAAGGCAGGAGGAGATGGACTTTCTAAGTAAAGGAACAGCATGTGAAAAGACATGATGCAAATGAGAGCATCCATTGTTCTAGGATCTGGAAAGTACAGTGTTAATTATTATAGATTTATGTGTGTGTGTTGGGGGCAATGGCCTTGGTGAAAGAGGAAGTTGTGAGAGATGAGGATAGATAAGGAAGAAGGAATCAACGGACTTTGAGTCTGTGAATAAAGGTTTTGGAGTGTAGGGTAGGAGAATGCTGGGAGCTTCAAGACTACAAGTAGGAGGAACAACCACTAAGAGACCATTGCAGAAGTCCAGGTAAGAAATGATGGTTGCCTGGAAAAGGGTAGTAACATTGCAGATAAGATGAGGAAGGAATAGGGAAGATATTTGAAAAAATATATCCATGTAGAATTAATGGGGTTTTGTGATAGGTTGGGCAAAGGGAGAAGAGAGAGTAATGCCTGGGTTTCTGTCTTGGCAATTAGGAGGAGAGTACTACTACTCACCGAGAGGAGGGATATAAAATGGGTACAGATCTGAGAGTAATGCCTGGGTAATGCCTGGAAGAATGTGAAGGGGAAGGTAAAAGTTCAATTTTAGACTTGTTGAGTCTAAATATCAAACTGAAGATGTTAGAGTATTCACTTAGTAGGTCTGACAATGACTTGGGAGATCTGAGTTGAGACCAGAGATTTGGGAGTCTCTGGGGGGATAATATGTGCTTCTAGCTATCTCATTAGGATTGGGAGAAGATTAGAAATATCGAATATACTTGAAGCTCTTTTTGAAGAAAAGTATTATGTTTAATTTGCATGACAAGTCTATAAGCAACCTCTAGAACAAGGAAACGTTACATCATGTAGAACCACAGCTAGTGGCTTGAAAATTTGCTTAATATATAAAGACACCCAATTTTCTTTAAAATAAAATGAGTACTTGGAGAATTTAGTTTATTTTTCTAAAATACAGAAGGGATTGTCAGATTGAATTTTAAAAAATCAAGAACCAACAATAAACCATCCTTAAATATAAAGAAATATATGTTAAAAGTAAAAGGATGGAAAAATCATAGGGCATTACAAATTGAATGAGGAGTCAATTCATCAAGAACACGTAACAGTCACAATGTGAATGCATCTAACACAAAAACTGAAGGAACCAGAAAGTGAAATAGACATTCACAATTTTAGTTGGAGACTTCAGCTCTCGTCTTTCAGTAATCCATAGAACTAGTAGACAGAAAATGACTAGGGATATAGAAAACCTAAACAGCCCTATCAACCAACTGGATCTAATTTGCTTTTAGAGACTACTCCATCCAACAGCAGAATACACGTTCTTTTCAAGTGTATGTCGGAAATTCACCAAGTTAGACCATATTCTGGGTCATAAAACAAACTTCAACAAATTGAAAGAAATCATACAAAGTGTGTTATCTCATCACAATAGAATTAAACTTGAAATTAATAACAATACCTGGACAATTTTCAACTATTTGGAGTAGTTGAAATGGTTGAAATGGAATAACCCATGAATTAAAGAGGAAGGCCTAAGGGGAATTAAAAACTATTTTGAATGGAATGGCAATGAAAACCTAACACTTCAAAATGTGTGGGACTAAGCTAAAGCAGTGCTTAGAGCGAAATGTATAGCATTAAATGCGTATATTAGAAAACTAACAAAAAGGCTTGAAATCAATGATCTTAGACTCCACCTTAAGAAACTATTAACAGAAGAGCAAATTAAACCCCCAAAAAGCAGAAAATAGGAAATAATAAAGATAAGAGAAGAAATAAAATTGAAAACAAAAATAAAGTCACTAAAATCAAAAACTGGTATTTGAAAGATAAAACTGACATACCTCTAGCTAGGCTTATCAGGAGAAAAGAGAGAAGATACAAGTGTCAATATCCAGAATGAAAAAGAGGACATCACTATAGATCCTACAGACATTAAAATGATAATAGGGATTATTATGAACATTTTTTATGTCAATAAATATGATAACTTAGATGAAATGGGCAAATTCCTTGAAAGACTAACTACCATAGCTTACTTAACAAGTAGTAGATAATCTAAAAACTTTCCCACAGGGAAAATCGGGTGGCTTCACTGGCTAATTCTACAAGTATTTAGGGAAGAAACAATACCAATTCTACACAAACTCTTCCAGAAACAGAAAATGAGAGTACACTTCCCAACTAATTTTATGAGGCCAGCATTACACCTCACACCCATTAGGATGGCTACTATCAAAAACCCCCCAGAAAATAGTAATGTTGACAAGGATGTGGAGAACTTGGAACCCTTGTGCACTGTTGATGGAAATGTAAAATGATAGAGCTGCTGTGGAGAATAGTATAGTGGTTCCTCAAAAAATTAAAAATAGCATTACCATATGATCTGGCAATTCCACTTCTGGGTTTATACACAAAAGAATTGAAAGCAGGAGCTCAAAGAGAGATTTGTACACCCATGTTCATAGCATTACTCATGATAGCTAAAAGTGTAGCAGCACCCCAAGTGTCCATTGATGGATGAATGGATAAGCAAATGTGTATACATATAATGGAATATTATTCAGCCTTAAAAAGGAGAGAAATTCTGATATATGCTACAACATGGATAAACCTTGAGGACCTTATGCTAAAGGAAATAAGCCAATCACAAAAAGACAAATACTGTATGATTCCACTTCCATGAGATACTTGGAGTAGTCAAAATCATAGACACGGAAAGTAGAATGGTGGTTTGCAGGGGGCTAGGAGGAGGGGGAATGGAGACTTATTGTTTAACGGGTGCAAGGTTTCAGTTTTCCAAGATGAAAAAAGCTATGGAGATGGATAGTGGTGATGGTTGCACAACAGTATGAATATATTTAATACCACTGAACTGTACACTTAAAAATGGTTAAGATGGTAAATATTATGTGTATTTTATCATATCTTAAAAAATTTGTAAATCCAGTGTATCAAAATAGAAAATACGTCATGACCAAGTGAGATTTATCACAAGATACAAGGTTGGTTCACTATTTGTAAATCAGTCAATGCAATTCACTGTATCAACAGACTAAAGAAGAAAAGCCATATGACCATCTCAATAGATGAAAAAAAGCATTTTACGAACATCTATCATTCATTCCTGATAAAACTCTTAGAAAACTAGGAATAAAAGTGAACTTCCTCTACCCTGTAAAGGACATGTATGAAAAACCCACAGCTAACATCATACTTAATAGTGAAAGACTGAATGCTTTCCCCCTAAAATCAGAACAAAGCAAGAATGTTGGCTTTCACAACTCTTATTCAACATTTTCCTAGAAGTCCTCGCTAGTGTAATAAGGCAAGAAAAAGAAATAGGTGCACACAGATTGGAAAGGAAGAAATAAAAATGCTTTTGTTTGTAGGTACCATGATTGTCTATGTAGAAAATCCCAAAGAACCTACAGAAAAAGCTACTGGATCTAGTAGCAGTTAAGTTTAGCAAGGTCACAAGATACAAGGTCAATATATGAAAATTAATCATACCTTTCTAACAGCAAACATTTTGACCTTGAAAACTTTTAAAAGTGCTATTTACAATAGCATCCAAACTATTTAAATACTTAGGGAAAAATATAACAAAATATGTACAAGATTTGTATGCTGAAAGCTACAAAATTGATGAGAGAAATCTAAGAACACCTAAATTCATGGTGAGATGTACTGTGTTCATGGGTTGGAAGACTCAATATTGTCAAAATGTCGTTTCTTCCCAAATTGATGTATAGATTTAATGAAATTACAATCACAATCTCAGCAGTCTTCTTTGTGGAAATTGAGAGGCTATTTCTAAAATTTACAGACAGAAGCAAAGAACTTATAATAGCCAAAACAATTTTGAAAAAGAGAAACGAAGTTGGAGGACTCACACTACCTGATTTCAAGATTTACTATCAAGTTACAGTAATCAAGACAATGTGATTTTTAAAAACTATGATAAAAACATACATGTAACATAAGATCTACCCTCTTAATAAGTGTAAAGTACAGTATTGTTAGCTATAAGCATAATGTTGTACAGGAGATCTCTAGAACTTTTTGATCTTGCATAAGTGGAACTTCATACCAATTGAATAGCAACTCCCCATTTCCTCCTCCCCTCAGCCCCTGGCAACCACCATTCTACTTTCTGCTTTGATGACTTTGACTACTTTAGATACATCATATTGGTGGAATCATGCAATATTTGTCCTCCTGTGACTGGCTTATTTCACTTTGTATAATGTCCTCAAGTTTCATCTATGTTGTAGCATATGACAGGATTTTCTTCCATTTATGGCTAATATTCCACTGTATGTATGTATATACCACATTTTCTTTATTCATTCTTCTGTTGACAGATATTTAGGTTGTTTCCACCTCTTGGCTATTGTGAACAATGCTGCAATAGACCTGGGAGTGCAGATAGCTCTTTGAGATCCTGATTTCAATTTCTTTTGGATAAATACCCAGAAATGAGATTGCTGGATCATATGGTAGTTCTATTTTAAATTTTTGAGGAACCTCCATACTGTTCTCCATAGTGGCTGTACCATTTTACATTCCCACCAACGGTGCAGCAGAGTTCCAGTTTCTCTGCATCCTCACCAACATTTGTTATTTTCAATTTCCTTGATAATGGCCACTGACAGGTGTAAGGTGATATCTCATTGTGGTGTAAGGTGTAAGGCGGCATCTCATTTGATTTGCATTTCCCTGGTGATTAATGATGTTGAGCACCTTTTCATATATCTGTTGGTCATTGTTATATCTTCTTTGGAGAAATGTCTACTCAAATCTTTTGCCCATTTTTTTTTATCAGGTTATTTCTTTTTTTGCTATTGAGTTTTAGGAGTTCCTTTTATATTTTGGATATCAACCCCTTATCAGTTTGCAAATATTTTCTCCTTTTCCATAGGTTGCCTTTTCACTCTATTAATTGTTTCCTTTGCTGTGCAGAAGGTTTTCAGTTTAATGTAGTCCCACTTGTCTATTTTTGCTTTTGTTGCCTATCTTTTTGGTGTTCAAGAAATCATTGCCAAGAAACCATTGTGATGAAGCTTTTCCCCTGTTTTCTTTTAGGAGTTTTTACAGTTTCAGATCTTATATGTAAGTTTTTAATCCGTTTTGAGTTGATCTTTGTGTATGGTGTAAGACAAGTGTCCAGTTTCATTCTTTTGCATGTGGATATCCAGTTTTCCCAGCACCATCTGTTGAAGGGACTATCCTTTCCCCATTGTGTATTCTTGGTACTCTTGTCGAAGATCAGTTGACCATACATGAGGACATTATGACATGAGGACATATATGTGATATTGGTGAAAGGAAAGACACATAGGTCAATGGAACAGAATACAGAGTCCAGAAATAGACCATACAAACATCATATATTGATTTTGGACAAAGGTGCCAAGACAACTCCTTGGAGCAAAGATAGTCTTTTCACAAAATGGTGCTGGAATAATTGGATGTCCATATTTTGAAAAATGAACCTTGATCCATACCTTGTATATCTATAAAAATTAAATCAAAATGTAACATAGACCAAAATGTAAAATCTAAAACTATAGCACTTTTAGAATTTCCTGTCCCATATGGTAGCCACATGAGGCTATTTAAATAATTAAATACAATGTAAAAATTCAGCTCCTTAGTTGTTCTAGCCACATGTCAAGTCATCAGTAGCCATATGTGGCTAGCTATAGCTAGTGTATTGATTAGCTCAGATTATAGCACATTTTCATCATTGCAGAAACTCTGTTGTACACTGCTGTTCTAGAAGAAAACAGGGGACAATCTTTGGGATCTTAGATAAATATTTCTTACGACACAAAAAACATGAACCATAAAAGAAAAAGATTGACAGATTAGGTTTCATCAAAATTGATAAATTTTGGTCTTTGAAATGCTCTGCTAAGAAAATGAAAAGACAAGCCACAGACCAGGAAAAGAATATTTGCAAAACATATATTTGATAAAGAACTGGCAACCAGAATATAAAAAAACTTTCAAAATTCAATAATAACAAAGGAAATCAAAAAGTGAGCAAAAAATCTGAACAGACACTTCACCAAAGAAGAGATATGGACGGCATATTATTTAAATTTTCTAATCTTATACAGGTATGTATTGGCTTTTTTTTAATCAACAAAATTTATCTGGTTGGGAAGTTTATGGTCCACTTTTGTTTTCTTTGTACCTCACTGGATCTTACTTATTTTTGAAGTGCTAATCCTCACAAATAAAACCTGAAGGAAAAAAATCTCTAATAAAATATGTATGTGTGTGTGTAAAAGTAAACACATCCTTTTTACAGTTGTTCCTGGTTATCCAAGAGTATCAATAGGGGGTAAAAGGAAGCAACAGAGTGTCGTAGGCAATCATATATAGCTTTATCAGTTTATATGATCATGTTAATGAACTGACTTGTTCAGCCTGTTTGGACCATAAGAAAATGTGACCTTCCTAATTGTATTCAAATCAGTCAAGCTTGAAAACAGATAGGTGATTTGTTTTTCTTGTCTTAAACCTAAGCACCTGCCTAGATTCTGCTTAAGCAAATGTGGTAGGCATAAAAGTGCTCTGCTTAAAGATGTCCATGTCCTAATATGTGACTATTACCTGTGAATATTACCTTACATAGCAAAGGGATTTTGCAGGTATGATTACATTCAGGATTTTGAGATGGAGAGATTTCCTGGATTATCCCTAAAAGGGTTAGGGTTAGGGTTAGGTTAGGGTTATCCAATGTAATCACAAGGGTCCTAGTAAGTGAAAGAAGGAGGTAGAAGCATCAGAGTCAATGTGATGTAGTATGCAAAAGAACTCAACTGGCCACTTCTGGTTTTGAAGATGGGAGCAGGCCAGAAGCCAAGGAATGCAGGCAGCTTCTAGAAGCTGAAAAGGCAAGGAAATGGATTCTCCCCTAGAGCGCCCAGAAGGAATGCAGCCCTGCTAACCCATTTTAGACTTTGATAACCAGAAATGTGAGATAAAGTTTCATTGTTTTAGGCCACTATGTTTTGGGTAATTTGTTACGGCAGCAATAGAAAACTAATGGAAAATACCCCCGGGAGTGTTCCATTTGCAAGTTCTAAAACACAGACAACTTTTTTTTTTAAAGCAGGAGCACACCTTATCCTTTTATTTTTAAGTCTCATTGCCAGCGCTACCAGCTCCCAGTGGGCAGGATTTTTGCCCTCACCCTCCTACCCAACTCTGTGAAAAGAAACTCAGTTCAAAACGTATGCACAATGTTTGTGGTAAAAAGGATAAATGTATTGTGACATAACCCAAATATTAGCAGTGCTTCTTAGAATGTGGACTGTGGACAACCTGCATCAGAATTACCTGGGGAGCAGGTTAAAAATGCAAATTCTTGGTCCTGGCCCTTTACCCCTCCCACTAGTTTTTTTTTTTTTTAAGTCAAGTTTACTGAGATATAATTTACATACAGTAAAATTTACCCTTTTAGGTTACAGTTCTCCGAACTTTGAAAAGCTTATATAGCATGTAATCACCAACACACTGAAGATATTTCCATCATTCAAAATATTTCCCTAGTGCCCCTTTGTAATAAATGCCCTCTCCGTACCCCCTGTCTCTGGCAACCACTGATCTGATTTCTGTTCCTATAGTATTGCCTTTTCCAAAATGTCATATACATGGAATGACACATTATGTAGCCTTTTGAGTCTGACTTCATTTAGTTAACATAATGCTTTTGAGATTTATCCATTTTGTGTGTATGTTCACATGTAAATGAATCGTAATTCTTTGTTACCCAAAATGGCCTTAATTTCCTTATGCTACCTAAAATGTGTTTTGTCTCTTCAGGTATAATCGGAGAAATGGCACAGTCCTCCATGGATTATTGAGGGATTGTCTTTGCGCATTGTTAGACAAGGGGATGGGGTGGAGAGAGGAGTATGGAGGTACACGAGACTCTGAATTTATACATTCATGGAGACAACACAGGACAGCTTTATCTGCTATAAGAATTGAAAGAATGGAGAGATTGGGGTTGCCTGGTTGAAGGGAGCAATGGAGGATGGTTTTGAGTGGTGAAGCAGGACTACTGGAGCCAGAGGCATTATGATTATTGGTTATTTGTAAGATTAAATGGTCAGTTAGCAGCAGAAAGAGTAGCGACTGCCTGATTTTCTGTTCTGTGTGCAGCTCCTTTCGGGCCACTGCTAGATATTCCTCCCTTAATGAAAGACTCCTAATTGGCTTGGCTCCAAAACCCTCAGACAGATTAAGTGAAGGTTCGCAAAGAATCTTTTTTCTCCTTCAAGTGTATTGAGCCCCTTTATTTGGCAGGACTGTGCTGGTTACTGGATGAAATGGACTAGTTGCAGACCTTACCCTTAAGAACTCTTACTTTCCTTTGCATCTCGAAGAGTTCTTATTTGGTATTTACATATCTTCTCCCAAAAGGTGGGCAGGGTAGAGACGGAGCCACAGCACATTACTGGCAGCATTGCACCTGGCACAGGGAAGCAGTGGCATAGAGGAGAACGGATGTGATATGCGATCAGATGATCTGCCTTTGAATCCCAGGTCTGATGTTCTAGTTTGGCCAAATCACTTCACCTGTCTGAACTGATCTCTACTCCTCTAGGATAGGGATGTATCAGGAAGGAAAAAAATGCTATTTTAAAATCTGGCTGCTCTTTGAGTTGAAAGCTAAAGACAGCTGAATTATAGCCTGTTTTTGTTTTGTCGGGATGAAGGGCTAATCTAGATGAGAGTGGCTGGGACCTGGGGGCTAAAATTGCTCTACATAATAAAGAAACAAGAATTTTTACTTTTTACTTGAAGTTGGAGGGAAAAGCTTTTGTTTTTATTTTGCTTTTGTTTGGGCAAGTAGTGAGAGAAAGTGGGTGCAAGCAATAGGCTAGAGATGAGAAGTTGCTACTCTGGTGGCAGAGAAGGACAGGGCAGAGAGCTTTGATGTCTGATTCTCAGTTTTCAGTAGTTTCCTATTTGTTGTTATAATCTTCCTCCAGTAAAGATCTGCTCTTCACAACACCCGGTTGTTAATGTGTTTTGGAGACAGAGAGTAGAGAGGGCTGGGTCTACACTAGGTGAAGTGGAATAGAGAGGGGAGATGATGAGAATTAGGTTGCAGTCAGGGTTTAGGATCAAAAAGTGAAAAGGAATCATTAGAAAGTTGTAAGCACCCTCCTTAGGATCCTTGAAATTATTAAGGAGAGTCCTGGGCTTCCTACAGTTATGTGAGATATGATCTAAAAATTGCAATGTTAAAGGAAAGAGTACAATTTAGGATCCTGTAGATGTCAAGGATAATATCTACTTAGAGTTGGGAGGTTTAAAGAGAATATAGGTAAAAGCACTTAACAAACTAAGGAAATACATCCTCATCCCTAAGATAAAACATCTTTCCATAAAAATTTTTTTAAAAAGAAGTCAGATTTTAATGCAGCGTGGATCACAAATATGAGAATAATTATCTGGAAGTCATGAGCTGTATGATCATTTTCTTTCTTTGTGATTTCAGTTCAAACTGATAATTAGAACATACATCAAGTCATGTACCGCATAACGATGTTTCGGTCAACGATGGACTGCATATACGACGGTGGTCCCATAAGATTAGTACCATATAGCTTAGGTGTGTAGTAGGCTATACCATCTAGGTTTGTGTAAGTACACTCTATGGTGTTTGCACAACGATGAAATTGCCTAACGATGCATTTCTTAGAACGGATCCCCGTCGTTAAGTGACGCTCGACTGTAATTTGGATGTTAGAACTAACTGTTAAAAAATGACTCAATGTGACCCAAACATATCATGGGGATTTAGGATCCCACAGTAATAACATTAGGCCCATTTAGTAGGAACAGAAAGTAGCTTTGGTCATGCAATATTTAGCTGAGATTGTGAATAGGTATGAGAAAAAGGAAATGATTATGTTGGAAAGGAATGGGAAATAACATGTATCGGGTATATACTCGACACTTGACATATATTTCTTAATGCTCATTACTGCCCAAAGATATCCCCAAAGTGGGCATATCTCCACTCTTTGGATGAGGGGTGAAAATTACAATGATTAAGGAACATGCTTAGAGTTATAGCATTGAAGAGGTAGAGCTGGTATGAAGACTCTTATCAACTTCGAGGTCCATGTTTTGTTCATTCCTCCATGCTGCCATGTGGGCTCTGAAGTAAACTAATACTTACCCTCAAGCCTTATGTGGTTCTGGTCTCCTTGTCCCAGTTTCACACCAAATCTTAATTGTTGTTCTTCTAGAGAACTTTCACAGAAAGCTTCTGACAAGACTTTATGAAATGCTGTAGGTGACAAGTGTATGAAAAAAGGATGAAATAACGTTAAGTTCCAGTGTGAACAGGTTAAATTCCTGGATTGTCTAAAGTTCCATTCTTTACATGGGACGAACCATCTTTTGTGAGGCAATTACAGAAATGCTGGCAAACTCTTTCCATTAGTGGTTCTTGCATATAATATGTACTTCTTATGTTGTGGAACTCTTTTTTTTGTTGTTGTTCAGAAATCACATTAGGGGTTTTCTCAAACTCTGCATTCTTATTCTATAGTGGTTTTTAGCTTTCTTTTTCTTTCCAGGTTGGGTGGATGATGCAGTTTCACTTCTAGGTGTTAGGATTCTCTTTCACACTGGTTTGTCATGACCTTAAAGTATTTTAAGTTTCTCCTTCGGTAATTTTTTTTTTTTAATGTAGTACCCCAGTGAGCTAGAGATTTGTTTTACCACATGAGTTTAAAACACAAGCAGCTGGAGACTCCACAGTCCATAAGCATTGTCTGTGTTGACCAAGTGTAAAAACCTGCCAGTGGTCTACCGTTTTATTTTCTTAATTTTGGTAGGTTTTGGGGTCCAGACTTGAAGGCTAGTTACACTTTGGAATTAGCCTTTAGGTTGCAAGAGTTGCTAATTGTGGCATACAGTACCAAAGCTGGAAAAATGTTTGTTATGATGATCACAGTTGTCTTAATTTATAATTGCCATCCTGGTTCTCCCCTGTAGATAACTGGTGAGGCCTAATAGTCATTTTGAGCTGCAACCACCCACAAAAACCACACACATGGCATTTTACTCAAAACTTTACTTTAACCACTACTTTGTGATGCAAAACTGGTGGAATTTTGGGTACTTTCTGTAAAATCGAAATCTTTTATGGGGGTTTTCCAACATTCTAGTTGATTGTTCACAAATGATCAGTATAATGAGGAAGAGCAAAGCAGAGTTTGCTAATAAACATTGACTTCTGTGATGGGATAGGATGCCAGTCTATACCTGAATATTTTCACTGGAGAAAGCCACCTTGATGGAGAGGACAGATTATCCTTTTGAAAAATGCAGTTAAGTAAGAGGTATTTATATGAGATTTGTAGTTGTAAAAGATATTTTAGGAGCTTCTTATCCTTGCCACAAAGTTTTCGATCTTGACAAAGTATTCATAGTCAATATTTTCTAATTTGTAGATTGTCTTATGAAAGAGAGTTGAAAAGCAAAGCAAAGCAATTTGTATTGTAGAACACAATTCCACATAAGGACTTTCTGTAAAAGGAGAACTGTTATGGGAAACTGATTACAGATAAGATACTACAGCCCTATTTTGGAAGGGCGATAGTACGCGGGAAGAGCTCTCTCTGTATTTGGCTCAGTCGGGAGACCTTTGTTTATTCTGGAGCTGAGTCTGTGGGCAAGTTACTTTACCTCTCGAAGGCTCAATTTCTTAAAGCTTCACCCCGCTGTAGGGTTTGGTGGATATAGCATACGGTCTTGAGAGCCTTCAGTAACAGTGATTGGTTGTTATATCCTGTCCTATGTAAAGGTGATTTTTATTGTCATATCATTTAAGACTTCTCTCAAGCCACATATTCTTTTTTAAAATCTGCAAAAACCAACTCTACTTCAATTATTATGTAGTTATGCTCCTTTTGTATTTAATATTTTTGAAGGAGTCAGTTTCCATCTAGGCAGCCTAGAAATCAGACTAATGGTCTCAAGATTAACCTTAAAATGACTACCAGAAACTTTCAGGCTGTTTTTCATTGATGCATTATCCAAACTATCCATGGTAGGAGGACACAGAAATCTAGAATTGAGTTTTTAATGAGTACTTTACTGTGACGATCTTGATAATTTCCCACTAGCACATAAGTATAGCTTTGTTTCATTTGCTACTGCAAAGACCGAGTTGCTGGTTAGCTTCCACAAATAAAGTATGCTTGCTTTATAATTGATGTTAGGAAATATTTAAACAGGTTGAAAGAGCAGTTTTTACAGAAGCAAAATCAAGCAATCCAATTTCAGAAAGTAAAGCCAAATAAAAAAAAAAATTGGCCGAATGAAGAACAATGGATAAGGAACATGAACTTGGAAGCAAACCAAGTTAAGTTGAATCAAATTTTGAAAGAATGAAATAAAAGAAGTTGTATTTTGTATGTATGTGGGGGGAGTAGAGACATACGGTTCTAAGAAAAATTGTACAGGATGGAATATCATTCAAAGCTTTAGGACCCAGCAAATGAAGAGTGGAAGCTTCATTTGTAAGTGGAAAAAAGGTTTATCACTACACAGTTTTAGGGACAGAAATAGAAAATGGCAAGATATCATAAATGTTAGAAAAGTGGAATGGAATTTCCCAGACCTTTTGACTTAACCAATGGTTTAAAGAAATTGGCAAAATCTTGAAATTTGAATTGATGGTATAGCAAACTTTTAAAATTAAATAATCAAAGCCAAAAAGGCTTTCTTGCACGTTAGCATTATACTACCACACCTGTTACTCGGCCTGATAACACTCATGCTTCACGTGAGTGGGTAGCTCTGAAGGTGACTTGGACCACGCTCCTTGATTGATAGAGGTGTTGAATAGAGGTGTTGAAAAGGCGATGTCTGGAGAAAGGTGAAATCACAGTTACACATAAAAGGCCATAGGAGTTTTAACTTCAAATTTTATGTTTCAGTTATACAAGCTTTGCGTTCACACCCAAACTCCAAGGGTGGGATCTACCGCATGTAGGGTGGAGTGGCATTCCAGTTCCATTTATTTTCTGCTGAGGCTGCCAAACTGAGTGAAGATTTATATCTTAAGTGACAGGATTCAAATGAAACATGACAAACCTGTAAAAGCTGCAACCTGGACATGTCAATACAGAACTTTCCAGTGCACTGGATGGGACTCGGGAGACAAACCACACACACACTGCCATGTTGTGTTGGGCAGCATGGGAGATGAAAGAGGAACCGAGGAAGAGCAAGTCCTTGCCGGCTGAAGCGTGTGTGGTGGGGTTCAGCACAGACTGCCATTGTGTTTATAGATACAAGTGTGTATCTATCTTGAGCTTGTCTCATTATGGAAAAATTTTGTGGCGATATGCTGCACTGACTGGAAAATTATTCCCCTGTTTTTTTAAGTTATCAAATTTATAAAGTGGAAGCACTGGTTAGGAAACTAGTCATTTAACTGGAATTTAATCCTGACCTAGTTCCCAACATTGGGTGGTAATTATTCTTATTTACCAAACCATAGAGAAAATCAGTATTAAAAGAGCAATCGGGGTGAGCATTGCTTTAAAGAGGGAACAAGTTTTACTACCTTTGGGTAGAAGAGTTAGCTTTGTAAAATATCTTAAATGGATTGTCTTGCTGAAGGACTCATCACTGGGCACAAACGAAAACAGCTTCAGCTGTTAGTGATTCTTCCACATTGCAGACAGCAAGTTAAAGCTCCCCCAGGGAAAGCACAGCAGGCAGGAGTCTTAGCAGAGCACTCCCGACTTTACCATAGTGTGCCACAGTGCCCAGGACAGTCTGGCTGGCAGTTATTCATCTAGGAGAATGAATGAACACTATATTAAACACTCTCAATATCTGTTCAAGTAGTTCTCCTCAGAGTTATCATTAACCAAGTAAGCATTTTCTGATTTAATCTGGTAACCAAACCAGTTGTACTTTAAATTGGTCCTAAAGAATATATATACTTGGTGTAGCTGTTAGGACACGAAGAAATGCCAAAACAGAAGCCACCAGTCAGTCACTGTATATTATTCTGCATCGTTTATTAAATAGTTATTTTATATATGCATTTACAAACTTTAAGTACTCATTTCAGAACTCTGCTTTCAATACATTTTTAAACTTTTTTGCAGAGAGATTCTCTTGTAAAATGAGATCCATGTACAAAACTAGGCAACAGATATAAAAGTTTCCTTTCATACTTTTCATCCACCAAGAAAAGAAATCATGTGACAAATAAAACCAAAACGTGGCTCTTTCACAAGAATAACATGTCAGTGTTCAACTATGAGTTCTAAAGGGATAGATCATATTTTATCTTTATAGGGATGTATATAGTTTAATACTTCTTAGCTACTCTAGCATGTTGGTTCAGATGAAGAAAAAAATCAACTCTACTGTTCAACAGACTAGATAATCTAGAGACCATCAATTATTCATTTCTTTATAATGTGACGTCAAAATTCACCTAGGAGATGACATTGATTGGCCAGCAGTATGCATTTACCCCAAATGTTGCATAAAAAGTTCCCTTTAAAAAATTCATTAACTTCACAAGCTAAAGTCTGAGCTTCTAATTTAGCTCTCTTATTTAAAGAAATAGTTTAAATGATCAATTCAGAAGCTTAAAAGTATCTTTGAAACTAAAGTTGCTTTTCTTAAAATGAATGCTGACTTGGAGTACTGTCACTATAAGAGAGAGGCACTAATGCCACTAGCAACAAGAAATAGTATCACCACAGGATAATTATATGGTACAAAATGCCCAGGGGCCTGAAACTCACTATTAATATGATTTGGCAGCAGCATCATTTGATATTTAACCATTTATTACATAGTATTAACACATCAGCTTCAAAGATGTGCACTCCCTTAGGACACTCAGGAGTTACAAATTTATTGTGATTGCATAATTCGTATTGCACAGTTTTGTAAAAAACATAAATACTGGCTATTCTAGTTTTAAATACAAAATACATGTCATATACTTTTAAATCTATAATCTGGTTCAAGTGCAAATCAGGTGCTTTCTTTAGTCCTTCCAAAAAAGGCATTTTTAATATTTTTGGCACAAATGAAATTTCATCATGCCAACAATTCTAATTACAATACATATATCCAAACCTTTAGAGTAGCAATCATATACATACAGTATAAAACTGAGTATTTACAAATGTACTAAGCATAAATGTAACCTTTGTGGGTGAATCAGAACTAATTGGCCATACCCACACTAATAACAATTAAAAAAGGTAAATACGTTTTATTTCATTTGCTTATGCTGGTTGCTGTGGGTTGACATTCATGTGAGGAGGATGTCCTAGAAGACCAATTCTTTGTTTCTGCTTCCTTTGTTCTGTCATCTGGAAAGTTAAAAAGTTTCATCATTAGACCCAGACGCTTCCTGTACGTCAAATCATATACTGAACCATAGATTTACCTCTGTGGTTATGGTTTATACTGAAACCCACTTTCTACAAATAGTATACCGTCACTGTATCAAACACACAGAACTTCAAAAAGGACATCTTCTTAGGCAGAATGGGGAATTCTGTGACCTTCTATGCAATGTGATATTCAGAAGTATTGCTTGCTACTTATTTCATGAAGAAACAACAACAAAAAAATAAAGACACAGGATTCTGGATTGTCTCCCAAATCCATTTCCAAATGATCTAAAAGACTCACTGGAAAATGGTGGCTCTGTACAATAGTAACAACACACCAAACTCTCAAGAAAAGCAGCGTGTAGAATCCTAGGTTTGAGAGGGATTAAGTCCATGGTCTTCAGGGGGTCCTGATCCCTCTCTCCAATGACCCTTGAATAGTTTAGGTTTGAGAGAAAAAAATTACGTAGCACATCTAGGAAATGAGGAATGTCCTCACTTCTCACTGAGCTCCCGAGTGACTAAATACCATAAATAATGCTCTGGCACTCAGTGGTGACTGTTCCTTGCCACCCACAGACACTGAGGATTGCTTAAGGTCAGGAAAGACCATTTCCTAAGACTGGTCAAATGAAAAAGTGCTTTCAAAACCCAAAACAAGAGGTTAGTACTGTTCATTTGGCTGCTGAACTAAGTCAGTTCTCATATGGACAGGGATCTCGCTCTGTTTTGGGTATTTTAGGGCATAATTCATTCTCTGCATTAACATTTTTCTTAACCCAGTTAGTCCTAGCTGTGGATTTGATGCTGGGCATTTAAGTCAGTTGAGATAAAAAGGCTATGGGAAATACATTTTAGGTAAAATTGTTGTCTACAACTGGCCTAATGTCTTGCTTCTAGATTTTTGGTTTCCTAAAATCAGAGAGGAATCAGGGTATAGTAGTAAAAGGAATGTGGGCTTTGGAATCAGACAGACTTATTTCCTTATGGTTTTATGTTATTTAACTTCTCAAAGTCTGTTTCTTCATTCATATAATTAGGATGATAATTCCTATCTCATAGGTGGAGAATTGAGGGGATGTATGTAAATTTCTTAGTACAGTGTCTGTCACATAGTAGATGCTTAAATCTCAGTTTTCACTTGAACTAATTTTTGGTATAAAATATCTGGAGAGAACATAAAGCAAGAATAACTTACCTAGGTTCAATTTTAGAGTGGTTATTTTTTCTTATTCAAAACATAGCAGTTTTCATTTCAAATCAAAATACTGTTTTTAGGCTCCTGTGAAATGCCTTCTGTTATAATTTAGAAGAGAAGATTTAAGGAGTGAATATTTCCAAAAGGTTGCTTTTAATAAAGCTTTTTATAAAGAATTGAATTAGGATATTCCAGCTAGCCTCTCAAGTTTCCGTAGATGAATGACAAATCTTTAGAAGGAGTGTTACACAGTACTCTGTACTCCATAGATTCAGCTGAGGAAGGAGAACCTAATGTGACCCATGGAAGAAATTCACAATTGAATTATAAGGTAATCAGCAATTCATTTATTTTACTGCCTGATACTTGGGATACTTTGCTCAATTTTTTTTCCCCAACTATTCCCGTGGCAGGTAAACTTGAGAGGGAATACAATAAAATGTAACTAAATTTAATAATCTCAAGCATTTTAATGGATTTAGGAATCTTGGTGGGCTCAACCCCTATTGAAGGATACTTTATTTAAAGCTTCCATTGAAAGTTGCTGAGATCTTTCAACGTCAAAGTTGGCCTTGACAGCTTTTTCTGTAATTTTTCTATAAATAACTAATTATATTTGTGATGACCTTTTATGTATGCATGTCTTCATGCCTATTTGTTAAATCAGCTTTTCTTGACTTTTCAATCTGTCAGTTATTCAGTCATTCTCTTAACTTAAAAGCCTCTAAAACTGTATTCCCTATAGCCACAAGTCTTCAACTGAGGGCACACCTTCCTTCCCACTTCTACAGCCATCACCTGATACCTCACTGGTGGCCCTATTCTAATTTTCCACGTTTGTCTTCCTAAGATAATGATCGCATCACCCTCCCTCCCTCACAAACCTTAAAGCTCCCTACTGATGTTGGTCAGTGGCCAAATTCTTTGCTTATATTCCTGGCAATTTGAAGTACCTAGTACATACCTATCTAATTATGTTTTCTATTTCCCTAGAACAATGGTTCTTAAGCTTTGGTATGCACAGAATCACCCAGGTTTGTTAAAACACAGATCAAAGGGCCCACCCACAAACAGTGTTTCCAAGTCAGTAGGCCTAGGGTGGGGCCCATGAATGTGCATTTCTAACAAGTTCTCACGTGATGTTGCTTTTGCTTGTCTAGGACCACACTGCTGCTCTAGACGAGCTTTTCATTGAGTATCTCCGAAATAGGCCAAGATCACTGTGGGTATATTTGATACACTTGAACACTTTTTTTAAAAAAAAGTATTTTGGGTACATATATGATTTTTCTCAAATGAGAAGATTTTGGAGAAGATTCTCTGCAGTTGAGCAGTTAGTAGGCATGCAAATTTGATGTCATTTAAGTGACTAATAAATGAGAAGGAATAGAGTAACTGCTAAGGTATTTGGCCCTTTTGGTTGTGGCCATCATCCAATTACAATTATAAGGGAACAATAACAAAAAACAGAACCCCTAAGGACTAAATCTGGCCTGGAAGAAACCAAGGTCAACACTGCTGGCCAGTTAGGTTTCCCTGGCCCATTATTGCATATTCTCACATAATTTCTGGCTTTATTAGCTCAATTCTGCCTGCCTACCTACCTATCTACATACATTCACACACACACACACACACACACACACACACACTATATATCTATAGCCACATATCTTATTTAAGGCATCAGTATTATCTGTTACTGTTACCTATAGCAAAACAAATAGAAATAATTACGAAAGTCTATACTTAGCATATTCTTACATACTATTCTCTCTGGACATTTGAAACAAAATTTACTAGATAAAAACATCCATCAGATTCAGATCTAAGGTAACTAAATATATTCAAAATTCTAATACTGAAAAATCTATTTTGAATTGTGTGAAATGTTCCATTTGTAGTAGATACAGTTAAAATCCTCAAAATTCCCATTTAGTGGAGGATGAACGTTGGAAGCAATGCTCCTCTTCATAGCTATAAAAACACAGACTAGCTTGAATTTCAGCACTCCTTCCTTTGACTCAGTCTAAATAAGGAGCAAGGAATACTGTGGATTTACAAGTCAGAGGCAGCTACACATCTGAAAGATTTTTCATGAAAATACCAAGTGTAGAGTGGAGATGAGCATATTTTAATCTATCAGCCATTAAAGGCTGGCACAGGACGGAAGGTTCATCCACAGCTCACGAATGCCACAATCTGGTTTGTAACAGATCTTAATAGTCTTTGAAAACCTGCTTTCATGTCACAGTAAGGTCTTGGTTACTCAGATTCTAAACAGCCAGGAAACTCTAGTAATCAGAATTAATTTTTAAAGTCCTATAAAATCAGTCATGCTCATAATGATGAGTCTAAAATACTAAGAGGTAAAACTGAAGCATCTCTGGAATACAATTATATGGATTTAATATAAATGTACAGATATCATTCACATTCTTAGAGTTGATCCCTATTATTCTGTTCCTCTCTATTTCACCCGGCAAACTCTTTCTCAAGCTTTGAAACCAAGCTCCTAAAGTTACCACCTGTGAGAGGCTTCTGTGGCAATTTTACTCTAATCCTCTCCCTAAGATCAGGTTGAATGAATTGCTCCTCCCCTTTCTTCATTCCGAGAGCAATCTGTTCATACCTGTGTTACATACTTAACATGTTGAATTATAATTTATTTGTTTACTTATTTGTCTCCCACTCTAGCCTGTTAGTTCCTTGAAGAAAGAGAATATCTATTCATCTTTGTAACCCTAGTACCTAGGGCTGCCCCTGGCCAATAGGTATTTCATAAATGGTGGTTCAAAGAACGAATTGAATTAACCAGAAGACGGTGCCACTCCTTGAGGACGCCATGCGTTTTCATGCCTTCGCTCATGCCGATTCCTTTCCTGGGATGCCCCCTACTGCATTTCTCTGCCAGCTTGGAAGTCACTTGCTTGTGAGAACATAGAAGCTAACTCCTTCGACACTTCAAACCTCACACAGGACTAAATACCTACTTCTCTGTATTCCACGAAATTTAATTCCTGCCTCTGGTCATAGAACCTTCCATTCTGTATCATATTGTTAGAGGTCTACTTCTTCCTTGCTTGGTTATGGGATTTAGATGTTACCTTAGTCCTCTTTTGTGGTTCCAGCAAAGTGCAAGGAACACAGACACTCAGTAAGGTTTGTTTAATATTCCACTTTCCACCTCCAGGCAATTATTCTAACCTTCTGTTATTCCTCTCTTCCTTGCGCAGCTAATGTTAAGGTAAACCTCTTGCGTGAAAAATGCCAAACACTGTAACATGCTAATATGATCTGAATTTTCAAGCACTTTTTGTATTCCTAACAACAAATAAGGGTCACCGTCCTATAGGAAGCCAGTCACATTGTCAAGAAAGTGAACCCTTCTCTTAATATTTGCTCTTTTGCATTATGAAGAAAACATGCAAAAAAATTGTAAGTTCTTACATTAGTTCTCCTCCTTGGAATAAGAATGTAAGAGAATCCCATTTAGTATTCATAATCTCTCAGGAGGGGAAACTTCAAGAGGAGATACACCATTCAGTAACACTTAGAAAAGCAATTTTAATCAACTATTTCTATTATTGGCAATAACAGAAAAAGTGACACCACTAACCAGGTTTGTACTAATATCCTTGATAAGAACTTTTTCTCCTCAAATTGGTATTTTAAGAAAACAACAACCAAAGAGGTCAATAACAGTAAAGATTACAACCAAAGACATTCACATTTAAACTATCATTGCTCCATTATGCTGGTTTTTGGACCAGAAGATCTGCAAAAATATCTAAGTGATGAAGCAATTTTTTTTATTTTCCAGCTTTTACCAGTGAATGGTATTCTTTCATAGCTGTTTTAAAAAACATCTATCACAGAGTTTCTTGTTCATTAATCATTTGGGGGGTTTTTATTTTTTAATTCAAAAACTTTTCCCCTTCGGAGGGCAGGAATTCTCACAATTACCACTTAAGAACTAGCAGCTCTCTAACATACCTGCACAATTTTTTTATGCAGAATAATTTAAGAAATCTTTATAATTGTTATAAACCAAATTTAATAAAATTCAAATCTTTTCAACAAGTTGATTCTCACACAAATACATTAACAGTTTGTTAGAAGTTACATAATCAAAAGAAAACACTGACTAATTCTTTTTGAAAGAAGCAAATTTTTCCCAATAAAAGCAGCTATGCTGAATTTTTCCTGAAATTCTGGGCACCTTAAAACCTAAGCAGATCAGGCCTGGTAAAGGCACTTGAGAATATATTACTGGTTTTCTCATACTTCTTTTTAGCCTATAACATCTTCCAAGAAAAAATGGTTCAATTTCAAATTCATTCACGGGGAAGAGTTTTCTGAAGAGTGGTTCCAACTGCCAACTTTAACACAAAAAATAGAAAAAGGGCTGAAACCAAGCAGTTGAAACCATACTGGTTTTAATGTCACTTAATGAGCCTTAGTCCATATGTAATCAAGTTTTACATAATTTTTTAAGCCAAAATTTTGGCTTAATAGAAACAATTCTACATTGGATTTTAAAAATGCCAGGTCTCTACCATGCTTGGTTGTGTAAAATGGCAATGAATGTGTCCTCCATGGTGTTTAAGTGCATGAAGCAACTTCTGAAACTTTAAGACTCTTTTTTTAAAAAAAAGAATAAGAATTTAAAGTCAACCATGAAAGGCTAACAGGTGAAAACAAAAACACATACAACACAAAAAACCCAACTCAAACCGGAGGGTCAGGAGATCCAGCCCTGGCATTGTCATGTAAAGTTGGATAAATGTCTTAAGAGCCTTCTGTGTACCTTCGTGTCCGCACCAATAAATGAGGGAATTAGGGGAGCTGACATCTGCGGTCTCGGGTACCTCCTACACCTATGATTCTTCCTGCTAATTCCTCAGCTCAACTCACTCCTTTGACCAGGTTCACTGGTTTGCAAAGCTGCATGGAAGCAGCTTCAGAGTTACCCTCAGTGAGAAATTCAAAAGAACAGACTCTTAGCACTGAAAGGACAGGCTGAGCCTACAGGGAAGGGCTCACATGGTATTACCACCACGGAAGACCCAATAACAGCTTGTTTTAGACACATTTGAAAATGGTACCACTTTATGGAGAGCTGAACAGTTCTGTTTATTTAAGTCTGTATTAGATCAGTTTCTGTCAGATTTTTTGGTATCTAATTTAAAACACTTGATTTAACTGAGATTCCTGTAGCCACAGCTCTCTCAAAAGTGAGAAGAAGGTAACTAAAGCATTGCTAAATGCCTTAAGAAGTTACCCTCGCTCTTCAGGGGGGAAACAGAAGCAGCTGTAGCAGACAGTATACTCATGAATCAGTTTAGTCCTGTGGAACATTTCTCAAATGTTTCACAGCAGGGGTAAAAAGTTAATAAAATAATAAGCAAAGTAATCTAGTTAGATCTTCATTACTTTTACTTATTTAGGTTATTACTCATTTTAGGTGGCTACCAAGCTCAACACTGTAGACAGCCTTCATAAATAAGCCCTTCTGTTCTCATTAGTCTTTTTTATTTGCATCTTAATACATGTGAAAGAAAAGAACTTAAGGCCAAATGGTATCTTGGGGCACAATTTGGAATAATTCAGTTGGAAAAGAAATATGATTCAAAGTAAGATCGTTAAAAGGGCTGTGTAAACCATCTCCAAGAAGGATTTATTCTAGATGGAGTCTTCACTAGTTATTATGTAGCTAAGAGTAATAAACCACCTGTGGGTATATCTTTCAGCTTACTTCCAGGGCAGCCTTACCTGATACCTATTGCTGTGCAAAATTTATAATCTTGACTATGGAGCTGATTAACAAGCTTTCAGAAACCCACACAGAATGCTAAACAGCCGCCATGTCTGTACAGGGTTATCCCAGTCGGCTGTGGCACAGCACCTGCTCACCGTCAGGGTGCAAGTCCCTGCACACAGCTGCATCCTATCACTAGATAACCCCCGCTGACTGTGGGTGTTCGTTTTAGGGGGTCAAAAGAGTACACAGGGTTTGTACAAACCTGCTTCTCTCTCCCAACTTAAAAGGGACAAAGCATTTATCTTATGGATAGGGAGCAGGATGGGCAGTACTTCTGTAGCCTATTAAGCTCTGTGGGAGCAGGGATATGTCTACATTGTTTGCTGTTTTACCCCAGCACCTGGCATAACGCCTGGACTATGGTAGCCACTCAATCAAGATTTGGCCAATGAATGAACCAAAAGGAATATTTCCATGACTATGGTTTATCCCAGGATGCTGAATTTAAATATCTTGGGTGAAGAGTTGATGGATTTGAGGGCTAGGAAGCAAAACCAGCAATGGCTTTTAATCTTCCGTCAATGAATGAAGTAAAAAGAGGACAGCTTTACATGTCATGTTTGTTGTACAGCACTTCATTGAAGTAGTTTGCATTTTCCCATTTTGTGGTTTTGTTTTTCGCATTAAAACCTTGTCCTTAACAGCACTGAAAGTAGTGTCATGGGTTTATCCTGTAAAAGGGCCGTGAAGGGGGGATGAAGGGGAAACTGGTGGACGAAATGGGTTTGTCCTCTGTTGTCCACATCCCTTTTCTATCCAGGTGATAGAAACTTCAACATCTTAACATGAGCACTACTGATTTTTCCCTCATCAAATCTGGCGTGTATAGTGGTGGTGGTGGTGGTGGTGTGTATGTGTCTGTGTGTGTATATAGGCAGAGGGGATTTCTTTTCTTTACCTGATCCTTTAATTCTGACAGCTGGCCGGAAAGATTAGTGACAAGCTTCATGGTGGACTCCAGCTTCTCCTGTAGGTTCCTTAGCTCATTCTGTTCTCCTTCAGAATCGCTGCTGACCAAGGACATGGCTCTCATCCTGGGGAACCAGTCAAGGTTTCTTTCCTAGAATCCACATTAAAAAAAAGGGGAAGTCATTTCTAGAAGTAGAGACAAGAAAGGCAGTCTTACCATGTCATCTTTTCTATGGGCCATCTTTCATTAGGCTATTTCACAGAATAAATGTGCTGTGTATTTTTTTAGCCATTCAGTAAATATCTTTTTAACTGAATATAATTAAACTCTCTTTAATTCTTAGAAGAAGTCACTATAAAATTAAATATAAGGGAAAAGTAGATCTCCAAACAAGATTCCTAATCTGCAAATATGAATACTGCCCCTTATCTCTGATCTTTGCAAATTACATGGCTAATGAGTTTTGGGTTTTAAAAATGGTAAAATATACATAACATTAAATTTACCATTTTACTCTCCTTAAGTGTACAGTTCAGTGGCATTAAGTGCATTCACATTGTTATGCAACCATCATGGCCATCCATCTCGGAACGTCTTTCCTCTTCCCCCACTGAAACTCCATCCCCAGTAAACAGTAACTCTCCCACCCCCGGCAACCACCTTCTATTTACTCTCTCTGAATTTGACTTCTCTAGATACTTCATACTGTGCTGTGTATTTTTAAAAGCATTATACTTGGAAAATCATTTGCAGACGCTCTGGAAGTGAAATGAATTTTAAGATCCGGAGGGTTCTGGCGTTTACCGGATATGTATATGTGTGTGTTTGCTTGGTAGGGGATTGTTAAGAGGCTGAAAATGGGAATGGGCTCCTTGTTCAATTTTCCTATTTGTGAGTTTATGGAAACGACTCCTCTACTCTTGTTTCCTTTTCCTTCCAGCCTGAAATGGTTGATGGGTGTAAGAAAGGCCCGTTCAGTCTCCTCCCCCGTCCCTCTCCATCCTTTTCTTGTGATGTCTATAGCTTTACCAGCAGTACCTCACTACTGGTCAACAGAATGGGGCAAGACTCCTCCTCCCACCTCACTTCCTTCTGCCCACATATGCCTTTCTCCTGAACAGTATGCCTCATAGGTAAGTTCTGTACAGAGAGGCAGGAATGAACAGTAAGAAAAGCTTAATCAGCATGAGATAAGGGGAAGAAAACTGACTCATCCTACATCTTTCTGGTGTCACTTCTCACCTGGACCATTTTGATCTCATCAGGATAAATTCTAATAGATATTCTAACACAAATCATGCCCACCCCCACCAACACACACACACACACACACACACACAGAATTTTGTTATTGTTGCTTTGTGTACACCAGGGGTCAGCAGAATTTTTCTGTATAGTAAATATTTTCTGATAATAAAGATCTTCCGCTTTGTGGACCATACAGTTTCTGTCAAAAGGACTCTACTACTGTAGCCCCCAAATGGCTGTAGACAATACACAAATGAAGGGGTGCAGCTGCATTCCAATAAAACTTTATTTACAAATGCTGGTAGCAGGCCAGCATTACTTAAAGCATTACTTACTTTGGTTTTACTTAAAATCAAACACAAAATTACACGTCTAAATATTAAAAAGCAAGTGAGACAAACTATGTCTCAGCCCCAGATATCCACAGTGACGGCTACAAATCTAGCAATATAGAAGCCAAACAAGAACCAGTTGAACAATATTACAAAGACGGTATCCCACACCACGCTGGCAACATGGCATCATACCTACTTCAGAGTGTTTGCTGAAGACATCTGGGGAGCCTAGGAGGTAGGAACTCACTAGCCACTTGGTAAGTATGTGTGGAAGGGAGGGATGATAATCAGCTCTGTTTCCTGCATGGGCCCTGATAACGAACGCTTAAATGGCAAGCCCCAGTTGCTTGGAATGACCATCTCTACCTTCATATACCAAAGACCCTGTGAAAAACACTTCACTCACATGTGACCTAATGTTAGCCTACATTCCTTTCCATCAATTTCCCACCACAGAGCAATGGGCAAAAGACCATTTAACAAAACATCCCATTTCAAAGATGACCAGCCTAAAAATCTGAAGTGTTGCCATGTCCGTAGGTGGTTTTCTGCTGTGTGTCTATAGCGAAGAAGAGGGAGAGAGCAGACATCTGAGAACAGTGAAGCATGGTATCAACACTGGAAGGCAGCTGAGGTAACCTATCACTGATTATATCCACTGCTCCTGTGTCAGTCCTTCAGCCACTGTCACACCTTCCCGCTGAGGAAATATTCTAGGTTCAAGGTCTGTGCAACTCGAAGGGAGGAATGACCCTAATTGTTTGGAAGAGGACGCACGTGGGGGACAGGTAGCTGGTGATTACTCACTTTCACTTGGGCAAACTGGCCCCCATGAAGGGAGGAGAGATGATGTGGGCTGGGCTCTGAAGCCATGAACCCAAAGCACAACTGCAGGGAGAGCACACAGCACAAGGCTGGCCCAGCCATCAGAGGGCCCAGGTCTCCTTGAGAACTGCTACAGATTTTTGCAGACTGACCCCAGGGGAGAAGAACAAGCTGAAGAAGAAAGATCCAAAGTCCCACTTAAACTGTTTGACTCTGAAGAGCGTATGGACACACTGTCAATGGGGATGTGACAGAAGGTCATGCAGGAGGGAGTTGAGAGATCACTAATCCCGCCATTGGATCTATAATGCAGACAACTGAGCCCGGAAAGGAAAAAGTTACTTTCCTTGTCCTTAGGGGGAGGGAGGGAGGGGGCAAATTCCTATATTTCAAAGGGGATCCTGAGAATTATCTGGTGTTTACAAACTGTAAACTGCTATTACTAAGTATAATTTTGGGGGAAATATTTGATAGTTCTTTGGATTCAAATCAAAAGTATACGCACTGTTAGCTCTCTTGGAAGAAAATATTTTTAAAAACATACATCCGACAAATACTTAGGAGACAGCAGTGAGCCACACACACGTGGTCACCGCCTCCCGGACCTCTTTAAAGTGGACATGGCTTTGATACCTAAGTATGAGATAGGGTTCCTGCCATTAAAGCACTTGCAATATAGTTAAGGAGAAAGGATATTTAGATTAAAAAAAGAAGAACAAATGGACTAAAGCAGGCTGTGCTATGTAAACTGAGAGGCAGAGAGTAGGGTCAGTCAGAACTGATGACTAGTGATTACGAGTGGCTGGAATCCTCTCTGTGAAAGGCACTGGCCGGAAGGCAGGTTAGCACTTGGCCAAACTAGGGGCAAGCACGAGGGTATTCTCCAGAGAGGGGCCTGGCACAGTGAGGAATCCAGTTTGGCTGGAGTTGGGGACGAGGGCAGATGGGTAGGGGCAGCTCAGACTGTTGAATAGCAGAGTGAGCTGTGGGATGGATTGGCATGGGAGAGAGACAGGAGTAATGTGGGCACGGAATGAAGGGGGCCTGGACAAGGGGGCTGCAGAGGGAAAGGGAAGGCAGGAAGTGATGTGGAGTCCGTGTGAAGGACCAGCCTGCCTGCCTCAGATGCTGGGAGAGGACGGGTGCCTGCTGCCCTAGCGAGGAGCTAGAACTCACCTGTAGCTGACTTATTACTGACATGCAAATTAATGCTTAACTGCCTAAAATGGTTGGAGAATTCATCCAAAATCTGGCTCTCAAATCTTTCATATGTTCATTTGCTTAGCAAACCCTCCATAAAAATAGAAAACACAGATTTCCAAACAGAGTCCACATTAATGAGGTCTTCAAGAGAATATAGAAAATCGATGCAAGAGTCTGCCAATGCTTAAAGTTTAAGGAACAGTTTCTGTTCCTTATTCTAATAACAAGTGACCAAACGACTACAGATTAAAATGAGAATTTTCCCGTGGCAGATTCCCACCTTCTTTCATGGCATATGTGATTCCTGGCCTCCCAAGCAATGATTACAGAAAGGTCTTTGAACAAATGCAAAATGCACGGATTCATCCAACAACCGTTCACCGAACATTGACAATTTCTGTGCCCAGCACAGGGCTGAGTGCTCAGGGTCTAAAGATGAGAAAGATGAGGTCCCTGCCCGCAAGATGCTTTAGTGTAAGGACTGCGGTCTCATGGGGCTGTCTCAGGGCATGGTGCTCTGCTTTTGTGGAGCTCCACTGTAGCCCCAGCTCCAAGTTGTGAGCACCTAGTATCTGCTGGATGAATGACTGGGGTCCACCGGTGTTAAGACGGCTGCTACTGGCATCTGTGTTCCTCGCCCCAAAGGCGAAGGAGATGCGTTCAGATCCTGTGTTTGTTTTTGCTTATTTGTGCTTCTGTACATGGGACACCTGTAATCCTGAGGCATGAAGGCCTTGCCCATGGGGTCCATAAAGCCATAGACAGAAATAATGCATCTTTTTAGAATGCCCATTTTAGTCAACGGTAAATGATTGAAAATATTTTTATATTCAACTCAAAATATGCCCTGGAGCAGAACATGAAATTGAGTCAAATTTTAAAGATAAAACCCAGGATTTTAGAGAAATGTCATACTTGCCACAGGCCACTCTGGGCGTGTGTCCCAATCCTAGGGATAAACCTTCATTCTCAATTTCACGAGAGTCCTTCAGTGCAAAGGGAGGAAAAAGATTTCCTGGTCTAGATATTTACCAATTACCACCATATAGGTTCTCCCTCATTGCCTTCCTCTGACCTTAATATCCAACAGTGAAATCTGAGGTGGGAGGACTCCACAAAAATCCTAAACCATATGAAACAAGCTCAGCTGCAGAGAATTTGAGTACTCACATGGCATGTATTGCTGTCTTTTCTGCACTTAGGTGGGTTGATCCCCAAATTTGAGATCCTAGGTGTTACCAGTATTTTAATTAAATAATCATTTGGGGCTGTTAAGTTAAATCTCAAATTACCAAAGAGCACCTAGTAGTTAAATTGAATTAGCAATTCCAGCCAAACTGTTCTCTCAATTTCCACTGGGTTTTGCACCCTGTGCAGTAGGATAAGCTCCGATGTAGTATAAGGTTCCTCACCAACAGGATCCCTCCCTGCACAGAGAATCTAAATCTTTAAATGAAAATGTTTGGACTATACCAATTACTAGTATAGGAGCAGAGACAGAACACCTGAATCCAATTACTTTCTATTTAGCTCAGACTTGCATACGAAATGCTGAACTAGTTTGAGTGCTAAATAACTCCAGTGAAGCCTGTCACCCAAGGCTCTCCAGCCAGTCAGGCTTTCTGCCTATTCAAGATCAAAAACATGTCTCAATGTCTTGGCTTCTATTGCATTTTTGAGAAAGTCATCTTCAACTAAGACATTTTGTTTATACATGAATTCATCTTGGGGTGGGTATGTATGTGTATGTGTATATGTGTGTGTGTGTGTGTGCTCGCGGGTGGTAGGAGGCTTGTGGGTTCATTGAGCGTCTGTCAGCCGCATCTGTCGCTCTGGGTCTGAGACGCCCCTCTGTGCTTCCCTCACTCTCCTTGCTGGCATCTCACATACCAATGTCATTAGGCACTGTCTGCCCTGATCCTCCTACAATCCAGCCAGTGCAGTTCCCGTCACAGCAAGCGCTTCCTCTGTCAGAGCAGACAAACTGACTGAAGCCACAGCCGGAAGCAGGCTGACCACAAGTGCTAAGATTCTGGTTAGTTCTTTTCTAGGTAAAGTTGGAAAAGTCCCTGCAAAGGCAAACATTGAAATTTTAGACACGGGGGCGGCACTGACCTCTTGAAATGTCCTTGACTGGAAAGAGGGAGGGAGGGTGTGTGTGTGTGTGTGTGTGTGTGTGTGTGTGAGTGTGAGAGAGACAGAGACAGAGAGAGATAGAGACAGAGAGACAGAGAGGAGGAGGAGAGGAAGTTGGATTGTATGATGCAAATGCTAATCATTCTGAGAAGCATTTTTTTTCCTCCCAGGTTCAACTGAAGAGGCTGTTCTAAGAAAGACCACTGAGGTAATCGATCACCTCCTCAGAGAAAGTACGCTCAAGTAGAGAGTTTTGTTTACCACATAAACAACGGAACATTTATTGCTGAATCCCTTACTCTTTTATAGTCAGACTAGAGAATTGAGATTTTTTTGGTGAGGGGCATGAGGGTAAAAGGGTCATGGGACAGAAGATGGGTCTGAGAAAAATGCACCTATTGTTTGCTGACCCTCCAGAATCCCCTGTGGGAAGATTCAAGGAGGCAAAGACTGTCCTTTCAACTCAGATGGTAACTGCATTTCTCCTCATCTTCCCAAGTAGGACGACAAACTGGATTTTCCCAGAATGCCTGGGGATGCTTAGGTGACAAGAGTGACTGGAGGGGGGACTAGAGGGAGAGTCCTGGAAACAGATACTTGGCCTCCCCATGTATCCAAACCCTCTGAAAATGCCTGGGGGCGGGGAGAGAGAGGGGGAAGATTGAAGATAATACTTAACTTTTCAAAGCAGGACTACAGGACACTCAATAAACTTTAAATCATTTGCCCCTTTTGTGAGTTAGGGTGATTATTTTCATTGAAGAGAGAGAAAATAACCTTTAGAGCTCACTTTTCTAAGATCACTGCAAAAAACAAACAACAACAATAAAAAACAAAGAAAAAACCAGAATCTGTTGCTTTGGGTGAAAAACAGTGATACTGATCTCTAACTCAATGATCTCTAGCTCAATCACTCTGAAATTGCCATTTACAGTATCTGCTATACATTAAAAAAAAAAAAACTAAACTAAAAAAATGGATCCCAACTATGGACACAATAAGAAGATCAGGATTGGGAGAAGGAGGGATTTTTAGGGGAGTGAAACTCTGTTTGCTGCTGTAATGGTGGATACATGTCACTATACATTTGTCAAAGCCTATAGAAGGTACACCACCAAGAGTGAACCCTAATGTAAATTATGGACTTTAGGTAATAATACCATATCTGTATTGGTTCCTCAATTGTAACAAATACACCACAGTAATACAAAATGTTAGTAATAGGGGAAACTGTAAGGTTGGGGTAGGGAGGGGGGGATATGGGAACTCGGTACTTTCCACTCAGTTTTTCTGTAAACTTATAACTACTGTGAAAAAGTAAAGTCTATTAATTAAAAAAAAAAAAGATCCCACACCTGGAATTTGTTGGCTAGCCCCAAATTCAAGGATCCAGTTCCCTCTGTTCCAAAAGTACAGTGGACTCAAACCACATACAATATCCTTCTGCTTCATGAGTACATTTCTACAGCAGCCTCATGACGTTAGCGTGTCAGCAGGAAGAGTGATGGCCTGGAATCAGGAGCTAAGGAGTTCAAGTCGTGACGCTCCAACGTGTTTACAACACAGTGAGCAAGTGAAGGAGTCAGCTAACCAACCTGGGGTCTCGGTTTCCTTTCTTTTTGAGAAGGAGATCCCTGGCTACACAGGGTTATTGTAAACATTAATGGCTGTGAGAAAGTGTCCCATAAACTGGAAATCATTATGCAAAAGTATTATAAATTAGTGTCATCGGCCCAAGGTCACAAAGCTAGTAATCCAGATATCGACCCTAGGTGTAGTGCTTGACTCCCACGTAAAGTGCATTCCTTCCCTTCCTTGGGATACAATTTTAGAGATGCAGATTTCTCTTTTACCAGTGGAGCCACATGAAGGTTGCCCAAGGTGCTCCCCAGTTTAGGTGTCCGTGTGGTCTGTTCTTGAGCTCCGAATGACATTACCAAAACAGGCCACATTATATAATCTTCAGCTGGGCTGGAATGACCACTTACCCTTCCCAGACTCAGTTAATAGTTGTTCTTGGATGATACAGCGTAACAAAGACGAGCCTGTGCCAGCAGAGAGAACCGCACCCATTTCTGATGAAATCCCTAGGAAAAGCCAGCTGCAGAATCACTCTTTTAAGTCATTCTGGGCCCTCAGGTGAAGTGATCTCTGGGCCCCCCTGGGACGGTGAAAAGACAGCACTTGCCAGTAAGTGTGGCGCGGCTGGGTCCTGGGCACCTTGGGGTGCCAGGCAGAGGACGCCAGAGGTCACAGAGGAGGAGAGAAAGGTGGGGCTAGTGGCCTGTGCCGGACAGGGCGGGGCCAGCCCATTGGAGATTCCAATCAAGAAGGATCAGGCTCCGTCTCCCTGCTCTGGAGCGGGCTCGGGACATTTTGGTTAGGTAATTTCCCTACATTTTCAATCAGCTAAGAAATCTACCAGAACCTTCCCAGTGGTTAGGTGTGGGATTTTAGCAATTTTTATTGGTTCCTCTCTATTCTTTTCCGGATGCAATTAGTTTTAAACTTCGAGCTCTTATTGCCTTCATACAATAATGGTTTTTGTTTAAGCCTACTTAAACAGCTTTCTAAAGTTCTTTGCTGTTGTTTCAGGGAAAAATTTGTATTTCTTTTTGAACATGCACACACGCACACCCAAAGCCTCACTAAGCTGCTCCACGTACAACAGTGTCCCGTCAAAGCTTTATCCTCGGATGGGTTTTTATGTTGGAAAACTCCTCTTGATTGAAATGGTTTTACTTAAGGTCAGCCCTGCCAAGATACACTCTGAGAAAGACGTGATAGGAAGGTGTCATCTTTGTCACGGTCTGTGAGACTTCAGCAGGAGCTGAGGAGAAAGTCACCAGCGCGGTTATGGACTTGAGAGTGGTTTGGAAGGAAGGTGCCACACAGCTTGAACTCTTCAGGGTGAAGGAGATCATCTGCCATGTGCAGATTCTTCAAGTTCCTTAATCCTTTCCAAATCCCCCATTTTACTAACCTGCCCCTTGCACTCTGACCCCAAAGATTGACTAGCTTGTTCACATAGGTCTCCCCTTCTCCCTCCTGACATCCGCACCCCTGCTCCTGACACAAATGCTCTTTAGTAGTCCATGAACTCCCAGCACGCTTTGAAAGTTGCTTTATGGAATCATAGAGCTAAAGATGGCCTAAGAGACCCTTTGGTCCAACTTTCTCATTTTATAGGTGGTAAAACTGAAGCCCTAGAAAGAAGTGGGTTTGTAAAAGGAGAAATTCAGGGTCTGATCCACCTGTATAACCTTTACATATAAATGACTATACCCGAATACTAATATCTTTTCCTCATTCTCACATTCCTAGAGACATGCTAGTGGGCTTCATTCTAAAGAGATAAGCTTTAAAGAATTCTGAATATATGTACTTGATAAAGACAGTCAAATTCAGAATATTTTCCAGGTTAGAGCATTTTTTTAAAGGCCAGATGGTTACACACCTCTCAGTGACATATGAAACCACAGTCGAGCTCTATCAGATGCCATCAATATTTAGAGTCAAGAGGAAATGAAGGAGTGAAGGCCAGGAATTACAAGTGTAGTTAGGGTGTCTGAGATCGAAGGGGGCAAGTGGGGCAGCCCAGTGGGATCTGCAGTGGGGGAAGGAGCAGGAGGTAGATTCAAGATATGGATGGGAGAAAAATGCATTTCTGGAGTTTTTCAAATCTGCTAAGTTGGGGAAAATGTGTGTGTAAGCACATATTTCATAAACATATACAAGCATGCACCAACACAGAAATTCCTACATATATCCTTGGTCTAACTCACCAGTGGGGAGACTTATCACAGATGGTGAACCCAACCTTCAGTTGACTGATCTAACAATTGCTGTGCATAATGCTCATATTCTGTACAGCTGGTGGACCATACTCTTGGGTATACCTGGTTCCCTGTGCTCTGTTTTAGCATACGAGTTCCTCTCGGGCAGATTATGGCTCCGCTCCATTGTTATAAACTGTGCCTACTGTGCCCTCTATGAAGCTCAGAATGTGGAAAATTCAGAGGAGAGAGCTGGGAGGTCAGTGCAGACCGGAGGTCCCAATGCCATGTGCTTCACAATCAAAGGAAGCTGCCTGTGAAGTGCGCAGTAGGATGAAGGGTGACTTCATACCCTCTAGACTAGAGGGCAGAATGTGTTATAAGCCTGGGTGGGGAAACTTAAGCTCAGCAGCTGCTCTGTGCAGCTGCCACTGACATGAACCCAAGCTCAAGTGCAGAGGGTGGGGCGAGAGCATGCCTGGCTGGCTGGGAGGCGAGTCCAATGATGCTGACACGCTGTTTCCAGCCACCGAAAAGCAAGTGCCAAATCCCTCTTGACTTCTCCCTAACTCCGATATTCTTGAACTCTGCCATGGTGTCAGCTAACTTCAGAAAGCATTCTGGGAATCGTATTAGAGGGCAGCACAAGCTGTATCCTCACCCACAGTTAAGGGCTTTCGGAGCCCAGGGGGCATTTTAACCAATGCTGTGGTCTCCCAGGTTAGGCAGGGAGGCCGATGATACAGCACTACCAACGCTAGAATGTCTCTGTCCCAGAAACGTGTAGAGGCACTCCCTTCCTCCCAGCATCCTCCCCAGAATTCCAGAATAAAAGTCCAAACTCGTTATTGTACATCTGCACGGAAGCAGAGGGTTTCCGTGTCACTTTATCAGCAGGCAGGACCTGCCTGCGTGGCACAAAATGAAGCACAGAGGAGGTGAAAACTCAGCGGAAGGAGAGGTGAGGGGAGAGTTAGGTGCACGCCCTGCTGAACTCTCCCTCCCCTCTCCTGCACTCTAAGTCCTGTCTGCTAGGGACTCCCAATTTCTCATTTCCTTGAAATGAGACCCTCATGATGGCTGCATGAACTTCTAGGTTCACTCGTCTACTCGTGTCACCACTGCCACCACCCCTTGTCCCCGGACGTCCAGGGCCTCACTTTTATCTGATTATGGTCCACAAGTAACTCTCGGTCTCCATTCCGGTCCCGAGTTATTCCCTCTAGCCCCTTCACTTGCTTCCTTGGACCACCTCTGGCAGAAAGCTGCTGTCTTCCCTTTGGAAAGTGCCTGTCTGCTGACTTTATAGCATCGGGCTCTCTCTTGGGTCAGGAAGGGTGCCAGTTCCCCTTTCAAACAGAAGGCAGTGACACCTAGGTGTTCAGTTCCCATTTGATCTTTGTTCACACACTGCTTTCTGACTGTGCTCGCTTCCTGTGTCTTATCAAAGAGATAAACGCAAGTGCTGGGGCCAGATGCCTATTGCTTTTGAATCTTCTTACAATGTTTCCTCATAGTTGACGTTTACTGATGCTTAAATTGCTACTACAATTTATTTGCTTGGAAAATTTGCTCAGGAAGTGTTTTCAGGCAAAAAGGCTCTCTCTTATATGGCTTTTTTGAATGCAGGTTCCTGGAGTCTCCCCTCCTAAGTGAAAGAAAGCACCCTACTATCTTCTAAGAGCATTCCACTGGCTGCCACGATGATACAACTTTTGCTTCTGTATCCCTGTACAGCTAGTTTCTGAAGGGGTCAAGTGAACTAACAAAAGATGAAACAAATGGGAAAATCTCCTATGGAATATTGTGTGTGTGTGTGTGTGTGTATGTGTGTGAGATAGAGGGAGAGAAATAGAGAGTTGTCTCCTGTAGCTGTGAGAAAAAGTCAGCACCAGACTTAAAGGATGATGGATCAGACATTCTAATGTTTAATTATCAGGGAGTTATACCCATTCGGATGAGTCACCTGGGTGTGGAAGCCCATGTCTGGCTGTGGTTCTGGTGAATCGTCCTTCCCCTTTAACTTCTCTCTCTTCCCAAATATGGCCACCAAAGGATATATCATTCCTGTTCCCAGCTTAGGTGAAGACAATGAAGTTTGTCAGATTTTGGCAAGTCAAAATTACCAAGTATTTCAGACACATCCTTTGCAAGGGCTGTGCTCTGCCCTTCTCAAGTTTGTCATGTCAACAACCCCCGGTAGTACTCGACTCGAGGTGGTTGCCTAACTAGTCATGCTGGCGGCAGCTCAGAGAATTAAACCCCATCTAATGCACGGAGCTCCCATCTTGTTGATTTATGCATTAGCCAGTCAGAATTATCTAGGAGATCCTCTTTCCCACTCTTCGCCCATCCCCAGTGGGGCCTTGCCTCTTGTGAAGGTGGCTAATTCAGCACCACTGGGGGAGGGCGTGGCCTGGGAGAGGAGCCAGTCCAAGTCCGGGAATCCAGATGCAGCCAGATGATCAACGGCTGCAGGTTCTCAACACTGAGGGTTGTGTGTGAGCACAGATGGAACCACACTGTATATACAGGTGTTGGGACAGGGTGGGTTCTGATTCAGCAGACCTGGATTTGAATCTCAGCTCTGGCACTTCCCAGCGCTGTGGCCCTGGAGAAGCTGTGCAAACTTCCTGGGCTTCAGATTCCCATCTGTACAATGGTGACAGTGCCACTTACAATGCTGTTATGGGGATTAAACGGGATCACGCATACAGAGCATTTATTTCAGTACATACTGATTAAACATGACCTATTATTAGAGTTATTATCCAATCTGCCCTTGTCATGGCAAAGCACGGCCCAGCCCGCTCCTCCTGAAGCAGCAGCGTGTCTCAGGACACTCAGGTCATTGTGGGAGGAGGTTCTCCCTGGTTATTCCACTGTTCTGTTCAGTAGTCAGTTGACATGCTATCCCGGAGAAGAGAAGGAGCCAGAGCAGCCCGAGATGTCAGGGCGTTTTGAAATATGGATGAGCAATATTCTATTTGATCACCCTGTCTTTAAATGCAGTTCATTCAGAAACACAACTCAGAAAATACAAGGCTGATGTTAATAAGGTAGGATTCCAAGATACAGGAGTGAAATCTATACTTCATTAGCAAGAGATGCCTTAGATTTAAGTCATTTGGTCTTCTTTACCAACCTTCCTTCTTAACGCTTCTTGAGTTTCTAACTTTCAAAAATAACTTAGTTTGCTTGTCAAATTAAGGATTGGCTTTTCTCCTGAGCTTGACTGTTGTAGGAAATCGGGATGTTGAGTCTTTGCTGGGAATCATATATATTTACCTACAACATGCCTGCTGTGCAGTATTTAAATTCCTTCAAGGCAGACACTCACAACTAATTTACCACTTATTCAGGTTAAACACATCTGACTGTACGGCCTATCAACTCATTATCTATAGCCCAAACAAACGCTCACTTCAGTTGGCACCGGAGAAGAGCCAAACAGTGCTAAAGTTATTCAAAAAAGGGTGTGTGTGTGGTATGTAAATTATCTTGGAAACTTAAGTGTAGTTCAGGGTTAATAAAAATTTGCTTACTATAAATGCTTTCACCAAAACTCTACACGATAGCACCAAATTCACGTTTCTCTGGGGAGTGGAAACTCAGGGTTTTTTCTGCAGCCTTCAACTGGCAGGGCTAAGTGAGGTCACTCTGTAGTCACATTTCTCTGAAAGTCCGGCCCTGTCTGGAGCCTGAGTCAACGAATCTGAGCCTGCATCTCCAGGACTGGGTGGCGCTGTAAGTCCTGTACCCCACAGAGTTACAGAGGAGGCTTAGCTAGTGACAGCGCCACCTTCACTCACGTGTGCAGAGTCAAGAGACAAACCTACCAGCGAACCAAGTGTAATAATGATAGAATCCCAGGGCCCACTCCCCAATTCTCCTGAAGCCCTGGTCCTGGGCAGTGAATGTGAGTGGAGGACGCCACTAAATACACGGATAGAAGTCACAGGTATCTGTGAGTGATGTGACAGAGAAAGAATGATAACATCCACCTTGCCCTGCCTCAACATTGAAGGACACTTGAAAAATTTAAATTTAAGAGAGAGGAAGACATAGGAATTTTCCACGCGAGGAAGTTCTTGGAGTCAAGATGCCCATTCTGACTTTTCTTAGCAACAGCATGCCAACAGCCAAGACATCTTACACAGTCTTGGAACTGGAGGAAACGGTGCTTGCGTCAGCTCTCTGTCAGCGCTGCAGCCCCGCTGCTTCCCGGCTGACTGCTCTATGTCTGTTCATCTGGTCCTTCTGTCATCCACCCCCTCCCTCCACGAGTGCTACCACCCCCCGAGTCCCACACGTTTCTTTCATTTCCACCACCTGATGGATGTGTGAGGCGGTATTAATCCTATTTACAGATGGTAGCTCAGGTCAGGGAAGTCCTGTGACTTGCTGGAGGTTATATGGCTAGGAAGGAGCAGAGCCAAAACTCAAACCTTGGATTTTCTGCCTCCAAATCCAGTTCTTGCTAGTGTTGACTTCATGGTAGGCATCAGCCTGGCCCTGGCTTTGCCAGGGATATTCCCATCTCCAGTGAAAGGAGAGAAGGGATGACAGAAGGAGAGAGAAGACAATATACAATCTTCCATTATGTTTAAACAAAAATTAATTTGTGGGTGAACATCTGGTTGCTAAGTTCTCAACTGTGAGACAGAGCTTCTTCAAATGTTCCTTCTCTCCCTCCAGAAATGGCAAGAAATGCATCATTTTCATTTATAGAGAGAAGAGGACCTGACACCTTAACTGTAAGCCAGTTCCAGAGGGAATTAGGAAAGGTGATGCATGTGATCGAGCAAAGCTATCTTGTGTTTTCACATGGCCAAGAAGCCACCAAAAGAGGAAATCCACCTTTGGGACATGGGTCTAGGCAGGGATGTCAAACGCTGGGCCTGCAACCAGCTCCCCACCCCTTTCGTTCACGACTAGTCAGATGTCATTCTCGCAAAGTCAACTCGGGGTTCCAAGAACCCTTCTCAACACAGAGCCCCAGGCAGATTCTACTAACCACTGTTGGTTTTTTGAGATGAAAACCTATTTGCCATCCCTGACACGGTGTCTGCAAGGAGTTGTTTTCAGGGCAGCCACAAAGCTCCTCCACCTTCCAAATGACTACCTGGGGCCTTTTCTACTCGGTTCTGTTGGGTCGTCTTTTGGCAAATGTTACCTCACAGTTCTTCGGGAGTCTCTGGGATGTTAAATCAGTGGGCTAAAGGAGAGCCGCAGAAGAATTAAGCACTCCCAGCCTCCATCACTAGGCGAGAGGTGGTTTTCCTTGAGGAGCGCAAGTCCCAAAAGAGCCTGTCTCAGTGATTTCTTCTGGGACATGAGGTAAGCAAAAGGGTCAGTGAGCCCCCAGCTGACTCTTCCTTCTATCTCGGACACTGCTCATTTGCTGCCCCTTCTCTCTCCTCAGTGGTGGAGTAATTACACCTTCTGGGGTTGGCTTCTCAAGGAGATCACCTGGCTTTTCCTCCCAGAACTGGTGAGGGAGGAATGTCGGGAGGAACTTCTCTCTTGGCTGTGGCTGCCCCCCCAGGTATGACTAAGTGGGTCCATGACGTGGGCATGCAGCCTGCTCCACCGCAGCTCTGAGTTCCAGGGGAGTGAATGATTCAGCTGAGCACCCCCAGTTCCTAACCTGCTGTGGCCAGTGCTCTCCAGGGTGTTCCTAGCGGGGAGTCATGTGGCCTCTAGAGGGGACACCACTGAAAATGGGGTTGGCAAAGAGACTCTGCCTTTCAGCCAGTGGATCTCACACTGCCCTGAGCCCTCAACTAAGTGCACAAAACATCTGGTTTCTCAGCACTTGGACATTCAGAGTTAAGAATTCTTTGATGCTACAGATTTATAGGCTTTTTGACAAGAAGTTCTCATACAATCAAAGAGTGATGTGGATGGGGAAAGCACACCGAATGCTTGGTTTCTCAAAGCATCACGCAGCAGGCTTGGAGCTGCCTGGGTGGCAGGCTGGGGTGACTTCTGGCTCTTAATCCTCATCAGGTGACTGCTCACAAGGCTCCTTTAAGTCTTCATGATTGAGACAGAAACCCAAAAGTGTGCCAGAGTTTTCTGTGACCGTAAAGTAAGGTGATTAACAGAAAACTTCAAAACTGGCCCCCTGAAAGATTTCAAGATTGGGCACATTCACACACTTTAGAGAGAAGAAAACAAAGTGAGGGGAGAAAGGGAATGTGTGACAAGGTGAAAACTACAGGTCATCTCTTCTATACATTAAAAGATTTAATGTAATTGAAGGTCATTATATGTGCATGCAGACAGGTTTGTGTCAGCATGAATGTTGATAAAATATGGTTTCATTGGGCAGTCTCAACAATTGGAGGAAACGAAAGGATCTGAGGACTTTTCAGTTAATGTGTCCTGACCCTGGAAACCTAACCTGTGAAAATCTGCACTGGCGACCATCAGAATCCCTAATCTCCTTAAAAACAATCCTGCTCCCATGTAGCCCAGTGCCACCAGCACCCTCCCATTTCCTCCCAACGCCGTGATTATGGAGTGCAATTCCTAGTCCTTAAACCTAGGCTTGCATCCTGGCTTGGCTTCTTCTGGGCTCTTCTTGCTGGGCAAGTTACTTAACCCCGAGCCTGGCTTTCGTCAGTAAAAGAGGATCCCCATCACCCTCATTCTGAAACTCATGTCTTTTTCTTCTCTTCTCTCTGTGTTAATTTTTCCTCCTTCCCCCCTGCTAATCTATCACCCTGGTTTCTTTACCCTTTTCTGTTTTAAAACCCTGTTCAAAAGTCATCTCTGTTATGAAACCTCATCCATTTCCCCTCACCCTCCAACTTCTCTCTTACTAGTTCCTCACTTAGGGTAATTTTAATTATCAAATACAATAAGAGATGGGAAAGAACTTTACAAACTGCAGAGGGCTAAACACACATAGAAGATTGGGACTACTTCGCCTCAGCACTCACATAACCAGTTTGATGATAATTTCTTAAATCGGTGTCTGTTTTGTGTCTTCTGTTAGAGTCTCACTACTCAAAGCATGATTCATGGACCGGCAGCTTCAGCGTCCCCTGAAAGCTGTTGGAAATGCAGAATCTCAAGTCCTGCTAGTGACTGCTGAGTCAGAATCTGAATTCTAACCAGATCTCCAGACGATTCACATGTACATTAAAATTTGAGAAGCCCGGAATTACACTTGAAGGGCCTCAAGGGTACAGACAGCACAGAATCCCCAGAAAGCCCTCCGGAACCTGTAGAGGCCTCTGAGCCTGCCTTAGACGGGTCAGCAGTGAACCTGAAAGGCTGCCTGCATTTATGCATATGAATGATGATACTTATCTGAACAGACCTCACTTGGGGTTTCTTTACATAAAAAGCTTTAAAGTCACATGTGCATAAAAAACACAGAAGGGGTCATTTAGGATAACTCATTATTGGGCAGAGTGCTCAAGTCCTTGGCAACTGTAAGGAGAGTCAGTGAATTGTGTAGTCTTCCTTCACAGCTACTGGCCCCCCTCTCCTCAAAGTGCGCTGTGTAAATCAGACTCCCCAGACTTCACAGTTCACGCCTCCTTACTCTACCATACGCCCCTGAACATTTTAATGAAGTTCAGAAATCACAGGTATGAAAGCACAGCTGGCCTGGGACTCCCACAGCACACGTCTGGAGCCTTCACGGAGCTCTGCCTGAGAAGAGCACGCTGACAACCTGTGGCGGCCTCCTCCCTTCCGGGGACATGGCGGTCACGCTTCCCATCAGCAAGGAGATTAATTTGGGACTCAAATTCCTCCATCATATGATCCCTTCCTGATGATAAGCAAAGCGTCTCCCAGAAAGGCTAGGCTGAGGCCAAAAAAACAAACCATGCTGAACGACACCAAGTGATCATTTTTTTAAAGATACCTCTTAGAGATCAGGTCTTACATAAAGAGAAAGAAACAACCATCCATTATCAAGAAGAGTGGCCGAGTACGTAAAGATGGGAAGTCAGGCTATGGAGTCAGATCTAAGTTAAAACCCCAGTCCCACTAGGTGGCCACACGCTCACCTCTCTGGGTCTCAGTGTGTCCTCCTTTAAAATGGGGATGATACCACCTGTCTGGTGCTTCTGAAGATCACTTGAGAGGACACACGAAGTTTGAGAGTCTAGTGCCTCACCTATGACAAGGGCTCAGGAAACGCCAGGTGTTATTTTTCTGCTGTGTAACTTCCCCACTGGCTCCCAGGACCACGCTCTGAGCGGAGAGGCCAGGCCAGCAGGCTGAGTGGGACCTGCCTCCAGGCGCCCTTCCCACTCACCTTGATCATTTCTGCCACGTAGCTCTCGGGCCCCGTGTACTCCGTGGAGTCCTTTACCTTCACCAGGACGATGAAGCACAGATAGTGCCACATGTTGTGTTCTTCCTTGATGTGCTCTTCAAAGGTGACAGTCTTGTTGTCGAACTTGTCTCTTTCCAAGCCTAAAGAGAGAGAGAAAGCCCCCAGCCCCAGGTAAGCAGACATGGTGCAGAAAAATCCAGGTCAGAACTGTCCACATAGAGGAGAGGAAGCTGTGGTTTCACTCCGCTCTTTCTAAAGAGCTGGATCCTGTTAGCCTCATAAATGCATTCACTTTGCATCACAGCAAGAAGACACAGGCTGTGAGTCAGACAGACTTGGGTTTGAATCCTGCCTCTGCCCCCTACTAGTCGCTATTTAGTCTGCATGTGTCTTGGTTGCCTGGTCAGGGAATGGGAAGACTGCCGTCAAGGACCCAGCCGTGTTTGGGGGTTAAATGAGCATGGGTGTGACGCACTCATGCACAGCAGGCCACCAGCAGGTGTGAGGTCCCTTCTCCCAGGGAAATGCCAAAATGTAGACACGTTAAAAGGTTTTTGAGCAGACAGAATAAGGACAAAAAGAACTTTAAACACATTTTGAATTCTAGCTGGTAAGTGTTTGTTTTGCAGAGGTCTGGGTGAGCAATTCAGAAATGAGTTTTCGTGTATTCTTGGATTGAACAAATAAATAAATACATGGTGGATAATGGGAGCCAGATTTCTCACTGTCAAATACTCACAGATACAGAAATAGGGAAAGATAGAATAAACGCTGTAAGGTTGAACTGGAATTAGAGGCATGGGTATGAACTCATCCTTCTTCATATGTATACAGAAATACATACAGAAGTGTGTGGATACATATGTATGTGTCCACACACACACGTGTATAACACATACACATATCCTCTGATCTGTGCCCTAATAAGCCCTGGGAGCAGTGGCACACTGACAGGAATGAGCACCCAGATCTTGGCTTCTAAATACCATTCTCCACTAAAAAGAACCAGGGCACTTTGAAGAAGTGGCTGATAACCAGGGCTGGGTCAGGGAAGGTACAAGGTGAGCTTGAGCCTGGAATATCACATGGTACGAAAAAAGTAAGGAAGGACATAAAAAAAATGATGGTGACATGACCAAACACAGAAGCCAGCTTGAAGGGGCTCTCACTGGACAAATCTGGGGCAATTTGATCATTTAAATAAATAATGACAGTAAAGGATTATAATGTAGTGAATTAAATAAAAATCCAAGAATCCCTGTAGTTACAGATACAAAAGTACAAATATACACACATGAGAGGAAGAGAAAGTTTTTTCTTAAAATAAAAAGCCAATTAACAAATGCAGAAAGAACAATAAAATAAGGAAATCATCATTTGGCAAACATAATAATAATAGACGCAGGCAGGAATCATCAATGGATGCTAAAACTAGTGGGTTAACATTTAATTTGAAGAATAATAGGATATTTACACAGTCTCAAAGTATCTCCCCATAAAATGGTTTTTATTACAAAGAGAAAAAACGTAACTTTAGTGGAGAAACCTGGCAATTACCACCTTAACCAGGTGATCAAAGTTAATATCACCATTGACAAGATGAACTGGCATCGTGAGCCTCCTGATACGATGCACTGAAGAGAATACAACTTTTTTTTTTGATGTTCCTATAAAAAATTCAGAACCTCAATCTTACCACGAGGCAACATCAGACAAACTCAAACCAAGGAACATTCTACAAGATAACTCACCTATATTTTTCAAAAACGTCAGTGGAGGCTAAAGAGGCATGATGACTGAATGGAACACATGACCTGGGACTTTCATTTGTTGTAAAGGACATTACTGGGATAAAGGATGAAATTTGAATCAGGTCTATATATTAGATCACAGTATTGTATCTTTGTTAATTTCTTGATAATTACATTGCATACATATAGGAGGAGGTTCCTATTTTTAGGAAATATATACTGAAATATTTAGGGATAAACGGGCCATTGTGCCAGCCATTCTCAAATTCAGAAAAATAGTGTGTATGTATGAATAAAGTAAATGAAATAAGATATTAATATTTGGGGAATCTGGGTGAAGAATATATAGAAATTCTTCATACTATGCTTATGACTTTTCTGTAACTCTGGAATTATGTCAAAATAAAAAGCTTTAAATGGTTTTAAGGAGGCCAAAAGCAAAGAATTTAAGTTTTTAAATGGAAAATGCTCACTTTTTGAGTACACATACCAGTAGGAAATTTATATATTTAGTAACTATATTATGAATGATCCTGAAATGATTACTCAGCTCCCAAATTCCTACATGATGAGTTTACATTTATATGTATTTCCCTGTAGTTATACTGAAAAAGATTCCTTTGGTGCCCCATGCACCTCTCTCATGGCAGCAGTTTACAACGTGCAGGGTCTGTGCTAGGAGTGTTACAGAAACGAGCCCTCCTAAGTTCCACAATAATACAGAGAAGTATACAGTATTGTACCCATTTTACAGATGAGTAATAAAGGTTCAGAGAAGTCAAGTGACCATACCAAGGTTACACAGCTAGTAAGTGGCAGAAGCTTAAACAGAACCCAGGTCTGACTCCTTAGCCCAAGCTCTGAATGTTTTCACCATATGCTCTAAGAGGAATATTTTTTTACTTAAAGCCTGATACCATCTGCAGTGAGGATATCCACAGGCTGGAGTTGGATGAAAGATCTCCATTCCAGTTATTTAGAATGGGGCTGAGAGATGTTCGGGCAGCCCAACAACCAAAAGACCTCAAGACACATTCACTTCAAGTACTGTGTGATCACATTTCTGCTACTCAAAACTTTATTCCTTAAAACAAACTGGTAAGTGCCACACAGAATCCACTGGTACTCCAAATACTTCCCAGCAGAACAGAGGCAGAGTAGAGGCCCACTCAATGCCAGCGACAGACATGCTCGAGAACATAGCAGCACCCCTCCCATGGAAAGCCTGGGCATGCACCCCATCCCGTCACACCTGGCCCCCTCGGGCCTGGGCTTCCTTGCTAAAGCTGGGCTGCACACTCACCACAGATAAAGCACGTGGTCTTTAAGATCTCCTCTTTCTTCTGCTTTTCACTCCTCAGGTCAGCAAAAGTGTCAATGATGACCCCAAAAATCAGATTAAGGACGATGATGATGACCATGAAGAAGAACAAGAGGTCATAGATCACTCTAGCAGCAAAGAGGGGTTCCTGGAAAAGTGGGGTCTCAATCAGTCAGGTTACCCCACTACCCTTTGGTCCACAGAGCTCAGGGCAGGAGGAGGATCACACCCATGTCAGATGTCCCAACACTCGTGGCTCACCCTAACCCCCCAGCAGCGCCCGTCGGTCTACTTTGGCGGAAGTTAAATTGGGTGTCCAACTTGAAAAGCCACAACTGCCTCTCTTTTCATACCCTGTGTCTAAATGGCGAATTCTCCACGTGTTGTGTGGCACGTGCAGAAGAGTGGTTTCCTGGCTTCTAAGATGTTTTAGAAATGTGTTCAGGTAGGCCAGGCCCACCTGAAGGAAACAATCATTAACACACTGAATGGAGCACCGGAGCTGTCCCTCTCCGCACAGCTGGTTTCCCTGCACTGCTTCAACGTGGTGAGTGGAGAGAAGCCTCCACCAGCGAGTTCTGCGCGTCACCACTCCCAGCTCTGCCTTCGCGTCTTCAGTTTACGCTCGAACCCGCTGCGTTGTGCTCTCACCACCCACCCCCGCCCCTTGGCTCTTCCTTCCCCTCGGGATTCAGCTACCTCTTTGGACGGCTTCCTGAGCACATCTCCTACTCCGCCCCCACTTCTCAGCCCGTGACTCAGCACAGTGACGATGCACATCAGCAGCGTCTCACACGTGTGCTCTTTATCTTGCTCCGTCTCTTCTGCAGGGACCAGCTCTACGAACACGGCAAGTAATAACAGATTTAAAACGTGAGGGAAATGCGACACGGTGATTTTGAGGTTACCTGTCCTGAATGCCATCTCACCAACTGACAGACAGGAATGAGAAAGAATAAAATTAAGGAATCAAGCATCAAATGCTTTCTTTCAAAAAGCCAAAGTCGTCTGGGGAAGTTCTGTTTTCCTCACTAACCCCTGCTAGTTTCCTCGAGCCATGTCAGAATAGCCCTTCCCTCTAGTAAATCTAAATTCTTCCCTATCCTTCCAGATTTTCAACTCCAGTCCCAGCTCTGAACAGGTGTTTGACCTTAAATAAGTTGCTTACTACTCTGAGTCATGAGCATCTCTTCTCAGCTGAGGGTAACGCCACAGGACCCAGGCTCCTCAGTGGGGAGATTGTGAGGGCCAAACCCAGCAACTTTTACAGCCGGTTCTCTGGATAAAATGCTTTATACTGAAGGCTGTCCATCTTACTGGTTTTTGGAGGAAGAACCATACCTTGCTGCCCGCGTTGTTCTTTTCTCTAGCTGCAGTGAGAACGGTCTTGGGAAAACACAGATCTCATCATATTGCTCCCCTTGCAACAACTTCCAATCATCCTTCCGATGAAGTTTAACCTCCTGAGCCTGACATGTAAGACCCTTCATGATCTGGCCCTTTGTTGGCCTCCCTGATTTCATTTCTTGCTACTCTTCCTCCTCAGGATCAATATCTCCCTGCCTCCAAGCCTTTAGACATGCTCTTCCCTCCAGCTGGAACACCTACCCCTCCTTCTTCACCCAAGATTCTACTGTTTTAGTTTAGCTATCACCTCCTAGGGATACCCTTACTCCAATATTAGGCTGGGTGCCTATCTTCTGTATTCCATCGTTACTCCCAGCATTTAGCATACTCTCTAGTGACCACCTGCGTGCCCTCCCACTATATTGTTGTATCTTAGAGTACAACACAGTCCCTGGAAAATAGTGGGCACTCAGTAAATATTGGCTGAATCAATTAAGCAGATATTTTCTTCCTATGTAGCCTCCTTTTCCCTTCACCTCCCTCCTCTCTCAGCCTTTCTCCTTTGGTACTGGCCTTACTTCTGAGCAGTGAACCTGCTTTCATCTGCTTCCAACATCATGTGCACCATCTAAGCCTCTGGAGGAGCCTGGTACTAATGTGGGGCTTAAGGCTACGAGGTCCTACCTTCTCTGGGGGCAGGAGAGGAGCAGTTCTCCCCAGTTTCCACCCTACACACGTCAGAGTACAGGAACTCACTCGCCAAACTCTCGCCCGTATCTGGGAAAGGGAAGGAAATTTTATGATGAACAATCTGGCAGCATATGGTTAAAATGTATGAAGTCCCCAATTTATGGCTGATTAAACAATTCTTTACATAAAGAACACCCTACAATCCTGCATATAAATTCAAAGCAGAGATGCAATTTACACTTTCATTTGGTGATCTGGATGGGAAAAAAGCCAGAAATGTCAATTCCTGTAGGCTTACTAGAAACATCGCACTTAAATAGCACCTCTCCAACTTTAAAGACAAACAGCTGAAACTCTTCGACAACTACGACGGGACATACAGGCTCCGGCAACTTCTACCAAGTCTGCAGGAGAAGCATCAGCGGGCATTAGTGGAAATCCGAGGTCCAGACAGTTTAGTTCGGAGCCCTACAGTGGTTGGCAGTAAATGCCATGCAGTGTCAGCTTGGAGCCTGGAGACATGTGCCAAGAATGCAGCTGGGGAGAGGAGAGGCCGCCTGGCTTAGTCAGTCACAACAATTCTAGTTTGTTCCTTGGACTCAGGGCGCCTGGCCCCCTGATAAAAAACCAGTAATATTTCACTAAATAGTGTCAAAGATTTTAATTGAGGGAAAAAGCACTTGGGTGTGTCACTCAATTATATGGCCATTTTTTTCATTCTCAGAATTGGAAATCTCTTCCGTTCCTGCTATGTAGGAAAATAACATAAGCTCATTGTAAAACATGCAAGTAGTAAAAAAAAGCCCCAGAGATAGCCACAGCTAACAATTTGGGGGTATATTCTTCCATATTTTAAAAGACATATATGAGCTTTTTAATTTTTAAAAAACATACATGGATCATACTGTAGTTATTCTTTTGCAATTTCCCACCATATCTTGTGGGTATTTTTCCATGAAGGTTTACAAAGATGTACCATGTCCTCAGGGTATACCACTCCATGAAGGGACCCTAATCTAATGAAACACTCACTTATATTTAGATTTTTTCCAATGTCACACTGCTGTTACTTCCATATTATTCTTCCATATACTTGTGTTACTACATGCACAGTCAGCAGGTTTTCGCTTTAAGGATAAATTCCTAGAAGTAGATTTACCGAGCCAAAGGGATGCACACTCCTATGCTTTCAAGATATATGGTCAAATTGTTTTATGAAAAAGTTGTACTAGTTTAAAATATGATTTTAGTGAATGAATTAAATGTAGGATCTGTACACTCACCCTTAGCATGCGATACTCCAGGCCACCCTTTGAATAAAATGAGAACTAAGCTCTGTATTCAAAATTCATGCTCTGGGTGTTAGGGAGATACAACAGGGGGATTCCTAAAGTCACTGTTTTCTTTAGTTCAGTTATAAGCAGGAAGTATTCTTTTAACATTAAAAAAGATCAGAAGATCCCAAACCCACCTGGAAGAGCTGTTTCATTGGGTAGCCTATCTACTTCCAAGATGAAATCATCCTTGAAGAAAAGATAGCCCACTATTGAGAACAGATAAACCAGGATCAAAGCCAGAACCGCTGTCAGGATGATGGACCGTCCATTGCGAGTGACGCTTTTAATGACATTAAGCAGAGTCTCTTCTCTGTACACTAAATCAAAAAGCTTTAAAAACAAACAAAAAGAAGACAAGGGGACAATTTTAAGAAGCCTCTGTATTATATGTACATCAATATCCCATGATGAAAATTTGACTTATAGAGAATTCGCCTCTTGGAAACTCAAAAGCAATATACCATTATCTGAGCACTTAACATCTTGCCTGTCTTCATAGTGAAAACTGAGATGGTAAAACTGAGGAAAAATAAACATGGAAAAGGAGGGCAGGAAATAATAGCAATTTCAAGTAGTGTGCATATAGTTTAGAGGTCCTGGAAATAGAGAAGACACAGGGCTGTACCAGTGAGTTTCAGAGAGCAAGGGAGAGGAAAGAGATGAGAACTTTCTCCTTCCCTTCTGAGCCTCAGTTTCCTGATTTGCAGACTGGAGGCTAGAGAGTTAATGTGAAGAATAAGCAGACCACGTACATACAGTACTCAGCATACAGTCACACTTACATGCTGGGTAAGTACACACTAAATGGTAATTATCATTAATTTACTGATGAAGAGACTGGGCCAAGGTCACACAGATAGTACGGGCAGGGACACTGTTGGTGGTCACACACCAGGAAGCCTAAACCCTTCCTGTCCCCCTAGTGGAGGCAGCGACCCCCTGCAGTTCACAATGTGTTCACAGTCTAGGCTTGCCCTCTGCTAAGAGACTTGCTCTTTACAAGAAGCTGGCTTCACGAGAAATGGAGGATCCCTGTAGCTACATACAGGTATGGGAGGACCGATGGCTGGTTTTCCAAGAACTACCATCTCAGATATTTGGTGGGAGGAATGGCAGGGAGTGATAGGAGGAGAGCTCTATGGGGTTATTCTTGGACCTGGGAGCTGGTTTAATATGGCCTCTGTGCCGACATCTAATCCTCTCCTGAAGGTTCTGCTTCCACTGTGGCTTTGGGGAGTGACTCTGCACAGCGACGTGAGTCAGGGGACAAGGATTTAAATCCTGAGTCTGCTTTTAATTTGTTGAAAGATGTTGATGGAGCCATGTAACCTCTCTGGACCTCAGTTTCCTCATCTGTAAAATCAGTGGACTGAACTAGCTGATCTCCCAGTCCCTTTCAGTTTAGAATTTTACATCTGAGTTCATTTTCTGGTCAATTAGCCCTTCTGCCTCCATGACGCCAATCTGTGTCCTGAGACCAGTGTGAAGGGCACTGGGTAAAGTAGGATACTTACAAGGAAGAGGCGTTTAGTCAATATAAGAGTACGAAAGGCTAATGGTGCTGGTAATGTTGGTTAAATATTTTCCAACACCACACTATGAAGCAGCAAGTAAAAGCAACTTCAGACAACAAATGACACTTGTTTTCTGAGAGTAAGAACTGTAGAGATTATACAGCTCCCAAATCACTGAAATGAGAAGTGATATTTTTATTCATCTATAATTTATGATTTAAAAACAATGGACATGATTACTTTATAAAGGAAAAGCTTTCTTCTAATTAGAAAACAGCACATGTTCAATGGAGAAAACTTTGAAAACACAGAAAAGTACAAAGAAAAACAAAAAAAATCACTAACAACCTCACCATCTACAGACATCTACTCAAGTTATTTCCTTCTGGCCTTATTATATTTGAAAAATATGTAATACATATATATTCTTACAAAAATATTATACCATAACACTGGCATATATTCAGCCTCTTTCACCAAGCAATCATAAACATTTTCATGTCAAAACACTGTATGGAAAAACCCCAGTTTACTTAACCAATATCTTTTTTTTAAATAATCAAGATATTTTCAATTATATATCATTAAAAATAATGCAGTGATGAACACTGCCTCTATACATACTTGTCCAGTTATTTCTTTTTGGTGAATTTCCAGAAATGGAATTGTTGGGTCAAATGTTATAATAGAAACATATTGCCCCCTTGCCTTCCAGAAAGGTTGTACTAATTTATTATACTCACCACTGTTAAGAGAATGGTGCCCATGTTAGCACCCTGTCACTAGAACTGGGCATGATCATGCCTTTGAACCTTTCCTAACGTCATTAGTACAACATGGGATCACCCTGTTGTTTTAATCAGCACGTCTTTGTTTAGTTTTAAGAATGAACATTTTTCCATGTTTACTGACCATCTGGATTTCTCCTTTTGTTAACTGCCTGCCTATGAACTTTGCACATTTTCATCTCAGGGTGTTAATATTTTTCTAAGGACACAATTTGAATGCAGGCTTGAAACCAGGTTCAGCCAGTCTTGGGGGGCCCCAGCACTTCAATTAGGCCACAGTTACCTCTTCTCCCTTTCTGGCCTGCTGGCCTGGAGCTTTCACAATCCAGTGTGGATTTTCCCTGCTGGAGGTCTCTCTCCAATTCCTTTCTGTCACAGGCTTTCCTTATTTGCGGAATAATTTGAATGGTTTCAGTATTGTTCTGTGGTTCTCAACAGGCATGTTAAATACTGCTTTTGACACCAACAGGAACACATCACTTGAGGTCACAGACAAGTCAGGCCGAGACGACTTAGAAAACCTCCAGAAGCACATGTGAGAGGCGTCCAGCCACAATTTGGTTTGATCCTATTATGTTTTTCTGAAAGTGACCTGAGCTCAGGTAACGCCGTGGGAAGCTCTGAGTTACTCCATCTTTCTGTGATAGATGGAGTGCAAACTGCAATGGGAAATACCGGTATCACTGAAGCAGGGACTTTTTCACAAGCTCAAATGAAAGGCAGTTCAGGGCTGTGCTTAAGAACTTAGACTTGGGAGTCGACAGAGTTGAGCTGCTATCCTGTCTCTGCCACTTACTCACTGCGTGACTTTGGGCAAGTTACTTAACCTCACCAGGCCCCAGTTTCACCGTCTGTAATCTGGAGATGCCATCTACCTCAAAGGTAGTTGTGAGAGAGTGTATGAGAAGAGCACACAGCAAACACTCAATAAATGGTAGTAACTATTATTTTCTAGACTGTGAGGCCTGTGAAGGCAGGTGAGATATTGGTTTGTCTCATCATGACACCCCCCCCCCCCCGAATCTAGCACTGGCCCCGGCTGGCACTGTGAATGACCAAAAGAAGAGGATTTGAATGAACAGAAAAGGAAAGGAAGCCAACTGGATGTAGACTGTAGGAAAAGTCAAACTCTCCCAGGGCAAGAGGGCATTGTCTGAAGGAGAATCTCCAGTGTCTTGGGAGAGACCCCTCAGCAGAGATGAGAGAGACTCCGATTGAACTCTGCCTCCCTGCCGAACGAGGACAGGAATTTGTTGGATTGGCAGACTTGGATCTCCCTGACTCACAAACCGGAATCTCATCCGGGGACATTACTGCACGAGACAAAAAGGATCAGAAATATACACAGAGCTCTAAAGAGTTCTGCTACAGAGTGACCAAAATAGGCCACATAATGGCCATCGCAAGTATTCCCAGAGATCTCTTTGCGTAAAACCTCAAAGTATAGCCAGACCTATTTTAAAATGAGGGAAAAGAATCCATTCCCCTCAGTCTGCCAACACCCACCACTAATGGAATGAGCTAATCCTAATTCTTTATGGTGTTTTAGATGGTACAGGGAACATGCGATGACAAAGACAACAATAATAGCTAGCAATCGCTAAGCATTTATTGTGTGGCAGCGCTATTCTAACAGTGTGATATGCACAGGTGCAGTAATCCCTACGACAGCCCTGTGAGGGAGATATATTGTTCTCCTCATTTGGTAGATGGGGAAACTGAGGCACAGAACACTAAGTAATCAGCTCAGAGGCCAGGTGGAGAGCATCTCCTAGAAGAGCTTTCCTTGCTCTGCCTTTTGCAAGTAAGTCCCTCATCATAAGGCAACACTTAGGCCTTGATCATTTTTTATCCTCATGAACATTTTAATACTTCTAGTGCCATTATGGATAGTTTTGCTTGCAGAGAGGTCAGTTTTATGCTTCCTGTCATTTGATGTAGGTACAAGAAAAATGGTTTCTTATTTACACCTCTACAGGTCTGGATAATTGAAAAACCTGCTCAGGAGGAAGGTAATGGAACCAACTCATTCTACAGACTATCAAGAACTAACCACTTGGCTCAGACCGTAACAAAATAACTTCTACTGAAAAGGTCTCCAGGACCAACAAATCTATCAAGCTCCTTAGCATGGATGTTGGGATTTTGAAAATAGCTCTGGCTCTCACTGTCACTACGTGTTTTCACTGGGAAATGGACCCCATGAGAACTGTAAGATGACAGTCTGAAAAACATTCTCCTTGGTAAGCACTGGCTGAGTCCAAGAAATAAAGAAAAACAAAGGTGCACGTGGAAGAAGCACCTCCTGATCCAGATTGTAGGCACCGTCTATTACTGAAAAGTAAAAGGTCTGATGTGCACAATGCAGTGTGACCGTGCACCTCCTGGGCTCCTAATAGCTGACCTGCTCCCTGGGTAACTTTCCTCTCCAGGTCCCCCAAACACTGTGTGCAGGGGGGCTACGACCTTGTTAGACCAGACACGCCAATCACCATGAAAAAGAAGGGGTCTGTGATGAGAGGGAGGACACTGGACACTCTCCTGGTTTTCAACATGTAAAATCTTTCAACACCAGGAACTCACCAGCAAACTGTAGAAGAATTCATGGACGAAGAGCCCCATGGCGCAGATCAGCAGGTATAACAAATGATAAAGGAACTCTACATCCAGGACCATGGCACGGTAGCCTCTGGTGAATGTTCCACAGTTGCCCACAAAGCTCATGAGAAAGATGATTTTATTGCAGACCTGAGAACAATGACAGGAATAGTCAGATAAGCATGGACTACGCCAAACTTCAGACTCTTCATGAGAGCTAGGGTGATTCTCACACAAACGTATTTCAGTAATCGTGCCCAAAAAGCTGCCTCCTTTTGCACCAAGTGACCACCAAACCCGCCAAGAACCATTTTGCAGCTCTAAGTCATTTCATTACTTTGCTTTTCAGGCATATTACAAGTTACGTGGTAGTCAAATAACTTTGTGTGCAAGAGTAATCAAGTGACATCTGTGTGTGACAAAAACAAAATTAACACATACTGAAATTATGATTTTCAAAATGAGATATGAATCATTTCTAACATTCTTATATGAGTTAGTCAAACACAGAAGTCACCTCAATCCACGAACCCTGTGATCAGCACGATTACAGGCATTTTCTGGGTTTCTGTTACGTTCTAGGCATTATAGGGTTGCAGTTTAATGAGAAGCAACCAGTTCTTGTCTTTCATTGCTCCTAATTTCACAGGGAAAATAAGAATTTTCTTGGGGGGGAAAAAAAAGTAAGGGACTTCAGGATGAATTCTATTCCCCTGTCCCCTCTTCTGGGAGTAATTTCTAATTTTCTCTGGGGATCCATCCCTTTCCATGTATCAGTCTCTGAAGTCTGGGGGCAAGGGGTGCTCCATCCTGGCCAATGAGAATATTATATTCCCCTGGCAATAACGATTGGTTCAGGGATAGGCACATGACCAAATGGAGCCAAGATACCCACTGACGTCTTTCCTGGCACTGCAGCAAAAGACAATTTGTTCTTTCCCCCGACCTTGTACCTGGGAGAAAGTAACCTCTGAAGCTGCTGGCATCCATCTTGCCATACCACGGAGCCTTAGAGTCCCACCACTGCAGAACCAAAAGATGGAAAAGAGGAACTGGGCCCTGAGGCTCTTCTCTGGGCACCCGTATTCAGCTACACCTGAAGCTAGGCCCTTGATTTCTCGGTCACATAAACCAATACATTTTCTCCTTTGCTTAAACCAGCATGGATAAGGTTTTCTGACACTTGCCAACTGAAGGTTGTTCGACTGCATGATTATAGTCCCACCTTTGATAGAAACCCCACGCCTAAAAGTCTGTCTCCAGTAACATGTTGATAAAAAAACTTGAATCAGGAGAAGGCTGGAGAGAAAGCTCTTTAGATGCACCTGGTAAAACCGTCATCTGCTACCCTAGCCAGCTTGGCCACAGGTGCTGGGGAAATTCTGCCAGTTAATCTGGTGGGTCAGTGTAAGCGAGCTTCTCGGCAATCAGATAAGTGAGGAAGCCAACACCCACGGAGAACGTTCAGCTTTCTCAGACAGGCTAAACATTCAATCTACCAGTTGTTTGGTTTTGTTTTCTAATATTCTAACCTTCGCCAGTGTAGGATCTTTCATAGGGTGAGAAAGTTTCGTTGACTCTGGATGAACTGTGGTGATGGGGTTTCAGGAAAAAAAAGGGATATGCTCTGGTTGACATTCCAGGACCGCAAACATGCCCAGCTCCTGCTGTCTGGACAACAGAGCCATCCGCTTTATTTGAATCCAGTCTCCCCTTTTACTTCTACCCTCCTTTTCTCCATTGCTCCACCAGCAAATATCTCCTATTCATGGTCTGTAGTCTGTTGTCCCCACTTCCTACTGACCCTGCTTGATTAGTCTTGGATCCTGCTGCCGTCCCACCTCCCACGGTGGCAGCTCTCCCCAACTCTCCAAAGGATTCTGCAAGAGCATATGCAGCAGTCTTCTCTGCTTGCTCTTAGGACCTAATCCCAGCTCCTGCGCCATGACAGGGCTCATCTCGCCCTTGGCTGCCAGGATACCACCCTGTCCTGCTTCGCCAGCTCTCAGATCTCCAACATTCCTTCTCTGTCTGTCCATAGCTACTCTTTCTTCTCCCATATGCTCCATGTGGTGTTCCTCTTTTTTCATTCCCTCTAAATAATTATTATAGTTGTTCTAGCTTTTCCCCCTAGCTAATGTTATTATAAATGGTAATTATCTAACTTGAGTCTTCCCTCAACTGATTTATGTTAAAGAAGAGATAACTGTGGAATGATCAAAGGCCGGAGAAACCAAAGAACCAGACAGCCTACAGGAGACAGTCTCTGAAACACTGAGTTTTTCCTTTTTGTTATTTGTTTATTCTGTATTTCCTTCAGAAATAGCTTCCTCTCACTGCAGGTGATGCCCACATTCCCTTCTCCAACACTGGTATGTCTTTGTCACTCGGGTCATGCATTTCCAAATGCCAGAGCTAACATTAATAACTTGTCTTGTCACCTCAAGCCCAGTAAGTCAACAATTTAAGTGTATTTTCATGATGAAAACCAGGTCTTTGCATGACTTCATTTTAGCTGGCTGCATTTACTCTTCTCCCTGTCATCCGTGACTGAAAATCTGGACTGACAGTTGCCTCCTTCATCACCCACTCAAGACAGTAATACCTTCTTTGCCTGGAGAAAAGGCCCTGGACCAAGACCCTACATTGCTACACATATAAGGCTCTGACTCGACGCCCGCCACACGTTACTATTTCCTTTGCAGCTCTGATATCTGTACCTTCCTTCTTTCTTCTATGCTATGACCAAGATGCAGGCCTGTCACACCTAATCAAAAGCTCTGCTAGAGGCCCTAAATTGTCCCCCTGCCTCCAGTCCCTCCCACTTGAATCCACATAACATGCCACTACTGAATGAATTTTCTCAACAATACTTCTGTGTATATACCATTTCTTTGCTCAAAAAACTTGAGACATTTCCCACTCCTGAGAAAAGACTTTCCCAAGCTATGTTCTTTTTTTTTGCTGAGGAAGATTTGCCACAGCATGGCCACTGACAAGTGGTGTAGGTCTGTGCCCAGGAACTGAACCCAGGCCGCTGAAGTGGAGTACGCTGAACTTAACCATTAGGCCACCAGGGCTGGAACCCAACCAATATTCTATACAACACTCTGCATAGAATCCCAAGCCATATTTAAAAAAAACTGTCAGCAAGTAAGTTTGGGAGACACAGATATGCCATTTCCCTGTCTTGGAGATTCATAACCCATATCAGCGTGTTAAAGTCTCAGAAATCCTGCAGTAGAAAACCTTTAATTTTGTTTAACTCAGCATTTCCCACATCAATTTGACCCTGGAACCACTTTTTCACCTAAGGTTTATTAACTTGGAAGATATTTTGGAAATGCTGACCTGCAGGACAAAGCCCAAGTGTGTTATCCTAAAATTCAGTGGCCGGGTTACTTGTGCAGGGTCAGGTCCTACATGTCACTGCGTGAGCCGTAGGGGAGGGGAACTCAACCGTTCACTGTCTCTTGAGACTGTCCTGGGCTTCCCCACTGCTTTGGCCTCTGGGGCCCATGGCAAAATGCTCCGCCCAATCCTTGCTTCCTGGCCAGGTCCTTTCCATTCTTTAGGACAGAACTTCAGCCCTGCCTCCTCCTCCTAAGCTTGTCAGCTTGAAGTGGTTTCTTCTCCCCTGATGTCCTTGCTGCCTTTGTCATCTGAGTACCCATTTGGGGACATTTATTGTTGCACTGAATTACTATATTAACCTTATTTTGCAACATGACTTCCATTTTTGTACAGTGACCTCAGCTTCCTTATATGCTCAGGGCAGAAACCGCTGGAAGGCAGTTTTAGATCCCCACAGTGCCTCACATGTTCAAATTGTCTCCTTCCTTTCACCAAGAAACCTCTCCCCAGTATATCTTATCTTACATCAGCTGTCTCTACTTCCTAAGAATTCTCCTATAGATGAGGTTGGATTCTATCCTTCAACTGTAGTGAAACAGCATTTCCAAAGAGCACCACTGACTTTTAAAGAACTCTCTGATTCTCTAACCTCTCTACCTACTTCATCTCTGTGTTTGAACAATTCTTCTTGCCTCTCTTCTCTGTTCTGTGTGGCCCTCAATATTTGATCATTGGACTTATTGGCCAAAAACTCCTGTCCCAGCAAACCTTTGGCCAGATTGGCAAAACTAATTTAAACCTCAACTGTTCTTCCTCTTCTTGCCTAACTTCTAAGAGGGACATTCCTGAAAAATGAGATTGTTGATGCCTGAATAATGCATTAAGAGGTCCATTGTACTGTGAGAAAGTTAAGGGGGAGATGTCCACCTGCAGCTCTCTCTTGCTTCTGCTATTTTAACAGGTGACCCAAACAATATTTTTCTGTACTGAAAGCCAAGATTTGAGGGATCAGAACAGAAGGCATTCCTATTTGCATGTAAATAAAAAAGTGGCTATGAAGGTATTCATACTTACATTGAAAGCTCCCAGAAGAAACAACGTGGGTTGTAACCCAACCGAAAATATCAACCGCAGAATTGTGGAAGCAATTAAGGCTCGGATGCCATGGGGCTTGGGGAGAGCAATGACGATGGCCAGAGAGATGAGCATGGCTGTCCACAGCAGTCCTGACCAGTGTGGCTCCAGTGTTCCTGGAAAGACAAGGTGGAGCTCTCACAGATCAGAACTTTCACCCAGTATAGGTGACACAGTAAAATGGGTTTAATTACACTTTCTTCAATCACCTCCCTGGCCTTAGTTGTCCCAACACTCATCTCCAGTTCTCTGCCCCAGACATAACTACTCCTACCCCTGTTTTCTCACCTCCAAGTCACACATGTTCCTTCTACCTGGGAAATTCTTCTTCCTTTCGTACTCATCTTAGGTCTTAGCTTAGCTATTACCTTTTCTAGGAAGCTTCCCCCCATCCTCTTCCTCCTCACAAAACATGCCAGGTGCTCTGTGCTTCTCTGAGTTCTCTGCCCCCCTGGTCATCCCTATAGGACACTGTCTCCTAGTGGCCAGTTTACTTGTCTTTCTCTCCCCCTGCCCCCTCCGCCACCCCTACCAGACTCCAAATTCCCCGAGGGAAGCTCTTGGCACCAAGGAGGCACTCATCAAATGCTTGTTCAATAAACAAAACTCATACGTGTCACACTTCACTCTTCAGGAAGGCAAACTGGAAGCCTAAATTATTTCTATTAAAACTATGCAAAGGAAAATTGTAGGTCCCCTGCCTGAATCAGATTTCTTCAAGGGAAGGAAGAAGACAACTTCCGTATCGTTAGCATCATCCTACAATTAGATTATTCCTGTAGTCAAAGAGCTTATACCAGTTTTTGTCATCTCTTGCTATTGCAAGTTCTATTTAGAGTGTCCCACGAGACGGCCCGGTTATATAACATGAGCCAACATGGCTAAAAATATAGTTCTGTAAAACACTCATTAAAAAAAAAACACCCCTATTTCAAATGCTGTCACACTGTGAGTCTCCTTCAGATGGAAACAAGCAGCACTACTGATTAAGGCCACTTATATAAAGGAGTTTCACTTCTCCAGAAGTGCTAGGATAGCAGCACCAGCCAGGAGAGGGACACCCTTGCAGGTTACAGCTCTTCTACGAGCCTGCTAGCTACCCCAGTTCATTTGCTCCACGCCTGCCAAGACTCACTTTCTCTCCGAAAACCGTTCCCCCAACCCCAGCTGCTTACATTTTCCCTTTCGATATCCTTCAAAAGGAAAACATGATTAAAAATGGGCACAAAGAGGCAGAAGCTTTTCAGAAATGCAGGAAGAAGTGGATGCTGGGACATATGTGTCACTTCTTGTGCATTTAACAATTGTTAGATATATTAATCCCTTTAGCTGGATTATCATTTATTTAATCCTCTTGACTACTCTATGAGGCTGGTACTATTATTTCCACTTTACTCTAGAGGAAACTGAGTCTTGGGTTACGTATCTTCCCCAAGGTGATGCAGCAAATGGCTGGAGAATAATGCTTCTGAAGTCAACGGTCCTCAACCACCATTTTTAAAAAACACATAAAATCCATCCACTTTAAGTATATAATTTGATGAATTTTGGCAGTTTATACAGTCATATAACTACATGTAACTGCCAACACAATCAGATGTGAACATTTTTATCACCCTAAAAGGTTTACTTGTGCCCTTTGAAGTTGATACTCTGCCCCATCTCCCCCGCCCAGGCAACCACTGATCTGCTATCACTGCTGCTTTGCATGTCCTAGAAATCTCATAAACATGGAAAAAGTAATCATATTAGTAGGTAGTCTTTTTAATTCTTTCACTTAGCAAATTTTTAAAATTCATTCTGGTTACTGTGTATATTAATATTTTGTTCCTTCTATTGCTGAGTACTATCCCTTAACATGGATATACCATAATTTACTTATCTACTCAATAATTAATGGATATTTGGGTCATTTCCAGTTTGGAGTTATTACGAATAACACTACTGGAAACACTCAGGTACAAATCTTTTTTTTATTTATTTTTTATTTTTGGTGAGGAAGACCAGCCCTGAGCTAACATCCATTGCTAATCCTCCTCTTTTTGCTGAGGAAGACTGGCCCTGGGCTAACATCCGTGCCCATCTTCCTCCACTTTTATATGGGACGCCGCCACGGCATGGCTGACAGGCAGTGCGTCGGCGGGCGCCCGGGATCCGAACTCGCGAACCCCGGGCTGCCAAGCACGGACTAAACCGCTGCGCCACTGTACCGGCCCCTCAGGTACAAATCTTGAAGCAGGTGTATGTTTTTATTTCTTTTAGACAAATACATGGAAGTAGATTTTTGGATCCTAAGTCCATGTCTAACTTCATAAGACACTATCATACTATTTTACAAAGAGATTGTAGCATTTTTCCTTCCCATCAGGAATATATGGGAATTCCACTTGCTCCACATCATCACCAATACTTAGTCTTGTCAGTCTTTCTAATTTTAGCCATTCTAATAGGTTTCTAGCAGTATGTCACTGTGGTTTTCATTTTCATTTCCCTGATAACTACTGATGTTGAATATCTTTTTATGTGCTTATTGGCAATTCGTATATCTTCTTTTGTAAAATATGTGATCAAATCTTTTGCCCATTGTTTTAATTGGGGAGACTTTTTATTATTAAGTTGTGAGAGTTCTTTAAATATTCTGGATATAAGCTTTTTGTCAGACATATGTTTTATAAATATTTTCTCCCAGTCTGTCACTTGCCTTTCATTTTCTTAAGTGCTTAATCACCATCTTAAATTGCCTCCTAAGATCTCAGTATAATAAATGTGACCAGTACATGTACCCCAAACCTGAAAGGGCCAATATAAAATCCTGCTCTCCCCCCTACAAAAGCAGTGTTAAAAAATAATGTTGGGGGGCCGGCCCGGTGGCGCAGTGGTTTAGTCCGCACTTGGCAGCCCGGGGTTCGCCGGTTCGGATCCCGGGCGCCCGCCGACGCATCTGCCTGTCAGCCATGCCGTGGCGGCATCCCATATAAAGTGGAGGAAGATGGGCACGATGTTAGCCCAGGGCCAGTCTTCCTCAGCAAAAAGGGGAAGATTGGCGACGGATGTTAGCTCAGGGCTGGTCTTCCCCACAAAAAAAAAAAAAAAAAAAAAATAATGTTGGATTTCAAAAAACAATTATAGAAAGACTTCTTTGAGACAACTGGAGAAAAATGAATATGGACAGGCTATTACATGATTTACTGTTAGTTTTGTTAGATACAATAATGGCATGGTGGTTACCCATATTTTAAAATATTGTTAGAAGTTAGAGATGCACAGTGAAGTATTTGTGAGCAAAACAACAAGATGTCTAGACTTTTTAAAACTCTTGAAGAAAATATAGTAGGAGGATAAATCAAATAAGATTGGCAAAATATTGGTAATTGTTAAATCTGGGCTGATGGGTATCTGGCAGCTTATTACACTGTTCTTTCTACGTGTGTGTATTTTTGAAAATTTCAGTAATAAAGTTTAAATAGTAGTACTATATTTCCTTTAATATCATGGCAGGCTCACAAATTCAGTAAGAAATCTGAAGCTGCCCAAGTTTCATGCTTTGAAAGACTATGTGATTCATCAGTTCTGAAATAAAGGAGGAAAATGATACTTTTGAAAAGGAGCTTTTAAGGCCACCAGTGGACTTGGCAGCCACAGGCCTTGTAAGCCACAGAGCCACATCAGCACACATAACAAGATCGTTGCAAACCTGCAAAAGGGACATTTTGGAAATCCTGGTTTTAGGATTCAACAAAAACAAATACTGATCTCAAAGGCTACTTTCAGATTACTGACCAGATCTTATTTCTAGGCAGGGCTAACACAATCCTCCTCTTAAAGATGGTTAACAGTGAGTATAGAAGATGCCTCCAATACGCCTTACAAAAGAAAAAAATAAATCCCTCTGAGAGTGACTTGCTGTGTTTGAGGCAATGTCAGTCACTATATAGTGGAAAGGGGTTCCTTAGGTCACATCAATCTCCCTTCTCTCTCGGGAGATCTAACTATACTTTCCATTTAGTCTATCAATATGAGGTTCTAAAGTCCATGCTGCCAAAACAGGAAGCCTGGACTCCTAAGATCAGCCAGAGTTGATGCCACCTTGAGAACCACCATTGTAGAGCTGGAAGGACCTTTAACAATCGTCTTATTCAGTGGGTCTCAAACTTGGATGGGCAAGAAACAGGATGCCCCAGAGACCCTGACTGGGTCAGCAACTATTTCTCCCTGAACTCTATGGGAATTTCCAAATCTACAACAAGGTTTCACAACCACTGGGTTAACTTATGCACCTTTTCATAGAGAGGATAAGGAGGACTAATTGAAATGGCTTGCCCAGAGTTACATGGCAGATGAGTGGCAGAGCCAGGCCTGGACACCAAGTCTGGACTTTGTAAGTCTATGTAGCCCATGGACAAGGCGTATCACTGAAGGGGAGGGGAGCTGTCAACACACTGTTCCCAGACACAGGCCTCAATGCTACCACAAGTGACCAGTGTTGAAAATAATGATCCAAGTATATAATAAAAATAGATTTTTAAAGAAATGGAGTGTAAATGAAAACACATCCAAAATAATAGTTGAAGAATCTGCTATGATGAGCATGACAACTCCCCTGAGGTGAAAGGAGGCCTGGGCTCTGTCACCTCCGACTGAGCTCTTGGCTGACCGCTTCACACTCCGACCTCTGCTGAGTGGCAGCCTGGCTAGGGCAGATGTCCCCTGGGAGAAAATCTTGCACCCCTGTGGACCTACCAATCTTTTCAGACAGGGGCATTTATGGTTCCTGACATGGCATTGAAAAGGAAAATCCCTTGAACTTGTGTTTAGGTAGTGCTTGGGGGGCGGGGGGGAAAGCACTCAAATGGAGCTTTCAACATAACCTGAGGCCAAAGAGAAAAGCTAACTCCTCAAATGGGTAAGTTAGATACATGAGCGTCACATAACATGTCATCACTTTCAAATTGGATCTTAAATTTACTTTAAGTCTACACACGCTGTTTTATTATGTATGCACATCTGCACTATTAGGCTCAAGAGTGAAGCCCAGAACTTATCCTGCACTGTTTTTTTGTCTTATTTTCGGGCTCTTTATCCACATGTTTCATACAAGGTGGCTCCTGGCAGGTTGTTACACACATATGTGAGGTGGTCTGCCAAAAAGCTCTGAAGAAAAATTTAGCCGAAAAGTAGACTTCTCAAGAGGCTGTAGTGGGTTTCAAAAAGGAGGCTGTGGATGTACAATAGAAGAGGAAATTCTGCTGGCCCCCAGAATCCCATAAATGTGAATGCCAACAAGTAAACTGAGGAGCCCAAACAGAAAAATGCCCTTCCTGAATTGTTTTGCCTGTTCTCAGCAAAATATGTAGAATGTGGAAGGAGAGGTGGTGGGGGAAATCCATTAAGACCATGGACATCATGTTTTATTATGTGAATAATGTAGCTCTTAACAGACTAAACATCGAAGGATGTACAGTCTGTGGTCATTCAAGCCCTGCCTCCTTCCACCCCTTGCTAAAAAAAAAAAAAAAATCCAGAAGTTTCTTATAATTCTTTAGTCTAAAATTCATTTCAGAAGTATGGTATGGGGGAAAAAAATCTACTGGACCAAGCATCAAAGTACCTATGTTCAAAGTATCTATCAAAACCCTATGCAGAGGGTTAGCTCTGCTGCTAACGAGCTGTGTGACTTGGACTAAATCTCTCAACTTCTCTGAGACGCAGCTTCCCAATATAGAACAAAGAGGCTGACTAAAATGATTTCTTACAGGTTTAATAGTGCATAGCTTCTTCTCTTTCTTTCCTGGTAAATAAATATGGACACAAAATTTATATTATTTTAAATTACATTTAGAACTAAACCCATGGCAAGAGCTATAATCTCATCTTGTCTGTAAACGGGTAATTGGGATTCCATATATTTTACCAATACTTCCAGGGATCATATTTAAGATGCAAGTCATAGCCTTCCTGCTGCTTCTAGTAGTTTCCTTGAAATTAACGATATGGGTACCTCCTCGGACTCCTTTAAATGGGTAGAAAAACGCCACAAGCAGATTCATCAGGACGGCCAGGTTAAATGAAATGCTGCTCCAGAAAGACATGTTGCGGGCACACCAGTACAGAACGGGCTGGGCTGTGAAAACAAAGATGAAGCCATGAGAAGTTCAAGACCACAAGTCAGACGCTGGGAATTCCACACGGCCCCTCCTCCCGCTCTGCCTCCACAAGTCTACTTTTGTTCCCTGTTTTACCACAACAGTAAAAATGATCATTTGTTTTGAAGTTGACTCATGGACTCATAACAACATCAGATTGGTTTATTTCTGTTTGGAGTACTTACTGGAACAGAAGATGTATTTGGGGACAAGGAAGAGAAGAAAAGGAGAAAAGTTGGAGCATCTAAAATCCCTGCATGCCCCAGTCAACACCACCAGTTATGGAATCTGGGGGTTATCCAGAGTTCATGCGCTGAGTCCTTAGTTCCCCACCCCCCCACCGGCTCTGGGACCAGATGAGATGCCCAGAGAGACCCAAGAATTCAATTGGCCTTTTAGAAGTGTGGGCACTGGTAGGGGGGACACACAGCACTCAGAGATGGCCCAGCTGGGCCCCAGGCTAGGACTGCTACCATTTCCACACTCCTCCCTTGCTCAAAATTCTCTAACTCCCTGGTGCCTAAAAGCAGGACAACGATCCCTTGCCCAACACTGAGTCATTTTCCATTTTCCTGATGTCTGATGGTCCCTCTGGGGCAAGGGAACTAGGAACTAGAGTTGCTAACTGGATAGTCAGCAGCAGACTTTGCATTTCCAAAGGCTACAGGGGAGAACAGAGGTGGTATCAAAGCCATCACTAAGGGCTGAGAGACACTTTTGATATTGCTGCCATCTTAATCCGCTGTACCTATAGGTGATACCACAGTGGTTGGGCATTCTCAGTGTTAGAACAACAACCCTGTGGCCACACTGTGAGCCGTGGTGCTTTCTTTTCCCATGAACTCTTCTTGAGTGGTGCCTTACAGTTAGGATGATGCTCAAAAATAGATGTGCTAGGAATAATTTCAGACTCCATGCCAGAGGCAAAGTTTCCAAAAGACAGTCTCATTCAACATTATCCCCTTCCAAAGAAAAGTGTGGAGTATGCGAGAATGGATCTCTATCGTGTATTTCTCTTTCCCAGTGAAGTTACCATTTAACTTTAGGACAGTAGCCAATGACAAATCCGATGGGCCCTGTAATGATGCCTATAGCAGCAGCCAAGCCTTTGGAAGCTCCTATCCAAAATAAAGTTATGGCACAATTAAACACAGCCTGGGTAATTTAATAATTGCTCATTTCATGTTTGCACTTGGTACCAGGCAATGTTTCCAAACTACAGAGTTTCAGAGCTACAAGCATCATCTAGTTTAAAATCTCTCGTTTTATAAATGAGGGAAAGTGAGGCCCAGCAGAGGGTAGAAACTGTGGAGATCTCATCACCCAGGTCAGTGACAGGGATAAACATAAGTGGCTCATGTCACCATTCAATAGAGGAGCTGACCAGGATTCAGTCAACCTCCAGTTAACAACTGACATTTTTTAAGTTAATTGCTGAAGCAAATTTAAGATGAGAAATCTCCTGTTCCGGAAGCAACAGCTATTGGTGTTCCTGCTGGGACTGAAGCCCGTTTCTGATCTGGAAATGAAAACTCCAGACAAAGAGAGAAGAGACGGGAGGCAAGAATGGCAAAGGGCTGATAATTGTGGAAGCTGAGTGATGGGTCCATGGGCATTTATAACATCCTCTCTATATTAGTGTACGTATAAAAACTCATAAGAAGTTGAAAGAAAAAAAGAGAGGAAATGGCAAAGCTCAGTGATGGTCTATGGAAGCCAGAATTCTCCTCAGGCGGCACTCTCAGTATCAAATGTGAGTAGCCACTGTAGGATGCTGTAATATAATTGTAATAATTGGTCTTCAACTGTGCGATATAGGTCACAAATAAATCTTATTTTTATAAGGCTATCACTCTACTTATTTTCAATATGAACAAACATTCAGTCTTCCAAATCAACTGGGTATCTATTCAGGTGCAAGAAGATACTTAGAGACCAACCTTGATGTGCAATATCTTCTATTTCCTGTGGCACATGGAACTAAGTCCCCCACCTCCCTTTCCAGACACTTCTCCCACATCCCTTCCCCATATACTCTCTCTTTGTATCCCAGTCTAGCGATGGCTCCCTGAACACACCCTGCACCCTCCAGCCCCTGTGCACTGCCCCTGTGGCAACTTAAAAATATGTCCACAAATTCTTTGATACTCCTTTCTTCAAGGGGCGCAGCTTAATTCTCTTCCCCTTGAGTGCGGGCTGGACTTAGTTACTTGCTTCTAAGAAATAGAATACAGTGGAAGTGATGGGCATGCCTCCTGAGACTAGGTTATAAAAGATACTGCAGCTTCCTCCTTGTACATGCACACGCCCTCTCTCTCCTTCTCTCCCCGTTTCTCTCTCTCTGATATCAGTCATTTGCACTGAGGAAACCAACTGTCATGTGAGGACCCTCAAGCAGCCCTATGGAGGTGTCCATGTAGAGAGGAACTGAGCCCTCCCACTAACAGCCATGTGAGGGAGCCAAGAAGTGGATCCTCCAGTCCAGCCTTCAGATGACAGCAGCCCTGGCTGACATCCTGACTGCAACCTAATGAGAGACCCTGAGTCAGAACCACCCAGCTAAGCCACTCCCAAATTTCTGACCCTGAAAAATTACGGGGAAATAAATATTTACTGTTTTAAGCCACGAAGTTTTGGGGTAATTTCTTCCACAGCAATAGAATGCAACTAACATACCTTCTGTGGTGGACAAAATAATGGCCCCCAAAGATGTCCATGTCCTAATCCCTGGAACCTGTGAATATGTTACCTTACATGGCAAAAGGGACTTTGCAGATGTAATGAAGTTAAGGATCCTGAGATGGGGAGATTATCCAGGTATGTACAACGGAATCACAGGGTTGTGAAAAGAGGGAGACAGGAGTGTCAGAGTTAGAGTGAAGCAGCATGAGAAAGGCTTTCCTGGCCACCGCTGGCTTTTAAGATGGAGGAAGGGGGCAAAAGCCAAGGAATGCAGGAAGACCCTAGAAGCTGAAAAAGGCTTAGAGTTTCCAGAAGGCATGCAACACTACCAACATCTTGATTTTAGTCCAGTGAGAACCTTTCTAGATTTCTGGCCTCCAGAACTGTAAGATAATAAATTTATGTTGTAAGCCTCCAAGTTCATGGTAATTTGTTACAGCAGCAACAGAAAACAAATACACCTTCCCTTTCCCCAATCTCTCAGGTTTGTGTTTATCCAAATCCTACCTGTCCTTCTAGATGCTATTAAGATCCCAACTTTCCTCAAAAGTCTGTCTTTCCCATACTTCCACAGTGTGTCACTGCTTTATAAGTCTTACTCATAAGTGGCCACTTAAGTTATAGCCACTTAAAAATCTGTCTGTGCTGTCTGCCCCCATCAGATGGTAAGTTCTCATAGGAAGGAATCATAGCTTACACATTGCTGAATTCCTCACAGTACGTTGTACATGTTTTCTACTCTCTAGGGGCTAAAAGTTGGCTGGATCAATACATCGGCTACATCACAGCAAAAAGATAGAGTGCTATGATCCCAGATAGGCGGGGCAATTTAAATAACTACAACCCAGGGCATCTCTTGGTAACACTCTTTCCTAATTTTTGGGGGGATTTCTTTTTTTTTTGCTTGACGACTTGGACTCCATGTATATATAGCAACAGGATTTCCCAGCTCAACTCTGATGTGTGTGATAACCATGAGGAAAAACCCCAAGCAAGAAAGTGTCAGCATATACAACTCTGTCTTGATTTCCTCTCACCATCTTCTAGTTTTCTTGGTCAGGAGTTTTCACTTCACTGAGGCTAGGATCTTCAGGAGATGTCAGAGAGTCACGGTAGAGAAAGATTGGGAATGCATAGGAGGGCATGTGTGTGTGTGCGCGTGCATGCGTGAATATGTGTGTATGTATGAGTTGTCTAAGGAAAGCAGGGAAGGGGGTTTCAGGAGAGCATAGAAACTGAGTATTTTAATATTTGCAGAAGGAAATACTAAGCCAGACAGACCTCATTGTGTATCTGAGCCCTCGCTACAGACTGACCAAAGCACAGGTGATTCTTTGTGACACTTTCAAGAAGAGGTAATGCAGCATCATGAATAAGCCAGAAAAATCTTTTCTGCAGATTTATTAGAAGAGAAATAAGCTACTTAGAGAGGAAAATGTATTTCATTTTAATTGTACTTCTGAGTACATTTCTCTCCTCCCTAAAAATGCAAATCATGTTTAATTCAGTTATTATTTTCAATTTTTCTCTTACCAGCAGATAGCTTTGAAGCCAATTAAAATCTTTCAGTTAACAACTATAGCCGTGTTTAAGCTTCTCTGAAACCAAAACTGTTTTTGAAACAAAGATAGACTAAATAAGAGAAGGTATTAGCTACAATGCAATATAAATCTTGGAAAGATGAAATGGCCATTCTGCAATCCATCAGTCAGGTAGTCTTAATTCCTCACTTTATAGGTGAGGATCTGGGAGCAGTTAAGTCATCTGCCCAGGGCCACAGAGCTAGGGCGTGGCAGAAGAAGAATGCAACTCAGGATCCCACCTCTGGGGGCTGAGACCCAAGGCCAGGCTAAAGACAACATCTCAGAACGAGGGATGAGGAGATATCTCACCTCGCCATAGAAGGTGAAAACCTTTCTGTCAGTTCATAAGCCTCTTGGAGGCTTATATATTTATATATATACATATTATATATGTATGACATATATATATGTTTGATAACATTTGATATCACAATTCAGAGAGAATACATATATCTGACCAGTCTTAGTCAACCCACACACTGAAAAAGGTGAAATCATTGTTTTAATAACTACTAGTATGGAGGTTTGGATGTATAAATTTAGGATTATTCTCTAAAGCTGGAATCATGGACTATTCCAGTGAAGGACAAAAGCAACAAATAAGAGGAAGTTCTTTTCTATTTAACATAACAGCTGAAAATACAAGAGTATAAAATGGATGGGGTCTAGGTCGACCTTTGTTTTGGTATCTTTTTTCTCTGATTGCCCAAGCATGGTGCTGTGGAGACATTCAACGCTACTCATGATGCTTGAGCTGGAGGAGCTTAGGACATGAGGACACACTGATACTGGGTAGAATTGTACCCTAAGTCTTCTGAGCTCCGTACCAAGGAGGACATGCATGCTGTTCTGCTAAAGGCCTCCTGGCCACTCCGTTGGACACCAAGCATGGGGCTGGGTGAGGAATGGGCTTGGCCTAGCAAAACATTTTACAATGTTTAAAACTGCTGGATGATGAGGTGCCCCTTAGAGATGAGTGAGAATGGAGGGGCGTGGGGAGAGGTGAGAACAGGGCCTTCTGGCCAACCTGCTCGCACGACCCTCTCTGCCAACAGCTAAATCTAGGGGTGCAGGGAGGGAGGGAGAACAGCTGTGAAGCAGAAGCAGCATGCAGTAAAGGACGCTGCTCTGTTCCGGTGCAGACTGGCAGGGGGGCAGGAAAAGGACAAGAACTCCCAGAAACTCATCTCCAACACAGCTTCCCCTCCCGCAGTCCCGCCCTGCAGAAAGAGCCCCAAAGATCACAACTGTAGCTGGAATCCAGAGTTTCAAATAAAAAAACTGGCTCCAGACTGACTGACAGAAATAAAGCACGACCCTTTCTAAGTTGGTCACAACAGTTGGTGCTGAGCATACTGTCGGTACTGAAGGATCACATTAAAACCCCAATGAAAACCTGGAGCCGAGAAGCCCCCTGGGGCAGCCCTATAAAAGGGTTTTAGAGGAGTAATTTCAACCCAACTGGCTGGGCTTTGCAATGGGACTTGCTGGTGAGCAATGATGCATCTTACATGGCAAATGATTCCACTGCTTATAAAATGATACTCGAGTCTAAAATCCAAGCTGCCCTATAAAAGGGGAAAGACCAGCATCTTCCAAGCATGTGCGCTAGTAAATGAGCAGTCAAGCTGGCTGAATTTTCTGCTCAAGTGCACCATCCTGTGAGCTCAAGGCCTGGCCTTTTCTCTCTTCCTTTTATTTTCTACATCAAGATACCAAATAAGCCATTCTAAAAGTCTTCATGGAGTTCTCCAATCAAATCGGGTCAAATGCTGCATGAAGGAAGCCATTTCAGGGGAGGTGCCTCCCTGAGGCTGGAGCCCATTGATCAGCAACAAAGGTGTCTAGGACTTCCCAGGGCTCGGAGGTGGAACATATCATAAATTACACCAGCTCTGCTCTTGCTCTCACACACCATCAAGCCCAGCTTTGTGAAACCCCAGAACCACATCTCTCTGCAGTGCCGTGGAGGCGTTGCTGACCCACCTCTCAGTTTCTTTTGCCAATTCATTTCATTGAAGAGGTCTTCGGACCGCAGGAAGAAATCGTTGATCTTGCTGCCTTGCTCATCCCTCTCTGTAGTGTAGTAGATTCGTAGTTTTGACTCCTTGGTTAGAAATTCACATATGCTGGGCACGGGGAACACAATCTGTTCCATGGTTCGGTCTAATCTGACAATCTAGTGTGAAAAAATAAATGAGCTTCAACAGTCATCTTCAAAAACCTTTTACTAACCATCTTTGCTATCAGCCACAGACTTGGTATTCAAGATCAAGTATAATACAGACCTTGTTCTCGAATCTTCTCTGCTTTTATAACCCTAGTGCAGGCTGTGTCTTATAGATTTATATAAAAAACAGTTTTGGTAAGTCTATAAGAGCATTTCTCTAACCTCAGACCCATTAATTTTACTGTGACCAACTTTTATCTGGAACAATTTAAACTGTGTTTTGTGCACATATTCAGATGAGGCTCTAAGCTGGGGATGTCCAATAGAACTTTCTGTACTGATGGAATGGTTCTCTCTCTGTGTATCTGCCCTGTCTAAAAGGATGGCCTCTGGTCACATGTGGCTAGTGCAACTGAGGAATTGAATATTTAATTTTAATTTAAACAGCCACACATGGCTACTGGATACCATATCGGACAGTGCAGTGCTAGACTGTGGTGTAAACCTCACCTAAGATCCTTTCTCTGACAGCAACGTTGGATTTTTTCGTAGCTAGGAACTTTAAAAAGAGATCTTTGGTTTGTCCAGTTGCGGGAACCTACTACCTCTTACTTGTCACAGCATCTAAAACATACACTGCATGAACCGATATGCTTATCTAAGGCTGGTATAGCACTCACTGTTCTTTAAGCTAGCTTTGTTGAGCCCCAGGGTGGACACCTCACAGGTTTTCTCCAGGCCCTTCCTAGACTGGCTCAGTCCCCAGAGGGGAGGTAGTTTAGTCGGGATTGTTCAAATTCTAGGGCATTGTACTCAGTCACAGTCCTGGGGGAGATTTCAAAAGGGGTACAGGTGGCAGTACAATAGGGGCATGGCCCTTCTTTATTCTTCCTCCACAGAGGCTGGAGAAGTCAGGTGAGACCCAGCGCCAACGCTCCCTATAATATCTGGCTCTTGTTCTCCCAACACTTTTTTTCCCTGATGCAGCAAGAGAGGTGACTCAGGTCAAGCTTAGTGGGAAACTCAGAGGTGAGGCAGATTCCCACAGCCCTGGCTCCATAAATTCTGGGAAACGTGTCTTTAGGCCAATGGTTCCCAATCTAGCTGGAGATCAGGTTAGGGGAAGCTTCATCATCATACTGATTCCGGTCCCTAAACTAATCTCATTTAACTGGAACTGTGGTGTTGGGGTGAGTGACTAGACCAGCTCCCCAGGTGACGCTGGTGTGTACACAGGCTCAGGGACCAACTCTGCAGTCTCCTGCTGTCAAGAGCCTGCTTGTTTCACACAGTCAAGTGGGTTCTGGAGCAGTCCCTCCTTATGCTGAAGGAATATGATCTGAGACGTGCAGCTGGGCTCAGGAAGGAATGGAGGAGGAGACAGGAGGCCTTCAGGGAAGAACTGAGTCCCCGACTCAGTCCCCAGGGTACCCACCCTAACCCACCGGAGCGAAGGCACTAGGGTCTGTGAGGAAGCCCCAGTGGTTACAGCGTGTTCTCTGGTTTTGCACAGATAACATCCTTGGGAAACTGGAGAGAGGGGTGGCCGACCAAGGGCAGGATTGGAGAGCTAGAGACACCATGCCTGGCCATTTCTCTCCACTTAAGATCTGTCCACACCTCTTTTTTGGCAGACTTACAACAGGGAGTCAGGAGAACATATTCCAGTCCTTCTCCCACCTCTAATGGGTTGGTGACCCGGTTTACACCTCTATAACCTGATCAAGTTTCAGTCTTCTCTCCATTCTACCAAGGAGCTCAATGAGACAATCTCCAAGGTTTCATTCTCCTCTATACTGCAAATACCTAAAGTTTGCCTTTTAAGGGCTCCAGAGGACAGAGCTGGCCTTCCATCAAGCTTCTAGTCATTAACAATAAATCAAGAGTATTTGCCCACATGCACAGTCAACTAATCAGTGAAATGATGCATTTTATTAGGACAGCCCAGAGGCTGGAGACATTGGGTAAGAATATATTCTTAAAAAGTCTCCATCCTGAACATTTTATATGGCCCAAAGGAGTCTGTTAGTCCTTCAAAATCTTTGTCCCAACACTGATACTGAATTTGTGCATTTCCTCATTACCCAAACGAGGCACACCTTCCCTTACTGCCTAGAGCCTGGAGACAGAAGTCTGTGTTCTCTGGGATGCTAAGAGACAATGCGGGTAACATAAAATGTACCCACGGGCTCTGGGGTCAGCCAGACCTGGATTAAAATTCCAGCTCTGCCACTGATAATTGGACAAGTGACACAACCTCTCTGAGTCTTATTTCAGAGCTGCCATGTGCAAAATGGAGATGATACCACCTAGTTCACAGAGGACTGGTAAGGTCTGCCATCTGTTTTAATGCAGATCTGATCATATCACTCCTCTTTGTAAAACTCTCCAGTGGTTCCAGTGCTCTTAGGGTGAAGCCCAGACTTCTCAGAGCACGGCCGACAGGATTCCGCAGGACCTGGAGCTGCCTGTCTTGCTTTCTGATCTTGTCCTGCTCTCCGTCTTGCTCACTGAATTCCAGCTCCTCACCCTCACCGAGCATTTCCCACCTCAGGGATCTCACTCGCTGTTATTCCCTGTGTCTGAAAAGCTCTTCCTTCTAGGCTTTGCCTGTTTCATTCCCATTTTCCTTAAGGTCTATGCTTTGCTATCATTCTTCAGAACAGGCCTCCCTGACCCCCACAATCTACAGCAGGTCCCCCTGCTGGACTTTCTTATAATACTTTCTACTTGTCCTCATGGCCTGGTCAGAATGTGCCATGAATCAGCTCTCCTTGTGTGGATCTGCTCAGTGTCTGCCTCCTCACTAGGCCTTACGCAAGAATCAGGACTGTCTTGGCCATCACAGGATTGTCAGCACTGAGTGTAGGACCCGGTATACAGTAAATGCTCACAACATTTTTATTGCTCAGATGAAGGAATGCATGCCAGCCCAGCACAGGGCATCGCATATTGAAGCCCTCAGCGCAGGCGCGTGCCCTGAGTTTGCTCTGCTTTTACCTCTATCTGGGCCGTGTGCTTGGCATAAAACTCCAGAGCTTCATCTCCATCCACTTGGCCACCAGGTTTCAGCATGTTCTGAAGTTCTTTGTTATGCCGAGCCAACTGGAACACAAGCACAGAAAACAGGGGAGTCGATGTCTCTTTGCGGCAGGAACACACGAGCTCCTTTCCAACTTTGGGTATAAAAAACACAGAATAACCAGCAGCAAGCTGCAGGGCAAAGGTGGCAAGAGGCTTGCCACATTCCATCAAGGTGCGCTCCGCACAGCAGCTATTTTGGGAGCTTGGCAGGACAGTATGGAACACTCATGCCCACACGAGGTCCCACTTTCCCCCGATTTCTTTAGCCAGGCAGGAGGGAGACGGGGTTTTCTGTACAGCCCCACGGAGCCTCCATTTGGAATGTCCTGAAACCCTCTCCGTGGCTAAATGCCAGTAACGGAGGAGATAAAGGGGCAGGAGACTGTTTCCTATTCTTCCGGCAGCATGCCGTGGCAGGGCACACCAACCTCTGGCCCAATACCATCATTGTTTTCTAATTCCTCAAAGAGGTGAAAGGGACAGGAAACCCAAGCCTGCAGCAGAGTTACAGGCTGCCCACCCACATCAGCAAGCTCGAGGCACATCAACCTCCAGAAAGAGGAAGTATCTTCAAAAGCCCAGCCACTTGGGAAGAGAATTACAAAACAGGGCACCGCGGGGCCAGAGTAGGAAGTATTACTACATCCCCTACAAGGCGAACGAAAAGAAGTCATAGTGACATGCTGGTTCCCAAAGATTTCCAAATATGATAGACAAGGCAGCTGAGGTTTATTTCTTTAGATTGTTAAGACGGAGTCATCAATGTTTATGAAAAGCCTAAGACTCCTTTCAACTGTCTCCAGACACAGTCATAAACCATCTAAGTGTCACCACTCAGTGTGAATGCTTTTAAGAAACATGGGGATTTCCAAGGACATGACTTTACCCTAGTGGAAAAATGGAAGAGTCCTAGAACTCGGCACACTGGGTCAGGCTGCCAAGAGTACCTGTGAGCCACATTATTATGAACACAAACAGCCCGAAGTTAAAGCCTTAAAGGAAAAGCAAGTTGAAGGGCATATCCAGCTTGGAATTCTGGCACTGTAGGTAAGCAATGTCTGGCAGGGGGGCCTGGGAAGGTCATACCTGATGAGCTAATATGTAGATGTTGTGCCCCACGTTCCTGGGGGAGGCAGCTCCGTCCTCCCCGTTTTCTCCATCCTCAAATTCCACTTCACCTTGCATGTAGGCCTTCTTGATCACTTCCACCTGCAAGAAGGGCCAAGCAAACAAAGCTCCTGTTTCAAGGAAGACCCACACAGGACTGGCATCTACAACATGCACGCTATCAGTCTCTCCTCCTGGGGCGGACGCTGCTCATCAAGCTCAGCACTCTTTCCTATCAGGTGTGGACACAGCCTCAGAATCCTTCTCAACACTGTCACAGGCAGTCACTATCAATCAACCTCCACGGACATGAGAAATGAAACCCATTTGCTCTACCTAGATCAAAAGACATTCAGTGGCTGGCTCAAAGGGGACGATGGTTATAAAAGTGCCTTGAAACAATAAAATATGATACAGAATTAGGCTAGAAGCCAGGCTTTTCCTATCTGTACATTTGCTCCTGCCAACTTTCCCCACCCCTTACCTTTGCCATTTCAGGAAAAATAAGAAATCCATTAGACTTTAGGAATAGTTGGTGAAACTATTTCCTCTGATTCCAAATTTTTACTTGTCCCCCTGAGTCTAACCCATGTGAAAATAGTACCATTAACAAGTATCATCTATGGAGCATTCACTATGTGCTAAGCACAGTGCTTATTATTTTAACATTCTTTCAGAAAATTTAATGCTCACAAACATTTTATGAGGTGTCAAAGATTCCCATTTATTATGGATGAGGAAACAGACTCAGAGAGGGAAAGGGGCATTCCTCAAGTCACACAGCCAGTGAGCTGGGATTTGATCTCGGCTCTGTGAACTGGAGGACCCATGCACGCGGTTCATCTCTCACTTAGAGCACATTCGGTACCTGTCTTCCTCACTCACCTCCCCTCCCTAAGAGCAGGGGTTGGGTCTGCTCATTTCTCAGTCCCTCCCTGGTGCCCAGCACAATGCCCTGGACAAAGTAGGGTCTGGTCAATATTTATCAAATGAACATATCATTCAAGATTTAATCATCCAAAGAATAAGAACAAAATGCCTTCAACCCCTGCGTGGTACTAAAAGTTAACCATTTTCTTTGATGAGTCAGACAGCATTTCGGCCTCCCGCATTGCCACCAGGCCATTACTCTGAATTATTTCTCATTATCCAAGACCAGGCATGCAGAGGGCCACACATTTCTGTACTGACAACAGGTCAGGCCCAGGAAATAATTTTGGAGACAAGCTCCTCGCTCTCTGAGCTTGTTTTCCTGTCAGTTCTCTCCAACACCAAGTCAAACAGACAGCACATTGTGTAGGATGTGGGGGCCAGAACACACACACATGCACACATGTGTTCTGGACATTAGAGTTTCTCTGCTAGTTGGATTCTTAGAACCATGTTTGTTCCCAGAAGCCTCTGCTTCTTCTTCATAAGCCAGGAATGATGCTTTCCAACCACAAGGGGGCGACCCAGGAACTGGCGGCACCCACAGTGATGGGTGCCGACATTTCCCCCACCCAACATGGGGGCATGTTCTTGATTCATGAACACTGGAATGGGGTCTCTGCGAAGTCACTCCATCCCGACTCGAGAGTGACAAATTCTAGCCTCCCCACCTCCAGTTACATAAGCTGTTATGTAAACTCGGAGAGGACTTCCATCTCAGGCTGAGAACTGACTCCTGACCTCAGAGATCAAAGAGCCGGGCTTGCTGTTCACTTTATTTAAAGGACTACATAAAGGGACTTCAGCCTGGCCCCAAGTGCACATTAGGTCAGCAGGCGGCAGAAAAGTTTTAGTGCCCTCATTTAGGTCTGTCAGTTACAGTTTATTTGCGTGGGAAAAAGTCCAAATAGAGAGTTCCGTCCTCAGCTCATTTCACTGTCTCTGATGGCTGCTTGTCTCACGGGTTGCAGTGCTAACTCCCAACTGGAAGTCACAGCCGATTGTGAATATCACTCCTCAAAAATAAACAAGATTGTGTTTTCTTTAAAAAACAAAAAAAACCATCAGCACCCAAAAAACACTCTCCTGTTGCCCAGACTTTGGCACCAAAAAGAGACATGAATTCTTTAGCTCTGGACAACACGTGGCAAAAAGAGAAGCAGTGAATGAGGAAGAAGAAGGAAAGCAGCTAGAATTCACCAAGGGGCTACCATGTGCTGGACATCACGCTAAGGGCCTGATATGAATTGTCTTGTCTAGTCATCTTCTGGACTAGGGATGAGGAAAGTGCAGCTCAGAGAGTTCAAGTGCCTGCCCAAGGCGACACAGCAAAAAGAGCAGAGCTATGGATCTTAATCTGCCAGCCCCAGATCACTCCCTGCACTGTCTCCCAGGAGGGGAAGTGGGTAAGGGAGGCTTCCACACGTGGTTGTGCTGAAGGGAGAGGGCAGAATACCATTTATGCAATGCAATACTTCATTTCTCTACCCTCGTCAGAGGCCTGAATTAAATATTCGCTTTATATTTCTGATTTTTGGCATCTTTAAGAAAGCTCGGGGAAGCAGATTCCCTGCTCTGTCACAAATAGTGCTCTGATGCCACTTGGTGCCACGGCCAGGGGATCAGCCATCCAACTCACCAGTTCCTTTGGTCTCATGTTATAAAGTATCCTCTCTGCATTTTCACTGTCGTGCCTGCTCTCCATGATGGCCAGGAGCAACTTCGAAGCATTGTTCTAATTGGAGAAACAAAAGGAGGAGGAAATGGAGAGGAGCTGCTCGGGGTGGCTGACCTGAATGCACATGCCCAGTTGACCCAAGTGCTGCACCCTGGCTAAACAGACAGACATTTCACCCCATGGAGAGCCACAAGTCAAGTACATCAAAAACCACCTATGCCAGACAGAGACCGTGCCACTGCGGACCCCAGAGACATGTCTGCAGAATCTGATTTGGGTCAAAGAGGCACATATTTGCTTGGGCATAGTTTCTCCCTAATGTCACTTGGTACAAGCCCTAGCAGAAACTGGAAATTTAAACATGAGTGCTTGTGGGTATGTTGGCACTCTGATGATGATAGTGGTCAGGAAGAACCTTCTATATAGACTCATGATGCCTTCGGGGTGGGTGTGCTTATAAACACTTATTCAACCTTGTAGGCCAGAGAAGGCAGGCAATTAAGGTAATTCCTCCCTGTTGTACGATATTTCTATAAGTTCTCATAACCCCTAATAAGAGTACAGCTGATAACAGTTAACAAAAGTGACCCAGAGGAGCATGGGACGCATGCCAAGCCATAATTTCCCATTACATTCAAAGTTCTCATGTGTGCACACCCTGCACTTCTTGGCTTGACCTCACTTTAGGTCCTAGGCCTATGATCATCTGTATGCTTCTTTGTGTAGAGGACTCAAAAGTTGTTGTTGTTGTTTTGGGCGAGAGGGGGCAGTATTTTTTTCCTCCCCAAGCATAGGTCACGGCAGTCCAATAAGGTTGTCGTGCTATCAAACAGTGCCTTTTATAGGGCAGAGATTTCTCTAATAATCCACAGGTTACCGGAGTCATTCAAAAAGTCACTGAAATGCTGAGCAGGAGCACAAGAAATTCTCACTTTATTTCAGGCTCTCATCATATACATTCTGATAAATGGTAGCCAGGTACATGAGCCCAAATGATGTTCAAGTCAATTCTACAACAAAGTTTGTCCAAGGAATTAAAAATAGCAAAAATAATTAAGAACCCATCAAAACCATATACCCAAATCAACTGTTTGGACTCTCAGTTCTAAATACTAAAGGAAAAATAAAAATAACTTCAGTTCCTGTGGGCTTCTGGGTTAACACCTTCCCTAATAGCCTTTCTTTCCTATGACTGTTTACGCAATAAATACAGACCAGCTTTTCGGTTAAACCCTGTAGTTCTAGGCTCTCCCGTGACAATGATGAAGTGCTCACTGCTGTGTATGGGTATAAGATAGAGGACAGATCTCAACATGGGAAGAGTTAAAAAGGAAATGTGCTCGGTGAGGCTCAGTGAGGTTTCAAAATACACTTCAGATGCCAGGATGGGTTGCAAGTTCAATTCTCAGAATTGAATCTTTGGCTTCTTGGAGAATCTTTGGAACCCTTAAATAGGAGCGAGGATTCTTTTGGGTTTTCTTGGCACACTGAACAAATCAACATGAGTGGTATACCAACTTCTCACATATCCAAGAGGCTGGCATATAAACCCGGCAGCTACACACCTTGAAGTCACTACATTCACTCCATAAAACTGTTTTGGCATTATAGGGAGTCAAAATGTCAGCGGTGCTGCTACGTAAGTCATCTGTAGTCCAGCATTTGTACACCATTTAAAGAAACTCACCAGAGGCCTGTAGGCACACTATTGGCCAGTGTAACTTTCCTTATTTTAAACCAATCTTTATAAATCACCCTTCTGCTAAATCAATGACAGAAAAAGGGGTTCCCTGACAAAGTAAAAATAGAATTTTTTTTTTTGTCCTAGATAGGCTTAGTTGCACTATTCTTCAACAGGCCCTTTTTCCTCAAAGTGGGGAACATTAGAGACCACAGAGGGAATGGAGTTTCCATTGTTTCTCTGTCTGTGGCTTTCAGAATCAAGGCTTTTAGTTCTTGGATGCTGTCTGAATTTGTTTCTCAGCTTTGAGTGATGAGTTCTCATTCAATGTGACCTAGAGTTGAAAAGCTGGTATCCTGTCATAAGATCTCTGTTGGGAAGGGAAAGACTAAAGTTCTGCATTTTAGTCAGAACTTGCAACATGGATCATTCATTTAGTTTAAAAGAACTGTCTTTAATATTTAGTTTCTCAATATTGACCATCTCATGTGCTGAGGCAAAACATAAAAGTGACTGTTTCCAAATGCCACTGTCTTTTGCTTTCAATTCCTACTTGCCTTCAGTTCCAATACAAGGTCCATCCTCTTCTTTCCCAAAGGATTGATGTCATTGAGGATCAGGGCTGTGATGATGTCAATGCCATTCGATTCATGGGTGGCTATGCAGTTCTGAAGAAACAGACACACAGAGACATTTACACAAATGCTGGTCATAAATCAGATGTCAAAGGCCAACAGGCTGAACTGCTATTTCAACACAATGCTTGCCACTCCCAGTAATGTCTCTAGGGGAGAGCTGCAAATTTTCCGTGAGAAAGTGGTAAAAATAAAAGACAGATGAAAATCTCTAGTTTCAGAATTAACAGTAAACAGTAGGAAAGTCCCCATGCACTGTAACTGATAAATTGGTTGTGTCTAATCCAAATAGTGCAGTGCAGTCGGCTTTTGTTCTTAAGGGAAAATATGGTGTGACTGTTTCTGGGTTTTGAGCCCTGTTTTCCCCTCTAAAGGTGTGTTCCATTCTCTCTACATTACTGGGTTTTCGTATCGCATACTTTTGCTTAAGGCTTAAGCTTGGAAAGCAAGTTTCCTGTTTAATTCACACAATACCAAAATTAATCATCTTCCCCCAGGTAAGATCCCCATTTGCAGCACAATCCACTTCGGTATGTTCCTTTTAAGAGACCTCTGTTTGGCAGAAAAGCAAACTTGAGGTTATAAGGACATTCACTTAGATGTCAGATAAAGCCTTTTCCCCCGAGTCTGTTGTAAGTTTTTTGTTCCTTTTAACTTGGACTACAACATCTGTCTCAGGGAACCAGGAGAGGAAGTGGATCTAACAAAATGCTACCCTCATATTTCATAGACAACTAAGACCAGTTATTTAACACACAGTGAGTGGTCCTTCTTGTAAGCCATTCTTCTCCTCTGAATGAAGGTCCTGGCTTTCCTCCTCAAGTAACACAGCATACCACACCTTCCCTGGCCAACAGGTTTAGAACCGGCCATTTAAGTCTACTCCCTCCTGCCAAGACAGAGCTATAATTTGGAGTTAAAAATCACACTCACCCTACCACCAATGCAAAAACTCAAAATCTGCAAGATGTCATGGATAAGTGATAACTCTACTCAAGAAAAAAAACTACAGGGTTCCACTCCAAAAATATACTTCTTGAAAGGCCAAAGTCAAGACTAATGGGTCTTTCTTGTCTCTGGATGTCTATGGTGTTAAAATCTCAACCATAAATTTTCTCATATTACTTTCAAGCTGTGTCATGTGTAGCAAGGTTTTTCTCTCTATCTAGGTTGAAATCTCCTTCCATTAAGTAGCCACTTTTTGAGTCTTTCCTAGCATTTAAAATAGAGCCCAGTCTTCTGGTCCTAACTGAATTCCAACTGTAATATCTATTCCTAGTCAAGTTAGGGTTGGACATTCAAACGAAACCAAGCCAAGCATGGAGACCGAGGACAACCCCTCCAATGCCTGTGATTAGGTAAAGTCCTGAGTGTAATTAAGCCCATGGCTCCTCCTTGACTGCTGGAAAAAGGCCTCCAGTACTATTGACTTCTTAGGCTGCTAGGCAGATGCCATGTGACTTCTGAACTAGTCCCTGTCAATAACATTTCCAAAATGATAAACTTGTTTCTACCCCCAAAAGAAAAATGGAATTACCTGGTTCTCATGGCAAGGTCCTTGACAGTATTCGGTCAGACTTTCCAGGGTTTGGTTGATAAGCGCTACGTTCTTTTCATTTATATAGAGTCCAAGAAGACCAAGACCTCCAGTTGTGCTTCCACAAATACAGTCCAAAAATTGCAGCGTCTCACATACCAAATTGTAGTTGGTCTTGTTATTTTGGCAACGGAGGAAGTTCTGCAATTGGGCAGTCCCCAGGTTGGGGGAGCAAAGGCAGAGAGAAGAGGGAAAAGGTCATTCATCCTGCTATTTTGATAGTCTCTAACAGGTTGGTGCCCTGGACTGATTAGCAATTATGCAGAGAGATGCAGCATCAGACTGAACAGAAGAGTCAGTGTGGCGCTCCATGATGGCCAACCCATGGACTTGGTCTACGGCAACGGCCACAAATACTATGGCTTCCTCTCCAAGGTGCTTTTATATGGGATGCAGTGGAGGAGGGCCCCTCTTGGACAACCCAGTTGAGACTCCTATAGTCTTTTTGAGTTCCCATTTCTCTCCTTCTCACTCCAGCCCACGCCCCTCACCTCCTACCAGGTGTTAAGTTCAGAGGCATCTGACATTTCCAAGGGCAATGGTTATGCTTAAAAGATGATGGTGTGGTCTGGATGCTGAATGCTCAGAATACCAGAACCTAGTACTGGGGATGGTTCATCACAAAATAAGGCTTAAGTCCAGCGCCATGGCGGGAACCTGGATTACCTTATTTGGCCATTTCCATTATTAAAGGAAGGAGCAAGAGTGAGTAAATGTGTGTGTGTGCTATGTGCACGTGCCCCAGTATGTACTCTCCAAGGAAACTTGTAATGTTAACAAGAGACATAAGAACAGCTACTTTGCTTCCTCAACAAAATAAAGAAAGCCACATTCAATCATCTCACTTTTCATGAAGAGATTTTTGTCAGAGACTCCAGTAATCTCTTCTTAAAAAGAAGTAAATATTCTTTTGCTCATAGTTATAAAAGTTACACGTTTACCGTAGAAAATTGGTACTACAAAAAGATATAATCAAAAGATAAAATGAATGTAACCCTTTGACCTGGTAATTCCACTTCTATGAAATATTGACTTCTATTCACAAAGTATGTCTTGGATGCTCACAACAGCACTGTTTGTAACAGTAAAGAACTGGAAACAACCTAAATGCCCACCAATTTAATATTATAAATTAGGAACACTGAGGTAGGAGCATATGTGCCAATATGGAAACCTCTCTAGGACATACTGTTAAGCTAAAAAAACAAAAAGGCAAATAGCAGATTAACATGTATTCAATGCTCCCATCTAAATATATAGAAAAAGGACTGGAAGGATACAGTCCAACCCACAACAGTTCTCTCTGGGTAGAGAGGTAGGAATGGGGAGAGAGACAATTCTTTTTAATGAAATATTTATTTCATTTGAACCTTTACAGAAAGAATACATTCAGGTATTCCTTGTATAACTAAAACATTTATAAATGCACAGATTAAAAGCTGGTAACTAAATTTAATGCTTGACTCATCATCAAACTAACCCCCACCCCCACAACTTAACCTTAGTGCCTTATGCTCAAGCCTTCCTAACTAGTCTAAAAATTGAACAATCACTCAGGTCTGGGTGGGAGGTGGAGGAAGGACAGATGATTTGGGACCATGTGGGCTTTCATAAGGTGACTATTTTTCTAAGAGCCACAGGAAGCCAGAGGAGGGTTCCACAGCCATTCCTTGCTCCAGCTCATCAGGGAAGATGCTACCTATCTGAGGGTCTGGCTGAGCCCCTCACCATGAAGCAGGGGGTGGAGGAGTATTCAGGAAGAGGGCGGGAGAGGGCCTGGTTGTCCAAGGCTGAAATTCACAGCATGGCTCTCAAGACCCATTTGCCTCTCAAACCCATGTCATCGTTTCCACCATGTCTCTCTCTGCCCAGTAATGTCGCCACGCCCAACCATGCCGCCCTCTGCCTGGCAGCCATGAACTTCTTCCTGCTCTTCAAGCACTCTTCATTCTCTCATCTCTGGGGCTGCAGCCATGCCATTCCCTTTGCCTGTCCCTCTCCCCGTCTCCACCCTGATTAACTCCTCTTCCTTCAGGATGACGTCTCAAGTCACTTCTTTCAGGAAGCCCTCCCCAACCCTCCATCCTGACCCCAATGAGATCAGAGCACTGCATGCACCTCTCTTAACCCTCCTCACACTCTGTGATGTGCTTATAGAGATGTCTGTTGGCTCTACCCAGGACCATGCTGACAGCACTGGGTGCCTGGCAGTCAGCACAGGGACTGGCAGGAGTCAGGTGCTTCATAAACATTGGCTGAAATAATCTGAATTAAATTGAATGGATAGAGGAAAGGGGACTTGGGACGTCATCAAGGCAGACATGTTTCAAACTCCCCATGAAGGATAGTCGGTTGCCCTTTCTTGAAAGCCTCTCCCATTTAATGGTTTTTGCAGAGTGTCTGGCTAGAATCTCTCCTTCCCTAACTCAGATCCATTTCCTCTTGTCTTCTACAAAAATAGAGGCATGCCCCTTGCTAGGAGGCCCCCAGGAACTCTTTCTATTCTTAAGGAATGGAGTTCACCCTTAGCACTTACCACCTGGCCTTCTCTAAGCTAGAGAAATCCTGTTCTTTTTGTAATCTTCCTTGGAGGGCGAGAGACCAAGTGGAGATGGGTGGATTAAGGAAACGAAAGACTTCAAGTCTGTGCTGATACGGACTTCAGTGGAGAGAGATCAGGACCTGCATTCCTTAACCCAGGTGAGAAGCAAAGCCAGCCTCCCGGGAAGGTTCAAAAGTGCATACACAAAATGGTTCAAGAATAGTCCTTTCCGTCAAGTTTCTCACTACTGTGAACAAAGCTTGCTTAAGGCAGCAAATGCCTGTCTGGGAAAGTCAAACTCAGTGACTTTATCTCTACTGAACACTTACCAACAGGAAAGTCAAGGTTATAAATACGACAAGAAACTCTGGACAACTTTAAAAGGCCGGATTCCTCCTCTCTCTGAGTTTATCTGCACTTCGTTATACCAGGGAGCCAAGAATTCTGTCCTCGTGAGAATGTCTTCTCCTCCCTTGGGTCCATAACGAAATCCTGACCCAGAGACCCACCATCTGTTCCAGAACACTTTCAACAGGGTGGTACTCAGAGGGGTTGAATCCCACTTAAAACCATCATTTTGAGAACCGATTGGATTCCTATAAACATAATTTTATCAGAGCAATTTTATCACCACCTATTGTGTGTGACTTAGCGGGAGTCTTAAAGATGATAATAACCTTCATCCTTGCAAATCACTGGTCTATTGGTTTTCCAACTGGGCCCTGCAGAACCCTGGGGGATCCCTGGAACGTCCCTGCCTCCTGGGGCTCTTGGAGGTGAGGGAGGAAAGAAAGTTCTAGTACCCTGTAGTTTCTACTCTGAACAGAGCAGTTTTGCTCTCATCTGCTTTACTGAGGACATTTCTGAATAAGATGTTCAAACAAAAGACTGTGTGGCCAAACCCAAAAATGTTTAAAACCACTGACTTAGATAATCTTTATGGTACCTTCAAAGGTTAAGTTGCTAAGTCTTTTAAAAAATATACTAAAAATATACTATACACTCCCTCTTCCCCCAATACCACTGTTTTCCACAGAGCGGTGTCCTGGAGAATCAAGTTTTGGAAGGACTCATTAAAAGGTGCTTCTGCCCACGGGGTCCTTAGGGCTTTAGTTCAAAGGAGAGTTTTGTGAAGAGCTAAGGTACAAAACTGAAACCGAAGACTTCCAAACAAGAAATGGCGAACTCGTGCAACTAACGCCTTCCTCTGCTTCCACAGTGGAAGCGGCATGTGCTGGTGAAGAAGGGAGGTCAAGGAGGGGACGGAAGGCGGAACAGGTCCATGAAACCAGAGCCACGCTCAGGCACAAACACCTCGGGATCACTCCTCTGACCTTCACGGAGGGATTCTACTCAAGGCAGTCTTTTGTTTCATTAGCTCAGAACTCAGCACACATCTGCTCCTCTGAGAAGCCTTCTTGGACTCAGCACACTGGGTTGGTTCTCCTGCTCTGAATGCACAAAAACCCCTAAGAAGACACCACTGCTGCACTGTAATCTTTGGTTGCCAGAAAGGCTCCTGCTGAGACTCTCAGCTCTGTGAGTGGAGAGGTGAGGTCTCCGTTCCCACCAGTGCCGGGCACAGAGCCGTTCTTCCCCAACATGATGAAATGAACATACACATGCACAGGCATAGTCTCAGCCTACCTTCTCTTTGGAGCCCAAGGTTGGTGGAGACCAGTGACACTGGCATAGGGGAAAAGTACGGGGCATTGACCACCGAACTCAGCCTAGAAATAGCCCCAGCAGCAGGGTGGGGGCCTCCTCATCCACAAAGATGCCACAATCGAGCTGTAGCCTTTGCTTTCCTGCTGCCGGGACAGCCTGACTTTCCATGGTGTCATTCAACTCCCTTGGCCTGTCTCCCTCATGGCTAATGGTGTAGATACAGAAGGTGGAGTGAACACAGTCAGCCTTCGGACAGAGGAATATCAGCTAGTGAGATGGTAACCAAACCCTGGACCTTTGGGTCATGAGTGCTTTGCTCTACCCAGCTGAGCTAGGCAGTCCCAGGCAAGTGGATCTAGGGCCAAGGTATTCTAAGTCCAAAGTAAAAAGGTTTGAGCAACAGGCAAGAAAAGAAAACTGATAGCCAGGATCCCACACTCAGACGTCGATAGGGATCAAACTGGAATGTCAATGGAGGAAATGAGTGGGCAGCAAAGCGGAGAAAGAGTCCAAGACCCAGTGCAGCCAACAGTGGGGCTTATGGGAAATGCCTTAATTTTTAAATATGGGCCAGATTTGGCCAGTTGATGACCTTGGATCTAGATGCTTTTTCAAAGCTTAGGCTCTTCAGACCAATTTGATCAAAAATAAAAACCAGTGTAGAAGGTACGAATCCTGCAGACGTCACCCAGTTCCATTCCACTGTTCTGTCTTACTGTTTAATGATGTAATTCCTTACTCAACTACTCCAGGCATAGATCCTGAGACAGGTTCTAAGTGTGAGCAATTTACAGTGGCAGCACTGAATGGTCCGGCCATAGCTGACGTGTGAAAGGCCATTAAATTATTTGGTGGAAAAAGTCAGCAACGCAAATACGTAAAGGCTGCACCTTCCCCTTGCCACATTTGGACCAGAATTATTTCCTTTTCATACCATCGTTATTCAAATAAACAAAACTACTGCCAACTTGTTTATTTTAGGAGGAAGCATTCTCTCTTAGAGGAGTTGTTCAAACACACTTTTCTTGCTCATCCTCATCCCTTTTAGGCAGAGGATTGTTTTTCCAAGAGTCAGTAGCAAAACCAGGGAATGGCCCAGGACCTGGCGCTCCAGCACGCTTCTCCTGGGCAGTGATGGGCTCCACACATCATGCTCATTCAGTAGAAAGAAGTGTATCTCTGGAATCCATCCTAGGCCCTTCCTAAATAGGCTTTGTTGGTAGGGAAACTTTGCAAGGGAGAAAATGACCTCTGTCTTAACGTGGTAGGTAACAGCACGAGCTCTTCCATCAGAACGTGTGTCCCCTGAACCTCAGTTCCCTCATCTGCAAAATGAGTATAATAATATAAGCAGTACTTAGTATCCAGGATATTCTAAGTGCCCAATAAACCTTGGCCATTGTTATCATTCCAACAACAACAACAATGCAAACAAAGGATTTCTGGAATAATCAGTTCAGCAAATATTTTTGAGCACCTATTTGTGTAAAACTCTGTAAGACCACTTCATTCATTCAAACAATAAATATTTAATTAGAACTTTCTATGTGCCAGATTTTGTAAGTCTAGTATGTTTAATCATCCATCCATCCAGGTTTTACCTTGCACCTATACGTCAAACAGTGGCAGACTACCAGTACACACACACAGACACATACACACATGGAGCAGGCACCTACACTGGTGAGCAAGAGATATGGCTCCTGTCTCTGTGGAGATAGTGGGGAAGACAGAGAAACGTGTCAGTTCCCCAGACAGAGAACCATCCTGGTTCCTCAACTCAAGGAAACTGGCTGGAGTGGGAGGAGCTGAAACATTAGAGTAAGCCGTGGCAGCTGAGAAGCCGTGACTCGGACTGCCTCCCGCCCTCACCTGCAGGTCCCGGTTGTGGTTTTCGCACAGGAGCTGCAGGAAGCGGAGGATGGGCTGCATGATGGTGATGACTGCGCTCATCTCCAGGTCGTCCTTGGTCTTGTCCGCTGTGGCCTGGGCACCCTCCCCGGACTGGTAGTGGTCGTCGGGGTCGGCCTCCCTCCTGAATGTGGTGAAGGCTTTCCTGGTGGCAGCAGAGGCCTCCAGGAGCTGATCTCGGACCTCTTCTGTTATTTGTGTTGAGGGCTCTTTGGCTAGAATGCAAACGTTAAGACAATCAATGCTGCTGAATCCTCAAGAGGGCTAGCTGCCACCCCAAAGACGATGTTCAGAAACGTAAGTTGTGTTCACTAGAGATCCTCAAGGTCAGCAAACACTCCAAGAAGTCACCACCTTCTCGCAGTCCTTAGACAGGATGAAAACTGAGTCAAGCCCCGCCAGCTTACTATGGCTCTGACATTTCACCTATGTTTGCTCTGTGTTTGAGAGGAAAAGCCTTAGGATAGGCTCTGTCAACCTCAGGAATCTATGGCTCTGGGCCTCAGCTTCCTCATCTGTAAATGGGGAGAGCATCATTGAATTCCACCTAGAGAAGTTTCCTGAGAGGGTCAACGTAATGCTAATCACAATAGTAATTATTGTTATGATAGCGACAATTCATTGAGCCCTTTACTAAGTGCCAATGCGCTGTGATTAAGCACTTGATGTGTATTATCTCATCTAATCCTCAGGGTAACCCTGTAGGGTAACCAGGCATTATAGTTAGAGCATTAGACTCAGCAACCAGACTGCCTGGGTTCAAACCCCGGCTCTACTGCTTACTAGGTGCATGTCCTTGACAACTTAATTAACAGCTCTGTGCCTCAGTTTCCTTATCTGTGAAATGGGGCTAACAATTTTTTCTATTTTACGGGATTGACTTGAGTTCTAAATGAAGTACCACATGTAAAGGACTTTGGACAATGGCCTGGTTCATAGGAATTAGTTAGCAAATGTTATCCATTTTTTTTTGTTTTGTCTTTATCCCCATTCTAGACCAGTGGTTATCAACCAGGGGTGATTTTGCCCCCATCACCACCCAGGGGACAATGGACAATATCTGGAGACATTTTTGATTGGGGGTAGGGGTGGCTATTGGCATCTACTGAGTAGAGGCCACATATGCTGCTAAATATCCTACAATGCACAGGACAGCCCCTACAGCAACAAATTCTCCAGATGTCAAATGTGCTGTGGTTGAGAAACCCAGTTCTAAACTTAAAAAACAGAGTTCAAAGTGGTTAATTAACTTGCTCAAGGCCATTTGACTCCAACACTTGTGGGTCTACCACTCTCCAGTATTGTTTCTCTTCAAGTTAGATAATAAATAAAAAGCTTTATAAACTTTGAAATATTTTAGAAAATAAGGGAGAATTAGTTGACAAAAGACAAATATTCGGTTTTAAAGTGTGTATATTCCTCAACTTTTTCTAACAATAAATTAAAAATTACATTAAAAGATTATTAATGGATTTCCTGTGAATAAAACCCTAAGTTTGACCAAGAAGAATGTATATTAATTTATTCAACAAGAACCTTCAAAGCAGGAAGAATTCAGCTCAGGTTACTTGAATTATATCATAATCAGATTGGTTTTCTTTTTCTGAAAGCCCCAGCCAGAATACAGTTTGGAGTCCAGAAGTAATGAAAAAACTGAAGGAAAACAAGGGACTCTGGTGTTCACAGTCCAGCTGACTGAAGAGCTGCATGTGGGGGAGCATTTACCTTTTTTCCGTGATGGGGCATCTCTGTCTATCTCATCATCTTTCTTTTTATTTCCCAAGTCACTGGTGTTCACTGTCACCGTTGCCTTGATTTCTTGCTGGGCCACCTTCATTCGGTCATAGAAGACCTTGAAAAATTTCTCCGACTTCTTATCTTCTGTCAACCGGCAGAAAAAGGAGTGCTGCCAAGGAAAACCCACAGATTTTCAACATTGTGACAGATCAGCTACTGAATCCCACTCAAGACACCAAAACCTCGCAGAGATCAGAGCCAGACACAAAACTCACAAATAGTCTAAATTTGGACCAAGGTTAAACACTGTTCCACACACTACCATTCTCTGGATTCTATGGCCTGAGGTTTTCTACACAGAGCCTAAAGCAAACTGCCATGGGATGTCTTTGCTGGAGCAGTCATATGGGCTTGGGAAGCATGCTAAAGGGTAGTGGGCAGATTTTAGCCAACTAAGAACAACCGCCTGCACACACACAAAACAACTCTATTAACAATGAAAACAGAATGTATTTTTGGTGATTATTGCAGGGCCAGTCATGTGTTTAAGGACCTCTGTGAGCCACTGTGCACTCCACTTTGCATAGCCCTGTGAATTTACACAGATGAGTAAGATGTGCTACTTGCCCCTATAGGGCTCCATACCAGGTTAGGATGACATGTCCATAAGTAAGACTAAAATATGTGAATGAAAAGTGCTCCAGAAGCTACACAGCAATTATATTATAGAAGCTCAGAGCTGGCAAGGATGACATTGAGCTGGAGTGATCCCAAAATCTTCACATAAAAGGTGATTTTCAAATCAGGTCTCGAAGGACAGGTAAAGGGTGGTTAGATGAAGCAGCTCAAAATTAACAGGTATCTTGCCTCTTGGATACACATTTGTTTTTGGACCCACTGCAAGCAATAGTATACACTGTTGATATAAAAACACAATATGGTGTCTCAACTTCATTTATGAGTGTTCGCTTTTCACCCCTTTGCAAACACCACGCTGTTGTGAATTATTTACATAAAAATACAATACGGTCATTTCCAGAAAAATAAAACAAAGCTCCAAACAATATATTTGCTTCTCCCAGTTGGATCTTTCTGCCAATTTCATATCCTCCCCCATTTGGAAAGATGGCACTTCTCTACAGAAGGTAGCCCTAGGCTTGCAATCCCAGAAAAAACTAAAATCTTACCAGCCTCTCAAAGCCCCTCAACTCTTCCATCTCTCACCCCCCCACACACACTCAGTGCCTGATTCAGCAGCCCCCTGGAAAGCCACCATGTTTCCATTTGTTAACATGCAACTGCAGTCACTCTGACCCTTCCTCTAGCCACTAGCCTACGTGCTACATTGACAAACATCTGTCCCATTTGCCCACAAAGCACTTCTTGATTGTGCACTTTCTTCTCCCTCTCACTGTTCTTCTTTACCTCTGCTTGTTTCCAACATATAACACAGGATCCATTCTTCCTACTTGTGCTCCCTGGTTCTATCTCTTCCCCTCCAACCGTTCCCAAATGGCAGTACACAAGTCACCACCTGCCTACTGCTTGGCCTTATCATTCTATGTGTCACTGAGTCTCCCAAGACTCCCACTCTGTGAATCAAGCTCAAGTCCTTAGTGTCCTCCATTGCCTTTTATTTTCTTTTAGGTTTCTTGCTATTTCATCCACGCACGCATGCATCCATCCATCCATCTATCTGTTCATCTGTCTGTCTGTCCATCCATCCATTCACTATTTACTGTGCACCTGTCATGAGTTGGGCACTATGTCCATAACAGGAGATACAATGGGGAGCAAAAAGGGGCCTGACCCCTGTTCCCCATTAAACTGGCAGCCTGGTGAGGAAAAGACACAGTAATTCAATAATGACCCTAATAACTATTTATTAAAATAGCTTTTTATCCCTATGAAACTGACCCAAGAGACTGCAGGTAAACCATACTGTGGCAGATACTCGGAGCCACTGCTGCATCCTTCCCTGCTTTTCCTGGCTCTTCCCACAACTAGGGTCCCCTTAATCCTTCAGTCTCACCACTAACATCAGCTCCTCAGGGAGGTCATCCCTGATCATCCTACCTGATGCATCCTACCTAATCCTACACCTAAGCCAACTGCTTATTCTCACAGGCCCTGTTTTATTCTCTTTATAGCAATTGGCCTCTGAAATGACACTGTTGTATTTATTGTTCACCTACTTACTGCCCACCTTATGCAGAGTGTAAGCTCTTTGAGGGCAGGTGCCCCACCTGTCTGGTTCACAGCTGACTTCCGAGCACCCAGAGGAGGCCCAGCACATAGAAGGAGCTCCATAATTATTTGATGACAGAATGACTACAACGCAATACTTTATGACTCCTCTTAATTGTATTCCCCAAATCAGATCTTACTTTTACATGCAGTGGCCATGATAGAAATAAACCCCCAACATAGATTAATTCTGGAAAACTGCTCAAATAGGAAAAACCAAGTTCTAATTGCTCACTTCTTTGAGAGCTGATGCATCCACAGACAAACAAAAAGAGATGTGTGGGGACTAAGAATTCAACCTACAGCCACCTAAGGGTGGTGACTAAATTTTCCACCAAGACAAGTCATACAACATCTCACACACATGGGGTCAAGGGGAAACCGCACCAGAGGCCGCCGCTCATGGTCATTAACTTTAGCTGGTACCATAGAAGTCTTCTTATTGCATGGAGACAGCTTAAAAAGCATCCTGGGGCAACCTGGTCACTCAAGAAAACAAACGCACTTTAAGTAAGTAAATAAATAAATAACTAAAGACCACCAACTGTCACCTCTAACAGTGCAACACAGCACACACGGATCACCTGCTGCAAACCGTACTGCTCAACGTCTGGCTGCTAAACCCAACGGATGTCAACTGATAGGGTCAGGGAAAGGAAACCTCTTATGAAACGAGAGAAGGGCAAAGAACGGAGGATTACACGCCTCTATGTATGATTCTGCAATGGCCAGTATATTTATTTTGCATTATTTAGACCAACCCTCAGTCCCTCAAGGAAATGAAGCAGCTTTATAAATAGAATGTGGTCAATAAAACAAAGTGGACAGTGGGGTCCAGTGACACGAGTAAGCACAGAAACTAGACAAGGTTGGTGGTTGGAAGATGTGAGAGATGATTTGGGGCAGTCTTGGGCTGGGCTCCGAGGGAGGTACCTGGCCATCAAGCTGAAACAAGAGGCATACCCCATCACGCCTCTTAGTAAGTACCAAAAGGAGAAATACCACCAGCGCCACAGGGAAGGAAAATGTTTCTTAATGGAGGGGTTAGCAAAGCAGGCTTTCCAGTCAGACCACCTAAGTTTGAGTCCCAGATCCCTCTCCCACTGGCTCTGTGATGCTGGGCAAGTTATGCAGCCTCTTTGAACCTCTGTGGAAGGGCTGCCGTGGTGCACAGAAAGTGCTCAGCACAGTGCCCACCGAGTTTTTTAGCTTTGCTTTTGCGCTGCCATTACATGAGTATAATGTGAAATCCCCAGAGTGAAGGCGTCTACATGGGCAGCGAGGGCTGGATAGTCAAGTGGTGAGAACTCTGTCTGGGTTCCAGCTCCACCACTACCTAGTGTCACCTTAGAAAGTGACAACATCTCTGAAAACCAAATTTTCTCATCTGCAAAATGGGCATGAGAACAGGACTTCATGAGTGGTTATGAAGATCCAATGAGACCATCACAGTACTACTCACAATGGCTAACGTTTCCTGACTGCTTAGGTAGTGCCAGAAACTCAGGGTCAACCTTAATGTGCATTACCTCACACAAGACCATGTTAAAGTAATTGTTATTATTACTCCTTTTTGAGAGATTAGGGGACCCCAAAAGATAACATGCATCAAGTGTTTAGCACACCCCTGAGATGCTCACACTAACTCCGACAAACGTCATCTCACCCGCACCCCCATGTGAGGAGTGGGGCAAGGAGGCGCTACCACAGACAGGAGAGGCAAGAGCTGCTGGCTCAGTCGGCCGACTGAGAATCTAAACAAAGATGCTCCAGAAGGAAGAAGTTTGGTCTCCAGAAGGGAAGCAGTGGGATCTTGTACAAGAGGAGAAGCGGAGAGTGATGGCAGTGTGGAAAAACTAAGATACCTCCCCTAGGAAGGCAGGCTGTACCATGGGGAGAAATGGGGGGCTAAGAAACAGGGGCCTCAGGGGCTCCTGGAGACAGTCACTGCCCCTCTCTGGTGCCCGGCGTGGTCTGGAATTGGCAAGACCAGGCCCTACACACAGTTCACAGATCTGTTCATTAAACCTCTTTCTGTAAAAATGTGTTTGGAGGGCTCATGAGGGGAAGAGGAGGTACCCTCCTCAGGACCGTTTCCCAGATGCAGGTGGGACCTCAGACCAGAGCAGGGGGCTACTTTGCCTCCCAGCCCTCAGGCTCTTGACGCAGGGCCTCTCCACAAGCTACTTGCCTACTTCCTTCCCTGAACCTATTGTTCCCTCTCCCAAACCAAGAGCCAAAGCAAGATCGTTCTACTTTTCCAAACTTTTCACTCCACCCCACCTGGCAGGTTTGAGGTAACCCTTCAAAATAAATCTGGCCTAGAGCAGGAGACATTAGCTGATGGTTAGAGAAATCAAAACAGTGGTAGCCTCTGGGGGATGTGAGTGGGAAGTGACTAAAAGGGAAACAAGAGAACTTTCTGGAGTGAAGGAAATGTCTTGATTAGGGTGGTGGTTACATGGGTGTGGTAGACAAAATAATGCCATCCTCCTTTCCCCCCACCAAAAAGACGTCTATGTCCTAATCCCTGGAACCTGTGAATATGTTACCTTACATGGCAAAGGGGAATAAAGTTGCAGAGGGGAATAAGGTTCCTAATCAGCTGACCTTAAAATAGGGAGATTATCTTGGATTATTCAGAGGGGCCAATGTAATCACAAGGGTCCTTGAAAGTGGAAAAAGGATGCAGAAGAGGAGGGTGGAGTGATGCATTGTGAGAAGGACTCCCCTCACCAATGCTGACTTTGAAGATGGAGGAAGGGGCCACAGCCAAGGAATGTGGGCAGTCTCTAGAAACTGGGAAAGGCAAGAAAACGGACTCTCCCCTGGCACCTCCAGAAAGGAATGCAGCCCTGCAAACACCTTGATTTTAGCCTAGCTAAGACTCATGTCGAACTTGTAAGATAAAAAATCTGGTTGTTTTAAGCCACTAAGTTGGTAGTAATTTGTTACAGCAGCCATAGAAAACAAATACAACAGATATAAACATTTGCTAAATCTGATCAAACTGTACACTTAAAATCTATGCATGCTATTGTATGTAAATTATATTACAATGAAAAGAGAGGAAAAAACATCTACTTTGTCCCCAGAAAGCTAGAGAACTATGTAAAGTCGTCTAGACAAGAGGCCACCTGCAGAGGCCACCTCCTGAGAAGAGGGATCTGCATCTGCGTCTATCTCCAAATCACATTTGATTCCAAAGCCCGTTTCATATAAGCTTTCTCATCAGCATCTTAGGAGATTGCCAAGACAGATATCACCATTCATAACACCATCACATTAAAGATGAGAGCGCTGGGGTTAGGCAAGGTCAGGTGACTTGTGGCAGAGCCCTCCCTGCCTCCCCACCTGGGGCCCTTTCTACCATCCCACCTTTTTAACGAACACGCAGAAGACCAGCCCCAGTGGTAGGACAGGGAACTCAAAGGAAATGCAGGCTGGTTTGGCGGCAGACACACAGGGCCAGTCCCAAACATCACTGACCACAGGTCTGCATTTGGCATGGCTTTATGGAAGGAAGTCGGGGGTCAGGGCAGGTAAGCGAGTGACCGCTGGCAGTGGCCGTCTTGGTGGTGGCTCTGGAGGGCAGTTGGTGGGAGGGGAACTAGGTACTGGAAGTCAAGCTTAAAAACAAAGCAAAAAAAAAAAGAGAGACTACAGATCACAGAATGTTAAAGCTGGAAGCACTCTATTCCAGCAGTTTCCAAATGTTTTTCTCAGCAGGGAAACCCTGCTCCTCCTCCCTCCCTCCCCAATCATCATCTTAGATAAAGAAGGAAAGAGATAGGAGATAGGAGAGAGACAGTCAGAACTGCTCAATCTGAAATGGAGTGGGGAGGACCCTCCCTCTTGCCACAGGAACTCCTCCTTGGAACTCCGGGTCTCCAAAGAACATTGTTTGGAAACTACAAATTTAGTCCAGCCCTCCACATTTTACAGAAGAGGAAATTGAGGCCCAGAAGGGAAAGGGACTTGCCAAGGCCACACAGAACCCTTGTCTCCTAACTGCCCAAGCCAGTCCCTTTTGACCATGCTGGGTTGTGGTTGGTTGACACAAAGGCCTGAGTCTACATTCTTGCCCTCAGATAATTGTCAAGTGGACACAGTTTGCCCTCCTTGGGCTGCTTGAGCTGCACAGGGACTAATGAACGGAAGTCTTAATTAAAATAATAATGAAACCACCCTTTCAGATCAGTCTTGAAAAATAATAAGATATTGCTCAATTAGCCTGACAGCCACCCACTATACCCAGCCAAGTCCTTGCAAAGAAATGGAGCATGGTTTATGACAAGCCTGCCGAGCTTCTGAACCAAGAGGCAACCTGAAGGTAGAGACTAGCAGACGGTGGCAGCTACTCTATAGACAACAGGCAGGCCATGCGCAGAAGGGGTGGGGTGGACACCCTTTTCTTCAGGTGCGAGAGGTCCCAGCCCCAATTATACTGTGCAAGCAAGGGGTCTGGGGAGAATAATGGGAGACACAGGCCTCCCCATGCACTGGGACATGTACCAGAAAAGGGAAGTGAATGAGTACCTATCTAAAAGCCATCTTCCTCAGAGTTCAGAGACCTCGGGGGCAAAGACAGGCTTTGTACCCCGGAACACAGAGCCAGCCAGTCTGCACCTGCGGGGACACGAGGCCGTTCTGACAGGAAGAGCTCTTTCCAGGTGCCTCAGCTAAAGGAAGGGTCAGCGACAGGAAGCAGAAGTGGATGTGATCCAGGATGGAGTTTGGTGGGAGCAGGGATGGTCTGGGGGGAACAGTCCACAGAGCTAATGGGACAGCTTCGAGACTTTGATCCTTCCCCAAAGGAAAGTATTTCTAGCCTGCGGTTGGTCTACCTTCTAGAAGCTCTCGCGCTGGGCCTTGAGAGAATCCAGAGAATGAGCTTTTCCATTTGACTGCCTCATACGACATGACCCTGACCCATACAGCCCATGACATTCACTACGGATGCTCACTTATCTCTGCAAAATGAATTAAGTTCTCAGGCTAAGTCCAAGAATTTGAAAAATGTGACTGCTGAACAGTGCTGAATGCTTGAGCTTCCAGGAGCTGATGGAAATTCTTCCCTGGAGTCTGATTTTTCTCTTTTCACTCTGCCTCTGGCACATGAGGACCTCAGCTTCGATGCTGGGAATCTCCAGGGCTTGAGGGAACACCTCCAACCAGACCAACCTGTCCCTGCCAAGCTCAACAGATGCTCTGCAGGTGACGGAGTGACAGCAATGGCTACTGAGGTGTGGGGTTTACCTTGTGGGGTTCTCTTCCTATACCTGTGATTAACTGAGAGTTCACCACTTTCCAGGGACCTCCTCTCTGTAAATTATATCATAGTGAATGGTAATTGAACCCTTCCTATCTGCCAAGCACTGCCTAAGTGTTTTATACACATTGTATCATTTAATCCTTATAACCACCCCATGAGGTGGGTGCTATCATTATCCCCCCTTTTCAGATGAGGAAACTGAGGCTCCAAGAGGCTAAATAACTTGCCAAGTCATACAGCTAGGAAGTGGTGGTGGTGCCCCAGGACTCAAGCCCCACTTGTCTGACGCCTCAGCCCAGGCTCTCAACCACCCTGCTTTGTCAAACACCTTTCGCCTGAGCGAGAGTTTATCAAACTCTAAACACCTTTTGGCTTTTTATAATCCACTCACCCCGCCCCCCACCACCCCAAGTCTCTCAGCTGCACAAACACCGACTATTCTCACAGTAAAGAAAAGCTGTGGTAGGTACCCATGTGAATGCTTCAACTTTCCTATGACGCCTGATGCACTTGTTAATATGGGCTCCCAAACAAGCCTCTTCTGCTAGTTGAAGACTTGCCAGGGCTGGGCGTTATATATTGTTAACAAACCACCATCACGCAACGACTGCTGTAGGTCTTGAGTCCTTTTCTTAGAAACCAAGGACAATAATTAAAACCCAAAGATCATGAACCATGAACTAGGTGATAACACACACGGGTTGGGCATAGGAGCCTGGAGAACTGGGAGTCTGGAAACATAAATTTTAGCCTTAGTGCCTCACTAACCAGCCATGTGACCTTGGGGAATCTATTTAACTGCATTTGTGCCCTGGGTTCCTTATCTGAGAAATGAGACTCTGACCACCTGCCTTGTCTGCATCACACGGAAGCTGGGGGCTCATCAAGATTGCAGTTATGAAACACCATGTACGAAAAAAACCTTTGATTACTACAGGAAATTATTCAAATGCAAGGTGCTATTGTTATCTATCAATACCCCTTTCAGAGGAAAGGCATTAGAATGTAAGGTGGGTGGATCAACTAATGTGCTGGGTGTTAAGTGATGATCAAGGTCTAGTGTCCAAAGAATATCCAATGATAAGTCATTCCAGCCGGTACCAGTAGGTCAAGATGGCCTCTACATTGACAGCAAAAAAATACTAAATAGCAATTTCCAATAACTGTCACAATGAAGGAAGTTCAAAAAAAATTTAGCTGGAACTTCATTAGTTACAGAAGCCATTCAGATTCCTTTAGATACAGACATAAGAGTTTTGTATCCAGTTCTCAAAGTTTAATGTACTCAAAGGCAGAATACAAGCTTGGTGTGTGAGACGCTCTTCCTGGACAGTCCCCAATCCTTCAACATGCACTGTTTTTCCAGTACTTTCAACCATTTTTGACTTCAGGATAAATGTATGAAAAAAGTAATAATTAATAAAATGGACATTAAGAATCAAATACTCTTCTGGTATAAATTATCACTCACTCTAAGGAGAAAATTTTTGCAAGGTTTTGGGTTTTAACCAGTAAAACTGGTTAACTGGAGCTCTCAGTTCACCAACCTCTCTGAGGGTGTTGCCAGCTATGATGAGTTCAGAAATAATACAAACTTCAAAGCAGAAAAGAAGGAAATGATGAAGTGAACCAAGTCTGGGATGGAAAGGCATCCACATTTCAACTTCATTTTTCTGAAAGAAGGTCTTCCCTCACCAAACTGTGGGGCCATCTCTTGATAAAGACAAACACTGTGTTTCAACTACTCAGCCATGCCAGGGCTGGATGGAGGCCACCTTCTGGCTCATCACTGACTCCTAATGCCTGAGAGAAGGGGTAGAGGACAAGGAGACCCACACTTGAATTAATCTGGTCACTGGGCTCCAAGGTCAAGGCCAAAGCAGCAGGTCTTCATGATGCTTTTCAAGTTGAATTCTGTTTTTAGCAAGCAGCGAAGTCCAACCTGTTCTATAAGAACCACTTTTCTCCTGAGACAGAAAGCTTAACAGCTCTCCTTTTCTGTCCCAGTGCCCATGGGAATCAGCACTTGTGGGGAAGCTGTGCCCTATCGGGTAATTAGTCTGGTCCCATCCCCACTTGCACCCCCCGTGTGGATCAGAATGCTAACAGTTTCTCACATATTCATCAACAACAACATCTCAACCAACAAACTGTACCTCCTAAAAAAAAATTTAAAGGTGCTATCTTACCAAGTCACTGTATGTGTAGGTAAACTGTCAGCAACAACATCTCTAGCAATATTTAACAATAAAATCAGATTTCAGGGGGGCAGGTCAGGCATCATTCTAGAAGAACCTGGGCCTCTGACCCAGGGAACAGATGTTAAGGAGACTCCAAATTTTCTCTGGGTTCAATTCTCAAACTTCCATATGGATGCCAAAGGCCAGCATCTTTTGTAGGGGTGCACTGGCACAGCTGTATGTCTCTTCCAGCCAAAGATGGGAAGAGAAAAAAAGAAAGCCTCCACAGAAAAATAAAGATGACCAGTGGAATGTGAAATAGATGCAACCCCCAAATTTGCTTGAAGAGCAGAGGACTGTGGTAGGGACCTCCTTGGGAATCTTCCCCAAGTACAAGAAGGCGTTTTGGCTGCTCCTCAAGCCAACATGAGGCTTTTAAAAACGAAAGGCACTGTATAGCAGAGGAGACTTTGGTTAGACGTCAGGAAGGACTTTTGTTAAAGCATTCAGGGAGGTTTTAGAATCTCATGCCATGGACATCTACTCAACTAGAGAAGAAGAAGATGAAAAGAAATCTTAAGCACATGTCTGGGACTGCAGGAGATGCACACCAGCCTCCGAGGGCGCCCTCAAGGGCTGATTCTATGATTCAATGAAAAGTATCTTCTGGCAATTCGGGTAAAACTTTTGGGTCCCATGTTGGCTCTCCCACAGACTCGCCATGGGATCTGTGACAGGGAGGCCACGGAGGCCTTCTCAGTGAGGCTCCAACCTGTAAATAATGATGCAAGAGGTGTGGAGAAAACTCCATCACCAAGAAATGCATTAGCACAAGAAGGTGCAGGGAGCCGAGCCCGCAGCATGCGGGGTCGTGCTGAGAGCCTGGCAGTGATGGGGCTGCTTTACTTCCCACTTTACTCGGGGGTTCAATCTATGTTATCAGGAAAGGACTGACAGGAATTGGAGAGTAAGAACTTTGATCTTTGGTCTTATTTCCTTTCTGTGTACCTGAGGGACAATTAATCAATACTGACCGACTTTTCCTGCCCTAAAAGCTCCAAGGTTCCCCAGGGCATCAAACTTGAGCTTTATATCAACGTCAAGAATAATCCTTTGCACACCCATCTTCTGTGTCTGTACAGAGAGCAGCAGGGCCTCAGGGAAAGGGCTCTATATTCTGCATACTTAGCAAGGTAGAGTCAACGAACAGGGGTGACTAAGGAACTGGGCACGGGTTGGATAGGTCATTTATTAACTTGCAGCCTCAGTTTTCTCATCTCTAATGGGGGAAGGAGGAGGATAAGCACCACCTGAGAGGCCTGCTGGATAGCAGAGTAAAGGAGGTAACACAGGTGAAAGCCCAGCACAGGGCCTGGAGCCTGGTAGGTATTTTATACCAGCCACTTTCCCTTCCCTGCTCTCAACAAACCTAACTGTGACAAATCCACTCGACCATAAAATCCAAAGAAAAATAAATATACCCTGGCCTGCCAGGGGCAAGGACACTGGCTGGCAAATAGCAAAACATCAACCAAAGCAAGTGCCTTCCTGATGGAGGGCCCACATTCCCTCAGTCTTCTGCCCAATCCAACTAACTCTCAGGTCACAGCCCCAGTCAAGATCCCAAAGGATGAGCTCCAGGAGTTTCATTTCTCCCAACCCTGCACACCCATTTCACTGGGTCCTGGCCCATCAGGTAGCTTCCATGTGGCTGCAGAGAACATCCTTGGGATCTGACAGTAAAACGTACAGATGGCCAAATGGATGGAGATGGCAGGATGAAATTACACAACACTCATCTGTGTAAGTGCTGCTTAATATATTATGGCTTTGGCATCAGTAATGTGTATCCAAGCAGGTTACAGCCTGAGCCAACTTGGTGCCCTTTAGAAGCACTGACTAGGGGTTGGCAGGGCCTGTGAAGATCACCTAATCCAGCCTCCCACCTGATAACAAGCATATTACCTGAGTCAAGCAGTCATTTCATGCCCTGCTCCCCCGACCCCTCCCAGTTGCTATGATCTGACTACGTTGGCCTCCTTCAGCTCCCTCAACATGCCAAGCCCATGCCAACCTGTCTGAACACCCTTGCCCTCTGCTCTTCACATGGGTGGTTCTCTCCTCATCTGTTAGATCTGGGCTTAAAACGCACCTCCTTAGAGAAGCCTTCCCCGACCCCGCTAAGTGGGTTCTCCATGACATTCTGCACCCTGGTTGCTTCCCCCATCACGCTTCTCCCAGTGTGTATTTATTTAACCGTTAACTGGTTTACAATCCATCTCTCCTGCTAGACTAAGGGCAGGCCACATACTGATCTCATCCTTGACCGTATCACAGCCAATTCATACAGCCTGGTACCCGGTCGGCGCTCAATAAATACTTGTTATCTTAAAGAATGCACAATAGTCCTGAAGGAGGTATAATTCCAAAAAACTTAAATCTAGTCAAGCCTTGCATCTATGGCAGCTGAAGTTTAACTCAATAACCAGAAGATCCCGGTCTGTGAAAGCTCAAAGTCCTGCCAAATGGGGAAAATGCAGCACGCCCAAGACCAGCGGAAGGTGGCTGATGTGGTGTTCTTGCCTCTCAGAAGCTTATCAGGTTTGTGCACATGACTCTGTGATGGGCTCAGTCTGGCTGGGGATCCATCTAGTTAACTGTTAACTACTCTGGCCCCGCTGGCGCTTACATTATTAACTATGGAGCAGGAAGGACAGTCGTCTGTGGGCCTTCCATCTCAGAACCTGACTCTCTCCCCTGACTTGATAACTACAAGCTCCACACTGAACAGTTTGTGGTCTCCTGTTGCAAGGCAGCTAATAAAAACACATTTCTCAAACACCGTATGGTGAGGGCAACTGAAACACATCCTCTTCCAACAGCAATATCATCTTTTTCAAAGTCCTGAATTCAAAGGGAAACAAGCGGCTTGAAGACATTAGATGGTTTATAGGACCGTCCACTTCAGCGTCTGGGACATCTTGATGAAAAGTTTAAAACCTAGGCAGAGGAAACTGGTAGAAACATCAAGAGAGTCTCTGACACTTTCAAAAAGGAACTGAGGGATCCCCAGGAAATGTGAGGGGGCATACATTTCTCTGTGAAAAGGAGGGTCATGGCAGAAGTGCCACATCCAGCCGTGAGGATCAATTAGCTTCTCAGAGGCTGGGGCTCCGAGTTTGCGTACGAGGCGTCATTAATGCCCCTATCAGGACTCAGGCTGCTGGCAGTTTCTAATGAGAAGTATTCTCAACCCTGAAGTTAACTCTGCTGGAAGAATTCCAAAGGGAAAGTCCCTCCAGTTACTCAGAGGGAAAAAAAAATTAACTTCTTGGTCTAGAATCTGGGGACATTTTATGCAGATGTCTCTAACAGAAGTTAATAAGAGGAAGTCAGCTCGCCTTTGATTATTCAAACAGGCTACTGCTATTAAGAATTGCACAACTCTTGGGCAAGGCAGGGGTGGGTTTTGGTTTTTGTTAAGCCTGTCCTCATGGGAACTACTTATTCTTTTCTAAGAACACTTCATTGTAACCTCCCTACTTACGTCTTTTAAATGTCTCTGTTCTGGTGGGAATGTGGCTGACAACATGTGGCCATCTCAGAAGGCTCTGTGGCCACCATCAGAACACCAAGGGTGCAGATGGACATTCCTGGGGCTGCCACAGAGGGCTTCTCAGAATGGCAGTTCTGCTTCCCTGCTGAGAACTGAATGGAGCAGCCATTTTTTGTTGCTGCTGTTGTTTTTAAGGCAGGCTGAGAAATGATTTCAACCTGCAACCTTCAGGTAACAGAAGATGCCCAAGCTCCAGGAATTATCACTGTGGGACAAACATGTTCTCTTGTTTTCATGTGGTTCTATTTTATAAGGTGCTAGATGAGATAGGAGACATCACCCCACGTAGGGAGAGAACACAAAGGAGGATGAATGGAAAAACAAACCAGGCGTTCTCTGGGGCACAGAGACTGTTTGTCCAACTTGGTGTAGGGGCAATGATTTCCACTTGGTGTAGGGGCAATCCGATAGTGACAAGTAAGCTTCTATCAGGCAAGATCAAAGACTTCTGGGATAGGTCCCTAAAATGGAGGGGCTGGCAACAAAAAATCATGGAAAAAGAGATAGAGGAGGGTGGGGAAAATACACCTTAGCAAACACTCTACTGATATCCTGGAGCTACACAGTGGGGAGCTCTTGGGTGGAAAGGAAAAATACTCTGTTTCCGGAGACAGCTCCAAGAATCATGAGTAGGTGTGAGAAACAAGAAAGCTTATAGATTAAAAAAAAGAAAGAAAAGAAGGAGGGAAAGGAAGGAGTCAGGGAAGGGGGGGTGAGATCTCTGAGAGACAGGGGAATTAAAGAACACCATGGCAACAAGTCTGTCCACCTACCCCGGCCGCCCACCCACAGCCAGATTCTTTGCTGACGCACTTGAGAACAAGCTGGCTCCTACCAGCTCAGGAAGGTGAGCAAACCCAGAGAGCTCATTAAATCCCTTCTCAGCGACTCTCGTCTGCCTGCAGATAGTGAGCAAGGAGGATATAAATAGAAGTTATATAACATCTCTTTGTTGATTCCTGTGCTTACCAAAAAAATGCTGCATGACCTTGTTTTTTCTGAAGCATTTTCCTCGGCCCGCTGGTTGAGGACTTGAATCCAGTTAGAGATCATCTTAAAGTTTAAACAGCAGAATATAGATTTCCAAGTTAAGAGTACTCAGGATGACTGTCCAAGTTCAGAACCCTCAGGGTCAAGTCCTGACCCTCAGGGTCAGGTACGAAAAAAATATCCACTTGCTATAAAGTAAAATCTTAAGGAATCTGTGGCTTCCTCTTAGAACATTTCGAAGAGGAACATGATGTCAGGAGTAATATTAACACCCAAGAGCAAAGAACCATTAATAAAATGGCTTCTTGGATTTTCTAAAGAAGGTCAGAACCCTTAAAAATACATATATTTAAAGCTAAATGATGGTTCCTAAATACCTCCAGGCACAATCAGTTGTCTTTTTCTTTCTTAACAGGCAAGACAGTAAGAGTCCAGTGGACTGCAATGGCCTCTTCCTTAGAGATGCCAACATAAGTGAGAACCATGGGGGGAAACACAAATGGAGTGTTCTGAAATCAGCCCACGCTGGCCAGACCCTACCAGAGCTTCTGAACAGACTCTCACTTTGGCATCTTCACCAGGAGGGAGTTTAAAAGGAGTGTGTGCTCACAGGATACACTGCCGAGCCCCATTACTCTGATATTTTGTCAAGCCTGTTGATGCCACAAAACTCTTTTAAAAACTGTTGCCATGGGAACTTTTTCCTCTCAAGCATTCTTCAAGAAATGTTACAGGTGCTGGAGAATTCAGTGCCCTTGGTCTCAGTCAGCTTTTTCTGCGTCTCAGAATGTGTGGCTACAAAGGAGAGGGCTTTCAAACCTATGATGCAAGGGTTTCTAATGTCTTTAAGATGCAAATGTCTTCAAGGGACAGCGGTGGATCACACAGGGCATGGGGGGTGGTGCTATGATAGTCTGAGAGTATATGCAGGCCCTGCTCCGCATTCCAGTTCTGTGTACAGTGTTGTCAATGCATCATATCAGCTAAACACAAGACCCTGCAGGGCTATAAGCAGTTCAGAGGGTGACCACAGCAAGAGATGCTGTGACTCTCATCCCTACTTTGGGATTTCTTTTCTCATCAGAACCGGTGAGTGATCAACAACACAATAATGCATGAATTCAGGCAAGACAAGAGTCCACATCCCCTGCCCAACCCCTGGTCCTGGATCAGTGACTGAAGCACATCAGCCCATCTCTCAACTAAGCCCCATCAGCCAGTGCCTTCTCCTCTTCAAAATTCCTGCAAGGAAAACAGGCTCTACCTTCTACAATATGAACAGTAAGGATCTGGTAGGAACCAACACATCTCCACATCCCGATGCAGCAATGTTGCCAGGTAACAAATGTAGAAATATACTCAGAAAACTGTATGTGACAATATACAACCTCCGCTTTACAGCTGATAACCGAGGGAGTGTTAAAACACCATGTTCTCTTAACACTTGGGCTTTTGGTGTGAAAATAAAATTAAACGGGATACTTCCTCTTGTAAATATAAGACAGGCATACAACTCACACATGCATCCACTAATTGGAAATAGTAGAGGGGTTTGCACAGTCATCTGCAATGCACCGTGGCTGTCACTTTCTTCCCTGCAACCTGAATTCCAGAAAACCCAAAGAAACATAACTGAGAAAGAGCCTTTCTTATGTCAGGAACAAGTTCACCTCTGACCAGAGAAAATTACTCATAAAAAGGACACCAGTGGAAACTAAAGAAAAGCTGATATATTAGTATAAAACTGAACACGCTTGCATTGTGTGGGTTCATAAGTCTACTTCTAAAATTCATTGGATACCGAAGCAGTGACCACTTGCTTCTCAGATCAAATAACTAGTGCTGCTGACCCCACCCCTAACAATAACGAGATAGGCACTGCTCTTCATATCCACAGCACCAAAGTGAATATAAGCACTGAGTAGCTCCCTGACATTGGACCCATGTAATGAAAGGCTGTCTAGCATGGTAGAAAGTCAAGGCATTTTTGAGGGAGACAGACCTGGGTGTGAATCTCAGCTCTGCTAACTGGGTGACTTTGGGTAAGACCTTTGGACCTTTTAGACTCAGTTTCCTCATCTGTAATTGGGGCTATCCCACCCAGCTCAGATGAAGTACATAAAGCACCATGCACAGCGCCTGCCCTAGAATGGGCATTTTATGAAGGCAAGAAGTCCCTTCCTTTTCCTTCCCCAAAACATGAATACTCTTCAATCAGCCAAAGATGAATACAGGGAGAATCTGGTGCATTGAGCTTCTTTGTGCAAAATGGGCAAAAGCTGAGATCTAATAAGCCTCACACTATACCAAAGTACATACGCGTCTATAGATGCAAGTAAAAAGCAAAAATTGTTGGTAATATAATCTGACTTTTCATAAGAACCCTAATTAAATGAGCTGCCCTCCATCTCCACAGAGAGGAAGTCATGCAAGAGAGTTTCCTTGTCATTAACTTTCATAGACCTGGGGCCTGGAACTTGCTAGAGGTGAAGCAGCATGGATGGTACATGTAACTTTTATTTGGCAAACGAGATGCCCAGCCTAAAAGAAAAAGTCTTTCACAGTTTTCTCCTCCATCATTCACAGGGCAATATTATAACCAAAGCGAAGACACCAGCCACACAAGCTGTCTTCCGACATATCTGGAAGGCAGAGCACCCTTAACAAAGAGCCCACCAACAAAAAGAACGATAAAGAGGGAAGCCACAAATGCTGCTTCCAGACAAACAGAAGCAAGGTCCTCGAAGAACGTGCATAGCGCATTTCCTCAGTCCCCAGGGAGGGGGCTGTGGGCCACGTCTGTGCCAGGGAAATTGGTGAAGGCTTCTCATACAAGGAGACATGCTGCAGACAGGCTAAGAACTCAGGATCTGACAGGAAACAAACCCAGACACAACTACCAGCTGGCTCTCTGACCCTGAGCAAGTAACCTGATCTCTCAGATCACCTATTTTCCCCTCAGCAGAAAGGGGTCACGGCAGTACCTACCCACACAGGATCCCATGCAGAGTAAACGAGATCATGCAGAGAAGGCATCTAGCCTAGCTCCCGGCACAGGAGCACTCAGATTGTGGTACTCATTATTATTATTACACTCTATAGTTACTATTAACAAGAAAAGAAGAAGAAAAAGACCCATCGAGTATCTGTGGCATCACAAGGATATTTCTCCAAAATGACGTTATGTATTTCCCTTGGGCTCAGATAAACTTAACTCCCTCCCACTCCTAAAGAAGGTGCTCCTTTAAAATTGTAACAGCTGTTAACAACACATTTTCACATCCTCATGTTCATATTCAGAAAAGGATAAGAAGACTAAAGTAACATGGTGGCCCACCTAGGGTCAGGACTTTGATTCATTCAGTGAACATTTACTGAGCACCCACCATGGTCCAGGCGCTGGGGAGTAAGATAGAGGCCGAACCCTGGAAGAAATTACACTCTTGGGTGGGTGGGTGGCTGGGCAGAGGTGGGGGGAGAGGGAGTTATACGACCCAAAAGTAACCATGAGCTAATTTACTATGTTAAGCACCATGCTGAGTGGAGTACTCTCCATATATTATCTCATTTAATTCCCAGAATAACTCAACAAGGTAGGATTCTCTACACTGATTCATTACATCCAGATTGAATTCCCTTCATCTAACACACATAGAGACTTTTCTGGGGAACTCGGGTGAAGACAGACTTGGTCTCTGCCCCCTTGGGTCTTACAATGAATCTTCATTTAAAGTGTGGTGATTGCTATAGTACATGAACGGCTCAGAGATGGAGATCACTACCTCTGCCTCAGGGGATCAAGAGGAAGTTTCCAGAGCAGTAGACATTTCAAACAGGGCTTGGGGAGTGTGCCAGGCAAAGGGAACAAGGGCACGTCCCGCACGGAGCAGAGGCATCTGAGTACACAGACAGGGACTGCCAAACGAGCAGGTGCAGCTGCAGGACAATGAGCGTGGGGGTGTGAGTGTAGGAACCCAGGCGGAGCCGGAACATGCAGGGCACCAGCAGATTTCATCAGGGTGGCAATGGATTCCATCCTCTGCAGAAGGCTGTTAAGACAGCGAATGAGGTGGTCAGGCTTCCATTTAGGGGACATCAATGACGGCAGTGTGGAAGAGAGAAATTCCAAGTCAGGGAGGCCTTTCAGAGGCTATCTCAGCGATCCAGGTGAAAGGCAATCAGGCTCAGAACTCAGACGGCCCCATGTCGGCAGACAGAGTAACACAGTGAGCAGGAGCGGGAGTCCCGAAGTCAGAGAGCCTTGTTTCAAATCGCAGCTCCTCCATCTTCAGCTGGGCCACTTTGGGCATGTTATTTAACCTCAAGGTACCAACTGTCTGGCTCATTACAAGTCCTAACTGATTGCTGACTATGAAACTGCTGGGAGATAGAGTGGGCACCGAATGAGTTCCTGATGAAAAGTAAGAGAGGGAGACTAATGACATCAAGGTTTCTAGCCTGGGTGACTCAGGGGGAGCGGATGGTGGTGGTGAGTCCATTGAACAAGATGTGGAATACAAGAGGGAAAATGGGATGGAGGAGGGGAGGTGATAGGCATGGTAGGGGTCATGCTAACTTACAGTTAACACAGGTGGAGATGCCCAACAGAGGTTTACAGAGAAATCAAGAAATCAGCAGAGAGGTGGAGCTGGGAGCTATACCTTTGGGAGTTGTTGGCATCAAGGGTAGCTGGAAGCCATGGAGTTAATGAGATCACCCAGGGAGTTTGGAGAAAGAGAAGACAAACAGGCTGGACACCAGGCTCTAGCATTTCAGATATTTTAACTGTACAGTAGTTCCCCCTTATCCACAGTTTCAGTTACCCCTAGTCAACCTCTGTCCAAAAGCAGATGATCCTCCTCCTGGACATATCGTGAGAAGGTCAATAGTAGCCGAATGCTACATCACAACGCCTACGTCATTCGCCTCACTTCATCTCACCACGTAGGCATTTTATCATCTCACATCATCACAAAAAGAAGGGTGAGGACAGTACAATAAGATATTTTTGAGTGAGAGAGAGACCACATTCACATAACTTTTATTACAGTATATTGTTCTATTTTATTGTTAGTTACTGTTGTTAATCTCTTACTGTGCCTAATTTATAAATCAAACTTTATCATAGGTAGGTATGTATAGGAAAAAAACATAGTATACATAGGGTTTGGTACTATCCATGGTTTCAGGCATCCACTGGGGGTCTTGGAATGTATCCACCGCGGATAAGAGGGGACTACTGTATATGCCCTGAGGAATCCTTGTGTTTGCCACCAGGAAAACCTTTGTTGGAGGCACAGAAATAGCACAGCATGAGGCCATAAGGAATTGACTAACTTAAAATGTGGTGCTCAGGGTAGGATGGTCAGAGAGGGTTTACAGATGAAGAATCTGCCATCTCAGGTATCTGGACTCTTGAGTCACATACACAAATCCCCGCAGGAATGAGTTGCCTTAGTCTGCCTTCCAAATCTGTGTTGAAAGGTGGCAAAGAGGGGTGAGGGAAAACATTCCCGTAGGGACAGTGGAGGAAGAGGAGAGATCACTGCTAGGATGGAAAAGTCTTCTCAAAAATAATCTTACTTGCCTGTGCCTACCCCCCCTACCAAAAAAAAAAAAAAAAAAAGGAAAGAAAAAGAGACCTCTCTTTCCCTCAATTCCCATTTATTAGCTGAGTAAGTGGCCAAAATACCTTGGGACTTAGGATATTAGTCACCTGGTGAATGTTTACCTAAAACCTATCATTGCCAAGCCAGGGAGTGAAGAGCACAGAACAAAGGAGAAAAGACATGGCTCTTTTCCTTAAGCAGCTTAATATCTAGACAGTAAAGATTCAACAAACACAGGGGCTGGCAAAGGTTTTCTGTAAAGGACCAGACGGTAAATATTCTAGGCTTTGCAGGCCATTCGGTCTCTTGCAACTTCTCAACTCTGCCCTTGTAGCGTGAAAACAGCCAGAGATAATACTAAAGGAGTAAGCGTGGCTGTGTTCCAATAAAACTCTACTTACAAAAGCAGGCAGCCGGCTGGATTTGACCCGCTGGCCATAGTTTGTCAACACCTGGACTAACATGTCATAAGCCAGCAAAGAATTTGGTTAGCCTGGAAGTTTCCAAGAGGCATTTCATACTCAGAAGTCATTAAGGAAAGTTAGGAAGAGCATAGACCTTTTGCTAGACCTGAAGGAAAAATAAGAAAGAAGGAAAATCTGTACTTTTTGTGGATTTAATGAGATAAAATGAAATGATGGCTCAATTTACAACTATTTTCAAGTCTTCTCTGACCGTGAAAAACCCGAGATTTCCTTTGAAGACATCTCCTCTTAGAAACTAATTCCTGCTCCTAGGTTTTACAGGAAGGAAGGAGATTAACATTTTACTTCCAAAGATCTCCCTGCCATCCCCCAACATATACTGTTCCTCTAATGGAAGCCCAGAAAAGCAGATATATGTAACTGTCCACCTCTGCCTAAACAGCTGGCTTTGCTACTCAAGAAAGAAGAAAAATAATATTGGGTCTCCAGTGCCTCCAAAAGCACGAGCCAGGGTGCACACTTTCCCCTCTGACTGCCTCAACAGGACTGTGCCTTTTATAACCCAAGTGAGAAGGAGCCACAAATGAACCTGCTGACAATCCCTGCACTAATTTCCTGCCCCGAACTGCAAAACTGAGTGCCAGTAGGTCCACGTATTTTCTCATCCCCACTGTCACTTGGAGAGCTGCACCAAGGATGACCAAGACTGAGCTGTGGGAGTGGTCATCCTCCTTTGCAGCAGAGTTCATTCAAGTCTTACATCCCCAAGAACGGTAACTACTTTTAAATTTTGAGTTTCCACCTCAAAACCTGGCTTTAGACCAATAATCCTATAAGACCCTTGTTCAACGACATGTCAGTTTCCTGGGAATGGAGAGGAAGGGTACAGTGCGTATGTCCAAGGAATTATTTGGACAGGAAAAGGAAAGAAGGCCTGGGTCAGGAAGCACTTAAAACCATGCAGTGACTGGATTCCCTTTGCTTTCTGCTCCACCCAGAATGTCTGTTACTTTAAGTAACCTGTATCCAAGGTCATGAAATCTAACCTTCTAGACCTCTAAAATCTTTTCAAATATATAGTCAGAAGGACTTAGGTGAACTGTGTGTGAAACAACAAAAAAACAGAGCACCCCCAGGCCCACTGGATCATAAACCGCTACACGAAAGCAAAATATCAGAAGTAGGATTTTTGACAGAAAACAAATTTAATAAAACAAGGCCCATTTTTAAAGAATAAAAACTTTACCAATAAAAATAATCAACACCACATTGTGAGATCTTTCTATGACCCCAACACTGCATGAGGTACTTTCTGTGAATCACTTTGTCTAACCATCCCAGGAGCCCTGAGAGGGAGGCACTGTCACCATCCTGCTCTCCTATCAGGAGCCAGGCTAAGGGAGGTCAAGGACTTTGACCTGAGCCCTGAGGTGGGATGTGGTGGAGGCAGGGCTCGAACCTGGGCCTTCCACACTCCACAAAATAAGCACCCACAGCAGCAGCTCGCATTTCTGCAGCGTCTGCTGGGCCATGCACTTTACCTCCATGTTCCTCTGTTTAATTCTCTCGACAACTCCATGAGGAAGGGACTTGATTTTTTTCTAATTCTCATCTTACAGATGAGAATACTGAGTTTTAAAGCATCCTGAGAAAGGCCAAGGTCATTCAGTTGGCAGGGGGCAGAGCTGGGATTCCAGTGGAGGTGTTTCCACTCTGGAGGCCAAGCTCCATCCCACACCACAGGCTTCCCTTCTATGGGTCTCACCAAAGTCCCCGATCCTATGTCACCAACTCTCAAAGAAAAGCCAATGGGAGGGACCTGTACCCCCCTGCCATGAGCCACGTTGGGGCAACTTTGCTGTTCAGACCCCTCATGGCTTCAGCCGAATGGCACAGTATCCAGGGGAGCCTGCTGGGGCCAGGCCACCTGCCTCCCTTTTACTTTAATGCCAGCGGCTGCCCCCATCACCGCCCAGGGGAGAAAGTAGTCTTCTGACTGTACTGCTGGCCAGAGTCACTCGTTTCCCACATGGATAAAAAACCTGAGGTCAGAAAACACCACTCAAAAGTGACTCATTTCTAACTTCCCTGCCAAAAACAACACCCTTTTACGTAACTAGCTCACACACCAATCTTTCCCTCCTCCTCAGGGTGACTGCCCTGTCAAACCAAGGCTCATCTTCCTCACAAACTGGCCTTCCATTTCCAGCAAAGGCAAATCAAATCACCCTTTCTGCCCTCATCTCTCTGCTAATCGGGGCAGAGGTGGCCAAACCAACGTGCTCCTCCCACAGTGCGTTCTTGTGGTGACTTCTTCTGGGAGAAGTGGGAGATTTCATATCTAATATTGGCTCTTGGGCTTATTTCTTAAGCCAACCTCAAAAAATAAGTGTGTGGTGGGGGAAAGGCCCCATCGACTAAGGATCTCTCCCTCTTAGCTGAATTTGCAAGCCAGTTTCCTGACAGAGCACTTCTCACATTTTCCAACTCCAGCTGCGTACGTGCAGAAGAGAAAACTCTTTTTGGGTGTGTCTGTAGGCTAGACTTGGCATAAGAATAGCCGTGGGCAGTTATTTGATACGTGAAATTCACTGTGCTTCTGCAACCGGAAGTAATTAGTCCAAAAAATATTTTTTTATATATCTGTCCCCTTAATTTGATATGAGGTTTCTCTATGGTCACGTCAGCACATCTATCCCCAAACATCTGTATTTGCTTAAAAAAAACCCACCAAATACTAGGTATGTTCAATGATACAGTCTCCGCCTCCTCTTCCTCAGGTGAGGACAGCCTCTGTTCTCCTGCTGGGAAGAGGAAGCGGAGGGAACTTCCCCCGGGTGCTGGTGGGAACATCTCAGGAGGAAGGAACACAGAAATTGGCAAGGACTCGGAGGACGGATATGCAAGTGCCGTAAGGCTTGCGAGCCCTGAGTGTGCCAAAAATTAATTCATAAGCAAATGCTTATTTTATAGTTTCCCATTTGCTACAAAACATCAAGCAGAAAAGAAAGATTTCTTCTGGGGGCTGGCAGGAAGGGGGTGGCACCAAGTGGGGAGAAAGAAAGCAGGAGTTACTCTTAAAGAGAAGCTTGATTCCATGGCTCAACAACATGTTACCATTCCCGGGGAACCCAGGGGTGGTGGTACTATCTCCTTGTTCCTATAAGCAGAGGGTTCACCGTGAAGTCTGAGCTCTGATGGCACCCAGGGAGGAGAAGTTTTGGAGGCAATATCCATCCTCAGGTGCTTCTACCGTCGGGCACACCGTCCCTTGGTTTATTAGGCCAGGTTGGGAAATATCCTAAAGTCTGCCTCCAGGCATTTCAGGGCTTTAGGTGATGATGTGATGAATAACAAGGTGATAATGTGACAGACAATCCTCTCCATGATGGTTCCTAGTAAGTACTGTATGTCCTTACTTTTGGATTCCCATAAATTGAATCCTTCAAGGTCTGGGCAACTTCTGGAGAGCTAAGGTCCCCAGTGACCTTATTCTCAGGACAAGACTGAATTTTCACACACCATCCAAAAGGGGAAGGACATGAGTCAACACTTCTGCAAAAATAGGACTGAGCTTCCAGGGAGAACTGAGCTGTAGCACCCAACTCGGGGGCTTGACTGACCTGTGGTAGGTGCTCAATCAATTATAATCGGGGAGAGGGAGCCAGTCTTCAAAGGTGCCCCCCCCATTCCCTCTGTCATTTTATACACATGGCCTCCTCACAACAAGAGGTGGAGCTTTTCTCCCCTCCCTCTGAAACTGGGCTGGCCTCATGACTGGCTTTGACAAATAGAATGTGGCAGAGGTGACGTGCTAGGAATTCCAAGCCCAGGCCTTATAAGGACTGGTAGCTTCCACTTCCTGCTTCATGAAACACTATTTCCTAGAACCCAGATGCCACGTTCTAAGAAGGCCAAACCACACAGAAAGGCCGCATGGAGGAGAACCAAGCCACTCCAAGCGATAGCCCCAGCTGAGAGCCAGCATCAAGTGCCATAGCCATACAAGTGGTCATCTTGGCTGTTCCAGCCCAGTCAAGCCCCTGATGACTGTAGCCCCATCCACAATCACACGTGGCAGAAGAACCACCCAGCTGAACCCAAGCTCACAGAATTGTGACAAGTATCAGAATGGCCATTGCTTTTAAGCCATTAAGTTCTGAGTTGGTTACTCAGGGATAGATAACTAAAATGGGGGAGGGGACAAGAGGCACATGATATTTACCAAGTTTTGTCTAACTCTGTAGCTCTGAGTGAGTCATAACCCTCATTGAGCTTCTGTTTCCTCATCTCTGTGATGGGGATAATGCATGCCCAGCATACCTCACAGGGCAACTGGGGACTCACATGAGATAGCTTGAGTGAAAGGACTTCATCAACAGCGAATGACCAGTTCAACAGAATTTGGATACTAGTCTCATTGTTTTCTTTACTGAGCTCTGCAGCCATGAACCCATCCCTGGCCCACTTACACCTCTGTCTTTGGAGATGACAAGGAGTTACTTGTAAGGAAGAGAAAGTCATCTTCTTCTATAAAGCGCCTGCCTTCTTACTCAGGTCTTTACTATTATCCTGAAGAATGAAGCCATTACAGGCAAGGAGGAGTTTGGGGAGCCAAGCTGCCTTGGTTCAAATCTTGACTCTGTTATTTACTGTTTGTATGAGTTGGGGTAAGTTCCTTAACTATTTTGTGTTTTAGTTTCCTCATCTATAGAAACGGATAATCATGGCATATACCTCATAGGGAGACTGTGATGATTAAATGAGATGATGCACGAAAAGCACTTTAGCATAGTTCCTAGCCCACAGTAAGCACTTAACAAATGTTGGCTATCATCATCACCATATTGGTTTTTACTGTAATTTTTTAAATGATCATACAGTAAAATAGTTTTTTGGTGTACAGTTCTACAAATTTTCATACATGTATAGATTTGTGTGGCCACCACCAAAAGCAGGGCACACAACAGTGTCATCACCCAAAAAACACCTTTGTGCTATTCCTTTATAGTCAAATTCTCCCCTCACTCCTACTGTGGCAGACATTGATCTCTTCTCCATCACCATAGTCTTGTCCTTTCAAGAATGTCATATAAATAGAACCACACAGTGTGTCACCTTTTGAGATTGGCTTCTTTCACTCAGCATAATGCCTTTGAGATGCATCCGAGTTACTGCATTTATGAATAGTTCATTCCTCTTTACTGCTGAGTAGTATTCTGTTGTAGGGATGTACCATAGTTTGTCTAATCACTGTATTTTAAATAATTATTTTCACAAGCCAGAGCAGACTTCAGAAATGGAATCAGCCAGCCATCGCTACTGGGGTTCTAAGAATTCCTGAGAAAATATCTAATAATTGCTAAAAAGTCCTGATTCAAAGTTGTAAGGAACCCAAGAGTCCACACTTCGTCTCACACTTGATAGACACAGGAAGAGAAACTCAGAGACAACTTCCCTAATCCCACACACAACCAGACTGGAAAGCAGGTCTCATTCCTCCTCTTCTCCATGTGAAACATGCTCCAAATCCCGGGAGGAGGTGCTAATAAACATAAGGGCCCTCTTCAGCCCTTTGCTTGGACAGACAACATACAGTTCTGGAATGGTGCGGCCCTGCACACTCCCCTGGGATTGCCCTTTCTGCCACCTGTCACTGAGAAACATGAATCTAGGGAAGCCCACCTGACTACAGACCAATTTCCCTTCCTGAGACTGTAACACATCACGTTGAACAGGAAGTGATAAGGGGCAGCGAGCTCCAGCTGGAACCTACCCCGCCTTTAATGGATTACAACATCTCAGCAATCATTAATAGCTACAACTGCAGTCTTTACCCAACTCAAATTAACTTCCCAGCTGGTCATTTACTATGAACCGGCTTCTCTAAAGCAAGACGAAACTTTGAATCACTCTCCCTGGGGCTTCAGGGTGTTTGTCCTTAACTGGCCCCAGACAACCCGAGTTCCACATCATTTTCTCCAGAGAAAGAGAAGCCCGGGGCCAAGGAGATCGCACAAATCAACTCTAGGCTAGAATAAATTTTCCTGGAACCACAGGTCTCTAATGAGGCCGTGGGTTGGATTCTCCCCTCCAACCCCCGAGATCAAAGGAGGACGAGGAGGAGAAAGAGAGCACGCCCTCAGTGCTGTGCCCTCTCATCTGGGCAGGGTGTTCACAGGCCACCACATCCAGGCCCATCCGCTCCCTCAAGAGAAAACAGTTCCACTCCCTGAAAGGCTGAACTACTGGAACTCCATTCTGGCATTTCATCTGGAGCGAGCATATGAGTAATAAATGTGTGAAAACATGAAACTAATATTCATAATTTACAAGATAAAGAACTTGAAGGAAAAACAGCTTCTGTGTGCCTTGCCGTCACCAGCAGGGGTATGCTGTGAAAAACACAGCATCTTGCCAGAACCTCAGACTTCATCTTGCCAGCCAGCCTCAGCGCCGGCGGCCCTCAGCCCCCACGAGCCCTCTCTATGCTTCATTATTCTATAATTAATGGTGTCTTCATGTATCTAGTCATCCAGACCCTTTAAAGCCTCAAGAGCCAACTGGACCTCTGACCTTCTCATCTCCCACATCCAATCAGCTGCCATATGGGCCAACATTTACTAACTATCCATGGGTCCAATGCACGGGACTTGAGCAGGGAGTGTTGGAGAGTCTCCATTCATGATATCCTGTCCCTCACCCCCTTACCCCACCAGGTTCAGGATCTCATTTTCTCCCTCTTTTTTCTTTTTTATTGAGTATAACTTGTATACAGTAAAGCACACCAATTTTAACTATATGGCTCACTGAGTTTGAAATAGGTATATACCCACGTAACCACCACCTAGGTCAAGATGTAGAATATCTCCAGCACCCCCAAAGGGCCCCCTTGTGCCCCTCCTAGAAAATATCGTCTCCCAAGTTATGACCAATTCTATCATAGATTTGTTTTGAGTTCAGGTTCTCATTAGCTCTTTCCTAAATTACTGCTAATTAACTTTTTGATTATTGGACTGCCTCCTCCTGGACCCTGCTTTCCTTAATTTGTCTGTTCTACACTGACAGGTTTATAGTCCTAAGTCACAGCTTCAAGGCCTCCTGGAGGGCTGCCACGCTTCTGTTTACAGCTCCCAACACCCATCGCCAGTCCCTTTCACCTTCTGCACCAGCTCTGCTCAGTCTAAAGGACCCAATCCATGTTTTGCCAGCACACCTACTGCTTCTGTGTCTCTGGGCTTTCTGTTCCATGCAGCATGACGGAGCCTTTCCATGCCCCAGCTCCATGCTCAATTTCCACCTTTCAGACCCATATCCATCCTTCAAAGCCCATCTCATTGAAACGCCTTTCACCAACTCCTCAAGCAGATATTGTTACTTCTTCCTTAGAAGGTCCACAGTTTTGTTCATACCTCTTGGATGGCACTACACATTATCCTTGAGACATAACTTCCTATGTTCACATATACACATTCTTATATCCTTGCTAGATTTTCAATTTCTTTAAGGCTGAGTTTTTGGGATTCTAGGATTTCTCAAATTAGTAAAGCTTTAAAAAAATTCTGGGGAGAGAAGGGAGTATCCTAGGGATTCCAACTTCTTATTTGGTCAATAGAGAAAAGAAACCCAAACTGTCATCCACTATTAACACCATTTCATTAAAGAAAGACATTGAGGGGGCTGGCCCGGTGGTGTGGTGGTGAAGTCTGCACTCTCAGCTTCAGTGGCCTGGGGTTCACAGGTTCAGATCCCGGGTGTGGATCTATACACTACTCATCAAGCCACGCTGTGGCAGTGTCCCACGTACAAAATAGAGGAAGACTAGCACAGATGTTAGCTCAGGGCCAATCTTCCTCACCAAAAAAAAAAAAAAAAAGCAGACAGACATTGGAGCTAAAAAAAAAAATGGAGAGGATATAATTTCAGAATAAAACGGTCAGATGGTACTTCAAACTGATACATTTAGTTGACGAAAAACTTACCACATTGCCCTCATTTTTCACACTTGGCTACACCTGGAGAAAATTCTTATAGACAGACTGGTTCCAGTGTCTGGAAACCATTGTCCTGTAGTCCTCAGTAAAGCACCATGTACACATAAAGTGCTCAATAGATGTTTAGTTCAACTGATCTAGTCGCTGGAAATCACATGGTTCAAAGACAAGGAGTGTTTCAGCACTGCTTCCATTCTAACACGCTCACCCCAAAACCATGGACACAGCAGGGGGTGGGCAAATCCTACTGATGAGAAGGACTGCAGAATCCACCCATGCTTACTGTCACTCTCATGTGTGACAAAATCAAACGGCAATCCCAATATGTGACAACTCTGGTGCCCATGTGACATCTCAGGCATGTAGTAGACTCTGCCATTGGCACAAATCTCAACTTAGTGCAACACATAATAATGAACTTCAAAAGTGTGTATTGGGGCAAGTGGGGATTGGAGGGTGAAAGACAGACCACGGCACTCGGCTGTGCCGGTTGTTCAAGGCAGCGGGCGCCTGGTTGGAAGAGTGAGTGGGGGCTGAAATCCAGGTGTCCCACCTGGGGCACACCTACCCACAACAAGAAACACCCCTTTCTAAACTGCATAAAGAACCAAGACTTCATTAATTCAGACTCTGAATTTAAATTCAAGACCAAGAATATAATGTCAAGTCAAATACATACATAAGGGTGAATTTTACGTTATGTGAATTATATCTCGATAAAGCTGTTATCAAAATACATGTGTTTGTGTGTTTTCCGTTAATATGGGATCATTGTTTAAATCAATGAAAGGAAAAAAAACTAAAATGGAGTACCAATTTTTTTTATATGTAAAACTTCTTGAGGACCAGAGAGAACCACAAACACACACATACACACATACACAGCTAAGTAAACCCTTATTCAATCAAGGAGCCAACAAAGGAGAAGAAGTACATGAAGAAGGGGGTACTAAAAAGATTTAAAGGAATCATTTTAATTGCCATTTCTACATGAAAATTATGTATACAATATTAAAATTCATTAAAATTACTTAAGGATTTCTCCCAAGAATTCTAGTTTTTAATATTTTTAAATAATATATCATACCCAGCTAACAAAAAAACATCTATTCATCTTTGGCTAACCTAGCCTGGCTTTTCTCTATTCGTTCAAATTGGTTTGGTTTTCTTGAACTTTTCAGTTCAAAGGCAGAGAAATTTATAGTCATCAACAGCTGCAGTGTCTGAAGATATAAAAATTAAATCTAAATAACATGCACAGTCCATTTTTTCAGGTCATCTTGTGATAAAAACTACAAATATACATCATTCAATCATTCACTGAACAAAGTTATATGGAGTAACTACTATGCCCCAGATCCTGGGCCAGTTTTCTTTGCACATTCTCAGTATTTTATCAATTTTCGAATGTAACACATGTTTTAGATCCAAGTCTGAATTATGACTAAATGACCACAGCAAGATATCAACAGAATTTGTTTTTTAGAACAACAGAATTTCATGTTCTAAGAATGAGCTGTCCCTCATGCAAGAGTCTCAGTACCACCCAGGTAACTGACTTCCAGAACAGAGTCTCCTCCTTCTCTGCAGGGATGCCACACCAGCAGCCAAGCCACCTCCCTACCTGTATGGTGGTGTTGCCTCCTTCCAGAAGGGCGATGGCCAGGAGAATACTTTCGTGGAACACTCGGTCACTGGATGCATTCATTATGAGGTCGATGACTAGATTGGAGGCCCCCTCCTTGTCAAGGTGGCACTGAACCTCAGCCAGGCTCATCTCACCCCTGCTCATGGAGCTGGACCCGGAACCTCCCCCTAGGAAGATGGAACATTGTTCTTATTAACCACAATCAGAGCAGCTAACATTTATTGCACGCTTCCTATGTACCAACAGTTTAAGCACTAAACACTTAAATGGTATTATCTCTTTTAACCTTCTTAACTCCAATGGAAAATACTGATTATTAGCACAGAGATGAAGTCACTTGTCCAAGGACACCCAGCCTTGTAAGTAGCAGAGATGGTATTTGAACGCAGGCAGAGAAGATGAAGAAAGAATGATCCTTTTCCAGTAAGAGCTAAAGCCATCCAGCCAAGACTCTCCCTTACATTAAAATACAATGACTTGGGACAGAATTATTAAGAACTGCTTTGAGTTTAAGAGAGAAACTGAACATAAACACTTAGAACACTCCTAAGAAAGCATAGCCTATAACCATCACTTTAGCCCTCTTTCTAACAAATCCACTCTAGCCCCAAACTCACCCTTTCACATAACTTATCTATTCATTCATTCATTTAACAAATATTTATCAATATTTCCTGAGTGCTTGGCATGGAGCCAACAGCTAGGGATAGAGGAGTGAACAAAATAAATGAAGTTTCCATCCCCACTGAGCTTCAGATGAGATGAATATCTGAGGCCCTATGCCATTTAGTGGAATGGATTTTGACTGTATAGAAAGTACCAAATTTAAGAACTTACTTTGCATTATTACTGATGATAACTGAAACATTAACGTTCATGGGGACATGGGCTGATCAATTTCAGAAAAACTGAAAATTATCTCTCAGTCCTTCCCTGCAGAGCTCAATTCAAATACCCCCTCCTTTATGCTGCTCGTCCTTAACTATCTAGACCCATTATACCTACAGTACAAGGTAGAAACTAGGTTGCACATCTTCTCTCCTACAGCTTCTTAAAGCAGAATCTGTGTCTGATGCATTTCCAACCCCCCCCCCCATGTGATGCCTCCCCAGGGCCTCACAAATTTGTTGAATGACCTCACTACAGAAAGTAAAGAGAAATAGTTTTGAGGTGTTGTGTGAGGAACTTCCGCTTAAGAATCCCTGGGAACTTTTGGATAAAAAGCTAAGGTCTCATTTCTGGGACACCCTGAGAATTTCATCTTCACCGAAGCTGCACAGCTCCATGAACTGAACATATACACTTCAAGTTTTAAACCAGTGAGAAACCCAAGATTCCTCCCCAGATGCTGCTAGGATAAATTTATTAAGCATCGAGTATTTTTTGCTACCTACAGAACCCACCAAGGATCTGCAGTGCCTAACAGCCATCATTGTAGACAGGGAATCAGGCTACTCACAATTTTGCTTCGAGCACTGAGCTCCTGACTTCCCTTAATACTAACACCCACAGTTGAGTTCAATGTTTTTGCAACTTTTACCTTTAACTGTGCTTACGATGTTCTTAAACAATTCTATAGAGGGATTTTTTTGGTAAACTCCCATAAGAGTTTGGGGAGGCACACAGCACGAGCATTAGAATTAGATATACTAGGGTTCAAATTATAGACCACTCACTAACAAGCTTCCATTTCCTCTGCTAAACTGGGATAACAACAGTACCTACCATGTAACAGGTCACTTGGAGGAGAAAATAAGATAAAGAATGCAAAATGCTCGGGAGAGCGCTGGGTACTCGGTAAGTGTACAATAAATGGTAGCTTTCACCATCCTCACTGCCAACATCATTGTCATTTTATGGGAAAACATGAGTCGTAATGACCACAAGAAAATGTGCAATAAAATCAAGTTCCTTGAGTCATTCAAATAACACCAAGGGGGTCACTGCCTGGGAAAGAGGGGCAAGAGGCTTATTAGCCAATATCTAAACACAGGGAAATATTTTTAGACGTCAGTTTGATGGTAGGCTAATGACAAAACAAGTTGCTGAAAAATACACTTGCAACCCAAATTAATCTGTTAGAGTTTCAACCTGTTAAGTAGAAACATGCAGCTCTCATGGGGCACACTCAATTCACACATGCAGCTAATTAGCACACCACACAGCCTACCTCCTCCCCCAGGCTTGCTGGGTCCTCCTGGTGACAGTGGGCCATTGCCAAAGCTAGTAAGGCTCTCTCTTCTTCCTGAAGGTCTGAAGTTTCCATAGTAACGGTTGACCAAAATTTGCCTGAGCGCCTCACCCTTAATTCAAACAGGATAATGAAATTAGGTTCTGAATTTAATGCATAACTGAGTGACGAATATTCAAAACACAGGGGTACTCAGTTATAATTGGCTCAGTTTCACTCAGTGAAAAAATAAATTATTAATAAAAGCATTTGGAAACTCTAAAGTTAACTTCTTCAATATTTTCTCAAGAAACCAGACCATAAAAAATGGCAGCAATCTAGAATATTAAATATCTGAAGTACTCTCACACAGTAATAAAGATAGAACATCAATTTTGAAGGGCAACTAACAATAACAAAAACAAACAAAAAAGTCCCTTTGGGGTAAGCCAATAAAATTTGGACAAATTGAAAAATTTACAGGTCCCCACATAGCATTATAAAAATGTTACTGCGAGCACATGGTTTATTTCCAAGGTCCTAAGAAAATATTAAGATATCAGAGTAATAGAGAATAATGATAAAATAAACTGAAAGTAAGCCTTTCTTACAGAAATGGGCCAAGTGACTCAAGAAAAAACAACGCTATAGAAAATAAATTAGTGAAAGATATCAGAAATGTCAATCAAAAAATAAGTACCATGGATGAAATGACATTTGGGACTTGCTTTGAAATAATATGGGAAGAGGGGAACAGGTACGGGTATAAATGAGAAAAGAGTGGGCATGAGTTGATAATTGTTGAAGCTGAGTTATGAAGAAAGGTTCTCAAAACCATTCTGACTTGTTTCATAGATATTTGAATATTTCCATAAAAAGTTTGAAAAATATAAATATCAAAGGATTCCTCAACAGGGGATATAATAACTCTTTCCCACAACTCCAACCAAAAAAAAAAAAAAAACCACTTTGGTTTGTTCTCTAATACTAGGAGATATTGGCAAAGCAACACAAAGAAGAAGGACTAATTCTCAGCTCTATTCCACTAGCAGTCACGCTAAGGGACTCCCAGACCACCTTCCAATCCGGAGATTTCTAAAAGTCAAAGGCTGTGTGGATTTCCCCCGGACTCTTTCCCTGGGACAAAAGTAGTAAGGCATGGAGTTCCTCTGGTACATCATCGAGAGAGGTAAGTGACAAGTCTAGCAGAAGGAAGAGGTGTTGAAATATAGCAGGTCTCTAAAATAGAGACTCAAGAGTTCTTTTGAAGAGATCTGCAACTGTAACATGAGTCAGTAGAATTTAAAGTGATTTGTTAATAAGCTCGGAGAATAGGTCTGGAGACTTCAAGTAGGGTATTTGCAAAACAAGATGGAAGGGAGCAGACAGGAAAGGGAAGGGTGCCCTGAGGGTAGTGGGTAGGCAAGGGGCACCCCATATAAGGTTCCAGGGCTACAGTGCCAGATTTTCTCCTTTGTTAATTCATGCTGTTGGTTAAAGACTCCAGGGACAAATTGGGATGGGGTAAATGGGGCCGGCGGCAATACTGATTTTTAAATGAAAGTTCAGGAAATGAAAGATCTCAATTTTCCTCTCTCCATTCTACCCAAAAATATGTCTTGCACTGTAGTTCAGCAAAGCAGGGTGCTCCTCTTAGCTCATGAAACTCATTTCCTACGTTGACCAACTGTAAATCCAAAATTCTGAGAGTGCTTCCAATGGAGGAAGTTATTTGTGATGTTTTCAAGTACTTTTTAAATAAACTGTTTTCAGTACAATATTCTTAAATGGCTTAGAAAACCACATTTTGGTATAAAGATATAGCTTTGCTGGTGTTCAAGTCTCCAGCACCAGTACAAACACATCAACGGTCTCCAAAGCAGTCACTGAGAGGATAGTGATTTACAAGAAGGACTTCATAAGAGAAACACAAGTTTCAAAAGAACGTTCAAGAAAGCCTACTAAGAAAGAAAAAGGGGAAAGGAAAGGTTACCTCCATGTTGAATATAATAGATTAGATGTGACTTCCCTTTTTCAACATAATGATGCATCTATCTGATTTTCTTTCAGTAAGATACAGACTTTGAGGTTCCATGATAGGAATGGTTGGCAGTAAACCATCCTAATTCTCTAACTGGATCCCCTTTGACATGAGGAGAACATTCTTTGTGAGGCAGATGGCAGGGTTGACACCTGTAAGCCGCAGCCATAGAATACAGCCAGTGTAGCCATGGCGGCAACAATCTGGAGGATCTTAGGGTTGAATGGTCAAAGGCAGGGTGACTGTGACCAGCCAACATGCATCCTTTAGGGAAGTCGCAACCAGAGCCTTAGCACTACAATTCCACTTAGGGCTGGAGCGACTCGGTTAGATTTTCTGCTCCTCGTCGTTTTGAGGGTAATCAGCAAGAGCCTGGTCAGTTTGCAATCAAGCACCCAGAAGGTAAAGAAGGGAACACATGCCATCCGGGAACATGTGGACTCCAGGAACAGGAACTTCACATTTATGCAGCCTGGATGCCAAACTGAAGCTACAAAGGGATCTCACATTATCATTTTGCCTCTCCTTCTACAGGAAAACCCTAGCAGTTACCATAGCAACTGATGCATCGAATGGTACATTTTTTCCCCCATAAAAGAATATCATGAAATGTGCTCATTATGGAAAAAATCAACACACACACACATTCCACCCCACAAACTTTTATTTTCTTCCCTCTTAGTCTAAGGTTTTTGGCACATATTCACCTCACCTTCCATCCACACACACAAAAAAACTTAAACTGCAAGGGGAAAAACCCCACAGGGATTTGCTTTTTTTTTTCTTTTTTTAAACAAGATGAGATCCATTTCTTTTCTGAAAGAGGAAAGATTGAGAATTTTAGGTAAAAGGGGACAGAAAGAGAAAACGGATAAGCATTATTAAAAGTTATGCAAATCCCTAGTGTGAAAACTTAGGTTCAAGGAAAATTCTGTTTTTCTGAGCCAGTGGTTTAATTTAGGAAAAATTAAAATCTGCAGAGAAAAGTCTTCCTAATCAACTTGATATAAATTACTCAACAGCACTAAGTGGTTCATGGTGTACCAGGCTAAGAAACCTGACTGCAGAGAAGGGAAAAAAAAGAAGACTTCCCAAATAGCATCACTCCTTCGGCTTTAACATTTGGCCATGCAACCCTTTTTAAAAGATAAATAATAGTTGTTTTTTTTCCCCTGCAGTTTACACCTAGAGTATGCAAACAAATATCAGATGTTTGTCTCTAGTAAGAAATTCCACACACATTATTACTTAAGACTGAGAAAAGACAAAGAGTTTCATTTGCAATAAGTGTCAAGTTAAAAGAGTGAAAATGGAAGATCAGTGGTGTGGAGTCATGAAACCAAGCTCCTACCTTGCAACTCGGTTCAAAGATAAGAGTTTCAGACTATCAATTAAACTAGCGGCTAATGAACTGTGTGGGAATATGGCCAAGTGTTGAAAGAAGGAACCAAGGAGTTAATATCGCCACATGCAAAGTAAAGAAAAAGTGACCTTTTGACTTCCCAGGTCCCAGCCACTTAAAAGTCATGTGCTTCAGGAAAGATCACCCTCTTACATGAGAGGTGAGCCTTTCACACCTGAGTCAGCACTAAGGTAGCACCTCGATTTAAAAATACCTTCCTTTTCCTACTCCTGTTGTCTGTCAAATTACTGAAGCATCTCAATCTGCATGGTAACTACAATACAATAGTTAATGCCCCTTATCACAGTCTAGCCACTGCACTAAAGTTCTTCGAAGAACAGTCCTAAGTCATCCTCATTTTACAGCAGAAGAAATGGAGGCACAGGGAAATTAAATAACTCACCCAAACCACACAGAGAGGGCCTGGCAAAGGGGACTTGAACCTGTTTGTAATTCCAAAGCTTATGTCCTTAGGCAACATTCAACACTGTGTCTCCGGAGAGTTTAAGGCATGAGGGACAGCTATGTGGCTACACTGGCTACTTCTAAAACCTAGGGTAATTCTTAAAGGATAGGCAAGGATGGAAAATATAGGAATGTAAGGTGCCCTTGGTCAATGAACTGCAGGAGATACTGGAAACTGAAGGGGAAGGGCTAAATGCTGACTTCTTGGGAGCTATTCTTTGGTCATAGCCTAAGAAATCACAATTGCAAGAGAAAGGAAAGGATTTGGGATGTGTTGGGACTAGGCAGGGGCTGGAGCGTGTGAGAGCAAAGCTGCACCAGGACACCCGTTTATCTTGAGCATACTTTTTCCAGGACGCTGATGATAATTCCAAGGCAGTCTTTGCAATGACTGCTCATTTTCTAACCGCATGACCTTGGGTAAGGTGCCTAACCTCTCTGTGTCTCAGTTTCCTAATCTATGAAATGGGGATGAAGGCCATGTTACTGGGTCAGTGTCAGTATTAATTAAAATTGATGAGTTAACATACATAAAAGTCTTAGCACAGTAATCGGCATACAAGTGCTCAGAAAACCAGGATATCTGGTTATCTTCCAAAAATGGATAACATGATATCAATGCTGGTCAGCATGCTAATGATGTACATAGCCTTGTAGAAAATGGTTTAGCAATGCATAATCAGCACCTTGAGAAAGTATCTACCCTTTGGCCTAGCAATTCTCCTTCTAAGTGTCTAGCCAAAGATATATACCCTGGTCCATTTTCTCCCCAAAGGAAAAAATTACAAACCACTTGTTAATTTGTAGAACTTTAGACAGCTGTTAACTTTCAAAGACTTTCAAAGAAAATGCTCAGATATAATACTAAATGACAAAATCAGGGAACAAAAGTTGTACACTTTGAATAATCCCAATGACAATGAAAGTATATGTGTGCTTGTTGGCAGACATTCTCCCATGTGTAAAAAAGTGGGCAGAAGAAAACATTAAATCATTAGCAGCTTTCATAGCTAGGTAGTGCAATTGTGAACATTTTTGTCATTATACTTTTTTGTTTATATAAATTATCCATAATAATCACCAGTTACTTTTTTAAGACTTCACCTAGGTAGAAAGCCACCATAGAAAAAGATGAGAGGACAAGGGGGGCTCACTTGTCCATTATTTGGAGACTGGCTGGCTGCAGTGCGTGAGCAGGTGGGTAACAGGTGTAATCACCAGTTAGTTTCATTTATATAAATGGCTGTGACTGGTCATGAGCCAATTAACACTATCAATACCACCACCAACGAAAACTGTCTTTTGGTCACAGTGTGTGGCTGAGGGCAGGGTGATGGTCATTGGCTCCCCACACCCAAGACTACGTACCCTTTTATGGTCTTCCAGTTGCCTCAGGGGTGGACTCGGTTCAAGCTCCTGCTAAGCGTGCAGAAATTCTATTTTAAGTACGACACTAGGAGACACTACCACCTTCAACATCAGTCACAAATAAAATACACTCAGAGCTCGTACAGTGAAGAGTTACACAAAAGGAGTATAGGCCTACTTTTGCTTTTCCCCAGACAAATAGTAATGCTTCATTACTTTGGATACTGCTTAACAACCATCCCGTCCCCCAACCCTAGTGCACTATTTAAAATGAGTAGGCATATGACTTTTTGGGCCAATATTATTTTTTGCAAAGAGTATGAAAAGGGAGTTCCATATTATGTACTTTTACATGAACCCAAAAGGGATTATAATGCAAGACTCAACTGGGCAGGTCCATAAGATCCATTCATGCATTATTGCACAGCACATGCATAAGAACATCAATGCATACACTTCTGAGCAGACACACACATGGAACCTTGGCTTTCCCCGACCCACCAGTACATAGCATTCCAATCAAAGCTATTAATGATGAAGAACTCTGATTAGAATTTTAGAGACTAATTATTATAAAGCATCCACACTGCAACTCAGCTATTGGATAATCTGTTTCATTTTTAAGATCTTCCATAGACTACTTTCAAATAAAGCAAGCTTCATTCTAGCTCTAACTACTGTGATTTTAGAACAGTTTCTGAAAGTAAATTTTGATACTGGGAAATACGCCCTCCCCAAAAAACATTCTCTATGACTTTTGATGCCTTAATTAATTCTAGTCCCTCATTTAGCAAGTTCAGTTAGTGACAGGAAGAACAGAAAGAGTACATTGTGAAACTACAACTTTATTAGCAGCTTTCACCAAAACTATACATTAATATCCAGAACTTCAAGTTTGCACCATCTCTGTACAGGACCCAGAGTCTATTTTGTAGAACAGAAAGGTCCCAACGTTCCAGAATTTCTCAACTGAACATTTCCAGACTGAGAGGACAGTTTTGTGAGAAAGCCTTCAGAGACCAATGACCCCGCACCTGCAGGGGTGCTTTGGTTTAGCTCCAGCTTCTCAGAATTTTCTTTCTACACCAAGAGTCACCTCAATAACAGCAATGATCAGTTCCCAGCGAGGCTAGAGACTTCCCTCCTGCACCTGCCACCGGGACAGACATTTCACCACAACAACTCAGACATTCAACCAGGACAACTGAGAAGCACCCATATCTGCTGGCACCGCAAATATAGGTGAGCAAGACACACCTCTGTGGAGTTCTCAGAATCCGGAGCTTGTGGCAGCTAGTTGGGAGTAAAACGAAGCATGTTAGTTATGGTATGTGCATCTCACAGGCCACAAAGAAGTCCAGAGAGCAACAGTCAAGGACAAGACACGGAAGGCAAGATCAAAGTTGCGGTGACCTGGTTGTATCACCTGCGGAAGGGGGCTTCAGCAACCGAGGTGAGGAGACACTTTCTCTTTTAAATGGAACTGAATGTGGTTGTGCTGGAAGACAATTGGCCTGAGATGGGGAAACACATTTAAAATAAAGAAACAAAAAGTCTACCACTGACCAAGAAGGAAATACATCTTTAAAAAATGATGTCACAGGAAGAACCACCATATACCTGTGTTTTGTTCAGCACAGTACATAGCCAGAGCCTCAGGGAGGAAAAAGGGGGTTGGTGATGAAAACAGGGGCCTCAGGTGCAGTCTCCTCCCCAGAGGCCCAGAGCTTGTGAAAGCTCTATACCACCACTCTCCCGAGACAAACTTCTCCTGTGGGTATATGCATCTTCCTGGGTCTCCCCTTTCCCCACATTCTGACCCTGCATCAGAGGGTAAGACCCGAGGCTCTGGCTTACAGGTGGAAGCCTCTCCCCTCCAGCATCTCTGTGAGGAGAAACAGAGGCTCCTGCATGCAGGTTACTTGGTTGGTTATCGTCCCATCCATGCATGGGGGCTCCATGGACTGAGTTCCCTGGCCCCACTCCTGCCATACCATGAAGACACCCCCTGTTCCACTCCCCTCTTTGATTTCATTATTTCCAACCCATATATGAGAGACAAGATGACGCCCTCGAAGGAAACAAAGGGTAACCATGAGGGTGCATGTGGCAGCTGAAAGAAGGTGCGGCTAGAGAAAAGTCCACGGCTCCACGTGAAGACCGCCATGAATCTGTCCTCCAAAGGGCATGTACTCGGAACAGGAAAGTGATGTCAGACGCAACCGCCAGACCCCACCCAGGCCACCGTGGACCAAAGTCACACACCAGGCATGGCTGGCTTGGTTCAAGGTGCAGTTTGACGCCATGGAATGAGGCCAAGGCTCATGCTGCAACTTAGTGACCTTGGCCTCCTTCAGCGGTGCTCCAGCAACACAGCACACCCTGAGGCCAGAGTGTGGCTGTTGGGTGGCGAGCCAGAGAAGGTGTTGAAAGCACGGGAGGACTGAAGCTGTGAAATCTGGTGGTGTCTCAGTCCAGCTCATTGCTACCCCTTTAGTGGTTTGATCCCCAAGATGGAAAAAATGCTCTTATTATTAGACCATTATTACATAACCTAATGATTTCTGTCTTTTTTTTCTATTTCCTAACAGGCAAAATGAAGTAAAAATTACAGGGGATCTCTTTAAGCACAAAGATTAAACTAATTCACCAAGGACGAGGAGGCATATCTGGAGGGCTGCTCACTCAGTTCTGGACAAAAGAGCTTTCAGACAGGAGTGCAACTCCACTAGCTTCAGGGAGAAAATTTCCCTCCAAAGCATTTCGCTTCCTGTTGGGGTGGGGAAGCATACCGTGGTAGATAGAGTATGGCAGGAAAATAAAACCGGAGCTCAGGTATATGTCTTTTCAAGACGATGTAAATAATACTACAATCCAAGAATGTATTTTAACTCTATGCATACGTTCTGTATGCTTCAGGCCAAAGAATTTAAATCACGTGAACATCTGTGCTAGCCGCCCTTAGTGCAAAGACAACATATGAGAAAAAGCAGAACTAAAAAAGCATTTTAGGGCAGTCAGAGATAATGACAGAAAAAGGTATTATCTTCTAGTATTTCCATTGGCCACATGCCCACTAACATATCCTTTATACTGATCCTATATGATTAGAACAAAAGGATCACAGGCATAGATTTACTACAGGAACCCACAGAGCTACCTTCCTATTCCCCTGCCAATCAAAACAAAAGCTGAAGGAAATAAAGAAGATGGAACTGAACTGCAGTGTCTCCTTCTTTCTTTCTTTTAAATTCTCTTGTCTGAGATCTCTTTGTCCAAAGAAGCATCTTGAATTCTTATAGAGTTGTCAGAGGTAGCACACAGCTGTTTCTTAATCACTCAGAGATCTGGTTTCTGATGTTTTATGATTACACTGACACTTGAGTGCCTCCCCAAACTGCTGTCATGCTTGTTTTAAATTAATTAATTTTAAAACAAAAATTAAATTTAAATTATTTTTCCTTGAACATTTCATGAAGCCTTTTGAGACAATGAAGGATGCTTTTAGCTTCAGGAATCATTATTTAAACAGAAGGACAATTTTTTAATGCTATCCATTCACGGAACAGAATGGAAAAACCAAGAGCACTGGACAGGTGTCGAGTGACCATGGCTCATCCAGGCACTGGCTCTGTGTGACCCTGAGTCTGTCACTAACCCTGACCTATAGTTCAAGGAAACCAAAGCAGATATTCTTTAGGATTCCTTCCAGCTAAAATATTAAGTAATGCTTGGTATATTTTCTGTAAACTTCATTTCACAGTATCTAACAGGCAAGTTCCCTAAATAATACAACCTGCTAGACATAAATGATTTCAGGCATGGAAAAGGCCAAACCGTACCTGGCATATAACTTGTAAAATAACCAACAGCCTTTACACTAGCACGTCCTCCCGTGAGGATTTCAGCTAGACTTCCTTGAGGATAAGGATATTTTATGTCAGTAAGCTTCAATTTTGAAAAATATAAGCATATTAATAAGCTATAAATAGTAGAATAAGATAGCTACATAAATGCAATATATAATATCCAAAGCAAAAGATAATGTTTTATAAATGAATGACTTGACTTTCTCAGCACATTTTTATTATCGAAGTTAATTTTTTTTACATGAAAGGTCATCCTCAATGACCCCACATTAAAGAGAATGTTTGGAGAAAATAGGCATGTCTGATTTTCACAAGTCCTGTCTTCTCCTACCTTGGTCCCAAGATTAGTCACTATACTCAGGTGCTGATACCTCTTGTCAAGGCAAAGCCTCCTAAACCAACAGATGATTGACAGTAATCTGATGTTGCCTAGTTTTGAACTTGGAAACCAACTATTGCCCCCTGTTGCCTCTTCATATTACTTCTTTGATCTTAAGTCTTCCCAGTGCTTTTCAACAAGGTCAGCGAAATCAAACTTAATAGAAAAAAGATTTCAAATGACTGGCTTTGAAATAGAAATTCAAAATGAATCTCAAGTCACTGAATCCCAAGTGTCCTTCCTGGAGGAGGCCCCCAGTCAGGGCATCATAATTCTGGTACTCGAGTAGTAACTACATACATGCATATGAGACACTGATATACACAGTTTCAATAACGTACTTAACATTTTTCCAAAGGATGAATTTCTACTATAAATGAAGGAAATTATACTTTGTCATCCTTGACTTCCTAGGGTTACTATTTCTAGCGTATGCACAATAGCACCCACCCACTCACATACATATATACCTACATATATCCGTTTCACATGTGTCTATTACAGGCCAGCACAGAGCACAGCCATGTAAATACCTTTCGTTTTCTGCTGCAATCAACATGAATTCTTCCACCAGCCCTGGGATTCTAGAATTTTCCTTTGAAATAAGATGTCTTCTTTCATGGACCACCCCTGGCAGAAGTTGAATGCAGTTCAAGAAATGTAACTGTATTATAGTTCTTGTTATCGGCACATCAAAGGGAATTTATGGTCTCTAATCTCCCCGAACTAGTCCTCAGTTCCTTTTCACCCACTCACAACCTCAGAGGAGGGAAACAAACAAATAAACAGTGAATGGGCTTGCAAATGTTTGCTGGGCCCTGTCCTTCATCAGCCTTTGAAAACCCACGTTAAGCCAATAGAACACTTCACAGAAAATCGAGCTAAAATAGAAGTTATCCAGCACTTTAGCAGAACAATGTTAAATCTTCACATTTGCTAACACAATGCCCTTTACTAATGGCATTTGTTTTTAGAAACAAAACAAGAAGTAAAAATTACTTAGTTCCAATGATGCAATTTCACCTATATTTTATAGAACAAGTCCATCAGAACTCAATCGTGAAATTCGTTTTTCAAAAACGCATTCTGACTTGACTAAATTACACAACTTCAGTCATTATGGAATAATCTCGTATTAAAAAAAAAAAAACCCTCCCGAGATTCTGCAACAGCTTCTGTATGCTCCGAGTTGAGCCTGCCTGCTCTATGGTTGCCAGTGTCTAACAGTAAACAGCCCCACTGCACTTATTGGCAATTACTGCTGAAGGTCACACATCAGCAGTGAGCCTAAATTCCAGGAAAAAAAGAAGCTCTTATGTAACTGCCGCCTGAATGTTGGCAGGTGCCCAACCCAGCAGTTCACACCAATGTAAGAAAGTAGGACACCTCCACCCTGGGTTGGACGTCATGAGAACGCCCCCTGAAGGTGAAATTTAATAATTCTTGTGTTTCTCTTCTCTTTTTTTCCCCCTGAATTTTACAAAGTTCCCCGTCAGTGGCATCCTTCGCTTGCAGAAGCAGCTCATGGTGGGAGAAGTTGAGGACTCAATACAGGCAGGCCGCAGCCACCCTGAACAAGTGGGAACGCCCATCTTGTTTTTCTGTTGCAGTGCAGAAAGGTGAAGTTGCTAGTTGACACTAGTGGCTCTGGAGATTTCATGGTTCCAGGTGACAGTGATTAAATGGGGATCACGTCTCAAATACGTAGAAATGCAATATGTCCACTGAGCACACACTTTCTAAACACACCATTCCTTTCCACAGACACATATATGAAAGCGAAGTAGATTACTGTTCTGCCCACCGCTTCAGCCTGAAGTTTGAGTACTTCATCAGAATCATCTCTTTGGTTAGCACTACACTTTATAGTTTAGAAAAGTGACTCACATGATTACCTGCTGGTGCTACTTGCCTGTTGTTACCTGACCTCTTAAGCAGTTACCTGACCTCCCTACTCAGGTAGAAGTCCCCAAACTACCTGTTCTCATGTGCTTCTTCCTTCTATACTTTTCATGGTTGATGGCTGTCATTTAACCGTAATTTGTACCTTTTTCCATCTCCCCCATAAAACCGTAAACTCCAGAAGGGCAGACACCCTGCTAGGGCGCCATATTTGGGGCACCATTGTATCCAAATTCCCTAGCATCATGCCTGGAATGGAACAGGCACTCAAATATTAGTCATATAAATGAATGCCTTTATCATCATTTGGTGTGCCTTTAAAGCCAAGAATGGGTACAGGAATGAACTTTCTGGGTGATGGAAACATCCATATCATGATTCGTGTGTATACATATGTAACAATCCATCAAGCTATGAACTTAAGAATGAGCTGAAAGGACACGAACACAAGTCATTTCTTTTTCTCCTCTATCCCATCTGTATCCCCCTCCTCCCCAGCAACACCCAAGGAAAAGATAAAATCTGGGGGTAAGGATGAAGACTCTGCCTATTTGCCAAAACAGAAAAGAAAAGAAAAAACCCCTCTTCCTGGGTTCAAATGAAATTTTATTCTAGAAGACAGCTAGGAAGGCCCTATACCATGCACTTGTCTTGCAGGGCCTCTGTGACTCTGTCCTCATTTCACCCTAATTTCTCAGAGCACTGACAGAGACTCAGAAGGCACTGTGTTTTCTTCCAAGTCATTCACTGCACATCTCCTCTCTTGAGATGTCCAACTGGCCTTTATTATCAAAGGGCGGTGGCCCTTCCCTAATCAGGGGATCTCAGGGGCGCCAGATATGCCTAACCCTGTCTCAGGGGCTATTCCTGACCACATTTAGAAACTGGAACATTGGTTTGCAGTTTAGGTGTGAGGCCTTGCCTGTATCCCAGGCCAGCATGAACTCTCATTAAGCTTCTGCAGAACTCCAGCTGTTGGCTACAGGTTTACACCAGCACACAAAGGCTTGGTGGGGGAGACACTGCAGGAGCTGTGGCAGTTTCCAGAACAGTCACCAGTGATAAAGGCCAAGAGGGCACCTCTGCTTGGAGGGCCAGTTCCAACAGCCTGAGGGACTGGGGACAGAGTGTTGGTGTCCCAGGGCTCTGATGGTTGCCAGGGGTAACAACGAAGGGGGGATCCACAGTTGCTTCCTCAGGGAATTTTCAAAGAATCCAAGTGGCTGCCAGAACATTCTTCTTTTATAAACAGACAGTATTCTGTTTCCTAGAGTATAATTATAAACACACCTGCTCCAACTGTGGAATCTTTCCATAAGTGAGCAATAAACTCCCAGCCAGGAGACCCAAGTTCTATCTTGAGCAAGCAAACACATCAACTGATTACTATGGTGCAAAACAGTATATTAATAACACTGCAGACTCCGATTAGGGAAGGTTTTCCTTTCCCGACTTAATTTGTACTTAAGCAAATAGAAACTCAACCTCAGTATTTTACAGGAAAAATTCAAATCAGCAAGGCATTTACAACTCTAGGTTGAAACAAGAGTATTGAAGGGTGTCAACGTGCAAATTCAGCATTAGATGTTTTTCTGCCATACAAGTAACCTGGAAGAGAGAAAACTAAACAGGAAATGGCAGAAATCACTGTCGTTAAAGCAGTTAATTAAGCCCCTGCCCAACCTTTTGTTTTTCGCACTTTCTACTCATCCCAGAGGGCATGGCCTCCTCACCTGTTCATGTTGCTAATATAAGGAAAAGTCTGTGCTTACATAATTGACTGTGGTAGAGCAGTAAGCACACCAGACCAGAAGCAGTCCTGGTCCTGTGCTAGTCCTAGTTTAGCCTCTACCTAGCTGTGTGGGCTAAGACCAGTCACTTAACCTCTCTGAGCTCCATTCCTGAGAGAGCCTGGCCAAAGTCCTAACCACTCATATCACTTTCAGTTTTACATCTGTGATTCAAACTCTCCCTAGGTATATCTGAACCATCCCTTAACATATCTAAAGTGATGGTGGTAGATATTAGAATAGACAACATATTCTATTTGGTAGCTCTCTGCCACTCAGAATAAGGTATTAATTGGTCTACCAAAAGAAGGAATAGATGTCTAAAGAAGTAGACCAGAAAAGCAATTTTTTAAGTCAAATAGAATATTTTTTCAGTGTGTTAAATTTGCCAAACAATTAAACTTCCTCAATAATGCACATTAACACCCAAAATTAATCCTTTCTAGCACCATTTACCAAGCATGTATCACATCCTAAAATTATGGCAAGAAATGTTGAAAAATACTCACAGAAACAGAAACTATTTAATAGGTCCCCAAATCCCAAACAAAATGACCACTCATCAGTCTCCAGGCTAATTCTGGGTAAGCAAAACCAATTGGATACATAAATACAGAAACCATCAGACGACATTTCAATTTCTTGATCTCTAGGTAGTTTTCCTAGACAAGAAGTCATGGATATGGTACATTCCCAATCCCACTGCAAGTCTGCAGTTGGAAAGTCTCAACCAGCACTTTGGAATTTGCACTCCATGTGACAAAATTTTATATGATCCCCTCACACTCAGTACTTTCCAATATGTGGACCAAGAGAGTAGCAGTGATTTTTTTTAATGACTTTCAAACTACACCAATGCAGTTATTTCTTTTTGCATTGGTGCTGTACATACAGATAGAAAAGCTCTTCATGATAATATCAACAAAGAGTTTTAGAGAGAGGTTAATGGCCAGCATCAACCACAAATTCAGTTGAGAGTCTAGAGTGAACGATTGAAATCTTATTGCAGTTTAGAAAATCTTTATCTAGACTCAGATAGGATCTCCAAGGACAAATGGCAAACAAACTCATGGGAAATGCTAACACAGACACGAAGGACGTGACTCACTCCCAGAAGGCACACTACATAAAGTCAGATACTAGACGCTGCAGAGACTAGGGGACAGATCACAGTGTTCACCGGAAGGGTGTCATGGAAACATCACCATGAGACATTAAAAAAAAATGAAATTAGGACCTCAGCATTATCCAATTCATCAATGGAAATCAGCTGGAAAAGAAAAAAGGGGGGAGAGAAAGAAGGCAATGTTAGGAAAGGAAATACAAGCAAGCAAATTGTTAGAAACTTCATACACGTAGTCTTATTGCTGACTCTTTCAGGCTGAAGCATTGTTAGATGATGACCATCTTAAGAGGTGCATGCCTTTTGGACACTACCACACCTCACAGTGACATCTGCTCTGAAATGCAGGATGCTGCGATGCTTTGTCCACATGCCAAGTGTCAAACTTGGCAGGTCACTTGACCAAGTGCCCAGAACTGCACCTGTGCACTCTCTTGCACACGTGAAAACTTGAAGTGACCTGTGAGCAAGGGCAAGTGCCCCAACCAAGAAACATGCTCTTTCAGAAGAGGATGGGAAACAGCAGGGTAAAAGACTAGAGTTGGATCAACTCAGCCGAGGAGAAAATTCTTTCTTTAGACTCATTTTACCATTCAGTGGGAGGTCTGGGGTCCAAACTGCAGCTGGGCTAAATCAGAACCAGTTTCAATTTCGGCAAGTAATAAGACCAACACATCCCAAGCCCAGAAGCTCCAAATCCTGGTACTGTTGATGATTAAAGAAAATATTTTCCCCCTAAGATGATTAGTGCCAACTTAAGTGATATTAGTAACAAGTAAATGATTTATTAGCATAAAGTTCAAGAAAAAAAGAGAGCATTAGTCACAATTATGCTTGTTTGAGGATAGATGGATGATCCTCAATTGATTTTTATTATGCTTCATTAATATTTAGTACATTTTGCAAATTTACCTTTTAGAAACACCAGTAGCTGGAAATGCTGGTCCTTTGTACTTTAGAGTACATAATAGTCAAAGAGGCATAATAGTCAAAGATGATTTTTTTAATTCTTAAATGATCATCATTAAATTTTTGCAACAATCTTCTTGGACCATCCCCTACCTTACCATCATATGGATAGTACTCAGACGGGCACTTCTTAGGCAGTGGACCAAGTAGAAGTGGACCGACCACTAGCCACTCACTGACTGTTTCATATGGGGCCCAACCAAACTACAGAATTTGGATGACCTTGGGACAATCACAGTTTGTAAAGTCACTTGGCATTAATTGGAGACTGTTTTCAATTGGGTGAGAAATCAGAATTGAGCCAAAGACTAGATATTTAAGTTCTGCTACATTCAGTGCTCTCAGGGCCACTGTCCCATGTCATTTACATTATCATATAACACAATCAAAACTTAAATGTTAAACTTGTAGGTGGACTTCAAACCATTCAAATGGTGTCAATCTGTTCACTGATGATGCAGTGGTGAAGGGCCAGGACTCTGGAATCAGACTGTCTGGGTTTGAATTCCTGGCTTCTTCATTATCAGGTGTGTGACCCCAGGCAAGTTTCTGAACCTCTCTGAGTCTATATTTTCCCCTCCATGTATAAAATAGTTAATAAACAATAGTGATATCTATCTCTGAGGCTGATCTGACATAGGGTAGAAGATGTGCTTAGTATAGCAGCTGACGAGTAACAAGAGGTCAATAAATGTTATCATTGTTATTTAAGATGCACTTTAGGAGACTAGTGGGTATACATGGCATTTAAAAAGTGGAAGTCAGTCATACAGTGATTCAGTTATGTTTTAGTCTGTCTGGTAATATGAGTGGTAGTTCTCAATGGCCTTTTTTCAGACAAGTAGACCCATGCAAGCACACCAACGTTTCTGAACAGGATAATAAAGAATGATTTCTACTTTCTTTTTCATACGTGACTGACTAAATGCTAAATGTTGAATGAAAAAGAGAGGAGTGAAAGCACCCCCAAGTCTCATCATCTTTAAGGATTATGGCTTAGAAAAAAAGACAAGAAAACTTCACCCACAGATATGGCAGACACCACCTGGGTGGAGACAGGAAAGGACACTGCACTGGGTTGGGGAACCCTGGGTTCTAGTCTTGATGTTGCCACACACTGTCCACACGACCTTGGGAAGTCACTTCAGCTCTCTACCATGGCCTCCTCGTGTGCAGAGGGAGGGCTGGATGAAGTGATGACAGAGCCCACCAGACCAGACTCTACGACCACAAAGACTCAGGAGAGAGCAGGGAAGCAGAACAATCCTGGACATCCCACGAGGTGTTAGTCCTGGGACAAGTTCCACTTAAGAGATAACTAATAGGAAAATTGGGCCAGGAAGATGGAAATGGCTTCAACACTTGCCCTTATGTCCTCAGCATCCCAAACAAAGAACGTCACATTTATTTTATCGACTAAAACCAACTGGTTTGCCTGAGAAAGGTTAGTTCCTTCCACTCTTGACAAAGTTGGCCTGCCCTGTACATCACGCTTCTTTAGTCAAACAGGACAGTCAGTAAACCATCAAAAGCATTTTCAAAAAGCCTTAGGACAAAGTTAATACCAACTACCAGATCGGAAGAAACAAATCATTTAGCAGTCCCTCCCCTTTTAAAGTTCAGTTAATGTGAATGGTTAAGTAGCATTTTGCAACACTTAAGAGTTGGGGCCAGAGGATTGCAAGTATGTGCTGTAGGTACTGGAGCTGCTGACTAACATGGGTTTCCAGAATGTCTTCCTTGGTTGCATGGCATTTCCCATACTTGCCTAGAGTATTTTCACTTTCATGGAGGGGGATGACAGCTCCAACCAAACTGGAAATAAATGTCATCTTGCCTCCAAGCCTCTGTCTGTTTGGGTGTGACTAATTTCTTCAGCAGCTGAAAAGAGATTTGAGCCACGGCCTAAGAACCTCTCCTAAACTCTGATAATTTACTCTTTCATAGTGACCTCCATCTATTGCCCTCTTGAAGTCTGAGCTCAGTCATTCTTCATGAGCTTTAGAACAGGCAGTGTTCCAACATCTCAGATCCGCTCTCTCCCGGGTCTGTGACGATGCTCTCCCAGTTGGCACTAACGGGTAGAGAAAGGCATGGGGGAAGCACGCCTTCCATGTGGCCCCAAAGACCCTGTCATCCTTATCTGCCAAGTGACAGAAACTCAACTGACTCCTACTGCTTCTACTTTCCATGTTACAAAAAGAAAACTAAAGAGAAATGAAAGTGTAATCACAACTTGTAACATTCACTGGAATAGAAACACGAAGTTTACTTTAAATACCTCAGGTATAGAAAGGAACAGATATTGTAAAGAAGAGAAAACTGTGGTCTCCACATTTTAAAATCCCATATTATGTCCTAAAGGTGCAAATATATTCACAGCCGGTTAAGACCTCTTTGGTGGATTTTACCTTATTATAAAGAATGAATTTCTGTAACTACAATCATATTTTAAAAACATTTCTTAAAGCTCACAATAAGAAAAATAAAGATCTTGTGGAATAAATGTCTATTATCTGTCTGGTAAGTGTATTCTGTGCTATTTGCTACCCCTTCTTTTCTTTCTTTCTCTCTCTTTTTTTTTTTTAGAGCAAGACCTACCTAGGTGCCTACACAGGTGTTTGTACGAACAAGTCATCTCATCATTTCCCACTTGTACCAGGGTTCTTTGCTTTATTATTTATATTTATAACCTCTTTTCTGGCAGATTTCCTCCACAAAATTCCTACTGAGTTATAGATACTTATTTTCTATTATGTCAACATTTATTCGTCTTTTCATTTATATATTTTAGAAGTTTAGAGTGGCATTTAAAAGCCTTGTGGTTTGGGGAAAGTGGAGAAATGTATGCTGCAAAAAGGATTGTGTACTTTTCTGCTTATTTTTTTTAGGTCAGAATGCATGATTCCTGCAGACTTTTATACTTGGCAATAATCTGGTTGTCACCACCTATTTTGACAAAGAAGGCTGTGATTTCATTATCAAGGCTTCTTCACAGAGATGAATAAATGAGTTACTGGGTATTTTGACAAGTCAACAATATCAATGTATTTACATACTCAGAAAACGCTGCTAAAAGTGGCTAGGAGATAATTAGGGAAGAGTATTACCTTCAAATGAAAACTGGTGAGATTTAAGCTCAGGCCCATGGTCTTTTGCTGGGCACAGAAAGGAGGGGTGGATAGGATTGTTTGCACCCCACTTAGACCAAAATCAGAGGTGTGAGGAACGCTGTCTGCACATCCTTGCTCACGGCATATGCTAAGAAGTATCACGTCCCAGGGATTGTCCGTTTCACAATCTCAATTAGAAATGGTGACATGTTTACCTGCTTTAATTCCAGTTAGAACTGGAGGGCCTTTCTTAATACACTGGAAGGATTGTGCAACATCTCACCAGAAAGAAGCAAGTAAACCCACAGGTATGCTTAGCTGGAACCCAAAATTCAGGAGCACATACCTTGATATACAAAAGGCATTTGCATTCTCATTGGGAATTTAAATAGATGGAGAATCTTATTATTACTATTTCTCTGACAATAGATTATGGGCAACCAGCCTATAAAAGACAACTAAGTATATTTGACTTTTAAAGAGACAGTTATATGATTTAGCTACCTTTAGGGACAGGATAAATAGCTTAAAAGAAAAAAAGTTAACCCTTAAAAGTCAATACTGCCTGAACTAAGGTGCATTTCTAACCACCCCCATCCCTTCAATTTAAGAGCAAAATCTGGTTTTAACACGAAAATAAAATGTAGTACCTTTTCTCCATAGCCTCTATCTTTGGTCATCATTTCTCTGAGGGTCTGTAGGACCTTAATGCAGAGTTTCTCCTCATTCTCCTCCAGCAGCTGTTTAGTATGCTTTATTAACCTGAATGGGGTGGGGGGGTGGGGGGGGAACCATGCATTACATCCCTGAAACAATCTTTAAATTAAAAAAACACTTCGCACGCAACTTACAGTAACTAGTCAGTTAATGAACAAATATTTACCAAGGGCTCCCAGATCAAACGTACTTCAGGGCGTTCACCGCACTGAGAACGGCTGGTTAGCAATGGTGTCTCAATAGCGACACCTGCTGGTCAGTACCAGCAAACAGGCTCACTGGACAGGAGTCTGCCCCACACGATGGATAGGTAATACAGAGGAGAAATCAGACAGAGGTCCACTCAAACCTGCTCGTTTTAAAGCGTGGCTATTTATCTACCGAGGATTGCCAGTAACACGGCTAAAATATGCCAGCAGTGTAAAAACACCTCATGAGTATGATGGTTGGGGTGAACACACATTGCTCCCTTATCCACAGTCTTGTCCTTTGAGGGGCTTAGAGAGGTAGAAACTCAGAGAAGCAGAGCCCACTCTTAAGTTAAGCAAACAACCACCCTTAGGTAAAAATCAAATGAAGATTTCTGGTCATGGAACCAGTTGTTTCTTTTAGATTATGCCCCACGGCATAAACGAAGAAACAACAAAGTTGTTAGGAAAAGACTGCGTGGTCCTGCTAGGTCCGAGATTTTGGAGGGCAGAAGGGACACGACTTTTTTAGGTGGGCATCAAGCCCATGATGGGAGCTCTATCAGTACTTGTTGAATGGAAGATGAACAAAGGGGCATGCAGTTAAAAGGAGAAATTCTCACCAAAACAAAAGTTAGTAGGACTGAGCCTACAAACTTACTTGGGGAAGGTCAGAACAGATCCCTAGCACATGACCTTGCACTCATCAAGGAGGCCAGTGTCTCCTTCTTCAGGAACAAATGCTTTGCCTGGTCACCAGAGCTCGGCAACTGACCATCCCAGAGAAAGAGGCCTCTTACTTGCAAATGAAGCCTCCACTTTCACACTTTCTTCTGGCATCTGTGTTTTCTGGGAAAAGCAGCTCAGGTCTGTGGAGAACATCCACCAGCACAGATAACTCAGCCTGTACCAGGGGCCTCAGACGGTCCTCCAGTGCTGAGACGATGTCCTGGAACGGAAGCACAGCCTTGGTGAGCAGCTCAGGCCGAGGCTGACTACAGGCGGGTGAGAACATTCACTTCTGACCTAAAACATGACCACAGGCTAGGCTAGGTTAGAGGAACCTTAGTGCCGTCTGACAGTCATCTCAAATTATTAGACACTGCCTGATGGTTACCTGAAGTGTTAGCCCCTGATGCAGAAAACAGTGTAGAAACAAGTCAATATTCCCACCAGCCCTTCTTCTGAGATGGTCTTTATGCTACTCAAGGGATCATTCCATATATTTAAAAATACGATGCAAAAAATACATTCGACAATGTGGAAAGATGTCTACAATATGAGTGTAAAATATGGTCAAACAATAGTATGGACTATATGATCCAATTTTTATAAACAACATCAATATTGGAAGGATAAACACCAAATATTATTAAAACATCACTACTGGTTTTCTCTGGGTGGTGGGATTGAGGTGATTCTAATTTTCTTCTATATATCCGTGCTTGTGAGTATTGTCAAATTATTTCCAATGAGCATGAATTATTCATATAATAAAGTCATATAAAAATGAAAACACAAATGAATGAACATGCTATATCAACATGCTAAATACATGTACCCTGATAGCATGATGGTCTTCAAATGCAAAACACATAGCTGTAGGAAAGGAAAACAGAGAGAAGTTGAAAGAGCAGCAAAACCAACACAACAAACACCATATAAAGGCAAATGGCAGAAAACGGATGAGAAATTATCTTCAAAAGATGCTAAAGTTTGCTGTATAGGGCGTGGTAACTCAGAATCTAACTAGAGGATAAGACGGGTCAGAACACAGTATGCTGGATGATACAGGAGGGCCTGGTTAACCAAGGAGATTTGCATGGAAAGGCCACTTAAATTGCATTCACCTCAACTGCGGACCCAAATTTCACAGGTGATGGTTTGATTGATTGATCAATCAGAGAATTGATTGATCTTTAATCCAGAAACTAAAACTAAGACATATGAATATAATTTTACTTTATCTTAATTTGGGTGATAATTGTAATCACTCAATAATAATAATATTCAGGATGCATAAAGAATGCATGAATGAATCAAACTATTTCCTTGGGGGGGCGGATTTTCCCAACAAGATTGTAAGAGTATACTGCAACATCCCTTAATTCATATCGACTTTCACAACAAAGTCAAAAAGAGGGCCATTTTTGCAAAATTCTCTGAGGGTCTCATCAGTTTTCCCTTTGAAAGCACCCCATGTTCTTTACTTCAATAGTTACTGGTTCTAACTCTGGCAAATCTTTGTCTACAGCATTTGCATGGGATTGGAGAAGTTCTTCAACATCATGTTCATGAAATCCTGCATCTTTTGCAAGGTTTGAAATTTACACTGCAATTGCTTTGCACCGTATTGTCAAATGTATAACATTCGGCAATCAGGGAGAGACCAAAAGACAAGGATGGCGAAGCGATGGGCAGAGAAAGATGCTAGTGTTAAGTGAGGGGGATGTCTAAATGGGGATTAATTATGTAAGCAGTCAGTTCTCAAGTGAATGTTCTTACATTATGACAACTTTTGCTGTCCTGGGCAATTTCATAACTACAGGGACTCAGACAATAACTCATTAAATAATGAGGGCCTTTTCAGCCATTGGCCAAGTCTTTATAACAAGCATTACCTACACTTACGTATTTTATTTTATTCCCCAAGGATATGCATAATATATCTAAGAAGAGCACAAGAAACTGGTGTGTTCGGCTGCAGATTATTTAGCTGGAGCAGGCAAGAAAATACTGTGTTCACCCGGTTATGAGTCTACAATGTCCCTCCCTTTTCTAAAAGCATAGTGAGGCCAGGAAGCACTCCATTAGAAACATACTCTCTTTGTTTAAGAACTGGTTCTGTCATGATAAAGCTGAAAGTCTCTCCTTAACCCGTAAAGCCCTGGCCACCTCCCCAGCTCCATGGGCTCCAGCCACACTAACCTTCCCTTGGTCTTTGAATGCCTCATATTGTATTCTGCGTGACGGTCTTTACACAGGCCATTTCCTTCCCTTCCATTTTTGTCCTTTAAGTAAGTCCTACATTTCCCCGATCTTGGTTCAAATGTTACTTCCTCAGCAAAGCCTTCTGTGACCACCATCCCCAATCCCAGGCAAGATTAGGCTGCTCGTCAAGTCTTCTGCAGCACTACCCACTTCTCTGCGGCATTTATCTTCTTGCCATTATTCCTTTTGTCTGTGTGATTAGCTGATTAAAGTCTGTCTCCCTTCCAACACTCAAGACTCTATGAAGGCAAAGATCATTTCTGGTTTTGCTCACGCTGTGTCCCTGGTGCCTAGCACGGGGCTGATGAACTCATTTGTCTTTAGGTAAGTTATGTAACCTCACAGAGACTCATTTATTTCATCTAATAATAATAATATAGTCATGACAGTAATGACAATAACAAAAGTAATAATAATTATAATAGCGGCTCTCATTGATTGAGTGCTCACTACATGCCAGGCACTTTTCTATGTGCTTTATGTGTATTCTCTTTTCCAAAGATCGCCACTACAATATATCCTATCTCACATATTCTTCCTACAAGGTGTCAACTGACATCCCTCCCATCAAATGGTGGTCTAAGTCCCCTCTCCTTGATCCTGAGTGGACCTCTGTAACTGCCTCAACCAAAAGAGTATGACAGAAATGATGCTGTGTGACTTCTAAAGCTATGTCAGAAAGGCAATACAGCTTTTACTTGTCTCTCTCTAGAGATGCTCATCTTGGGATGCAGCTGCCATATCGTGAGGAAGCCCAGACCACCTGGGGAGGTTACATGTGGATGTTTCAGTCAAGAACTCCAGCTGAGGTCTCAGCTGACAACCGGTATCAACTGCCAAACATATGAGTAAGCAAGATTTCAAGATGAGTCCAACCACGGCCACCATCTGACTGCAACTGCATGAAAGACCCTGAACAATAAACACTTCACTGTGCACAGTCAAGCTCCAGAGCAATAGAAGAGAATAAAGTAATTGCTTTTATGATTTGTTACACAGGCACAGATAACTGGAACATGTTCTCAACTCTCTTGATCCTCACATCAACCCCATGAAGTAGGTGCTACTATTATCCTGAAACTGAAGCACCAAGATGTGAAGTAACTTTCCCAAGGTTAAACCATCTCTAAGCAGTAGGGCCAGGATTTGAACCCGGGTGCTGGCCTGAGATCCTGCTCTTCACCACTGTGCTGAGCTCATCTGAAGGATCTGTGATTCTCAAACTGTGGTTCATGTACTACCTGTGAGAGGATCACTTGAGGTGCTTGTTAAAAGACAATGTGAAGATGTATGTTTAAGTGTTTAACATCCATCTAATACTGGCCACTCTACCCTTTAACAAAGGGAGAGCAGGGGCTGGCCCGGTGGCATAGCGGTTAAGTTTGTGTGTTCTGCTTTGACGGCCTGGGGTTCGTTCGCCAGTTGGGATCCTGGGCGTGGACGTACTCACCGCTCATCAAGCCATGCTGAGGCGGTGTCCCATAAAGAAGAGCTACAATTTGACAACTATATACTGGGGCTTTGGGGAGAAAAAAGAAGAAGGAAGACTAGCAACAGATGTTAGCACAGGGCCAATCTTCCTCAAAAAAAAAAAGATTAAACAAAAAACAAAAACAAAGGGAGAGCAGATCTCTTCATAGGTGCTAAGAAAAAAAGAGTATACTCCAACTAGAATTTAATAATACTTTTATTTATTTATTTATTTAGGTGAAGAAGACTAGCCCTGAGCTAACATCTGTTGCCAATCCTCCTCTTTTTGCTGAGGAAGATTGGCCCTGGGCTAGCATCTGTGCCCATCTTCCTCTATTTTACGTGGGATGCCTGCCACAGCATGGCCTGATGAGCAGTGCGTAGATCCATGCCTGGGATCTGAACCCACGAACCCCGGGCCACCGAAGTGGAGCATGTGAACTTAACCACTATGCCACCGGGCTGGCCCCTGTAATACTTTTATTTTTATTTGGCTCATCCTGATATAAAACTCTTCTCTCAGGAATTATTGCACTTGGTTACCTGCTGATTCAAGAGGCTAAATATACCTGGGTGATGGAAAATATGGAACCCTTCTGCCCTTATTCTAAGCATCCTCTTGTAATACTTAAATATTCCTTCCTAATAAGAGCAGAGTCCCCATTCTTCATAAAGAAATCTGTAAATCTATGAATAATCTGTAAAGACCATGACTTTTAAAAGAAGTCTGTAAATCTATAAATAACCTGTAAAGACTATGACTTTTTCAGGAGTTTTTCTCTTCCTAAGTAGCTTTGCATTCCTGGTCCCACATACATTATTTTGTTTGACTATCCACTCACCACACTGACATCTCCCTATGGCCAATCTTGGATTTTCTCTGGCTCAAGGAAGCACGACTGTGTGTGGGAACCACCTTAGGCCAGGTTAAGGTTCACTTCTCTTAGTATCAGCATTACCTGCAATCTCTCAATGATATTCCGGTAGTCTCTGGAAGCTGCCAGAACAGAGTCTCTGCGAGCTGCATTGCGGGCCGTCAGCCGCCAGTTCATGGCAGTTTTCTGTACAATGTTGTGGGACTTCAGAAAGAGGTTATTGACTTGGCTGTCCAGGTCCACAGGAATGGCGATGGCCCTGCTCTTGGCTGTACAGGAGAAAGGTGACTCATGAACCCACAATGTTCATGGGAGACACCCTAGAGACAGACTTAACTCTCCCCCATCACCCATCAGGCAGATGTTTCTGTGCCCATAATGTGTCAGCTTGCATGGTATTGAGTGTGAATACTGAGGAGCTCAACTGAACTCTATCATCCTTTCAGTTAGGGTTTTTCACTGTGGATTAGGGGGTGGGGGCACCAGCAGTTCTAAGGGATGTTAAAATGCTCTAAGGTCTTAATGTTTAAGCAAGTCAAAGTTAAACTTCAATGAGTTTCCTCAGTGAATGGCTTCTTAGGGTCTCTGATGTGTTCATATATTTTAAGAATTATCAAGACAGAGAACTCGTTTGGCCAATGTATCGTTTTTCCAAAAATTCTCTCTTGAGTTTGGTGTTTTATATGGTAAACTACAGTAATCTATGTTTGGCTGATTTAAGCCAAACATAATACAAAAGATAACATTTACAATGATGTAAGCCATTCTTTCTACATAGACTCTTCTTTTCCCCTCTAAAAAAATATCTCTAGTCTAATCATGAGAAAAACATCAGTTAATCCCACAATGGGGGACATCCTACAGGACTCCTGACCAGTATTCCTCACGCTGTCAAGGTCATAAAAAACAAGGCAAATCTGAGAAAGTGTCACAGACCAGAGGAGACTGGGGAGACACGACAACAAAATGCAATGTGGTACCTAGACTGAATCCTGGAACAGAAAAAGGGCATTAGCGGAACAAGTGGTGAAAACCAAATAAAGTCCAGAGTTTAGTTCATTGCAATGGGCCGATGTCAGTTTTTGAGTTTTGACAAATGTACCCTAGGGGGTAATCTAGGATGCTGACAGTGAGGGAAACTGGGTGATGGGTTTACCAGAACGCTCCATGTTATCTTGGCAACTTTCCTATAAATCTAAAATTATTCCAAAATAAAAAGTGTATTTAAAAAAAGGAAAATAAATAACAATCCTTTTTTCCATATGAAAAATCCAACAACCTTCAAAAAACAAGACAACTATTTCCTGTCTTCAACACCTCATGACACTAGAAGCAATGAAGGTGCTATATTATCTGTATCTAATCATAAAAACAGCTTCAGCACTCTGGAAGAGGAATCTGAGAAGCAATTGTTTAAATCCCAATAAAAAACACAATTTGGGGAAAAGAACCATCAGCCAGCCAACAAATTTCTAATAGTTTAATATAGAAAGTAGGAAATTTGGAAAAAATACAAATAATATAAAAATAAAAAGCACATTACACAGGATACACTCAGCTTGGCTAGCAACTCTATGCCTGGGATACCCATTTTCAAGCTAAACGATGAAAACAGTGGACTTTGGGTGTGATTTTAGTCAGCAGGAGGTATTCCCCAAGGGGCACAGGGCTGAGGTCTGGGATCAATGGGTGGTGCTGTTTTTGTGTCCTGCCATTTCACAAATATCAATTCACCTTGTCTTTTCTCATCACTGCCAAGGCTAGTAGAACATTTCATCTCTCTCATGAGTGTTGAGCTGTTCAAGTTAGCGACTTGCCCAAATTTTAACTAACCACGTCACGATGCAGGATCACATATGGGCAGAGTAGAGGGTTATCTGGGGATTCTGTCTCACAGCCTTGTGTCTAAGACATCACACCACGAAGATGTAATGTACACACTTTCAAAAGCCTAATCCCTTATTGTGAAATAGTGCCAGATAAATATAAAAACATACCAATACCTACCATATGGGAGTAAAGGAAATTGGGCAGGGATGACTGAATCAGGCAACGAGCCCTAATAAACACCATCTCTACTTGCTGGACAGCTACTAAATAGTGCTAAGAACCCCACCTGTCTGCTCTGTTGTCTGCCTGCAGGGATCTAAATAGCTACTACAGGCAGAGAACTCTTCTCAAATTCAGGCAGGAAGATTATCCCTTTGCATAGCATTTATGGATGGGAACAGGGCAAAGTAACACAGTCTGATCAAGTCAGGGTGAAGAGTGCAGTAATTCTCATAACTTCCTTTCAAAGCCACCTATGAGAGGTAACAAGTGAGGGGAGGGGAGGAGGGAAAGGAGAACCATCCATCCCTCAGGCAAAAGGGAGTAGAGCACCATTTCTGAAAAAGGGTGTTCTGTGGGATTGGACATGTGCTTTGCAGGGAAAAAAAGTTTCCGTATGGTCAAATAGGCTTACAGGATTCAACAAGTTAGCTTCTTGAATGAGGGACTTTCCAGGGCCTTGAATAAGCTTGTGTGCACTGTGACTTGCCAAGCATTCCCTAACATTTAACCCTGGCATCTTGTTTTTCAAAGCCTACCTTTCTTTGGGACTTACTGGCTCTTAACTTTGGGAGATGCTGGCTTAGTAGATGAAAGTGAGGTTTAGGAATCAAGAAGACCTCAGTACCGGTTCTGGCTCTGTGACTTTCTATGTGTGGAACCTCAGAAGAACTATAGCAAGTGCTCAATAAATGATGGCCTTTACTACTGTTAGGCAATTCATTTTCATCACGTTAAATCCAAACTGAATTGATATCTTACCTACATCAGAGAGCACCCGAATACAGCTCTCCACAGAGGCTTTCTGGCTCGGCATTAACCAGTTGCAGTGGTAAACCCTGAACACACCTTGCAGCAGTTGCACAAAGACAGGTTGGCGAGTCTGTAAGAAAGAGAGGCCAAGAGAGAGGCAATATGAAGACTTTTATCTGTAGATTACTGATGCACTGATCAGAAATAGACATTGTCTTGAACCATGGGTTGATGGACCCTCACGCAAGAGTGGGAAAGAGTGACTCGTTATGAGCTGGATTCCAGAAGCTGCCTAGCCAAGGGAGAAAAAGTCAGAAGCATTTTAAGGCAATGCACAAACCTGATGCTATCTATCTAAGTCCGACCACAAGAAGGAGCAGTGGAACCAAAGCTTGAAAGCTGGTATTCTTGTCCAGTTACCAACTGGCTGTATGACTTTAGGCAAATTACTTCACCTCTCTGAGATTTAACTTCATCCAATGTATAAAATAAGTGGATTGAAGCAGATTAACCCCAAAGTCCTTTCCAGACATTATATCCTATGAGTAGAACCTATATTTTTAATCAACAAAAACAAACTGATTAAGTGGATCTCACCTGGAATGCTCCTTACTTCTTTATTTGTGGCAGCGTCTTCAATGATATAAAGAGAAGACAGTTCTGATGGCTACTCTTTATAAGTATTCATTTACTGCAAATGAGTACTTGGATGTTAACTACACGGTAGGATTTATTCCTCTTTGACAGTATACATTTGTACTCATTTTAAAATAAGAGAACTCAAACACCCACTTAATCAATTTGACACTGACTTTCTGAATGCATACAATTTTGGTCTCTATCCAAAGCTACCTGGATTAGGGTAGCTTTGGACTTGCAAGGCAAAGAGCACTGTGTATGGTGAGCTACCCCACTGGTCTTTAATTATAGGAGAGAGGACTCGCATAGCCCCTCCAAAAAACAGCAGGAGTTAATACAGCAAAGGAAAAAATAATTGAAAAACTCTAGAAAGGTTTCCAAGATCAAAGAAAAACCATTGAAAGTCCTAGGGAAAAAGGAAATCTATGACAAGAAAATAAAACAGGCTCACAAAAATTCAGAACCTCCTCTATAAACATTGTTTAGATAACTTCCATTTGTCAAGTGCCACACACTTCACGTGAGATCTCATTTGGGCCTCGATAACAATTCTATGACACAGGAGTTACCTTAATGCCATAAATGAAAAACAAAGGCCCAGAAAGGTTACAAGAAAGTATCCGGAAGAACCATGAAGTGATGGCAGAACAGTGAGTCAGCTTCAGGGCTCTCTGATGCCAAAAATCCATGCTCTTTCTACTGTTTGCCTGGAAACCAGAATCTCATTGCTTTCTTCAAGAAGTACTTTCTGTTCTACATCTCATAGCCACCCAGACAGTAAACTACATTACTAATAGAGGACACGAGCATAGGGAGCTTGAGATATTGGCCAAGAAACCCTGACATTTAGTCCCTGAGCACAATGGGCCCAATGAGAGCAGCTATTTACTGAGGATGCTTCCTACATGCCAGGCTCTGTATTAAGTGCTTTATAAATATCTTATTTAACCCTCACCATGACCCTATGAAATAAGCAGTGGTATTATCAACTGCCCTACTGGCTAATATGTGCTGGAGTTGGAATGGGAATCCAACAGCCTAACTCAAAGAAAGAAGTGTCCTTTAACTAAATTAATTCAACTGAACCAATATTTATTGAGCATCTGCTCTGCTCCCATCTGACACCTGGATGAACAAAAGATGAATAAATTGGCCAGAGTAGCTGCTTCCTAATTACCCATTTCAATGGGCAATCTGGTGGCATCGGCTCACTCAGTCTCTTGGGCTAAAGACCATGGGTGCCCATCATCTTCTTCCTAAAATTCTCCCCTTAGTTCCTGAGATCCCAGTTGCTCCTGACTCTCATCCTGCCTGCATGATACCTCCTTGATCTTCCTCTGGCCTCTCTTACATCTCATTCTTAATTATTTGTGCTCTGCCCAGTTTCTTTTTAGTCAATCACTTCATTTTCCTGGCCAAGACTTCAACTAGCAAACGTTTACATCTGGACTTGACCAGTCGGCTCTCATGAGTCTCACTGATTCATTTACTCAGTCAACAAATTAGCATCTACTGGGTGCCAGGCACAGTGCTAGGTGAAAGGGACAGAGCAGTAACCCAGGCAACCGTGAGCATAAGACATAACTTTGCCCTCATTACTGTAGCTTACAGTCCAGCAGGGCATAGTATAAACTACCATTTATTAAGCACTTACTACATGCCAGGCATTATGCTAGATGTTTCATAAACATTATCCCTAATGCTCACAATAACTTGCAAGGTGGATATTATACCCCTGTTTGACATGTAAGAAAAGAGATTCTGAAGTTCTGTGACCTATCCAAGTTCACCCTGGTAAGGGGCAGAAGGGGGATTTGAACCCAACTATGTCCCTCAAAATTCTGTTCTTCCTCCTTGGATGCCACATTTCCAGCTGCCTCTGGACATTCCACTGGCACTTTAAATACAACACAGCCAGCCCCAAGTTCACCATTTTACTCCCTCATAAAAGTGGGTTGAAGAAAGGAAGGAAGGAAACAAGAAACAAAAAGGAAGGGAGAAAGGAAGGAGGTAAAAATCTAGCTGGGGAAATAAGACATATGCTTTTCAACAGATAAAATTAGACAGGCTATGAGAACTCCAAAAATAGTATTCCTTGACAATAAATGTTCTAGAAATCCATAAGCTACTCCTTAAAAAAAAAACCCCTAAAAATCCAACTTGGACTTTGTATTCTAAATATATATAGACAACCTGGGCCTTGCTAGGGACTTACAATATTTATGTTGCATATTCATCTCTCTGACAATTCCTGCTTATTAGTTGGGTTAAAAATTAGTTTCAGAGCAAGGCAGTGTAAGTAGAGAGTAGTGACCAAGATGAAAAACCAAAAACACAAGTTTCTTTTTAACAGTTTTCCAATTAATTTGATTGATTTACTTTGACATTTTGGTTTTGCAATACTGTTTCAGAGTCTATAGGAGAACGGGCATTGCCATGGTGACTGTCACTTTAAATTACAAGAGAAGCAAGTCCAACCTTACTAACCAAAGCAGCTTTCCTGGCTGGCTCTTAGCATAACAGTACTTGGTAAGGAGCATGTTCTGGCCTCCAGTAACTCATGTGTTGGGATCTAACAAGTTCTTCTTGCCCAATTACTCAAGAAGTATATACAGATGTTCTAAAGGCAGCTGGCTTTTATAGTTATTTCTATACTAAATAGCAGGTTACCCACCGTCCCTAAGAAGACATATCTTACTAAAAATCCATAATTCAAGTTTTAGAGTCAGAGAGAACTGAGTTTAAATCTTATTTATGCCACTTAATAGCTGTGACCATGGCTGAGCCGGTAATTAAACTCTTGGAGCCTCAGTTTACTGAGCTGCAAAATGGGAATAATACCATCTATCTATAGGCAGTACTAAGCTTATATGAACTCCTTCTATAGTTAATGAAATATAGCAGCATCTAACAAATGTACCAAAGAGTATTGTATTGACCATGAACCACTCATCCCTGGGAGAATTTACCTGAAATTGAATTTCGGATCTAACCTCATTCAGGCCACCCATCAGCCCCAGGACAGCCTCCATCTTTTTCCATGACACAAGGATGGTTAATATTTCTGTTCTGGCCACTGGAGACTCAGTCCAGCTTTCATTCTGCAGGCTGTACAAGTGGACCTGCAGTAAGACTCTCACAGCAACTGATCCAGATATAAGTTATAAAAAGAAGAATGATTTTTCCAAAGAAAAGAATAATGAAAACATCTCCCAGATTCATAGATTCAAGGCTTTGAAACTACAAGTACACTGAGAATCATCCTGCAGGGCTGCTACACCGCACAACTCCAGGAGGCGCCACACACATAGGACTCCACATGAATGGCGCCTGTGGAGCTGTGCAATGTAGTGGCCCTGTTGTCACGGCTAAACAACTTCTCACTCCAGTCATTCGCCACTTCTGATGAACTCCAGGCACACGCTTGGAGTTAAAACAGAGATTTCCAGATATATTTTTTAGAAGTGTTAATAATATGCTAGCACCTATTTGAAAGCTGCTGCTCTTTCTAAGATTGGAGGGGAGGAATCAACAAGATTGAAGGGGAAAGAAGGCATTTTAAGGAGAAAATCAACAACCAATAAAACCATCTGGTATAGAAAAACGTTCTCAGGTACTTCTTTATCAAGGGATCCTGTAAAAGCTATCCTTCACAAAGAGAAAAGCATCCTGCAGGAATGCTTTGCAGAGCGGCTCATCTACAGCTGCTCACTCCCAAATCAGCACCAACTCCAACTGCCGAAGGTCGACTGTGAAAACCCCGTGTCTACATTTGTACGTCTTACCTGCAAAGTTGTACTCTGGTCTGAGAAGGGAGAACTGAAGAAGGTAGTAACAATACTCATGACAATTTCGGTAACATACTTCTCCAAAATTGAGTCTGCGTGTTTCCTGTCACTTGTGTTGTTACAGGCCTGGAAGACAATTGGACGCTTTAGACATTATTCCAAAACCTGCATGTCAGTTGGAAAATTAAGAAATCTGTGACCATTTCTGTTGACTACCATTAACAAACAAATGGTAAAGACCTGCAGGTCAACACTTCTCCCCTTAAGAGATAACAATGATAAAAAACAAATCACAGAAAAAGAGAAGCAGATCAGCTCAGATATCACGGGACACAATCACAGAACATTAAAATTGGTATGGGACCTACAAGGCCATTGCTTCCAAATTCCTACCCACTTGTGGCAAATCTAAAACCCCAAAAGACAGTAAGAGGCATAATAACTACAGTTGTCTAAATTTTCCTCTAAAAGTAAACTGTCCTCTGTCCTCTTGGTTAGGCAATTCATCTGCTCTAGGCCATGGTTTCCTAATCCACATAATCAAGAGAATCAAATATATCACTGAGGTCCATTGTGCTTGATATTCTCCAAACCTACAACACTTTTCCATTCAATAAAAATATCACTGATATGCGGTGCTGCTGAAAATAGTGGCTGTGATTCAGAATTACTGACTGTACAGGTCTCGGGGTGAGGAAGAGACTTCAGATTTCACTTGTACGCTACTTAATTTTGCTGCTTAGAATAGGATTCGACATTTAGAAGAACAGGTTTAGAGAATATATTTCTTAAAATCAAATTTTATTACCAAATTCATTAGTCCTATCATTTGAGATATAAAATTGCTCATAATAAAAAAAATTATGAGGAAAAAGCAAAAAAATCAAGTTTTATTAACTGAATACAATGTTCTGAGCTCAATATTGGGGAGTCTGTGGACACATTCAGAGAATGAAATTAGCGACTGAATTTACAGCATTTCTGAAAAATTCAGTGCAGGGGTCAGCAAAGTTAAGGGCTGGTGGTTGTTTTTATAAATAAATGTTATTGGAACATAGCCACGCCCATTTGTTTACATATTGTCATGGCTGCTTTCACGCTACCAGGGCAGAGCTGAGTTGTTGTGACAGAAACCGGATGGCCCACAAAGCCAAACATACTTACTACCTGGGCCTTTACAGAAAACTTTGCCAAGTCCTGATTGAAAGGAACAAAGCACGCCTTCCATTCCAAGCCAAAAACCCCAGACTTATGGGTTTAAAAGACTAGGAGAAATTTGAGATTAAAAAAAATATATATATATATTTTTTATATATTTCATATATATATGTCTGTGACACTAACACCTGAGTATTTAATAATACTATTATTATTTAATAATATTTAATAATATAGTCCTCGGTTAGAAGGAAAATAAGTTCTTACAGGCTCCTTGTCTCACAATGGCAATTGTATAATAAGCCAGAAAATATCACATTCTAGGATTCTACAATGCATCTTTTTTGCTTTTTAATATCCCAACATTTCTGAAGGGAAGAACCCTTCTTGCCCCCGACCCCCAACTCCACCACCACAAAACTCAGACTAAATCCTTGATGTGCCTTGTTAGGTAGTGCTCTTGTGGCTTTAGAATGAATATTAAGCTCAGAGCAAAACTAAATCAAGAATATGAAGCCCATCCCAACTGCTGGGTCAGGGAGGCAACAGATGGAAAGTGAAATGCTTTGCAGAATCCTTGACACCAGACTGTAAGAGATAAATGCTCAAACTCAGGAAAGTATCCTTTGAAGAGAGACATGTTGTCAAGAAAAAGAAAACTTTATAAATTTGACTTTAATATGTCCCAGTTATCAATTCACAAATCAATCCAAAAAGGATGAAATGAAAACCAGAAATAACCTATCTTCCCTGAAGCTTGACAAATAAAATCTATTCTCAGCTAAGAGCAAAAGGTAAAAAGAAATGAGACGTGTGGAAGAATAAGAGACACATCTGCCTCCTTGAGCCATGAATTAGCAAGCTGAAATTATGGGACTGTTTTCCTTATGTCTGCACAGGGATGCCCAGACACACGCACTTGAACTCTGCCTCCTTAGTTCTGGAAAGCCTTACCCTGCAGATGTCCACAAGGAAATTCTCAAACAATTTCCACATGTGATTGCTGGTATAAATCTCCTTCATTTCCACCTCAGTATCCACATAGCAGTGATTCAGGAAGTTAATGTATGCAATTTTAACCTGGAAGATAGAAATAGGCTTTTCTGAAAAACCAACTTGGTATATGTGGGAATGATTAGCTGCCTCTTTTTAGAGTGAGAATGATGGACCAACATGGCCATTCCATCTTCCCCTGCCAGCTTTAACTTCGATGTTTTTTGATATTCACAACTCAGAGTTATCAAATTCAAAAACAAAGCTTTTGGAAGAGAATACTTTCATGACCTCAAGGTAAAGAATGGAACAAAAAACTCTGACCATAGAAGAAAAGATGGACAAGTCTGACGACATTAAAATTAAGAATTTCTGTCCATGAAAAGGCACTGTTTAAAGAGTTAAATGGCATGAGTTGAAAGAAGGTGTTTGCAATGCATATCCCAATGAAGAATTCCTACAGATTTGTGCATCTTAAGAGTAAGATGGACACTCCAAAGAAAAAATAGGCAAAAAAGTTGATCCATATTTTCTTAGAGGAATATCAAATGTCAAAAAAAAACCCAACAACATGGAAAGGAGCTCAACTTCACTTAGTAATCAAGGACAGAGAAATTAAAACCACTATTAGATGCTCCTAAACACCCACCAGATTGAAAAAAATAAAACAAACGGTCTGATAATATCAAGAGTTGACAGAGTCATGGAGCAACAAGAGCTCTGGGGGAGGGGATGGCCACTGCAGCAACTATGCTGGAAAATCACTTGGCATTATCAAGTCAAATGGAAGAAATGTACCCCATAAGATGCAGCACTTCCACTTCTAAGTGTGCACCCTGGAGAGATGTGTACACACACGTGGGCCAGGACACATGCATTGGTCCTAACAGCCAAAATCTACAACAACCGAAATGAGCATCAACAGAAGTATAGTCATGCACCGCATAATGACCTATCGGTCAACAAGAGACCACAGATAGGATGGCGGTCCTATAAGATTAGTACCATATAGCCTAGGTGTGTAGTAGGCTATACCATCTAGGTTTGTGTAAGTACACTTCACGATGTTTGCACAATGACGAAATCACCTAACGAGGCATTTCTCAGAACATATCCCCATCCTTAAATGATGTATGACTGTAAGAAAATCATATTGTGGTACAATGACACAGGAGAATGCTCCAAAGCAAAGGAAAGAATACAGCTGCATACATCAGGAGGAATGAATCTTAATACCAAAAAGCTGAACATCAAAAGGCTCAAAATAATACATAAAGTTCAAAAACTAGCACAACTAAATTACATTATTTAGGGATGCATAAAGAAAAGCAACTATGGGATTACATAAAAGTCAGCTTATACAAGTCCAGGAGGGAGCCCTTTGGGGGAAGCCAGGGACTGGGAAAGGACAAGGGGGAGGAATTTGTCGTATTTCTTGACCTGGATGGTGGTTACACAGCTGATCTCTTCATAATTATTCTTATACAATTCAGATTTACGTACTTTTCTATACTTACATTGTATTTCAAAGAAAAATGGGTAAAAAACCAAGCTACCATTACACCTCCCTCATCCACAATAGAAGAAATGCAAATTGAAACTATGTCAAAATACCATTTTCATCTATCTTGTATACAAGAATCCAAAAGTTTGATAACATACTATGTAAACGAGGCTGTGAGAAAAATGCAATCTTGTTATTTTCTTGTTATTATAATTATTATCATGTCATTATATTATTGGGAGCTGGTTCAACATTTGTGGAGGGCAATCATGGTGCATTAGTACAATGGAATTTTATGTAACTATAACAAAGGAATGTGGAACCTCTTTATGGACTGATATGAAAAGAAGATTAGGGGCCGCCAGGTGGCACAGCGGTTTAGTTAGCTCTTGGCAGCCCAGGGTTCGCGAGTTCGGATCCCGGCTGCCCGCCAACGCACCACTTGTCAGCCATGCTGTGGTGGCATCCCATATAAAGTAGAGGAAGATGGGCACAGATGTTAGCCCAGGGTCAGTCTTCCTCGGCAAAAAGAGGAGGATTGGCAACAGATGTTAGCTCAGGGCCGGTCTTCCTCACAGAAAGAAAAAAGAAGAATAGTGTACCTAGAATGTCACCTTTTGCATTAAAAAACGGGGGGGGGGGGGATAAAGCATATATATTCGTATTTGTTTATATGCAAAACTTTGGAGGATATACAAGAACATAATAAATGATTTTTTGTGAGGTGGGGAGGTACAGATCAGGCAAGTTTTCATAGTTTACTCCTTTATGGTCTTTGCTATTTGAACTTTTTTAAATGTATTAACTTTCCAAAAAATTAATCTAAAAACATAATAAATAGTATATATATTTTATAAATACTAAATATGCTTATATATATACATTTAGTTTAAAATATAAACTAATAGTATATATTTTAAAACATATGAGAGTAAAATATATACTGTATTTTTCATTACTAGTCAATATGTATGAACAGGGAAAAAGCAGGCCTGGAAAGATTTACTTCAAAAAACTAACAGGTATTTATTATGGGCGATGGAATTATAGATTATTTTAATTTTCTTATTGGTTACCTGTAGTTCCTACAAATTTAATACTTGTCATTCACTATTTTTGCAATACAAGTTTTCGTTTCAAAGAAGGAACTTACAGAATAGGTCTTACATTCGCATGAACTACATCTCCATCTACTCAGTCTCATTTCTGAGAAGTTCATTCCATCAAATCCTCTTTGCTCAACAGGATGAATTATTAGTTCCACAGAGCTGATGCAGTGCAGCAGTGTTCCCATTCTTCTCAAGGAGATGGAAGGAAAGACTAATATCCCCCCACATTCCTTTTGTGCAAAATTGACACTCAAGAAAATCTTGTTTCAGCCAACTGAAATCTCACTAAACAATGAGCTGTAGGTCTCAAAACTGTGAGGTCCCATCCAAGCCAGCCACCAGAAAGCCTCCCCCGAGCCTTGGCCCCACATACCAAGTGGAAAACACATAAAGGGCATACCCCATCCTGGGCTCGCTCACCTCGGGGATGCAGTCCTCATGGGTCACCACGCGGACGATGTCATCCAGCGGAAGCAGAGAGTTGCACTTTATCTCTGTGTAGACGTTCTTGCCCTCTGTGCACACGGCCAAGAGCTCGACCAGGTGGATATGGTACATGAGAGGGCTATTCTCATCCATCCGGTCCCGCTCTGACCTCATCATCTGGATTAGAGTCTGGAAAGAGGCTCTGTCGTTGTAGAACACGAGGACGTCCTCTCCTGAATTAACCAGCTATAAAAAGAATAGGGCTTGTTTATTTTACATGCTTGCAGGAGACATCATTAAAAAAAATCTATTCACAGAAAAAAGGGGATGTTTTGTTAGCATTTACCTTCCAAAATCAGTCTCACCTATATTACTAAAGTCATCTAGATTTCATTCATTGATGTTACTAAACAACTAAAAATATTCAGGATCATTATTTTAATCTACAGATATAGAAATATCACAATGGTCCTAAAAACCTGTTAGAGGAAGATAAAGTCTGCATACCAGCATTCATGTGTCAAGCGGAAATGCAGATCGCAAGCTGGCACTTGTATCTCCAAACTTAATAATTAGGCTATGATTTTCTTTTAAAAAATCTTTCCATCTTTTTAGGCTTTAAAAGTATCCCTCTTACAACTCTTTCATACACTGCCTTATTTCTTCACAATCACAAATTATCCACTTCTAATTAAGATATGCCTTCTTTTCAACACTCATCAAATAGTCAAGGCATTCCTAATCATAACTTGTCCCCCAGGACTGTGGCTTCTCATAAATCTACTTCAGAATAAATCAATTTCAGCACTGCATGAAACACAAAAGATCCAAAAAGGGCTGGTATAGAAGTCAAAGTAAATATAGTCAATATTATGTACTTAATAACAACTAACCTTTATGAACTCTCATTATGTGCCAGATACCATGATAAACACTTTAGATGGAATACCTAACCTCAGAGTGCCTCAGTTTTGTCTGTAAAACTGAAGACAAATATGACACCTAATTCATGGTGCTGTCATGTAGATTACATAAATGATTATGTATAAATTGCTTAGAACAGTGACTAGAGCATGGTATGCTTCCAATAAACGTTAGCTATTACTGTCATTATTATCCCATTTAATTTGCATAGCAGCTCCACAACTGAATACTGCTGTACCTTCATTTTACAAAAATTCATGCTGACAGTGTGAGAATTCAAGTAACAAGTCCCAAGCCACATGTCCAATAAAGTGGTATGGCCGACATTCGTATCCCAGGCGGAGCCAGCTCTTTTAATTACATTATACTACCTTCTACTGGAATCATATACGTAGATGGGATTATAAATCCAAGTGTTAGGTGGATATACTTAAGTTTTCCTTCCTAAAAAGGTGGAAAGATTAAACCAAGTAGATGTGAAAGCCAAAGTCATGAGTATGGCAGAGGGTCTTCCTGGTTGGACAGCATCCATGGGGCGCTGACCTCCCACAGAGAACAAAGTAGGACTTTACCCTGATTCTGCTGGCCAACTTCTTCTTGTGAATCATCAAGCACCAATTTTTCTAGCTAATTAATTGGGTGAATAATTAAAGAAAAAGTCATATAATCCACAGGAAGGGAAGTTCTAGCTCACACTCTAGTTCACTGGGTTCTATCCACATTTAATCTCCATTCACAATATTTTGGCTCATTATTCCTGGGGGTCTTCTTCTCCCCTCTCAGAAGAATCCAAGCCAAAATTCCTTAAAATAAGTGGATTCATTGTTATGAAAAATCAGAGCAGACTCTTGCCTTTATCTACAGTTTAAGTTCACAAATGTGAGATCATACACACACACACACACACATGCACACACAATTACTTTCTGTCCCTTCATATGGCTCCAGGAGAGGGTGCCAGTTCATACAGATAAGATTAAATAATTTTAAAATTTCTATGGAACACCAGATGAAGGTATGTAGACATATATAGTTGTCACCTCAGCCATGACCATGTCTTGGCACTTTTTAATGAATTTCCCTTCTGCCTTGACAATCGTCTGCAGGAACTTTATGTACTGGACGTTTCGACCATGAGTCTCAATGCAGTGAACGAAGTGCTGGACGACTCTCTCATTGATCTCACTGCAGAGCTGGAAATTGTTCATGAAGATGTGCTGCATCGTTACTGCCTCCAGGATCTGGCACAAGAGAGAGGGCAGAAGCACAGGGAAATAGTCAACAGAAGGCTAGAGCAGAGTACAAAGTGAGAAAAAGAAGAGTCCACTAAAAACACAGAGAGAGAAGCATTTAAATCCATGAAGATATCTTTCTCCATTCTCACTTCTGTACTGCCCGATCTTTTCAGTAAACTTTTTCGATCATGTATAATAAACACACAGAAAAGCAAACAAATCACTAGTATTCAGCTAAATCAATTACAAAGGGAACACCAGCACCCAGATCAAGAAACAAAACAGGACTCCTTTACGCTCCACTTCCCAGTTTAACAACTATTTTGACTTCTATAACCATAGATTAGTTTTGCCTGTTCTTGAACTTCATGCATTTTTTTCTATCTGGCTTTTTTTGTTCAATATTACATTTGCAATGTTGTCATCCATGTTGTTGCATACACGTCTTCTGGTAAACTTAATTTATGCATTTCTGTTGGGTTTATGCCTAAGAGCAGAATTGCTGGGTCCCAGAGTTTAACTATGTTTGGCTTAAGAAGGTACTTCTCAATAGCTTTCGAAAGATGTTAACAATTTACATTCTACATTACAGCCATTCCATATCCTGACAATACTCAGCATTGTCAATCTTTTAATTTTAGTCATATCTTGTACATATCTTACTTAATTTGCATTTCTCTGATGACTAATCATGTTGAGGACCTTGTCACGTTTATTGGCAATTTGGATATCCTCTAAGATGGAGTGTCCCATTTGAAAGTTTTTTGTCTATTTTAAAAACTGGGCTGTCTTTTTCTTGATTGACTTTTCTTAGTTTGTTATACATTCTGGATATGAATTGCCTGTTGGACATATGCATTGCAAATGTCTTCTCGCACTCTGGCTTGCCTTTGCTCACTCTTAATGGTGTCATTTGATGAACGGAAGTTTTTAAAGAAGCTCAACTTACCGATATTTTCTTTCATGATGAGTGCTCTTTGCACACTTTGTAAGAAAACTTTGCTTACCATAAGATCGCAAAGACATTCTCATGTTATCTTCCAGAAGCTCTGTTTTCTACTTTTTACCCAGAGCTATTGAGTTTTATGTTTGGTGTAATGTAGGAGGCTTTAACTTTTTTATCTTTTGCCTTTTCTTTCTCTTAATATGACAAAGAGGGAATATTATTCTACAATCCAGCAGTCCTTTTTTTGGAAAGCTCTTGCAGTACTAATGAGTGAGTGTGTGTGTGTGCATAGGTACAAGGATGTCTTTTGCAGTATTGTTTACAAAGGCAAAAATTAGACAATGCCTAATTATCTATTAATATGGGAATGATTTTTTAAAAGTTACAGTCATGCTATGGAATGCTGTGTAGGTATCAAAATGAAAGAAAAATTTATAAATCTCTGACATGCAAAGACAGCCATAATGCGTTAAGTGGAAAACAATGGGTAGAGTGTGCCACCATTTTTCACTAAAAAAATGCATAATACATATTTTAAAAACATTTAACAAACTAAAATGTAACACAGCTATGTTTTATATGACTATATTATATATTTGTATTAACATAGAAAAATTTATGCATGACATCAGAACCTCTAATGTAGGGGTTCAGGAGAATGTGGCTGGAGAGTGAGAATTAACACTTCTCTATCACCAAAGTTTGATGTAATGAGGAATGTTATTAAGAAAAAATGTAAGTATATCTTACCTTGCCCTAACAACCTCCTCCTCCCTCCCCCTATTTTCTCCCCCCAAAATATGGGGAGTATTTATGTCCTCCTGAGAACTGATCAGAATGTTCCCCCTTGGAATGAATGCTGCATTATAATAAGTCCCAGCGGCCACAACAGCAAAAGAACAAGCTGTTCCTCTTACACTTCCCTGCCCTCCTCCCTGCACAGATTTCCAGACAGGCCTCAAGTCTCACCCCTGGGTTGAGAAACAGGTTTATGTGTTTGTGTAGCAAAGCTTGATTCTGCTGGTTGCCTGCGCAGAAATTCTGCAGAAACTCATGAGCCAGCCTCATTATCTCCTGCATCTTGGTATCTTCAGCCTGTGTGGGAGGAGACAGATAAAAAACAGGTTGAAAACAGGACTAGGCTGTAGACAAGAGAAGGTTGACAGGAGAAGCATTGATCTCTAGGCCTGAAGACCAGGTTCCATGACACTCCCATCACCTCCTACTAATGTGGGGTCTGGAGGTGTCTTCTGGGGGCCTGCTGTGTGAAAACATTGAGGTGCTGCACTGCCCACTCGGAAAAGAAGCCAGTAACTTGCTTATACTTCATCAAAGAAAATGAATTCTCTCCCACTAACCTTGGGCAGAAATGAAAAGATTTTATTCAGGGAAAAAGCAATACAGATTGAAAGCTAAGAGAAAGTCTGTGGGATTCCATTGTCTAGCAATGGCTGAACCCCCCACTCTGAAAAGTGGGACTAACAGCAGAGCAGGGACCGACTTCACCATGGTGGTGAGCCCACATTTCACCAGCTCTCAGGCTCACCTTTTCAACCTACCGAGGCATTAGCTTTTGGCGGTAGATAACATGGCAGAGTGGAGATCCCCTTAGATTATAAGTTAGGGCAAATATATCTGTGGCAAATATATCCCCAGAGTGGAGATCTCTTTAGATTATAAGTTAGGGCAAATATATCTGCCCTGTCACCTCAGGCACATTATTTAATCTAAAACTTAGTTTTCCCATCTGCAAAATGGGGATAATACCTGCCCTGGACATTTCACATGGTTGATTATGTGATTTTTCATTTCATATATTAAAAACATATACTCAGTATTCATAAAGAGTTAGATGCCTTTTGATAAGACAATTATTAAAACCTATTGCCATTTTGCCAAATTCTAAACAAGCAAACATTTAAGATAGTAAAAATAAAATAAGAATCCCAAAACGGAAATCATCCCTCAAATTCATATAGTCCACAATAGTCTTCCTAAGTCTTCTCACATACATCCCTCATTTCAGAGGCCAGAGAGTGTAAGTTAGGAATGCAGGTCCTGAAACAGACTGCCCAGCTCTTATCCCAGATCCACAACTTCTTAGCTGTGTGACCTTGGGCAAGTTACTTAACCTTTCAGAGCCCCAATTTCCTAATAAATGGAGATAACAAAAGTACACACTTCATATGGTTGTTAAGAAGATTAAATGAGAAAATTCATGTCAAGTGCTTAGACGGCAAGTGAAAATTGCTAAGAAATATTAGGTATTGGTTCTGGTCTAAACCAAGAGTCAGCACACTTTTTCTTAAAGGGGCAGATGAATAGTTTAGGTTTAGTGGGTCAAGAAACAACATAGAGGACATTATGCAGGTACCTATATAACCACCAAAAATATAACTATTTAAAAATGTAACAGCCATTCTTAGCTCATATGCTGTATAAAAACAGGTGGTAGGCTGGGTTTGGTCCATGCCTGTTTGCCTACCCTGGTCCAGACAATAACCCTGTGAGCTGGGCCATCCAGGCAAGCAACTGAACCTCCCTGGCCACAGTTTACTCATCTAAAACAGGGCTACTAATAGTAGCAATAGTAATAATACCACCCATCTCCTCTGGGTGTCTTGAGGATTCAATGAGCTATGAGTGTAAAGGCCTTAGCATAGCGCCTGGCACCCTGCAACCACTAGGCGGCGAATCTTCTTCAGGTGGCTCTTCACCAGCAAGTCTCTCTGGCAGTTGCTGGTGAACTCAAGAGACCTGAGTCTATGCCCTTGGACTCTAAATATCCCCAGCCTCAGTCTCCTCTTCTGTCAAGTGGGAACACCACAACTGCCACACTGGGATTTGGAGGCTTGAATGGATATTTTCGAAAATGCCTTTGCAGGCCACACAGATGCAAAGCACTGTTATCCCACTTCCCTAAATCCTGTCACTATTGATGACAAATGCTACCATGAAAAATGGGGGACAAAGTGTAACTTCTAGCAACAGAAAAGACTTCAAGCAAAGCATCATCTGATAGATCCAAATACTTAACCAGATGACAGCATACTAGTGAGGACCTCAAAAGTGGGCAAGTCCCACATTCTCACATGCATTTAGTAATCTGTGGTGCTGAGATTGCTGGAATAGCATTGCAGACAACACCGGTATGGCACAAGCCAACGTGCGGATATAGCTCCATTTACCTGACCTTTGCAAAGAAACCAAGCTGTCCCTATCCAATGTGGGGTGGGAGTAAGGGGAGAACAAATGGACTCTTCTTTCTTTATAGAATCTTAAAATTGGAGGGTTATGGGTGATTTTATTTTATCTTTATGATGCTCTGCTCGTTTCATATAAACTGCCCAAAATTGCTTCATAGTCACAATCGTCACATCCGTTTCATTTCTTCACCAACAATGTCCAAATGTGAAGGGTTTGGGGGAACCCAGAGGTCCGCCCCACCCTCGCGGGCAGCAGCCGAGTGTGAGGGATCCGCTCACCTTCTCGTAGGGAATCTGCAGCAGCTCCAGCACAACAGCGTGTGCACCCATGTTCCGGAGCAGGCGTTGCTGCTGCTTCCTGCTCTTCCTCACAGATGCACTCTCCTGAACACAGAGTTTGCTGAGTCGAATCAAAATCTGGTAGAAACAAAGAAGAAAAATTTGTGCTCTTTAACCAACATCTCAGCTCTGAGGATCTAACGTACAGCCTGGTGATGATAGTTAATACTACTATGTTGTATACTTGAAATTTGCTCAGAGTAGATCTTAAGTGTTCTCCCCCCTACTCTAAAAGCTATGTGAGTGATGGATGTGTTAATTAACCTGATTGTGGGAATCAATTCACAATGTATATGTATATCAAATCATCATGTTGTACACTTTAAATATATTACAGTTTTGTCAATTATACTTCAATAAAGATGGGAAAAAAATTTAAGAAAAGGAAAGAAATCAATCTCAAAAAACTAGGAACCACAATTGGAAAAAGACTGCAGAGAGTGGTGGCGGGCAGGGAGGCAAAAGGGATCACAATACGTTAAAAACCTAAAATGACGGGCCAGCCCAGTGGCGTCATGGCTAAGTCTGGTACGCTCCACTTCAGCGGCCAGAGTTCATGGGTTCAGATTCCAGTCGTGGACCTACACCACTCATCAAGCCATGCTGTGGTGGTGACCCACATATAAAATAGAGGAAGACTGGTATGGGTGTTAGCTCAGAGTGAATCTTCCTCACCAAAAAAAAACCTCCCCAAAAACCCTAAAATGAGGGAAATTCTTGTAACACTTGTATCCCTGTTGATTGCATCAAACCAAATCCATGTATAGCTATGAATATGTCTTCCACAGAATAACCAGTGGATTATGGCTTCAACAGCAAGTGGGGTAGTTTTGGACAGATCTCTTAAAATGGTATGACTTGGCATCATTGCTAAGGACTTGGGAAGAGTTTGCTCTGGGGTAAAAAACACAATGCTCCCAACCTCCCAGCAAAGATTTCTAAAGAAATACAGCTCTCATTGGTGGACACTGTACAAGCCACCCAGACAAATCCCTGATAATTTTATCGCTTAATCCTTCATCCAACTGTAAACCTTCAGAAGTACAGGTGCTGGCTGCACCTATAAAAGGTGAGGAAACTGAGGACACACAAATAGTGTCTGAGCTGTTTTCAAACCCAGATCTGACACTGAAACAAAGGCGCTTACGCTTTGGGTTCTTCCTTCTCCCTGTTAAAATTTTACATGAAGAAAAAAGCGCAAGTGTTTGCACCTTCAACTTGACTATCACAGACCAAAGCTCCTTACAGAATTAGTAAAGAACGAAAAAAGGGAGGGGGGCCTTACCTCTTTTACCACCCTGTAGTTGTAGCTGCTGGTGCTCTCATGCTTTTGCGACTTGTTATTTCCCTCCTAGGGATCAAAATGAACATAAGTGTGGTTTGTACAACTCTTGGCCTACTGTTTGTTAGGGTTAGCATCACCCTTTACAAAAGAATGGGAATTCTGCAGTGTTTTCCAACAGTCATGCTGTATTTACACCCGAGTCATTTACTTGCTCACACTCAACTCCCTTCTGATTGACATTATTTCACTGATGTGGGGGAGGATGGTGGGCCAGGCCACAGCTGGAGAACAGGTTCTTCCCAAATGGGTCTGCAAGGGAAACCTGTGCTAATTCACTCAACAAGAAAGTCTATTCCACATGGTCCAAGGTGGCATCAGAGATACAGCTGAACTTCGGTTTGTAGCTTATTTCCTAGGAGAATGGCTGTTACCCTGGCTACTTAACAAGCAGATCTCTTGAGAATAAAGCCCATGCATCTATATCTAAAACCAGAAGAGGACATTTACTTGTTTTGAGGAGCCCAACCATCTCCTTTGGCAGTGTAACTTGTGTTTCACCCACCTCTGTTTTCTTATGTTCGTTTTCACCAGATGCGCCATCCATGGCCTCGTCGGGGCCCTGCCCTTTGTACACCCAAAGCTCTGACTTTTCCACGATGGATCTCAGTTGATCCAAGTCTTGTTTTATCTGTTTGTAGTTGTCAACATCTTGGCTGGTGACAAGCAGTTGAACCTGAATGAATGCAATCCATTAGTGGCACACAACAGCCTCTTGGACAGACAACACACACACACACACGCACACACACACACGCGCGCGTGCCGCAACCCGAGCTACCTGTTTGAAGGCCTGCAAGACCTCCTGCCTCTGACTGAAGTGCCGAAAGAGGAGCTGCAGGGCGCCTGACACCAGGGGTGGGTAGTCATGCATTGTCAAATGGAGCAAGACTCGGAGGAAGGTTCTGCCACCATGATCGTCCAAGTCCAGAGGGGTATTCTCCTCACTAAAGGAACACATGGGAGGGGAAAGGTCAGATGAACCACAAAGACCCTTCTCTCATACACCTTGCGCCCAGACACAACCTGACTACTTAAGATTTCTAACCCTGTAGTCTACCTCAGGTGACTTGACTTTTAATTCACTCCTTTAACAATACAACCTTGTTTTATCTTCAACTATATGGTGAGGTGAGGGAACAATTAAGATGTCACAATTGCCCAGTTTCAAACCAAAGTCCCTACCCTCCTGCAGTGACACGACTGGCTTTCTAGCCAGATTCCTGACTCCTAAATTAGGTTGTTCTTCTTCCAGTCCTCTTCTGTGGTCTGAGAACCGCACATAGTTGTTTTGCTCCTAAGTTATTAATTTGTTTTTTATCTAAGATGCTGAATTCAGTGCCTACCAAACTATCTGCGGTGAAGGACCAGCTTTTTTTATTTCCAGTCTGTAGCCAACTGATGTCTTACTCTACACCAAGTCCACTGATCATGCACTTGGATGTTGAAGCAGTGTCAAACTACCATAAAAGTACCTAAATGCTTATTCTGGTGTTCTGTGCTCATCTTGTCACAAGCTGGCAGCAAGTACTTCAGTCCTGCGGACCCCACTTTGAGGAGTGTTGCCATGAACCATTACAACTCACTGTTCTCCAAACTGGGGTTAATCAGCCTATCGTCAGGGGTTACCTCAATGTCTGTGATAACTTGGCTGTGTGTTATTTATATAATTAGAAAATTAATAAGAATGCCTGAATCAAATGACAGGCCACCACATAAGTGGGCACTGGCACTCAATTATTGTGTCAGTAATTATACTGTGTTTACAATAAAACGGTGAGACCTTCATGGTTGTAGGCTAGCAAGAAAAGCACAGAGAGGACTTCACATGTAACTGTATTCATTCTATGTGCTCCAAAAAGGTGTGAAGAAGGTTCACTGCTATTCAATGTCAGGAAAATGGCAGGACAGCTGTGTCACCACATGGCACACAGAAGTGTCATCATGCTGAACTCAAAATACCCTGTGTATGTTTCAGAAAAACAACATCTTCCATCACAGTAAATAATGTTGCTAATTCAAATTTCACAGGCTTTATATTAAGCGTTGAGGTAGATGGTTAACATTGCTGGACCCCAACAAAGTGGACCCTCCTGGTATATACGCCCTTATGGAGGCTCCTCCCACACTGACATGGGGCTCAGCCATGTGATCTGCTTTGACCAACAGGACAACAGCAACGTGATGCAAGCAGAAGCCTGATTAGTGCTTGCACATTGCTGGCCTATCCTCCCGGGACCTCTGCACTTAGAGCCAGTCACCATGCTATAAAGAAGCCCAAGATATTCATGTGCAGAGAAATAGAGATCCCAGCCTTTCAGATAAACCAAGGAGCAGAATTGTGAGTAAAGCAACTTGGATGTGCCAGCCCCAGTCACCAGCTCACTGCACCCACACGACAGACCCAACAGTGACCAGCAAAAGAACCATCCAGCTTAGCCCCAGTGAACCTACAGAACTGTGAAAGGCAATAAAATTGTTGTTGTTTTAATACAGTAAGTGTTTGGAGTAGTTTGTTACACAGTAATAGATAACTGCACCAAGTTTGTACACTATAAGAATTCTGTGCATAGGGTGTTTATATCAAGTTTGTAGATATTTGAGTCTTCTAGGTATTTGAGTCTCATAATAATGTTTTAAGTCAACATGGAGCAATCTGATCTTGTAAAAAGGGGTTCACACATTAACCTGATATTAGAGACAATGAAAGAACAGTATGTGTTGTTGTTGCATGGTCTCTAAAGAGCTCGGGGATAAAAATTTTCAGCCCATCAGCAGCAGAAGTACATGATCTCACCAACCTCACTGTTTTGAGCCCTCTCTTTCTTTCGATCCTATTTCCTCACCATTTAAAAAAATCTTGTGATGTGCGTGTTTTGGGAAATCTCTCTAAATCCTTTATGTTGTAGGCAGGAAACACACATACACACACATTAAGCCAACTAAGATTATTCTGACCTGAGAACTAAGAGTTCCAAAAAGAGAAACAACCTAAACCCAAAGACTAGCCCTTTCCTGGTACAGTGAAGGAAAAGCCTTTAAGAGCTAGAAAAGAGGAGTCTTCCAAATTGTAGAACCATCTAGAAAACAGTAACCAAAAATATACTTTCCTTCCTCCAAAGATGCCTTCTGCTTGCTCTTCAATGTGTTCAAAGTCAAGAGCACCTAAAAAGTTAGAGAACATAATTTTAGATGCAGGAAAGTCTCAAAACATGCTGCTGGTGAACTTCCTCCAAAATAGCCTTGGTCCTGACCACAGGGTAACCTCAAGTCTTCCAGAATCATATATTGCACAGCTCTGAAGCCAAGTCAGCTCAGACCACACTATTCAATGGCTCTGGCACACAGTATTCCAAACTTCTGCTGCTCTTCTACTCCCTGCGTGACCCCATTACAGTGGAGTGATGACCTCATCCCCAGGAAGCTCAGGCCTTGGTAGGTGGGGTTATTTCTACCACCACCCTTCCCCTTATCCTTCACCACTACTTCCTGGGCAGGGAAAAACTTCCATCACGAGTAAAAGTTGCTAGTGGACAATAACTTTTCTTCGAGAGTTTTGTTTTGTTTTGCCTGGTTCTTTTTTTTTTTTTGGCATTTCATGTAACTACAACAGTACAACCCCCAGCTGTCTATGACTAAGATACTCCAAGGTGGAAGGAAACAAGATCTATCCCAGAAGGGTTCTGAGCTCTTTCAATTATTTGTCTGCCCAAAAAGGATAACTCCCAGGATCTCATTTTAAAATACAATAATCCTCTGGGGGCCGCCCAGTGGCGTAGCGGTTTCATCCGCACTTGGCAGCCCGGGGTTCGCCGGTTCGGATCCCAGGCGCCCACCGACGCACTGCTTGTCAGCCATGCTGTGGCGGCGTCCCATATAAAGTGGAGGAAGATGGGCACGGATGTTAGCCCAGGGCCAGTCTTCCTCAGCAAAAAGAGGAGGATTGGCAACAGATGTTAGCTCAGGGCTGGTCTTCCTCACAAAAAAAAAAAAAAAAAAAAAAAGAAAGGAGATAGGTAGGGTGATTTTCATCAAGCAACTGGAGGAGTTTAAGAAGATGAATGTCATTAACATTAAAAAATAATAAAATAAAATAAAAAAAAATACAATAATCCTCAAAACCATTCCCATTTTACCTTTTTTTCTAGAAGGCACCCTTTGGACCCCCAGTTTTCATCAGACCCAGGTCCCATGCTATGGCTGAAATCCCATTCTGGAATCACTAACCTGGTACATTACTTGGCCCCTCTTGGCTGCTGTTTCCAGAGGATGTTTCCGAAGTCTGGGAATTGCTTTCATCAAATTCTCGCTTAAATATACACAGGAGGCAGGAGATCCTATAATCCAACCTCACATTCAAAATAAACTAAAGATTCAAGTGGAAATGGAAACAGATTGGTTACATTAGCATACCACCTATAACACTTTGCCAAGCCACAGCACTCTAGCTGGGCCTGGTATATGCTGCATCAATTACCTCAAGCACTAAGTGAGCCAAATATTTGGCTTAGATTTCAGCAGTCACTCTTAACAACAGACTTCCATGGGGTATATCAAGTCTGCCCACAGCACCTTAGCTTCTAGTGTAAACTCCAGCATCCTGGTAATTAATTTAATAACTAGAACAATAAATCACTCATTACCCACTTCATCCTCTATAAAACATGACTTTATTTCAGCAAGTACTGAATGCCAACTCTGGGCCTAAGAAGGGTGAAGTTGGCTGCTTTTAATTTAAGAGAATTGACAGAGAAAGGACAGTGTTTTTACTACTGAAAATTAGCTTAGTTCATATTTTCTATTTCTGACTGTTTCCTTTGATTTAGATGCAAACCCTTGGGCTCCCTCTTCTTTCACTTCCTATATTTCCTCATCCTCTACTCCAGCACAAGATCACTTTTCCCATGATTGTTGCTAGGGCCAGAAAGAAAGATCAACCACCTGGCATTTGAGGACCTTACTGACATTCTCCCTTCCATTCTCTCCTTGTCTCTGCCTTGCCCTCTTGGTGACCTTAGTTTTTTTTTTTTTTTTTTTTTTTTTTTTTGAGGAACATTGGCCCTGAGCTAACATCTGTTCCCAATCTTCCTCCTTTTTTGGCTTTTTTCTCCCCAAAGCCCTGGTAGATAGTTGTATGCCACAGCTGTGCACGCTTCTGGTTGCTCTATGTGGGATGCTGCCTCAGCATGGCTTGATGAGTGGTGAGTAGGTCCACGCCCAGGATCCAAACCCGCGAACCCCGGGCCGCTGAAGCGGAGCTCGTGAACTTAACCACTATGCCACTGGGCTGGCCCCCTTGGTGACCTTACTTAATCCCAGGGCTATCACCTTTCCCAGTCTGAGACAGATCCTTAGCTTGCTTTCCAACTATTGGTCCACATCTCCTACTCACTGACGGACATCTCATTTGGTGTCTTCCCAGAGCTTCAAACTCAGTATCATACAAAATTAACAATGTCAGTCCTGCCTGGGTTCTCTCAACCTCAGTCAACCTCAGGATCGTTGGCTCCTCCTTCCTTGATACACACATCTAATCAGTGACTAAGTTCTGTTGGTTCTACCTCCACCACTTCTCAAGCGTCTCTTCCCCACTGTCACTTACCCCTGCTCATGTCCTCATTATTTCTTGCCTTGGCCATTACAGAATCAGATTTACCAGATCCACCTCCCAAACATGCATATTCTTATGTCAGCCCCCTCCTTGAAAACTTTCAAAGGCTCACCACAGAATGAAGTCCTAACACTTTAGGTACCCAGAGTTCTCTAGAGCATGGCCCGATCCTCCTCTCCAAGCTCATTTCAGACAACTTCCCTTCAACGCTCTGTGTGCCTGCCCAAGAAGAACTGCTTACTGACTGGGTGCCATGATGCCCTGGTTCAAGCTGCTCCAGCCACCTGAGAGTGTTCCCTTGTTTCTATATGATAAATCCCACCTATGCTTAAACACTCAGATGGAATCCTACCTCCTCTGTAAAACCTCTGGTCCTTACTAAATCGGATCACATGACCTGCCTCTGCCTCTCAGGAAAACAGTTTTGGTGGTTTAATTTCCATGTGCACACAGCTTCATCAAACCTTATTTTCCTATTAAACTATAAACCCTTTGTGGATATAGCCCCTGTCTGAATCATCTGTGCATTCCTCACAGTGCCCAGCAAATTGCCTTGCATATGGTAGGGGGTCAATGAGTATTTGTTGAACGAATGAATCCATCAACCAGTTGTCCTCAGGTTACTATAGGGAGTGGACCTCAAGATGCAACCAAGTTTTGCACCGTGTTATTTCTGATAAACACCCACAATATTAACATACTTGGGACACATAAGCTGTGGCCTAAGAAATCCTTCTCTACTTTTCATCATGCAGAAATTCAGTAAGGTTTCTCCATTATTTAAGTCATTTTTTATTGTCTTAAGTAAGTCACTTTGAGGAGTCCCACTGATGCTTTCAAACCATTGGTAAAACATGATTTCAGACTTGAAAAAAAAAATTCTCAAGTCTATAAACATTTATAAATATCTACTGCATATTATGGGATTGAGATTAAGCAGCAAGGGATAAAAGAGAAAGGTGATAACAGGATTTTTTCCACTGAGGAGACCATTTTGTTGATAAATAAAACTTATCTACACGGAGAAGAAAGAGGAAAACACAGATGGTTGGAGGCTGGGAGGTTCTCATACCTAAGACTAAGCCCTCTGCCATAGACTGGCTCCCACTTCCTCCTGCAAGGACTTTGCTCCTACAATTATCCTCTCTCTCCTATGTCAGTAAGTTTTCTCTCTATATATGATCTTCCCATTCAGCATACAAACTTGCTATAATTTCCCAACTTAAAAAATATTACAACAAAAACAAAACCTTCCTGTTACCAACAATCACCCTCCAGCCACCTCCCCACTTCTCTTTGCATCTTTACAGCAAATCCGCTCAAAAGAGTTGTATGTATTTACTCCCCTGATTCATCTTTTCCCATCCCCTCTTGAATCTAACCTGTTCCCAAACTTGCCAAGTATGCTCCCACCTCAGGGTCTTTGCATTTGCTGTTCCCTCTGCCTCAGAGACCCTTTTCCTAGATATCCACATGCTAGTTCTCTCACTTCATTCAGGTATCTGACCACATCATCTTACTGGGGAGACCTTCTCTGACAACCCCAGCAAACCCAATATCCCTGGCCCCACTCCCAGTGGCCTCCAAATCATCCTGACCCTCCTTCATGTTTTAACATCCTTGGCACTTCTCACTATCCAACATAGTATATACATTTTTTTTAACATGCCTATGCCTCCTATCAAAATGTAAGCTCTTTAGAAGAAAGAATTGAATCTATTTTGCTCATTGCTGGATCTCCAATGCTTAAAAGTACTTGGCACAGAATCAATAAATATTTGTTGAATGAATGAATAAAAAAAGAGGGAGGGAGAAAAGGAGGGAGACAGGCATTGCAAAGTTAATGGAATCTTGAACTGGGTTATGGACAATAGGCAGGGAATTAAGCTATATACAGAAGCGTAAGTGAGTGAATTCTAAGCAGAGGGAATAGCATGGATAAAGACACAGAGGCCAAGGAGTCCAGAAAGCTAAGGTAACTACAGGACGTTTTGGCATGGCTAGAGGGGTAAGGGCATGCTGGGGAGGATAGGAGATGACAGCAGAGGGATGAAGAGGGACAGCTCAGAAATGGCACTTGGGGCTGAGCTAAGAATTTACCTCCATTCTCTTCCCAGAAAGCCTAGCGCTCCATCAAAGCAGGGACACTGGATCCAAATGGTACCCCTATGAAGCACACTCCCACCCCCAACCTCTGACTGATGGTTACCTGGAGTATTTCGATGATCTTCAACTTGGTGTCCATGACCATGATGTCCTCCTTCTCTGGCTCTGCTTGCTTCACATTGCCTTCAGGGGCAGCAGCCATGGGAGTCATGGGCAAAAAGCCTCCTCCGCGGAGCACCACCTGGGTCATCAGCTCTCCAACCCCATGGATGGACCGCATCACGTTACTGCCTGGGAAGGGCCAGGACAGACCTCCGTCATGACAACATCCCCAGAGTGCTCTGAGACACCTGGCAAGGGGCACAGGCTCTTCGAGATGAATTATTTAACATGCCCCTGTTCCAATACATTCTCAGGATGCTAGGAACCTGAAAAAGTTAATACCTATCAAAAATTTGGGGCTTCAGGGAGTAGCAGAAAGAGTGTGGGCTTTGAAATCCCCAAAAGAACACTTTTGTCTATTAATTTACCTACCATATTTTACTGGTCACCTACTATGTGCTTGTTGCTGTGCACAGAACTAGGGATACAGAAGTTAATAAGGCACAAGTCTGGTGCTGCTATCAACAGCCACTTGATCTTGGGTACATGATACTACCTTCTGAGGGTCAGTTTCTTCATCTATAAAATGAGAATAAAATTGCTCAACGACAGGATTAAATGGTAAAATGTAGACAAAATGACTGAGCATAGGACCTAGCAGATAGTGGGAGGTAAGTAAAGGTGCCTTTTCTGTTCAAGCTGTAGAGACCAGTTAGACAATAATCCACACATGAGTACCTAATATGTGCCTACTCTGACCCTAAAAAAGAGGAAAAAATAAGCATATAAAGGCAGATTTTCCTATTCACAAATTGGAAATAGGATACCCAGATGCAAGGTTGGATTTTATTTCATCAAATATTAATATAATCATTGAGGGCCTCATGGACACATTAAGAACAATGATAGGACATGTATTTTTAAGAGACAGGCATTCAGGTTGTTAGATAACTTTCAATGGTTTAACAAAATAAACACACAGACTCATACATGAATATAAAGGAAATACAGCAAATGTTAATAATCACTGACCCTAAGTCGTGGATATATGGGTGTCCAAGGCACCATTCTCCCATCTTTTCCTTACATTTGAAAATTTTCATAATGAAAAGTTGGGAAGAAAAGGACAAGGAAAGGACAGGACATCACAGGGTAAAGTATGACAAAAGGAGTAACAGGAGAGGCTGGAGGGCATGTCCTGGATGTGTGGGTACCATCAGATCTCACTCTTCAGCTTCTCCATGTCATTCTCACCTTTATTCTCTTCTCCTTTTGCCATCTTGCTAATGGGGAAGATTGTTGTCACGTGTACACAGTCCAATATAGCCAGGAGGATTTTGGTTAATCGCAGAAGGTCAGAGAAGTTGTAGAAACCAAAGTATATGAGATTTCTAGCTAAATTTACAACCTATTGTATTAAAAGAGAGAGAGAGAGGAAGATGGTATTAAATAAACTGTATCCTTCAGTTCTATTTTATGCTGACTAGTTTATAAATGACTGATTCTGATCTTCCTTATGGTAAGAGAAGGCATGTATTTTGCTTGCAATTTCTGATCAAATTTCATTTTGTTTCATAAGGAGAAAAAATAACAAATGAAAATCTGCAAAGCTACTGATCTGCTTTGATGATTAGTTAATAAAAAAACTGACCTAATCACTTAGCCTGTGCAGGTTCCCAAAGATAATACAGGGCAAGCCAAGTTATAGCCAACGAGGACACAGAGAGCAACTCTGCAATCCTCGGAAATAAAACGCCTCAAAAGGACAAGTGGTCTCAAAGAGAAACATTTGACTCAAAGGTAATAAGAATTTATGTCCCTCACGTGATTAATCTGTGACAGATCCCAAGCACAGCCTGTTTCTTTCCCGTAATTTTTAATATAAAGTACAGAGTATATGTAGTGTTCTACCACTTTACACGATTCAATTCACCCTGAGTATTTCTTCTAAGAGCATAACTACGTTAAGCTAAGTGACCAACATCGGTTCTATTTTATCCTGGAACAAAACTGAGCGGAATTTCTTTTTATTAAAAAAGTAGAATATCGTGGTAAAAATCACCACATACTAAAATATTTTCTATTAACCCCATAGGGAAATGACCTATGAAAAGCAGACAGAATTCGTAGAGCATTTCTTCATGAGTTACCTCAAATGTAAGCTTATTCTTCTCCTTATCAGAGAAAGGAAACCTCTGACAAACCACATCTCTTAAATACTCCTCTACAAATTCCATGGTCTGAGCAAACCTCTCCTTAATTTCATCTTTAGAAGTTCCACTGTTATCATAGCTAAAAGAAAGGGAGAAAGAAAAGGAAATCAAATTTCGTGTTCTTCCTAGTAGGCCTTCCCCGGCTGCTCAGCCTCAAAAGCCACCAGTCCCCTCCTGACACTTCCCATCCCCCGTGTCCTACTTTACTTTTCCCTCCTTAACACATATCACCAAGATGTATATTTTAGTCATTTCTCTTGTTTACTGTCTGTCTTTCCCCACTAGTGTAGAGATAGTTTTCTGGTTTGTTTACTGATATATTCCTTGATCCTGGCACACAGCAGACACTTAAAATTTATTAAAATATTTATTTGTTGAAAGAAAGAAAGAGATAAACGAGATATAAAAATATAATTGTGCCATCTTTTACATTCTTGAGGAAAGAAATATTTGCCAGGGCTGGCCCGGTGGCGTAGCGGTTAAGTTCACGTGCTCTGCTTTGGCGGCCCGGGGTTCGCAGGTTTGATCCTGGGCACAGAGCAACGCACTGCTTGTCAAGCCAAACTGTGGCAGCGTCCCATATAAAGTAGAGGAAGATGGGCACAGATGTTAGCCCAGGGCCAGTCTTCCTCAGCAAAAAAAAAAGAAGAAGAAGAAGAAGAAGATTGGCAACAGGCGTTAGCTCAGGGCTGAACTTCCTCACACACACACACAAAAATATTTGCCATCCACTTAATTTTACATTAAGCTTAAAGAAAAAAAATATTTTCATCCTTCTTCTCTGATTTAACTAGACTAACCTGACCATAAGTGATTTGTCTACTGCTACACAGAACATTAAAAATAAGAGGTTTTAGAGCGACATGAGGTCTTGACAGGGAGAAGGAGCCAGGCTCACTCATCAATGGCGATCTCGGAGGGAATCTCGGACCAGAGGCGGGCATATTTCACAGGAGTGACTTGTTCCTGGGGATCTCGGTCCACGTGCATATGAAGCATGAGACGACAGAAGGACGCCCTCAAGTCGTAGGGCAGGTTCTCGTCAGACATGCAGCGGAGAATGAGATCTACATCCAGCTGGCCTGATATTTCGTTAATGGCGAGGTACTGGCGGTCCAGACACATTCTAGCAAAAAGGTTCAGCTGATACCTGGAGAAGAGAAAAGTTACATAAAGCTCACTCTCTAGAAATCATTGAGGATGAATGGAAACACACAGCAGGATAGTTCAGGTGGCCTCAACTTTCACAGGAGTGACATTTGGCCATCGGAACTTACACATCAACACCCTTAAATTGCTTTTGTACACCAAACTTCAGCTTTTGTGCCGAGCAGAGAGAGGAACAGTTCAAGCTATGTCAACAGTCACACGTGTCTATCCTGCTGTGGTGGAGTAATTATATGACCACTTGATTCCATTTTTCCCTTGATTATTTTATAAAATAAATGGGGGAAAACTGTTAGGTCAAAAACGTCTGCTTCTTCAGCTGTGTTTTTATACAATACATTAAAGACCATGTAGGAAATGTTAAAGATATCGCCCATACCGAGTCTAATGAGAAATTTTATAATACTTTTAGTATGTTATCTCATGTAAGTCTACTCTCTGACTTTTACACACTTATGAAAACCATCGTGTAAAAAGTAGGAGGTCCTCAAAATGTCTTATGCTTTCTTCCTCATCTAATTACACATGATCTTTGTCATTTCTGAACTTGATCAGTGAAGCACTCTTTCTCATTCATTCTTGGGAGAAGATTCATCAAGAATTTAAAAAGTAAACATACTTATAATGTGAAATAAGAAAGCTATGAGCTTCCAAAGTGGCAAATACTGGCTTCTGATTTAAAGCCCTTTTTATTACCAATAACCATGAGTTGACAATATTCCCAACCTCACTAGATACCAGTGAAATGCAAATTAAAATATGATTCTATTTCATGCTTATAAGATTAACAAAAATTAAAAAGCATCCCAACATTCAGAGTTAGCAAAGACAAAGAGAAACAAAAGTTCTCATTTACAACTGGTGGGAGTGTGCACCAAAATATCCAATTTAGGATTGCTTAGTAAAGTTTAAAATATGCATACTCTCCAATTGAATAATTCCACTCCTGGTGTGGAATGGAAACTCTTACATATATGCACAAATTTGAACAAGGATGTTTCCTGACATGAAAAACTAAACTGTGGCATACAACAAAAATCAAAGAGCAATGAAATTGTGGCACATTAACAAAATAGAATACCAATAAAGTCTAAATTAAAGAAATGGATCTACCTCCATTAACATGAATACATTTCAGAAAGAACACTGAATAAATAAGGCAGGTTTCAGAATGGAAATTAGAGTATGGTACCATTTGCCTAAAATTTTAAGAACAGATAAGTTACTATATATTATTTATGAATGCATACAAATGTAGTAAAATACGAACACACAGTGTGGAAGGATACACTCCATGTGAATGAACTGCAGAGAATACAACACAAGAGGTAACAAAGGGATTTGTAACTGCAAAGTTTTATTTATTTTATTAAAAAATGCTGTAAGCACTTTTCCACCTTTTCTTTTCAAGACTTTTTTGGTTCTCTTCCCTTCTTTTCCTTTCTATTCCTTTCCCTTGAGGTGGCAGGGCCAGCAGAGCTTAGTGCTGGGACTGAGGAGATACTGGGGATGGAGGAGGCATCGGGCAGAGGCGGAGACTGAGCAAACAGGTAAACATTCTGGGGGTAAAGCCAGCCAGGCTTCTCACCGTCCAAGAAGGGAGATATGAATGTGGAAAGAGTGAAGGCCAGAATAACTCCATGATGTTGAAATGGAACTGGAAGTATTGATGTGAACTCATGGTTTTTAGTACATATTTGTATAGACAGATACGGAAATAGATAGACGTGTGTATGTGTACATATATATATATATATAAATATAAATATGGATATATGTGTGTACATATACACACACACACATTTCCTGTCTCTGTCTGCATAAGTTTTATGAGGTTGGTGCTACTGTCTCTATTTTGCAGATAAAGAAACTGGAGCATTAAGAGGTATATAGCTTGACCAAAATCAAAAAGCTAGTAAGTAGAAAGGTCAGGATTTGAACCCAAGCAGTCTGACCCCACAGGGTTATGACCCCACAACCAGGGGCTGATGCAAGCATTCATCCTTCTTTTGACCTAGCCACATCCAGACAGCAATTTACTGTCAAAGTATCAATGAAATCTTACACTCTAAACTCCTAAAATACACATCTGTCTTTTTGCTAGATGATCAGATGGCACCTTGTTTCCTTGGAGTAATCAACAACCTAGCAATAAATTCCTAACCGCCACCCTTTCGGCGCACCCCAAACCGAGCCCAACACAACTCCCACTCACCTGTAGTAGCTGAGAACATCTCGGTCTTCCTTTTGACCTTCTTTAGCATCTTGTGCCAGTTCCCTGACACTCTTACTGCGAATCTCTTTGTTGCTGTCTCTCCAAAAGAGCCACACCTCTTCCTCATCTTCTCCTGCCTCCAGAGCATTCTCTCCAGTAGAAACACCTTCAAATTCAAAACGAGAAAGTACCAACCTAGAAAATAAGAGGAGGGAAAACTCACTATGTTTGAAATCCTTGCTAAGCTCCGTTCAACAATAGCGATGTATTAAACTCTAGATTCACTTTCAGCATAAAGCCATTTTGTTTCTCCCACTGGCAGAACCACAAAGAGCCAAACATTAACTTCTTTATATACTTTAATGGGGTTGTTCCCAACCAGAGTGATTTTGCCCCCTAGGGGACATTTGGCAACGTCTGGAGACATTTCTGGTTGTCCCAACCAAGTGAGAGTGGTACTACTGGCATCTAGTGGGTAGCAGCCAGGGATGCTGCTAAACCTCCTACAATGCACAGGACAGTCCCCCACGACAGAGATTATTTGGTCCCAAATGTCAAAATGCCAAGGTTGAGAAATCTTGCATTAGTTCAAGCCCAAAATTAAGTTATACATTAAAAAAAAAAGTATCACTATTTTAGGGCACAATTTAGTGTTTTGTTGTTTTTTAACATTGCACATATTACTGACACTATACTTATCAGGAAAACTTGCTAAAAATGAATCACTACTATTACCAAAACTTCTGTAGACCAATAAATACTTTTTGAACAGTGATAATTCAAAAAGCTCTTGCTGGGGCTGGCCCCATGGCATAGTGGTTAAGTTCACTGCACTCCACTTTGGTGGCCTGGGTTCACTTCCCAGGCACAGACCTACACCACTCGTCGGTGGCCATGCCACGCTGTGGTGGCAACCCACATACAAAAAAATAGAGGAAGACTGGCACAGATGTTAGCTCAGGGCAAATCTTCCTTAAGCAAAAAATAAAAATAAAAGGCTCTTCCGTACACTGACTTAATATCAACACTGAATTACCTCCTTTAAAATTTAAAATTGATGATTATACTTAGAGAACTTTAAACTCTTAAAATTAAACCAAGTGTATAAAATGCTCCTTGGTGAGTTCACATGACTTTAAACCTGTATGCAGAGTAAGGGACACCATATGCAGAGGAGGCCACAACCAAAAGCAAACTTAATAATTCCCCTAATCAAGACCTTTGCAAGAGGAAGATCAAATGCCAGCCAACTTGACTTCAGACCAAGTTTGAAGAATCCAAAGAATTAGATTTTATTATTCAGGAACACAAACATCCACCGAACCATACATTTTCCATCTACATCCCTTTCCCATCTTTATCTTAAATCCCAAGACCCCCACTTACTTGGTCTCAATCAGGATGTCGGCATTGGTTGGATTCAGCACAGCTTTACATATCAGTTCCTGGGTCACTGGAATCGATTTGTTCATGGACACACACAGGTCGGACAGGTAATCTAAGAATCTATTGAGAAATGGAAACCAAACAAAACGTTTTCTGTAGACAGAGCAGAGGTTTGGCTCTTGGAGCCAGACTCTTCCTCAAGTGGACAGAACCAACAAACCTTTAACAAAAGGAGTCAGAGACAGTTTAGGTGTTGGTGCCAGTGACTATGGCACCACTAGTCACCAGAGAGAAGACAGAAAGAAGCAAAAGAGGAAAGATGGCCAGTAGTTCCAGATGAACAGGTGATGAACAGGTGGTAGATGAAGAGGTGATGAGGTGAAAATGAAAAGAAGGAAAACCACAAGAAGGAAGTTCACATAAGGAAGAAAAGGTGGACATGCAGGTTAACCAGAGTGGTTAGGGGACAAGGCTCTGATGCTGGACTGCCTGAGTTGGAATCCTGGTTCTGATTCTAGCAATGTTCTGATATGTCCTGTTATTTGGGGGAAATTATTTAACCTCACTGTGCTTCAGCTTTCCCATCTACAGAAGAGGATGATGCATAACCTCAGAGGGCTGTTCTGAGGATTAAATGAGATAATTCATGTAAAGTGCTTACTTAGCTCACTCCCTGGCACACGAGGAATGTCATAACATGTTAGTTATTTTTATGGGTGGGAGCAGTCATTTTAGAACAACACTATCAGCTCTCCAGTGGGATCGTACGTGATACCCACATTGTAAACTATTTTCCACTGCACTTGAAATGGTATGGATTTAATCAGAAAGAGAAGAAAAGAGGGATGAGAGTGGGGGGAGCGGGGAGACCTGTGTGAATGAGATAGAATTGACAGAACTCACTAATATATAACAAAAACATTCAAGTAACAACTAAGTTTGCAAAAGACTCTTACTGACAATATCTGGGCAGGGGTGTTCTAACTGATAATCGGGGATGCTAAAAAGTGAATGATTTGGGGGCTGGCCCAGTGCTATAGTGGTTAAGTCTGGCGTGCTCCACTTTGGTGGCCCAGGTTCATGGGTTCAGATCCTGGGCATGGACCTACACCACTCATCAAGCCATGCTGTGGCAACAACCCACATAGAAAACAGAGGAAGATGGGCACAGATGTTAGCTCAGGGCCACTCTTCCTCAAGCGAAAAGAGGAAGATTGGCAACAGGTGTTAGCTCAGGGCCAATCTTCCTCACCAAAAAAAAAAGTGAATGAGTGGTCAACAATAATTGGTATTTACTGGACATTTACTAAGAGTTGGGCACTGCATATGCATTTACCCTCATTTAATTTTCATAACTACCCATTTAGCAGATGAGGAAATTAAAGCTCAGGGGAAAACCAAGGTCACCCAGCTGATCAATGTTAGAGCTAGGACTCCACCCCAGGTCTCATTCCAATACCAAGCTCTTTCTACCACTCATCCAAGAGCCTCTCAAGACCTGCCCAACCAAAATCTGTCACTAGCAGCCAAAAAAAGGAAATCTACCCAAAAGCACCACGACCAGCTCAGTGCGGGCATCTGAAATGTGTAGACACCTTCTGCCGATCAACCCCACTTCCGCCTCACCTGGGCTCCCTGTTCTTTCGCACCAGACTGACAAACGTGTCGATCTCTGCGGCGGTGATGTGTTTTTCCAGGAGTTTTCGGTTATTGTGGAGCAGGGCAGTGATCGTGTCTTCAGCCAGCACATCATAGCCTATCTGCTTCTGCATGAAGCCAAACTGCTTGGCTATGTACTCCTTTCAAGGAAGAACAGAGAGGTCAGCACGGAGGACCAAAGACAAAATGGTCAATCTAAAAATAAGGAAAGGAGCAACATTCCCTGATGAGAATCACTGCTCATAAGGCGAATCACAGGAGAGCATCTTTCCACAACTTTCTTATGAGGGCAACAGCTGCAAACTCCCTCACATCTTTTATTTCACTAAACCTGCCACACAAACGTAATTAAGCAAAATATCCTGTATTGACAGACGGACAGTTTATTAAGTGCACAGTGTAAATTTTAATGTAGTGATTTATTTTTTCTAAAAGGTCAAAAGCTGTTTTTCAGCTCTGATTTTATTACTAATTCAAGAGGATTTAACTGTGCCTTACTGTTCTGTGCTGGTGAATAAACATAGGTAAGCCTACTTGGATATTTAGAACAATGTTACCCCATTTTGTTTTCTTTATCTGGGGTGAAAAAATATTTTTAAAGTCAATGGGTAGCAGAAGCAAGTTAGGAATACCTAAGCCAGCCAATCATATTTGTAGAACATATGAAAACATCTTTGGCTTCTCTTTTTTGGGATCAGACATCACATTCCATAGGAATATTTGAGAACTCAAGGAGGCCTCTTACGAACATTTGTTTCTATTTAAAGATATTTCCCTGCCCAAGATAGACGATTTGCTTGCTCAAAGTTCAAGTAGCCCTTGAAACTTGGTTTAATTTTTTTTTAATTAATTCCAAAATCCTAAAAACTATTCAGGACTAATACAACGGACATGGGCCACTTTTCAGCCCATACTCAACAAGGATGCATGTTCGGGAATTCATGAGCCTTCAGGGATATACTACTGCCAACTGGCACAGGATCCAGAAACAACCAAGCAAAGACATCCAATGTAGCAGTGAGAGAGGGACTGGTTTAGACTCCTCCTGTACAAGCAAAATGTCCTGGCACACACTACAGGTTCTTAGTATCCTCATTCAAAGATGGAAGAGAGGAGCAGAATAAAATCTCTTTGGCACTATTTGAGTATGGTATTAATGCACCAGAGGTGAATTTAAAGCAACCATAGAGCCCAAAGGTAATTCGTCCAGACTAATGAACGTAGCATCCTAGGTATGTGATACTTGATATCTAAATAACAGCAAAGGCAAAGTCAAAGGTTTAGAAATACTTGCTAACAAGGTTAAATCTAATACTTTAGAGTATTGCTTAATATCAACACTATCTTTACAATGACAAACAAAAAACTTTAACTGCAGAGAAAAGTTTAAATTTAAAGGCCAGATACAGTGGCAGTCAAAAGCTTAAAAACAAAGCCTTTTGTAACACAACGCAGAGACTGGGGTCAAGGTTCTACTAAGCATGATTCTGTGTGCCTACTGTACTCTACATAGCTCAGAGTTTCTTAACCTCAGCACCACTGACTTTCTGGGCCAGATAATTCTTTGTTGTAGAGAGATGTCCTGTCCATTGCCAGGTGTTTAATAGTATTCCTGGCCTCTACCCACTAGACGCCAGTAGTACCTCCAAGCTGTGACACTCAAAAGGGTCTCCAGACATTGCCAACTGTCCCCTGGGGGACAAAATTACTCCCAGTTGAGAACCACTAATGTAGCAACACAGTTCTCAGGTTTCCTTAGAATCTCAAATTGTTCAGAACCCCCAAAGAGGTTAGAGGTTTATTTCATGGGGAGAATGCAATATATATATTTAGTGCCACGACAAAGATAATGGCTTAAAATGTCATAAAACATGAGTCAGAACCAAAATAAAGCAAAAGTTACCAGCAGAGACGCAGGATCTGGAAGGGGGCAAGAAGAAAAGATTCCGTTCTATCTTCAATATAAACACATGGAATCATTTCTCTAGGCCTTACAGAATATGCCATTAAAAATACTATAAATGCAATAACAACGTCAAAAAAAGAAATCTCATTGAAAGGTAGCTGCATAAGGAAAATTCTCAGGTACGCTTCTTATGGACTTTGTAATATATCTTCTCCCCAGGCTTGCAAAAAATATGTTTCCTTTCTAAGAGCAAACTTAGCAACAAACTCTTCTCTAGCCATTAAATAAATATCTATGTTAACACGTAAAACTCATGAGGACAGTATATGAACTTCAGGGAGGAAATTCCCAATCACTTCCCATCCTTAATCCCAACCTGGTTCTTCCTGTAGTCTTGCTGCGAGTGTCTCAGGACCCGGTAGCAGAGCCGGCAGATATGTCTGAAGGGAGCGTGCCGCTGGTCCCCAAGCTCCTCAAGCCGCAGCATCGGGCCATCGCCACAGTCTGTGAATGGGGCCTGTAACAACTTGAAGATCTGTTTGTGAAAAGAAAGAGGAAACACTGTCATCACCTAGTGTGTTAACGGCTAACCCTGTCTGGAAGTAATACAACCTCAAGGGTGGTTGGACTACACAGGAAAGTTCCCGATCCAAACACATCAATAATCCGAAGACTGCATCCATTCCATCAACTGGGGCCAGCTACTCACAGAACTCAGTCCACCTGGACCTAACTGGTCCTCAGATACTGAAAGTGCAGGATTTAGAGCAGTGGTTAAGAGTACAGACTATGGAATCAGGAGATGCTAGGTTAAAATCACACACCTTCATTACTTCCTAGTGGTGTAGATCATGGTCAAGGTAACCTTTGGTTTTCTCATCAGTAAAATGGAAAGAATCATACCTACCTAGCTTACAATGGTGTTGTAAGGATGACAGTAGATAATAACTGTCATTTACATAAGTACAGTGCTCAGTGAAGGCTTCTGCCATTGAATCAGATCATTTTGGCCCCTTAAGGAATTGCTATTGCGGAAATGAGCATGGGCATTAAGCCGAGGTCTAATTCTGGGAGTCATCCCATGAAACAGCTGGATGTAATTTACTCTTGGACTGGAAATCCTTGTTGAAACATGATAGAGTATTAACAAATTTTATCTATCATAGACTGACAGGAGAAATCCCAAGTTCCTATGGAGAACTGAGGGACTTGTAACTAATATGTTTTTCTTTTGGCTTTAGTGGTCAGGAATTTTTAAGCCAAGCTTGCAGCCTGATCACCAATAGCTTTAGAGAACCAAATGGTATGCATTTCTGGGCACTCCATCTACCCTAATTCTGTCACTTTCTTCCCTCTAATTTGTCTTTACACAAGTTTATTTAAATTTATGCCAGATAATACCATCTATATATTTCCTATAAGCCATTACTCATTCTTATGGTAAGATTTTGTGGTGATTTATAGGGGTCCCTATAAGAGCCTATACAGACCCGAATTGATCAAATATTCTAAATCTCTCAGACGTATGAAATAACCTTAAGGACACATAGCACTTGACATTATTTTTGAGGAAAATAAAGTTGCCAACTGAACTCTTCTTGGAGTTCCTAACAAGTGAATTCTCACATGGCTTGATATTCAACAAGTGTGTTTTCAACTGAACTGAGCTATCAAGCCATGCAAAGACATGGAGGAAACTTGGATACATATAATTAAGTGAAAGAAGCCAATCTGAAAAGGCTACATACTGTATGCTTCCAACTATATGACATTCTGGAAAAGGCAAAATTATGGAGACAGTAAAAAGATCAGTGGTTGTCAGGGGTTGGGGGGAGGGAAGGGTGAATAGATGGAGCATAGAGGATTTTTAGGGCAGTGAAACTACTCTGTATGATACTATAATGATGGATATGTCATTATATATTTGTCCAAACCCATAAAACATACAACACCAAGAATGAACCCTAATGTAAACTATAGACATTGGGTGATTCTGATTTGTCAATGTAGGTTCATCAATTGTAATAAATGTACCACTACGGTGGGGGATGTTAATAATGGGGCAGTCTACACATGTCTGGGGGTATACAGTATGTACAAGCTGTGCACTGTCCACTCACTATTGCTGTGAACTTAAAACTGCTCTAAAAAAAAGTCTATTTTTTTAAAAAGTCAGTTGATCAAGTCTTCCAGGTGGGAATCATCCATGTCCCTTTCTAAGAGCACTGATCCCAACACTGTAAGTGATTTCTTGTAAAGACAACCCAATAAGTTACATCTCACCGACCTGCTTGAGAATATTCTGTTCTCTCATCAGCTTCTGCCTTTCTCTGTTGGGCTTGGAGAAGACTACTTCAAGTACATCTTGACCAGAGTTAGTTCCACCAGTGACAAAGTAAACCAAGTCTTCCAGCAGCTTGGTTACAGACCTTAGAGGGGAAGAAGCTATTAGAGATGGGGGGTGTTCAATGTTCACCAGGCTGGAAGCTCCACCTTGGAAGCCTCAGGCCTAATGAACCAGTTAAACAAAAGCAGACCCATTCTTCCCAGTTCCCTTGAAATTGACAACTGAGGCCAATTTTGAAAAGAGTGAAATACAGACAACACATTATTGTCCACAAAAGGATTATCACCTTCACAAAATACTAGCCGTCAAATTTTGTTCTCGGAGTAACCTCAACCCCCACCATTCAATAAGGTAGTTCCAGAGACTGAGTTGGAGACAGAGAAAGAGATAGATCTTTACAACTTCAGAGACTTTCAAAAAAGTGAATGCAAAATAACTATTTCTTGAAAACCACAAGTTGAAGCCACCCATAAATGCTAAGGCTGGCTACTCTCACACACGGCTGTTCAGAGCATTCTCTCTCTCTGCAAGGGACTTTAAAAATCCCCAGTGGGTGAGGATGAGTGTGTCTGGTTCTCACGAGTAGCCCTCACCTCCTTTCATTCTGGGTGATGGTGCCCTTCTCCAGCTTCCCAGCTATGGAGCCCAGCACCTTGCTGGCATCGTTGGCAAAGTCTAGGTCCCGAACCTCAGCAGGAGAAACTGGAACGATGGCAAATGCTTCCTTATCTTCCTTCACAGGAGAGGTGCCAATCTGAAATGCACGACAAAATGTCTTTGTGGGACAGTCTCTTGGACTGAGAGGGTAACACATTAATCAAACACTATTTTTATGGGACATTGGGCCATCCAAAGAGCTTGGAGCTATCCTGCTGTTAAAATCGAGTAGACATAGAAAAACATCTGGAAGAAAGTACCCCAAATTATTAACGGTTGTTACTCCTGTAGATCGGTAATGTGGGAACAGTGCAGCAGGAAATGGGGCACTACTATCATTTATAGCTTCATTGTTACAAGGAGCATGGAAGACTCTTATAATTAAAAAACATATTTATAAATACATAGGGAAAAAGCAAATAGTCAAAATGATAATTATTGACTCTAAGTGAGAGTATTATAAGGGTAGACTCTGTACCATTCTTTCAACTTTTTTATATACCTGAAAATGTTCATAAAAGTAGGAAAAAAATCTAATAATGTCCCCCATCACCAAAAAAAATTATGTGAGAGTATTATTCCATTTTTTAAAAAGAAAATCCTTATGTTTGTATATTTATGCTCTGTGATCCTAGAGAAGGTGGGAAAGGAGAGGTGGACTTCAGGGAGAGAAATTAAAGGAGTTGGGAGAAATTTCAAGAAAAAAAAGCATTTATTCAAATACACAGAGAAACAAAGAAATAATAAAAATTGGGGGGAAATCAATTAGGTATTTGATGTACCTCAAGGCACAAGCAAACATTCCCCCAGCCAAAATCATCCTTCGGACAGACGTGAAATCCAAACAATTGCTCAACCTTTAGGGCAGAAGCCACGTAAGAAAATAAAAGGTTTTGGTTATTTCAAAAGCCCTGGGCTTGCTTTAGCCAGGTCCCTTGGAGAGAATTCTTTCATTGCATTCACGTCTGTCCATGACCACACTCTTGCCAAAGCAACAAAATTTCAGAGCTCCATACTCCTCCATCTGCCCTCAAAGAAGCCCTTTTATTAGGGAGCATGAGACCAAGAGGAGGCAGCCGAGTTCTGGGACTTACTTTCAGCATCACAGGTTTTTCTTCTTCTTTGTCAATGGGGATATTTGTGCTGTGAACCCATGTGTTAGTACACAGGTGTCTGAGCCGGACATAGGAGTTTCTAAAGGGAAAAAAGGAAGGACTTTAGGGACAGGAATATTCAGGTTCTCTATACCCACTGGCCCAGAATATATTCTATCAAAATAAAAAAGGGATACCAAAATGGTTTTCTACTACAGACACTGGACAATACAAACTTTAGAACAAATGATTCTGGTCCAAGATAGATTCTGATGTACTAACAATAGCAAATCATTCACAATGACTCCAATGTTATTGTGATATATTTCCAAATATAAGATTATATCCTGTGAATGAATATCTCAGAACAAGCTGAGTATGAGACAGAGCAACAAGAAGTATTTACTGAGTGTATATTAGTGCTCATCATGAGAGATGATAAAGCAATAATTGAAATTTTCATATGGATCAATAAAGCAAAAAATTAAATCATAAAATTCCTGAAAGAAAATATGAGTAAACATTTAATAACCTTGTGGTAGGGAAAGCCTTTTGAAGCATGTAGCAAAATACAAGATGCCTAATTTTTTGTGTGTGTGTGTGAGGAAGACTAGCCCTAGGCTAACATCTGTGACCATCTTCCTCTACTTTAGATGGGACACCACCACAGCACGGCTCGACAAGCGGTGCGTTGGTCTGCACCCCAGATCCGAACCCGCGAACCCCAGGCCGCCAAAGCAGAGTGCGTGAACTTAACCACTATGCCATGGGGCCAGCCCCAAGATCCCTAAATTTTAAAAGTAAAAGATGGATATATCTTATTACATAGTTTAAATTTTATATCTTCAATATAGCAAAAAAAATCATGAACAAAGTTGAAAGAAAAATGACAACCTGGGAAAACAAAAGAGTAACATATAGCATAAAAAGGTTATTAATCCACATATACAAAGAGATCTTAAAAATCAGTAAGGAAAACATGAATATTGGAAATGAAAATGGGACAAGGACACAAACCAATAATTTAATAAAGCAATATAAATGGCCAATAAACTTGGAAGTATACATTCAACCTCGTTAGTATACAATTTACACAAATTAAAACAATATATCAATTTATTGATATATTGTATCATATTCCAGAGATCTGAGAGACTGATATACCCCAGTATCCACAAGAGCTTAGGGAAATGAGTTCTCCTGTACATCCATGGTTAAGAGTGTAAATAGGTTAAACTCTGGAAGGGAGTCTAACACTTTGTGTAACAGGTAAAATGTTATCTATCTTTTTGTCTAGCAATCCCATTTTTAGATTTTTCCCTTAAGAGATGATAGCATAGATACAAACTAGGGCATAAAGATGTTCAATAAAGCATTATTTACAATAGTAAAAAATTGTAAACAATTCAATGTCTCAGTAATGGACTAGTTAATTTTTGTACATACAATAGAATACTATACAGCTATTTAAATGATGACAATGGATATTCACATACTTGGGAATATGTACAGAATATATTGCTCAGTGGAAAAAAATGTTAAAAATAGCTCATAATCCCATTTTTGATAAATTAAATATAGGTTATGTGTGTGCCCAAAGACCTGTCTGCAACTACATAAACCAAAATGTTAACAATAGTTATCTTTGAATGATTCAATTTTATGTGATTTTAATTGCTTCTTTGTTCTCCACAGGGTTTTAAAACATTGCTGTTTCTTTTTACGGTGAGCATGGATCATTTTACAATGGTTTTCAATTTTGCTTTTCTTTTAAAGAAGCAGCAGAAGTAGACATAATTCTTTCACTTAAGGAATCTACCATCCCATTAGTGAGACAAGATGAATGAATGCCAAGCAATAGTAAGTAACAAGAGATGCACATTAAAAAGCATTAAGTTGGCAGACAGTCAAGGTAAGTACGGAAGGACTTTTAGAGGAGGAAATCAAGGAGGCCTCAGAGAGTTATGGAAATTTTTTGTTACAGAAAACTTGAGCTGGAACTTTAAACATTGGTGGGACTGGGGCAGATGGGGGAGCTTGGAAGTCATTTGCATTAAAAGGAATTTAAAACAATGGCATCCCAAGTTCATGGGAAAGAGGTAAAAGGGGGCATCAAACCAGGCACATCTTTTCAGTAGATCCTCTGCCTTCTTCATTCCTTCATTATAACTATCCTGAACATTACAAGTAGGGGCAACCATAGTGATATTTACTTTAACTAGCATGAATACAAAGAAAACAACATGAACAAGAAATTTGACACAGATTTGTGTTTTTTCTTCTTTGGACTCATTTTCTTATTTGCAAAGTATAACCAAAGCTTGAAGCTTAGCTTTTAATTGGATGATTACATTCTATAACGTTCTATATCAAATTTCATTTAAGACACAAAGGGCATTCTATTCATTCATCCAAAGTCACATTCTCAATACTTAACTCAAAAGCCATGATATCAGGACAACTACGAAAGAGCCACAAAGCTGGATGCTCTCCCAATATTCATTAAATGCATCTAATTTATGTAATTGCAATTTTATCATCTTGTTTAGTATATCCAGGATTTGCCACTATCCCTTTCACTTTGGCTTGGAAAGATTCTTTTCACCAGTGACTATCACAAAAATTCCTTTGCTGATAACATTTCAGGGACATTCATATATCTACTCCCAGACTTTTTGATCTTCAAACAAGCAAAATTTAGCACAACCTTAAGACGCAGGAAAATGAGTGTACTACTCCTAAGGTTTTTTATGACTCCACAGGATCAATGAATAAGAGGCCCTGTTCACTTCTGGCTCTGAGGTTGGTGGTCAAGGGCAAGAATAGGTAAAAATTTAAAAAGGTCAGACCCAAGTCCAAGATCATAACTGGTAGCAAACAGACTGGTAGACCACGCCAGACACTTTTTCCAGGGTGAACACAAGGCCTCCCTCGCTCATGAGTTTAGAATCAGTTTACCTATGGACAACTGCCCACCAAGAAAGTTTTCCAACAAAGAAACAGTATTGAACAGAGGGGATACAAAAGCAGGGGTCTCTAACCAGCCAAAGCTGCTTGGGTAGCGTAAACTTCCCTTTCCCACAGGATCATGGGGATTTCCAACCCACTGAGGAATATGGCCAAACAGCATCTCATTCCTCATCACCAAAGGAATGCCATGAAGCACCTTCTAATGGAATAATGTGATATTTTAAATCACATGGTTCTGTTCTTTGCTATCCCTTACAACCTAAAACATTTAGCATATAAATGTCATTCCCGTGTCTTCTGGGAATCTAAAAAATCATTAAATAACTTCCAGATAGAGGACACAACATACGGAAAATTACTTAAACCGAAATACAATTGGGTTCTACAGACCTATACCTATCTAGGTAACAAGCAGGCAGTCAATAAGAAAGGAAGCTTTTAAAAAGCAATCTACCCTACTTCAAATTGTATTAAAAAATGATTTCAAAATGGATCAAAGACTATAAAACTCTTAGAAGAAAACATTAGCATAAGTCTTTGTGACCTTGGATTAGGCAATGATACCTTAAGTAAGAAACCAAAAGCATAAGCAATCAAAGAAAAAACAGATAAACTGAACTTTGACTAAACTAAAAACTTTTGTGCTGAAAGAGACATCATCCAGAAAGTGAAAAGAATCTACAGAACGGAAGAAAATATTTGCAAATCATATAATGATAAGGGGTTTGTTTCTAGAATAAAGAACACTTTAAACTCAATAATAAAAAGATAAATAATCCAATTTTTTAAATGGGCAAAGGATCTGAATGGATATTTTTCCAAAGAAGATATACAAATGGCCAATAAGTTCAGGAAAAGATGGTCAACATCATTAGCCATTAGAGATATGCAAATCAAAACCACATGAGATACCACTTCACACTTACTAAGATGGCTCAAATTAAAAAAGACAGACAATAAAAAGTGTTGGAGAGAACGTAGAAAAGTTAGAACCCTCATATACCGCTGGTGGGAATGTAAAATGGTGCATTCGTATTGAAAAAAAGTCTGGCAGTTCCTCAAAAGGTTAGACATAGAGTTACCATATGACCCAGTAATTCAACTCCTAGGTATAGACCCAAGAGAAATGAAAACATATGTCCACATAAAAATGCATACATGAATGTTCATAAGAATGTTATGTCTTATTCATAATAGCCAAAAAGGGCAAACAACCCAAATGGCCATCACCTAATAAGTGGATAAATACAACGTGGTATAACCATACAATGGAATATTACTCAGACATAAAATGAAATGAAATACTAATATAGGCTACAACACGGATGAATCTTAAAATTACTAAGTGAAAGAAACTCATCACAAATGACCACATAATACATGATTCCATTTATATGAAATGTCCAGAATAGGCAGATCAATAGAGACAGAAAGTAGATTAGTCTAAGGCTGGGGGTGGACCATGGGGAAATGAGAGTGACTGCTAACAGGTATGGTGTTCCTTCTTGGGGTGATGAAATTGTTCTAAAATCAATTGTTGCTCAACTCTGCTAATCTACTAAAAACCACTGAATTGAGCACGTTAAATAGGTACATTATATGGTATATGAATTATATCTCAATAAGTTTGTTATTTTTTAAAAAAGTAATCTAAATCAGGGCAAACCTGGAGTATGCAAAGCTGTGCATATACCTGGGATTTTCTAGAACATCTCTAGCTTTCCCCAGATTCTCAAGGGGTTTACAAGTAGGCAAAGTGTAAGAACCAGTGATCATTTTACTGAATGGCAACAAAAGGCCTTCTTGCATTATAAAGTTCTCTTCTATGTGGACACTCCCTTACATATATCACTCTGAGAAGGATAGGAATAGCAGCCAGTGCAAGAGAAGGTTCTCCTCTAACTGTGATAGCACCCAAGCTGCCGTTATCAGTATCATAGCTGAGCTCAGGCTAAGCAGGTAAACAACAATGACATACATGAGTAATGAAACACAAAGTAATAGAGAGAGGGGCCATGTGTGAAACCTACACATGCCAGTGAGATCTACACTAACCAATGTTGTGTCGAAGAGCCCAAATTACCCAACAACCCTATCTGGCTTACACATTTAAGATTCTGGGCTCTGCAACAGGACTCGCTGACTTGTGGTAAGCTGCTTAAACTCTCTGAGCATCAGTTTCTTTATCTATAAGAAGGAGTGAATAATAATACCTATCTCACAGGGATTTTTGTGAAGATGAAGTTATATAACACAAGTAAAGTACTTAGTATTGCACATGGCATGTAGTCAGCTCTCAATAAATTATTATTAATATTATTAATATCAATAATATTGTTGATTTTGTTGTTAAAAATGAGCTTTTGTCCCATTTATAGTCCAGTTATTTCCCCCTCAAAATTCATTCTTATGCAACAAAACTAAGAGTTAAATTTAATAAAATAACCAAAGAAGACTGGTCTGACTTCTCAACACTTTTAATAAAATTAACTATATACTCAGTGAATTTCAAATATCCCCTTTTCTGCAACTTCTTTTCAATTGTTTATTCAATTGACCAGGAGATCTCTCAGGTTTGGGAAGGAGGAAGACACTAAAAGAAACAAATTCTGAGCTACTTGAGCTTGAAGTTTGGGTTGTTTACATAAATATAGTTCAATTACTAAGAACTTATTGATGAGCCATAAAAAAAAATCAGATGCCATTCCAACGGGCAGCCAGAGCAAATCCTTCACCAAAGCCTATACAAAAACTTCAAGAAAGGCAGTCATGATTTGGATTCCAAGAAACCCAGCCAGGCCACCTATACCAGCCCTGACTCACTCGGGATAAGCCATTTTGGGATCATACCTTGGGACAAGGCTATCACCTCCACGGAGAGTGGTGGGGTCTAGCTCAAAAATGGAGGAGATGTCATTGCCTTCGGGCACGGAGACCAGGGAGTACACCATCTTTTCTTGGGCATTTCGCAATCTGCTTCGAGAGGCGTCCTGATCAGGGTCCACCTGAGGAGGAAAAGTCATCAAGTCAAGGATTCTGCATGCCAAAAGCTTTGTTCACCACAATCACTGCACATTCCACAGGAACAGGAGAGAAAGAACAGTGAATGTCAGCAGTCGGCAGGAAAAGCACCACAGTTTCAGAGCAGTCATAAAAGATGATAGTTGGCCACCCATGCCAAGAATATTTACACTCTACCTCCTTGTGTTGCAATAAAAATGTTTAAACAATGTGGGGTTACAATAACAGACGTCCATGGGAAGAGGGCTACAGGTGATAAAGAACTCCGTATAACAACATCCATCTGCAGTAGCTGGGAGAGAGGAGAAGCACTTGGAGAAAACTTACCCTGTGGATTTGGTTATGGGTCGTTGTGTTAATCTACAGTGAAACTGTCTAGCAATACTATGATACAGCTACTTCCCAGGAGAAAAAAATAAAATAAAATAAACCTGAATCCAAGTGTTCGTAAGCAGCGATTCCAGTGTGGCCAAGAAAAACATTTGAGAAGTCAGACTAGCCCTGAAAAAAATGTTCGCAATTAATCAAGGAGGGCTGCCGACGACAATTCAGGGAATAAAGGGCCTCTCTTGCTACATTAGGGATTTGGCTGAGACTGAAGAAATCTCTACAGTGAAGGCTAATGAACAATGATGATGGCTTTCCTGAGAAACTGTAAAAAACACATCCTAGGTTCCAAAAAATTTGCCTAAGAAGATGTAAGCAGCATGTTGAGACTAGCGCCTGCTCTGATAGGCTATGCAAAGTTTCTCTCAGTGCTGTGACTCTACATGGGATTATTTTTAATGTTTAACATCCTTGCAAGATGACAATATCCACCTGCATCTACTGGGAAAACCACATTTTCTTTGTCACTAACTCGCTTTGCTTAGGCTGAAGCACTGCCGCCTTTCCAAGTAGGGAATGGAGAAAAGGAAATCAAATGGAACAGGCAAAGGAGAGAGCATGAGAGAAGTTAATTCCATGGGGCCTGAGTTCTAGGACTGCAGGCAATAGTCTGCTTTATCAGTTTATCAGCAGCCCCAACTCTGTCTGTAAAAAAAGAAAAAAAATGGTTCTTTTAATACTCCAAACCTCTGTCTTCTCCCTCTCATGCTCCCTCCTCTAATACCTTGAAGCTCTCCCTAAATAAATCCACGACTCATTATTCTATCTACACTAAAGTAAGAATCAACTGGAAAGCACCAAAACATCTCTCCAAGCTCAGTTCAGGAGAAAGAACTTTGAACAGAATTTGTCCTCTTCTAACTACTGTTACTCGCAAAGTGTCCCACACACCACCTTCAAAATAAAAACTGACCTGACTGTGGTTTAAGACACAGAGCTCAGCTACAGGCTAGCAGTTAAATTTCAGACCTGCCAAAACTCTAAAGAAAAATTAAAATTGCATTAAGTCCACTGTATCTGGAAACGTGACTGAGAAACAGCGTCCTCACATTCTTTCATTGTGCAGTCGGCGTTTGCCACCTAGTGGGAGGAAAGGCACATATGCAAAAGGCCGTCAGAAAACAGCCAGCCTGGGTTGTCCTTTCTCCCCCTCTGGCATCAAGCCAGTGGCTCGAGGGGGCCACTGAATTTCGTAGGATGAGTGCAACGAAGCTGAGTGAGGTCCCAGGCAAAAACACAAGCACTGGATGCCAATCTCAAGGAAATATACGACCAATGAGCGTAGCAGAACAAGTGGCATCCTCTCCCAAACTTACACAACCCTAGTCTTCCACTCAAGTTTTCAAAGCCAAGAGGGTGAAGGGGGCAGGACCCTCCCAATGCTAACACCTTCCCCCAAGAGGTAGGAGCTGTACTGCTGGCCTTGTGGGTGCAGGGTGAGCCCCCCACACACCTCTCCTGCACATGAAGACAACCACCCAAGCAACATCCAGAGTAACCAGTGCAATACAGTCTAGATCTGCACTCAAGGCTGCTCATACATCCTGCGCCCTGTCACGGAGATGCTTGAAAAAGTCAAAATATGACTGAACTCCAAGGGACCCTGAGACATGTGACAAGTCTGGACCACTCTCAATGGCTGCTTCCTCATCTGTCAAACGAAGATCATAAAATCTGTCCTAACTAACTCCTTTCGTGTGGCTGCTGTGCAGCCCAGATGAACTGGTGGATGTCAAGGCACTAAAAGTGCTAATGACCTTGTGCAACTTACAAAAATGCCATTTATTAAGAGCTTACTATGGGCGAGGCACTTCATTTGCACAGTGTCTTACTTTGTCCTTACAACAAGGATATCTGCCACTCCTCCAGATGAGGAAATTGAAGCTCAGAGGTAAAGTAGTTTGTCCCAAGTCACACAGCTCATAAGCAGTAGGTCTGCTATTTAAACCCAAATCTGTCTCTCTCCTGCACTGTCTTCCTCCTGCACTACAAATGCCAGTCTTCCCTCACACATCAACAGGCCAGGAAAGCAGCCCCATTCCCCACAGAGCTCAAGGTTACTTGAACATCAGCTCCCAATGAAAGAAGCCATGGCTCTCCTTCAAAGTAATCTCAGAGGGAAGACTTACTCTGTTACCTCAGACAGTAGCACTAAGACCAACAGATGCAAGTCACACAAAGGCAGTTCTTTCTCTCAAAATATAGAAGGTGCAAGGATGAGAACTGTCTTTTGAAAAATAAAGCCCCTGCCAGTTCAAGTCTTCAAATACTAACCACATGAACACTATGCAGAGACGATGTGCAAAGATTTCCCTGCACATTGGCAGAAAGTTGGACAAGGTCAGTGTTTTCCAAGCCACGATAACTCTGGAAGGTAAGCTTTCAAAATGGGCTCCAGAAGTGAAGGTAAAGATGATGAAAAGAAAAGAAGGAATAGGACCCTCAGATGCTCCCTCAAAAGAGCCAGAAAGAGGAGATGAACTCCCCCAGCAAGTTCATTCCTACTAATGGCGGGACACTCTCAGCTAGAACTCCTCTGCGTCTCTTCCAGAGTCAACATTCTCCCCAAACATAACCAGAAGGTTCATCACTACTGCAGAATTCACAACACTTTCCAAAGACAAGTACATTCTGTGTTATCTCCACGCCAACTCCCTTCATTAATGTGCCTACTTTAAAGTCCAAAATTTTACTAAAAAAAAGAAATACCCTCAATACCACCTACCATATTCACCACTCAGATGATCACATGGACACACACACAGCACAGTAACTGTTTGGATTTTTGTTTGGTTTTATTCTAATCCTAGACCAGAGTGAAGCATCTCACAAGAGAGCTGCATTACTTACACCCATTATTTCCATGTAACACAATCACTGCCCCCTTCAGCCCATCCTTGCAGATACCTAAACCCCCACATACCTCCATATGAGCATTAATTGCCAATATGACCTCCAAAGAAAGATCCAGTTGCATTAAAATTCCAAACCACAGTATAAAGTCTATATCTGACTTTGCAGAAAGCAAGGACAGATGGTTAGACAATTGAGTGTCTAATCAGATGTCAGGTGCTCCGTGTCTCATGTGCTCCATGGTCTAAATGACACGATCCACCTCACACACTCATTCCTTAAAAAAATCCGAGTGAATCATAGATTGAGGTCAAAGCAATAGGACATTCATTTGTAAAAGGCTGACTTCTACAGGGGCCATCACTGTCTCCAACCAAGGGGAATTCCAAGAGATACTGTGAACTTCTGCAACTTAGAGGTGGAGATCCCTTGCCTAAGTACACAGAAAGAGCATCATGACTGACAGTGCCTTGGACCAATCAGGACACAAGGAGATATGACTGCCCTCAAGGGAGGCATAGAACAAGACCCTCTTTTAAGGCAGCCTAAGGCTTCACCATTCCCAGCACTCAGTGACCACAGTGGCAGTTTCTTAAATGGGGTTCCAGATCATTTGGCCTCACCCTACCAGATGAATACAAGAAGGCTCTTGTCCATACTTACTGAGGGCTGAAACTCCAGGCATTCTTCCTCAAAGTCAGGGTCTACCTGATGAAAAAGAATCATTAGGAAATTAAAACATCCATTGCTTTCTCGAGGACTCGGCCCCACTTGCAGAAGACTTCAAGGCCTGTGAACATCTTTGAACAGCTAAAAACTTGTCCCTTCCCTCTGTTCATGAAACCAGCATGCCACAACAACAACACACATCACACGAGTACAATACACATGAAACAATCTACCAGTCACCAATAGACGGCTCTCAAGTGTAGACAGAGGAACACAATGAATTGACTAGCAAAGCAACAGGCAAAAGCCTAAGATAAATAAAAGATCAGTATCCAGTCATTGATAACCCTGCTTATTTTCAGTTAAAAATAAAAAATTTGTGGCCTCCAGCAAGAGCTACATTCACCTCAGAACATAACAGATAATGCAACCACCATTGATCTTTGGCAAACCACATAATCAACATTTGTCACAGCTGGTTAGCTAGGTCCATAATTCCCCATGGCTCCATTTTAAATTTCAACCTAGTCTTGATCTTTGGTTCTTAAATATTTCAAAATCATCAGTTCACACAGTGTCAGGCATCCCAGAGGGTTCGGTACATTTAGATTCAGCCTTCCTCAGGGTCAGCTGCAGAAGCAGTACTGACGCCCACATATCACCTTGAAAATCTCTGAGCAGTCTCACCAGTGGTACCAGACAACAGGAGGTGTCTTCTGATGTACGACTAGAATCTGATATGAATATGCATCGTACATCTTCCAGGATATCAGAGTAAAACTCAACATCTGTCACACAGTAGGCTGGCTCCTTAATTCAATACAAAAACTAACAGGTAAATTCCTCCATCCTTCAGCATCGAGTGTTGCCTTTCCTCCAAAGCTTTATAGATATTTCAGGTAAAGTTAACTTCTTTGATTTTTGACATTCCTATAATGTCAATGCTTTAGGAACCAGATGCTCTATAAAGTTGTCTAATTGTTTACATGTCTTAATGCTTCTGGTTTTACACACCATGTTTCACTACAGCCAAGTCTTGGTCATTCATGTTAAGAGCGGGGTTGGTAGGTAAGATGTGGGGAGAGCAGTATGTGAGGGCAAAACAGAAAGATAACCCTAAAACCCAGATTAGTATTCTTTTCTTTTTTTAAGATCTACTCTTTTAGCAACTTTCAAATATACAATACAGTATTAGTAACTATAGTCACCATGATGTACATTACATCCCCATGACAACATTATTTTCTAACTTACTTTCTCCCCATATCTTGATCAAAATCGCCGTGAAGTACATAAATGTGTTAGTCATTTTTACCTTTTCTTGTCTATAAGCAGGGAAATGAGGCAGAAGGAAACAGAAAAGCAAAAGGAAAAGCAAGGTGACTGAGCATTGCCCCACACCTCTAACTACTCAATGGCTACAGGTTAGTGAGAAAAGGGAAGTGCATCAGCCTTGAAAGAGAAAAACATGAGCTGCTACTTACCTCTGCTGCTAAGTAATGCCCTGTAGCAAGATGCTTGAAACGGAAGAGGCTGTTCCAATATCCCGCTCCACCCCGACATGGGTCATGTTGGACTACCTGCAAGAGGAGGAATGATCAACAGAAGTGGAAGAAATGTCAACCCATACTAGGACAACACTGACTCTGAGACATTGCACAGAAGTCATAGTTCAGGAGTGATATTTACTAGCTGAAAAAAATCATTATCTTCCAACAAACCTATTGCAAGTGTCATATGTAATGTCAGAACTCAAACATATGGAAGTGTTAAGTAATGTTTCTCCAAAGAAGAAATAGCCTCCCAGTTAACAAGAAATGGTTATAGTAGAAAGTTCAATGGTTTTCAGATTATTTGCCTTAATCATAATGAAGTAGAAGTTAAGATTCTGAAATTCATCGACAAAAGGCACAACAAATAAAAAGGAATTGCATGGAAAACTGTAAAAGCATTCTATACATGTACTCATGTGCTGAAATACATACACAGCACTGCACTGTGCTCTGAAACTTGAAACTCACAGAACCTGGGCCTATTTACCATAAAAATAAATGTAACTTCAGCTTTTGGTCATGATGGAATAATTGGCACTGGTAGATGGTGCCATAAACAACTAGACACTGCACAAAATATATGAACTTGCCATAGACAACTAGAAAACTGGATAAAATATATGAAACAACTGTGTTCAGATATTGGACAACAGGTGGTACACAAATGTGATCTCTGAGGAAAGAGAAACAAACAAGGCAATCTCTGTGATTGTTCCAGCTTTCTGCCTGAAGGTCCTCTCTGGATAGTAGCATTGGGAAGGATAATCCAAGCAGGGAACACTGATCTCACTGAGTTGAGGAGACAGATCAGAATTTAGGGAGACTGAGGTGGCTGGAATTTGTGGGGGCAGAATACAGAGCTACCCAGAGAAAAAGCTCCAGAAATCTATACAGGGGGCCTCCTTGAGTCTTTGGCTGCATACAAAGGTGCATATGTGTAAGGTGAGACTCCATAAGGCCAAATAAAGAATGACAGGGGAGCTGTAAACTCAACGTTCCCAGAGCTCACTCTGGGCTAGGAGGTGTTCTGATTCTGACAAGCCAGAGGAGAGATTCCATCAAACACCTGGGGCATTCAGTAGAGATGTCAAAAGGGTCACACCTTAGTAGTAGGGCTAATCAAACCCTGAAAAAAGGCTACAATACACCTGACCTAACGAAGCTTTAAAACAAGCCTAACTGATACACAAGTAACTTTACTGTCTGACAAAACAAAAGTCAACTCTTAAAGGAAGGCAATAGAATTCAGACCCTCAACAAAGTAGCATCACAATGTTTAGCATATAATCATAAAGCACTGGACAGGCAAGAATAAGGAAAATGTGACCCATAAACTCAGTGACCTATGAGACAGTATCAAATAATCCAGCATATCTGTGTGGGTTGGTGGGGGCAGGAATATTTGAGAAATAATGACCCCAAATTTTTCCTTTGTGACACAAACCCACAGATTCAAGAAACTCAGTGAACTCAAAGTAGGATAAACACACACACACACCAAGACACATCATAATTAGATTAATGTGAACCAGAAATAAAAAGGAAAATCTTAAAAGCAGCCAGGAAAAATTTTAAAAGACACTATATACTGGGAACAAAGGCAGGAAACCACTGAATTCACATCAGAAACAATGCACTCAAAATGACAACGGATGAACATCTTTAAAGTACAGAAAGAAAAAACTGTCTACCTAGAATTCTACGTCCACTAAAAACATCCTTCATAAATGAAGGCCAGGTGGAGAAATTGGAAGCTTAACACACCACAGGTGGGAATATAAACTCCCAGGGTAATATATATTCCCCACTATAGTTCAATCTGTCAGTTCCTCGAAAGGTTAAACATAAAGTTACCATATGACCCACAATTCCACTCCCAAGAGAACTGAAAACATATGTGCCTCACAAAACCTTGTACATGAACGTTCATAGCAGCATTATTCAGATGAGCCAAAAAGTGGAAACAATCCAAACACCATCAAATGATAAATAAAATATGGTATATCCATACAGTGGAATATTATTTGGCAATAAAGAGAAATAAAGTATTGATACATGTGGCAATGTGGATGAACTTTGAAAATATTACACTAGGTGAAAGCAGTACAAAGGACCACATACTATAGGACACCATACGTAGGAAATGTCCAGCACAGGCAAATCTATAGAAATAGAAAATAGATTAGTGGTTGCCAGGGGTGGGTTAGGGGGAGGTTTGAAGAGAAATGAGATGTGATTGCTACAAATTCAGGACTTCTTTTGGAGTGATGAAAATGTTTCAAAATTGATTGTGGTAATGGTTGCACAGCTCTGTGGACCTACTAAAAACCACTGAATGGTACACTTTAAATGTGTGAATTGTATCTCAATAAAGCTATTATTTTAAAAAAAGGAAAACAGATTTTTCAAATGAAAGTGAGACAAAGATCTTCTCATTTTCAAATGAGAGCTGAGAGAATTGGTCACTGGCAGACCTGTACAACAAGAAATGATGAAGTAAGTTCTTGAGGCTGAAGAAAAATGATACCAGATGAAAACTGGAACTACACAAAGAAATGAACAGCTAGAAATGATAACTATGTGGGTTAAAGACACCTGTTCTCTCATTTTTACATGTTTTTTAAAATATAAGTGACTGTTTAAACAAAGCAAAATAAACAAAAATGCACTGTGAAGTTTACAACATACGTAGAAGTGTATGATAATAACAACACAGGACAGAGGGGGAAATAGAAATAGACTACTGTAAAGTTCTTATGTCATGTGTTAAGATATGGCATTATGTAAAACTGATTGGCAACAAGCTAAAGATGGATAACGTAAGCCCTAGATCACTACTACAGACATAAAATACATGATGTTGTCTTCCTTCCTTTATTTTGAAGGGGCACTTAAGTTTCCAAAATCTTCAGGAAAAAAATAAAAAAGGAAGACACTCAATGTTTTCCTAGAATATTCAGGAAAAAAATTCACATGAAACAATCTTTTAGGGAGCAAGAATTAAACAGTTGTTTCTTCTCAGAAGAAAAAAAATTAGAAGATGCTCTGAAGTGGACTTCTGAGTTAAGTACTTGAAGTTTCAGAAGTCCATACCTCAACGACTCTCCACAAAAAGTTGTCATCTTTAATTCATTCCAGTCAATTTTCGAGTGAAGAAGGCATGGCACCTGCTGTGAAGGGACTACAGTCAGTTACACTGACTTCTGCAGGGTTCTGACGATTGTAATAGTTTTTTGGTTTATGACAGCATGTTAAAGCAAGGTGCAAAATTGTTTGTAAAATGACATCAACTATGCAAAAATTCCGCACATGAACCAAACAGCTCAGTGGAAGTGGACACATTAAATTAACAAAATGACAGTTCATTTCTTCTCTTGTTTTCTCTATTTTCAATTTTCCTCTAGTTTGCATCATTTATTACTTCAACACTGAGAAAAAGAGAAAATCTTTTCTTTTTTTTTTTTGGCACCAGTATCCAAATCACCCATGAAAAGTGGTTCTGAAGGAATGTTCTGAATGTACAAAACTCTGTGCTGGGTACAATGGGGGCATCAGTGATCAATGGCAAAGTTCTAGCTCTCAAGGAATTTATAATCTGGTAGGATTGATAGCGTCCCTATGTAGACACTAAGTAAAAAAGTAAATGCTCTGGATGTGGAGAGAAGGAGGAAAAGAGGAAAATAGGCAGAGGGTAGAAATTAAAAACTTTATGTAGAATCCTTGAATCATGAAAACTGTAGAAATTTTTCCATCCAATAGCCAAGATAAACCTGATTATTACAATATCCATTTTAAAAGAGAATTAAGACAATTTCTAAAATGGGCAAAACATTGGAACAGACACTCCACCAGAGAAGATACCCTGATGGCAAACAAGCACATAAAAAAAGGCTCAACATCATTAGCCATAAGGGACATCTGGATCAAAACCATGATGAAATTTCACAACATGCCTATTAAAACAGTGTTAACATTAAAAAGACTGACCATACCAAGTGTTGGTGTGGATGTGGAAGAATCAGTCACATCCTGTTGGTGGGAATGTAACATAGTACAATCACTTTGGAAAACAGTTTGGTAGTTTCTTTTAAAGTTAAACATACACCCACCATATGATGCAGCTATTCCATTCTTACGTATTTAGCCAAGAGACATGAAAGCTTATGCCCACAGAGATCTGCACACATTTAAATGCCCAGAGAAGCTTTATCTGTAATAGCCCAAAATTGGGAACAACTCAAATGTCCATCACATGTGAACAGATGAACAAACTGTGGTACAGCCATATGGTGGAAAACTACTCAGCAATAGAAAGGAATAACTATGTGATACATGCAACAATGTGAATGAATCTCAAAATACTTATGCTGAATGAAAAAAAAGCAGACCAAAAAAAGACTGTATACTATATGATTCCATTTAAATAAAGTTCAAAAACAGGCACTACCAATCCATCAAGATAGAAGTCAAATCAGTGGTTACCTCTCCAGAAGGAAAATAAGGATACTGCCTGGAAAGAGGCTCAAGGGAGCCTTCTGGGTGTTGCTAGTGTTCTATTCCTTGATCTGGTGCTGGTTACATGTCTGTACATGGATGTAAAAATTCATCAGAGTTGTAGACTTTTAACCTGGGCATTTTATGTCTACTATACCTCAATGAAAACATACAATTGAAGCTAGGGAGAAAGAAGAGAGGCAAGTGGAGATAGAGAAATGTAGCTACCCCAAGAGTTGTAGTCACACAGAGAGGAGGACTTCCGGTGAGAAGCAGAGTCCCATTTTAGTTCAGGCTCTCATTACCTCTATCATCAAGCATTCAAGTCATTTCTTCTTGGTCTCACAATTCTAGTCTCTGCCTCTTCTCAATAAATGACATGCTGTGGGCAGAATCATCTATCTTCATTAAGTAGCACACTGATTATGCTATTTCCTTGCTCAAAACAACTTTCCAAGTTTCTCCCCTGCCTATGAATTAAATCTGAACTCCTTACAACCTGGATATATGGCCCTTCGGGCTCTGGCCTCCAAAACCAGTTTCTGTTTCGTTTCCCATGCCCATCCTCTGCTCCCCACCAAACTGGAATACCAAGTTTTATCCCAAAGCTGCCTCACATTTCCAATTCCACACCACTGCCTTACATGAAGTGACCTACTCCATTCATCTCTTCCTTCTGAAATACAGATCATCCTGTAAGTACCAGCTCAGATGCTACCTCCTTCAGGAATCTTCCTTAATCCCTTGCTCAACCTGAAGTTCTGCCTCCCTCATCTTAACCTCCTGAGCATGGGGAATGTGCCTCTCATCACCTTCACCATCCAGTTAAATGCATATGTATCTTTTCATCCCAGCACCGATGTGCGAGCCACCCAGATATCATCTTGGGTAGGCACCTGATTACATGATTACATGCTGCGACAGATAAATGAGCAAGGGAAAGAGAAAAATAGAAAGAAGATATGATTCGAGGGCCCAGAGAAAGAAATTTCCAGTTTCAATTGTGAGTTTGTTTCCAAAATAGATGTTATTTTCCTCCACAAGTACATCCAGCATCCTTCTGATAAAGTGTGTACTTGTTTCTCTAAGTCATCCCATAGAATGAGGTGGGTTTAAGTACCCGGATGTGACATATTCCTATAAACCCACAAGTCCTTTCTCCCTGCCTCCCCTGCCCCATCCCTTACCTCCACCTCCCACAGGGCTTTTGAACTAGTGGCAGATGTGGCCGACTGCCGACCAGTAGTTCTCAGGAAGACATGCTGCTTCTTCCTGTGCTCATCGCAGGTGAGAAACTTCTCCTGCTCAGCATGGAACAGCCTTACCACGTCACCCTAAAAGTCAACACACAGAGGAATTAAGGAACATAAATTTAAAAAGAGAACTAACCTGCTGCCCCAAGAAGAGCCAAGTGCTGCCTGGCCCATAAAGTATCAAACTTACCCCCTTTAATATGTCATCTTTGTTATCACTCCATTTCATGAAAAGGACTATTTTCCAGCTTGTATTGCAGTTGACGGAATTGACCTGGAAAACAAAACAGAGTTATTTTTTCACATACCCCTCACAACAACTGTGTCTTCCAGCCCCAAAATTCATCATTACCGCCCAAGGAGCAAGGCTGTGCTTCAGCCCCCAAACCCTAAAGATTGACACCATTAAGATCATAGGAACTGCAAATGCATTTGGCCTGTTAGAAGTGTTTCACAATAAATGGTTCATTTGAACCAATCACTATGTATGCTCCAACTATGACTAAAGGAACCAAACTTCCTGCCCTTCTGGAATGATATCTCCCTTCTTCTCCAAGTATCTTCTTCTGTAGCCAGAAAGTAAAGGCCCAATGAAAGCAAGTACTTATAAAATGAGATGAACTACAAAGGCAAAAAAAGAGTCCAATGTATACATTCTAAAATATGAATGATAATCACTAACAGCAGCAGCCATTGTCTGTGCACTAAATATATGCCAGGCACTGGGCTAAGTACTAACATCCACTATTTCATTTAATCCTCAGCAACACCCTTGAAAATAGGTATGACCATAACCCCCATTTCAGAGATAGGAAAACTAATGCACAGGGAGACTGAGTAACTAACCTTCAGTCACAGAGCTAGGGAATGGCAGACTTGGGATTTGAGCCCACATCTGACTCCAGAGCCCGTGTCCTCAACCATTAGACAAATATTTATGCCACAATCATGTTTCTGTCTTTGTGTCCTATAATTGCCAATTTAGAGGCTAAGGAGACGTAGTACCAAAAGCAAGATCACTCTTGCAGGGCTGCTGACAGCCTGCAATGTACCCTTCTTAGGAAGGAGCAAAAGGCACTCTCTTTAGGGAAACAAATTAGAAAAAGGTGCCCTCTGGCTGGAAAAATTTAGTAAAAGGGGACCTTCTTTGGCTTAACAAATTAGAAAACAATCCCCCAGTGATATAAGGCTTAGTAAGTTGAGCCCTGGGCTGACTATCAGCCCTACCCACCATTCACCGCACAGACTTGCAGGACCTCACGTGGCAGTCTTGACCCCAGGTCGCGGTCACGTTACCTGCAGAACAGACACACTGCCCCAAGGCACTACTGAAGTCACTTTCAGCATGCACCTGCTCTGGCTCCCGGAAGGCCTGCTCCTGCAGCATATCCCCAGCCACAAACCATAACTTGGTTTCCCTCACCTCATTGCAGCCTGGGTTATCCACCAGCTGATGGCTACTGGCGTGTAGTGGCTGGCCAGCATTGACAGGATTCAGAACAACCTTGTCACCTATGACCACCTGGAAAAGAAAGGAGCAATAGAGCTTTTCATGAAACAGGTCAGGACTGCAGACTGACCACTAGGTAGTTCTGGGAGGAGCCATAGGAGCCTGTACCCAGCCCCTGGCAAGTAGAAGGATGCGGCACACCTGCACATCTTTAGAAGCCTGACCCTGAGCAGGAGGGGTGATGTTTACCAGGCTAAGGGTGAATTTTGGTCCATGATTATCATGATTATACAAAGATGTTTTCAAGGTCAGTCCAGAAGAGGAAGAAAATCTCATGGCCCACAAATGGATCAATACCTGTCGTTTGAAAAACATTATTCTACAAGGATAACTATTTAAGTTCATCTTACCTTCTCAACTAAGGCGTAGCTAAACAGATAAGTTTAAAGGATAGGAAAGCTAAGGATTTCTTGGAAATGAAATTCAAAACAAAGCAACCTTTTTTTTTTTTGGTGAGGAAGATTAGCCCTGAACTAACATCCATCACTAATCTTCCCCTTTTTGCTGAGGAAGACTGGCCCTGGGCTAACATCCGTGCCCATCTTCCTCCACTTTATATGGGACGCCGCCACGGTATGGCTTGACAAGTGGTGCATAGGTCCGTGCCTGAGATCTGAACCCACAAATCCCGAGCCACTGAGCAGAGCATGCAAACTTAACAACTACGGCACCCGGCTGGCCCCCCCCCTTGTCTTTTTTTATGGGGGATGGAAGGAAGGGGAATGAAATGGTTTCCTAAGATGTAAAACCCATCTATTTTCAGTTTGATACATTTGGGGAACATACACAATTAAATTTTCTCTAACTCCAAATGAATATAAGTTAAATGCCTCAAAAAACCCAATACTTTTGGCGAAAACTAAGCTTGACTGGACTTGTCCTTCCATTCTCAGCTGAGGATCAATATTTACTGTACGCCAACTGGGAGGTAACGGTCTGGAACTGGACACTTCAGGTATATTTTATATACTATAGTACAGTCACAAACATATAAACTCACACATATTTAAATTGCCCAAAGCTGGTAAACTTAAATGGCAATACCGAAAAATGGAAAAATTCAGCTTTAGGTTAAGGCTAGTTGAGCATTCTGACAAGATTTCACTCTGCTTAAAGGCATATATTTCTTTTGGGTGAAAAACAACTATTTCAGAATCTTAACAAGGTCAGAAGTACAGCTGATAGCATTTAAACATATCCATTGTTAAGTATATGCCCACATAATCACTTACTAATGTAGCTAATAAGTTCAGAACTGTTCTAAGCCACACTGAAAGGGATTTCCGCGGCTTTATATCTTAATGACCCCTTGGGAAAGGAGCCAGCTCAGGACCAACTGCAGTCACTGAAATGGGATGGGGAGCCTGCAGGCTTATCGACAAAAGAACGAGGGAGGGTAATCCTAAAATCCACTCTCTTCCCTGCTGTATCCACTTCTTTTCCATTCTCCTTCTTTACTAACTTTATTTCCAAAATAGAGTGGCATTTCTATTCCACTAATGATCTAGAAGGACAGGGACACTCCCCAGGACAATAACATACAATAGCTGTTTTCATGGTAAAGTTACTGAGGTCATGGGCTGTTCATACGATTTTTTTCAGAAGCCCAGTGCGAAAAACACAGTTACTGCATTTAGGTCACACTTCTCTCCAAATTTCCCTGTTTCCCAAACACTGGTTTCCATAGTGATTCCCTTCTTCTCTTCATACAGGATAAGCCTCTGGTTCCAACTTTAAAGTTCTCCTAGTTGACTTGAATACAAAGTTATGACTGGAAGCATGGCACAGAACACTCCCCAGGCTGGGAATTTGCACTCACACTGTCTCCGATGGATCGCAGCTTGTAGAATGGCTGAATATAAAACCAGGACCCTTCATTTCCAGCCTCGTCCAACGTCACTCTCATGGCATTCTTCTCCAGCAGAGCTGGAAGCCTCTTATTCACAGTTAGGTATTTATTACTTTTCAAATGCAGGAGCTAAAAACCCACCAAGAGAATAAAGTGAGTATCAGCAAGCCTCTGAATCTCTACCATTTCTCTCTCACTTGTATAAAATATGTATCAAACATTCCTCCCACCACTGAGCTGCCTGTGAAGTTAGAGAATCACAAAAGTGCCTGAGGCAGGGAATAGCAAAGACAGCAGAAGTAGAGGCAAGAAGAAATATTTTCTTTCCCAGCATAGCCTTGGACACGATGGATGTTGCTCAGGTCAAGTGCACCATCAGCTAGGCACAGCACTCTGCCACCTGTTAGCGGGAAGGGGCTTAATCCTGTGTGAAGGAGCTGAGGAACTGCAATCTGAATACATCCTCACACAAAGGTGGAGCTAAGGAAGGGCACTTTTGAGCACAGAAAACAGTTCAGTTTAATAGGTGACCCCATCAGGGGATTGTCGTTTCATTTGGAAGAATATGGCTGCTATGGATTTCCACATTTAATTTCTAAGCACTTTATTCTTAATTCTTGGGTAATGGTTACATGAAGGGGATGGAAAGACCAAAGATCTATATGGGAAACAACTTGTCTCACAGTAGGTCTAGACCACGAAGTGTTGACCAAGGCTTCCCAACTCAACAGGCTCTAACAGAAGATGGAACGGAATATGCAAGACTGCCCAATCCCTGGAGAGATGGTAAGACCAGCATGGGACTCCATTTCCAACTGCCAATATCCCTCTTTTCATATGTTAACAGATACAGTTTATAGAACAGTCCTGGGAGGTCTACAAATCTTCTACCAGAGTTGTCAGGGGTAGAGAAATAACTTGTCTGATTTGTGAGCCCCTGACATTCCCTGGTCATGATAAATAAGGAGAAGGCAATGCCCTCCTGAGCCCTCATCGTTACCCTGGTGAGTGGCCCTTAACCTTCCATGCACCTGTCCAGGTGCTAGACTCGGTTGATTTATAAACCTACAATAACTAGAAGTGAATCCCAAGATCCAGGCTTGGGAGAAGTCATAATAAGCAATATGAGCTAATATGTATTCAGAGCATACTCTGTGATAGGCACTTCTCAATCAACCTAGGAAGCAGACACCATTTTTTTTTTTCTTCTCATTTTGCTAGTGAGCAAACTGAGGCATGGCAAGATTTCTTGCCCCAAATCTCACAGTCAGTAAGTTGCAAAATCTGAATTGGAATGCACTTAAGAGTATATGTTCTTACCCCTGTCCCCATCTTTCATCTTCAGTTCAAGCCATCCTCCTAACTAACCAAATCAGGGAGTTGTGCACTCTGAGCTTCAAGCCACTGGCCTGGCCCAGTAATAAAGCTGATACTGAACTTTGAGCCCACCTGGCCCCTTGTGTCCATTCTCAATTGGATAGAATCTGAAAGGGAGGAGGTGTGAGACTGGCAGGACCTAATCTTCAAACTGATTTTGGAAGCTTCTTCCACTATTTTGAAGAGTCTAATAGTAATAACCCATTTAAACATAAAAGATTGGCTTTTACCAATTTGGCAATTCCAGTTTTCCATGTTCCTGATTAGCACTGCTGTATCCCTAACAGGAATAAAAATGGGAAGGAATTCCTTGGTAATCAGTAAAGTTTACGAAGTTTACATGAAGCAAAATCCTTCAAAAAGGGAAATAATGAAGCAAGACAACCAGATGGGTCAAGTCCTCAAAAGTTGGTAATGACTACCCTCCGTGCCTGGGTCAAAGTCATTTGGCAACTGGAGAAATCAAGAGAGGCCATATCTGACACTGGACTTCCTCACACACTATTTTCTGCAAGGATAGACCCAGATGGATTTTCTGAGCAAAACCTGCAGTAGCTGTTTCATAGGTTGTGCTTTATTCCCATGCCAAATTTAAAGGCACAAGAGATAAACAAATAAGCCTCACAACCTGTGAGATAAGACATGAGACCTATGATCAAATATTCTACCTGAAGGTACAGAATTGTTCTTATTACCTTTGGTGACCAGCTCTTGAACTAATAAATAAAAGTCACAGGGAAGCCAATTGTCACCAAATAAGAACTTTCAAGCAATGCAAGTTAAACAAACAACTGCAACAGCCAGGCTTCTTGCAGGTAGGAATCTCAAAATACTTGGACATATCTTAAATTATCAGCTACAGGGGAGAGAGGGGATTCCTGCACTCAGAGATGACCAACCCAAAAGCCCAACAATCCAGTGCATATAACGAGAAACACTAGACCTCTAAACCTGCAATAAACTGGTTGTCTCCACGGAGTCCTACTGGAAAGGTGTCCAAACTCAGTTTCATGTGTTTGTTTTTTCAGTTTTGTTCTTTGTAACGCTATGACTCCAGAAGAGAAGAGCGGTCTTGACCTACCTGGATCACGTTGCCATACTGGATTATGGTCCCCAGCAATTTCCTGTTTTCTGTTTCATTCTGTTTCTTTTCCAAGTCTGCAGCATGCTGCACATGAAGAAGAAAGACTGGTCACAAAGAGGAAACAATGGGTTATGTTTCTCTGCAAAACGAATGTTGCCAGTTCACACAAGAACCACAGAAATAAGCAAATACCTAAGTATGCCCTGAGGCTAAGCAAAATGCGCTGGGGATAAGAATCCAACCCACTATGGCTTGGCTTTGTTGGCCGTTTAGGCTTTTTAAAAATGTATTTTTTTCTTTAAGGAATTCATGGACATTTGCTTAGGGTAAGACTAAATCAAAAGCTTATACACTTTTAAAGAAAATAGGGTAGAGGTGGGAGGGAATTTGCATAGCCCCTTTATGAATTGTAAAAGTCCTTTTTTAAGGTTTTGGAGTAAAATGAAACTGAATTTAAATGCTGGTTTTGGGTGGTTTCTGGTTTTATGACCTGGAATACATTATTTAATATTTGTGAGCCTCAGTTTCCACTTTTGTTAAATGAGGATAAAAATAGTACCTACACCTCATAGGAAACACATAACATAGAGCCCAGTGATTGCAGCATTCATGGAGTGTTAGTTTATTGTTAGATATTAATTACAATTTTCATAGTAGTTCCTTGAGGGGAAGATTATCATCCCAATCTTAAAGAAGAAGAAAAATAGATTCAGAAAGATTGAAAAGTTTGATAGACATTGCATAGCTAGTTGGTTGATGGATACAAAAAGGGTTTGTTATATTATTTTCTCTATTTCTGTGTACATTTGAAATTTCGCTTAATAATGTCTTTTTTAAAAAAAAAAATCACACCTATTAAGTAGCAAATATAATCCTCAAACCCACATTTGGGTTAACTCCAGATTTGTACAGTTACAAATCAGGCTGAGAGATATTACTAGTCCAAATTTGGCATGGTAGGGAACATGATAAAATTGAATAGAAGGTTCCAGAATAATGTGCCAAGGCTACCAACCTGAACAGTCATTTTTCATTCATTTACCTGTACAACTCTGAAAGTACTGTTACCATATGACAACAATGTTAAAAGGAAGTAGTTTCATCCTAGGCAATGAGGAAACTGTTGTTCCAACCCTTGTCTCCCAAACCTAGACTGAGGGAAACAGAAGTAAAACAACAGGAAGAAATTCAGGACCTAATCTGATGGATAAAACCCTGATGACGCATTGTGTACTTCAGAACTGTTCCCAGTGTTCTCTTTCTTGAATTTCTCCTTTCCCTGAGGTGAGATGCTACCAAATGCCAATGGTTAATGGGCCTCTTTCCCAGGTAACATCTCTGCATTTCCACAGGACCCTTCTGGACTTGGTCTTGGTTCCACCGCATACTAGCTTTGTCATCCTGGCCAGGTCACTTAATCTCATCAAACCTCACTCAGTATTTCCCTCTACAAAACGGGGACAATGCAAGCCTTTTAGGGCTATTGTGAAAATTAAAGAAAATATATGTCAGACACATAATAGGCATTCAATAAATTTAACCATTACTAATATACACAAGTTTCTAAGACTAATATTCTAATGATGAGAATTTGAGTGAAGAATCTTTCAATTTCCTTCAAATTCAGCATCTGCTCCACCTCTACCCGGAGAATAGGTATTTTTAGGAAGGTACAGCACTTGAGAACAATAAGCTGTGGGAACTAATCTCAAACCAAAGAGAAACCATATTATAGGAAGAGAAGGATCTGCCTACGTTAGTGGAGATCACTGCAAGTTTATCGTATTGCAACCCTTTGAAACGAAGGTCTATTCAGAGGCTTCCGCTCTCTCTTTTGGAATTAGTTACCAGTCTGCTATTTCCAGTTACAAAAGGATAAAATCCACTGGATTCAAGACACATCTAGAAATAATACCAGTGCAGACAACACAGCAATCCTTGGCATCCAAACTGCCCTTGGCGCAGTTCTCCTTAGTTCTCTCTCCCCTCCATAGACATTCTCCCCTCATTTCCTCCCACCTCTGTTCTCTCTATTTTCATACCTGAGCTTCACCCCCTCCAGAGATCTCTACAGTACCCACAGGTCTTTCAGGTAGTTTTCCAAACAAAACATTGGACTGAATCCACTTGGAAGGAAGGTTTATACTTTGTAGAGAGCTAGTTGTTGTTTCTGCTAAGCAGTTCTAAGCTAATATAGACAGGAAATTCAAGAAAGAAAAAATGCTCAAGGGGGAAAAATCAATAGATTCAGTAAAATAAAACATAACATTTTCCAACAAACAAATATAGCTTTTCTCTGTTCAAAACACCAAACTGAAAGGATTCACCTCTAGAGAATTATAAAGTAGTGGTTCTTGGACTTAAATGATATATAAGAGCTCCTGTTTAAGAGGGAAAATTCTCATGGACATTCTTCTTACTCTCAAGAATCGCCAGTAGCCTCAATTTAAGAAACATTAATCTAAAATATTAAGTTCGTACCTACTCTTAAACTAAGTATAAAAGTGGCAGCCCACTGGTCATGGGCATACCTAAAAAGAAAGGTCAAATTAGTTATCAAGAAGGCACATATTCCACATTCAAGACTTAAACATGAGCAGTCCTAAAGATTAAAGGGCGTTTGTCTAAACATATAGAAAAGGTAAAATTAGAACAGAAAATAAAACAAAATTGGAGAATAAACATCTAAGAACTTCTCTTAAAATATCAAATATCACATCTGAAACTGTTAAAAGGTTTAACGATGACCGAGCCTACACATAACTACTGAATGAACACTCAGTGCATTAAGCTTATGGACCATTCTAAGAATTCACGTTTCCTATAAGCTCTCTTTGTTTAAGGAGAAAACTCTTCAATTCGTTTCACCTTTAACTAAACGCATAAATCCTAAATGTGTTCATCTGAATTCACATTATCAGTCCTTAAATAACTCCCTCCAGAAAACAAAATTCTGATTTTTTTTCCCAATTTTGTTGAGATATAATTGACATACAGCACTGTTAAATTCAGCTTCTAGACAAAATCATCCATCATGATTTTTAGGTTTAACAGGTGAGGCAAAAGGTAGATAAAAAGGAAATAAGGGGGCCGGCCCTGTGGCCTAGTGGTTAAGCTCGGCACGCTCTGCTTCAGCAGCCCAGGTTCAGTTCCCAGGTATAGACCTACACCACTCGTCAGCGGTCATTTTGTATGGTGACCCACATACAGAATGGAAGAAGACTGGCATAGATGTTAGCTCACGAATCTTCCTCAGTGGAAAAAAAAAAGGAAATAAGGTTGGGACTACACCTGGGCCCACCGATCAAGGCTGCTTCCATCCTTGAAAAGAATGAGATGCAGTCTGTTAAATCCCTCAAGTATATTCTAAGGATGGGCCCACACTGTAAGGCAGTGAACTGGTACAAGTTTATCCTTTCTGAAGGATAATCCGGCAATGTCTACCAAAAATGTTTTAAAGGGCTTAACTTTGACTTAGCAATTCCATTTTTTTAGGAGTTTCTCCTAAGAAGATAATCTGTCACGTGCACAAAGTCATAATTTTTTTTTCAGACTGGCAAAAAATGTCAGGATCCTGAGGACCATCCACCTCCATAGGGATTGGCTATCGAAAATTACAGTACTGCCATACAATGGAGTAACCGAGTAGCCATTAAAAATGAAGATAGAGATTCCTATTTATTCATGACATAGTGAGTGGAGGCAGGTTAAAGAAAGCGAAGTAAGAGAGAATGCTCCCCTTGATACTTTAAAACACAGAGATATAGCAACAGAATAGAGGGTGGGAGAGTGGGGCACACACCGAATATGAACCAAGGTTATCTTTGAGGAGTAAGATTTAGGGATCTTTTTTTTTCCTTTTCTTACTCATGTATACTTTGGAATTCTTTCCCTGCAATACTCATGTGTGTCCTTTCTTCAAAAACATCTTCATCATGTGTCTGTAGAAGCCTGGATTTTTAAAAAGTCATCATGATGTGTTACCTTTTCAATATTTAGAAATCCTGATAATTCAAATACCTATTGCTCTTTTCCCTTACACAACGGGTCAAGAACTGTTTCGAATTTAGAAAGAAAAATCATTCTCCATGCTATGGTCTCTACCACCATTATTCACCACAAACATTTCCATGTTCCCCAAGCAACATCAAGGTCAACCCCATCTTAGTCACCTGTTATTTTATTTCAGAAGCAGAGAAACCATAATTAAATTACTACAGAAAGGTCACTGGAACAGTGGGGAAAGCTGATTTATTTAAGGTCAACGAGTTCTCAATTATGTAACGTGATACTGACTGAAGGCTTCTGAAAACAAGCAATGCAGAACCCAGGCTTTAGAAGACAATAAAGACTTGTCACTCCTCTGGTTCCTTCTAGTTCATCAAAGCTACGGCCTAATGTAACTGGACCACTTCTCAGAAACAAAACAACGTAGGCACTGTTTCAAGGTAACAAGTAAAAATGCTGTCAGGAAATGGTACTGAAGGCCCGGAGAACAAATTTTGTGACTTGTGGGTTGGGGAAGCTCATTTTGTCAACAGACTTTTGGGAAATCATGACCAGGAGAGTAAGAATCCAGTTACTCCTGTAGAAGGAATGAACACACACAGTAACCAGCCACTAGATGTCATTCTCCTTCAGAGTGCTGCTTGTATGTTGCATATCCTAGTCAAAAGGAAGTCAAGTAGTCTAGACAACTAATTCCTTAAATGGCATTAATTTAAAATAATCTGACCTTTGATTGGGGTGCTGCACAGCAGTTGACAAAAATAAAAATGAAAACCCACTGGAGACTAGTCATCAGCCCCCAAAGGCAAGTGGCTGCCCAAAATACAACATTTCAATGACTGCACTAAAACATGGAGATGACTTTCAGGCACTAGGGGAAAAAAATCCAACTAAGCAGGAAAGCAGGAACCACACAAAGTCAAGACTCGTGACTTGAAAGTCAAATCAGTAACCTTAAATCAGGGGAAAGGACTGGTTTCCTTTTAAATATTTTTTAAGGCACAAACAGCATGAAAGATAATTCATTGATTTTTTTTTTTTTAATAAGGAGTTCAAAGTTCTTGATCGCCTTTAGGATTGCATTTTCTCAGCTGTGCAGTATTTTTTCACGGTTCATTCGTGGGAAGGTGCATCGAAAGGAATTGCTGATAAAACATAACACATACATCACAGGTTGCAAACGGGTGGCTAAAGAACCCCATCCAGCCTGAGCCATTTTGTGTTACTGTTGAGTCTATGTTTTAAGCCTTCGTTAATGAGTTGCCAACATTTTTTAAAAATTGAGATATGACACATAAAAGCACAGATTTCTAGCTTCTCTTGAAACAGCAGAAGACATGGCAGCAGCTCTCAGCCCACCTTCCCACACAGCAACAGCAGGGAAGTGGGGCTGCCCCCTCCGGACCTGCATGTGCACACTCCACTTAGCAACCTGGCCCACCAGTCCCCTTTATTCCAGCTGGCTTCCTACTTGGCCAAGAGGAATCTGAATTTACAACCCCTGCTGTCAAAAGCGTAGGAAAAGAGTTTGAGATGTACTAATAAGATCTCATTGAACAGAATGATTTTCATATCAGAAAAGGAAAGGCAGGACTACTAAAGTTATGTGCTCCTTCCATCAATAACCCCACAGGCATATGCACTAAATAGCTCTCCCGGGACACAGGCAGGATGGAGCAACCTTCCCCACCCATTCAACTCGACTCCCGTGATCCCAGCACAGACTTGAGGGGGATTCAAGATGGTCACAAAATGACTGGGGGAGATGTGGGGGTTGCTACTGATAGTTAGTGGACGGGAGCCAGGGAAGCAGGATGCCCTGAAATGCATGGTACAGTCCACAAGGATGAAGCATTGTTCATCCGGTACAGTTTTATGTCTGGTTGGACATTCACATAGGTTAAAAAAATCTGTCTGCAATTATCTGAGCCTAGCCCCTAACTCCACTTTACGTATCAACACAAAGCACAGATTTGCATGGTTTTATTAACACTATGATTAATACATTTTCCAAAAATGCAAGTGCTATTTGATAAAGGGAAGAGTGTACTTGCATTCTTCATAACATTACCAAGAGCTGCTGACCATTTTGGAAATCACATACAGAAAACATGCTTTTTGGGTCGCCAGTACTATACACCTACATTAGTCAGTTTTCGGCTGCCTCATTCACGGGGTTTATACAAATAGGTACAAGCATTTTACTTGCTTATGTCCTCTAGAGTGGTTGTGCCTGAGTATTAACTTACTAAAGCATAAAACTATAAATTTATTTCTCCTTTACAACTCACTTTTTAAAATTTGGTACCTAAGAATTGAAAATCCAGAAATAAAACCACACATCCATGGACAGTTAATTTTTTGTGTGTGTGTGAGGAAGACCGGCCCTGAGCTAACATCTGTTGCCAATCCTCCTCTTTTTGCTGAGGAAGACTGGCCCTGGGCTAACATCTGTGCCCATCTTCCTCTACTTGATATGGGACACTGCCACAACATGGCTGACAAGCAGTGTGGAGGCGGGTGCCTGGGATCCGGACCCATGAATCCCGGGCTGCCAAAGTGCGACCTAAACCGCTGCGGGCAGCCCCCAGGGACAGCTAATCTTTGACCAAGGAGCTAAGAACATACAACCGAGAAAGGACAGTCTCTTCAATAAATGGTGCTGGGAAAATTGGACAGCCACGTGCAAAAGAATGAAATAGACCATCTTCTATCGCCATACACAAAAATCAACTCAAAATGGATTAAAGACCTGAAAGTGAGACCTGAAACTATAAAACTCCTGGAAGAAAATATAGGCAGTACGCTAACTTACATCGGTCATAAAGGGATCCTTTCAGATTCCATGTCTACTCGGACAAGGGAAACAAAAGAAAAAATAAATAAGTGGGACTTCATCAGATTACAGAGCTTCTACAAGGCAAATGAAACCAGGATCAAAATGAATAGACAATCCACTAGTTGGGAGAAAATATTCGCAAATCGTTTGTCCGACAAGGGATTAATCTCCATAATATATAAAGAACTCACACAATTGAACTACAAAAAAACAAACAACCCGATCAAAAAATGGGCAGAAGATATGAACAGACATTTTTCCAAGGAAGATATACAGATGGCCAACAGGCACATGAAAAGATGTTCAACATCACTAATCATCAGGGAAATGCAAATCAAAACTACACTAAGCTATCACCTTACACCTGTTAGAATGGCTATAATCACCAAGACAAAAAACAACAAATGTTGGAGAGGTTGTGGAGAAACAGAAACCCTAATTCACTGCTGGTGGGAATGCAAACTGGTGCAGCCTCTACGGAAAACAGTATGGAGAGTCCTCAAAAAATTACAAACAGAAATACCTTATGACCCACCCATCCCACTATTGGGCATCTACCCAATGGACCTGAAATCAACCATCACAAGAGGCGTATGCACCCCTATGTTCATTGCAGCATTATTCACTATAGCCAAGAAGTGGAAGCAACCCAAGTGTCCCGTGACTGATGATTGGATAAAGAAGACGTGGTATATATAAACAATGGAATACTACTCAGCCATAAAAAAAGACAAAATTGTCCCATTTGCAACAACATGGATGGACCTAGAAAGTATTATGTTAAGTGAAATAAGCCAGAGAGAGAAAGAAAAAACACCATATGACTTCACTCATATGTGGAATATAAACTAAAACATGGACAAAGAGAACTGGTTGGTGGTTACCAGGGGCAAGGGGTTGGGGGGTGGGCACAAGGGGTAAAGGGATGCATTCATGTGGTGACTGACAAACAATAATGTACAACTAAAACTTCACAATATTATAAACTATTAAAACATCAATAAAAATTTTTTTAAAATTTGGTATCTAGAGAGGTTATGTTATTTATGAATTTTATTTCCTAGGTATACAATTACATAATATTTGTTATTAAGAGGGAGCAATGGGTCTGTTGAAGTTGAGAATGTCTGCCCTAAAACCACTGAAATAATGACGCAATTCCCAAAGACTTCAAAGCAATCTCTTTGTGCTCATTGATTCTACTCCCACCCTCTGATTCTCACAGATGCCTCAGACTGAGGCTTATCTGTCACTTCCTCTTCCTCCAGGAAGCCCTCCCTGACCACCATATCACCCACCCACCCTTATTCACAAAGATGAATTTGGGTACCCCTTCTTTGTGCTCCCACAACCTCAGTGGTTCGCCCTGGAATAGTACTTGCCACACTGTCTTATCACTACCTCCTCATTCTTTATTAGCTTTTAGGCTCCCAGAGGGTTAAGACGCTGTCACAGTTTTATGACCATCACCTAGCAGAGTGCTCAGTCATTCATTCAACAAATATTTCTTGAGCACCTACTATGTGCCAGACACTATAACAGGCACTGGGATACAGTGGTGAACAAGACAGACACTGCTCCTCATCTTGTGCAGCTGTCATTCCAATGAGTGACATGAGAATTAAGGAAACTACTCAATATAACTGCAGACTATGATCAGTGCTGAGAAAGACAGAAACAGGGTGCTGTGATGGAGGAAAGCGAGCAGGACATCACTTAGATAAGGAGGTGGGGAAGACCTCACTGAGATGACACTTAAACGGAGACACGAAGGAGGCAGAGGTCTCAGCTTAGGAAGAGCCAGGAGAAGAATGTTCTAAGTAGGACAAATTGCAAGTGCAAAGGTCGGAAGACTGTTGAGTCTGTGGTGCTCAAAAAACAACATGAAGTGAAATAAAGCTAGTGTGGCTGGAGTGCAGTGAGGGTAGCTCAGAAGCCTCAGATGGGAAACCAGGGTCCAGCAGACACAAAGTCTGGATTTCATTTTAAGTGCAGTGAGAGTTTATGTGTCCTCACACTAGACAATAAGCTCACTGAGGTTAGGAACATGGTCTTTCCACCATACCTGGAGCACCTAACCCCCACCTAACACAGTATGTACCAAATGAAGGAGTCCCTTCACATGACCTCTACCTTACCAAATGCAGCTGGTTGTGGTTTTGCCATACACTAGCAAAAACAGAGCAAGCGGGATGGATGACCTTGTGAGCTCCTTGGTGCTCAGAGATCTTCTGTCTTCAACATTATCACTAAGTCCCGAGGAAGATCATTTTTTTTTCCATTCAGTTAGTAAATATTTGAGTGCCTACGACATGTTTTACATATGAGGGATACAGCAATGAGTGAACCTGACACAAATTTCTGCCCTTGCGTAGTTTATATGATGGGGGCGGGCACAGCCGATAAAATAAATTAGGAAGATCATGATATGCAACACTGAGAAAAATAAAGCAGGACAGGGGGATGAGAAATGGGTTGCAATTTCAATACTACTACATTGGACATATGTCATGTCCTTCTTCTAAACATCGCAAAGAAGTTCCATACGGATTAGTTTCATGGTAGAATTATGACATCTAGACACCAGACACTAGAAGAATTATGTCATCATTTTACAGATGGACAAATAGGGTCAGAGAGGCTCAAAAACTTGCTTATAGTCACACAGCACATCAGCAGTGAAATGAGCACATCTCTTATATGCCAAGTAATAGTCAAGATAAATATAATCGTAATAGCTAAAATTTATTAAACACTTATCATGTGCCAGGCACTGTTCATGTGCCTTTTATGTTTCATCTCACGTAATCCTCACAACAACCTCCTGAGGTAGATATTATCATCATTCCCATTTTACAGATGAGGTAACAAAGGCACAAAATTGCCAAGTAACTCACCCAAGACCACCAGTTAGTGAGTGGTGGAGCCAGCATTCAAATCTAGGTAGTTCGCTTTCAGAGCTTGTTCATAACCAGTTCATAACTGCTCATAACCAGTACTCTACCCAAAGCCATCCCAGAAAGGGAATGGCTGAGAAAAAAGTAACTCTCAAGATATCTCAAGATGACTACGACCCATGTCACCTCAGGGTCAGCTCCCTTCCATCCCTTCATCAAACAACATATGAGAACTGGTACTCAGAGTTGGAGGGTTGCAGAACAAAGCCCCCCAACCCATTACACCCGGGCACAACCCGAGTGGCCGCTCATGAGACGCTTGTCGTGGATAGGCCCATCTCAATACATACATGCAGTTTGTTGAGCAGCACGGCATCTGTTGTGCTGTTGGCCCCTGGCTTGGCAGCTTTCCAGAACTGCTTCTGAGCAGAGTAGCGATTCATGGGACATAGCTTAAAGAGGCAATCTGGAAGTGAAACAAACAAACAAAAATTGTTATTGAGGAAGTATACACAATCTATGAAAAAGCCTTTCCCCTTTTATTTATATAAGGAAATATAAATTATATGTACATATAAATGACAAGTTACCAGTCCCTTTTACAAACCTCTCCTTTGACCTTTAATTCTCACCACCACCATGTGTAAGGTTATAGATGAGGAAAATGGAGGCTTTTAGAAAGTAAGCTAATTGTCACATAGCTAGAGAGTGGCAGAGGTGGGACTCAGAATCCACATCCAAGGCTCTTAAAGCTGCCTCACAGTCACCGCCTTTCCTTTATGAAGGACAAATATATGGACAAATATCCTCGCTATATGCAACAACATATACAAGCATTTTCATATATAAATCCAACTCTCTTCAATCCAACTACCTTTTAGAAAACACTACAGAAGCTTATTTGGAGGGACCTCCTAGGGCAGTGGTCCCTTGAATGTCATGTACAGGATGATTCTCCGGGGAGCAGAAACAAACTATCTGAACTTGGATCGAGACAGTCCATGCCCTGTCCCTCACTCTCAGTGCATTGTGATGCACTTCTGTTTAGGTATGCCTGGGCTCATATGACTTTACACATTGTCTTATGTGGTAGAACTAACCCTCACAAAATGGACTAGTGGCTTCAAAAGGTTTCTGCAAAGAAATCAAAACATCGAAGATAGTAATGCAAACCCAGCAAACAAGAAAAAGGCAGAATCTATCCTCTTATTCCTCCTGTCAGCCACTATAAGGTAAAAATGATGATCTAATCAGATCTGAAAAAAGTTACCCAGATATTAAAAATCATAAAGAAAACCATTTAAAATATTGTCTTTAATGATGAACTTTACCCTAAAGCACCTATATGCCTTAAGGTATAACCATGATAATCATGGTTAACAGAACACTACAATATTGTTTAATCTTCATCTACGTCTATTTTCCTGCTTGTTTTTATAATGTATACAATATATTAGTACAGTAACACATGTATATAACTTATATACATGTATACACACACACACACACACACACAGTTTATAGGGGTATATTTGTCAAAATTTTGGGGGATATGCCATCAAACAAAATTAGAAATAAATGCTCTAGGAAACTAATATTTAAAATTGACACTCAATCTTTGAAAAATTTACATTTTGACATATTGGGTTTTCAAATGGTAAGTACCTGTAGAATAAAATTAATAAATTTGGAATGAATACCCATATTGGAAATATTGTACCCCCAAAGTAGGTCAAACCAAGCTTTTAAGGAAATTTAATCTACTAACTGTATACTTACTCTTATCTGTTTATTTAAACAGATTCCCTTAAAGGACTCTGAACAGGTAAATACCTAGTTATTGTCTCAGCCAAACAACTAATTCGAAGTAGGAAAAATTCATTTGCCATCAAGTACACAGACAACAGGACTTTCCTCTTACTCAGGTCACCCTTTCTTCTAGCTGGGATCAATGAATTTTTACCAAGTACTGCACACAAAATTGACATCGTTCAGAAAAAAAAAAAAATAAAAGATCATTTAATTGTAAAAATAAAAGGCACTTTCTCATTTCTGTAATCTCCTTCACTAAATATTTCTATCTAGTTACAAGCAGTTATAAGGTAAATATAAGACCGTGGATATCCATCTCTATCAAGAATACTATCTGTCTACTGAAAGTAATTATTAGCGCATATGAAAGATACTATCTGGGTCTTTAGAGAACAAAGGACATAGCAGGAAACCAGTTTAAAGACAGGGCTGCTCTCACCTCTCATGAAAGCCCTCAGGTCACTGTCATTTGCTATACCAGTGACAACTTAATGACATCACTGAGAGACCAGCTTGATACATGTGAACTTGGCATTCACCTGAGGGGAAAGCATGAATTTACGCACTGTCAGTCCAACCAGAGCTTTACTATCACTTCCACACCAAGAGCATGGCATTGGATTAGGCGTATTTACAACCAACCGTCTATGTAAATATAAGAGATGCTAACATACTAGTAACAGAACCAAATCAGCCTTGCTGATTTTTTCCTGTCTTCCTAGTTGCTTAGCAACTGACTCAAAGTGAAAATTAAATTAAGCAATTCAAATGTGATGTTAAAGTAACCTTCCGATATTTTGCAGTTCAGCAGCTCCATTTAGCCCTTTGCTATTTGGATGGCACAGCAGGGCAAAATTCAAGTTCTGCTGGATCCTAATATTGTGCTAAGTATAGAAATACACAAATACAGGAAATCCAGTAGAAGAGTATATACAATACCTATTTGGGGGAAGAGAGTATGCATGTGTGTGTATATATATATATATGTGTATACACACACACACACACATACAGTGGTTTGATCTCAACCCAAAGAAATGCCACAAAGAATATCTTAGGTGACAAGTGTTATTTTAGGCCTTTGAAGAATAAACTAAACTAAGCTTTCAAAAAATTACTTTGGAATATTCCTAAGCTTTAGCAGATGCCACACTGGGTTGGCAAAGAAGAAGTTAGCTGAATAGAGGTGTTGGGTTAAGTGTTAAAGGGCTGTGTGGGCTGGAAACCAGACAGAACAGGGCACAGGTGATCTTCCATGGTTTAAATGGCATTCCAGCACTTGGTTGGAGGGAGAATGCTTAGCTGCTTCCTAGATGTATTAACTATGACACCAGGACTTGTGGTGCACAGTGAAGAGAAAAGGGGAGCAAGAGGACTCACAGGTGTGCTTGGAGCCCTCTGCAATGGGGTCCCAAGGGGAGTGAGAAAGCAAAGAAGGCAGCCTCAGAAGGAGCCACACATCAGGGACTCAGAGAATAAAGGCTGCTGGAAGAACAGCTGCAACCCCACGATCTCCACACTGTCCTCCACATCCCTACAATTTTGAACTCAAGAATATAAGGTCGCTGATGGCAGAGATTTGTGTCTGTTTTGTTCGCTCTGGTAACCCAGGGCCCAGGGGCAGAGTAGGAGCGAAGTGATGACAGCTGTTGAATTAACGATTTAATGGTACTGTAATCCCTAGGGCTCCAGAAGCAATGGCAGGTGTGTCTCGGAAGTCACTTCCAGCTCTAAGCCCCCAGGAGTCTATTCACGGATTCAACCACTATTTATTAAAGTGCTTACTGTGTGCTGGGCACAGTACTGGGTGCTTAAACTATAACAGTGAACCAGATGTACAAGTTTCTTAATACAATCCTAGTGACAGTGAAAAACTAGTCAAATACACAAGCTGAATTACAGCAAGTTAAAAGTACTATGGCTCAGGGGCCGCCCGGTGGCGCAGCGGTTTAGTCCGCGCTTGGCAGCCCGGGGTTCGCTGGTTCGGATCCCGGGCGCCCGCCGACGCACTGCCTGTCAGCCACGCTGTGGCGGCGTCCCATATAAAGTAGAGGAAGATGGGCACGATGTTAGCCCAGGGCCAGTCTTCCTCAGCAAAAAGAGGAGGATTGGACGGATGTTAGCTCAGGGCTGGTCTTCCTCACAAAAAAAAAAAAAAAAAAAAGTACTATGGCTCCAAGAACCATACATTGACACAACCTGGCTGGTGTGGAGGGGCAGCATTTTATATAGGGTCATCACAAGTGGCATCTCCAGCACTGAGGCTTCCGAATGGAGCGCTGAAGGATCAGAAGGAGCCAGGTTTGATAAAAGTCTGGAGGCAAAGCCTTCCAGGCAGGGGGAATATCAAGTGCAAAGGCCCTGAGCTGGAAGAAAATCTTGACGAGGTTAAAAAATAGTAGAAAAGAGGGACCGGAGGGTAGGGGGCAAAGGGAGAGTTACTGGAGATGCAGCTGGAGAAGCAAGCAGAGGTTGCATCATGCAGGGTTGTGGAGGCCATGGGGAGGCATCTGTCATTCTAAAAGCAATGAGAAGCTACGAAAGGGCTTTAAGCAAAGAAGAACCTGGCTTATGTTTCGAAGGGGCCTTTCCTCTTGGTGATGGTGCCTACCAAGAAAGGGAAGGCTGGCTGGGGAGGGATGGATTTGGGAGAGAGGAGCAGAAATCAAAAATTTTATTTTAGCTTTGCTTAGTTTGACATGCCTATGAAACATCAAAGCTTAAATGTTGAGCAGGCTGTCCATTAACCAGCAGGTTGAAAATAAAGAGCACTCAGTTATTTAAGGGGGTGAGGGGAGGCAGAAGAGGAGAAAGGATGGGGGTGCCGGGGAGGAAAGGAAAGTTGAGGAAGTTACTATTACAAATACAATGTAGCTGCCCATCTGTGACTAGGGAGATCTATCCAAATCTAGAGAGTATGTTAACTGAGGCTTACAAAAGCTTGAACTTGATTCAAAGTTTTCATAGGGCAGAATAAAGACCTTTCCTCTCCCTTTTCCCTCTTGCCCCACCCTGCAAAAAAACCAACACAAGAAAAATTAAAAACAAAAACCCAACTCCATCAAGAAACTACCTCCATCTTCCCAAGTCGCAATAAATGAAGATGGAAAGAGGATAGAGGGTGGAATTTGATAGATGGAAGGAAGTGAAGCCTGTGTGTCTACAGACGGGGTACCAATGAGAAGCAAGCTGATTTGTCCTGCTGAGCCCAGAAAGGCTCAGAAACCCATGATGACACTGTGCAGGGCATGTCACCACCCAACCTGGAGCAGGGACAAAGTGCTCCAGGGGATAAGGATGGTGGTAAGAACCAGGAGTGACAGATCATCCCATCCGCCTGCCACATGGAAACGTACTGAGTCTTTCAGAGAGAGAGAGAAGACTCAATAAATGCTACAAAAGAGCCATGCAAATAAAGAAAAATAGGATCATTACTAACTTCAGGGAAAAGTGCATTTTAAAATTGAGTATGTCTTTAGGTCAACAGTGAACAATATTTAAATAGTCATAAAAATCTAAGACTGAATATTAGTTTAGCCAAAAAAAAAATAATATAACTCTAATGGGAGGATGGAGGAGGAACAAGAAACTGTCAGAAAGACAACCTCATTTATAATAACAAGAGGTCAACAGATGATATTTAAAATAGACTAATCTACAGACATCAAGAGACACACATCATCTAGAAACACAATAGTAAATACCAGAAGAAAATGTTAAAATTTTTTCTTTTTTTTTTTTTTTTGGTGAGGAAGATTAGCCCTGAGCTAACATCTGTGCCCATCTTCCTCTATTTTATATGTGGGACCCCTGCAATAGCATAGCATGATGAGCAGTGTGTAGGTCTGCACTTGGGATCCAAACCTGTGAATCCTGGGCCTCCGAAGGGAAGCGCACGAATTTAACCACTACGCTACCAGGTGGCCCTGAAAATGTTAAAATATTTTAAATTGTTACCTCTGAAAAGTGGGAAGGTGTGAGATGTCAGACACAGGATTATTTTTATTCTGCATTTTATCAATATTTGACTTTTTTTAGTACAAATTCACATAATAAAAAAATTAATTATTTTAAAATGAACAATTCAGTGGCATTTAGTACATTCACAACATTGTACAACCACCACCTCCATCCAGTTCCAAAACATTTTCATTACCCTCAAAAGGAACCCTTGGATCTATGAAGCAGTTCCCCACTCCAATCCCCAATATTTCACTTTCTAAAGGATATGCACGTAACACTGAAAATCTTTAACTTTTTAAATGACCTTTTTGTACTCAATCACTGTTCAATATCTTCCTAAGATATCACTTTACAACTACAGGGTGGTAAAAGGCAACAAGCTGGATAATGCCAAGGATCAGTGGGGATATAGAAACCTTTCTGCACTATTGATGGGTGTGGCTACTGTGGATGGCAAAGAGTCAAATTAAGTAGACACATATAACCTGTAACACATAATCCAGCAATTCTCTACTGGGCGTACATTCCAAAGAAATCTCTCAGAGGTCCCCAGATCTCACACTTCCACATGTAGGAGGATTTTCTAGGAAAGAGAGCAATGAGAAGGCAAACCTGCTCGTAACTGCATTGCCTGGAAGCAACATAAAACATGCACTCACAGGTCATCAGTGACAACCAATCACATGACCCCACCAGGATGCAAAGGAGCTAAGAAATGTAGTTCAGCTGCGTGCCAAGGAAGAAGAAATGAGTTTGTGGTGTGCCTAGCCAACCTCTGCCGCAGCCTGTCCTTCAGGTTGCCAAGTATCCATTTCACTCTCTCTTACCCCCACCCACTGGCTCATGTTGCAGCAGTTAACTAGTCCCTTCTCTCACAGAATTTGAGCTCTCCAAACCCACTTCATTGACCAAAAAGACAAACAATCAACAAGCTATCATTGTTTAAAAATTCTTCATTCAGCCAGCATATATAAATGAAATTTTATATAGGGAGAAGTCAAAGGTAGATTTACATGAGCTACAAACACGAAAAATTTAAGTGTTGATCATATGGATCTTGCCTTATTTTGAAAAAGAGGCAACAGAATAAAAATTTCAGAAGGAACAGACAATATAACTAACAAAGAGATGGGGGAGTATTAATTCCCTAAACAAGGGAGTTAAGATTTAAAAGAAGTAATGAAAGAGGAATACAAAATAATCTGTATTTTAAGGACTCTCGACTAAAAGGGTCACAAGGGTAGGGCTTATCTGCCTCATTAATTACCCTGTCCCAGTGCATTCAGTAAATATGGGACCAATGAATAACTGAGTGGATATTCAAGATGGAAGACACTCGAAAACAGCAGTTCACAAAAGGAAAATCTACTCATATTGCCAAAAAAAAGCCTTCCATGAACAAGTAATTAACTCCAGTTCACTATAAAAGGAAACAAGCACAGCACGTCGTTGTGTCTGTTGCATGATAATCACGTTTCCCAAGTCATGACAGGAGCCCTTTGAAGTTAAGCGACATTTTCCAGTTGTGACTACCAAATAAACCTTCCATTACCTGTCTGCAGAAAACACAGACATTGTTATTAAAAGATAAAAGACAACAAGGTAATTTTTTCCCACTTAGGTGACCATTTGTTTTTTCTGAGTAGAAAACACCCAAGGTTGTTACCCTCTGCATTTATCATCTTTCCTGGTGCAGGACCATCATTCACAAATACACTAATAAACTAGAAATGTGGGTAGAAACTTCCTTTTTGACCTACTTTAGTGTGGCCAATTAAATTTTTATTTACCTATTTGCAAAGATTATTGAATATGAATCAGTTTTAACCCAGAGAAGGGAAGTAAAAAATTAGTGGGGAAGGCAAGGCTTCCCACTATGGAAGACAAAAGGGACCAGAAGTTCCTTCCAGCAGCAGCCTGAACAGATGTTATCTGCCTACACTTGGACAGTTGGAGGCTCTGCCCTGGCCTCTGTGTCTGGACAGATGGATACAAAGACCCAGCACCAGTTAAACAGGGCCAGATGTCCAGGGGCAATATGGAGAGTCCGCCTCCCTTAGCACCTGAACCTGGTTCCCCACCTCCCTATTGATTCTGTGAGCTATCAATATTCTTCTAATGGTTTCCTCTATGGCTTATATTAGTCAGTTTCTGTTGTTTGCAACCAAGAGTCCTAGCTGAGCTGTAGAGTGATAAAACATATTGCATTCTGCCGGCAACAGAAATAAACAAAGGCTTTCACCACTACCAAAGAGAATGCCAAAAAAATAGGAAACAGGGAATCTGGAAACCTGGGCTGGGCTCTGGCCCTGGTCTGTCACTCACTAGCTGAGCAGCCTTGGCCAGGTTCTAAAGCTTTCTGTGTCCGTATGTCTTCCTCGAGAAAACAAACCATCCCAAAGGGACTGCAGAAACCTAAGACCTGATGAAGTATTTGAAAGCTTACATTCCAAGTCAGGTAACTCATAGAAAACCCAAACGTGGAAGTGCTGAAGTGTATACTGATCTGCAATCTGGCTGACTGGGTGGAAACCTCAACTCTATCACATTAGTTGCATGATCTTGGGGGAAATTATCTAATCTCTAAGTTTTTGTTTCTTGCCTATAAAAGGGCAATAACCACAAGGGGTAACTCACAAACTAGAAAGATTAAATTAACGACTTCACTTAAAGCACTTAGTCCAGATCCTAGCACAGAGTAAACAATAGATATTAGCCGCTGTGATAGAATGGATAAACAAGTTGCATATTCATGCTACACTGCAATGGAAAACAAACTATTGTTACACATAACAACATGGATGGATTCCATAAACATTATTTTGAGGGAAAGAAGCCAAAGCAAAAGAAGAGTCCATTTACACTGAATCAATCCACTTATATGATGTTCAAGAATAGGCAAATCTTATCTATAGAATCAGAATAGTGGGGGTGGTACCACCTTCAGGGGATGGTGTTTCCTGGGAAGAGGCACTTTCTGGGGTTCTGGAAATCTTTTCTATCTCAGTCTGGGTTGGGGGTATATACGTATTTAGAACTTCATCAAGCTGTGCATTTAAGGTTTGTACACGTGTGTGTGTGTGTAATACCTCAACAAAAGATGAAAATTAAATAGTAGCTGTTCTCACAAAAAGGAGGATGATCTTGCTGATAACAGAAAAACAAATTTTCCCTTCATGTAAGAGGTTAACAATAGTGTCTGATTTCCACGGCTGGGAAAACATGCTTTGTTTTGTCAGGGTTTTGGGTTGGGCGTTTGCTGGTTTATAATGGAAAGGAAGAAGGGTGGAAGAGAGAGCGATTACATCACTGACTCCCCAAATGGCCTCGGTTATTTGCATTAACCACAGGACACTGGCAATGAGCATTCCCTGGCCCAAAGCCTAATGCCCAGAGGGACTGCGACAGAGGCAAGCTTTTCCCTGATGATTCCCTTGTCTATCCAAATAGTTTTATACCATTAATAGGCAGCTGTTTAAAAATGTAATCTGTAACAAAATGCTATGATGTCTGTTATTTGCTTCAAAATAATCCGGGAGGGAGGGTGGGTATAGATAAATCGAGACTGGCCCTGAGTTGGTAACTGTTAAAGGTGGGTGTTGGGTACATGGAGGTTCATTATACTATTATTATCTCAACTTATATATAGGCTTAAAATTTAATATAATAAAAAGTCTTTAAAATCATCTATGAAATTTAAAGTATGCAATTTTTACAAAAATCAAACAAGTATTCATCAAGTTCAAAACAAGGTTATTTTTCTTTAAATCCTAATTTAAAAAAAAAAGAAAGAAAGGAAACCCTGCTATATATGTAGCCTGGTCCAATTTGCCAATCTACCTGAAAACCAATATATTCTGGAAAGGAGGAAATTGCTGGATGGACTTGTCAAATAAGAAATACAATAGACAGAAGTGCACAAAAAAATGAGAGAGGATACCCGGCTCTAAGTTAGATTTGTGAATAGCAAACAATCTATGGATTTTGGGTTAAAAAGACTTGCTGTGTAGAACTCTACATCCTTAGCACCTCTCAGAGTTAAAGGAAAATGAAATTTCACTGTGCACAGCCCTGGCTATTTCAAAAATTACAGCACTTGTGAAACTCTGAGGCTATGTCACATCTGCAAAAGGGCATTCAGAAGGTCTGAATGTCTGATCTGAAAAGAGTTCCATAAACTATTGGGTTGGTCATCCTGGGATCCTCCTGGAAAAATATTTTCCCCATCAAAACTCCCATTACACAAAGGAAAAGTATGCTGCTTCTCTCGAAGTAATTTGACTTCTCCTTCACTCAACAAACATTTTGGTTTTTTTTTCTTTTGAGGAAGACTGGCCCTGCACCAACATCTGTTGCCAATCTTCCTCGTTTTTCTTTTTTCTCCCCAAAGTCCCAATACATAGTTGTATATCACAGTTGTAGAGTTGTAGCTCTTCTATACAGGCCGCTGCCTCAGCATAGCTTGATGAGCAGTGAGTAGGTCCATGCCCAGGATCCGAACCAGTGAACCCCGGGCTGCCGAAGCAGAACACGTGAAAACCGCTACGCCACTGGGCCAGCCCCTAACAAACATTTCTTAAATGCCCGTGTGCTAGAGATACAAAGTTGGCAAAACCTGGTCCCTGAGTGTCCTCGGGGAGACAAGGGGGCCAACAGATAACTCCAGGGTGTTTAGAAGAGAGAGGCACTAACCCAGCCAGGGGAGAGGTGGGAGAGACAGTGAGAGGAGGCCTCCTCAACATTTGTAAGCCGATGGGCAGAGAAGGAAGAGATGGACAATAGAGAAGGATGAGAAGCCGGAGAAATCTGTTCCATTATAGGCAGCACATCAGCCCCAGAACTAACTTACTTTTCTGTGAAGTGGGCCAGACATCTCAATACGGCCCACAGTCTAGAGGGTGTGTCACTGTTCAACCACAACAGTGCCCTTTCCTCACACAGTCTCCACGCACTGTTCAAGGCAACCACAGCAAAGCTGTCATTGCTGATTTGGACCCATTTCTCCATGGAGAGACAAGAAGGTAAGCGGACACCACCGACCAAAGGAAGACATAGCCCCATTTGTCTTGCTCTGTTCCTCTCTTTCCTGGTCTTCATTAAAGACCTAGTGACCCAACTCTGAGCCCCTCAGTGCTTCTCCCATCCCAGAATTTCCCAACCAGTCCCTACCAAACTACCCACACAGTTTTGACTTTTTACCTATTAAGCATACCCCCAATGAACAGATGCCTTCCAAAGTGACCCTTTCACAGACCCTAACCCAGCGAAAGGGAACTAATTAAACAAATCAGGAGTCACTCAAAGATGTTGTACATTTACCCTAAATGAAGAGAAAAGTCGCTTCTTAAGTTAGTTCATGACCTGTTTCCTTTATTTACACTTTATTTTTATCCGAGCAAACAAAGCCTACCATTGAACAGCCTTTTTAAGTCAAAACATCTGCCAAGAACAATGATTATCAAGCTTTTTCTCTCCCCGAGAACACCTACCTGAAAGACACATCACATTCCCACCCAAAATAGTAGCTTATTATAGTAGAGATGCTCCAAGAAGGCACCTCAAGGATAACCCCTCCCCTCAAAAAAGGTGATTATACCAGGGTTTCTCAGCACCACTACTGACAATGTGGGCATCATCTATAATTCTTTGTTGTGGGGGGCTGTCCTGTGCATTGCAGGATGCTTAGCAGCATCCCTGGCCTCTACACTTCAGTTGTCAGTAGCACTTGTCCCCAAGTTCTTACAATCGAAAATGTCTCAAAATGTTGCCAAATGTCCTCTAGGGGGCAAAATCTCCCCTCATTAAGAACCACAGGATTAAACCTTCCTTCCCATCTTTCTTGAGAAGCAACGCCCTGAAGTTACCAAAGTGACAGGATGGACTGGTAAAGACAACAGAGGGGAACAAAAAGCATTTTTTAGACCCTTCTGAACTATGTCTGGAAAGCAGCTTCTTTGTTTGCTATGTTTGAAATTCTACTCAATGTCTGGAATTCTCTTTCTAAAACTGACTCCCCTGCCTAAAATCCTTTAGGGATGGGATTCTCAGCCCTGGCTCCTCTTCACAGTCACAGTCACGTGGGGAGTTTTTAAACTAACACAGTGCTCTGGCCCCTCCCTCCGAGATTGTAATTCATATGGGGCATGAGCGACAGCTCCCTCCCAACTTCTCCCGGAGACTTCAATTGAGAATCTTTAGGATTTCACAACACAGCAGCTGTGCTCAAATTTAGGCGTACAGTATATCATAATTGCCAGGGGATTTTATTAAAATACAGACACCTGAGTGGAGGGTGGGGGTCTAGGAATCCTCATTTTTAACAAGTTCTCCAGATGATTCTTACGTGAGTTGCTGCCAACCACACTCTGAGAAACACTAACCTGCAGAATAAATGAATTCTAAAAACAGCACTTTTCAAACTTTCATATGCAGACCAATCATCCGAGGATCTCGTTAAAATGAAGGCACGGATTCAGCAGGTCTGGGGAGGGGGTCTGAGAATCTGCATTTCTAACAAGATCCCAGGTGATTTGGAAGCTGCTGGTCTGGGGACCACTTTGAGTAGCAAGGTTCTAACAGACTCGAGTCACTGCCAACAGCTGGGATTCCCAGCCCTGCCAGTCATATATCTCAAAGAGCTTAGCAACAAAACTGTTCAGATGCCTGAACAAAAATGTTCAGGTGTGATGAAAAGAATACCAACTGGGAATGCATGGTCTTCATTTGGCCCATCCACCTCTCCAGTTTCATGTCCTTAAAACGCTCTTCCACCAACATCCTGCTCCGGCCATCCTAAACTACTCGACAGTTCTCACAAACATGCGCCATATGTCCCTCTTCTGTATCTTTACCAAGTTGTTCCCTCTGCCAGAAATTGTATTCCCATGTCACCACCTGGACTAGCATCATCGCCATTTTCTGCCTTGGCCACACTTTCTCTCTCGTGCTTTAAGCTCACTTCAAAGTTCACCTCACTGTCCTCCATCCTCCCCAACTCTACCATGTAGAGTCATCTTTCCTTCCTCCAGGATCCCAAACAGTGCCTTTCTTCTAGTCCTGTCTTAAGATCTATGTAACGGGTATGCTGACCGTTAAGGACTTGTGATATAATCAGAAAACATCTATTTGCCACTGCTGTCTTAAAATTCATTCAGTGGGGAAGGTTCTTTCTTATGACCCTGGATAAAAAATTGGGCAAGACTCTGGTAACAGCAGACATCAACTACTCTAAGTTGCAAACAGTGCCAATTCAGAAATTAAAAGTATCTAGACCCATAGAATGATCAAAGCTCCAGAATGATCAAAGCTCCTAATATTGTTTCAAGCTAAGAATTTCCCTTTTCCTTCCTGCCTTATACCTCCATCCTCCCCACCAGATTCCCATCATGCCTACTTCACTTTCGGATCCACCCGCATGGAAGCAGGGGATGTGGGGAGAGATGAGTGAAAGGAGAGCAGCAAAGTTCTTACTTGGCTGGAGGTGTCAAGCAGGCTCCATACTCCAGCCCTAGATGATAGATACTTAAAGCTGACTTTTTCATTCATGGGCACGTTTTCCTAGATTTTTATTTGTAAATAATTGCAAACTTACAGAGAAACTGCAAGAGTAATAACATATAGACTACTCTTTACCCAAGTCACCTATTATTAACATCTTGCCCATTTGCTTTACCATTCATGTTCTCTCTACATATACACATAATATACATTTCATATGTATGACATAGACATATGAAATGATTTCCTGAACCATCTGAGAATAAGTTGCATACATTATGTCCTTTACCCTTATTTCAGTTTCCATTTCCTAAGAACAAGGATATTCTCTAACATGACCACAGCACAGTAATCAACTTCAGTAAACTTAACGTTGATTCCATACTTTCATCTAATCACTGGTCCACATTCCCATTTTGTCATTTGACCCAATAATGTCCTTTCTAGCACTTTCCCCTCCCCAGTCCAGGATCCAGTTTAGGATCAGGGACTGCATTTAGTTGTAATGTCTCTACAGCTGTTGTCTTTTATGACCATGACATTTTTGGAGAATACAGTCCCCCATTTTTTAAAAAATAGAATACTTCTCTTTTGGGTTTTGTCCGATGTTTCCTCATGGTTCGGTTCCAGCCTAAAGGATATCGTGCCCTTCTCAGGGCATCACATCTGGAGGCACACGGCATCCATCTGCTTTCATTGGCACTTTAATAGGCATCTTGGAGATTAGCATGCCATTGCTAGAGGTCCCTCCTCTGCATTCCCTCCTCAGGGGGAAAAGCATCTATTCGGGCAGTCACAGTCCCTCCTCAGCCACTGAAGATCCAGCACTTCATCCCTAGGTTCTCCTCTGTGGAGGCCACCTTTCCGGCTAAGATGACCCCCACACCAGCTCCCTCACACATGGCCCATATGTACCCAATGGAAAAATCATGAATTCTTTGCACAGGCGAACTGACAATAATGTAACGGAAATGCTCTTTTACTTTGCTGTCAACACAGCTAGATAGCCCCATTCATCCTCTAAATATTCCCTGGTTGGAGTCAGACACTCCCATCTCTCCCCAAGCAGAGGAGACACATACTCAAGCTCTCCAAGTAATCCAGTCATAGCTTTCTTCAGCTAATGCTTTTATAAATGCTCTGGCCCATCCTCAGGAAGGCATCATCCTTTGTGCCCTGGTGCTTCAGCGGAGACTTCTGACCTCCATCTTATCTACCTGACCTGCCTTCCACCTCCACACCTCTGAGAAAGCCTGGGTCAATCCTGGGTCTTATTCACTGTTGCATTCCAAAGGGCCTAGCCAACACATAAGTCTTCAATAAACTTTTTAAAATGAATTACAGTGTACCTCCCACCTAGAGTATATCCTCAGACATATTCGAAAACTATCATCTGAAAAGTAGATCTTGCCTTTATTTCTGCCTCCTTTACTTCTTCTTTCACTTGTTTGTTTTTTAGTCAAAAGTTGATGCTTTATTATTTTATTTGATATGTCTGTTTTATTTTCATATAGTTTGTTGCCAGTAAGCTTGAAATTTTTTATTTGTACCCATTTTTCAATTGAGATATCATTCACATCCAACAAAATTTGCACTTTTAAACTACACAATTCAACAGATTTTTAGAAAATTCAGAGTTGGTGTAACTATCACCACTATCCAATTCCAGAACATTTGTATCACTCCAAAAAGAAACCCCATACCCATTAGCAGTCACTCCTTATTTTCCTCTCCTCTCAGCACCCAGCAACTACTAACCTACTTTCTGTTTCTATGGATTCTGGACATTTCACATAAATAGAATCATAAAATACATGGCCTTTTGTGACTGGTTCTTTCATTTAGCATAATGCTTGGAAGGTTCATCTTTGTGGTGGCATGGATCAATACTTCATTCCTTTTTATGGTTGAATAATAGTCCACTGTGTAGATATACCACATTTTGTTTATCCATTCATCAGTAGACGGACGTTTGAGTTGTTTCCACTTTTTAACTATTGTGAATAATGCTGCTATGAACATTCATGTATAAGTTTTTATGCAGACATGTTTTCAATTCTCTTGGGCATATATTTACCAGTGGAATTGCTGAGTAATATGGTAACTATGTTCAACCTTTCGAGGAACTGCTGAACTGTTTTACAAAGTGTTTGCATAATTTTACAATCCCAGCCCGTATGAGGGTTCCAATTTCTCTACATCCTCATCAGCACTTACTGTTGTCCACCATCCTAGTGGCATCTCATTGTGGTTTCCATTTGCATTTCCCTAATGACTGATGATACTGAGCATCTTTTCATATGCTTATTGGTCATTTGTATATTTCCTTTGGAGAAATGTCTATTCAAACCCTTTGCCCATTTTTAAATTGTGTTATTTATTTATTTTTTATTATTGTGGAGTTGTAAGAGTTTTTTTTATTGTGAAGCTCTAAGAATTCCTAGATATTAGTCCCTCAGAAAAACGACTTGTAAATATTGGAACTTCTTCCTCCCTGTGAGTTCTCTCTTCATTATGTTGATATTGCCCTTTGAAGCACAAAAATTTTTAAGTTTGATGAGGTCCAATTTATCTAATTTTTTGTTTTGTTGCTTATGCCTTTGGTGTCACATCAAGAAACTACTGCCTAATGCAAGGTCATGAAGATTTACACCTAGGAGTAAATTCTGGGAGGTTTATAGTTTTAACTCTTATATTTAGATCTTTGATCCATTTTGTGTTAACTTGTGTATATGGTGTGAGGTAGGGGTCCAACTTCATTCTTTTGTATGTGGAAATCTAGTTGTACCAGCACCACTTGCTGAAAAGACTATTTTCCCCCATTTAGTTGTCTTGGTACCTATGTTGAAAACAATTTACTATAAATTATGGATTTCCTTCCCCTTTACTTCTAACAGGCAGTTAATGTCCACCTAACCCTCTCCACACCCAACTACCACCAACAAAAGAAAAAAAACTTCTCAATTATTTATTCCAAAAAATTGTTCTAGAAACTTACCAGGAAAGCCTATAAATATGATTAAGAACATTTGAAAATGTAAAATTAGCATAATTTCTCTAAAGGTTTAACACACATACACAAGAACAAAAAACACCATCTATAATGCACTGTAGTATGTAAGAATGTGAAGTGATGCACTTGGGTCTGAAAATCCAACTGCTCAAATACAGAAAGAGGAAGAAAAGTCTTCAAAATGGGTCTTGTTGACATATAAGACAGTGTGAGATGACATTCCCAGGCCACTTTTCTTTACTGTCAATGACTTTTTAAACAACGTAGATACCATATTTGGTGAAGTTAGCTTTGATCAAGTTCTCTTCCAGGAATAAACGCAACTTGTAACACTGAATGAATTTCTCTGAAGACCACAAAATTATGATGTGGTTTCACGAGCTATACCACTCAACTAAGAAATTAAGTGGCATTCATATTTTTATTTCTCTGTTCCCGTGTTGTGATGGCTAGTGACATTCTGTGGAACTCACTTTTGAGGAGTAAATTAGTCTTAGAGGGACAGCCATAGAAATTAGCTTGTATGACACAATCTTGACCTTCTTCCAAGGAATGTGTCTTCCACCATTAACTTTAAATTCCCAGAATACCAACCTTCACACCATAATCTCCACATTACAATTTCTAAGCAGCCCACAGACTATCATTTTACATAGAAGACACATAAGCATTCACATATATTTGACAAATGCCAGGAAAGTGTTCTTAATTTAGAAGCTAAAAATTAAAGCTATTTAAACTCTTCTCAAAAAACACAAAACAGGAAGGTCCGCAGAGATGGTGTTCTTTCTGAGCTCCAGCCCACGGACCTTCAAAGAACCCATCTGCATGTTCTCCAGCAAGGCCATCCACAACAAGACCCAAGGTGGGTATCTCCTTAGAATCAAAGACCCATTTAAGATCTCAGAAATCCTGGACACCAATCCCAACCTGTGGGAGAGCCTGAGGGAGCATGACGAGTGGTCAGAAACCAGGGCCACAACGTCCAAAAATCTGCTGTGAATGGATAAACAAACTGAGGTATGCAATGGAATTGTGCTCAGCAGTAAAAAAGACCAGACTATCGATAGACCCAACAACATGAATCAATCTTAACATTAAAATGCTGCATGAGAGGTCAGACAAAAGAGAGTACATGCTCTATGACTCCATTTAAATATAAAATTCCAAGAAATACAAACTAATCTACAGTTACGAAGGTTCCCTGAGTGGGGGTGGGAGGTGGGGTAAGGAAGGAAAGAAGAGAGATTACCAAGGGGCAGGATGAGACTTTTAGGGGTGGTGAGTATCTTATCTTAATTGTGGCGATGGTTTCATGGGTGTACACATGTGTCAAAACATGAAATTGTACATTTTAAAAATGCAGAGTTTATTGTATGCCAATTATACCTCAGTAAAACTATTTATTAAAACAAAAACAAGACAAAACTACATCCACAACCCTACAACAGTGCATATTGACATGCCAACCTGTTACCATTTAGTCTAAGATGGATTCAGTGCAGATTAGATCCTAGTGTCAGAGAAGTAAAGCCAAGATCCCAAGGAATCTAACTGTAAAAACACTGCCACTGTCTGGGTAGGTGAGGGTTCAGCCAATTACTTTTATTCAACAATTTCCACTTTTAGGGTTCATTACTTCTCATGTCCCCACTTTTCATGAGTTAAGTACGGCATCCCAAACCCAGCTGCCTGCAGCAGCCACTCAAGAACTGAAAGGAGGTGAGGGCCACAGGAAATGGAGGGATGTGCGCTAACTGTAGAGTGCTTGCCCCCTGAAAAGAGGAAAGCTGCTGCTCAGTTTCTGCCAATTGCTGCCATCTGGGAATGCCAATCCAATGTGACTAGATCTTCTGAATTTCCCCAAAAAAGGCAGAATTTTGTGTTTTTATGTAAAATCTGCAATTTTTAAGGATGAGCCAACTAACTCAATTTTTAAAGCATCATGCAGGTTAAACAAAAAACAACTGTGAGCAGGGGTCAGCCTATGGGCTGCTGATTTGCAACCGTGGACTGAGAGGCTATGGACACAGGCTCTGGGTTAAAGATCAGTTCTATCCCTACTTGCTCTGTGAACTTAGGTAACTTACTCAACCTCTCTAAGAGCCCACATCCTCGCCAGCAAAATGGGGCTAACAATAAAGGATCCACATCTGAGGGTTGTAGTAAAGATGAAATATTTTACACATAGAAAACCTTCAGCAAATATTATCAATATTCTTCTCCAAATGAGAGCACACTTCATTTCAAAAGACTTCTCCAAAAATTAGATTTCTCCTTTGCATTGAAGCTGCAGGTGGCATGAAGCTTGGAGTGATCATGAGAACACTGGATAACAGCAAATGATCTTCAACAGGCCAGAGGAAACCTCATCACACTTAAACACAGTTTTAAGTGTAAAGTTGTGCATGTGTGGAGCAAACCCTAATTTCCTAAGTAAGATATAGGGAAAATGCACCTCGGGAAGGAGTTTGAGGGATGTGAGTGAAATGTGTCATTGTTATGTGGCACCAAAATATGATGGCCAGGAAAAAAGAAAACTCGTTTAGTAATGATCCTGTACATTGATTAAACCACACCTAGAATATGACCTTTAGTTTTGGAAGCCACATTGTAGGAAACAGAAATGAACTGGATATAGCCAGAGAGAGGTACCGGGATACCCAGTGGACTTGACAACATTCTCAGAGGAAAGTGAGGCTCAGAGAAGTTAAGTAACTTACAAGGGGTCACAGTGGAACTGAGGCACTCCAAATCCAGAGTCAAATTTCGGGTATACTTTTGGAAAACCTCATTTGGACAAGGTTAAAACAATTTCTTTATTGCAAGACTTGACAGAGCCTTTAATATAACTCCCATGCTTTATGAGCATCTTAACGGTGGATGTAATAATCATGTTTCCTAAAACTTTTCTGCCTTTAGTTTTTAGTTCTCTGGTCAAACTAGGGTTTCCTGAAACACACCTAGGGAAGCAAGTAGGAAGATCTTGCCGCCTTCAAGAATAACACATCTCAGTTACAGAGATTTAACTGCCATATGACGTGTGCAGAAAAAGTGCAGTGACAGGTCACAGAAGGAGGGCTTGCTCACCTCACCAGGGGAGGTGAGATGGACTGGGGCAAACCTTAACTGGGAGAGGAATTTAAGCTCAGCATGCCTCATTATCCAGAGCTGTGTGAGGTCTTATAGACCTTGAATGGGTGCAGAAAGCTCATGCCTTTTGCCTCACTGATAAGAAGATTGAGTCACAGAGTCACACAGCAGGCGAGCTCCCGCATGGTTTATCAACCCAGCTCTCTGAATCTGAGAGTCTTCTAACACTATCAGCCTCCCAAAGCATGGATCTCTGCAGATGTTTGCAAAACCAAGCGCAGGGATTAACCCAAGGGAGAAGACCATTGTGACTCTGTGTATGTAGACTCCTTCCTTTCAGACAGCCTGGAATGGCGCGCCAAGCTAGGAGGGGCAGCCTCCAATGAGCAGCAGCTAAATAGGATCACACATCGCACCAGGTCAGAATCTCCAGACAAAAATTAACTAGTAGTTCACCTGTAGCCAAACCAGGTCACGGACTGTTTCCTGAATGCAGCTTGCTCTCTCTCACTTCTACAACTTTACTCATGCTCCTCAGTATCTAGAATAGCCCCTTGCCCAATCGCCTTCAAGCAGAACTCAAATGCCTCCCTTCCTTGGTGACACTAGCCAGAAGTCATCTTTCCAACTTGGGAAATCCCACAGCACTTTTAGGTACAGCCCTGCATTACTGTCTCGTTTCTCTACTGCACTGTGAGCTCAAGTGACATCATCACCACCTACACAGATGCCCAGCCGCTCAAAACCTTGCTCACTGCTCTGTACGTATGGACACATTTACTGAATGAAAAGTAGCTTTAATTAAAAACATTATCCTAAGCAAAAGTTGCCAGCTGGTGGACTTCAGGCCAAATCCAGCCCACAATGTTCTAGCTGGCCTGCTCAGTGCTTTTAAATAGGCTGATAATAATTTCCACTATTTTAAAAGTAGGCAATTTCACACTAAAATCCACCTCTCCAGTTTGTCATTAAAAGATAAACTAAAACAGGATTTGGCAACATCGGGCTCATATTTCCACATGGCAGCAAGTAGCTGGAGGTGACTAAGAGGACCCTTCGGACAGGATACACACTTATTTGCCCCAGTCCCCTCTGAGCTAATTTACTAATTTATTGCTCTACAGTCTTAACCCATGCTTGCTGAATATAAGTAAGTCACAAATGCCTGCTGATATATCAACACACTGAGAATGTCAGCCTCCAAGAGGTTACATACTTTTATTGACCCAGAGAAACAATATAAAGTCAACTGGTTTTAATGTGAATTACAACCACATTCCTATTCCCCCATGGGTGACTTCTGTCTTGTCCTGTATAATAAGCACGGAATAGTTGCTGGTTTAAACACAGACAAGGTATACATGTAGGTGATTATGGAAAGATAAGGAGTTCTGATCATAAGAAGCTGTCTAAGATTTCTGGGAGGAGAGAGATTTCCACATATCAGAATTAAAAGGATTCTAGCAAAGAGGCAGTCATTTAACCCACATAATCCCAAACTGGAAAGGTGATACTGAACTCATACCTTTATTATAATAACAACCTGGTTCGGAGAACTGAAAACCTAACTGTGACCAGTTACTAAACCCTTCAGACCATAAATAAACCCCATGTTCCACCTCTGCCACCTGTAAACAAAGGATCAGCAGAGCACAAACACCACTTTGCACAGATAATAGACTACTATTTCACTCAGTTACTAAGACCAAGATTTGGAACCAAAGATGATGAAATATAGGGCAGGTATAAACATACAAACTAATATTTTAAAAGCAGGAAAGAAACTCATGGAAAGAGTTTATCTGTTTGTTTACGGACTTGGTTTTCAACCACAAAGGTAGCCCCTTTACAACAAACCCTAAGGGACTTTTTCTCAATTCTTGGCTCATAAGGGAATTTTACTGTAGAGGCTTACCTGAAATACAGATAATTAAAGCTCGATGAAGCTTTCTGAAATGTGGAGAACTTTTTAGAACAATGTTTGTCTGTAATTTGGGCTTATCACAATTTTGTAAATGCTGCTGGCATTCACAGCAAGGCCCTCATAAGTAGGGGCTCGAGATTTAATTTCTGGTTTCATCTTGATCAACTGGGGTGATGGCAGGGCAGGGAGTGCTTAGGCAAATCCTAAAGAAAAACAAACATATTCTGTAGTTCTTCATCTATGAAATGAGGGTCATACCTGGCCTTTTTAATTTCATAAGAACACTCTGCCCCAGCCAGCTACCAAAATTCTCTCAAAGGTCATCAACGACCTAATTGAGACAGTCATTTGACTTTTCAGATCTTATCCTCCCCAATCTTGGCGCCGTCTGACACTCTCCATCACCCTCCCCTTGAAGCACTGACCTCCCCGGTAATTCCCAAGCTCCCACTCTCTACCTCACTGACCCTCTTTAGGCCTCCTTACTAACTCCTCTTTCTCCGCTCTTAAAAACATCCCTAAGCCGATGCCCCTGTTCCCCGTATATAATGGCCCAAATTAACTGTAATATATACCAAGTACTATACTAAGAGTTTCATATACAATATCTACCTTAACAAATTCCCACAACTACCTTTTGAGCTAGGTTCCTTTATTATCACCATCCTCCTTTTTCAGATGAGGAAACTGAGGCTTAGCAATTGGCCTAAGTTATATATATTAGGTAAACATTAGAGCAGAGGAGGGGTTTTAAAACCAGGCTTAAATCCAGAGCCTAAATCCTTAACCACTCTGCTCTACTCCTCCTCCTCAACCAGACTTCCATGAGTGACACCATCTACACGCTCAGTTTTGATTTTAACTTCTGTGGCACAGATTGTTTGCTCAGTACCCATCTCCCCTCTTCTTCCTCACTAACTGAACAATTTATCATTGGAGGAAGCAATGGGCCCAGATTTAAACAAACATACAAAGCCACACACAGACATTTCCCAGCATCCCGGTGAGATAGCCATGGGTAAGTGCTTTTGGCCAACGCCTTTAAATAAAGCTCCATCAGTGGGTAGGTGCATCCTTTTGCCCCTTCCTCTTTCTTACTTCCTGGAACGTGAACATGATGGCTGGAGCTCTGTGTCTTAGGGCAAAGTGACTCCCACAGCCCAAAGGCAGTCTTATGATGATGAGCCAGGAGCTCAGGCTATAGAAGGAAAATGCAGACAAAATCCAGGAGGAACACATGGGGAACCCAGGGGACCCAGGCAGAGCAACGAGAGCAGCCACTACAACAAACATCTGGTTTAAGTCCTGATGATTTGTATTTCTGTTCTATAACAGCCAGACCTAATCCTGAGTGATGCAACTTCTTGGCTGAAGATATCCACATTTGTATCTCCAGCTCTAACGGTGCTCCTGAACTCCAGGCCAGAATTTAAGCTCCTGGTATGTATCTCCACATTTGTTCATACCTCATCTGGCTTCTCCAAGGATATGGGCAGCTGATATCTGCTCCATGGCCATGGCAACATGAACCAGTGTCAAATCATTCTCTGCCTCTGTCCCCAGCCTAAATCCATGCCTTCTCCGAACCATCTGTCTTGATTAATGGTGTCACTACTCTCCTGATAAATCAGGAAAGAATGCTTAAATTACCTTCAACTTCTGTCTCTGCTTCCAAACATCTCCCAAAGCCAGTGAGTAGGCCTTAGTGAGTCTACCTTCTACCTATAGTCACCCTCACCTTTAGTGCTGCCTCTGCCGTGGTTTTCAGTCCCATCATGTCCCAGAGGGACTCTTGCGGTAGCCTCATTGGCTCCAATCTCCCACCTCTCCACCAGAGTTGGTTTTCTGAAACACTTGTTGACCATATCCTCCCCTACCTAGAAATCTTCAAAGGCTTTCATTGCCAAGAACAAAGGCCTGAGCTCCTTAAACCAGCACCCAAGGTGATGAAGCTTCAATCCACATTTCCAGTTTCATCTCTCACTTTATCCTGCACATCTTTAACATCACCTCTTATACTTTCTGTTGCTCTGGGCTCCTGGTATATTACACAAGTCTGTTTAGTATTTATTTTCTCATGCCTTATAATAGAACCATAATAGAAATATAACTGCCCTTTCTCTTCTACGATATTCTGTATTTCTAAAGGGAAGCATGGTTGTCTTATTTACTTTTGTATTCTCCCAAAGAACTAGCATCAGAACTTTACATATAATTACTCAACCTATATTGCTGAATCAGATGCAAGACGATAAGGAAAAAAATCTGTCACCAGCCCTCTTGCTATTGTGTTCACTTCTTTCTAATCTCAGCTCTTAGATAAAATATAAAAAGCAACCCAGACTCTGCCACTGGCTCTGATCACTCACCCACTTGGAGTCTTACATTCCTTCTCTGAAATGGAGGGAGTGGCTTAAATGACATCACAATGTTTTAGAGCTAAAAGTGACCTTGTTTAAACCTCTCATTTACAAATAATTGTAAAAGTTACTGAGAGAAGGGAAATGATATGTCTAAGTTCATAAAACATGCAAATAAATACCACATGTGGAAGCTATGGGTAAAGCATCAACAACTGACATTGTTAGACATAATACCAAGTACAAAAGCAAGAACCAGAAGAGCTCAAGTCTCCTGACTTTGAGCAAGTTCTCTTCCCTGCACACAGTATGCCCTGAGTTATCAGACTATGGGTCCCTTTCCAATGACTACACCAGAGAAGCCAATTTTTCTTTGCAAGCTAGGACCAATCCCCCACTCTTCAGGGATCCAGCCTCTGGCCACTCCAGAGTCCAGCCTTTGGGTGGACCTCACTCAGCCTCCCTGCTCCAAAGGTGGGCCTGCAACACAGCCCTGGTCAAAGAGGGGACTGCATCCACTGGCCACAGAACTAAGAGCCTGTGGCCTCAGAGTTGGTGGGATTTAATTGGCTGGAGGAACTGGTCAGAGACATCTTCCTTCCCCTGGCATGGCTGAGAAGAGCATGCAAATACAGAGCTGCACACCACAGTATAGACACCACAAAGGGATGGCCTTCATGAGAATTGGGCCCAGACAGAGGGAAGCAGAGTTAAAACATGGAGAAAGTGGCAGAGTACAGCCCCTGAAGATGAAACAATGACATTTCAGTCTCCGGGCTCCAGACGGTTACATGAGCCAACAAATTCCTGTATGAGCAGGGCTTTCAGCTGTCTGCACCCTAAAGGATCATGATTAATAAAAAGGCCACGAGAGGAAAGCAGCAGGAACTGCTTTGCCTAAACAGCCAGAAATGGGTCTCACAGTAGATGAATGACTATATATCTTACAAGTAATGAGCAAAAGTTGATGCAAACACTTAATGTACAATGAATATCACCAATACATTCAAACTAAAAGACAAGGTGCAGAACAGACACTAAATGTCATTAAACCCATAACATAAACCAGGACAGTCAACGTGAGTGCAGAGACCGACCCTTGCCCCTTAGCCACTGTTGCTCGAGCACCTTCCTGGCATTCCCGGTACGGCAGGTTGGTACTGCTGATACTTCTTAAACAGGACAGTCCCCTGCCCTCACTCAAATTTTGTCATTATTACACATAGACATTATTCTCACTGTGTTCTTTTTTCAGTTGAAGAATTCCTTAGAACCACAGCTCTGAACTAACCTACTAAAGGAGGAGGGATCAAGGGTAAAAGATCAAAAGCAGGAAGAGCAATCCAATCCCCAAAGCGTGTAAAATAAAAGAAGTTCTAAAACCTCACTTCAGTGCCTTTTCAATTTGCATCGTTAAAAAGTCTGCTTATGTAATACGGTTCTGTCAGATCTGACTGTTAAACTGGCAATGCTCCAAATGAGGACTTAAAAACATCAACTAAATTGAAATTAATTTCATTTAAATACCTCACCTCCAAATCCAAGCCAGAATAACCTCTGACATTTAACACTCTGATATCAGTCTTAAGCGCCATAGGTTTCTGTTATTCAGTAATACGCTTCTCTCCCAAAAAAATTTTAAATGCCCAAGTTAAATGAAAAAGTCCTCCAAACTCTACCAAAAATGCAAAACCAGTTTAAGGCAAAGATCTAGTGATCTGAAGACAGTCAAGTTGCTTCAGGAAAATAATCAGGTTAGCCTGTCATGCTTTCTTTTTCCTCTTTACATTCTTTCTCTAGGAAGAAACAAGGAAACACTGTTCTGAATAAAAATATATGGAAAGGACCAGATCATAGTGTAGTAGGGACAAGGCATTCCTCCTGCCTCATGGTCTTGAAATAGCGAGAGCAGATTCAGTGGTAAAAAGCCAGAAAAATCATGATACAAACATCCACTTATTCTACCAACTCTCATTCATTCATAAATGCTAATTCAGCATCTCCTTTGGGCCAGACACCATTCTAGGTACTAGGGATACAATGGTGAGCAAGACAGATATGGCCTCTGTCCTCATGTAGCTTAAATTTTAGAGGCAGAGAAAAAGAGTAAATAAGTAAAGAAACAATGCAAAATATACTGGGACTAATAACTGCTATGAAGGAGAATAAAGCAAGGTGGAGGGACAAAAAGGGATGAAGCAGCTAAGGGGATAAAGGTGACAAAACAGGAAGGTCAGGGGAGGTGGTGCTGACAGCCGTGCAGACACATGAAGAAAGAGAGGGTGTGAGCCCTGCAAAAATACAGAAGAAAATTCCAGGCAGGGCAAAGGCTCTGGGACAGAAATTAGCTCACTATGTGCAAGGAACAGTAAAGTAGCCAGTATGGTTAGAGCCGAGTGAGCCGGGAGAGCCACACGCAGGTGAATTTCAAGCAGTAGCCAGGGGCCAGATCACATCAAACGATGGTTCTCTATCCTGGTTGTATATGCAGATATTCTGATCCAATTCTGTGATGCATCCCAGGCACTTGGTTTTTTCTGTTGCTGTTTTGTTTGTTTTTTAATTCCTCCAGGTGAACTTCGTGTGCAGCCAGCCAGGGTTGAGAACCTGGCTTGATATAGTGTCCTGCAGGATTTTATTCTAAGTGAGGCGGGAAGCCCTGTAAGCAGGGGGATAGCTTGACCTGAATAGTTTTATAAGGACCACTCCAGCTCCGCGCGCAGCGGAGAGGACTGCAGGGGGGCATGGCTGAAAAACAGAGCGCTCCTGGAAGACCACAGTAGTCATTCTAGACTAGTGCCACTTAAACTCAAGTGCTGGCAAATCACCTGGGATCCCCTTCCATTCAGATTCTGACTCAGTGGGCCAGGAGGGGGCTGAAATCTGCATTTCTAAAAGGCTCCCAGTTAATGCCAAGGCTGCTGGCTCTGCGGATCACCTTAAATAGCGAGGATCCAGACCAGAGTTTTCCAAACTGTGAATCATGATTGAAACTGGGTCATGTAATCAATTTAGTGGGTCTCAAGTAACATTTTTTTTTCATGAAAGAAAAAATGAAATATCAGGGTACACTACAAACAGTAAAGATAAACACTGTTTTGTCAACCTTTTGTTTTAGACAGATATACAAACACATACACATATACGTAAGAATATGTCTGCTGGGTTGCAATATGAAATATATTTCTGGCTATGAGGTCCAGTCAAAGAAGTTTGAGAAACACTAGTCTGGGTAACAGGTGATGGGGACTGTAGACTAGGTGGTGGGAAGTAGGCAGATTTGGAGTATAACTGAAGGCAGAGCAAGGCTTCAGTTGGCTAAGATGTGATGTGCAAGGGATGGAGAAGAATTAAACAGTAAAAGATTTTGGCCTAAGCAAAAAGAGTCACCATATACTGAGATAGGGAAGATCAGGGAAAGAGCAGGTTTGAGGCAGGAAGAACCTGCCAGTTTGAGACAGTCAAGGTTTAAGATGCCTTTGAGATCCACTCAAGTGGAAGAGGCACTTAGAAAGTTGGATGTGTGTGCTTAGCTCTTGAGAGACAAATGGTGGCTGGAGAAACACATTTGTTAGTCATCAGCACATTTAACCTCGCAGGACTGGATAAGATCATCTAGAGAGTGCACACAGAGAAGAGATGAGGGCCCAGAACCAAGCCCTGGACCAAACCAAGATTTAGAGGTGAGGAGAAGGGACTGTCAGAGAGACCCAGAAGGAGCAGCCAGAGAGGGTCTAAAGAACCAGCAGAATAGGGTGTCTGCAAAGCCAAGTGAAAAAAGGACTTCACTGCTGCTTCGAATACAGGTTTAACACCCACTGTAATATTAAAATGCACCCTCAGTAACAGACTAAAAAAAACCTGGTATATACATATGTGAGTAAACGCAGAGAAAAAAAGTCTGCAAGGTTACAGAGCAATCTGGTGATAGTTGCTAACTAGGGTCAAGAAGGGAACGAAAGGAGACAGGCTTTGCATTAACACCTTATTTCTTTACGAAGAGATTGTATTCATCTATTTCTGGTATAATGTAAGAAAACTTTTTTTAAAGCTCTTGAATGACTCTGTTAGACAGCCAGGTCTAGGGATCACTGGATGGGGATGCTGAAGGGGATACTTATCCCTCCAGCATCAAATATCAGATTGAACCAGATGTCTTGGAGGGCTCTGAGATTTTATGTGACTGATTTCACACCAAGAAAAAAAAAATCCATGCAACCTTACAGAGCATGCTTGGCAGCTGAGACATGCTTAGGGAGAATCTCCCTACACAGCTTCTATTTTGGATTCCAGCAGGCTATTTAACAGAGTCAGATGAGAGGTGTTAAAAACCTGTACAGCTAGAAGCTGTCTTCAGGAAGACTGCAGGCAGCTTGATTTGCAGCCTTCAATGACAAAGATTAGATACTAAGCTACTAATTAAGAATGCCTGCCTTTTTAACAAGTCCTTTCCAAATCGAGACAGTTTCTCTTTCAATACCCTTTCATTTTGCTCCTTTTTCTCACTTTACCCCAGAGGCAACTACCTCCAGGAGGTTGTTGGAAGCCGCAAATTTCAGCCACTTTGAGACATAACTCACTAAATTGATATGAAAAGGACAGGAAGCATAGTCCAGGTACCAGCTACTCAAAACAAAGCCTGTGAACCAGTAGCTTCAGCTTCACTGGGTGCTTGTTAGAAATGCAGGATCTTGGGCAGATACATAGCAATCAGTAGATTGATTCAGAATCTATATTTTAACTAGATCTCTGCATACTTCATCTGTACAGTAAAGTTTAAGAAACACTGTCTTAAAGCCAAGCTAGCTGGTCATCATAACCTCCAGGGAAATGTAAAAAAATATATGTATTCCCAAACCTATCCCAACTGCAGGGATGGAGCCCAAGAGTGTCATTTTTTGATTCTCCCAGGTGATTCTGAGGCACAGTCAAGCTCAGGAACCAATGCCTTAGAGGACCCGCAAGTTTGAGAGCTACTTGAGAAGTAGATGTACCAGAGTCAGAGAAAAACACAATAAGGTAACAAGGAAAATGAAGTTTAAAAGAGGGCATGGCAACAAAGCAGGGCAAAGGTGACTTCATCGAAAAAACAGCCACCACAGCAAATAGCTTATGTGCATCTAATCTAGGCAGTCGTTGCATCATGGTCTCCAGGAACCAGTTAAACAAAAAAGCATTCAAGGCTCCAGGCAGGCGGATAGTGACTCAAACAGTATTAGGAGGCAGTACAGCAAAGCAGTTGGCCAGGTAGTACATTTCTAGCTAACTGTGTTGCTTTGGGTATGTTAATTCCATAAACCTCAGTTTCCTCAGTAGTAAAACAGTTATAACCAGCACCAGCCCCACAGTGTCACTGTGAGCAAAAAATGGGAAAATGTGGATAAAGCTTTTGGTACAGACCAGGTACACTGTGAGTGTTCGATATGTGTTAGTAGTAATCATTATTAGTATGACAAAGAGTTATGTGCCCCGGGATAGATAAGAATGAATAAGAAGAAGGATCAAGGAACTGACTCCAGCAAAGAGATGTTAATCTCTAGTGCAGAAAGACTACCAGTAGTTAAATCAAAATGTTCCTGTATATCCTGTACAGTCACATAATTGGATGGCTTTACATGCTTAACCCAGCAGTAGGCAAACTTGTTCATAATGTACCTAGTATATTGCTTTGAATCTTCTCAAACTTGCCTGTTATTTTCTAAAAAGGAAACAGAAATATCCAAACCTGACAGAACCAAATTGAGCACCCAGGTCCCAAAACAACTGCCAAGTCAGAGAATGGCATAGAATTAGCACCTGAGAAGGGTGGGGAACTCTGACTGGTTTGGGTAGGTGAGTAATACATTCTGACAGCGTTACGGTCAGTTTTAATTGTGGTATTTAACATTCAGAGGTTGCCCTTCTGTTTTTCTCCTTCTGGCCTTCCATTTCAGTAAATTTCTAGATGTCACACATGTGCCTCCTCATTAGCCTTTTGGGAGGCCCTGTAGTGCTAGCATCCCTTAACTTCACACACCAAAAATGAATTGCAAGGTAAGGAAGAAGAACAGTGAGTCTTTCTGTGACAGGCAGGGCCAGAAGAGAGAAATGCAGCAAAGATGAAAAAAATGCTCCACCACCAAGTCCTTGAAAATGAAAGTGAGTTCGAGGAGCTTCGCTGATTCTCCCACTGAGTGGCAGCCTCTGCATTCTGGGAGGTAAAAACATTTCCTTTGGCCCCCTCATTCCAAATCCTTAATGAATTCAACTTCCTTCTACTTAAAGAAAACAAAAACAAACAACCCCCACCCCGTCCCTCCCCCACAAATGACAATTCTTTTGGCAAAGAGAGAAGGATTAACTTACATCAACCTCACGTCCTGTCCTCCCCCCCTTCTCCATCCTCATCTTTTATCACAGAGAATATAATATCTTTCTGAGAGCTGGGGGTCTACAAACTTCCTTTTTAGGCTAAAACACAAAACAAATATAAGCTCCAAGAATTAAGCTGCACCTCATCTCTCTACAACTTACCCTAATTATTTTTAAAACAATGCTATTTAGAAACCAGGGAAGGATATGTTGTCAGAATTCTAGATTCCCTTTGGTTAAGGAAGGGAGGGGTGGGGTGGTGTTAAGAAGATGACTTCATATATAATGAACATGATAAGAATAAGTTTTCCTATAAGTAACATCAAAAGAGGTACTTGAATAATAAACTGTGAGCTCTATTAAAACTCGGGATTCGAAGCTCTCATTTGAGCAAAGTTATCTATTCTTTAACAGGGATAGGGAAAAGCCCCAAAAGAGGTAGAGAGAAAGCAGAACCGAAAACAATAATTGGGGGAAAGGCAGTCTAGACAGCAAGATACTAGGAAAAATGAGAAGGGCATGCCCATCCCAGGCCCTGGACAAAGCAAGAAAAGCCAGCATCTTTCAGGAGTCCCTAGTTTCAAAAGGAAGTTTATCCTGCACTATATATATTACGTGTAAACATCTCATTAGTGAGGGATATATCACCATCAGCCCTGTATACATTGAGAATTCTTAAGGATACTCCAACCTTGCAATTGCCCCAGTTCAAAACAGACACCACAGAGCTGCAGGCAAGCTCTGGTTCCCAGCTCAGAACTAGAAGAAAGTGGGAAATAGTCCTTGAAACTGGTGAAACAGCCCTTTCCAGGAACAACGAAGCCCACAGCTTTACCAAATAAGGCAAGTGAAAGCTAAAAGCCAAGGAAGAACAGGCTCAAGCTGTATCTTTCCTAAAACTAGCCAGCTGGATGACAGAAATGTGAGCATCCCGATTCCACCAGCATGGATTGCAAATGGGAAGAGAAAATGCGAAGAAGCTACAAAGGAAAGAATACTTTGCCAAGGAGAGGCCTGTAATGGACTGATCCCAGCCCCTGAAACTTTCAGGAAGTTTCAAATCCGTTGAGCTGCTGAATGTTCTCCTGTGAAACTCGTAACTAAAACTGGAACAAGTCAGTGCTATGGTTCGATCCCTAACTTTTTCCCCCACATCATATATGTATAGTTTTATAGCACCAAGTTCAGATATAACATAGTTAGACATTATTATAGATGAGGTCACTTAATGAATTTTCATTTTTCAAAATGAAAATATTCATGAGACTACTTGCGTTTAAATGTTTATTTAACTGTATTTCTTTGCTTCCAAAGAAGCTCCAAATCCAATTTCCTGTTTTAGCAAAACTCCAAGAGAAATGGCTTGATTTTTAAAAAATCTTTTCCTTCCCCCCTTATGCCACGAGTCTTTTGTATGCTGAAGATGAATTTAAATAAATATTGGAGAGAAAGATTGCTAAAATAAAGGCTGTGGGTAAAAAAAAAAAATTTCTAGTGTTCTTCACCAGTGTCTTCCGCAGGTTTTCAGACATGCCACCGGCCCAAAGAGTATGGACATCTTACAGCAGAGGAGGTAGCTTCCCACAAGCACACACATTGCTGGGAAAAGCACGACACATTCCATAAATTTTTTTCAGAAACTCTAGTATTGCTTTCACTTTGCTTGTATCATTTAGGTTTCTGAAAGCTGATCATCTCACAGAAAAATCAAACAGATGGTAAGAAACTTCCACAGCCATGAAGGGATGCATTCGAAGGGTTAAGAGGATCAGAGAAAATGCACTGTCCAGTCAATTGCTAGTCCTCTCTGTCTGCTTCCTTTTAATGCGACATGATCAGTAACTTACCATCGCGGATCTTTATTTTTTTCCCTTGAAGTTTGGAGAAGATAACACAAATCGCAACGGTAAAGAGAGGCGCACAGGACTACTTCCATCTCTAAATGCACCTCTGCTGGCAGGTGGGGCAAGGAGTTGGTGACTGACCATTCTTCATAGCACACTGAGAAGTGGGTCAGCTGGGCTCATCCTGGACATACGCAGACTGGAGGGAGAGCATTTTCCTCTAGACGCAACAGGAACACAGCCTTTAGGCATTAAATTAACCAGCTGTTCTCTTGGCATGCTCCAACGTTTCTGGATCTGAAACTTTGTTTATTTGCTAGGGGGAGAGGGAAATTTGTCTACTTGATAAAAATAAGAGATGTCTAACCTCTGAGTTCAGAGCTTGATTTCTGATGCTGGTTTGACAACACTGGCAAATACACTTCTTGGTAATATGCCTCAGGCCAGCACAGGAGTACCAGAGTATTTGTGCAGATCTCATGCAGAGCATAGCCGAAGGAACGACGTCAGCATTAGGAAACGTAGTGAAGACTTTAAAAGGCATAACAACCCTGTCTTTCGGTTACTCTGACCTGTGGTTATTTCCATTTCTCTCTTTAAGTCCTAAAAAAAATCCAGTCTTCAAGACTCAAATTGACCATTTCTTTTAGACAACTGAAAAAAAAACCTATCTAAATTATTTTAAGTTTCTTTAATAATTTGTGTGGGCAAGATGACATTTTAAGTCCACAAGAAAAACTGCAGGTCCCTCCAATACCATAAAAGCCTTGGAGTGACCTAGCAAAACTGGTTCTAGGGCACAATTTCTGGCCTATACTATTTAGTTATAACCAGGGCAAAAAACAACACGGTTCCCCCTGCAGTCATTTTTGCATCACAAATGGTTCCTGAGCATTTGGTTATTTTTAGCACTTCATACACTGGAGTCTGCACAAAGCAAAAATAGATGTTTGCTTCACATAAAGCTTGTAATGGGGTGGGCGTTGCTTGTTGTCCCAGACTCATTTAATACTGAGTAGGGATGGTTCCCAATATAGACTGTGACTACCATCCTAAATTTCCCTACAGAATATGGCAAGCAACCTAAAATTATGTAAAAGTGAGCGACATACACAACACTGGTCTGGGAACAACAAAGAAGCCTTTCCCAGGAGTTTCGAATCCTCCAACAGGGAGCTAAGCTCAGGACACAAGCCCACAGCATCACAGTAGATGTGTCTCACCCACGCAGGCAGCCTTCCTGGACAAGTATCTCATGGACCTCTCAGTGGCACCAGAAGGGCTGCTGTTTGACATTCCTCCTCTACCCTGCTAATGCTGACTCCGCAAAAACACCCTCCGAGATGGCTGGGCCATCAGGACGGATTTGGGTCACTTCTAAGTGGTTCTTAGGGGAATTATTTTTAAATTTTACTAGTACCTAAAACAGGTGGTATTTTAAGTCTGAAACATTTGAGCCTGGTGGGGCGGGGGGTGGGGTGGGGAATAGGGATTGGTTTATATCCCAGGGTCAATACAGTTAAGTCCTATGGGCTATGGAGTCCAGAGTTACAGAGTTTAATTAACTGTTCTGACACCTAACATACTGCTTGGTAGTTATGGAAACAATAAATATTTGCTGGGACAAGGTGGGAACCTTAACTCCTCTTGCCTGATGTTTCCCTTGGTGGGGGAATCTGCTCAAGGGTAATACTCCTAGCCTCTCTCCAGCCCCCCTCAATCCCTCCTCCCAGTGGGAAGAAGTCCCAGTTCAGTGATTGGAGGGCTTGGAGAAGGCTGGGCATGCTCAGTTCAGCCCCTGTGGCTAGCCCACAGAGAGTGTCTGTTATGATCAGCTCAGCCATGCAACTCTGTCCCTGCAAGGGGTTGGGGACAAGGACAGTTGTGGGGGATTATTACCAAGCCTGTGGGACAGCAAGGCTAAAGCCACACCCTTCACATGCTTTCTCAGTGAGCTGTTGAACACCGGTGCAGCAAGCTCTCCACTCTGCTCATCTATAACCTCCCTATAACAACTGTTCTCGCTGTCAGGGATATCAGAAGATTAGATAACTATGCTGATTTGAATAATTGGCTTGGTAGTTTTTAATAAAGCAAAATGTGGGGTATTTGTGGGGTTCTCTTGTTCTATCTCCCCTTTGAGAGCCATAAGGAATAGCTGGATGAGTAAGTTTGAAAAACCACTTCTCTGAATCATCAACTAACCAATTCCTTATTTAACTAACCTGAACTTTAACCTTCCTCCTCACTCCTGAATACTTAGTAATGTTAAGATTCTCCATCAGGGGGTCTTGCAGCATATGATATGGTTTTAAAAAAAGAAGGCTTGATTTGATCTAAAATTCAAAATGCAGTTATATCTAATTATCCAATCCAGATAAAATATGCCTGTAATCTGCAGAGAACAGGATGTGCTTTAAAGAAAAAACAATTGCACACAAACTGTATGTCCAACCTCATTTCATATGACACCAAAAAGAACCCACTATGCCATCTGAGAATACCACTTTTCAATACTCTATCATTAAAACAAACAAAAACTCTAGCTCAATGCCACTGTCTAATACGAACTTTCCTACAGAAAGAAACTTAGATCAATAATAGACTTTCTATTTAAAGGGAAACCACCAAAGATGGATGCACTCAGTCTGTGACTGACCAATATTTCCTTTCTCTAAGCACATCCAAGCCAGCAACCAACCATTTCACAACCATTTACCCTAAAAGGAGAAAACAGATTTCCATGAAGATAGCTCTTGGTCAGGTTATAGGATCTATGTGATGCTTCCTTTAATCTATTATTCTAAACTTTTAAGCTATATAATATACATATATTATATATGACATATTATATACAATATATAAAACAAGTATTTAGAAACATTCTTTGATATTAGTGGGGTATTATGATCATCATTATATGATAACTAATATTTACAAAGTTCAACAAATGCTCAATTTTATTACTAAGTGCTTACAATGTTCTACGTACTACGTAAGTACTTTACAATATCATCTCATTTCATCATCAGAGCAACACATCTTTTAGAAGAAGAAATCAAGGCTGGGAGAGGTTAAGTAATCTTCCCAATATCACAGAGTTGATGAGCTGTGAGGCTGGAAATCAAACCCAGGAAATCTGACCCCAAGCCTGCCACACAAAGTCACTGCCCAAATGGAGCTTCTTTGTATCAGAATGCTCAGGTCATGACAGCCATGGAATAACTCATACAAATGGTTAGGTAGAACCAAACGAAACATTTCAGTAGGTCAAAATTGGTAGTATCACGTGGGTCAATCAAATTTTTCTTCTAGTCAGAATTGTAGAAGCCTCAAAATTACAAAATAAAAAACAAAGGTGCCTTAGCCCTTGAGTCCTACCCTCTTGATGACACTGCAAAGTTCACTGTTATCTACTTCATTTGGTCTCTCTCTACACAGACTAGTAATAAGGACTTTGGGCTCACACAGATGAAAAGTAAAAAAATCTACCATAAGAAAAACTTCTTGAGGTTTGGTCATTTATAATTCTTTTATTGTTCCCTGGAAACTCTACACATTTCATTATGGCAATCAGGAGAGCCCTCAACGGTCAAATCTCATGCACAAATGTTGATTGGAAGATTACTGAACACAAGGGCCCTTAGGGGAAAGGGGTATGAACAATGGTAACTCAAACAGTGAGGAAGCTCATCACAGAGCACAGTACCCCTGGGTTGGGTAAGTACCAAGGCAAGAAGATCTTGCTCTAGAGATATCACAAGTTTCACAATTCTAAGTAGCAAAGAAACATGGAATAACAACTGGATTAATGCCCTTGTTGTCAGCCGTGGAATTTCTAACTGGAACATGGATACCAGGACACAATGGAAGGAAACTAATCAAGAAGGTCAAACTGAACTTATCCCTCCTATGATTTTTTTGTATTCTCCGATACAGTCACTCAAAAGATAAAAAGTTCACTCTTAAAAAAAAGTGGCAAAGAAAATCTGTTTTCTATAGAATCTTACGTAATTAAGTTTTTAACCTCATATCAAACAAACTGAAAAAAGAAACACGCCTATACAAGAGCTCAATTCATTCATTTACGACATTTAAAAAGCCCAATAGTGTCAACCATTCTAGCAACCTGAAACTAATAATTTTTCTCCTTCTGCTTGCTACAAACAAACTATGAGCGGGAAGTAAAAGGGCTAATATTTCAAGATGCATATGGAAATGTGCAGTCTCACCGGCATTGGTTGTTGGATGCGCTTCTGGTAATAATGCTATTACCCTTCAAGATTGTCTGTGCCAGGATATGCGACCTTATGCACTAATATAAGATTGGGGGAGGGGGAGCAGAACAAGAAACCAATATAGATACCTCTAGTGTCCTTCCCATTTCCTTTATAACATTTGTCACACTTGTAATTACAGTCTGTTCTGCTATATTGTGACAGTTGGTGAACTCGAGAAATCTTGTTTTATCCAAAATGATGTTATACTTTTTTCTATGAGGTAAAAAAGGGTTTGAGAGAAGAGGACCTGCAAGCATGAAGTTGTTTTTCAGGACAAATTTCAATAGCACAGGTATTTTTGTAGTTATAGTGCACCTTGTTATTATAAGCTAAAAAAACAAATCAGGTTATCAAAACTAATGAAAATCAAACTATTACCATGGAGGAGATCTTCAGTGACTCAGAAGACTCTCTAGCATCTCCAAGTTTCTAGACACTTGCTACTCAGTATGGTCCACCTACTGGCAGCATCAGCAGCCCTGGGAGTTTGTTGGAAATGCAAAACCTCAGCCCTCACTCTAACCCCATAGAGTCTGCATTTTTAACAAGATCCCTGGGTGATAGCCTTGCATGGTAAAGTTTGAGAAGCACAGCTGTACACTGTCCGAATAAATCACAGAAGCTTGCATTAAATGAAAGAACTGAGGGCCATCCAGCAACCTGTCACTCAAACAGTGCAGCTGCGTAGAGAGCTGCACAGCTAATCATGTACCCAAATCCTCATTTCAATAATACTGTAATCAGTAGGGGTCTGTGTAATGCAAAGTTTGTTTCCTAGTAAAACAACTAGCATCATGGGGAAAAGAACTAACAGGAGCAGAAATTCCTGCACTTGCTCTACAACGGACACCTTCTTTGGACTGTAAACTCCATGAGGGTAAGGACTGTCAATTTCTTTTTTTGCAGAAGAATCTCAGAGCCTCGCCCAAGAGTCAGCATATAGTAGGTGCTTAATAAGTGTTTGATGAACAAACAAATACGTGGAATGATTACTCCTTGGAGATCTTTGAATTTTAGCCAAAGCTCCGCTGACCCCTCACAAGGTCCTTCCCTGGCTCTGGGGCTTCCAGTCTTCTCCTCTTAAACGATAGGTTAGAAGAAGTTACTCTCTGAGGTGAGCTCCAGCTCTTACGTGTTAAAACACAAATTCCTCTAAAGTGACATTTTCATTTAAATATTAACATCATGCTAAGCCCCTTTCAAATAAAAATGTTAAGTATAGACCATAGCATTCTAAGGATAACAGGTTCAATTGCTAATATCTGTTCCAACATCAGTCCCTCCAATGCCAGTGACTGCCTGTGACATTTGCTCCTTCTAGATAAATTTTCTGTTTCTCTCTTGGGAATTAGCCTGCCTCCTTACTAAATGCCGTTGTGTTTTTCCTTCAAGCATCTGCCTTCCACCAATCCTTCTCTCTCCCTACCATCACTTCCCATCAGCACTTTTCACAACATAGTGTGTGAACCACCTACACCTGCATAATGCTAGGCTTTCCCCAAACCCACGGAATCTGGGCACAGGACCCAGGAATTTACATTTTAAACTTGTTACCAAGGTATTTCTTATGCACCCGCAAGTCTGGAACCCACTGTTTAAAGACCAGTTTGGGTACTATCTACTCTCATGACTCCAATTGCCCAACAGTTCCATTCCCTACCCATCAGTTCCTTCTATGAGCTCAATGCATTTACAGTATAGACATTAGCTTTATATTACCTTGCAATACTTGCTAATTATTGCCTATTACAATTTTGTTTAATTGTTATGATGAAAAGAAACAATAAAACCATTTTGTTACTCATTAGACTCTTTCGCAGTCAGCAACATTTTCTAAAAATAGTGATGTCAATTTTTTTAGCCATTACTACTCCACCACTCCTAACACACACCACACCAACAGCACTCTCCTACAATACAGGATCACTGACAGCCGTTAATAATATTAAATATTTCACAAAAACAAATGGACAACCCACAGTCACGTGTCAACTCTTATTCACTCACCCATCTAGTTATCCATGCCAATAGAGAGGTAGGTCTGGGGAGACAACCATCAACAAGCTCCCTGAGGGCAATGATATTTTTAATGTATTTTTTGCTTTTTTAGGCAACGATACTTTATCTTCCAAGCATGCTATCACAGAACTAGAACCTAACCTATTTTGTCTTGTTTCCTCTATAAAAACCTTATCGTGTATGGAGGAAGCCAGGAAAAGGTGATAGATAAATTCCATTTAAATCTTCTCTCCAATTTTCCTCCATCTTCCCCTTAAAGGATGAGTTTTACCCCTTTTTTTGTGCTCCTATAATATGCTTTCCTTAATCCTAGCACCAATCTGAGTATGTGATCTATTTGAATATCTGCACCAGGAGGAGATCTTGCAGGTAAGAAATATGGTTGGTTTATTTTCTTAAGAAAGCCTTTTTACTGAAGGATAACATCCATACAGAAAAGCACACAAATCGTAAGTAGAAAACCTGAATTTTTACAAACTGAACACGCTTGTGTAAGCAGCACCCAAATCGAGAAACTAAACAGCGTGTTTGCAATCATCTTTGAATCTCTTGCAATTGACAGAACCCTGGTTACCTATCCAAAGACCCCAGGAGTCTACAGATCTGTTTTAAATATCACTGTTTCTAACAGACTAGTGAGACTGAAACAGACTGCTCAAGACCATGAGGAGGCGTGAACAGGTAAAGATGATGTTCCAATCCTATGACATTGTCACTGTGACTGATGCATCAGAAGCTCTCTTCCACAGCATGGAAGACCATTTAAGGTAGAAGGGTTCTGCTCAGCAAGCATTTGCAGATCCTTTAGAATTAACTGAATATTTCCATCAGAATAATTTCATCACAAACCCAGCTAGAGGAAAACAAAGCCATTACACATAATTCTAATCTCAGAGCTCCCAAAGTATGGCAGGTCAGAGAGTGCCAGGAATATCCCAAACAAACTGGGAAGAAAAGCCCATTGTTTTTGATATTTTGGTATCTTTCATAAAGAGGGTAAGAGGAGATTCTATTATATAATTCACAGACTTGTCAAGCTACCATCTCCCCTGCAGGAGGAATTTCTGGCTTTACTTTATGCTTTAAAAGCCATTTCCAGCATTCATTGTGCAAATGAAGCATTGCCCTCGCATTACAATAGGAAATGTGATTGCAGGTAATAAAGAGCAGCCAACACTCAATTAGGAAGGTGATCTGGGGCCAAGAGGACAGAGGCAAACAATTCCCATTGATCCTTGAACTGTTTTTTTCAATAAGAGGTTGGATGAGACATCTATACTTTCCCACTCAGATCTCAAGAGCAACAGCCCACAAGTGAATATGAGCTGGAGAAATCAGCTGGAGATGGGAGATACACTATAGGCATTTTCCTTGGAAGTCACCCCCACCTAGGATGCCACATGTACACTAGGTATCTCTCTTTAGCCATCTCTGTTTGGCCAAAGCTGTTTAGACACAAGAGTACAAAGTATTCTTTTATTCATTTGTCCAACAAATATTTACCGAGCACCTTTGAAGTGTCGGACACTCCAATGCCAAGATAGAATCTCTGCATTCATACTGCTTATGTTCCCTTGGAGGAAAAAGCCAATAATAAAGTCACAAATACATACACGATGATGTCAGATAGTGGTAAGTGCTCAAAGAAGGTTGACAGTGAGTGCCTTTCTAGATAAGGTGGTTTGGGAAGGTCTCTCTGAATAGGTCACAACTGAGCAGACACCCCAGTTAAGAGAAGGAATGAATAAAGCAAATGTCTGTGAACAAAGCCACCAGGTTGAGGGTTCATCAAGTGCAAAGGCCCTGAGGCAGGAACAATCTTAGTGTGTTTAAGACACAGCAGATCAGTGTGTCTGAAGCCATGTGAGTAAAGGGATGAGAATTTTTAGGACATTATATACCAAGGGAGGGACTTTGTATTTTATCCTCCATGTGATGGGAGCCATTAGAGGGTTCTGAGCAGAGGAGTGATAAGATCTGGTTTATGTTTTAAAATTATCACTCTGGCTGCTCTATGGAAAAGAGACGGCAGGGGGTGAGTGTGGAAACAGGGAGACCAGTTTGAAGACTCACGCCGTGATCCAAACAAGAGCCAGTGGCAATTAGGAAAAGGATGATAGCGATAGACAAGAGGAGAAGCAGTCAGAGGGAAGATATGTTTTGAACATAAATCAAGATTTGCTGATGGATTCGATTAGCAATCTCATCTAAATTGAGAGAGAAGTTCACAAAGACTCCAAATCTTGGATGTGGAGAAATTGGAACCCTTGTGTACTGTGGGTGGGACTGTAAAATGGTGTAACCACTATGGAAAACATTATGTAGGTTCTTCAAAAAATTAAAAACAGAACTACCACACTCCAACAATCCCACCTCTGGGTATATATATCCAGAAGAATTAAGAGAGATGTTTGCACACCCATGTTCATAGCAGCACTATTCACAATATCCAAGAAGTGGATGCAACCCAAGTGTCCATGGACAGATGAATGGATAAATAAAATGTGGTATATGTATACAATGGAATACTATTCAGCCTTAAAAAGGAAGGAACACGCTACAACAGGAATGAACTTGGAGGACACTATGCGAAGTGAAATAAGCCAGTCACAAAAAGACAAATACCGTATGATTCCACTTACATGAGATATCTAAAGTAGCCAAATTCATAGGAATAGAAATGGTGGTTACTAGGGGCTGGGGGGAAGGAGGAAAAGAGGGTTGTTGTTCAATGGGTATAGAGTTTCAGATTTGCAAAATGAAAAAGTGTTAAAGATCTGTTTCACAACAGTGTAAACGTACTTAACATTACTGAATCCTACACTTAAAAAGAGTTAAGGTTGTAAATTTTATGTTGTGTTTTTTCACCACAATAAAAGATGAAACTCATGTTAAGTATCTATTGTGTTTAAGGGGTTCGCAGGTTCAGATCCTGGGCGGGGACCAATGCACCGCTTGTCAAGCCATGCTGTGGCGGTGTCCCATATAAAGTAGAGGAAGACAGGCAAGTATGTTAGCCCAGGGCCAATCTTTCTCAGCAAAAAGAGGAGGATTGGCAATGGATGTAAACTCAGGGCTAATCTTCCTCACGAAAAAAAAAAAGAGAGATGAAGTCTGAGAACTCAGCCCTGGAAGACTCGAAGACTAGACCTAAGAATAACCAATCCATGAGCTAGGATTTTGGGATATATATTTGGGACTGACAGACACAGACAGTGAGATGATGGTAGGTACTCAAGCTAAAAGGCCACATAGAATTGGGTTTGAGACGGCCACATTGGGTCACAAGCAAGAGAGAAGAAATAGAGAGGAACAGAGATGAAAGAAGCCATATGCTCTCTCACAGACAAAAGAGAATCACCTCAAAGTATAACATCTAGCAGTCCCCAAATCAGCGAGATCTGCCTATTCTTGGTTTTCTACTTTTATATGTCTGTGAGCTTGCCTGTTATATTTACAGTAACCTTCAAGCCAACTTGAGGTGGTTTCTGTTCTTTACCACCAAATAACCCCTGATGACATTCTAAAGAAAGGAGACAACATATGTGGTGGATAAGAAGTAAAGTCAATTGTTCTCAACAAAAATTTATACCTTACTTGGTGGATTGGCAACATTTGGCCCCAGCTCTTCACTCCTCCCTGTATCCATGCCCCTTTGCCATGTAACTTTGCAGTGCCAATCTACCGTGGGTGGGGTGGCTGGCTCTGCCTCTTGACTTTGGGCTCAGCCCAGAGTGAAATGCTTTGGTCAGCAAACATGATGAAAGCAGAGGCTTCATGGGCTTGTGCATTGTGGCTTGCTCTCTAGAGCCACTGCCCTGACTGCTGGAGAAGGAGAGACATGTGGAGCAGAGCCAAGTCTGCCACCTACCTCACCCCATCCGACAGTCAGCCAACCCCCAGACATGTGGGCAGGATCACTCATGATGAGCAGAACTTTTGTGACCCCAGACACAGGAGCAATAAACACTTATTATTGTATGCCCCTGAGGTTCTGTAATTGCTATGGAGCAAAGATAACTGATACATCACGTTTAAAAACACTGACTGGATTTGATCAACTTATTTCCTATCCACAGTTATCACCACTGATAAGTGAGGACAAACTTGGCCTCAGACAATAGCCAAATATGGACAAAAAGTAATTGATAGAGCAAAAAAGAGAGCTTCAAAAAGACCTAGATGATACAGGACCTGCCTGATCTATCACCAGCTCCTGTAGGATTAGCTATAATTTTAAGATTTATTGTAAAATAAATAGACAAACAAAATAATATGGAAGACTGTCAGGCATTTAGACTCTTCTACTCAGAAGAGTATACAGGTGGTTAAAAACCCAAGAAGCAGTCTTTTATTCCTTCAGCATAAAAACATCGTTCATCTTCAATGAGTGGTTACATGGTCTACCTGTCGTGTTAGGTCAAACTGTACGCTAATTCCAAAAGCATTACTTACAGAATGACTTTACATGAACTCAAGTTAGCATTGCTCTCATAAATGCTACTCATAAGATTATAAAAAATGGTGAACACAGAGCTGGCCATTTTATAAGAAGTGTAAAAGTTCTCAATGAACTGAAATTAATATGTCGATAGTTCATATTTTTAATGTGATAATAACCAGAGGCTCAGGAGCCTAAGAAGTTTGAAAGAAACCTACTACAACTTCATATTTGCCTCTGATAAATTTTGAAATCTTGTCGTTTTCTCTCAGCAACTCTATTTGCATTGTACATTGAAATAGCAAATCTCGAAGTTGGAGTGTAAAAATATACAATGCTCCAAATTGAAGAGTAGCTCAATTGTAGAGTTGGGAGAAGGGAGGAAATAAATAGTAATGTAACTCTTAGGTGTTATACTTGGGACTCCTGAAGTCAAGAATATCAGTAAATACCAGTCCTTGGTCAGCCAACAGTTTAAAAATATTAAATTCCCACAGGAAGTCCTTTCCTTGAACCTGAATATAAGTGCCTTTAGATCTTTAGTAGCCATTCAAAAAAAAAAACTTAATTAAATATGCGTGAATGCATTCAACAGCTGGTCTTCAAAAACCACAGTTATTTTAGAGTTCAATGCGAACAAAGTTTAAGGTTAAAAACTGGTTTCCAAAACTATGCAACTCCCACTACAAGCTCAAAGATCTATTTCTTAAATACCAAAATATTCATACACCCTTTGAAAGACATCTATGAAACAGCTATTTTACCTGTGCTAGCAAACACGTGGAACCAGTGGTTCCCAGTTTTTGGATCACAGGTTCTGGGATCTCTCATAATACACAAAAAGAAGCTAAAGCATTTTTTAAAAGGCACCAGAGATCTGAGTTTAAGATCCGTTAGCTTAAAGTTCTCACACACCAAGTTTTGTTCTTTGACACTCAATATTCATTTTCCCATAGAAAGAGTGGTCACAGAAATGACTTCATTTATGGAAATCTAAAATCTCACTTGTCTAAAAATGTATAAAAGTATTGCTATAATGTTACATTGTTATACTGTAAGAAATACATTGTGTATATATATATATACACACACACACATATACATTATAATGTTATAAAGTAAATAAAATGTTTTAAAAATCAAATTTAAATTTTATGTCAAAGACTAGATGTAAGGAAACAATCTTCTACACTATCACCAAAATTAACTTCCTAAAAACAAATTTAATCATTTTAAGTCACTTTCTGGCTTAAAAACTTTCATGGAATCCCTGGATTCCACTGGAAAAAATCCATATGCCTTGAAGAGAGCATAAAATAGCATTTCCAGCCTCATCCAGAACCACTGCTGCCTGACCCCAGGCACCCTCCACTCTAGCCACACATCTCTGCCCACTGCTCACTCAAACTTTGGCCTTTCCTATCTCCTTGATTTTGTAGCCTCTGCTCCCTTTGCTGAGTGCCTTTTTCCACCTGGTCAGTATCTATCCATGCTGCAAGACCTACCTCAACTTGAAGCTGTCTTCATCCTTCTTAGCCCAAGACATGCTCCCTCTTCAGCACACACAGCTCTCTCTACCCCACCAGTCACACTTGACACTGACATTAGTTCTTCACACCACTATCTTCCCCCCTCAGGTGAGATCCCCTCCAGGGCAGGGATACTGTCTTCACCCAGCTTGGTATCCCCTCGTGCCTGTCACATAACAGGTGTTCTGCAAAGCTCTGTGGAATGGGAGGGAATGGAAGTGAAAAGGAGAAGAGAAGAGAAATTAAAATAGAAACCGATGAAACAGATGAAAGAGTGTCCTTACTGAAGGACAGTAAGGACTTTAGCAGTAAAGTACGACTCATTTTTACTATGTCTCAGTTCACATCAAAGATTCCTATGTGTTTTGTCTCCTGTATTTCTTTAAAACATCACTAGCACCAAAGTTTTATCATAAAACTACAGTAACTACCATTGCCTTCATGGCTCAACTTTGTAAAAAGAGCAGACTTTTTTCCACCTGCTCCTCTCCTCAGGTCCCTGCATTCGGGCTCCCCCAGCACCCCCTGCAATGACTTTGGCATAGGCTTCCAGTGACCACATATCTGCTAAATCCAACGGGTGGCTCTCTCACCTCATATATTTGATTTGTTGGGGAGGTTGACAGTGTTGAATATTTCATCATGGAACCTCTCGCCCGCTTGGCATCAAGTACAGCAACCTCTCCCACATGTTCTACTATTTTTTTCCACTGCACCTGTCCCTGTGTTTTCTCCCTTCCCTTTACCTGCCTCCCCAATGCTGGTGTTTCTTGAATTTCCAGCCTTCACTCTTTTGTCCTTCTTTTTACTATGCCATCTCACCCATTCCCACAGTTTTTAACTGCCTTCTACCTGCTACTGACTTCTAAACATGTATCTAATTTTAGCCACATCTCACTCCTGGATCCTTTTTTCCAACTGCCTATTGGACACTGACTACACCCTAAACTGAATTCAGTATCACTTCACCTTCTCCTCCCATACTGCCTATCACGGTTAACTGCACCACCATTCCAGCAAGCTCCCAAGGCAGAAACCTGGGGAATGTTCTCAGAGCCTCCCTGTCCATCAGCACTCATATCCAATCAGATACTAAGTCCTTTCAAAGTAGTTCTTAGATTTCTCTCCTCTCCATCCCCACAGCCCAGGCTCCTTGCCATCTCTCTCACCCATACTGGAGAATACTGGTATTTGGCTAACTAAACCATGTCCTCTCCACACATCTTATCCTCAATGCTAGCAGAGCTGTCCTCCTAAAATGCAAATATACCAGACTCACTCCTCTGCCAGAGCCCTTCAACGGCACCACTTCCTCAAGGTAAGACCCGAGCTGCTTCACTGCGCACAAAACTCTGCATGACTTCGGTCCCTGTTCATCTAGCCTCACCTTCCCTTGCAGCATGACCCCTCAACCCTCCTCTGGCCATGGTGAACCCCTGGAGCATCCTCCCAATGCTGCTTGTATCTCCGTTCTTTCACATGTGAGGTTCTTTCTTTCCAGAATTCTTCTTCCTATCTTGTGTGCCTAGAAAACGCCTCATCATCCTTTGAGAATTAGTTCAAGTGACACCTCTTCTGTGAAGCCTTCCATGAGCAACCATCAGCCCCCAAGCCTACTCCATATAGTTGACTATTGTCGTCCTTTGTCCCATCACTAATCTTAGTTTGTACTTGGGATCTAGCACCTTCTACACTATACTATAATCTTGCTGGCATGTCTCCTCTCCCACTACACTTTAAGTTCCATGAAAAGAGAATTTATCTTCTTATGCTTTGTCTTTTCACCTCCAACCTGGAGCATTACAAGAATTCAACAAGGAATTGATCTATCAGCAATTAGACCTTTCCTCTTTATCATTAGTGCTATAAGAACGAATAAGAAAGAAGAACTAAAGAAAAATAGACAGCAGTTGTTCAATGTTACCCAGGTAAGAACTGAAGAGGATAAAGAGGAAAATTCACTCCCTCTTCAATTAACACTAACTGAACACATCATAGGCCACACTCGAAGAATGTTTGGGGGGGGCCAACCTGGTGGTGTAATAGTTAAGTTCACACGCTGTGCTTCAGCGGCCCAGGGTTCACGGGTTTGGATTCCGGGCGTGGACCTACACACTGTTCATCAAGCCATGCTGAGGTGGCAGTCCCATATACAAAAAAATAAAGGAAGATTGGCACAGATGTTAGCTCAGGGCCAATCTTCCTCAAGCAAAAATAGGAAGATTGGCAACAGATGTTAGCTCAGGGCCAATCTTCCTTATGAAAAAAAAAAGGATGTTTGGAAAAACATTGAGATTAAATAGGTATTATTAATATCCCCATTTTACTGATGAGGAAACTGAGGTAAAGAGAGATTAAAAAATAACTTTCCCAAGGTCACACAGGATGTCAGTGGCAGAGCCAGGATTCAAACTCCGTCAGTCTTAACCTACACTGTATTACCGACCTCTCAGAGAGACAGCGGAAAAGAGGATTACCTAAACTGGGAACAGAGGAAGGCAGAGGAAAGGAAGGGAACCTAATACACACTCAACTTCTCCGAGGAGAAATTACAAGACGGAAAACTGGTCTCGATTACTCTTGTTGACAGGAGAATATCCAGTAGCGGCCAAGGCCCAGGACAGGGTTGGTTATTGTCCAGAGTCACACAGGTTAGACAGGTGGCACAAGGCAGGCAGGGCAAGGAGGAGGCATCTGTATTGTGTTCAGGAGGTTAAGAACTTGGGAAACATCTCTCCTTTTGCAGTGTGAGTACCTTGTCTGTCTGTCTCTTGGATCCAACACTGCTGGATATTTCTTTCCACTCCCAACTCTGACCTAGCTCTAAACTCTGAGCTTACCTGGCCTCACTCTTGGCTGAACTGAGTCACCTATTTCTTATCTTACCTATTTATTCAGAGCTGAGGTTCTAGAAGCTCAATTCAACAAACAGAGGCTTGCTCACAGGGGAGATTGGAATAAAGGTCAATATATTCTGGGAAAACAACTCATGTGCAACAAAATATTGCTCATACATATAGTCAGGGTTCATTAAAGAAAGTGTCCTTTTGAAAAACAATTGTTAAACTCATGAATGGAGGGCAGTGCTTAGAAGATCTAGCCAACAGACAAAGAAAAAAATAGTCTTTTAAAAATCCAAGACTCAGTTTCCAATTTGGCTTACAAATTCTTACAAGTCATGATTTTTTAATTATTTGTCTGATGAATTTATCTTGTCCCCCATCTCCAACACAGTTTTATGAAGTTCACTTGAGGATATGTTACAGCTCATTGTATAGGGATTTGGCTACCAGGAAGAGCAATGGGTAAGACAGAGCCAACATTATGCCACTCAGATTCATTAAGAATGAGACATCTGAACTTCCTGGCACAAACCTTAGGCCAAAATGGTAACAAATGAAAAGGACAAGGAAACAACTGAACCCTAATGTTCTGAAATATCAATATCACTTCTAGTGAGAATATACTTAGTTGAACAGCAGAATCACTTTTCAAACTACTTTGACGTTCATCTCCAAATTTCTGGGGTTGCACTCAATTTAACTCCCTAGAAGTTAACATTTAAAACCTGTTTCAGTATCAATCACATTTCTACTTAGCAGAGAGTCAAGTGTTCAATAGTTTGCAGAATCCAATCTAGGTCAACAGAGAATTGGTAACCATTCAGACCTTCCCCTTGGGTGGATAATCAATACAGCCTGCACCCTGTGAGGACATGTTCTCCTACATGCTAAGGGAGCTTTTGACCCCAAGCAGGAAAGAAAAAACTGTTTATTCCTTGGCACCAGGAGACAAAATTTAATTTTACTTAGTGTTCATGAGCTTTTCATCTTCAAAGTGCTTTGCAAATATTAAATAATTAATCTTCACAGTACTGCTACACAATGACATAATATCTTTCAAGGATAAAGACCAAGGGAGGCACTAAATGGCCAGGGAGTAGAATTCAGAAGATAAGAAACTACTCCAACAATAAGAAACTCCTTTTACCTGATGGTGCTATCAGTGGTTACGGCAGACTCCTAGTACTCCACCAAGTCTAGCCATGTAAAATCAATATTAAAAATACTGTTGAAACTAGAGCTGATGTGGTGACAAGGCTGAAGGTTCCTTACAGAACTAAGCCTCAGTTCCCTCACTATAAGTGAGATTGATTATAGAACCGTCTTCAGAGGGTGCTTATGATGATGCAACAGGATAACAACTGTCAAGATCTCAGCACAGAGGAGCCTAGTGCCTAGTGAGCACTCAACAAACATGAGTTGTTATAAATGGAAAGGAGGCCATGGCTTCCAGGTATCTGAGCTGAAAAATGGGTTAACACCTTCAGGAAATTTGCAGGCATTGTCCATTTTTCTATTTGTAGAATGAATTTAGCCAAATTTAAGTTAAGATGAAGTCATACTGGAATAGGGTGGGCCCCTAATCCAAAATGACTGGTGCCTTACTAACAGGGGATATTTGGACATGGACACACACAGGGAGAACACCATGTGAAGATGAAAGCAGAGATCAGGGTGATGCAGCAGAAGTCAAGGAACACCAAAGGTTGCCAGCAATCACCAGAAGCTAGGAGAGAGATGCTGGGGAAAGATTCTTCCTCGGGCTTTCAGAAGGCTGCCAATACCTTAATTTAGGTGAGACAATAAATTTCTATTGTTTAAGCTCCCCAGTTTGCAGTGCTTTGTTATGGCAGCCCTAACAAACTAATACAGCCTCTAAATAAAGTCAATTTTGTTTAATAAACAACCATGAACCAAATTCCAAATGCAAGGATATTGGTCTGTCGATTCACAGATACCCAAAACATCCTGAATGAATAAATCCAGCACAATTTCTTCTCCTCCCCAAAGAAAAAGTAAGCAAAATAGGAAAGGGAGAGCTGGAAATCCACAGTCTAGGGAACAGAGGACGGTGCTCCTGCAGTTTGGTAGGAAATCAGACTCTTCGCACCTCAACTTTGCATGGCTTAGCAAAACCCAATTTACGTAATACTTTTCAATATCCATAGAGAGAGGCCAAATTACTCCTTACATAGTCTTGACCACTCCATATAGTGGGAATAGGGTTAGGGCACGTTGATGGGCTCCCTGCCATCCAGCTTTCTTCCTATTTCTCCAACACTCCACGTACCCACATCACGACTTTTACCTTAGGTGTTCCTGGTACCTGGAACACCATCCCTCACAGACTCACATGGCTGGCTCCTTACAGACTTGTAAGTATCAACCCATACATTACCTTCTCTAGGTGATTCCCTCACCACCCTATTTTGCTGGCCACATCACTCCACCCCAGTCACACTGCATCCCATCATCTTATTTTATACTCTTCACAGAATTTATCACCCTCTGATGCACATTGTTTATTATGTATTGTTTACTTGCTTGGTGTCTGTCTTCCCCACTAGAATATAACTTCTATGAGGGCGGAGACTTCATTTGTCTCCTTCAGTACTGTATCTCCAGCGCTTAGCATAGTGCATAATGCATTGCAGGCAATTCTTTTTTAATGAATAAATGAGTACCACCTTCATAGGTGAGCTATTTTCAGCTAGGTGCACAGTCCTGCCATTTATTAAAGGGAGTTTATTCAACTGCACTAGCTGGTGCAATTATAAGATTCTGGAAAGTCTCAACACACAGAGTTGGCAAATCTAAAACCTGAGATATTGGTAACGCATATTTAAATGATCCCTACCATAAACAATTTGTTCAATGTAATATAAACATGTCAGATATCTTTTCCTAAGTAATCTCAGTTTAAACAATTAGTCCAACTGCTTCACCCACTCAGTATTTTTTTCACACACTATCAGTAAAAAAAAAAAATATTATGCTTACCACGAGAGAAGCTTTTAATAAAACTGGGGCCTATTACAACCCAAAACGCAAAGCTACTTGTTGCAGCTTAACATTTCAATCTAACAATTTTTCTTATAAAAAATAGAAATTAAGAATTTTTTAGAATATCAAGATATTTTGATAAGATGTATCTAAATTCCAATCTTTTACATGTTGGGAAAGTAAACAAGCATTAAAAACAAAGTTGAATAGGGGCCAGCCTGGTGGTATAGTGGTTAAGTTCACGCACTATGCTTCGGTGGCCCGGGGTTCACTGGTTTGGATCCTGGGTGCAGACCTACACACCACTCATCAAGCCATGCTGTGGTGGTGTCCCATATACAAAGTGGAGGAGGACTGGCACAGATGTTAGCTCAGGGACAATCTTCTTCAGACACACACACACACACACACACACACACACACACACACACACACAAAGTTGAATAAATGTCAGTGACCTAGGAGCTATTCAATTCAACTTGTCTAAATCATTCCCTTAAGAAAAACAGCCATCCTAAGAGTCATGAGCTCTGAATCCTGAATGTGACCTTTACAGCAAAACAAACATCTGTTTATATTTTAAAATAGTTATTAGTAGGTCTATTACTCATGTCCTTTTACCCCACATAAAAAAAAAAAAAAACCCTTTAAGTCATTCAGGCTAAAGCATCAATATTACAAGCCAATGCTATGAATTGAAAAAATAACACAGGGGCCGGGGTCCGGTAGAGTAGCAGTTAAGTTCGCATGCTCCACTTCAGCGGCAGCCCGGGGTTTGCAGGTTCAGATCCCAGGCATGGACCGATGTACTGCTTGTCAAGCCATGCTGTGGTGGCGTCCCATATAAAGCAGAGGAAGATGGGCATGGATGTTAGCCCAGAACCAATCTTCCTGAGCAAAAAAGAGGAGGATAGGCAACGGATGTTAGCTCAGGACTAGTCTTCTTCACATACACACAAAAAAACAAAGAAGTCCCTAGGCAAATGTAACACTGTCCAAAATCCATTCTAGATTCAAAAATCAGAGATAAAATTAACTAATATACACTCTTTCTTATTTTCTCCTTTTTTTCCCTTTTGGTCAGTGTATCACACTGGACTCAAAAAAGTCCGTAAGTTTGAACCCAGAAACGTACTTTAATGAGTTTTGGTTCTCAAAAATTATGTATTAGCAAAGTTCAAAAGGTTAAAAATTTTTAGTCAAACTAAGCTAGAATTTCTGGAGCCATCATCAACCACTCAGTCACATTACCATTATGGTCACTAGAACTGGTCATATGTTATTCGGAGAATAAAGGTAGACAGCGGGAAATTCCACCTCATCCCTCTCAATTAGGGCAGTTGTTGCTTTTGTTAAGATGGAATTTCACTCACATCATGACCAACTACAGGAAGAATCAGCTACTAGGCCAATAGGGCAGGTCCTTTCATCTGAGACTATTTACCCAAAACTACTTGGTATTTAATAACACAAGAGTAATCAGCAAATCACAACCAACCAGGTCAGCTGCTGAAAATGGATCAGGAGGCATTTAATTAAAGATTCTCCACCTCATTTCATGTACATCTCCAGCAAAATCAATACAGGACCTAAAGTCCTATCAGCCTGCATCCTCTAAACAGCAAAGTGCCATCCTGGAAGCAATTCACTGGTCTCCAAGTTGCTCTACTCTCCTAGATTATAAGCAATTATGTTTTAGCAAAGTTCAGAAGGTTAAAAAAAGAAGTCGGTCAAACCAAGCAAAGAGTTCTGGAGCCATCATTAACTACTCAGTCACATTACCATAATCCACTGTCGCCTCCACTTCCCTTCATGAGAACTTGGGGATAGATTACCGAGGCTAAGTTACTGCATCTACCAGGCACTCAAGTTAATCTGTTCCTCCAGAACCTTGTGAGATTTTCCAACGCTGTAATGTGACTAACATTTTTTTCTTTCTCCTTGAGAGGAAAGCCCAAATCTGGTTCTCTCTCCTTCCACAGAAAGCTTAACACGAGAGTCATCTTTTATGATTCCTGATTATTCATATGATTTGAAGAAAGAAGTGAAAAAGAAATCAAAAAGCAATGGTCAGAAAGTTGATATGAACATTAAGCATCAAGAACTCTACCAACAAAACCTAATGGGACCAGACGGGGAATCTTATTACATAAAGGGATTCCCTTCACTGATGAAATATAAGGAACTTATACTACAACTTGCTTCCACTTTTTCTTATTTGTCCATCTGTCTATTCACCAACCATCCATCCATCCATCCATCCATCCATCCACATATATGCCAGGCATAGTGTTTCCAGGCTGCAGTTATTTTAACATTTTTTTGTTTATATATGTGCCAGGTGCTATTCCAAGGTCTTCACAAATAGGAAGTCATTTAACACTCATAACGACTTATGAGGCAGGGCTATTATCCCCATTTTACAGATGGGGCAACTGAGACACAGAAAGATTAAGTAACTCACACAAGGCCACAGAACTATTAAGTATCAGAGCCAAGATGGAAATCAGGCAGTCTGGCTCCAGAGTCCATACTTTGAACGAGTACACAATGCTGCCTGTTAGGAGGGATGACTTGCATGTCAAAATTGGGAGGCCCTATACAGTTTAGTGATTAAGGGCTCAGGGTCCAGCATCAGAAAGACCTTGTTCATATAGGCACAGGCTGAGTCACTTACTAGCTAGGTGACCCTACACAAAGTTACTTAATCTCCTAGGGTCTCAGTTTCTTTGTCTGTGCACGGGGGATTCTTCCACAGGGTATGGTAAGGACTGAATAAAACAATAAATTTAAAGCACTTAGTGGCTGGCACCTAACAAGGAATCTATTAGCTGTTAGCTTAAAAAAATAATTACAATTCCATGTGGCAAAATGCCTCAGCAGGGATGCCCGCAAACTGCCCTCTATGAGTGAACTGAAAAATCCTTGAGGAGAACAATTATTCTTATTTACCTTTGTATGCAAATAATCCTGCCCAAAATTGTTGATAAATAAATGCTCCCGCATTAGTGAGGTTTAAACTTAGGCATTAAAAAAGGAATTTTTAATAAAATAGAAAGTTAAGAAGAACATAATAATGCTTTTAAAAATATATAAAGTCACCTGTACTTTTAACCATTTAAATTTTTTATCAAATTAAAAAATTTTAATCAAATTAATACAAGCACATATTTTTAATACAAATATTGTTCAGTAAGTCAATGGCATGATAAAAAGGGGGACTCTTCTAGATTAAAAGAGATTAAAGAGACATAATGCCCATATACAAGAGGGGGCCTTATTTGGAACCTCATTTGAATATATTAACAATTAAAAATTTTTTTCAGATAATCAGAGAAAATTCAATATGGTAATGATAGGAATTGTTAGTTTTATTAGGTGTGATAATGGTATTATGGTTATCTAAGAAGATGCCTTTTTTTATTTTGAGATGCATTTGAAAGTATTTAGAGGTGAAATGGCATATTTTAAGTATAATACCGAAAAAAAAAATAGATGAAACAAAAATGGTAAAATGTGGAGTATTGTTGAGTCTGGTAGATAGATCCGTGGGGGTTCACTGTATCTCTCTTTTTTGAATTTGGAAATTTCCATTGGAAAAAAAGGTTTTTAAAATCAAATTACCTTAAAATGAACAGCAACATTCCCTTGTCCTGCACCAGAAGCCACTTTCCCCAAATGCCTCTCCAGAAAAGACACGCTCTTAACTATTTTATTTCTTAGTAGTTATTTTCCTCTTTTAAAAAGATTATTTTGCTATTTCCTTGGCCATATATTTTTTAACTTTTTATTTGAAAAAATGTATTCCCTTTTAATTTTTGTTGCATCACCTACAGTAGCTCTTAACTGCCCAACTTGGAGATTAATGTGATCCTCCTTCACCTTTCCACATCTTTCCATCTCTTACCGTCCACCTTATATAACTTTACTTTTACATCATCAAAGTTGATTGGCAATATTGTTTTCTAACCATGAGCTTCTTGCTTTATCTATAAATTGATTCTGCTTATATTATTATGACCATGTAAATATTGTTCGAAGCACAGCAAATAATGTAATATGAATACATTTCCTTTTTAGTTCAGTTTTAGTTTTACCTAGAGTTTCTAATTGCTTTTCTTTTTCTTGCACTATTTGCCTTTAGTATAACCTCAACTTTCTTCAAACTCTTCATCACGTCAGGCATTCTATTGGATGGCTTTATTTCCAATTGGGTTTCTTCTTCCTATGTTTTACACATACTAAACTTGTGAGATGACAGAAGAAATTCTCACTCAGAATATCTATTCCAAAGCACATTTTCCCAGTTTTTAAACTGAATTAAGAAGTTGACTGGTTTAAGGACTGTCCAAACTCTTTTATAAACTTATTCAGAGTGGGCAGAGAACGTTCTTATAGGAAAAGAGGTAGGGGGGAGCAGCTTATATGGTTGTAATAAAGCTTACTTTAAAACTCAATGGATTCAAGCCATAAATTTATGAACATCAGTGAATTTACAACAAATGATGAACTAATCGCATTTTTATAGAAGTGAGGTATACATCCACATGAAATCCCTGATTTACGTCTACATTTAGAATAACTGGGAACATCACTACTCTCACGTGGGCTTCTGAGTCATATCCCTAACTCTATAACTTTGACAGTGAGAAAAAAATACCAAATCTGCAAAAATCATCTGAAGGAAAAAGAAACCTCAAACAGAATATTCTACTTTGTAAGCTTAATTCCCAATGCTAAAGGAACATAAATTTCTTTTTAAGTTAGAAAGCCACAGATGACTATTTAGAAGTCCAAACAAAGCTTGGCTAAATATTTCATCACATGGAGGCCCATCTGAACATAGTCAAAGAACATGGGCGCTGAAGCTGGACTGCTGTGTTCAAATCCTGGCTTCAAGCCACGTGGCATTAAGCAAATTATTTAACTTCTTTTCTGTCTCAGTTTCTTCATCTGTAAGAGAGATAAGCCTCATTAGGCAGTTATAAGAATTAAATTAGTTAATATCTGTACAGCATCTGGCACAAAGTAGGGCTGTACAAATTTTTGACAAATAAACTGCAGTACAGTTAGCCCTCCATATCCAAGGGTTCCACATCTGGGGATTCAACCAACTGCAGATTGGAAGACCTATGATGGTCACATCTGTACTAAACACGTACAGACTTTTTTCCTTGCCATTATTCCCTAAAAAATACAATATAACAACTGTTTACATAGCACTTACATTGTATTAGGTTTTATAAGTAATCCAGAGATGATTTAAAGTATATGGGAGGATGTGCATAGATTATATGCAAATACCACACCATTTTATATAAGGGTTTTGAGCATCTGTGGATTTTGGTATCCCCATGGGTCCTGGAACCAATCCCCTCAGGATACTGAGGGACAACTGTATTGGTCATAACAGTAAAAAAAAAATAAATAAATAGCTTATATGTTTATCATTCAGAGAATGGCTACTTACACTGGCAATTCCGTATAACAGAATAATCCTCAACAACTGAAAAGAACTAGGCACTGACTTTAAAAAAAATGGCTTAAAGAAGTAGTGTTAGGTGAAAAAAAAAGCAAGCTGCAGAAGAATAATTAGAAGTTTAAGAAAACTCATAAAAATGTACATTTTTATATATATCTTCAAATGAATAGGAAACATGTAAAGATACACACCCAAGTGCTAAAAATGATCAGTTACCTCTGAAGACCTAGGTTCTGGTCTGTCTCTATAATAACCAGCTGTACCACCTTGTCTAGCTTATACAACTCAGAAAACACCCAAAGATAGTTTTCTCATCTTAAAAGACAGAGGAGTTAGAGGTGACTGGATTCGCTAATCCCTCCAATCAATTCCAATCCCGTAAATACCCTGACTTTGATTATGATATTCTGGTGCTTTCTATAAATAAGAACACTCCATACTCCAATACTCAATCCTGCTCAGTATTTATTAGAAACCCTATGGAACAGGGTACATTGTTTCAGAAGCACAGCCCATGCCAGATGGAAAACATTCCGCGTGGGTACAGTTCCATCCCCAGATCATGCTCTCAGTAACAAAATCTCTCTTCACTCCCAGCCCCCTCATTGGTGCCATGTGTTCCTATAGAAGAGAGTTGCTTTCTCAATTGATATATGAGCAACAGTTCCTTTATTGCCATTTTGCTTTTTCTCTGGATGTCATCAGAAATATATTCATTCCATCATTCATAGACATATGTAACCCAATTAATTTACCCATAAGCAGGAAGAAAAGAAATTGCTGTTTTAAAATGAGGATCATGTTCCCATCATCTGCCCAATGGCCACTGAGAGAGACAGTTTCTGTCACTGACATCCATCATGATTTTTGCTCACCACTGAGTGAACCAGAACCTGAGTCCTCAGTCTCGTTTACTACCCATCCTCCACCCATCCTTTCTCATTAAAAAGACCTGAAACCTCACCCTCACTCCTTCCCACCTGGCCTTACCTGCCTCCCCAGAACCTCTCCCCCTCCCACCCAACCCACCCTTGAGCTCTCTACCATAGGTCCCTAGCACACAGCAAGCATCAAAAATATTAATTCATCCCACAAAAACAATATCTATTAACTCCGCCAATACATACTATTATCAGACTAATCTTGCTATAGGAAAGCACTGATTATATTTGTGATTGGGCAAAAATTCATTCTCTCAAACCCTGGGACACCTATAATGTGCCAAGCATTGGGCTCATTCCTCACAATATAAAGAACGACATATCACTCCCACCTTCACAGAGAAGTGCTAGGCTCGCAGATTTCAGTGGGAGAGAAGAGCATTTATACTAACTCTGCTGCTCACTGACTGCTATGGTCTGAATGTTTGTGTCCTCCAAAAATTATATGCTGAAACCCAATGCCCAGTGTGAGAGTATCAGGAGGCGGCGCCTTTAGGAAGTGATTTGGTCATGTGGAGCCCACATGAATGGGATTAGTGCCCCTATAAAAGAGATTTGAGAGAGCTCGCCCCTTCCACCACTGGAGGAACAGCTAGAAGGTGCCATCTATGAAACAGAAAGCAAGCTCACACCAGATACTGAGTCTGCTGGTGACCCGATCTTGGACTTCCCGGCCTCTAGAGCTGTGAGAAATAAATTTCTTTTCTTTAAAAGCTACCCCAATCTATGGTATTTTTGTCGGAGCAGCCTGAACAGATGAAGACAATGACTGTGTGATCTGAGGCAAGTCACTTAAACTCTCTGGGCATCAGTTTTTTCATCTGTAAGATACCTCACGGGACTGACCTACGTGCTAAATAAGGTAATGGATATAATGCATTCAGCATAGCAAGAGACTAATAAATGTTCCTTTTTAAAATTAATAATAGTAGCATGAACAAAATCCAAATGTCTTATTTAGTCAATCAAGGACTTCAAATTCCGGCAGCAATGCACCACTACAGCCTCATCTTCACACATGCGGTCAAAAAAGATCCCTATGGACTCTGCCCATCTCTAGCTTTGGTGCTCTAAGTCACTGCATAGGAATGCCCCTCCCCTCAATCTACCCCGACCCCTCTCACTGCATTCATCTCTAACTCCCACCCATCCTTCAGGACCCAGCTTAACATGTCTTCTCTATAGGTTTCCCTACTCTTGTCAGCAACCCCTTCCCCAACAGACTTCATCTATGTTCCCATAATACTTAATACATCCCTAAGAACGCACCTACCCATTCTTTACAGTGCATTCATTCAACAAGTTTTGTTGAGGGCCTGTTTTGTGATAGATACTTCATTGTGTGTTGAGGCTGCTGGGTCAAAAGAAAGATACAGTTCCTGCCCATAGTCTAGCAGAGGAGGTACACATAGAATAAATCATTACCCAAATAATTTCTTCATTAAAATTGCGATAAGCATCCTTTTTTTTTTTTTGGTGAGGAAGATTTGCCCTGAGCTAACACCTGTGCCAATCTTCCTCTACTTTGTATGTGGGATGCCTCCACAGCATGGCTGATGAGTGGAGTACGTCTGTGCCTGGGATCCACATCTGTAAGCCTGGGCTGCTGAAGCAGAGCACGCAGAACTTTAACCGCTCGGCCACGGTGGTTAGGATGTCAAGAAAAACATCTTAAACAAAACAGATAAAAATACAAATAGGATTACTTCTGCTATCTTGAGACCCAGATTAAAGGCAAGTCTGTTTCAACATAGTACTTCCACAATGTACTTAGTAAATATTCACTGGAGTGAACCAAATTATCTTTCCTATTAAAAGTAAAGTTGGTTGAGAGTACGGACCATGTCTTAGGAGGCAGAGAAAAAGAACGGGATAAGGTTAGTTGCAGCTATAGCTCTTTGCTTTATCAGCGATATAACCTTGGCCTGACCTCTCTGATTTTCAAATTCCTCATTGGTATAAGAGAATAGCCTTTAGAAACTGTTAAGAGCACTGCACATGGAATATTATCTTTGTCTCTACCCCCACTACAATTAGAACACACTGTAAATATAGCAAGAATTTGGGAAATATTTATTAAATGAGTGTTAAATCACCGGCCAAGGCCAGGGGCTAGCTGTGTTATGACCTTGTTTCCTGAGCAAGGACCAACGTCAACTCTGAAACATCTACTCAACCCTTTATAATTAATACACGGAATAAACTCTCTAGATAAGAAGCACAGGCATTTCTTGGCAATGCTGAGAGATTAGAAAGATCCGTTCTCATAAAAAGCCCTGTACACTGAAGCTATCAGAAGACAGTATTTTTCTAAGGAAACATTTCTGAATCATTCCATGATTTCACATCTCTCAATCTCAGCACCATCAGTGAGCAGCAAGTAAGAATTCATCCCATAAATAAAGTGATGCTGGGCAATTCTAACACTCTCACCATTCTCGTTACTTTTCCCTTCTAGATTCCAGCTGGTCTCTTCTTGTTGTTTTTACATGCAGACCAAGACCAACAGAATGAAACCAACAAAACACATGTTGTAGAAGACGTACTTCCCTGCAGCCCTGTCCTTGGCCTCCAAACCTCTCTGCTGGGAGAAGCCACAGCTGGCATCTTTTCTTCCAAGTCGCCACCCCCTTACATACATATACATGAGCACTTCAGCTCCGTTTTCTCCACGCAGCAGGGAAACAGCTCCACGTACGATGCAAACACAAAGCCAGACAACACTCTTCTAGTATCAGTCCTCCTCCTCTTCTCCAGCCATTTGGGGTCCCAGCAGAGTCAACTTAATCTTCAGCAAATCAGTGTTTCGTATTTACTTCTTCAAGCCCGTGTTGGCAAAGCATGTCACTTATATCATGGGTGAAATCTAACGTAAAGATAACCAGTCCAATTATGCGCTCAGGGAATTTTCTTTTTAACAGTTTACGAACATTTATTATGTGCCAGGCACAAAGAAAACAATAGTGTGTAATCATTTATTATGTACAAGGTGCTAAATGATTTCTATGAAGCAGCCAATAAAATCACTGCCACAACCCCATCAGGTGGATGCTGGCGTGTCAGTGGGTTAGACGGTTACTGTGCACTCTGGTGGCAGGCATGTTAGTGCCCTTTTGCCTTCACTTGTGCTTGGGACATCTGCACCTATAGTGCTCCTACTGCATGGAGAGAGCTTGTCGTAGCCCTTTGGAGCACAGGTACTGGAAATCTCCAATACGGCCCTATTCCGAGAGTTATGGGGTCTTAGAGAATTTTTAATCACAAGAAATCAACACCCCCAAGAACAGTTTTCTTTCTGGCATGTGCCAAGTTGTTAGCAGATTCAATGACAGGTGAATGTTATAACGAGAAAGGAAGAGATAGAAAGCACAGGAAACACTGCAGACACTGATTTCATCAGCAAAAACAGTCCTCCAGAGAACTGAGGGGCATTGAAGGGTTGTCTCAAGAAGGAAATCTTGTTCTGTTTTCACAAGATCAAGGGAAAAACCACCACCCTTGGCTTTTCAGTTGGTAGAAATGTCCATGTCCCTTTCTTTCTGCCACTTCCTTCCTCCGAGTGCTCGCGTGGTGTGGGGCATTTACGAGACCAGAATCAACCTCACGGGAGAAAACGCAGAGAAACGGCCAGGAGAAAGAAAGTAATAGCTAACACTGACAATTTGCCGTTTCTCAGCAATCCAAGTTATAGTTTGGGGGGTAAAAAGAGTCAGAGGCCACTGATGAAAACACAAGATCAGGAATCAGACTCCAGCTCCCTGTGCGTGCCCCAGAGGAGTTGGCTGCTCCCCTTGGCGGGGAATACAGCAGCGACCCTTTTCAGACAGAAAACATAGAATACATGTGGGGGGAAATCTGTTCAAAGACTCCAAAATGTTCCCTGTTTGAAAAAAAAAAAACCTTCAAACTTCAAGACAGATGTTTATGAGAAATGAACAAAGCACTTTAATGCTTCATTCACGGTGAAGCTGTCAGGATTTTAGAAGCTTGAAAGTTTTTTTTTATTTTTTTGCAAGAGAAAAAAATTTCAAACCCCCCTGCTTTAAATAGCCCTGGTGAATCTTTAAGTTACCTGTGACTTCAATTTTAAATATTCTTGTGATAAAATATGGAAGGAGGATTTCTAAATAATTCTGTCAGTGCCTTTGTCTATTATGAAAAACAAAGCATTATATTTATTTAAACTATTTATTATAGAGTACATTAGTATTTGGAAGTTGTTTAAATATTTTCATGTTATAATTCTCTTATTAACCAGTAATTTCTAAAAATTAGAAAATCAAGAGGGCCTAAGAATTTTTTTCTGCTAACTTGACAACCAGGAGTAGTCTGGAGTTTCTTGCCGTCCGTGACCAAGAAGAAAAACAAGCCGTGCTCTCCTGAAAGGCGATTCCTTAGTAACATGAGAAAGCACATCGGCCTTCCGGTCCAAAAAGTCATTTTTCGCCGAGAAGGGTGAGTTAATAACCCAGATTTTCTTAATAAGGTTTACAGACTAGGTGAGAATTAAAACAGTTTTACTCCAAGTGTGAAATGCAAACACTTATGTGAAACTTGTCTGACTTACAGAGAATGTGGGGTTCTAAGAAGTTCTCTCAGATTAAAAGATCACTTAGCCGCTAGTCCCAACATTTAGCCCCAAAATGAAATTCCCCGCTCCTCCTCCCCTCAATAAAATGTCTTTCATGTCACCTTGAAAGAACTGAAGTGACCAGTGAGAAGAGGTCACTGGCACAACTACCACAGGACAAGGGGTTCATTCATCGCTACCTGTACGTTTCATGAGGAGGCATACGGGCTTCAGGAAAAGGTGCTGAGATTTATTTTCTGCATGAAGGAAACTAAACAGCTGCTAAACTTGATGAACTACATTAAACTTAAATGCCACCGGAGAAATGAGAAAGGACTGAGTATTTACTAGAAAAGCAAGAATATCCTAGTTTCACACACATTTCCCTTTTTTACTTTACAAGTTCTTGGTTAATGTGGCTAGAAAATGTTGTGGAAAAGGAAATCCAAATGTGTAACCAACCCAAACTTGGTGTCTAATGGCAGCACAATCAGAGGTGAAAAAGCGAAGATGAACACTGACAGAGAGGTAATTCTCAATTAATTAACCAAATTCAATTCCATTGGTTTTAATTCAACTGCAATTTAATCTTGGCAGTGTCTTTCCATTTACAGTCAGATTAAGGTCTTATTAACTTCATCCGCTACTAAAAACAAACCTGAGAAGAGCTAGGAACAGACTCCATTCAGAGGAGTTAAAAAATGATGTTTTCTAATAACCTCTCAACCAGTGCTTCCCCAATCACCCTACATAATCCTGACCAGTGCTTGGAGTTAAGAGAGGGTCTGGTTATTAATTCAACGTGAGAAAAAAGGAAGTAGGATGGCTTAGTCACAGGCAGGCACTCAGACTGAGCCAATCTTGTAGCTGAGCTTCCTAAGTGGGTACAGAAGAAGAAGTGAATTTAATAGTGAAATAAAATGATCTAAATGATATCTAAGGTTCTCTTGCACAGAAACGAGCTCATATCCCATTTCATATCCCACCTTCCACACTACCACTGTAAGGCTTTGTGGGGAGGAAGATGATTTTTGTGCATTTGAGGCTCAACCCCTTGGGTTTGGGTAAGTGATTTATGCCTCCAAGTGTAACTGGATAGGAAGACAGTTGAGAATTAACATTTACAGTGTGCCTACAAGATGCATAACAGACCATCTTTTTGATGGGGATATTATATTACAGCTAAAGTAACTGAGCTTCACAGACATTAGCATGTAGTAAATAGCAAAGCTAATACTTGAACCCTTGACATCACCACCAAGTCACCCTGTTGGTCAACATGCCGAAGTCCTTTGAAGCTATACTGGACCAGGGTACAATTAAGAGAGGCAAATCCATGTCAACTAGGAGGAAACAGAGGTAGGGAATCCAGGAACAACAACACAAGGGACAGGTGAAGATCAGTCTTTTTATTGCTTATATTACAAGCTTCCCATTATGGATAAGTTTAGACACTGTTATAACTTCTTAGCCAAATGGTTTTAATAAATGCATATATGGTATTTATTCATAAAAGTAAGTGCAGGTGATAAATTTGAAGGATTGTTATGTGCTTCTTACAACTGAGATACAAGAACAAAATGTTAGACCTAATCTTTCATAAAATAGAGATTAAAATTAATCAGAGACAAGACTTGAGTGATTTAAGAGGTTGTAAATGTAATTGTAATACAAATTGGGCCTAGCCCAGGCCTTGCATGTCATGGACACTTCATACAAGTTTTCTTGGGTTTTATTGTCTAGGCCAACATACTCACACCACAGATGAAGAAGCAAAGGCCCAGACAGGTCAAGAGCATTGCCGGAGGTCACATTGCTAGTCAGGGACAAAGTAAAGGCCGGGACTCAGGTCCTTCAGCTCCTAAAACCAGGATGCTTTCTGGACCCTCCAATTCAGCCCTCTTGTCCCCTTGTCCTATTCTTCATGCCCACACTTCCTCACACAGCACTTATTCCAGGGGGATCTCTCAAGATTTACTACAGAATGCAGCACACCACAATTTAAAACGGAAAAAAGCTAGTGTTCCTAACACTTGGTTTATTTCATTGAGTGTTAAGCATCACTCTACCTCTCTGCCATTCAATTATTTGCCCACTCTTCTTTTTTTTTTCTTTTTAAGATCCCAACCAGACCATGGGAAATTCCCCATGTTGCTTTATTTCTCAGTCACCATTAATATTTGCCCACTCTTAAGACAGACACACAGCCCTGTTAAGCAGATGACGTTTTTAAGAGGAAACAACAGCAAGTATAGTGCAGCTTTCAGATTCTGTGGGCTGAGGCAGAGCACACATGTGCCACTGAGTGGAGAGAGGACCACCAGTTAGAGAGTGAGCTTAAGCCAATGCATGAGCTCCAAGGCAAGAGCTTCAGGGAGGACACAAGGTAGCCACCGCTTAGCATCAAGCCTTGGTTCTACCATTTGCTAGAATGTGGGGTTTGGCAAGTTTCACAACCTATCAGGTCATCTTCCCTCAACTAGAAAATTGTTGTAACCCACCAACTTCACAGAGTTGAGATGAGGATCAAATGACATAAGGGAAAATGAAAGGTCTGAGTATCCACCTACTCTAACACACCAGCAATCCTAACGTCTTTTTATGGCACCTTGAGAAGACACTTTCTACTCTCCAACTCTATCCTTCTAAAGAAAAGGAGAATTCCTTTTCCATCTTAGAGGCGTAACTCAAAAAGAAGGGAAAAAATTTACGTATTTGTCATCATCATCATCATCATGTTGAGCTTTAATTGCAGGCTTACAATGGACCTGGCATTGCCCCAAGAGCATTTCTTACATCCTTTAGTTCCCCAAGCCCTCTAAAGTTGCTGTTACCATTTTACGTGTGAGCAAATCAAGACACAGAAAAGTTCAAAACTTTGCCCACCATCACCCAGTAGCCAGGATTTGAACCCAAAAGAGATGCTTCCAGAGCCAAATTCTTTACTATACCATATGCAGCCTCCAAACACAAGTACTAGAAATAAGAAAGGAAAGGGTTCCCCACCACTTTCAAGGAAAAACTACTTCTCCCTTAGAATGAAAAGGGAAAAAATATTGAATTTAAAATAGATCATCTAATTCATTTTAGGTTTTTCTCTCAAATTTATTCTTTTTGAGGATGAAACTTAGCCAAACTATTTTGGATACTGCAAATGAGCTTTTGGTTCTTAAGAAGATGTTTCAATGAAAACAAACCTAAGGGCAAGCTCATAGAATGACATCGCCATCACATAAGAGAAATGACAAATAAAGATAAAATCTAGGACTATCCATCTCCCTTTGCAAACTGGCAGTGTTGTTCCAAAACAACTGAGATGGATGACTCCCAGACTTGGTCAACGGAAAGCCAGTCATGTACACAAAACACTTTTCTTCACCTAGACCCACTTATCTAGCCAAACTAAAGAATTACAAACAAAAAGCAGAAATTATTAGCTTGGGGCATACTTCTCATATGCAAGCCAATAGGACAAATCAAGTGGCTATTACTCAAAAATTAAATCTGCTTTCACTAATAGTCATACTACTAATAGTGGATACTGGCATCTGGTGAACATACATGGTAGCTTGCATCAATTTAAGATGGCTTTTCATGGCTAACTTCAACTGGGAAAAAAATCCGCTTGTTCTTATGGATAGATACATTATTTGCTGTTGATAAAAGCCAATATTCCTCAATCACCAAGACACTAAAAATTAGATGGAAGGAAAATCACATGGAGATATCTATGTGCAATCAATATACCACGATATGGAAACCCTGTTGTCTACCCAAACCATTTCCAACACCTCTTTCTGGCTGTTTCCTAATATAGAGACTGAAAAGACAGCGTGTCCCTTCCCCAAATTATTTGCAGCTAGGAGTAAGCATGGAATCTAATACTGCCCTAATCTAATAATGTAATCAAAGTAGACTCCTGGTGAGCATGAAGATAAGCTTTTGCTGCCTTATAAAAAGGATAGGAATGAGAGGAACTCACTCTGTTGCCCTCCTCCACACATCTTTTTTTCTTGCCATGGATGCAAACAAGATGCCTGGTGCCACAGCGGCCATTCTGTAACCATGAGGTGATGAGCCCATGAAAAGAAAAGCCCATACCCTGAGGATGTGGAGCAAAAGGGACTTTACAGTCCTTCACTATACCTGCTACTGCCTTTCTCTGGATTTCTAATTAAGTAAATGACAAATGTCCTTATGCTTTAAACCAATGTTAGGTGGATTTTTCTCTTACTTGCAGTCAAATCATTCCTAACAGACTCAAATATCATTCCTTATTCCCTAATTACCACCATAGTGGACACTTGGATTGTATGCCCAGTATATCTTTCTTCAGGAACAGATTCTCACCCAGATAATTTTCTTGGGAGCTTCCATGTTAACACAGGTAACCCTAACCCCTCAGCCTAAGTTGATTGATCCAGAGGAAGAAATCTGACCTGAGCTCAACCACAGAGTCCTCGTCTGGGAATTTTTGAATGTTAAAACAACAAAGATCAGCCTCTTTCTAATCCTTAAAGCTGTAAAATTATAAACAGGAACTATTGGCAGCCATGTTTTCCATCATACAGAAAATGACAGTCTGCAGTGAGACAAAAAGCAGCAGGTGTGTACTTCTATTTCTTACAGTATGACAGACCTGAATGAGTCCCTCAGTAAAACATAAAAAAGGCTAGATGAAATATTAAAACACATTTCAAAATCACCTACTGTAGTAGTTAGCTAGTAGAGAAGCCAGAGAGGCCAATAATGAAATGCAAACAAGACTCTGGGGAGTTAAGTCTGTCTTAAAGCCAGCATTCACTCGGTGGTTATTGGAACCTAAAGTTTCCACTTTGATACCTATGCTGGATACAGGAGATAAAGCTTTAAACCTTCTCAAGATCAAGAGTCTTCTAGGAGACCCTTGCATAAAGCTTGGCCTCCCAAAGAGTTACACCTTCAAAGGAAAGGTGAATAACAAACAAACCCATCCTGGAAAATGGGAGGGTAAGGTAACTTGTCTATCTTGACTTTGGCACTGGGTATAGGAGAGAAAATTCTCCTAATAATTCGTATACACAAGTGGGCCCTCATACTGGTTTGTCACCCAAATTCATACTATGTGGGAAATACTTAAACTTTAAGCAAAAAAACAAAACAAAACAAAATTAAAGAGAACTTTAGGCAGAGAATTTGATCTAAAGTAGTCAAGAGTTGTGGCACCTCAGGCAATTGGCAAAAGGAAACAACTTTCTCTGGAGGAATGGAGCTTTAACCCAGGTCTCAGAGTGTTCCCACAGATAAAATTCCAAGAAACACAAGCTGATACTCAAAAATCACAAAACATACAGGGAAATAAGACACCATTTTTATTTTTTATTTATTTATTTTTTTGTGAGGAAGACCAGCCCTGAGCTAACACCCGTTGCCAATCCTCCTCTTTTTTGTTGAGGAAGACTGGCCCTGGGCTAACATCTGTGCCCACATTCCTCTACTTTACATGGGACGCCGCCACAGCATGGCTGACAAGCAGTGTGTCAGCAGGCACCCAGGATCTGAACCCGCGAACCCCAGGCTGCCACAGCGCGAACTAAACCGCTGTGCCACCGGGCCAGCCCCAAGACACCATTTTTAGAACCAGCCACTACAGAAAACAGAATAAATGATCTGCAGATATTTCACCTACTGGAATTTTTAGAGACAGAATATTTTGAAACTATGGTTTTTAAGTAACAAGAGGTACAATACAGGCTTGAAAATACAGAGGAATGAGAATGACCAAACATCTTTAGAAGACACAAATAGAACTTTTAGAAATGAAAAATATAATTGAAATTAAACTCTCAACGAATAAAGAGCAGACTGGAATAGAACAGAATTAGTAAACAAAGATAGAGCAGAAGAAATTATCCAGAGTGCAGCCTAGAGAGCAAGAAGGAAGAGATGAAGAAGTTAAGAAACATAGCCTAGGGGCCGGCCCGGTAGCATAATGGTTAAGATCGTGCACTCCACTTCTGGCGGCCCGGGTTTCACAGGTCCGGACCCCGAGCACGAACAGATGCACCACTTGTCAGGCCATGCTGTGGCAGTATCCCACATAAAGTGGAGGAAGATGGGCACGGATGTTAGCCCAGGGCCAATCTTTCTCAGCAAAAAGAGGAGGATTGGCAATGGATGTTAGCTCAGGGCTAATCATCCTCACCAAAAAAAAAAAAAAAAGAGAAAAAAAGAAACATAGCCTAATTAAAGTTCCAGAACAGAACAGGCAGACTGGGAAAGGGAGCATTCCAACAGATAATGGCTCTGAATTTTCCATGATTGTTAGCAAAAAACAACCTCAAATCTAGGAATCTAACAAATATCATGCAGGATAAATGAAAACAAACCAACACCTGCACTCATACCAATAAAACTGCAGAAAATCAAAGGGAGAGAGAAAATCCTAAAGTCAACCATACAGAAAAATAGAAAGTCTCTGCTAATTGCTTTTAAGAGCAAAAATGGAACCCCCAAAAATAGTGATGCCGAGAAAAGCACCCATCCACCTACAATTTTATACCAAGCAAAACTATCACTTGAGAATACAATCATGCTTCGCTTAACAACAGGGACCTGTTCTGAGAAATGCATCATTAAGTGATTTTGTCATTGTGCGAACATCATAGCATGTACTTACACAAACCTGGATGGTATGGCCTACTACACACCTAGGCTATATAGTACTAACCTTATGGGACCACCGTCATATATGTGGTCCGTTGTTGACCAAAACATTGTTATGTGGCACATGACTGCAAAAGTGAAATTTTTAAACAAAATGAGTATTTTCAGACAAAATAAGAGAATTTACCACTAACAGACCCTCTAAATTCTATAGGACGTTCTTGAGGCAGAAAGATAAATATCCTAGATAGATGGTCTGGTAAATACTCAATAATATGTAAGTCAATTATAAAATGACAATATAAATCAAAATCATATCTAATATGCCTATTTAAATTAAAAATAAAATAATAACATTATGAACAACAAGAGTATATACTGAGAGAGGATAACAGGAATTAAAATGTTCTAAGGTCCTTGTATTATAGCAGAGAGTAATGACAGTTATTAACATTAGGCTTAATTAAATATACACATTAAAATGTCTGGGGTAGCTACTATAATAAACATATAAAGTATAACCCTCAAGTTAGTAAAGGGAAAAAATGGAATGGAGAACAACAAAAAAAACCTCAATGAAACTTAAAGAAGGCAAGAAAGGAAAAAACACACACATAAATTTTGAGGTAAAATAGAAAACCACAAACTAAGATTATAAATCCAAAAGAATCAGTAATTACAATAAATGTATATGGACTAAAACATTCCAATTAATAGACAAAGATGGTCAGAATAGTTTTAAAAATCTGGTTATGTGCAGTTTATAAGAGACTTCTCTAAAACATAATGGCAGATAATTTAAAAGTAAAGAAAAAGTGATACCAAATACTAACTAAAACAATTCTAGTGTGGTTATATTAATAACAGACAAAATAGACTTCAAGACATAAAACAGATAAAAATGTTCCCTATATAATGATAAAATGTTTAGTTCATCTGAAAGTTATAACAATTTTACAAGTGTTAGCCTTTATTAACATAACTTCAGTAAAATAGAAACTAAAAAAACCTTAAAATTGCAAATCCACTGTCATAATGGGAAATTTTTAAACCTTTTTCAAATGTTTACATACAGTAAAATTCACTTTTTTCTCTGTTATACACTCCTATGAGTTTTAGTACACACATATATTATATAACCACCACCATGATCAGGATATAGAACAGTTTCATAATCCCAGAAAATTAATAGCAGGAAACTTTGACAACTGATAGATCAAGCAGACAAAAAAAAAAAAAGAAGAAGAAGAAGAAGAAGAAACTCATATATGGGATATTGCACCCCAGGCTGGAAAATATATATTTTTTCAAGCACAGTGGAACATGATAAAAACTGGTCACTTTCTAAGCCATAAAACAAGCCTCTCCAGTTTGAAAGGACTGATCTCATACAGATCATATTATCTGACCAACATACAACTAAATCACAGAACATTTCTTTAAAAAGACAAAACTAGAAATCCCCCATACAACTGAAAATATAAAACACTTCTAAATGACTCATAAGAAATGACAGTAGATATAAGAAAATATTTAGAACTCAATAAGAATAAAAAATTACTACATGTCAAAATATGTAGGATGCAACTAAAGCAACATTTAAAGGGAATTTATAGCTTTAGATGCTTATATTACAATTTTCTCTATGAGAAGGGCTCAAAATTTTGAGTTGATTATCAAACTTAAGACAGTAGTAAAGGAAGAACAGAATAAATCCAAAGAAGGGAGAAGGAAGAAAATAATAAAGGGAAGAAACTAATGAATTTCAAAACCAATCTACAATAGAATCAATAAAGCCAAAACTTTTTTCCTTGAAGATTAATAAGACAGAAAAACACGTGTCACTACTTATCCAGAAAAAAGAAAACACAAATACATAATATGAGGAATATCATTATAGTAATCCTATTGATGCTGTAACAAATTACCAAAAACTTAGTGGCTTAAAGCAACACAAATGTATTCTCTTAATGTCATGAAGTCTAAAATCAAAGTGTCAGCAGGGCTGCATTCCTTCTGGAGGCTTCAGAGGAGAATCCATTTCCATGCCTTTTCCAGCTTCCTGCACACCTTGGCTCATGGCCACATCACTCCCACCTGTTGCTTCCTCCTCACATCTCCCACTACTAACTCTAATCTTCCTGCTTCCCTCCCATAAGGACCCTTGTGATTGCACTGGGCAGACCAAGAAATCCAGGATAAACGTCCCATCTCAAAATCCTTAATTTAATCACATCTGTGAATTCCCTTCTGCCAAACAAAGTAACATATTCAAAGGTTCTGGGGATTAAAAAGTGGACATCATGGTGGGGAGGGGACATTCTTAAACCTACCACAGGGACTAAATCAGACACTTCAGGGATTAACAAGACAATAAGAGGATATTACGGGTTTGGAAACTTAGATGACACTGGTATATTTCTAGAAAAATAAAACTTAAAAAACTGACCCAAGAAGAAATAGCCCTTTAAAGACACAAGGAAATTGAATCAATAGTTAATCTTGCCATAAAGAAAACATATGGCTGAGACTGTTTTACTCAAACAGTCAAGGAACAGATAATTCCAATGCTACACAAACTCTCCCAGAGAACACAAAAATAGGGAATACTTCATAACTCATTTTAGTATAACCTTGGCACCCAAACTAGATAAGAACACAAAGTAGCAGATGTGCAGAGGGAGAAAGAGATGTGAAATGGACAGAGATAGGATGCTGAAGGTACTCAGTACCTGAATGGGTCTATTCCTGAGCCCATGCTGCATCCCTGCCCCTCATGCAATTCAGTTTTTCAGCCAGGACTGTTTGAACCAATAAAATCCCTTTTTGTTGAAGTTAGTTCAAGCTGGCTGTTACTGGAATCGAGTCCTGACTAGTTCACTATTTCACCCAAAGAACCTGACACATCCAACCTCTTCAACGATATTTGCTAACTATCATCAACTCAATTATCCATACTAATGCAAGAGCCTGAGGACATAGGGGTAGAGAAAGCCAGGTCAACCAGAAGTACTTTAAAATTTATCCTGTCACCTTTCCAGCAAGCTCTCTAACTGCATTTTTTCTTAAGCTATTAAGATGAATTCCAATTGGAATAGATGGAAACAAATGATTATCAGGGGAATAAAAACATGTCTAGGATTCAACATTCTCCAAGAATAATCTTCAAAGTGGTTCTCACTCATCTCTCCTCATAAGACTTCAAATTCCTTAAAGGCAGGGACCATTTCTATTCATTCAGGTAGATGACCTTGCAATAGTCAAGAAACTTGCACAATCCAGTGACCTGTGGGACTATGTTTCTAAGAGTCCTGCCAAGAGCATATTTTCCATTGCAACAGTTAAGATGCCAATACAGAAACATGCAAAATGGTGAAAAAAATCAAATGGACAAAAGTTTATATTCCCTTATATACACTTCATACTCCAAATCCTATTAAAGAATTGTTTTAAGGTAAAAGAAAAAAGGCTGAAATCATAAAAATGAAATTGAAAGAACATTTATCAAGATGTAATTGACAAGGAGATACAACAATGGAAGTTCCAGAAAACCCTGAGCAATGTTTTCAATCAGTAATAAACCTGGCAAACAGATGAATTCAATTGCACCTCTGCAGCACCCAAGGCAGGTGATGGAAAAATCAGACAAGAATGTCAACTAGGGATTTGAATATATGTCCTGAAACCATAAAACCTGAAACCTACTTTGCTCCAGAAATGGTACCAGCTTTCTGGGTTGACACAACATTAGTAACATTTTCAGCCATTGATAAAAAGATGAGCTATCGCAGGGGTTCTTAAAAGGTAGGTAACAAGAGATGCCAAATTTTACATAATCTACATACAGATCATTGCTTGGGGCTAAGTCAGCACTCCAAGACTAACTGACCGTGGGGTTGAGGGAAGGAGAAACAGCTGTTGGCCCCTTAATCACACATTAAGCATTCAAGGGAACAAGTGTCTAGAACCTAGTAGTTCAAAAATGCCAAGATTTCGGGCAGGAAATAACTTTTCAAATGCCTCTCTTTCTCACCAAACAGACTATGAGGTCACCAACAAGTGTCCTTGTCAGAATCCTGGCCCAACATCATTTTCACCTCTTGCTTTGTCACTGTACCCTGTACCCTGTAGGGGACAACTGGAAATAATGCTGAATGTTCTGTTTTGCTCTCTCAACAAGCTTTATATATTCATTCCTGAAAATAAAGTCAATACTAACTTTGAAAAAAAGGAAAGAAAGAAAAGTTCTACGTTACGAGAGACCAGTAAAAGACAATTATGGGTTTCCTCCCCCTCCCCACCCCTCGCCCAGATCAAGGGACCGCATTCCCTTGGGTTTTTATATCCCTGTATAATATTTAATTAAATACTCTGTTCCTACTGGTTTATGTACTAGAGAACACTAATTTTAGAAAACCGATTAGCTAGTTCTTCCTAACTGTATGTTATTGTAGCTAAGGTCAAATTTTTCACTGAAACTATGGCAACAAAACCCCAGTTTTCTCTGTTGACAAGACTGAAGCAAAGTTCTCAAGAGACAGGCCTCCACTTGATGGCTAAACCTAGACTAGATTATTCTATTTCCTACCTTTACCTGAAATACCATGTCTCTGGGAATGGTTACTGGGGACAGAGGGGGACCTCAGTCACAGAAATTTCTTAGCATTAAGTCCAAGTGAGCTTATATGTAAATGTCATCACTGATAACATTTTTAGACACATATAATTTTAGCAGCACAAAACATCCAGACATTTCAGAAGCACCCAAATTGGAACTCAAATGTACCCGGAAAAATACCAGATGAAAAAAGGAACTTTTTTCTCAATAAAGTCTCAATAAGAGAAATAATTGCCCAACTTATTTTCTTAATTATTGCAACTGCTCAAATTGGAGTTTTTCTGCACTGACCTCCAGCTATTGCTTTGTAAAGGAAAAAAGACTGACTCTTGGAAGGGACGTATTTTCCCCACACCTGAGGCCACTCTCCACCTATCTCCCCAAACCAGTGCCAGTGGACACAGCACAATTTTTGCCTTCTGTAGGAGTCATGCTGGCCTCTCACCTTAGGCAGAGGTGTCTCCACCCTGGCCAGTACTACCAAGGAAGTAGCCACTAGACGTCCCTTCTCCTGGGAGCTCAACTGTCCTCAAAATCAGGCAGTGAATGCCATTCTTGCAGGCCGAATGGCAGAAACCCCTCTGAATTTACAAGAAACACAGTGGGAGGGGAGGGGCAGCTTTCAGGAAAGCAGCAGATTGGCAATATCTTCCTCCTGTCTGTCAAGAGTGGTTGGAATGCCTGCTGCTTGGGTTAAGATAAACACAACTTCCTCCCTCGGCTAGGCTTGTCATTCTATACATAAGGCAGGATTACCATCTTGAGCAAACGACCCATCAGTAACTGATCGAGGCTTGTGCAATGAGAGAAAAGGCCTAGTGGCCTCTCTTCAAAAGGCCACAAGCTCTAGAGCTCCCTCTCAACTATGAGGCACACTCCACAAAATCTAAGAAATTCAGAAAGGTTAAAGCATGTCTGGCTATGGATAGCTTTGTATACTCCGTGTACTGAAATTTTAAAACAGACATATCAATGTTTTACAAAATGGCAAGGGCCGTGTTTGATCTTCCCAAGTGATGTCCTGAAAACTGCTAATTGCAAATTTAGTCACAACAGCTACCCAGCTACTACTTATCGAGTGCTTAGGTTGTGCTGGGCATACTGCTCACTGCGCTGTGTACGTGCATCATCTCATCCCAAAACAGTCCCATCTGTTCCATACTATTTTTAGCCCCAGTCACCAGGTGGAGAAATTAAGGTGTTGAGAGATTAAATTGGCCCATGGTCACACAGCGAGGACTTGAACCCATGTCTGTCTCCAGAGCCAGCACTCCGAACCTCTACACTCTATGGCTCCCCACTACATCTCATCTACTCATTAAAACCAGATATTCAGCAGGACTTTCTTGTTTTTGTTTTTCTATATTCGTTCACTTTTTAAATATTCAGATAGGTGAACAGAAAGGATTTTGTTTTTGATATTTGTTCACCTTTTCAAATATTCAGTAATTCCATCTTGCCACTGCTTTGCAATGTTCTCTACCAATTGGACTGAACACATTTGGTTCCCCGAGAGCTTCTCATTGCGAGAGGGGATCTGTACACTCCCCAGCTGCTTGTTGACCCAACGCCCCCGACCACGGGGCTTCCACAGGAAGCAAAAACAGCTGGTTCCTTTGGTGGGAAAACACAGACACTTATAGTCAAATGGGATCATCTACCTAACCTCTGTCCCAGAGCAGAAGTTCCCTCTCCAACATCCCCGACAAATGGTCAGTCCCCTTTGAATGAGCAGAAACAATAATTAGCAGCAGGTCTCTTCCCTGTGCAGTGGCTCAGCACTTACAGTCAGAAGCAAGTTCCTTAAATCTAAACCTCTGCCTCTGGTCCCTTTGATCTGCTGCCCCTAATTCTCTATTGTTCTGGGCTCTGAACATATCTCACAGTATGACAGCCCTAAAATAAGGGAAGACAACTGTCAGTTGCTCCTTATAGCCTTGCATCAGCATGGCAGCTCGCTAGAAATGCAGAATCTCAGACTTCACCCCAGACCTACTGAATTAGAATCTGACTTCTAACAAGATCCCCAGGTGATTCCCATGCACATTCAAGTTTCACATGCATTGCCTTAGAGGTCTCTTTTCATTCGTTCTACAAATATCTAAGTGCCTACTATAAGCCAGGCCTGTGCAAAGCCTTAGAGGAGACAGGCACAGTTTCTGACTTCACAGTTAACGGAGCGGGGTAAGAGCAAAGTCATAAACCAGCAATAATAGCAGTTTTACGGCATTTAATATGGTCCAGGTACTCCTTCAAGTGCTTAACACAAATTGTCCCCTTGGATCCACACAAAAACACTGTGAGGTGCATATAATAATCTGCCCATTTTTGAGATGAGGAAATGGAGGCACTGAGAAGTTAAATAACCTTGTGTCCAAGGTGATATGACCGGCAAAAAAGCAGAATTGAGAGTCAAACCCAAGCTGTCTGGCTTCAGCCTGTGTAAAGGGAGGGGCAGCTTATCTGCACACAAGGAGTTAGCAAAGACACTCCAGGGGGATGTCTGAGATTTGAAGGATGAGTGGGCATTAGAAAGACTGGGGGTCCTAGTAGGAACAACAGAGATGGGGAGATCATTTCAGAGAGAAGAAAAAGGGCATGCAAGGGCCCAGAGAGTAGAGCAAGTATGCTGACTAACAGGAGGCAAATCAGTCTGGCTGGAGCATAGATCGTGGGGTGAGGACTGAAGATGAGGCTGAAAGGTAAGCAGGGCAACTCATGCAGGGCCCTGTGAACCCTGAAAGTATGTTCTTTGTCGTAAGCATCACTGGGGAACCACGAGGGCTCCAACCAGCCAAGTGACATCATCAAATTTGCATGATTCCTCTAGCAGCAGTAAATGGTGGATTCGAGGGGGTGCCCACACTCAGACACAAAGGAGGCAAAAGCGGAAATGCAGAAACTAGCCAGGAGGCAGCTGCAGCAACTTAGGTGAGGAACGCTGTTGCCCCAGCTCGTCTAAAATGTCTGAAGTTCTCTCAATGAGTCATCGTTCAACACGAAGGTACTGGTTTTGAGACATCTCCTCCTACTTACCCCTCCTTTAGCTTTATTCCCACTGAGCAATATGCCCCTTAAATGTGGACCCCAGGATGTGATAAGAGGCCCCAGGTGTTTCCTGAGCAGCACACCCATTTAATTCACTTGAGTGGTCAAGTAGAGACTTTGTAACCCTCCAAATGTGGGTTCAAATCTCAGGTCCAGTTTGGTTACTGACCCTCTCTGGGTTCAGGGTATCCAACTATATAATGGGGATCATAACACCACCCACACCACAGGGGTGCTCCAATGGTCAACAGCAAAAGCATGTTATGACCCTACCAGAAGGCCAGATACAAAGGAGGAAGTTACTTCATAATTATTTGCTTTTCATGATCATGTAGTAAATGAAGCCAAGGAATCTCAAAACTACAGGCATAAAAGAGAGATAAAAGGGGCCGGCCCAGTGGTGCAGCGGTTTAATTCGCACACTCGGCAGCCCGGGGTTTGCCGGTTCGGATCCCGGGTGCCCGCCGACGCACTGCTTGTCAGCCATGCTGTGGCGGCGTCCCATATAAAGTGGAGGAAGATGGGCACGGATGTTAGCTCAGGGCTGGTCTTCCTCACAAAAAAAAAAAAGAGAGAGAGAGAGAGAAAAGATCAGACACTGGGGGTCAAGGAGAAGATGCCGTCAGAGGATGAGGCCAGTCTACTTTCCAGGGAAAAGACAAGTCAACTGTAAGAAATCTTTTCAGAAGTACCAGGTTCAGGTAGTTTGGAGAGGAATTATAAGACAGCATAAGGCATCTGTGTAAAAAAATCAGCTGTCACTTGACCTAAAATGTCATCAGCGAAAACACTGCTAGAACTGGAAACAGTGAAAACCATTTTAGAAAAAAACTAATTCCTTTTCAACCAGCATTTAACTAAGAACCAGCATTATGCCAGGCACTGGGCCAGGAGTGCAGGGTAAGGTCTGGTCCCTCCAGGGGCTCCAAAATCTAGCTGAGGAGACAAAAAATAGAAGGCAGCTGTGACAAATACTATACTCAAGGTTGTTAAAGAGGCAGCGTGCATCTCTAGTATATTGACATTTGCTCCTGTGTCAATGCATCTCAGAATGACATATTTTGGGGTAGTAGAGGAGAAAACTGATTAAGAAATCCAGTAAAGTGATACTTTAAGGCCAGCCCCCTTCTAAAGGCAGTTTAGAGTAGGTATTAAAAGGAAGGTTTCTGATGTCGGACTGTCTAGGTTCAAATCCTGGCTCTGCCACTTCTAGCTATGTAATCTTGGACCAAACACTCAACATTTTGCATGTCAGTTTCCTCAACTATAAAAGGAGGGTAAGCTTTTATAGCACTGCAGCTGCCTTATGGGGTTGTTATAGGGTTAAATAAATTAATGTACACAAAGGAAGCTAAACAAATTAAATAAATTAATATGTGTAAGCACTACACAAGGTATTCACTATTATTTGCATTTATAAAAAACATTATCACTGGGGATGGGCCCATGATGTAGTGGTTTAGTTCGGCATGCTCCGCCTCGGTGGCCCGGGTCCACAGGTTCGGATCCCAGGTGCGGTCCTACACCACTCAGCAGCCATGCTGTGGTGGTGTCCCACATACAAAACAGAGGAAGACTGGCACAGATGTAGGGTCAGGGCTAATCTTCCTCAAGCAAAAAGAGGAAGATGGCAACAGATGTTAGTTCACGGCAAATCTTCCTCAGCAAAAAACCCCACAAAATATTATCATTAATTACCCAGGGTGATGGAACAAAAAAATTTTTTAATCCATGGCCCAAACACAGCAGCCTGAAAAATAATGTGGGTGGAAACTCAGAGTGTGTCCCAATCCCAACTTTGACACAGAATTGCTCTTTGACCCCAGGAAACTTCCTAAATCTCTTTAAATTTCCTCATCTGTCAAAAAAGGAAGAGAATGAGTTATCATAAGCTCAAGTGAGTCACCACATATCTTCATCAATAAGCTGAAGACAGGATTATAAAAGCCTTTGCCAAAAGAAAAAGTCCTTAATCAACCACTACGTTCTGCTTTCAGGAGAACCATATAACAGTATGACAATATGACCCCATTACACTTGTTCGATGTCCAAACTGATTTTGCCCTCAGTAGAGGAAGCCACAACAGCAATACTGAGATTCAATTAGGTGACAAGGTAAACATATTCCTTGCACTGGAAGCATTTTATGCTGATAGAGATGAAATTTGTTCTCCTTTAGCAAATGAACTATTATGAGTAACTGAATATACAACAGAGGTCTGGGGATGACTTTCCATGAGTGACTCAGGTATTCAAAGAGGAAGCTCTCCAGGGCATCAGAGTAAGCAGAAGCTCTCCTGTGTGCAGGAGCCTTCAGACAGGCATCACAAAGCTTTGAGCAAGTAGGCAGACATCCAGCAAGGGACACGCGCAGTGTGTGGGACTCCAGCATAATCAAGCAGCAGGCACCATCCCGGTGATTGTGTAACACACTGTGAGCATTCTGTGTTGACCGGGGAATTGATTTAAATTACATGTTGCTCCCTTTAAACGGAGTCTGTTGGTGCAAGATTGAGATAAGCTGGTAAATCTGAAATGAAGATTATAAAAAACCTACTAATCTTTTTATTAAATTTGAATTGATTTTATGAATACAGAATGAGTTGCAAGACTTTCCCACAAAGCAGGAGTGCTGGCACATACACACACACACACAAAACCATCAATATGCCTCCAGGCATATACTTGACAAGCACCTTAAATAGACTGATTTTTCTCCCTTATTTGACAAGACAGGCAGAAACTAAGTCCTGTACCTCCACCAAGAAAGGCTTGCCATCAATTAGAATCAAAAGAACGAACAAAATTTAAGTTAGGCCCTCCCCTTTGCATGTGGGTATTTAAAACTAAATAAGATATGGGTTCATTCCTTCAAGACCTTGCCAAAAGAAAAAAAGAAGAAACAATGTTGCCTGGCAACAATTAAGACACTGTGCAGCGAAGAGGGTAGTTTGAAAGAAAGCTAAACCAGTGAGTCTGTTATGGCCACCCTAGCCCAGATGACCTTTGTGACCCAAGATCCTGACTGTGTCCCCATCTGGCCTCCGAGTAAGGCCTGGCTGTTTCCATCTATTCATCTTATCTTGACAAAGAAGACCCGTAATCCCAAAGGAATAGAAACCTACTTCTGGACAGCACAAAGCTCCTGAACATCAGTGCTTTCTTATGAAATGTTAACCAGCCTGTTTCTGGCACTGATCACAAAGTTTCAAGCTGGAAGAGATCCTGGAAGTCACTTCACCTAAACTCCATTTAACAGATGGGGAAACTGAGGCCTGGCGAGATGAAATGACTCCCCCAAAGTATCAGAGCAGTGGGTGGCAGACACTGAGCTGGACGCTAGCTCTGACGTCACATGGTGCTCTTTACTCCCGTCTTAGCAGTTTTCCTACATCTGCTAAGAATCATTCCCTACTTCAATCGAAATCACAGGCAAAACTATGATCAGATAAACAGGCTGTTGGTGCTCAAGTACTTCTTATCACTCCATCATGAAAAATGCCATTCTTACTTGAGGCCCCTTTCAAAGCCGCTGGATGGGTCCTGGCCAATTCATAAAGAGCTTGCATGGGATGTGAAACAATTCTTTCTCTCTCTCAACTAAGCCATCGTACTAAGTCCACATGCCTTCTAGATAGATGGGTTGACACAGTACAAGCACTCCAGGACTAAGGAAAGAATGGTCCAGTAAAAATAAAAAGGCCACAAGTCTGATTCTCAAATTCAAGGCTATGCTTTAGGTCCAAGAGTGGCTTGTCATAGCCAACCAACATACTCATATTCTCAGTATCATCCTGAGACCACAATTCCAGGCTGTCATTGTTTTATTTTTTTTTTGCTGAGGAAGAGTAGCCCTGAGCTAACATCTGTTGCCAATCTTCCTCTTTTTTTTTTTTTTCACTGGAGGAAGATCAGCCCTGAGTTAACATCTCTGCCAGTCTTCGTCTACTTTATATGTGGGTCACCACCAAAGCATGGCTGATGAGTGGTGTAGGCCCGAGCCCAGGATCTGAACCCACAGACCCAGGCCACTGAAGAGGAATGCGCCAAACTTAACCACTACACCACAGGGCTGGCCCCTGTCATTGTTTTAACTAGGACACATGCTGAGCAATCAGGAGTCATCAGCCACCATGGAAATGCCCAGAGACAAGGTTACTCTGCTCCAGACCAGACGCTCATTCGCACTACAAACAGGACTCAAATAATGTCATAGGTAACACACTGCGTATCCCACAGCTTGTCCTGGCGATAGGTAAAAGAGCATTAAGTCAAAAGGGTCCAGGGTTCCCATCTTCCCACTTGGCTTTCTTCCTTGTTTAAATGGTCCTAGAAAGAACCTCAGCAGACAGCAGAAAAGCAATAACTTGGCCCATTCTCATTTAGAGACTGGAGGTGACAAAGGCCACAGCTTGAAGGAACCCTTGTGCTTTGTGTGGAGAAGGGTCCTTAGGGCAGAGAGGTGGAAAAGCACTGGGCCCAGGCCTTCGGGAGAGGGTTCTGGCCTGACTCTGACAGTCACAAGTCATGTGACAGTGGGCCAAATGCTCAATCCTTGTCAGCCAAAATGGTATCAGGCATAAAACAGATGCAGCCTGGGCTGAGGAGGTGTTGCAAAGGTCAAGGAGAAAACATACATGAAAAGTGTCATCATCTATTCTGCCCCTGCAAACTACTAGATTGCAGGGGCAATTTTTACACTATGTAGGAAGACAGATCACCTGCATTGCTTCTATTTGCATATAAACAGCTATTGTGTGGACAACAAATTACTGTAAACAAGTTCCTTAAAGATTTTAACTGTGTATTAGCACTGACTTCCTGGAGAAAGTCTGTACCTTTCCTCCCTGGAGGATAAATGGCTGGTACATAGGAGGTGTCCAACAAATGTTTGTGGAATGAATGAATGATCATTATTCTAAGAAGTGACACTGAACTGACTACGGGCAAGTTACTCAATTTCTTCTGCAGCCCCAGTGGAGAACTAGACCCTCCACCTCCTCACCTGCATAATGAGAACATCAACTACACTTCATAGGTAGGTTACACAGATTAAAAGAGATAATATATGGAAAGCACTTTGTATAAAGTAAATGCTCTATTAATGTTGGCTACTTTGATTTACGATGTGGGTCTGCTTCTCCATGAAACCCTAAGACTCCTGAAAGCAAAGGAGACTATGTTTAACTCATCTTGCCTTTCCCCATTAGTTGCTACACAGCAGGGCCTCAATACTTATTGAGCTGAACACTCGTTTTCACAATACAATAGCTTACTGGATTACTGTGCTTGAAATCAACTTGATTGGGGGGGGGGAGAGGAAATAGAGGGGACAAGGAATACTTACCTAGACCACCCACACTTTCAGCCTGATCTCTGACCTCTTCCCCAATCCATATCAATCACTGAATGACATCATAATGCTTCCTTTCTCCTCACCTTTCCCTGCCCAAGTTCCTCCCCATCTTAAACTGTGAGCTTCCCTTCAAATAGCTTTTCTTCTGAAACTAACGGGTTCCTGCAATGTTAAAAATCTCTTACACTTTGGTGACATTGATAGGGTAAAATCTGTCCAAGATCAAAAATTGGGGGCCAAGATCAGTCTCTCAAACTGAACAGAGAAGATCAAGTTTTGAGGGCAAGAACCTGACCATTGCCCAAATCTGAAAAAGGAAATTACACAATGAATGACATGATCAACACTAAAGCCTATCTTATTTCCAGAAAGCCCCAGTCCTTATTTCTACTCCAACAACCTGGGAGGTCATATTTTAAACAGTAGAGATTCTGAGATCACTATGGAGATGGGTTGTTGGTTTCCATCTTTTCTTTGAAGGTGCCATTAAATTTAGTAGGAGGGAAGGGATGGGTGGGAGTGGAAAAGGAAAAGATAATGTAGAAAAAGGAATTCACTAACCACAATGTTTCTATTCCTGGTTTCAATCTGATGTTTGCCTTTCCTATTCTTTCAAGATTATGGGCAGAGCCAACACAAATCAGGAAGAAAAGAGACTCTGCCTTACCTTCCATGGACACTCGTGCTTTAAAGCAGTACCACATGGACAAAAGGACTAAAGTAACTGAATGATTCCACATCTCAGCTCTTCTCATCACCTAGAGGACACGGATGCTGTCCAAAATTCATTCTGATAATGAAAAAGACTTGGCTTATGTGAAACACATGTGCAGCCAATCTTTTCTTCCTACAGAAAAAATTAGGAGCAGGAGACATATTCAAGGGAATTACAAAAAAAGCAATTCACTTGGAAATGCACTTTTACCCATCAGAAAGAGGCAAGCATGGTCAACAGTTCAACTCTTCTGCATGTATTGTGAAAAATAACAGCTCCCAGTCACTGAGCAAGTCTCATGCACCAAGCACTGCATGTGGCTCTTTACCCCTATTTTCTTCAATCCTATTATCTTTACAGGGAAGGAATTATTTCCCCCCATTTTACAGGTGAAGATACAAGCTCAGAAAAATTAAGTAATCTATCAAGGTCACTCAGCTTGAATATAGGAACAGCAGGCCTCAAATCTAGGCCCATGGGGTCCATGTGCACACCCCTACCCACAAAACCATTTAAAGACAAAAAGAGGAACCATACGTAATTAGTGTTTACACCATTTATGAGTAGCAGGCTCTGTACTAAGTTCTGGGAATAAAAAGAAAGAGTAACTAGGGCTTACTGAACCCCTAACTAAGGGCCAATCTCCCTCAGTACTAAATTCTAAACATACATTTAATCTTCACAATAACCTTATGAGGTAGGGACTATTATCATCTCCCATTTTACAGATGAGAAAACCAAGGTTCATGGAGGTTAAGCAATTTGTCCAGGGTCACAAAGGTAAGACTTAGTGGAACTTGGATTTGAATCCAGGAAGGCTGATCCTAGGGTCTATGTTACTAACCCCACTAGGGTGGCAGATATCAAAAGGGGCTCACAGAATTAAAAACACAAAGTCAGAAGCCACAGGGAGTATTGCATAAATAGGCCTTTGGTTTCCATTTACTTAAGAACAGGTTATGATGGTTCTCAATATAGGAAATAACTTGGCAAGGAAACAATGGAAGCCACAGCAAACCCAAATGACTAAATGCAGTTCTGCTGATTGCCCAGATAAAGACTCCATCATCCTATCCGGCTGCTTGCCAGCATCTCACTTTTCCATATGTGTTTGTTCAACTCCAGGGTGCAAAGGCATGGCAAGGAAATGGACTGGAAATGCCTCCAAATTGCCCAACTGCCCTACGCACAATTGCTGAACATCAAAATGACTTCAAGTTCAGAATACACTTGTTTGAAAAGGCAGTAATCCCTTCTTCCAAAAGAGAGATCTTTTACTTTATTTTAGAAAAAAATTCTTTAAGTATGCTACATGAGAATTGAAGGGATGCTTTGGAAAATGTTTAAATCCTCACTGCCCATGTTCCAGGGTGGAAGAGACCCTAGTGGCACCCTGCAGCAGCTTGCAAAGGGAGGAATGCCTGGGCTCCTCACCTGTGTGCAGAGGGCTTCCGGTGCAGCACGAGGAATTTAGACCATCCTGACCTACATTCACAAAGCCTGCAGCAGAGCTTGTTTTGAACCAGATTTTTCCCACAAGTACAAAGCACCTCACAACCTACAAACCTTTATTTTTAATTTACGGTGAAAGCCAGTCAACAAATCAAGTCACTGTCACATGACAACCTGTAGAGCCGGGCCAGGCCATAAACGGAGTTTACTTCATTCCAAATGGCCTCCACAGGGTGTTGCTTTTATTTCGAAACAGTCCCTTCAAATCAGCCACAAGATATACATCTAAGCACTTTTACCCCAGTGCCAGGAAAACATATATCTCTTCTGACTTCCCCTGGCTACAGTCCTATTTATTTTAACTTTCTAACCCTGTATTCAAATAGCTACCGATTAACTTTGTACAGTGCATTAACATCTTTCCCAGGTTCCTTTCCCCACACCCAAGGCCTGTGTGTAGAATGGGATATGAGCTCACACTGGACCCAAGCAATGAGCTCCTGACTCACATCCCTCCACCTGGTCCCAGCCGCAAAAGCCAAGCCTGGACCAGCTCACCCTAAGTAATAGAACTGGTAGTTTATAGCCCAGGCTCTATTAGCAGTGGTTCTTAACCTTGCCCACACAAGAGAATCAGCTGGGGAGCTTTCAAAAATCCCAAAGCCCAGTTAAATCAGAACCCCTGGGGATGAAACTCAGACATCAGTATTTTTAAAAGTCCCTCAGGTGATTTCTCTGTGCAGCCAAAGTTGGGAACTCTAGCTCCCGCTCCATCATCGCCAGCTGTGTGACCCCAGACAAGCTACTTAATCTCAACCTTTGAGGGCATCAATTCCCTTACAGGGTGGACAGACAACTCCATGAGCTAAAAGTGCATGCAGAGCCCTTAGCACGGTGCCTGGCATCAAGTCCGCAGATCTTAGCTCTGTTAAAAGATAAACGAGGCACCATATATTATTCAGAGTAAGGAATTCTATGAGTGACTGGATTACGATCATTAGCTCAAATCTTTCATTTCTGCTGCATTCAGGATTCTGTTTTGGAAAAAGATACGGAGGAGGGATTGAGAAGAAAAGGCAGCAGAGGCAACAGCTACCTCAGGTTCCTGTCACACAGGGCTCATGTCAACAATTCTTTTTTTCAAAAGCCCCCTCCCCAAGTGAAAACACCCTCCTGACAGCCTCATGCCAACTGGATGCTTCTCAACACCAAACATCTTCCAAATGGCTTCTCTCCATCTGAACGTCTGCTTTCTATTTTATTCTCATTTCTTTAGCTTTTATCCAAAAAAGGCAAACAGTTTCTAATTCACCTAACAATGAGAACTTACAACTCAAATGATATGATTTGCAAATGGCAAGATTTGAGCCCTTTGGGACTGAGGCCATATTAGTCAAATACCTAACCCAGTGGGTTCGCAACCCCGGTTGTATATAAAAATCACTTGGAATAACAACAAACACATAGAGACAGAGATTGGATTGGTGGTTACCAGAGGGGAAGAGGGGAGGGAGGAGGGCAAAAGGGATGATTAGGCACATGTGTGTGGTGATGGATTGTAATTAGTATTTGGGTGGTGAACGTGATGTTATCTATGCAGAAATAGAAGTATAATGAGGTACACCTGAAATCTATACAATGTTATAAACCAATGTTACTGCAATAAAAAATAAATGAAAAAAAATTCAGCCACTAACTGCAAATTAAATGAGTTATCTTAAAAAAAAATCACTTGGGAAGCCTTAAAAAAATACCAATGCCCAGGCCCCAACCTCCAGAGATTCATTTGATTGGTCTGTGTTGGGGCCCTAAGTATCTGTTTAATTTAAAATCTCTCCCACTACACAGCTAGAGCTGAGAACCACTAACCACCACCACAACAAAAAATAAAAACAAAATGTTTATCATCTTAAGATACCAACTATATTTTAAGCACCTCTTGCAATAAACTAAGCTTCCCTCTGAGGAAGACACCAAATGTAAGAGGGCTACAAAGAAAGCCAACACTGGTAGGCTACTGGAAGGAAGCCTGTCCTGTCTATGTCATTTAACTCAAAAAGTAAGTGCAATAATCAAGAACTGACTCCAGGTTGAGGTATCTAGGAATATCAGAGCCCCCAAAGGAACAGCCAGACCTCCGGAAATAACACATGTTCCTTGGGACTAGATCCATAAATCCTATTTGTTTGGAGACATATCTGCACAAACATAAGGCTTGAAACTGAATTAGCACTTACCAACATGTATTCAATAGACAAATTAAAGCCCTAATAAAAGCCATCCCAATCTTGACAATAAACTTATTTATGCATTTTCAAGAGGTCATAATCTCAGAAATGAAATCACACACATAAAATACATAAGTAAATAAACCTACAATTGCTTAAAAAAAGGACCCACACACAACAACATACTTCACAAATTTTCAAGTGAGGCAAGGTGTCCACTCCAGGAAAGTCACCAACTTACCTCTGAATTTCTTGGGTGGATTGTTAAGGTCCCCGGCTTCTGGCTGTACAACACAACGATCATCGACCAGGCTGTAAAGAAGACAAAGATAAAGGCTATATCAAGCCAAGTCTAAGCAAATAAAACCTAAGCACTATGCAAAAATGAAACACCCAGAGCTGTTCCTGCACAAAACTTGGGCTGCCATATTCTCATGCCAGGGACCTATTTATACTAGAGGTTTCCTATGCAGGGACCTAAACCAAATCCAAAGCCCAAGGTTCTGCTTCTGGAATGGACACATTAAGCTACTGTTTTCTGTGGCTCCTTTCCCTTAACTACATCTATAATGGATTTGAGCACATCGTGTAATAACGCTGTAGTTGGGAGTCATAGCAAGAGATCAGTGCATTCAGCTAATGGTAGCTGAGGGGCCCACTTTGTGCCAGGCACCGTTAGGCCCTGGGATGTGAAGATGGAAATGAGTCAGGCCCTGCCCTTAGAGAGCTCAAAGCTAGTGCAGGAGCCACAAAAGCAAACTGATAAAGAGAATATAACCTAAGGGCTGCAAGAGAAGGCAGAACAAAATACAGCTGGAAACTAACTGTGCCCGAGGCCATCTGAGAAAATGCTGGCTGGAGAGGTCATTTTGGAACTACTGCACATTGAAATAGAGATGGGAGGATGAAGACAAGAGGAACATTTTCAGGTGGAGGGAACCGCAAGTGCAGATACATGGAAATAAGAAAGGACTTTGAAGCTTCAAAAGCAACTAGTGGGGAAAGTGCAAAATATTACAAATAACCAGCCCTGAATTATATAAAGACCCAGCATTTAAAGTCCTGACTGACCAATCTAACTTGTATAATTCTATTAGATGAATCGATTTTAAATATATATATATATATTTTTTTGAACAGATGAGGAAATTAAGGCTCTGAGAAGTTTAAATGACTTGTCCATGTACCTAAAACTGGTATTGGTAGGATCGGCTCATTTTCCAAGTGACACAGAACTTGCTCCCCGCTAATATGTTATGGTTTTCCAGGGTTTCTTCCATGAGTCTGGGCTGCCTCTTATCCCAAAGGCAAGGTACCATTAAATACTTGGCCTCTACTCTTACTGTGCTTTCCACCAAAATTCTTTTTCACCTCCTAAAGTGCCGCCTGTCTTTCAGGGCCCTGATTCAGAGCCCCCGCCTTCTCCACAAAGGCCCCCCAGCCTTTCCTGCTCCAGGCCCTCTCTGCCTCGCCTACTCTGTCCTCCCAGCCTCACTGGGCTGAAGCATGAATGGTGCACTAGGCTACAAGCTCCGTGAGGGCAGCGAGCTGCCTGCTTTGTGGCCCAAGAGATGCCCAGGGCCTGTACATTTTCCTGCCCAGGCTAAGTGCTCGGTATCTATTTGGTGGGTGAATCAAAGTGCCGAGAGTAGCCCACCAGCAGTTCCCTCCTTTGGCTCCAAGACACAAGAGTTCTTGTCATTAACAGAGGGATAGTGTGGTCAATGGCCTGAGTTTTTATGCAAAAGTCAAGAGCAGAATGTGTACATATAAACCCCCCACCCTGAGTCCCTGTGAGTGTAAATACAGTATTGCCACCAGACCTAACATAATATGTGAAGGGTCGGGGGAGGGAGGCACTTTGGAATCCAATGTAGGCTGGGTTAACTAATCAAGTTCTCAAACAAGGAGGAAGGGGTAGGAGACAGGGCCCCAGTCTAGCCTAGAAGACAAATGAATTGTAGATGGCACTCTGCCACTACTGGAAGCATGATGGTGACTACACCACTTTACTCCTCCTGGTCTCACTTTCTTCATCTGTAAAATCAAAGCTGGTCTCCAGGATTCTCAAGGAGGAAGAAGTTCATCCAATATATTGTTTCTAAAATATACTGATACCAGGTCCCCATCATCCCCAGGCCTACTAAAGCTGTGTTCTAGGATGGGACCCAAGAACCTTTACTTTCAACAAGTTTCCACAGGTGATTCTGAAGCACATCTCTGATGCTGCACATGTACATACATGGGCTTTCCAAGGTCCTCTTCAAGTTCTAAAGTTCAGTGAGTCAATAAAGCCATTCAGAGATAACCGCCATCTACATAAAAGGAACTGGGCTGGGGAGCTAGACACCAAGTTCCACAAAACTGGTAGTCACTCATCGTCATCTACAAATGGTGCTCCACACGTGTTAAACACATTAAAAGGAAAAAGAAGGTCAAACCTAATTTTCCAAATCCATTTTTACACCAGGTATCCTCAAATACCTGCAGGGAACCACGGGAATAAAATACTCCTTTGAAGCAAGTATCAGAGCCCAAAATTTAGAAGAGTCATCCTCACATTAAAGAAAAAGGAGGGGACCTTATCATTAACTTGTTTATAACACCTGAGGAAAACTCTTATGAAGCAAAGAATTTGTCCCTCATAGGAATTCTAAGAATAGATGCTCTGGAAGAAAACGAGGCACTAAGATTTCAGGGGCTGGCACAGCAGTGGGCTCAGCAACTGACTGGAGGTGAGCCTGGGTGATGAGGAGGACGGTGGCGCCATTAAAAGAAATCAGGGCCACAGAGGAAAGATGGGGCATAAGGTGGGGCTGAGGTTTAACAGCGCATCCAGATAAGAGCTGTGGGCAGACAGTGAGGAGGGTGACAACCAAATTCAGCCAGGGAGGAGGTCAGGAAAGTCTGGCCACGCCAAGGGCATCGTTAGGAGCACTGGTCTCAGAGTCCTGAGTCTTTGAAGCTGTGAAACCTTGGGCAGGTAAGTTCACCTCGCTGATGCTCACAGGTTTCGCTTCCATAAACAGTGATAATGAGAGCGCTCACCATGTAGAGCTGTTTGGGGATTAAAGGGATGATGTATGTACAGTACTTAGCACAGTGTCACAAACACCCACAGGACTCATATAAGTGGTTACTGCTGCTATTTATTATTGTTGCTGTTATTGCTGAAAAATAAGAGGAGGATAAAAGGTTCAACCATGAAGGATGGAAAAAGGAAGGAGCCAGCCAAGAAGAAAAAAGGGACAGAGAGGCACAAGCCGCAGAAGGCCTCTTTGCCAAAAGCCACAGAAGATAAATTGTGAAGGGTGGGTCTTCAGTGTGGAAAGGTTTAAAAAAGATAAGGACTGAGAAAACTGGATCTGGCGATCAGTCAGTGGCGGATGACTTCTTTTTATCGGTTGACGTTTGAAAATGAAATTTTTGTACGGTGAGGTCCAACTGAGCTATAATTCTATATCTGAAATAACTTGCTCCTTGAGGCTGGAGTAACCTGAATGAGAGCCTGGAAATACTCTGCACAAATACCAGAGAACAACTGCTTTAAATAAAATAACTGCTTTAAATAAAAGCTATGATTAGAAGGAAGGTTCTAGCTGCTATAAGAATGAGGTTCTTGGAAAAGCTGCGGGCCTTCCTTCCCTCCAATTATTTGAAACCAGCTCTTGCCAAATGCAACAATGCCACCCCAGGGTCTAACTACTCCTTTCTACACAAAGACAATATAGACCATTCGTGACTATTCTGGAATTAACCATCTTGATTCTCCATTCTGCTTCTGTCTGCCTTCAGGGCTATTTCACTTCTCATTTCCTCTTCTAGACAATGGGAGTAGGAGGAGGGAGAAGATAATCAAATGAGTACATTATGGAATATATTTATACCCTTAAAAGTTGGATAAAAATGTAAGAAAGCAAAAAAGAGCAAAAATCTGATTTACAGGACTTTTTGCAATTTGTAACTGTCAAATGCATACAGCAATTTAAAGTCGGAAAGGTTCTGCTTCAAAGGAGAGAGAGAAGCAGCCGAGAAGTTCTGGTCTTTGCTTATATGACAGACAAGTCACCATTTGACAATATGAGCTTTCACGAAGCTAAAAAGCACTTCTTTGGGGTCTGTAAACATTAATCTTAAAATTTTAGCCCATATACTTAGCACTTTCCCCCTTATATATGAAGAAAGAGGAAACTAGAATAAATTCTGAAATAACAGATTCCTAACTAACGAGATTTCACTCTTCCAGAACTGACAGGAAAACAGTATTTCTGTGTAAGAGGTGAAACTTGGCTCACATGGGGTTTGGTATTCATGATTCCAACTGCTCCTGGAAAAGCCAAGTAAAACGGTAAACATTCTATCTTAGAAAAATCACAGTTTTTAAGCTGATGTTATGATGTCTTAAACAAATCCCAACACACACGAAATCGGGTGCTCTTACCCCAAGGTGCTAATAAATCCATTTGTCGATCCCTCCGCGTACAGGGAACAAATGTCTCCAATATGTAGGAAACTAGACATCTTGTCAGACATGTCTTTCTTGAAAATCCTAGACAAAGTAAAATATGCAAAGTTATTAGAAGGAAAGGAATGCTCAGAGAGGGAATAAAGTCACTGAGAGTTGGCTTAGCTCAATTTTCCAAAGCACTCTACTTAACAGTCAAATTTAAATGAGAGTGTGACAGGCAGGCAATTAAATGAGCCAAGCAAGGACATATGCAACAACATTTTTTTCCATATATTATTTAATTACAGGATATTCCAACCACACTATTGCTTGTTTCTAACAAAACCACGCCTGAATCTGATTCTACAAGTTGAGGACCCTCGATAATAAATAGTAAATATGAAGACAGCAGGGAAGTCAGCCAAGAACTCTGCAGTGATTAAGGAATTGGAAAGTCTGACTTAGGAAACATTAACATATTCAGTCTGCCTTGGGGAATGTTAAGTCAGAAGGAAACACCTGGTGTAAAACTTGGGCCTGGTGGTGCCTGGGCTGAGGTACCACAGCAACAAAGTGAAATTAATACAAGGAAACCTCGTAACAAATACCACAAAGCTCTAGTGGCCTTTTAAGAATTCAGCAACTCGACGCACTTTACCCAAATGCTATTTCAATGTCTTTCCTTCTCATCCTTCACCAACACTTGCAGAGGGAAAACGGATGGCAAACAGCACCTGCTCCAAACCCTCCCCAATGCAGATAAGAATAATAAGGCTCGGGTCAGTTAAGAGCCCTGGTGAGGAATACACACAGCTAGTTAGAGGCAGTCCTAGAAAATGCTCCTTAGTTCCAGGAAACCTCTACACAGCCCAGAAATCATTACCCACACACGCACACACACGTCAACAAAAATATTGAAACGACTCATAGAAACAGCTTCCATCAGAGCCATATATATTGAGGAGTGGGAGCCAATTATAAAAAGCTAAATTGACATTTAAAGAACAAGGTTGGTTATGTGGGAAGACAGTGTGCTGGCGTGGCCTGCAGCTTAATGCCCCACCATCTCCTCAGGCACCTGGTATATAGATGCTCAGCGTAACCCAGGTCTTTCTAAGACCTCTCCTCCAAACCCAGATCCCCTTAAACCTCTTTTTCCATCTCTTTACTCAACTTTCCCTGCCAGAAATCATTCACCTCATAAAACCACAAGAGTTGTACGAGCGTGTAAAAGCATTCTCTCCCAAAATTGCTTTCTGGGTGCCAAGTTTTCTTTTTGGAAGAATTATGCTACTACGATCAGCAGGAAACCTCAAGAAGCATTTCTCCTAGCTTAGTAGGAGTGCCAGGTGCTGAAAACTAACTGTTAAAGAACCTCAGTTCACTGCCTGTGAGAAACAGCAAGGAAAAACTTAATTTATCCCCCAAAACAACCCAGACACTGCAAGGGAAATAAAGAGCATTTCACTGAACATTAACTTATTTATAGAGAGAGACAGCAACTGAGAAAACAAACTCTCAAACAAAAGAGACAGCGTCTCTAGACCTTGAGAAAGACACAAATAATGTGCATGGGGACAATTCGCCAAGTACCACTCTCTGCAATCAAGTCTGTCATCATGATGCCATTTCTTCCGAACTGGGTATTTTATACCTAAAGGCAAACCAATGTTTTAAACGACATCCAAGAAAAGCTGCACAAATGAAAAACATAAAGGGGCATTAATATTTCCCTTATGTGCTTATATTTAAAAGCCTTATCACGGAGGGTCAGGAAGTCAGCGTACTTCTGGGGCTGGTTATTGGAAAACAAGTTCTGTTTGAATTTTGAGTCAGACCAAATTTGTGTCTGCACACTCTGGCTCCCAGGAGGACACTGGGGACGTGCTGAATGCAGGAGAGCAGGTATGTGCTCGGGCAAGAGCACCTCATCGACTGTGACTCTCTCCTTTCGGGTCGCCCTTCGAATGAGCATTTGGCCCCCGTGGAGACCAGGCCAGGAAATAGCAGAGTGATCACTGTTTTCAGAACTTTCCTCACCACCTGGTTACCTTACTGAAAGGTTCCAGGCCCTTAGTGGAAAGAAGTGGACACAATTCAATGTTCTGGAATGACGAAGTGTGAAGTATTGCAAGTTGCCTGCAGCTGATAACTGCAACAGATGTCTGGACACCATGTTCCTACAGCACGGTTCTGCATTATTACCATTTCTAATAATAATGGCTAATGTGTATCAAGCATCATCATGACGACCATTGCGCTGAGGGCTTTACAAATGTCCTCTTACTGAATCCTCACGACCACAGCATGAGGCAGGCACTACCATTATTCCCATTTTATTGTTGGGGAAACCGAGGTACAGAAAGGTTAAGATGCCCACGTCACATCTAACTAGCAAGCAGGAAGGCCAGGGTTATAACCCAGGTAACTTGACTCTCAAGCAGAGCTTTTCATCAATGATCCCTGGAACATGGGCTCAAATGTCAACTGTTCTTATTCTCTGGATGGTAAGATTATGAAGAACTGATTTTCTTCTTTATGCACAACTCTACTTCCTAATTTTTCTACCATGGACACAGAACACTTTGATAAGTCAGAAAAAAATATATGTATCTTCTTCCTAACCAACATGCTTAAGTAGACAACTGAGTGAGTAAACTTCAGCCATATTTTACATTTCCCCCCCAAAACACAGACCAGTACATCCACCACAGTTAATGATCTGCAACTAGGCAATCTGTCAGGGGTCCCAATTTAAAAAAAAAAGAAGAAAGAAAACAACCAAAAAGTGTGGGGGGTGGGGGGGTGAGAGATTTTTCCCAAGGGGTCTCAAGCAATAAGTCCCCTTACAAAGGACCAGGTAGAAGCCTTCCTGGTCTGGCTAGAAACCTTTGGAGGTCTCCCCTCACCTACCATTAGTGAAGAGGAGGAGGAGGAGGAGAGGAAGGAGGAGGGGAAGAGGAAGGAGGAGAGGGCCTGGTGCAATCATCAGTGTTGTCCTGGGAGGAAAAACAAAGGCCAGGAAAGTCAACAGAAGAGGCCTCTGGGGCCTAGAGGGGAGGAGGTGGAAAGTCTGCCTGTGAGCGATGGGACTGGGAGCAATCTTCTGGAAGACTTCCTGTTGTTCAGACGCACAGTAGGAGAGCCTGCCTCTTTATCTGATCCTGGACCATTTGTGCCTGCAAACATCTCGCAGCTGCACCCAGAGCTCCTGTATCACTCACACAATGGCTGGGGACCACCTAAGAGAAAAACAGCCAGCGCCAACTTGCCATCTCCATGACCCTGGGACATCAAACACTATATGGACACTCAGGGCCCTTGGCTCACAAACTGAGTTGGTCACCTGACACACAAGAACAGGCTCTGGCGGTGAGCTCCAGAACTCCAACCCTGCTCCGTGTGTGTGAGCTATTATCACCAGCCCACCACTGCCACCCAGCGCACTTAAACCTCTCTGCTTTCGTTTCACCTGTAAAATGGGGATAATTCTTACTTTAAGGGCTTGTTGCGAGGAATAGATGAAACAGTGCATGAAAAGTGCCAGGTACAGTGGCTGGCAGACTTTCCCTGCTCAATGATAGCTACTTTTTTATTATTTTTTAATGAGATGAAGTGGAATTCTGGATGATTCTAGGGCTTCAAAATTTAAACTCAGTAGAGGAAAGGAGCCCCTGTATAAAAAGTCAGCTGGGTATCAGAATAAATGAACTCTTGTATGACCCATGACGACATATTCTGCTTTAGGGAAGATAATTATAGGTTATAAAGGTTGGGAGGAACCCTGTAGAGCATGTAATTCCATCTCTTGTCCAATAACGCAAGCACCCGCCACGTCTCCTGTGGATGGTCTTGCCTTCCGCTTGAACACCTGGTAATGGGACCTGTTTCAGGTTCAAAGAGCCCAGTTAGAAAACACTCCTTTCCCCTCCCCTCCCCCCACACAAGGACAACCACCTCCCAGAACTTTTGCTACTGACCTGTCCTCTGATGCTCAAAGACCTCTACATAGTGAACACTCTCTATCTGATTGCTCCTGAAGACGTTGGTTCTGTTTGCAAAGCATCACCATCCTCCCCCATTCCTGACACAGCCCGGCCTCGAGAGCACTCCTCACCCCAGGACAGGCAGGAGCTCAGGCCCTGCAATCAGAATGCCAGGGTTCAAACCCCAGCTCTGCCATCTCGTCACTGTAGGATTTCAGGCCAGTTCCATAACTTCCCTAACCCTCACTTTCCCCATCTATAAAATGGGGCTAATAAGAGTAGCTCCCCTGGCAGGCTGTCATGAGGTTCAGGAAGATAGTGTTTATAAAGCACTCAGCAAAGTACCCGGCAGGAAGTCAGCATGCAATGGATGAAAGCTAGAATTAGACCAGCACCACCTCCCACCACCACTCTGAGGGGTTGATGCACCTCTGAAAACAGGATTCTTCCAGGGTGGCTTGAGCAGGGCAGAGAAAGGTGGATGACTGCCCCTGTGAGGTCCTCATGCAGATGGAGGCTGCAGCAGCTTTGCTGAGCCTCACATCGCCTGCTGGCTCAGCTTCACTTCCCTGTCCACTGAAACTGCTCCCCAAGCAATGCGTAAAGAAAAGGAGCATTTGATTCTATTCATAAGAAAGGTAGGAATAAAAACACACAAATTCAAAGATCTCCTTAGAGAACAGAAACCAGAGGTGGTGGTTCTCCCAATCTGTGGTCTCAGAATCTGTGTTGCTCTTTGCCTTTTCTACACCTCCCTGGTCATCTCGTCTACTCTGCTGGCTCCAGTGACTTCTATACGATGAGAATCCCCAAAGCTGTATCTCGTGGCCAACAGCTACTGGGATTCAGCTCCTGGGTGCCCACAGCATCTCGATGTATGAAAAGAACCTACCTGTCTTCCCAATCTGCTTCTCCTCCTCCATACCCACTTCATCTACCACCAAAAAGCCTGGTGGCACCTCCAGTCTTCCTTTTCTCCTTATGCCTGCCACAGGGCCTTTGCCCAAGCTATTCCCTCAGGTCTAGAACACACTCATCCCTATCCCACCCCTTGCCCTGGTTAAACTCAAGATCTGTTTTGCATACCATTGTATTCCCATTACCAATGCCAAGCACATGGTAGGTGTTCAGTAAATATTTAGCAAATACATGAATGAAGAAGTCTAACTGAGCAACAAATCTCACTGATTTTAAGCTTTAATATATCTCTCGAATCCTCCAATTCTTTTTAACTCCTCTTCCCCACCCAAATCTTTGCCAGTATCATTTCTCAACTGGGCTCCATAAAGCCTTCCTACTCATCTCTCTGAATCCGTCTTTCCCCCTCAATCTACACAGCCAGCATGATCTTTTAGAAACATAAATCAGACCATGTCATTCCTTTGCTTAAAACTTTCCAGAATCTCTTCAGGGCTCTTCATGATCTGGTCCCTGGCTACCCCTCCACCCTTGTCTCTCTGTACTCTCCCCCGACCTTCTACACTCTAGCCACAATGAACTTGTTCCAGATCTCCCAACATGCTGTGTGCCTCCCTGTCCCCCGGGCCTTTGCACATGCTATCCCTGCAGCATGATGTTCCTCCCCTCCACCACCACCACTTGTGGCTAACTCCCAGTCACCTTTACAATCCCAGTTTGATGTCACTGCCTTTGGGAAGCCCTCTCTGGCTCCCCAAATCTGGGTTATATGTCCCCAACATACTTCTCTATATAACACCTCAATCACCCTATTTGGGCCCATGACCACTGTCCTAAAATTGCTTGTTCACTGGGTTGTTTATTTACTCGTCTTCACCCTAGACTGTGAGCTCATGAGGGCAAGGACGGCAGAATTCTTCCCGAGTGCATCCCAGTCTCTAGTACAGGGCTTGGGACATGGAACCAGTCAAATTTGGGTACTATAGTGTCATCCTATCTGCTGCCTAAAAGAACTTATACTGTTTTTAGGTGATTGTTTTCCTAAAACTAATTAAAGCCAACTTTATACTGTTGGATCAAGAATAGAGAACAGGGGCCTGCTGGCCCTTTTCAAATTTTGGAGCCAGAAACAAAATTTCTAAATTCTACCCCTGGAAAGAAGTACCCCTCCCCAAGTGACCACACCCTCTGTATGTCCAAAAAGGCTAGAACCACAGACTCAGAACACCTGGGTTCAAATTCCAGCTGCATCAATTACCAGCTCTGTGCTCTTAAGCAACTTACATAACTTCTCTGAACTTCAGCTCCCTCATCCTTATAAAAAAGAAAAAAAGGAGGGCCTGGCCCAGTGATGTAGTGGTTAAGTTCACGTGTTCTGCTTTGGCGACCCATGGTTTGTAGGTTCAGATCCCAGGCGCAGACCTACACACTGCTTATCAAGCCACGCTGTGGCAGGTCTCCCACATATAAAGTGGAGGAAGATGGGCACGGATGTTAGCCCAGGGCCAGTCTTCCTCAGCAAAAAGAGGAGGATTGGCAACAGACGTTAGCTCAGGGTTAATCTTCCTCACCAGAAAAAAAAAAAAAAGGAGGTGGGCAGGGGCAACCGTTCCTATCTCTCAGGGTCACTGTGAGGGGCAAAACAAATAATCTACACAAAGTGCTCGGAACAACACCTGGCCCTTCCCTAGGGCTCAATTTCTGTATTTTCAAATGAGACTGAAATGAAAACGTCCAGTTTTCTTCCTTCACAGTCTTCACTCACTTCTGCCCGTAACTTGTGATTTTTCCACTGGATATGCGCTTCTTACTTTGTCAGTGCTGCCGGAAATACATGCAGATAAACAAAGGTCCCAGGAATGCATAAATCCTCTGCCAGCCCAGGAGACGGCTGATGCTCAGGTCATCCAAGGGATTGCTGCTTGTCAGCCCCCAGATTCAAGACACCCAAGACACCCAGACAGAACTCTACCCCTCCTTCTTCTAACATCAAACCGGGCCCCTGCTGGGTGGGGGAGGGGGAAACCTCTTCAAAGGGATGATAATTCAATATTTAAACCTATTCCACTTTGGTGTTAAGACAGGCTAAAGCACAGCCTCACTGAAAAAGAAGTATGTTCATTTCATTTTAAGTAGCTCAGGATAGGTTTTAGATTTCTTTTCTTCCTTTTTTTTTTTTACTAAAAGCTTCGTGGCAGAAAACTCACTTATTGTAATTTTTCGCATCTATTTCTCCTGCACATACTTAACTAATTGCATTATATTCATTTTTCTAAAAAAAAAAAAAAATCTCAGCTTTCGCCTACACACAATTCAGAATCTAAAAGTTAGCAACTCCCGAAATGAGACTAAATTAGAACACTTTAACTTAGAAGTTACCTAAGGTATCACTTAATCCTCAATGGTGGATGGTCAAGAGTTAATGGACCCCAAAACCACGACCCACAGATTTTTACTGACACGTAGAAGCAAGCCTCCTTTATTTAATTAAGATGAAGTCACCGGGACTTTGGGTCTGAATAGCCTGACTTTCAGTAATGGGGGGAGGGGAGCCCCACTGACACTGCCTTTAAATTAGGCCCTTCCAACCAAGCCCTAATGCCAGGCACTGAGGACCCCCTGTCATGCCTGCCCCCAGCGCACCATCCATTTCCTGATGTCCAAGCTCCCCGTGTTTTTCCACCTAACTACCTTAACTTTGACAATCTTATATACATCACCAAGGACACACGCAAAATACTCCCCAGAGGCCTGGATTTGTAATCATTTACTCTTATTAAACAGTTAAATTGGCTAGCATAGAATATCTCATCTATTTTTAACAGTTTCCATCTTGATGCCTTTAATACTAGTTGTGACAGAACCTGATAGCAAAAAAGCTTCAAGACAATCTATTTCTATGACAGGACACAACTTTATCTGAGGTCAAAAGCTACAAGAAGAACCAAGTAAGGGTTGGAGAGTAACAGCTATAAAGGAAGTTGCATTTGAAGCTACTATGTCCAGACATGGAGAGAAACCTATGCTTTATCATTTTTTAATGACCCATCCCACTGTAGAACTTCTGGATTGCTTGGTATAATCTTGCTCATCTGAAAAAGATGAACATAACACAAGTACCCTACCTCCCAAGTTCTCAGTGTTGCTTTGCAATTCAGGAGGAGCTTTAGCTGGAAAGCAATTTTGTTGCAAAAACAGCTTAAATGCCTCCCCATGCATATATTTCTGAACAGAAAGATCTGATACAATACCCAGACTTAGGGGCATTCAATGCATCTTGACACTTAAGCCTTCAACTTCTCCTTCTCTCAAATATTCCACGCCACCACCAAACCTTCCAAATTACCTACCTATCCTATAAGCCAGCGGCTCTTAACCCCAGAGACTCATGGGGGCTCCCAAGACCCTTTCAGGGGAACTTCAAAGTCAAAACTATTTTCATAATAACACCAAGGTGTCATTTGCCTTTTCACTCAGTCTCTCACACTTGTAAGGGGAGTTTTCCAGAGGCTGCAAGACACGCAATGTCACAAGAGACTGAAGGCAGAAGCAGATATGTGATATGTGATGCCAGCTATCTTCTATGAAGCCAGATCTTAAAGCAAAATGCAAAAATGTAAAACAATGCCACTCTTCTCACTGAATTTTTTTGTTTTGGAAAATATAGTTATTGTTCACAAAAAATATGTTACTATGTTAATGTGTACTGGGTTTATTTTTTCATGTTTTCTCAGTGTTAATTTTCTCGGTGTTAATGTCTAATAGGATAAATACAGATTGGTATAACTCATATCAACAGAAGTTCTCTGGGGTCCTCAATAATTTGTAAGCATGTGAAGAGCTCCTGAGACCCACAAGTTTGAAAAACGCTGCTATAAATTTTCTTTGGTTTAAGGTTTGCTTTGGCCCTGGCTGGCTGTGTGCTTTGGACTCATACTGCATAAATATGAAAAATTGGATAGAAAAGGATTAAGATGCAAAACACACAATTGAATAGCCAGGGCTTTAGAGAGGACCCCTTGATTTGAAACCTAAATCCTCTTTTTTATTCAACACATTTATTGAGGACCTACTATGTATTACCCCTAGTCCAGTGCGGGGAATGTAGGTCAAAAGAAGGTGTCTAGTCAAGGCCCCTGCTCTCATGATACGCATATTCTAGCGAAGGCAGATGAACAATAAACAAACAAACAAAAAGATAAGACAAGCAAGACAAGTCAGATAGTGAAAAGTACTACACAAAGAATTAAGACTGATTGGGTGACAACTTCATTTTGGCTGGTCAGAGAGAACAAGTTAAGACATTTAAGCTAAGACCTGAAAGTCAAGACAGAGGCAGCCATGCAAAAAAATCAGGCAGAAGAGCATTTTAAGCAGAGCAAACAGCGAGTACAAAGGCTTTACGACAGAAAAGAGCTTGGCAAGTTCAAGAAACAGAAAGCCAAGCGCAATGTCTGGAGAATTAATGCCGAAAGGACGCAAGTACAGGGTAAGGTCGAGAAGAGAGAAACCAGGGCCAGTGGGACTTCACAAGTGTAAGAAGTGTACTTTTTATTCTAAGTGTGAGGGGAAGTTCAGAATCTCGACCAGGTTACTTACTCTTTCTGGACCTCAATTTCCTCATCTGCAGAATGGGCATCACAAGGGCTTACACCTCAGAAAGTTGTGTTGAGGATTAAACAAGAAAAAGGAAATAATGGGCTTACTTAGCACATAGGAAGTAAAACATAGGAAACACTCCTGCTTGCTATTATGCTACCTTCTCATCTGCTCTATTTCCTACTTGCATAAACTACTCTTATTAAACTTTTTAAGGCTTACAATCAGTTGAGGATCAGCCCCATCAACCAGCAAGTCCAAATGATGAGTGAATGCAAACAAGGGACACATCATGAGATGCATTTATCTGAACATGTCAATGCCAACTCCAGCAGAACCTTCTCCACACTATTCCTAGTAAAACCCAAAGCACCAAAGCACCACTGGGTGAAGAACGATGACTGCATCACACCTGCATTGCCCCCTCTGGGTCTACCCTTCAGTTGTCAAGTTTTGCCTCTTGGCTCCAAAGTACAATGTGCTTGGAAAGTCATTCTTCGGCTGAAAAATGTAACCAATGGGAACCCATCAGCCTTGCCTGTTCTTTCTTGGCATATCCATATCACCTCCACCCCCTAAAAAACAAAGGGCCTTTGCCAAAGTCTCTCAGTGCTGGTTTTACTGCTGCTTCCTTTAAAAATGATTGTTTAAAAAGGAGAAAATCAAAAAGCTTCCTTTTAAGTTAGGCTGCAAAGAGAAGGGCTTATGCGCCAAGGCTTAAAAGCGCCTGGAGATCTAAGAAGCCATAGGCAGCTGGTCCCTCGGAAAAGTGAACAAGGCCTGGGGGACCCAACCACCGCCACCAACACAAAAAGGCACCACTCTACTTTGAGGTCAAGAAGACTCCAATGGGCAAAAGCCAGGCAAACCATGAGGCCTTTTAGAGGGAAAACAAGAGTATGCACAGAAAAAGGAAGAGTTGGGGGCATTTAATCAATCTCCTGGCTGGAGGCCAAGGACACTCCCTCCTGAGGAGCACAAGCCTCAAGATGCCCTCGCCCGGGTACATATATGGTAATACGGCTGTAAACTGTGAGGGGAGAGAACCCACCGCATTCACGGTTCACTCTTCCAAGAGAAGAAAAAGGTTCTCTTTACAACCGTCTCTGCTTCTGTTACTGGGTATTCTCAGAGTTAATTCTGGAACTTCCTTTGAGCAAAGACTCTTGACGATATCATCTTTATTGTGAAACGAGGATGAGCAGCACAACATTTTTGAGTCGGACACTTGGCGGCCACCCCCCACCATACACATTTATGGGCGGCCCCTCCTTGCCTTCTTGTCCCACTGGCGGCTAATCAGATTGTCCTCTGAAATGCAGCGTGTCCCCATCAAGAGATAATTTATTCTACTGCAAAAAGCACTTCTCTCGGAGCATAGAAAATGGTATTCTGCTTTCGTTTTCAGCCAGTCCCAAAGGAAGTCACCAATTCAGAACTTTCAACATTAAGCATGGCCCTCTATGAGAACCTCAGAAATAGCAGCTGTAAATCTGAAGTTTGGAGCGATTCTCTAGTTTAAATGTTGCTCATTAGACATCGCAAACACACACAAAGATAAACTTACTTGCCTTTTTATAAACAGGTCCACTAAAAAACCTGTTCTCGAAACAGATACATTATCTACACAGTTATTTTTCAGAAAACATGTCAATACTGACATGTGCCCCTGTGTCTTCTATTCCTCAAGGCCAGCATAAGAGAAGCCAACCAAAGGTCAAAGCTGGCGGTCAGAAAACTTCACATTTGGTGGGTAGAGATCACTTAGCCAAAATTCCTCATTTTATAGGTGGAAAAAACCCCTCTCAGTGATTTCTTGGAGATCACACAGCTGATTAGCGGCCCAAGTGAGCAGACCACAGGGTTCTAGAAACCAAGGCCAGTGTTCGGGGGGTGTTTATTTTGTTAAAAAGTTAAAGTCAGCCCCAGCCTATGAAGACACCCCTCTGCCCACAGTCTGAACCACAAAAAAAAAAAAAATGAAAAGAAAAGAAAAAACCACCAGCAAATCAGGTTAGGTTAATATTCTCAGAGAAAGAAAGGTCTCACTAACTCTGGCAAAATCACTCTAGGAGGGTTTCTCAACCTCAGGGTTATTGACATCTGGGGGGAGAAAATTCTTCATTGTGGGGGGACCCGTCCTGGGCATTGCAGGATGTTTAGCAGTGTCCCTGGCCTCTACCTACCAGATGTCAATAGCACCCTCTCCCCCTCAGCTGTGACAACAAAAATGTCTCCAGACATTGCCAAATGTCCCCTGAAGGGCAAAATCACCCTGCTGGTTGAGAACCACTGTTCTAGGACATAGGTTTTGTTTTGCTTTATCTCTAAGACTTTTTGCAAGCATTTATTATTCTACAACTTGGCAGCAATGACCCAAAGCAGGTATTTTTATACCTATTCTACAGAACAGGAAACAGACACACAGATGTTACATGTTTTGCCTGTACCAAAGCCGCAGTCAACACAGTCGGCGGGAGTCCCCATCCTATGGTCCAGCAGGGTAACACCACCGCGACCTGAGAGCAGCTTTGTTTCACTACCTGATTCTTACCTCCACTCCCTTTTATTAACATGCAACAACTTCCCAAGCCTAATGCCCTCTGGAGAGCTGTTCTGAGCAACATCTCAAAAGCTATCAAAAAGAACTGCTTAATACATTTCTACACGGTCCTCACTTTGCTCTCCACAGCAAAGGGGTCTTTTCAAAGCAATACGCCAATGCAAGGAATATTTAATCAGGAGAGAGGTACAAAACATTGGATTCTTCTAAGAAGCAACCTACAGCCTTCAAAGGGAGATAAAACATGTAGAAAAATAACTTCATTTGACAAATATGTTGTGAGCACTGACTAGATGTCAGGTACTCTTGTGGGTTAAAAATCAAAAAGGCCCAGGAGGAAAATAGATACAAAGTGCCAGGAGTTTCAAATGACAAAGATTTTCACGTTCAGGAAAGGCTACCCAGAAGAGGAAGCATTTGGGCTGGGAATCAAAGGATTTCGCAAGGTGGATATAGTGGGGGTGGGGAAGGGCACAGCAGGCAGAAAGGACAACATGTGCAAAGGCACAGGCAGAACATGATCACACACACACCTACACGCACACACACAACAAGGCAAATAAATGAAGGTCTCTAAGTCTGAGTGTTGTATCAGCTTTTTCTGTTCAGAAGTATGTGCATGGGGATGTTTTTAAGCTGTTTTTGCAAAACAAAATCACTTCCCAGATAAAGCTCCTCCTGAAATGCAAATGAACACCAAGGAACTTGGAGGCTAGTTATATGTTTTATGTTCATCTTTTTCTGATGAGCAACATTATACAAAGCAGTCCAGAAATTCTGCTGATTCGATGGGTATAAAACATAAGTTCCTCAAAGTATTCTGACAACAGCAGGTTAAAATGCAGCTTTGTTTATATCTGTGACTTCACAATCCTAAGTAGGTTTTACATGTGGCTTTTGGACTCTTTCTACCTCTATGTGAACAGCCAACAAAAAAATCCCCGAATGTAAGCAGAAAAGCTCCCATTTTTGTCAGAGAGAATCCTGCCAGACCCACATACTCTCACGGTAGGTTGGTGATTTGGCCAACCTTTCCATTTAACTGAAAATGAGAAGGCTGCTGGGGGAAGTACGAAGGTCAGTTTCAAGAGGGGAGAGACAGCCACAAAGAAAACAAAGTAACCATAAAAATAAGCCCAGGGGCAAGCATCACCCAATAGAGATCTTCTCATACTTTCACATGTGTATGAATCCCCTGGAGATCTTGCTAAAATGCAGGTTCTGATTCACTGGGTCTGGGTGGGGACTGAGAGTCTGCATTTCTAACAAGCTCCCAGTTGAAGCCAGCGCTGCTGCTCTGGTGACCACAAATGGAGTCGCAAAGAGGTAGAACAATGTTTCTCAAACTTTTCACTGCAACCTACAGAAAGAAATACACTGAACTTACAACCCATCCTTCACTCTGGAAGTGTGCTCCCTGTGAGAAAGAGAGAATAAGAGTGAGAGAGTGAGAAACTTTGTTGCAATGTACATAGTTCTTTTTAGGTAACCATGCAATATACTTTGATGTTTTCTAGTCTAGTCTACTTCATTAAAAAGCCATTGATCAAGGCCCATTAAATTGATTTCATAATCTCTTAAGAGGTTACCACATGGTTTGAAAATATGGATGTAGAACAAAAGTAACATTCCTGCTTATCTGGGGAGTACTCCTGTATCTTAGCCCCAATATACTAAGGCTAAAAACCGAAAATCAGTTTAAAAAGTTGAGTATGTTCAGAATTCTTTTTAAAAAGGCAAGGATGTGTCAATTGCATTTTGGAAAAGCTTCCATTAAAAATGTTCAGTTTTAGGGGCTGGCCCGTGGTGTAGTGGTTAAATTCCCACACTTGGCTCCGGCGGCCCAGGGTTCACGGTTTCAGATCCCAGACACAGACCTATTCGCCACTCATCAAGCCATGCTGTGGCGGCATTCCACACACAAAATAGAGGACGACAGGCGCAGATGTTAGCTCGGGCCAATCCTCCTCAGCAAAAAGAGGAAGATTGGCAACAGACATTAGCTCAGGGCCAATCTTCCTCAGCCAAAAAAAAAAAAAAAACCTCTAAAAAAATGTTCAGTTTTCTTCATTTTAATTTCTGTTTTCTGACCTGTATCATGAGAATGACAAGAGTACCTATCTGGTCCTGAGCAGAGGTGTCTAAATATCATTTCCCACTCAAAAGAACTAGGGGTCCTTGGAGAAAAGGCTGATTCCAGGTCTGGGACAAGAAACACAGAAGATGAGCCTGGAACATCTTGTCACACAGAAAGCAAGAAAGCTATCAAAGACTACTAGCATGTGTCTTTTGAACCAACTTGAATAGCCTCTCTCTCACTGAGCAAACATTGACAATTTGAATATCAATAAGGATAACTACACAAAGTGAAACATATAAGTTTAAATCCATAAGTTCATAATGATACTAACAAAAAAACATACCCATGAGTCATCTTGGTACAGGGTTTCTCAACAGTGGCACTGCTGATATTTTGGAATGGATAATTCTGTGTTGTGGAGGGCTATGCAATATATTGTAGGCTATTTAGCAGCAACACTGGCCTCTAACCATTGTACCCTCTGCCCAGTTGTGCCAAGCAAAAATGTCTCTAGATATTGCCCAGTGTCCCCCAGTTGAGAACTACTGCCATGGAACATGCTAGGGAATCAACTTGTTATTTTCGAAGACCAGTAAAATGCAGAGAGAAATTCAAGTACTGATCTTGCCTTTCTTATATGAACTATACTCCGGGGAACCAAAAACTAAGTGGAGGAAATTTTTCTTTAAAATATTCCAGCTAATAAATAAAGAAGGAAAAATAGAATCAGGAATTTTGCAACTCCAAATGAACTAATGGACTGAGGCATTGCTAATATCACAAGGAGACATATCCAGACATATTATACGCTCCTGTGAGCGAAGTTCACAAAATAGGCTTGACCAAAAAAAAGAAAAAAGAACCTGACTCTGATCAAGCTTCCATATCTAACCACCAAATTATGATAAATATTGGCGACAGAGAAACATGTTCAATTACACCACACTGATGCAGCCAGCAAAATCCAAACTGTGGGAAAATATATCACCTAGTTTCTTCAGTAACAACCGAAAAATGCCAACCTCTATATTTTGCAATATACAGAGGAAACATAGAGATTAAAAGACTTACAAACCATTTATAAGTTTTCTTGGATCCTAATTCAAACAAATTGTTAAATATGCTGATATATTATTATATGTATTTTTAAGTGGGAACACAGACTCAATTAAAAAATTTGTTTTTCTTGAGATGGATAATAGTATCGTGATTACATTTTTTTAAAAAAGAATCCCAACACTAGAGATACATACTAAAATACAGATGAACTGGTATGTCTGGGATTTGCGTTAAAGCTATCCAAGACAAAAGGGGAGTGTGTATGAGAATACAGACAGAACAAGATCGGTCATGAATTGATAACCATGCAGAGTGGCTGATGAGTAAAAAGGGGCTCATCATACTAAGATCTCTACTATTACACGTACACACATTTTCCATAGTAAAGTTTTCCTTTTGGTGCAAACAAACAGAGGAGAACACTTGGCCCTCCCTACCTCACTGGATTACGTTACTTTGAAGAACAAATGAGAAATTCTCTATTTAAATGAATGATTACTAGGCTTTATCCCTAATAAGATAGCTAACATTTGAGTAGTGCTTTACCTTCCATTTAGTTTTCTTAAAAAACAGTATAAACTGAACGAGAAAACCTGGACTCTATGATGGTGATGAAACCTGAATGACGTACTTTTTTTCACCCTAGTAATTCCATACACATCATCACTCAAATGAAATCCCATCAAAGGTACAGCCACCTTTGGAAAAATGAAGATGCAGATTTCTATTAATAGGAAAAGATGTTCAAGATATAGAGCGCAAAAGGCAAGGTACCAAACAGGAGTTACTACATGAGTCCCTTTTTATGAAATTTAAATATACACATAATTTTTATATATGTACATGTAGGAAGTCTGGAACCCTAATCTTGGGTAGTGGGATTGGGGGTGACTAGTTTTTTTTGCTTATCTTTATTTCCTAATGTTTTACTATAATGGAATATGTATGTCTTATGTAATAAGTAACAAAATGTATGTTTTTATAAGTTTGTACACATGAAGGGGTCCACTTCACTTATTGGGGAGAATCACTTATGTGGAACTTCATATTCCCCAAAGATGATGCTAGACACCAGAACATGAGTCCTTGTGTAATTCCTTAAAATGGGACTGGTCAGACTGCAGGGTGGCAGCAGGGCGCAGAAGATAAACCCCCAGGGATATCATCAGGCTCTTAGAATTTGTTGTTCAAACCAACTGAAGGTTCACCTATTTATCAAAGACGATTCCCTTCCTACCAAAGTGAATTACAATCGCAGGTAAGTCAAGTGATTAACCAGACATCTAGAAATCTGGGTTTTACCCCCCATCAAGTTCCAATCTGGTACGCGATTTTGCCAGCCTCACCAGTCTCTTCAGAAAGGACGATGTAGTTCAGTGATGTTGAGAATTTAGAAATCCTCAGGGAAATAAACCATTGCTTTCCTCCAACAACCTGGCCCCTGTACGATTTGACCCTGACGCCCTCTTGCACCTGAATGCCTAGCACTCTCCCTTAGTCGCAGCCGCCCTGGCCTCCTTGCCCTTCCCGAAACAGGTTGCACCTGCTGACATCTCAGGGCCTTTGCACTTGCTACTCTGGCCCTTCAAAACATCCTTTCCCCCAGATACGTACATGGCTAACCCACTCAATTCCTTCAGATCTCTGCTTAAACACACCAAATTAAAGACACTTCCCTGATTCCCCATCCCCACCTGAGTACTCCCTTATCCCCTATGCCCTGTTCTCTTGTTGTCATTTTATTTTTTTTCTATTGTGGTAAAATATACATATGTAACATAGAATTTACCATTTTAACCATTTTTAAGTGTACACTTCAGTGGCATTAAGTACATTCACAATGTTGTGCAAAATGAAACTCTGTACCCATTAAACAAATTCCCCATTACCCCATGTCCAACCCCTGGCAACACCATTCTATTTTTTGTCTCTATGAACTTGACTGCTCTAGACACCCCATATAAGTGGAATCATATACTATTTATTATTTTGTGCCTGGCTTATTCCACTTAGCATAATGTTTTAAGCTTCGACCATGTTGCAGCATGTATCACAATTTCTTTCCTTTTTAAGGCTAAATAATATTCCATCGTATCGATATTCACATTTTGTTTATCCATTCATCTGTTGATGGACATTGGGGTTGTTTCCATCTTTTGGCTACTGTGAATAATGCTGCTATGAACATGAGTGTACAAATATTTGTTCAAGTTCCTGCTTTCAATTCTTTGGGGTATATACCCAGAAATGGAATTGCTAGATCATCTGGTGATTCTATGTTTAATTTTTTGAGGATCCACCATAGGGTCTTCCACAGTGGCTGCACCATTTTACATTCCCATCATCAGTACACAAGGGTACCAATTTATCCACATCCTCACCAACACTTGTTATTTTCTCTTCCCCCTTACTCTGCTTTATTTTTCTCCATAGCACTACCTGTCATACTATAATATTTGCATTGGCTGCCTCCCTCCAACTAGGTTTTAAGCCTCTTGGGAGCAGGACTTTCAATGATGTATCCCCAGCACTTAGAACACACTCTGGCACATAGCAAGTGCTCAAGAAATTTGTTGAACGAAGGAATAAACACTTGGATCATAACAACTTTAACAGGTATTAGAACTTCTTGAACAGATTTATCACACCAAATGCCTTAAACTATGTCCAGTTTAGGGAAGAATCTGGACATAGTTCAATGTAAGGACTAGCTCAATAGGTGATGGTTTCAGTGCTTTTTTCAGCTCATCCTCATTAGCAATAACTCAGAACCACAGACACCATGACAACTGGTAAGAATCATAGAAATTACATCATTCATGTCACTGACTTCAAGCCTTAATTGATTTCACCAAAAGAGCCATGCAAAAACTTAAAATGGCAAAACTAAACTAAAAAATCGCATGCACTTCCGGTTAATATAGAGCCTGCAAATGCAATGCATTTTATTTTAAAAGATCAAGTCAACAGCAAACAAGATGGGACATTGGCCTTGTGTGGACTCCTTAATTAGATGTATCCAAGGACAGCTTGACCTAGAAACCTAACTCCAGCCCTACTTTTATTTTTTTTCTGTTGTTCAGATTTGGTGTTTGCTGTTTCATTTGGGTTTGTTTTTTAAGAGCTGCTTGTAAAGAAATCAGAGTTTCCATGAGATCATTATAAATGAGCTAAAAAGCCATGTGATTTTTTTCTCTGGAAGTCAACTGGTTGTATACCATTGGATTAGAAGTTTCTTTTCTCTCTCTCTCTCTCTAATACCCTAATCTTCTTCAGTTGAAAATATTTTTAGGAAAAAGGCAACAGATCCATCTTGTTGAGTTCATCTATTTCTTCTCCTCTAAGCAACCATTCTATCTCTTATTCCTAAAGAAAAGATGCCAATTCCCTCCAAATGGCAACCACTTTGTTGAAATGGATAATACACATTGTCAACCCCAAATGGGTCTCATGGGTCTCAAAGCGGAGGCCAGCAGTAATTCATTTAGAGCATGAAGAACTTTCCCTGCCCGATAAGAAGGAAATCTTGATAGGATATTCTGTTTTGATTTGAATTATTCAAAGAACAGATTGTACTTTCAACACACACACACGAAAGAAAGAAACGAAAAAGAAAAGCGTTCTGCACAAGTGGCCACAAAGCAAACTGAAGGGTATATGAAAAGATAACATTTCATACTTCAGACTCACTGCAATTTAAACTTTCGAATTATTCAGATGGAGAAACGCCTGATTCTTTTCATCTGCTTAGATGCCTTGATGTAGACGATCAAGATAGATTTCAGGTATAAAATGAACCTAATGTTGAACTTAGACAATGTTCCTCGTGGTTTGGTTTGGTTTCTTTTACTCTCCTTATTCAGACTTTCAGCATACAGCTTTCCACAACAAACTCAGTACAACACCTAACACCTTAAATATCCACGCTCTTTCATCCCTATATCAGAACTACATCATTTCCTTCTTACATCAAGATAAGTATTGTTCATTCATCACTGGTGGGACATAAGCAAGAGTTATTTCATCAACAGCAATAAGTTTACAATTTTTCCTAGCTTCTCCCTCACTGCCTCCTCCCCCCCCCCCCGCCCCAACTTAGATGCATCTGTGGGACACAGGACAGGGCAGCCCCACAGCTTGGGGTTATACCTTGCTTCCACCTTGTACTAGCTACCGGGCAAGTGATTTCACTCTCTGCACCTCAGCTTCTTCACTTGTACCTGACTCACAGGGTTTGCGCGATATATGGCTCTAGATCTGACTTACAAGTCCTTAATGTGTCAGTACTATTATTTTTAGCAACCAGTTGGAGAAGTCTGTGGAGCAGTTTCTCCTTGCCTGCAGCTTACTCAGAGGAGGGGAACTGAACCCAATCCTTGGCCTTTTGAGTGCCCATGTAGCCATGAGAATCAAGAGAACTCCAAGAAGGAACCAGACCCCACACATCCGAAAGCTTCCCACTCCACCAGCACTCCTGAGGATCTTATCAACAGGAAACAAAAGCACCATACTACTATACTGAAGTGTCTGACTTTCATTTTTTAATTAGAAAAGCCCAAAGATTGTAGCCCAGGGAACAGCTAAATATTTAGAATGGTAAAGAAGTTACCAAGACCCAGTCCCCCACCCGTTACCCTGTTGTTTACCCTGTTCCTGTCCATTTTGGAAGAAAAAACTTTTGATGACCAAATCTGCAACAGTGGGGATGTATGTGCACCCGTTAAAACCTCCCTTTATTGCAGTGCAGTCTGACCATTTTGGGGGAAAAAAAAGGAGCTGCTTGTGTTCACACAAAATGCTGCCCTTAGCTCAAATCCCACACCAGGTACCTAAACAAGAGGGACCCATCAGGTTCCTTGACATCCAAGTGGCTTCAAGTCAAGGGCTGGATGCTACTAACCTATGGTTCAAGAACTAACTTCCCTTTTTAAAGTTCTAATTCTTTCAAATTGCCAGCAACCCCTTTCATTTCTTGCAATCTAACCTACTCTGATGAAAGACACATTCACAGTAAGAAAAAAGAAAGTGACTATTTTTGAAAGAGAGGCAGTTAATTTTTGCTTACATATCTTGGCAGATGAAATGCACTGCATCCTTCAGAATTTAAATCATCAACATGCTGCCTGGCAAGTTCAATTCTCAGGTCACCAGTGGGCATCCCCTTTATTTAATGGCTTTTTCCCATCCTCTCATAAACCTTCAGGCTGCTTCAATTCTAAGCCATGGCTAAAAGTGCGAGGTAGGACTGCCCCCTGGATCTCAGCAGCTCTCAAAAGCCCTCACCAAAGGCAGTGATAAATTTTGGACACTGAGCCATTGAGTTTCCTTTTCTTGCCTACTCCCCATCCCAAAGGCTCTTTAGAGATGACTTAAAATAGGCTTAGGACAAAAACTCATTATTGACTATAGCACTCAGGCTTCCACACTCACCTGACCCAGGTCAGGCACTCTGCTGCCAAGACACGCCAAGCCAGGGGTGCGAATCTTGCTCCTCAGTAATCAGCTCCTAAGTATTTAGAAAGAAAGAAAACCGAATATGAGATCACGAAGGTTTCCTAACAGAAATGCTCCAAATTCCACGCTTCCACCTTCTTTAGCCTCTTTCCTGGAGAAGCCTCCCCCCACCCTCCGATTTGACAGGCAGGTTGGTGGATCACTTAGGCAAAGATTACAGGTAACTTCGCTTATTTATTTCCAGTATGTAACTGACAAGTGAGACGAGACACGCACAAACTTCGAACGTGCCTGGGAGCTGGAACTAAGGGAAGTGTTTGGCAGATCCCAAAGCACTTGTTTCCCGGAGCGGAGGCCAAGTATCCGAAGCCCGCATCCTCACTGGGTGTGAGCTTCGTCCACACTTCACCCCTCACAGCTCCCCGGGTTTTCTTCCATTTTTTAAAACCCTCCTCACTGGGGCCCCCACACATGCATTATTCTCCCAACCATGCAGCTCGAAGGAGGGCTACCTTTCAAGAAAGATCGTTCCCTTGAACGGACTCACATATGACCCCCCCCCCCAAAAAAAACTATTTCCTGCAGTTGCTATAACAGTTTCCAACTTGAGGGAATGACATTCCAGTCTAGAATGGATAGCCCTCAAAGCCAGCCACTGGAGTCGAGAATTTTTTTTTTTTTTACCTCAAATGAACCCCCCAAAATGCCCGCAGTAAAAGAACTCCCAAATGCATGCAACTGCATGCAAATCCAGCAACAACTCCCACAGAGCGGGGCAAAAACTTCTGCGCCCGGGGGACAGTACCAACTCCCCGCGCCCTCTGCCCGGCCCCAGCCGCTACCTTGGTGCCCGGGGAGCCACGCCGGTTTGGGGGAGCAGGGCGAGGAGAGGGGTTAGCAGCCGCTGGGTAATCCCATGTCCGCGAAGAGGGAGCTCGTTCCGTTAGGATGGAAGCGGAACACCCACACCTCCTCGCGGCGTGCGCTTTCTCTCTCTCCACCCTCTGCCTCCTCCTCATCCACCACCACCTCCTCCTCCTCTCCTCCCACCCCAGAAAGCTTGAGGAAGCGCTTCAGCAGCACATCCACATGGTTACTGCACTTTGAAGCGGCTCCTGGCGGCTTATATAGGCCAGGAAGCTCCCTGGGCAATGTAGTCCGAGTCTGAGGTCGTGGCGGCGCCTGGGGCTAAAGAGGAGGACTACAAGTCCCAGAATCCCCTGGCCTCCCGGGCTGGGCTCTAAATAGACTGCGCGCGGAGACGAAGGAGGGGCTTCGTGCGGGGCGTCCGGGCTTCAAGCCCTTGTCTTCATGGGGAGCTGGCCCGGCTTGGAGACCCTGAGCCAAAACCACCCCCGGGGGGCGCCCCCAACCCTTGGGGACGCTCCTCCTCTGGCTGCCCCCTTTCCTTTGAATCCAGGTACCACTGGGAGCGGGGGGCAGGGAGGAGCTCGGATTTCTGCTTTGGGAACTTTTTACAAGCTGTACCCACCCTCCCCCCCGCCTTGAGTCCCCGAGCCAAGAATTTCAGAAATCCAGGGCACAAAAACGCCAGTGTTTGCGGTCAAGGATTAAAGGCGCGAGGTTGTCTTTATTTAATCTGCTCTGCCTTGCTCTGGTTTGCACAGAAAACTAAGTCTGGGAGCGACGGTCCACGCAAACGAGGACACAGGCAAGTGGCTTGAGAGCACTTTTCTGTATCCGAACTCCGTGCGTCCTTCCTCGCCCCGCAGGAGGTGAAGAAACGCCAAGCCTCTCCGGTGCACAAATAAAGGAGCCGTGTTGTGACTTGCCAGCGTTGAGATTGGGAGGCAGAAAATAGAGACCGCGACCTCGGTCCTGACCCTGCTTCAAGCAGCCCCTCTGCTCCCGGGAGCTGTATATGCCTAAGTAAATAAACCGCAAACCAGAAAAATAAGGGCTTCGGAGAGAGCCGCTCTCACAAAGATGCGTGTCCAAACCGGGGGGCCGTCCCGCAGCTCCGACAGGAGCTTCAGGGACAAGGTGGGTGACAGCTCACCGCTGACTAGCCCCTGGGCTCCTGGGCTACAAGGTGCTTTAGGCTCCGGCTTTTGGAAGGAAAGCAAGGGCTAAACTCGGAGGCAAAGTCAGCCGGCTGCCATTCCTTGCCTCAGATAATGTGCATTCATTCCACATACGTTTTCTGAGTGTCTACTGGATGCCAAACACTATACCAGGCGCTGGGCCACAGTGGTGAGCCGAAACCCATCACAGCACCTCAGGCAGGTACTGCCTGACTCTGCATAGGATCTGCTATAACAACAATAGTAATAACAGTAATTGGAGAGGCTGATTTTATTAAGCCCAGACTACATATATTTTTCATGCTGTTGAGTTTTAACAATCCTAGGCATATTTATTATTCCTATTTGACAGGCGAACAACTGAGGCTTCAGAGAAATCAGGTAATTTCCCAAGATGACACGGTGAATTAAGTGGTGCAGCCTGGATTCTAATTCCAGCCTATAAGTGTTCTAAACCCATTGGGGAAATCCATTGCCACTGCCTTAAATGGCCCCCCTCCCCATTTTAGGAGCGGCCTCTGAGCCCTTGGGCAAGTCGTTTTCATCTCTTTGCCCCAGTTCTGCCATCGTAGAGGGAGATAATCATGAGAATTTACCTACTTTCTATCAGGATTGCTTGTGAAACTTCAGGAGCAAATGAGGGGAGCACCACAGCTAATAATTATTACTGATGTAATAATGCCAAAACTAATAATTACTGACATTACATGCCATGTGCCAGGCATTATCCTAAGCTCTTTATGTACATTATCTCATCAAATGCTATAATGAACCATTTTTTTACTTATGAGAAAACTGAGGTACAACCAGACTAAGTAACTTCACCAGTCACATAGGTGGCTGGGCTGCCTGACTCCTGAACTCGACATTAACCACTACCCTCCTGTCCACTGCTTCCCCAGTGTAAACATAGGCATTGTATTTATTTGCTCATATAAGCATTTAATACCAGCCCAGGAATGAGCAAAGCTGTGAAGTAGACAAAGTTTGTGTTCATTCCATTCACTCCTGCCCCTCCTGTCTTCAGCACTATCCCCTAGTCTCAGGGCACTAGAGCCTTCTGCTAATGCCTCAAGCTACCACTCCCTATCATCAAGAAATTTCCCCATCTTGTCACAACAAAGGGGTCCACACTTTTCCCAGCTGTCCCCTCTCTTCTTTTCCCCCATGAAAACAATCTGTTCCATTTCTGAAGGGTTTTTGGCTCTACTTTTCAAACAAATTCAACAACTAAGTCTATGCCAATATAACTGCTAAATACTAAAGGGTAATTATTTCACATTCTCCTAATTCAGAAAAACAATGGAATTTTAATGTGGGGTTTCTGAAGAAAACTTGGTCTTGGTTGAGGGCTAGAGTTGAGTGATTTTCATCTTAACCATACAGTGGACACTTGACCCTTAACTGCTTTAGCCACTGTCTTCCCTCCCAGACAACAAGTTTCATTGAAGGCAGGAACTATGTTTTATTCATGCTTGTAGTTCCTACCTCCCCTACCCTGCAGGCACTAGTCCTCTGCCTGCAGATTTTGATAGATATGTAAAAAAATTTGTTTAAAAAAGTGTTTTAATAGAAGGTGTGTCAGGCATATGGCAGGCTAGATGAACATATTTTTTGATCACACAAGCCCTGTAGCCCAATCACATAATAGACTATTTCCTCCACATATGTGTTTGAATGGTCCTATTCAACATTTTGCAACTGGCATCAGGTTCTGGAAGCTACTAGGTCACTAGAAAGTAGTTTTGCTAAATTTGCTATGATGCTAAGAGGTTCTCTATGATGATGTATGATTGAAGATTGATGATGAAGTATATCATAATAAAAGGGCCACTACCCAACTCATTCTCTATTATCAATAGAGGGAAGGGGTCTTCTTTTTCTTCACTATATTTTTTTCCTGGAAGAATTTTCTAGACCTGTGCTTTCCAATGCAGTAGCCACTCGCTGTTTAAGCACTTAAGGTGTGGCTAGTTCTAACTGAGATGTGAAGCAGATATAAAACACATGTTGAATTTCAAAGGTTTAGTACAAAAAAAAAAATCAAAGTATGTCAATAATTTTTATATTGATCACATGTTGATAATATTTTGGATATAGTGAATTAAATAAAATAGATTATTAAAATTAGTTTCACTTGCTTCTTTTTATTTATTTAATGTACTACCACGATATTAAAAATTACATGTGTGGCTCAAATTGTATGCTATTGGACAGCACTGGTCTAGAAAACCAAGAATCTGATTCTTGAGACCCAGTTCAAGATGACAACTAGCCCTGAAAATTGCCATTCATGCCTTTGCCTTTGAAATGCCTATGCAGGGAAGTAGGAGGGCTTTGCAGAGTCAGGATAGTATCATAGGCTGAGCAGAAGTCTGAAGAATGTCCAAAACTAGAACACCGGCCTACCCCCAGGGAAACCCTACAAATAGAAACAGGTTTTCGTCAGCAGCATACAGCTGAAAACTACAGCTGACTTAATCTACCTAGAAGCCCACCCTCAAATGCTGCCCTGATTAAGACAGCAGGATACACTGGAGAAAGCAGGGATCACAAAAAGTGGGTTTGGCCCCCAGCTGCACCCTTAATATCCATGTAACCTTGGCCAGTCACCTAAAGAGGCTCAGTTTTTTCCTTTTTTTTATTGATGTCTTAATAGTTTATAACGTGAAATTTTAGTTGTACGTTATTGTCAGTCACCATGTGAATGTGTCCCTTCACCCCTTGTGCCCACCCCCTTGACCCTGGTAATCACCAAACAGTTCTCCCTGTCCGTGTGTTAGTTTATATTCCACATATGAGTAAAATCATGCAGTGTTTGTCTTTCTCTGTCTGGCTTGTTTCACTTAACATAATACCCTCCAGGTCCATCCAGGTTGTTGCAAATGGGACAATTTTGTCTTTTTTTATGGCTGAGTAGTATTCCATTGTATGTATATACCACATCTTCTTTATCCAGTCATCAGTTGAGGGACACTTGGGTTGCTTCCACTTCTTGGCCATAATGAGTAATGCTGCAGTGAACATAGGGGTGCATAAGCCTCTGTGAATTGTTGATTTCAGGTTCATTGGATAGATACCCAGTAGTGGGATAGTTGGAGCATAGGTATTTCTGTTTTTAATTTTCTGAGGAATCTTCCTACTGTTTTCCATACAGGCTGCACTAGTTTGCATTCCCACCAGCAGTGAATGAGGGATCCCAATGCTCCACAACCTCTCCAACATTTGTTATTTTTTGTCTTGGTGATTATAGCCATTCTAATGGGTGTAAGGTGATATCTTAGTGTAGTTTTGATTTGCATTTCCCTGATGATTAGTGAGCTTGAACATCTTTTCATGTACCTATTGGCCATCTGTATCTCTTCCTTGGAAAAATGTCTGTTCGTATCCTCTGCCCATTTTTTGATCGGGTTGTTTTTTTTGTTGTTGTTCAGTTGTGTGACTTCTTTATAGAATATGGATATTAACACCTTGTCAGAAAAATGATTTGCAAATATTTTCTCCCAGCTGGTGGGTTGTCTATTCATTTTGATCCTGGTTTCATTTGCCTTGTAGAAGCTCTTGAATCTGATGAAGTGCCACTTGTTTATTTTTCTTTTGTTTCCCTTGTCCAAGTAGACATGGAATTCGAAAAGATTCCTTTATGACCGATATCAAATGGTGTACTGCCTATATTTTCTTCCAGGAGTTTTATAGTTTCAGGTCTCACTTTCAGGTCTTTGATCCATTTTGAGTTAATTTTTGTGTATGGCGAAAGAAGATGGTCTACTTTCATTCTTTTGCATGTGGCTGTCCAGTTTTCCCAGCACCATTTATTGAAGAGACTTTCCTTTCTCCATTGTATGTTCTTAGCTCCTTTGTCAAAGATTGGCTGTTGTAGATGTGTGGTTTTATTTCTGGGCTTTCAATTCTGTGCCATTGATCTGTGTGTCTATTTTTGTATCAGTACCATGCTGTTTTGATTACCATAGCTTTGTAGTATATTTTGAAGTCAGGGATTGTGATGCCTCCAGCTTTGTTCTTTTTTGTCAGGATTGCTTTAGCTATTCGGGGTCTTTTGTTGCCTCATATGAATTTTAGGATTCTTTGTTCTATGTCCATGAAGAATGTCACTGGGATTCTGATTGGATTGCATTGAATCCGTAGATTGCTTTAGGTAGTATGGACATTTTAACTATGTTTATTCTTCCAATCCATGTGCATGGGATATTTTTCCATTTATTTATGTCATCATCAACTTCTTCCAATAGTGTCTTTTAGTTTTAATTGTATAGGTCTTCACCTCCTTGGTTAAATGTATTCCCAGATATTTTATTCTTTTTGTTGTGATTGCAAACGGATTGTCTTTTTGAATTCTCTTTCTGTTAGTTTGTTATTAGCATACAGAAATGCAACTGATTTTTGTAAGTTGATTTTGTACCCTGCAACTTTGCTGTAGTTGTTGATTATTTCTAATAGTTTTCCAATGGATTCTTTAGGGTTTTCTATATATAAAATCATGTCATCTGCAAATAGTGAGAGTTTCACTTCTTCATTGCCTCTTTGGAGTCCTTTTATTCCTTTTTCTTGCCTAATTGTTCTGGCCAAAACCTCCAGTACTATGTTGAATAAGAGTGGCAAGAATGGGCACCCTTGTCTTGTTCCTGTCCTCAAAGGAATGGCTTTCAGTTTTTCCCCATTGAGTAGGATGTTAGCTGTACGTTTGTCATATAAGGCCTTTATTATGTTGAGGTACTTTCCTTCTATACCCATTTTGTTGAGAGGTTTTATCATAAATGGATGTTGGATCTTGTCAAATGCCTTCTCTGCATCAACTGAGATGATCATGTGGTTTTTATTCTTCATTTTGTTAACGTGGTGTATCACATTGATTGATTTGCAGATGTTGAACCATCCCTGTGTCCCTGGTGTAAATCCCACTTGGTCATGGTGTATGATCTTTTTGATGTATTGCTGTATTTGGTTTGCCAATATTTTGTTGAGGATTTTTGCATCTATGTTCACTAGCGATGTTGGCCTGTAGTTTTCCTTCTTTGTATTGTCCTTGTCTGGCTTTAGTATCAGGATGATGTTGGCCTCATAGAATGTGTTAGGAAGTGTTCCATCTTCCTCTGTTTTTTGGAAAAGTTTGAGAAGGATAAGTATTAAGTCTTTTTTGAGTGTTCTGTAAAATTATCTGGAGAAGCCATTTGGTCCTGGACTTTTATTTTTTGGGAGGTTTTTGATTACTGTTTCAGTCTCTTTACTTGTGATTGGTCTATTCAGGTTCTCTATTTCTTCTTGATTCAGTTTTGGTAGGTTGTATGAGTCTAAGAATTTATCCATTTCTTCTAGATTGTCCAATTTGTTGGCATATAGTTTTTCATAGTATTCTCTTATAATCCTTTGTATTTCTGTGGTATCTGTTGTAATTTCTCCTCTTTCGCTTCTAATGTTATTTATTCGAGCCTTCTCTCTTTTTTTCTTAGTGAATCTACCTAAGGGTTTGTCAATTTTGTTTATCTTCTCAAAGAACCAACTCTTTGTTTCATTGATCCTTTCTACTGTTTTTTTGGTTTCAATTTCATTTATTTCTGCTCTAATTTTTATTATTTCCTTCCTACTCTGACTTTGGGCTTTGTTCTTCTTTTTCTAATTCTGTTAGATGTAGTTTAAGGTTGCTTATTTAGGACTTTTCTTGTTTGTCAAGGTGGGCCTGTATTGCTATGAGTTTCCCTCTCAGGACTGCTTTTGCTGCATCCCCTTTGAGTTGGTATGGTGTATTTTCATTTTTGTTTGTCTCCAGATATTTTATGATTTCTCCTTTAATTTCATCAGTGATCCATTGGTTGTTCAGTAGCTTGTTGTTTAGTCTGCACATCTTTGTCACTTTCCCAGTTTTTTTCTTGTAGTTGATTTCTAGTTTCATAGCATTATGTTCAGAAAAGATGCTCATTATAATTTCAATCTTCTTAAATTTATAGAGGCTTGCCTTGTTTCCCAACAGATGGTCTATCCTTGAGAATGTTCCATGTGCACTTGAGAAGAATGTGTAATCTGCTGTTTTGGGGTAGTGTGCTCTGTATATATCTATTGGGTCCATCTCGTCTAGTTTTTCATTTAAGTCCACTATTTCTTTATTGACTTTTTGTCTGGATGATCTATCCATTTATGTGAGTGGGGTGTTAAGGTCCCCTACTATTATTGTGCTATTGTTAATATCTCCTTTTAGATTTGTTAATAATTGCTTTATGTACTTTGGTGCTCCTCTGTTGGGTGCATATATATTTATAAATGATATGTTTTCTTGGTGGAGTATCCCTTTTATCATTCTATATTGCCTCTTTGTCTCTCATTACCCTTTTTATCTTGAAGTCTACTTTGTCTGATATAAGTATGGCAACACCTGCTTTTTTTGTTTGCCATTTGCTTGGAGTATTGTCTTCCATCCTTTAACTCTGAGCCTGTGTTTGTCTTTAGAGCTGAGATGTGTTTCCTGGAGGCAGCATATTGTTGGATCTTGTTTTTTAAGCCATCTTACCATTCTGTGTCTTTTGATTGGAGAATTCATTCCATTTACATTTAGAGTGATTATTGATATATGAGGGCTTAATGTTGCTACTTTATTGCTCATTTTCCCGATCTTTTGCATTCACTTTGTTTCTTGTCCCGTGTGTTTCAGACTGCCAGTTCAGTTTGGTAGTTCTGTATGATGGTTTTCTTAGTTTTCTCTTTATTTGTCATGTGTGTCTCTGCTCTGAATATTAGTTTAGTGGTTACCATGAGGTTTGTATAAAAAAATCTCATAGATGAGATAGTCCATTTTCTGATGGAGAGGCTCAGTTTTTTGATAGAGTGAAGCCAATAATCCTTGCCCTGCCAACCTGACCAGATCAAATGAGTCATTGGATGTGAAGGACTTCTCAAGATCTCCCTAGTTATACCAAAGTAAGAGAATATTATCAACAAGCCTGGAGAAAATGTTGATGTGTTGTGATATAGTACTCAGCTCCAGACCAGACTTCAGATTACTGGGGCAGCACTAGTCCCAATTTTCTCCCCGGCAAAAGATTTTAATTGCCTATGAATGTCACAATGAGCCTTGAGTACTTCAATTTATAGCTTCTCCGAATCGCTCTTAAATGGCAAGACAGAATGACCAACACTGAAGTCAGAGAATTGAATCCATTTTTTGGTGTGATATGTTTCCTACCTATGCCATCGAACATGAGAACTATCAGTAAAGAGAAATAGCTACTGTGTAGCCAGTTTCCAACTAGTCTCTCTTGGTCATTGTTAACTTCTTGTGATGGAGGGAAGAAGTCATAGGCCTCTGAGAATCTTATAAAACCCATGGACATTTGCCCCAGCACAACACAGATACTCACAATTTTAGCACCAGTTCTTGGAATTTCTTGTACCAACCTCCCAAAACTCATTCATAGACACTCCTGAAAGACTAGAATATCTTTTAGCTCCATCTTTCTGTGATACTGTCTCTTCGACCAGATAAACTCTTTGAAGATAGGGACTAGGTCCTATATTTGTGTACACTTTGTAGCATATAGCTCCACTCTGGATACAAAGTAGGTGCACAGCATTTACTGGCTAATTCACTATTGGAACCTCAAGGGTGGCCAGAAGAAATGACGCACAGACACATAGCAGCCCTACTTGAGTTGGAAAAGTGCAGTTGGTATTTGGACAAGAGCAGGAGAGAGACCAGTTTTGTGTGGAGCCAGGAAAAGCAAGATGTTTTTCCTGAGCCCAGGCTCTGGGCACCCTGTGAGTCCAAGAGAAGGCATGAACAGGGAGAGCTCTTATGTTCATTGTCCTATCTCTGGAGTTTAGAAGAGACTGCTGGTCAGTACCTTTGTACGTGGAGGGAACATGGCCAAATTGTCAATGGTTTAAGATCCAGAAGGCAACATACCAGCCACAGAAGAATGCAAAAATTAAGCAGTTACTACCAGTTTATACTATATGGAAGTGACAGCTACACTATCTCTGATGATTGCTACCAACATTGTCTAGAACCATGTAAGTGAATAAAGAGTGCTGTTACTTTCTTAAACATTCTCTTCCTGTGAAACAGGCAGAACCTGGGGTTTATTATCAACTCAGACATTTCCTCCCATTTCCTGCCTCACATCTGCAAGACTGCCATCCTAAAGTGCTCTGATAGCCGAGCTAGATCTGAGGACTTGAAGAAATCTCGGGAAAGCCCTCATTATCTTATCCTAGTGTTTGAACTTAAAGGAAATCTGTTTGTCAAAGGAAAAACAGAAAGTTCTTCTTTACAGAAGAATTCAGCTAATACATGTAGAAGGAATAACAAAATTAGAAAATCACCATTTTGCAGCTTCCAGTGTAATAATTTATTTAGACAAAGCTATCAATAGATGCCAAATCCCCTGGGCAAAATGTTGATGGGGAAAAAGATATTCATCACTCCACACACTACTCACTAATTATGAAGTGGAAAATGGAACTATACAATGAAGAAATATGGCAATCACCCATATTAACCAAGTGATCAAATTTACCATTAACAATCCTGGAATAACCAGGCATTATTTGCATCCTGATATGATTCTATAAGAAGTACACAACATCACATATGAAATATTCTTGCCAAAAATGTTTGAGGAAACAAACAAACCCAGAATGTGGGACATTCCACAAGACCATTGGCCTGGACTCTTCAAATAAGTCAGTGTCATGAAAAAAAAAATGGCAGGAGGACTATCTAGATTTAAAAAGACTAAAACAAACATTATAACTACATGTAGCCTGTGACCCTTGATAGGATCCTGGATTGAAAGAAATTAAAAATAAATCTATAGAAGACATTGTTCAGCAATTGGAAAAATTTGGAGCTAGACTTTACATTAAAGAAAGTTGTGGAATTATTAATAGTTAGGTGTGATTGTGGTATTGTGGTTATGTAGGAGAATGCCCTTATCCTTAGAAGATGTTCCCGAAAGTAGTTAGTAGTGAAATCTCATAGTGTCTGAAATTCACTCTCAAAAAATACATATCTATTTAATCCAGAATATTTACATATTTAGTATTTATACTTCTCAATTATAGTCAAAAAACTATATAAAATCTTGCCACATTTATAGATATTTATATGCCCACTTTTGTGGTCATTTCACAGTTATGCTGGAGAATTCTTTTATACCTTTGAAGGTGATGATTAAGTGCAATAAATTATTTAAAAATCTACATTTAACTTTTTAGATAAAATGCCAAACAAGCTAGTTACTATAACTGGGCAACTTTTATGTCAACAGTCTCCAAGTATGAGTAATTCCATTTGTTGCAATATATCCTTCTTAGAGTCTTTTCAAGTCAACCAGAAAAGCAAATGGAATTATGCATGAGAACAGTGAAGTGGAAAACTTGAGAATTTTTATAGGCTTCATTTTCTGTTTCTCCTGGGAAAGTTATTTAATGATCAATAGACCTAATCACTAAACAAGGCACTGGATTCTACTTAATTCAGTTACTGATCAAGTAGAACTGGTAGCTTTTTCACTTCACATGCTATATCAGTGTATCCAGACTCAAGCAAATTAACTGCTTCCTTTTGTTCCCACTTAATTGTTCTCAGATTTAAAGTAGTATTTCCTTCTAATTGTAGTTTTAGGATATGAGTAACCCGTATCATGAGTTCAACCCAGATGGAGAGTTAGAGTCAATCCTTCATGAAACAGATCAGTTAGGTAGGGTCAGCCAGGGAAGTGGGATTGAGGGGTGGGGGGTAGGGTAGAGGGATCTCTACAGGAACATTTTTTTGGTTGCTTAAGTGCCTGGCTGTCAATATTACACTGATGTTTGATGGGTACCTACATACTCTACCAGGTGCTCTGTGCTGGGCACTGGGGAGGGTGGCAAAGACGGAGTAGAGTGCAGTGTGCTTCTGCTGTCTGCCTTTTTCTTAATCACTACCTTCCTTCCAGAGGAATTTCAAATGTGGTGTTTAGATGGTAACAAATAGGAAGACTGGCTGCTTTATAATGATAGGTTGTAGTCCTCAGCTGGTCTTTCATTCCATTTCCTTCATTGTTTCTTCTTTCCAGTAATATTTTGCAGTCCTAGCAGCTGTGACCTAGGAAATTGCCTAGATGCTGTCCAAGTCATCTGGTCTTCCTTCATTTCTTCACGACCATCCAGGCACCTGACGGTTCACACTGGAATGTTTCTGCATTAAAAGTACACATTATTAAGATGATCCTTTGTCAGTGAAACATTTATATTGAACATAATATAACAAAGGAAGGAGGGAAGTAGCTTCTTCTGAGTAGCTTCTTTACTCAGCTCTCCCTCAAACAAGCCCTTTATTTACATTTATAACTGTGCTACCTCTTAGGAAGAGAAGGAGGAGAAAGCAGAAAGCGCATCTATTTTAAAGGCAGTCTAAGTCTCACTCGACACCTGAAATACCGTGCAGAGACAGACAAAATTAGCTATGCCTGGAGCAAATGAGCCATTCTGTAAAGACCAGTATTCATTAGAAAAAAAATTAAATAAGCATATAGTACTCTTCTGATCAAAAATAAGTGAGGATATTTAAAAGAGAATGATTGTTGTTTCCAAGAGAATCTCACTCCTAGGAAAAGCATGGTCTTTCTGAATTTCTGAATATACTGTTTTGTACCTGAATCAGAAAACATTGTAATAATGTTATATATATTACACTATATGTTTCAAAACATTAAAATAGTATTATGTATATAGAATGGCTCAATGAAAAGATTTCCATGTAGTTAACAAGTAAATAGATCTGGTCTTTCCCCAAAATGATTCAGGTAAGAATTTACTAATTATTTTTAACTTGTGCATTACTGAACAATCATTTGATCTTCAGAAAAAGCAAAATGTTTAAGCTCATCTGGTTTTGGGAAGGTTCACTTGGATTGAGAAGTAAGATTAAAAACTGCTATTAGAAAATCTGTGTATTATGTTTATTGCCCTTGCTTAACAAAAAAGAACAAGAATGTGCACAGTCTGACCCCAAATCAGTATTAGAAATTAGGTTCTCAGATTAAATTAGCCTTTATTTCTCTTCCACTTAACTTATTTTCAGAACATTATCACGTGGGAAGAGGCACCAATATTAAAAAGAAAAGGAAAAAACAAGACTTCTTATAACGCTAACCTACTTTGGAATAATGTTTTGAAGGAGTGGCACTTGGTGAAGTGTCAATCCATACTGCAAAATGAAGAAGAAAAACACATTTTTCATGTGTTTCATGGAATAACTCTTAATAGGCAAGGAATTAAATTTTGATTAATTGCAGCCATTAAATTATGAATCTTATTTTGTGTCACAATCTCATTTAAAATGTAGAAGCAGAAAAATCTTGAGGAAATGAGGAAACAGTAGAGTTTGCCTTAAAAGTCTATTTTAGGGGGAAAAAAATAATGGCTTTCTATCATTCCCCCATAGAGAAGAAGCCTGTTCAGGAAGTATAGGAAACTTTTTGCTAGTAGGATGGGACACCCTGATAAAGACGTGTATTTGGCAAATGCTGGCATCCATAAAGCACACAATAGCAAAGAGATTGGCAGATTTGGGTAGAACTTAGAGTGCATGGGTGGCTTTCAGAATAATTTCCAATGTGGTGTTCTTTGATTCCTTGGGTTTCCTAGTTCCTCCCACAGTGCCTGGCACATGATGGATACTTAATGCATATTTATTATATAGACACATTGGTCAATATATTCCTTAGCATCATTTATATGCATGGGATATCTGACTCTCTAAGGGTCAATTAAAGTGATAATGGAGATCCCTAAAGTATTATAGACAAACAAAGTGGCCCTGGTTATTTAATATACATCTATATATATTAAGAAAAGCTCATTCATTTAAACACTTTTATTAAAATAAGACATAGCCAATAATAACTAGTAGGTTATCTGTATCCTAGACAGGCCAGACTTCACAAGTCTGCCAGGCCTGCAAGTAGAGTGGAGTCAAAATGCCCAGATTTTTTCCACTCCTAGGTATCTGTCAACCCAAAGAAATGAAAACAAACGTCCACACAAAACTTGTGCACAAATGTTCATAGTAGCATTATTCATAATAGGCAAAAAGTGGAAACAACCCAAATGTCCATCAACTGATAAACAGATAAACAAAATGTGGAATATCTATACAATGGAATATTATTCAGCCATAAAAACAAGTGAACTACTGACACATGCTATAACATGGATGAACCTTGAAAGCATCATGCAAAGTGAAAGAAGCCAGTCACATAAAAAAGAGGCTACATATTATATGATTCCGTTTATATGAAATGTCCAGAATAGACAAATCTATAGGGACAGAAAGTAGATTGGTGTTTTTCTAGGGCTGGCAGGGAGTAGGGGTGCTGGAGGAAAATGGGGATGACTGCTAAAGGGGATGGGATTGCTTGTTGAGGTGATGAAAACATTCCAAAACTGATTGTGATGATGATTGTACATCTCTGTGATAAGCCAAGAAAACTCAGGATTGTATACTTTAAACGGGTGAATTATATGGCATATGAATTATTTCTCAATAAAGTTCTTACAAGAGTAAAATGCTGGATTTGAATCCTGCGACTTGTCACTTACTAGCTTAGGTAAGTTGCTTGTTTGAAAAGGGGTTATTATAGTGTCCACCTCATGAGGTTGTTGCTATAAAGATTAAATGAGATAATCCTGAAAAGCCTCAAACATAAGAGCTATTATTAATTATTAAAGGACATTGCTCCATCCACAGCCCATCCTGCTATATTTTGTACCCTTTAGGGTGTACCCCAGGCCCCACTCCCCAAAACTTGCAGCACAGCCTCATGTGAAAAGGGGACCTGGGCCAATCAAATTCCAGCTGTTTAGATTTAAATGGAGAAACAGACGAGGGTAAATGACTGTGAGGCTTAACTTTTCAAGGTCACGGGGGTTGGGTGAGCACTATGCAAATCAAAATGATGAAGGAACAGAAATAACTATGAGGGAACAGAGGGGAACACGGAAGAGATGCTCAGGAGAAGGAGAAATGCCATGAGTGAAGGTGAAGGCGGCCAGCCAATACCTACAACTGCCTGAATTCCTGGTAATTCCCTTATCCAATCCCAAGCCATCTGTAACCATGCAATAAGCCACCATCAGTGTGTAAGTCAGTGTAACCAAGTGCTACATAGCATGGGTGTGCAGAGGTCCAAGGCCCACGTTCAAATCCCAGCTCACCACTTACTAGATCTGTGACTTTGGGCAAGACACTAGACTGGCCCCTTTTCAGAGGAGTCCTTTTATCTAAGTTCTCTGAGCCTCAGTCTCCTTGTCTGTCCAATTGGTATCATGGTAGAACTTCTCTCACTGCGTTGTTGAAGGAATGAAATGAAACATTGCATCTAAGTGCTCAGCACATAGTAAGTCCTCAATAAAAGAGATTATTAATACTGCAGTTTTTTTTATTAATGTAACTTTACTCCTTGCACACAAAGGCATTTAATTAAATAGCTGGTTATACAAAGTTATTTACAACATGAAGTCCTCTAGTTGAAAGGTAAATTGTATAAAAGGATATTTGATAGTGGAAATTTTAGAAATGAGGGATCTACTCAATCCCTTCTTTTGCTGGTGAAGGAATGGACACCTAAAGATTCAGTGGTCCTTCCAGATCACACAGCCAGACGGAGGCTTTGTGGGAATAAGAAGTCATGCTTCCTGACTCTCAGATCACTGGGATTGAAACTACTAAATTAACTTAGCAAACTGTCCTACCTCTTCTTTAACCAGCTCTTATTATTCTTTTTAAACAGAAGGTATAATTAAGGTCCTAATGCTATTTACTTTTTTATTATATAAATTTTAATATATAAGTTTTAATAAATTAAAGTCGCTATTTATTATAGTGGGGTTTTATTCCACTGAGCTATTGGCTTGTCCATCGATTTGGCCAAACTCCACCAGGAAAGAGACACTTTTCCATGGGAAAATCACAAGAACGTTCTCAGTTCCCAATGACCTAATCTCTTCTTCTGTTGCTGTGACCCGGAGAAAAAATTCCTCATAGTGGAAGGACAATGGAGTCATTCCAGGAGTGACTTATTTTTTTTTTTTCACATGATGGTAATACCAATTATCCTAGAACTGGGAGAGAAAAAAAAAACACCCCAAACTCTTACTTTCTTGTTAGATTTCCCAGAGGAGTGAACATGGCACAGTTCCTTTTTCTTTTCTGAAATTATTTTTAAATTAATTTGCTCCTGGCCCGGTTTTCTTTTCTTCATTTCTATAGCGATTGCATCACACCCAAATGAGTTTCCTCTTTCTGTTGTTAGACAAATTTTCTCAAAAGATTTTAAAACTTTCTGCTTCCTCTTCATTCTGTTTTGTGGGTGAGCATTTTTTTCAGACTCCTTTCTCTGGGAGTCCTCTTGAGTTAGAAAGTTAAATGATATTCCGTGGGTGGGAGACTTTGAGAAAGTTTTGACAGCTGTAGGAGGATGGTTTGTGAGGTGACATTTACTGCCTGCCATTGGCTTATCTATGGAAGTGCCTCTGGCGTCTTGTATGTTACACTTAGTAACTTGTCATTAATCATCATAATAATGGTAAACACATTATAATAGAAACCATTTATGGAGGTCTTTACTATGTGCTAAGTGCTTTACATAGATCATTCTATTTAATCCTCATCACAGTCCTAAGAGATGGGTTTTATTAATCGTATTTGATAGATGAAGAAAGTTAAGAGTTCCAAAATTTAAGTAAATTGCCCAAGATTATTCAACTTGTAAGCAGCGAGGACTGCCTAGGTCCTAAGCTCTTACTCATCATGCCCGAGCTTCTCAAACTGTGGTCCTCAGACCAGCAGCACTAGCATTAACTGGGAAATTGTTAGAAACACAAATTCTTGAGCTGCACACCAGATCTACTGAATCAGAAATTCAGCGAGTGAGGCCCAGCAATCTGTGTTTTAACCAGCCCTCGGGGTGATTCCGGTGGATGCTGAAGTTAGAAAATCAGCTGCAGCATGCTAGGCTTTATAGGCATGAAGGCCTCATACCTGTAATTGCAGAACTGGGAAGTCCGCCTGGGAAGTGACTCCAGGAACTTTGGGTTGCCTGGCCAGGACCTGGCTGGGACCTGTGGCTTCCTGTCTCTCAGAGGGAGGGCTGAGCCTTTCCATGGTTCCAGAGACCCCCAAGATCTCCAGGGGCTGGGCAGTTGGCATTTCTCTGAATTCCCCTGAGCAGCTGGCATCTGAGCTCAGACTGTCTGTGCCTGAGTCCTAAATGGTTATCATCAGTGTCCAATTCCCGCCCCTAGCCCGTGCATAAATCACTCACCCTTTCCTACTGATAAGGCAGAGCAGTGAGGGTGAGAGGTTGAGGGGCAGAGTCCCCCCTCTGGTGCACACACCCACCATGGTCCAGCTGTGCCCCAGCCAAAGCACATTGTCTGAGTCTCCAAAGGATGCGCTTTGCATCTGCTGACCTTCTGCCTGTGAGTTCCAGCCTGTACCTAGTGATAATGCTGGAGCTGAAATATGTATTTGTGTTAGTTTCCTATTGCTGCCATAACAAATGACCACAAATTTAGTGGCTTAAGCAACACATATTTATTATCTTACAGTTCCGTAGGTCAGAAGTCCAATATGGATCTCACCAGGCGAAACTCAAGGTACTAGCAGGGCATGTTCCTTTCTGGGGGCTTTAGAGGAGAATCATTCCTTGCCCTTTCCAGCTTCTAGAGGCCACCCACATTCCTTGGCTCATGGCCCCTTTCTCCATCTTCAAAATCAACAATGTTGCATCTTTCTGAGCATTCTTCCATAGTCACATCTCCCTCTGACCACAGCCAGGAGGGATTCCCCTGCTTTTAAGGACCTGTGTGAGTAGATTGGGCCCACTCTGATAATCTCCCTATCTCAAGGACCTTAACTTAATCACATCTGTAAAGTCCTTTTTGCCATGTAAGGTAACATATTTCCAGGTTCTGAGATTAGGACATGGACATCTTTGGAGGTCATTATTCTGCCTATCAGAGTCTTCTCTTGTAGCACAGGACAACATCCTCTTTTAGAGACTATCGCTGCAAGTTTCAAGAGATAGGAACAACAAAAGAAAATGAATTCATATATTATTTGTCAACTGGGGGAATATGTGAAGCCATGTTTTCTTTGTTCCAAGGCCATTTACTGAAATATTTAGCCCTGCTTTGAAAACTGTTTTTTTTTGAGGGAAAAAGAAGCGCTACTACATTATAAGTATCCACAGTTCATAAGATGAATCCAGATTTCAGAAACAGTAGGATGGAAACGTGTCTCAGAATCAAAGTGATACCATAATACCAACCAGTGTTTAGTTCCCTTCTTCTACCTGCACATCTGATCTCAATAAAGCACTATTATGAAGCATGCAGGGTAGGAAACTCAGGCTCATAGAAGCTTAATGACAAAACCTAGTTTCCCCAATAAATGCTAGGACCCAAAGACAAGCATTGACTCTAATTCCAGAACTTTTTCTATTATTGTTAGTCAAGTCTTCCCAGAAAGACGTTACTTTCTCAGTGATCTGCAAGTTTTGGGTCACAGCCCCCTGGGGAACCAGTGATTACAAGGATTGGGAGTTCTTGCATTTGTTAAATATTGGCTGAAGCCTGTAAAGGTAATATATATTTGTACCTTTCACATATACACAGGAGCTGATTTAATATACAGTTTTCTTTGCTGAGGTTCTGCCTTCATAGCAGCATCTTGATGTTTCATTTTCTAAATAAATGGATACTAAAAGTAAAACTGCTATTGTATGAACATCTGAAATATATATATTTATATTGTACATGTATATATAGTTCTCCTTTACAATTGAGCTCTCCTTCTTGAAAAAGGTGGGAATCGTTCTCCCTCATTTTATTTGATCAAACATTGTGAAAGCTAGAATCTAGAAGAAAACCATGACTGGGATTTCTTATGTTATTCCTTCCTCTCTCTTTCGAAAGGCACATAAAGCATCTTTTACTTGCTCTAAACCTCTTTTGGTGCCATTCTAGCTTCTTCTCATCCTTCTCTCCAATCACTACTGTTCAGGAACATTAGGAAGTTAAATGGATGGTAGGTTTGGAGAAGGAAAATTATACATTGTACTGGAGTTGTCAATCACAGTGCTTGCCATGCCCCCAGCAATGCTAAGAGAAAAATGCCCCTCCCAGCACAGGTACTAAAGGGGTAGCCCTAGTGGCTTATTTTAGGAAAGCAGTAGTTTACAGACTGTCCAGATCAGCAGCATCTGGGAACTTGTTAGAAATGCAAATTCTTGAGCCCCACCCCAAGACCTACTGAATCTGGGGGTGGGCCCATCAATCATCGCCTCAAGTGATTCTGATGCACATTACAGTTTTACCTGAACTTCTAATTATAACTGATTGGACCCAGAGATGACTGACTGACTCAAGGGCAGCTAAATCATAGGTGCCCCTTGGCCTGTGGTATGCTGTGGTGTGAGAAAGCAGAGCTAGCAAACCAGGCTTCCTCTTTTTGGCAGCTGAACGGGTAAACAGTGATACCTTGAGTGTTCGCAGAGCAGTCGAAGCTGAGTGAGGCTGTGCCGTGGTGTTGAGGCCACAAAGGGTCAAGAGGATGCTGGAAACAGGAACTATACTGTGACTAAGCAGAAGCTGTGAAGCAGAAAAAAAAAGACATTGAGGAGAGAGTTCAGAAGGCAAAACCGTTGGAGGAGAAGAAATAAGTGGGCAGAAACAGCAGACCTTGGAGAGGTGGGGAGTGAACCAGGAGAGCACTGGAGTGAAGATCAAAAACACCTGCTGTGGAGGTCCCTGGAACCGTGGCCCACTCTCCAGGATCTGGTTCTGTTCTTGACAGTGTTCCTGTCCCTTCTGAAATAGAATCATTCTGTGTTCTGCAGCTCCCGTTCTCTCTGCATACCCTTAACACTTATCTCTTTTTTGCATTATCTTTAAGGAAGACTTTTTGCAGGGAGGAGAGTGATTTCAAGGAGGGAGCAAAGTAAAACCAAACCATTTGAACAAGAAAAGAAGACAAAAACAAATATGAACAGTTCTCTCTATATGAGTTTTTCTCATTGGTGACAGCACAAATTAGCAAAACTAAAAAGCTTCAATTAATATGCTTTCCAATCAGGTGATTTCAGCACACAATGACTCTGAAGAATGCCTAAGGAAAGAACCACGGGAAAAATGTTCCACATCTTTGGACTTCTCGTTTTTACTGTCTAAATATGCAGAGGAAAGTGTCCTATTTAAAAAAAACCCACTTTGGAATGCTCGTTTTAGATATTAAATAGGTTGATAATCATAATAATAATAACTAATAATTCTTGAGCTATTCCTATGTATCAAGCAATGTTCTAAGTATTTCACATGTTTTAACTTATTTAATGTCAGTTCCACCAGGGCAAGAATTTTCATCTGTTTTTTCCACTGTTGTATTCTCAGTGCCTGGACTCATGCTTGGCAACTAGTTGATATTCAATAAATACTTGTGGAAATTAAAGTGGATCTTCACAAAACGCTTGGGTGGAGGTGCTGTTATATCCATCTCGCAGATCCTGCTGGCTGTAAAGATGGAAAGTCACATCTTGAATGTCTGTGGGAGCATAACACTGTCAGGCAGCAAGCTTCTGCTGAGACAGATACCCTGACCTCCAGGGCTGGTTTTGCAAATGTTTTGAAGCACCATTATTTGAGGAATGTTGAGGTTCAAATTTAATCCTTTCACAGTTTGAAGGTTTTGTTCTTTCAATGATTCATTCATTTATTCAACAAATATTTACTTAGCACTTATCCATGCCTTGTGTTGTTCTAGGCATGAAGGATATAGCACTGAACACTACAGATGCTGTAACTGCCTCCATGGGGAGAGGGGTAAACAAAATAATTTCACATAGTGACAGTGCATGAAGACAATAAAAGAGGTGATGTGTCAGCATAATGGGGAAGGATTACTTTATATTTTGGGATCAGGGAAGGCTTCTCTGAGGAGGAAGCATTTGTGTCAAGACCTGAATGACCAGAAGGGCCAGCCATGAAAAGGGTAGAGTATCACGGGTGGAAGGAGCAGCAAGTGCAAAGAGCTTGTGGTGGGAGTGTGCTGCTGTGTTCTAGGAGCAGTAAGAATAATACCATGGCTGCAACATGGTGAGCACAGCACAAATGATGGAAGATGAAATGAGAGGTAGATGGGGGCTGGATCATGGAGGGCCTTTTGGCCATTGTGGCAGCCAGGAGATGTGTGTTCACATCTCCCTTCAAGAGCAAACCTACTGCAAGGAGTACAGTCAACAGACAGCCTCTAGCAGCAGCCCTGTGGGATGAGCCACAGTGTTCAAACTGCGGACATGCTCTTCCTGGGCAGCTTCAACCAATGACTGAACATGATGAGAAGACTAAGGCTTGGCCATTTTGGCTCAATGCAAGACTCCTCTAATGAGCAATCTTTGCTCTCGAGTTTCCTGTTGGACTGACGTAGCCAGCACAATAGGAGATACATATATATATAATGAGATTTATTGTAAGGAACTGGCTCACGTGATTATGGAGCCTGAAAATGCTACCATCTGCTGTCTGCTAGCTAGAGACCCAGGGAAGACGGTGGTGTAGTTCCAAGGCCCGAGGGCTGATGGTGGAGATTCTAGTTCAGGTCTGAAGGCCTGAGAACCAGGAGTGCTGAGAGCAAGAGAAGATCAATGTCCCAGTTCAAGTAGTCAGGCAGAGAACAAATTCAGCCTTCCTCCACCTGTTTTGTTCTATTCAGGCCCTCAGAGGATTAGATGATACCCACCCACATTGGAGGGGGCCATCTGCTTTAACCAGTCCACCAATTCAAATGCTCATCTCGTCCAGAAACACCCTCACAGACACATCCACAAATAATGTTTAACCAGATATCCAGGCATTCCATGGCCCAGTCAAGCTGACACATAAAATTAACCATCACAAGCATCAGACTCAGAGGCTTTTCCCGCCCAGTGCTCCTTCCTGCCTCCTTCCTTTCACATGTGTCAGACCTGAGTTACGGTCTGGAGGTTTTTGCTGCCTACTCCTCCTTATTCCCTCTCCCCTTTAGTTTTCACAGGTGTTATCACCAATAAATCTCTTGCATTTCTAATTACACCTTGGCATCTCTTTTGGAGAGAAATCACATTGACACAGTCAATACTGGAAGTGGTCTAAGAAAGCAGGTGATTAGATGGGGTTTGGGGACTGAGTCACCCACTGCTTGGCTGGCAATGAGGACCCATCTTTGAGTGATAATATGGGGTATGGATAGTCCCTGGCACAAGGTGGCAGCCCAGCTGCTAAAAATTTTACTGGTGGTGACCTGGGAAAATATCCATGTGGAAAGGAACGTCTGTGCCAGTGTGCTGATTCAGGAATTTGAAAAGTATAGCAGAACAATGCATCCAAGGGTAATGGGATTGACTGGTTATTACCAAGTTGCCTTGACCCCCTACAGAGGGATAATGAGAAACTGAGGGCAGTTAACAAACAGTTAAGAATTTAAGTGTGAGAGCCAGAGGGCCTCTTCGGTGGCTTGCAAAAAGGCCCTTATCTACTGTGGTGCAAGAGCAGATCCAGTGGAATGGCAGACTGATGATCTAATTGTTAGAACCCAGAGATCCCCAGATGTTTGGATGCTCAGTCAAGGCAGGTGAGCTAAAGTCAGGGATCAGGTTGGAAAAACCTAGGACCTGAAATGTGGGGAAAGGATGTCTAGGTGGATGCCCCTGAGAAATGTGGCTCTGCAGACTTCTCTGAGCCCCCGGAACCTGCGGAGGTGGCCTCTCCCTCCTACTGGGAACTAGCAGTTCCCCCATGTGGGAAGACATGGCAGGACCCCCTGTCCCACCCCCAGGAGCTACCCTACCTCCTCTATGGCTGCCAGGCTATAAGCAGGGTTAAATCTCAGTATAGCCAAACTGAGGAGACAAGGGATTTTGCTCTAAAGGAGATGCAAGAATTAACTATATGGTGGAGAAATTAGAACACCTAATGCATTGTTGATGGGAATGTAAAATGGTACAGCCACTTTGGAAGACGGCTTGGCAGTTGCCTCAAAAGGTTAAACATAGAGTTACCATATGAGCAAACAATCCCCCTCCTAGTGTATACCCAAGAGAAATGAAAAGATATGTCCACACAAAAACTTGCCCACAAATGCTCACGTGCTGTTCATAGCAGCATTATTTATAATAGCTAAAAAGTAGAAACAGGGGCTGCCCAGTGGCGCAGCGGTTTAGTTCGCGCTTGGCAGCCCGGGGTTCGCGAGTTCGGATCCCAGGCGCCCGCCGACACACTGCCTGTCAGCCATGCCGTGGTGGCGTCCCATATAAAGTAGAGGAAGATGGGCACGGATGTTAGCCCAGGGCCAGTCTTCCTCAGCAAAAAGGGGAAGATTGGCAACAGATGTTAGCTCAGGGCTGGTCTTCCCCACAAAAACAAAAAACAAAACAAAACAAAAAAAGTGGAAACAATCCAAATGTCCATCAACTGATGAATGGATAAATAAAATTTAATATTTTGGCCATAAAAAGGAAAGAAGTACCGATTAGTGCTACAACATGGATGAACCTCAGAAACATTATTCCAAGTGAAAGAAGCAGTCACAAAAAAGTCACATATTGTATGATTCCATTTATAAGAAATGTTCAGAATAGGCAAGTCTATGGAGACAGAAAGTAGATTGGGTGTTATCTAGGGCTGGGTTGAGGGAATGAGGAGTGACTATTAATGAGGTTTAGAGTTTCTTTTGGGGGTGATAAAAATGTCCCAAAATTAGATTGTGGTGATGGTCATACAATACTGTGACTTATTAAAAAACCATTGAATTGTATACCTTAAAAGGGTGAATTATATGGTGTGGGAATTATATCTCAATAAAGCTGTTTTAAAAAAGAATTAACTAGCATGTACTAGCCAGAGCCAGGGGGGTAACCCTGGACTGAGACTGTGTGGGTATTTGATCAAGGGTCCGTAATGTAAGACTGGATGAGCAAGAATGTGTTGTCTTGGAGGGACTCACCTGGGACATGGGGTTTCATACCTCAGCAAGGACCCCAGGGAAAGGGACAAACTCATTGCCAGGGTGGCTCGTAGAACCTGGGAGAAAGTAGTGGCTTGCTCTGAATGAAAGTGAAAGGCATGGGTGGCTGAGGCCAATGGAGGAAAGGACTCGATAGTTCAGGGAAGTGGGAATGCTGTTTGGATTTATTCTGAAAGGCCACAAGACCCACTGAAGACTATGTTCCACGGGAGGGCCCAGAGGACACAACAATCCCCAAGGCCATCAGGCATGCACAGGGAAGAGGGGCACCAGCATCACTCGGCAGTTCAGGGAAGGCTTGTCTCTGCAGGCCGGGGCTGACTAGGAGAGGCCACCACTGAGCTGGAGCCTGCTAATAGTGATGGAGATGACAGGGCCTGGGGCAGTAGAAGTCAGCTGGTGGCACTTACCACAAGCAGCCAGAGGGCTACATTAGTGTAATAGGGACAAGGTAGGAGGGGCAGCCAAGGAGACTTGACCCGCAGGGCATGTGTAGTTGGTAGAATAGGTGAGTAACCAAGAAGGGTGCTGCTTAACATCTACAGTCAGAGGGAGGCTAAAGGTGGTCAGCCATTAAAAAGAGTGGATGTAGAGCCAGCCCTGATGGCCTAGTGGTTAAAGTTTGGCGTGCTCACCTTTGGCAGCCCGGGTTCAGTTCCCGGGCATGGAACCACACCACTCATCTGTCAGTAGCCATGCTGTGGTGGTTGCTCACATAGAAGAACTACAAGAACTTACAACTAGAATATACAATCATGTACTGGGGCTTTGGAGTGGGGGGAAGAAAAGAGAGGAAGATTGGCAACAGATGTAAGCTCAGGGCAAATCTTCTCCAGCAAAAAACCCAAAAAGAGTCGCTGTAGACATTGGCAAGCTCAGCCAACACTGTCCCCGGTCTCAGTGTTGTGCTGGATGTGGCATTGTTACCAGAGCAGAGTAGTAAGGCTTCAGGAATATACTGTGTCACCATGGATTTGGCAAAAGTGTTTTTTTTTCCTATCCCAATCAGGAAGAAGGATCAGAAAGTGTTCACGGGGCCAGCCTGGTGGCGTAGCGGTTAAGTTTGTGTGCTCCGCTTCAGCGGCCCGGGGTTCACTGGTTCATATTTAAATGGAATGGAAAAAATGTCACTTTACAGTAGGGGCCAAATCTCCCCAACTGTTGCCCATAGCCTGTTTTCCTATGGCCGTTGAATTAAGAATGGCTTTTACATTTTTAAATTAAAAATTTACATTTTTACCTTTAAAATCAAAGAAGAATATGCAACAGAGGTCATATGTGTCCCACAAAGCCTAAAATACTTGTTATCTGGCCCTTTATAGAAAAAGTTCGTCAACCCCTGCTTTATAGTTTTGCCCTGGGGCTATGTCAATGCTTCTGCCCTCTGTCATAATGTAGTTTGAAGGCAGCTGGACTAAACTATCTGATCGTCTTGCAGAGTATTATAATGCTCTCTTACACTGACGATATTTTGTTAATCAAACAGGATGAGCAATGGGGGCTAGCACACTGGAGGACTTTGTAAGAAACACACACTCCAGAGATGGGAGATAAACCTGGGAAGATTCAAGGACTTTCCACCTCAGCAAAGGTGGGTTCAGTGGCTAAGTCTGTGCTGAGGGATCTTCTCCAAAGGAAAAGACAAAATGCTGCATTGTGCATCCCCTACTACAAAGAAGGAAGCACAAGGCCTTTTCAGGTTCTGGAGACAACATATTCCACACCTAGGGATATTGCTCCAGCCCATACACAGGTGACATGGAAGGCCAGGTTTGAGTGGGGCTAAGAGAGGGAAGGGCTCTACAGGAGATCCAGGCTGCGGCACAATATTGTGGGGGGTCATACAGTTTGACAGCCCTTATGGCGTTGGAGGTATCAGTGATGGAAAGATGCAGGATGGAGATGATGGCAGGCCCCAATGGGAGAATCATAACAGTAGGCTCCTGGGGTTCTGGAGCAAAGTCATGCTATCCACAGCAAAGAATTACCATGATGGTTAAATTTATGTCAACTCAACTAGTCCAAGGGGTGCCCAGATACCTGGTCAAACATTATTCTGGTGTTTTTAGATGAGATTTACATTTAAACTGGGAGACTCAGTAAAGCAGATTGCTCTCCCTAATGTGGGTGGGTCTCATCCAATCAGTTGAAGGCCTGAATAGAATGAAAAAGCTGACCCTTTTGATCTTGGGACTTGCCCACCTCCATAATCATGTGAGCCAATTCCTTATAATAAATCTCTTTCTCTATACAAATACATATACATCCTATTGGTTCTGTTTCTCTGCAGAACCCTAATACAATTATGCACCTTTCAAAAAACAGCTCTTGATATGCTCCTGGGCCCTGGTAGAGACAGAATGTTGGCTACAAAACACAAAGTAACGATGTGTCTAGAACTGCCATCATTAGATGGTTCTGTCACCAGGTTCTAAAGTCAGGCAGGCTCAGCAGCAATCCATTATAAGATGGAAATGCTACATTCAAGATCAAGCTGAGCAAGACCCGAGGACCTGCGTAAGCTGCATATAACCACCACTGCACCAGTGCCGCTCCCCCTCTGCTCACAGCTATGGTCTTGTAGGGAGTCCCTTATGACCAGCAGAAGGAGGAGGAAAAAGCCCAAGCTGGGTTTATGAATGGGTGGGCTCAGGATGAGGATGCACCAAAATGGATGGTGACTGCATCACAGCCATGCTCAGGAGTGGCCTTGAAAAACAGTGGCAATGGAGAATTTTCACAATGATCAAAGTCTGAGCTGTGCCTTTCCTGCTTCAAGAGCCTCACCCAGAACCACTGTCCGGCAACTTGCAGAATGCCTTATCCAGAGGTGTATATTCCCACAACACCTAGCATTTGATCAGCGGATCCACTTCATAGTGCAGGAGTTGCCGGGGTAGATCATGGTCATGGGATACAATGGTCTTATCCCACACCACACCAACCAAAAGCAGCTGACCTCACAGATAGTAGGAATGACTTAATGAAGGCACAGTGGAAATGCCAGCTTGGAGGCCATCCTCTGCAAAGATGGTGTCATCTCTAGGGATGCAGTATATGTATTCAATCAGAGATGTCTATATGGCACTGTGTCCCCAACTAGGAAGAATATATGGGTTCAGGAACCAAAGGGTGGAAGTAGAAGTGGTTTTACTTATTATTACTCCTGATGACCCACTGGGGACTTTATTCTTCCCACCCCTGCAACTCTGGGCTCTGTAGAGTTGGAGATCCTAGTCCCCAAGAGAATGTACTCTTTCTGTGGATGCAGGAAGAGCTCATTGAACTACAAGCCATGGCTTCCATCAGGGCACTTTGGACTCCTTGTGTACAGGGATCAGCAAGCAACATGAGGAGTCTCTAACTTGTCAGAGAAATTGACCATGAGTAGCAGGAAAAGTGTCAGGTGTCTTCTCAAAACTGTGTAATGGCACTGCCTTTCACTAAGAGTAAAAGCTTACCAGATCCTACATAATCTGGTCCTCTGTTGCCTTTCTGATCTGCCTTCCTTCTTCTCTCTCCCTTACTCTACTGTAGCTACACTGGTCTCCTTGATGTTTAGTGAACACATACAAGTCACCTTCAGGCCTAGGGTCTTTCAGCCAGCTTCACTAGATGGAAGGGGCAAGATCAGCAGAAGGACCTCAGATGGGAAATGGAGGGTGGGAGAAATTCTACATAAATTGCCCTAATTTATGTAGAGTTGATTGTTGAGCTGTACTTTTAACTCTAATTCCTAGCACAGACCTCCTCACCTAGAGATTTCTCGTCAGTTTTTTCCACTTACTCATTGCTTAGTGATCAATAAGAAATTATTTAATGGATTGAGAGAGAAGGTTGATACTGCCGGGAAAATTGATAAAATTTCCATCGTTGATAATGATTGCTAATAATAGCAAACTTTTTTTGAGCTATTGTAAATGCTAAGCCTTTTACATACTTTATGTCATTGAATCCTGATAAAATCTCTAAAAAGGTGTTATTATAACCCCTATTTCACACACGAAGAAATGGAGGCTCAGAAAGGTGAATTTACCTGGGTCATACCTCTCGTAAGTGGCCAGCTTTAAATACAGCTCTTTCTGAGTCCAAAATCTGTATTATTTTCTCAACAATTTGCTTCCCTTTAAGACAGAGAGGTCATGATTACTGTCATTTGTTCATTTATCCATTAATTCAATAAATATTCACAAGTGTTTACTATGTGCCAGGCCTTGGCCTAATTTTGCCCATACACTGATGAACAAATAGGCAGGACCCTTGCCTTCACGGAGCTTACTGCCTAATAGTGTAGCAGGACCACAGATCAAAGGAGTTCAGGTCTTGGAAGGGCAGCCGACACAGAATGTGCTGAGATTGAATCTTTGCAATGAGGCAACCAAGATTTTTTTTTGCCTAGACCCTAGAATCTATACTGTGCACAGTAAATATATAAATCCTTGGTTAAAGCATTGACCTTCTAGACTCATCAATTATAAAATGGGTATGGTAATAATAGGTTTCTTGCCAAGTGGTTGTGATCTCAAATGAGAAAATGTGTGACAGCTGTTGATACACTGTAAAATAGTCAACAAGGAGGAAAGGACTTTTTTAAAAATTTTTAAATTTTTTAAATTTCACCTTAAAAAAATTGAGATATAATTGACATATAACGTTATTTTAGGTTTATAAACATAGTAATTTAATGTTTGTATATATTGCAAAATGATCAGGACTTTTCCTTATATTAAAAAAATTCAAACATATACTAGGGAGCATAAGCATAGTACAATAAACACTCAAATACCCATAAACCAGCTTCAACAATGATCAGCTCATGGCCAATTGTGCTTCATCTTTAGCCACCCCGTGATCACCCGTATTTTGGGAAGCAAATCCTTGACAGCGTATCTTTTTATCCATATATATATTTTAATACATTATCTCAAAAGAAGGGATTCTTTTAAAAAACATAACCACAAATATCATTAACATTCCTAAAAAACTAAAAACAAAATTGATAGTAATTCCTTAATTTTAGCAAATATCATAATTTGATCCAGTGGCCATATTTCCCTGATTATCCTAAAATTTTTGAGATCAGTAGGTTTGAATCAGTATTTAGATAGGTTCACATATTGCAGTTGGCTGAGATGTCATTTTTAATCTATAAGTTCCCCCTTCATCTTCTGTCCTTTTGTTTTTGTTTTGCTTTTTTTTTTTTTGCCGAAGAAATTGGGTCCTGTAAAACAGTGGTTCTCAAACTTTAGTGTGCATCATATGCATTAGAATCATCTGGAGACTAGTTAAAAACGCAGATTGCTGTGTCCTGTCCCCAGCGATTCTGATTCAGTATTGCATTTCTAACAAGTTCCTGGGTGATGCTACCAGTCTGGGACAACACTTTGAGAGCCACTGTTGTACATATCCCATAGTTTAGATTTCTCTAACTGTATCCCTTGGCGAAGTGTCCTTCAACACATCCATCTTCCATTTTCCCTCCCCTAAGGGAAGCTTATTTAATCATATACAATACAGCATATGGTTAAAACTCAAGGGTTTGAAGCTATACGTTAGAGACACTGAGACCCAGTGCAGCTGAATTTAAATCTCGTTTCTGACGCTTATTTGCCATGTGACCTTGGGCAAGTCACTTAATTGCTTTGTGAACCCAATATTACAGGGAGGTTGTGAGGATTAAATGAGGTTCAAAAAGTGAAGCGCCTACTTAGCATAGTGAATGGCACACAGCAAATGCTCAATAAATTCGATTATTTTTTTCAACCAAGGAATAATAATGGGGTGCATATTCTGTAGAAAGCCATGAGTTTTGTAGTGTTTTTACGTCAGCAGAGCCAAGGAGGTGCACTCCAAATGAGAGATACCTGAAGAGAGGTGGACCGGAGACCACTCTCAGAGCCGCTTGTCAGCCTAGGGTCCGGCCCCTTTAAGGAGGGTGGGCCACGTGACCCATAGGGTCATATGACTCGCGGGACAACATGGCTGCGCCCGTGCTAGGGCCGGCTCGTGGACGCTGCGCCGGGCTAGGTCTCGTCCTCTTGCTCCCGCTGCTCTTGCTGCTGGGTAGGGCGGCAGGGGGCGAAGAGGCCGGGGCCGGTTCGGGCGCGGCGTCCGTCGCGGGCTCATGCGGCTGCGGCACTCCGCAGCGGCCCAGGGCCCCTGGCAGCTCGGCGGCCGCTCACCGATACTCGCGGGAGCCGAACGCCCCGGGCCCGGTCCCCGGAGAGCGGCCTTTCGCGCTCACTAAGGTGCTCTCTCGATTCCCAGGAGGCGGGTGGGGGCCGCCAGGTTCCTGGACAGGATTGGGATGGGCAAGACAAGGGGTTGGCAGGAAGGCAAGAAAAGATTATAACGACACACCACATCGCGCACCTGCTGATCCAATTTGATGAGGAATTCCTCCTTCCTCCTCGCCCCGCAAAACGGTTGTGTCTTGGGGCTCAGCTTAATTCTGAGCATTTCCCTCTTTTTCTTACTTCCCACTTCTGCCTCCCTCCACCCTGTCTTCTTAATAAGGTTCTCAGAATTTTAAGTTAGATTCAGGTTTAGGTCGTGGGTTCCTCTCACCGTCTGTGAAGGAATCAGGATATTGGGTCTCAGTGTCTCTCACATTCTTGCATACTTACCCATACTCTCTTCTAATAGACTCTGCTTCTTGAGGACAAGGACAGGTCTTATTTATGCTGCTATCCCCAGCACTTTAGCACATAGGAAGGACTAAGCCAACAGTAGCTTTGTTACTATTATTTATGTATGCCTGCCACAGTGCCTGGATGTGCGAGGCACTGTGCGAGGATATGTGCGAAGATATATAAATAATATTAATAACAACTATTATGTACTTTTTATCTGCCAAGTACTTTGCATTTTGGTATGATTGTGGAAACAAACTAGAACCCGTGTCTTCTGACTCTTAAAGAAGTGCTCCTTGTATACCTAGTACAACCTTTCCTCCTCCTTCCATCCTGCTTTTCTTTCTTCTGGGTTAATTCTGACCAGTTTTCAGGACTTAGGTGAGAGGTAACATCCTCGGGCAGGCCTTACCTGACTTTCTCCCCTTCTTTCCCATTCAGTATTTCTATATGCTGCCACAGCAGTACGCATTAACTGTGACATAACAATTATTAAAGATGCTTCTCTGTTAATGTCTCTCCCTAACTAGGCTGTGAGGGTGGTGGGGCATCAGGACGATAAATTTGTGTCTCATGTATAGAGTGTTAGGAGTTTGGTAGCTGGTGTTCTCATTGTTTCTCCGTCCTGTGTATTTATTGGCCTTTTAAGTTTTTCCTGTTGTTCCTCAGAGGATGACCTGCGTTATTAGTGTTTATCTTTTGTGTGGTGGAGAGCCCTGGTTACTATTGTAGTGTGTATTGGCCATAATTGATTTCACTTCCTCTGTAACTTGTATGAGAATTGATAATCAATTTCTCCCCTCTTCTAAAGAGAGAGCCCTGTATCTATTTATCTGCTTTGTCACTAACAGGGTAGCTGTCTTATTTGCATGTACATGTTGGTCTGTCTCAGAATTTTGCCTAGAACCTTCTGGCCAGTATTGAACATTCCTCATTTTAAATGCTCCAACTTCCTGTTGGTTCCAGAACAGGATGTGAATGGCAGTATCTTTTGAATCACATTTATAAGATACACATTTTTTCATCCCTTTGGAGTGGTTTTGTGTCCAGACTGGGTATTGTGTGAGTCATCTTTGGCTAGTTCTTACATTCACTTTCTATAATGTTTGGAGGCATCCCAAGCTAATAGTAAACTAGCAGTTGCTGAGAACACAGCCCACAAGCCTTCAAAAACTTGTAACCTAATGATTGAACTGGAAGTAGCTTTGTTATCAAGACAAAAGACTTCATAGCAGGCAGTTCTCTCTCTATTTTCCTTGGTTTCAAAGATTTTAGTTCATGTGCAGATGACTTTGGTCTAATTCTGACACTTAGCCATTTATTCTAAATTCAGGAAGTTCAATATTATCAGAGAGGTACATGGTCGTTGTGATAGCCCTTTCTTTCTCCTTTCTTTTATTTTTAAAAGACTTTAGTTTTTTAACAGCAGTTTTAGGTTCATAACAAAATTGAAAGGAAGGTACAGAGATTTCCCATTTACCCCCAAACCCCACACATGCATACCTCTCCCATTATCAACATTCCCCACCAGAATGGTACATATTACTATTGAGGAACCTACACTGACACATCATAATTACCCAAAGTCCATAGTTTTTGTTAGGGTGCATTCTTGGTGTTGTATATTCTTGGGTTTGGACAACTATATAATGACATACGTCCATCATTATAATACCGTAGAATATTATTTCCATTGCCCTAGAAATCCTCTGTGCTCTGCCTATTCATTCCTCCCCCTCCTCCCCACTGGCAACTGCTGATCTTTTTATTGCTTCCATAGTTTTGCCTTTTCCAGAATGTTGTATAGTTGGAATCATATAGTATGTAGCTTTTTCAGATTTGCTTGTTTCACTTACTAATATGCATTTAAGGTTCATTTGTGTCTTTTCATGACTTGATAGCTCATTTCTTTAGTGCTGATAATATTCCTTTGTCTGGATGTACCATAGTTTATTTATCTGTTCGCCTACTAAAGGGCGTCTTGCTTGCTTCTAAGTTTTGGCAATTATGAATAAAACTTCTGTAAACATTTGTGTGCCGGTTTCTGTGTGGAGATAAGTTTTCAACTCCTTTGGGTAAATGCCAAGGAGCCTGATTGCTGGATCGAATGGGAAGAATAAGCTTAGTTTTGTAGGCAATTGCCAAACTGTCTTCCAAAGTGGCTGTACCATTTTGTATTCCTACTAGTAATGTATGAGAGTTCCTGTTGCTCCACATCCTTGCTAGCATTTGATGTAGTCTGTGTTCTAGATTTTGGCCATTCTAATAGGGTGTAGTGGTATCTCAGTGTTGTTTTAATTTTCATTTTTGGTTGACATATGATATGGAGCATCCTTGGTGTCTGTGTATCTTCTTTGATGAGGGATCTGTCAAGATCTTTGGCCCATTTTTTAACCAGATTGGTTTTTTTTCTTATTGTTGAGTTTTTTTGTTTTTTTTTTTTTTGTGGGGAAGACCAGCCCTGAGCTAACATCTGTTGCCACTCCTCCCCTTTTTTGCTGAGGAAGACTCGCCCTGGGCTAACGTCCGTGCCCATCTTCCTTCACTTTATATGGGACGCCACCACGGCATGGCTGACAGGCGGTGCATGGGCGGGCGCCCGGGATCCGAACTTGCGAACCCCGGGCTGCCAAGTGTGAACTAAACTGCTGCGCCATCGGGCAGCCCCCTTCTTATTGTTGAGTTTTAAGAGTTCTTTGTATATTTTGGATAACAGTCCTTTATCAGCTGTGTCTTCCGCAGATATTTTCTCCCAGTCTGGCTTGTCTTCTTATTTTCTTGACGTTGTCTTTTGCAGAGCAGAAGTCTTTAATGATGAAGTCCAGCTCAGCAATTTCTTTCATGGATGTTGCCTTTGATGTTGTATCTAAAAAGTCATCACCATGCCCAAGGGCATCTCAGTTTTCTCCTACGTTACCTTCTAGGAGTTTTATAGTTTTGTGTTTTACATGTAGGTCTATGATCCATTTTGAATTAATTTTTGTGAAGGGTGTAATGTCTGTGTCTAGATTCATTTTTTTTTTGCATGTGGATGTCCAGTTGTTCCAGCATTTGTTGAAGAGACTGTCTTTGCTCCATTGTATTGCCTTTGCTCCTTTGTCAAAGATCAATTGACTATATTTATGGAGGTTTATCTCTGGGCTCTCTATGCTGTTCATGGATCTAGTTTTCTGTTCTTTCACTAGTACACACTGTCTTGATTACTGAAGCTTTACAGTAAATCTTAAAGCTGTCTAGTGCCATTCCTTAAACTTTGTTTTTCTCTTTCAGCACTGTGTTGGCTATTCTGGGTCTTTTGCCTCTCCATATAAACTTTAGAATCAGTTTGTTGATATCTATAAAATAACTTGCTGGGATTTTGATTGGGGTTGTGTTCAATCTATTTTTTCTTTGTTTTCTGTTTATTTAGTTTAATTCAACAAATGTTTATTTGGCACATAGGACTCTGTCCTATGTCCTGGGCATAAAGAAAAGAAAAAGACCTATGCCTTACCCTCAAAGTATTTACCCTCTGGTGGGTCTCTCTCTCTCATACATACATACACACATAATCACATGTAAGCATCATTTTTCTATAGTGACAATACCATAGGAGAAGTGTGTACAAAGCTCTTGGAGAGGAAGAAAAGATTTATTCTTCCTGGACAAATCAGGAAGTGCCTCAAAGAAAAGGTCAGATTTGGCTAGGCTTTGGAGGAGCCATTTTCAGGAGCTGGGGATGGAAGGGGATTGAAAGACATTCTGAGAAGAAGAATAGCATGGGCACAAACAAAGCATTGTGCAAGCACATGGTCTGTTCTGGGAAATGTGAGTAATTTAAGGTTTCTGGGGGATGTTTTCACAGTTTTTAATGTGACACTTTTCAGGTGTGAGTCTTTTTTTGTATTTTAATTCATTTAATGAGCACTTGGCAAGATGAGGGACACAAAGAAAGAAATAGCGCTGGGCTTTACGCTCAAGGAATTTACAGTTTCACTGGAAAGTTATGGCAGTAAAAATTGTCTGGGAAACAATGTAGATATTTTAAAATTTTACGTAAGTTCTTCCTGGTTAAAAAATATACAATTCTCATTGAGAAAATTATCCTAACAATTTTCTACACAGCTTATTATTTTGTAACAAGGTAGCAAAACGTTTTAATCTCTGTGTGTCTTTTGAAACAGTTGTTTGAAAGGTATTTAGAATCATGGGACGATAAACCTGTATGCAGTGTCTCTGTATGTATAGGTAGTTTCACATTTGATTTCCTGTCTGAGGATGTGTCTGATTGGGCAGTGCGTACCCCGGTGTCAAGGCATGACTGAATGCCATCTCTTCCATGAAACCTTTCCTCCAGGAAGAAGTAGTTTTTTTGTCCTCTAAATTCCCATAGCATTTTGTTGTTCTCTGATGGCAACTTGTGTGTGTGTATATACATATATATATATTTTAATTGAGGTCACATTGGTTTATAATGTATAAATTTCAGGTGTACATCTTTATATTTCCACTTCTGTATAGACTGCATCATGTTCAACACAAAAGTCTAGTTGCCATCTTTCACATGTGCCCATTTACCCCTCTCGCCCTCTTCCTGCCCCTTTCCCCTCTGGTAATCACTGATCTGGTCTCTGTTTCTGTGTGTTTGGTTGTTGATCTTCCACATATGAGTGAAATCACATGGTATTTGTCTTTTTCTGTCTGAATTCTTTCGCATACCCTCAAGGACCATCCATGTTGTCACAAATAGCAAGATTTTATCTTTTTATTATGGCTGAGTAATATTCCATTGTGTGTGTGTGTGTGTATCTATATATATGTATGTATGTATGTATGTATACTGCATCTTCTTTATCTTTTCATCCATTGATGGGCACTTAGGTTTCTTCCAAGTCTTAGGTACTGTGAATAATGCTGCAGTGAACACAGGGGTGGACATATCTTTTCAAATTAGCATTTTCATGTTCTTTGGATAAATACCCAGAAGTGGGATACCTGGATCATCTGGTATTTCTCTTTTTAATGTTTTGAGGAATCTCCATACTGTTTTCCATAGTGGCTGCACCAATTTACATTCCCACCAGCAGTGTATGAGGGTTCCTTTTTCTCCACATCCTCTCCAACACTTGTTATTTTTTGTCTTTTTAATAATAGCCATTCTGACAGCCATGAGGTGATATCTCATTGTAGTTTTGATTTGCATTTCCATAATAACTGAATGCCTTTTCATGTGTCTGTGGGCCATCTGTATAGGAAAAATGTTCATATCCTCTGCCCATTTTTTGATTGTGTTTTTTTGTTGTTGTTGAGATGTTTGAGTTCTTTATGTATTTTGGAGATTAAACCCTTATTGGAAATATGATTTGTAAACATTTTCTCCCAGTTGGTATATTGTCTTTTTGTTTTGTTGATGGTTTCCTTTGCCATCCAGAGGCATTTTAGTTTGATGTAGTCCCATTTGTTTATTTTTTCTTTTGTTGCCCCTGCCTGGGGAGACATGATATTTATAAAGATACTTCTAAGACTGACATCAAAGAGCATAATGCCTATGTTTTCTTCTAGAAGTTTTATGGTTTTAGGTCTTACATTCAAGTCTTTAATCCATTTTGAGTTAATTTTTATGTATGGTGTAAGAAAATGGTCTAGTTTAATTCTTTTGTGTGTGGCTGTCCAATTTTCCCAACACCATTTATTGAAGAGACTTTCCTTTCTCCATTGTGTGTTCTTGGCTCCTTTGTTGGAGATTAGCTGTCCGTAGATGTGTGGTTTTATTTCTGGGCTCTCAATTCTGTTCCATTGATCTTTGTGCCTGTTTTTTTGTGAGTACCATGCTGTTTTGATTACTATAGCTTTGTAGTATATTTTGAAATCAGGGGGTGTGATACCTCCAGCTTTGTTCTTTTTTCTCAGGATTGCTTTGGCTATTTGGGACCTTTTGTTATTCCATATAAATTTTAGGATTCTTTGTTTTATTTCTGTGAAAAATGTCATTGGAATTCTGATTGGGATTGCATTGCATCTCTAGATTACTTTAGGTAATATGGAAATTTTAGCTGTTAATTCTTCCAATCCATGGAATATCTTTCTATTTCTTTGTCTTCTTCAATTTCTTTCAACAATATCTTATAGTTTTCAGTGTACAGGTCTTTCACCTCCTTGGTTAAATTTGTGCCTAGGTATTTTATTCATTTTGTTGCAATTGTAAATGTGATTGTATTCTTGATTTCTTTTTCTGCTAGTTCATTGTTAGTGTATAGAAATGTGACTGATTTTTGTATGTTGATTTTGTATCCTGCAACTTTACCATATTCATTTATTATTTCTAATAGTTTTTTTGTGGATTCTTTAGGGTTTTCTGTATATATATGTAATCTTGTTATCCACAAATAGTGACAGTTTTACTTCTGTATGTTTTCTTTAGTGCAGTGTTACATGTGTAGTTGTCTGATATCTCATTCTACATAGGAAGCATTTTTAGACCTGTTTTCATCTCTGTATTACACATTTTAGGAATTCTGTAACAATTTCTTGAGTGATCTGTTACCTTTTTTTCGTGGATACAGTATTGAGAAACTGAGTGGGAATAAAGGATATCAGATGTTTTTTAAAGAAACCTTTGTAAAATATTCTTTTGTGGTATCTCATCCTCTCAAGAATCTAGTGAGAGTTATTACCCCCCACTTTACAGATGAGGCAACTGAGGCTTAATAGAATCATAAATCCCAGGGCTTGAAGGAACTTTAATGGTGTTCCATCTATGATTAGTGTCTGTCTGTGCAGGCGGTAGAGTGAGAGAAGGGTATCGATGGATAAGCCCTGTATGGACAAATAAAGCAGCAGTTTGTGGACAGATCCACAGAGCATGCTTCTCTTCTTATTCACCTGGCTTTCTCCTGAGCATTTAGCTTTTTATGTTAGGTTTGAGGAGAGGAAAGAAGGAAAAGAGAGAAGAGCTACACAAAAGAGTTGCATGTAAACTTATTTCATTTTTATGTATAAGACAAAAATCTCACAGTAGCAAGTGAAAGAAAAGACAAAACTGGCTTAAGCAGAAAAAAACAATAGGGGAGGGGACATTTATGGGCCCTCATAGTTGGGGGTTCAAGAGTAGATATGGCCCCAGATACAGCTGGATCCAGGGCCTCGCAGCATCTCCAGGTCTCTCTTTCTGGCTGTCTCTTGGCTGTTCTTCAGTGTTGGCTCTGTTTTCAGGTAACATCCCTTCTCCTGCTGAGTTCCCCTTTCCTCATAGCTCCAGCAAAAGTTCTGAGATTAACTTTGACTGGGTCGTGGGCCTATCCCTAATTACATCCCTGTGGTCAAAAGAATGCCATGATTCACCAGGCCTGAGTCACGGGAGGTAGAGTTGAGTCATCCACCTGAGCCATATATACTTAGAGAGTTGAAGAAGTGGTTTTCAAAGAGATGCGAGGCTTTTACAAGAACAAGGGGGAAGGGGTGCTGCATGGGCAAAAGTAATAGGAGCACCTGGGTGGAGTGTAGCCCAAATATGGTTCTTGTGATAATAGCGTCATTCTCGACTTCAGCTTTGCCTCTGGGTTGAGTGGCAGTGGCAGAAACTGTGGTGTGGCAGAAGGGGTTTTAACTTACTTTCGAGGAGAAATGGATTGTTTGAATCTGGACCTTCAGTGAAGACTTGATTAAAACGGTTCTTTTTATTTGGCTTAGGGTCCTATAGAATGAGATGCTCTGGATTTCACTAGAATAACATTTTACATTTGTAGGACAGAAAATGTCACATCATTAGTGAAAATTGGAAATTATGATCCACTCAGAGCAATGCAGGCTATTTTTATCTATAGCCTCCAGAATGGAAACTTGGCTTACTTGGTGCTGGCTATCTCTGATGGTTAATGAAAGAATTTTAAAAAACTAGGCCAGGAGTCCACAGTGGAAGTCATGATTGTGTTAGCCTTGTTGGTCCTCACCTTAATTGCAAAACCTCATTAGGTGCAATGGGCACAGCTTCCTATGGGCCTTGTTTTTGCACTGAGGGATGAGCAGCTGCTCTCAGAATAGGGCTTACTTGTCTGCTGCCGGAAAGCTTTTTTTTTTTCTCCAAGTCCTTTATGAAACCTTTTATTAGATCATTTTAATAATCATTTTAAGACTACTCTTGAAGCTTTTGTCTGAAGTCTGTTTTTCTGTTTTTTTGCAGAGCTGCTTAAAATTCTGATTTCTCTTCTAAGGACTGAGCAATCTTGTGTCCCAGACACTTGGAGAATAGTGAGAATAATGCATGAACTCAGTTCAGTCTTTAAGCAGAGTCTGTTAAACAGATTTCACTATGATGCAGACATGCTAACCATGTCTGGGACTGTGTTATAAGTGAAATAGAATTTTTTCCATTATAATTATGAGTAATTCATGATAGATTCCTTATTATATTCATGATCTCACTTGTTCAGTCAGTGAAGATTTTTTGAGTGTCTGCTGTGAACTATGCACCATACTAGGCATTGGGGATATAGAAATGAAAACTTTATTTCTGGTCCCCAAGGAGTCTAGGATCTAGAGAAGGTGAAACACACCATTAAAATACTGTGTGTGTCAGTTGTTAGGACAGAGGTATGCATCAGAGGAACCTAAATGAGGGGCATACGTCCCAGCCAGTGAAATTCAGGCTGGAAAGGCCTCCTGGAGGAGGTGATCCTTGAACACTGATGCTGTTTACAAAGAGACAAAGAAGGTGCAGGTGGAGTACAGGGTGAGAGAGATGGTGAGAGATTAGGCACTGAGTTTAGATATTTTCCCCTGAAAGGTGATGGGGACCCCTGAAGAGTTTAAGTAGGAAAGTGGTAAGATTAGATTGACACTTTATTTTATTGTTTATTTTTTGAATAGACAGTATATTTACATGGTTCAAAATAAAAAAAAAATAATGTAGAAGGGTGTATAGTGAAAAATTTTCCACTTACCTAATAACCTTCCCCTCAACCCCTGCATGAGTTTCTTGTATGTCTTCTCAGAACTATGTTCTGCAAATAGAAGCAAATACAACAATACGTGACTTTCCCTCCTCCCCCCACCTCCTTTCACATGGATGGTGGTGCACCAGGCTTACTGGGGTGCACTTGCTTTGTTCGCTTAGCTCTTTCTCTTGGTGAGATCTCTCCATATCAATATATTAAAAGTGTCTTTTCTTTCTCTTGTTTTCATGCTTTTTCTTTTCTTATGGCTGCTTAATTTTCTCATGCCCTGCAATTTACTTAGCCAGTCCACTATTGATGGACATTTAGGTTGTTTCCAACTTTTTTCTGTTACAGACAGAGCTGTAACAAATTGCACTGGATACAGAAGACTGGCATTTCAGAAAGCTCAGTAGGGGCTTAAATATTTGCTGAATGAATGATTGAATGGAAAGTAGATGGCTTAGAGAGGAGTGGGGAGGGATGTGAAAGGATGAGACTGGAGACTGGGAGTCCAGTTGTGAGTTACTGCAGTTATCTGGGAATAGAAAAGAGGGGAGAGATTAGAGGGATGTATATTTAGGCTATCCAGAAAGTGTAGGTGAACTGTGTAATGTTGTGGTTAGGGGACAGGGGTAGTCAAGCATGATTTCTTAGAACAATAGTAATACATTGGACAAATAAGACATTTATTACCCATATATCAAGGATAAAAATGGCTCCATTTTCATTGGGAAATACATGCACAAAGTTGAAGGCAACCACTAGCAAAGACTGCCAGTGGAAATAGAAAGTAGGGATCAATGATTGTTGATTGCTACCTTCTGTTTTTTCTGATCTGGTTTTTCTAACTCTTCTGGTCTTATTGCTAAGCCACATTCTTTCTTTTTATTCCAATCAGATATCTTCTTTGACTTCTTTTTTTCCTCCCTTAATTTGAACCTTTGTTTTATAAATCAGAGACGTGACAATTCCTAAGCTTCTGAGAAGTCAATGAATTGACTTTTCACTCATGGTTAGAAAGTAAGACATTGTGTCTGCAGAGTATATTTCTGACAGATGGTGTGATTGTGTTCTTTTTTAAAAAATTGAGATAGAAATGACGTACCATAAAAGTCATCCTTTTAAAGTGTACAATTCAGTTGTTTTTAGTATACTCACAAAGTTTCACAACTATCATCACAAATTCCAGAACATTTCATAACCCCCAAAGGAAAACACCATACCCATTAGCAGTCATTCCCCATTCTCACCTTCCTTTCTGTCTCTTTGGATTCGCCTATTCTGGGCATTTCATATGAACAGAGTCATAAAATATGTGGCCTTTTGTGAGTGAATTCTTTCACTTAGCATCATGTTTTCAGGGTTCATCCATTTTGTAGCATGTATTGGTACTTCATTCCTTTTTACAGCTGAATAATATTCCATTTTATGGATATACCACATTTTGTTTATCTGTTCATCAGTTGGTGGACATTTGGGTTGTTTCTACTTTTTGGCTGTTAGGAATAATGCTACTATGAACATCTGTGTACAAGTTTTTTTGTGGACATACATTTTCATTAATCTTGGATATATACCGAGGATTGGAGTTTCAGGGTCATATGGTAATTCTTTATTTAGCTTTTTGAAGAACTGAGAGACTGTTTTCTAAAGTGGCTGCATCAATTTGTAGTCCTACCAGCAATGAATGAAGGTTCTAATTTCCCCACATCCTCATCAACACTTGTAATTGTCCATCTTTTTGGTTATAGCCATGCTAGTGGGTGAGAAGTGGAATCACTTTGTGGTTTTGATTTGCATTTCCCTAATGACTCACGATATTGAACATGGGCTTGTGTTTTTAACTAAAGGATTGTTTGGTGCAATCCTCACACCCTGTGTTCAGTGCTGGGAATACAGGTATGAACAAGGCAGCCTCAGTCACTGCTCTCTTGGAGTTGAGAGTTTATGTGGGATGGTAGATAGGAACAAAGTAACTGCAATTAGAGCCTTAATGAGGAATTAATTAAGGACAAGGACATAATGAGGACAAGACATGGTCCCTTAGTAAACTTTTTAGATTTTCTATTTCAGTGATTTAGTTCTTTTCCATTATCATTGGAGGCCCAAATTCATTCAGTGAGTTTTTAAAGATATCATATATGGCATTTTTGCATTTGCTTTTAAAACTAATCCAAAAGAAAAGAGAGCATATTAAAGGAAAAACATACACAAATGTATGAAGAAGTGGAATATTCTCCCTGCCTCTGCACCAGCCATTAGCAGCTTGGTGACTATTGCTCCAGACTATTCCACAGCATGCACAGATTTGTATCATGTAGAGTTTTGACTAAAGAAACTGCTTTCCTAAAGAATTCTCACTTTTTGTAACTAGTCATTCACTTTCTTTGGGATTTGGAATGGTGTTACTGATCTTACAGTGGTTTCTGTGTGGGGCGGTTTCTAACTATTGGGTGCTTCCTGTGTGCTGGCACTCTGCACTTTGCATGGGTTCACTTCGGCTGTGATGGCGTGACTTCCCACGTTTCCCCTTTCACTGCAGATGGTCCGCATCCCTGCTGGAGTATTTATGATGGGTACAGATGATCCTCAGATAAAGCAGGATGGGGAAGCACCTGCGAGGAGAGTCGCTCTTGATGCCTTTTACATGGATGCCTATGAAGTCAGTAATGCTGAATTTGAGAAGTTTGTGAACGCAACTGGGTATTTGACAGAGGTAATGGGGTTAGGATGGGGAGGGAGGAGTTATTCTTTTCCAACATCAATTAACTACTTTTTACTATGTGCCCAGCACTGTGCTAAGCACTTTATGTATATTTCATCTAATTTAATTCTCATAGCAACCCCATGAGGCAGATTATTTTTCAGGTAGGAAATTGAGGATTAGAAAAGTGATTTGCCCTGAGTCGTACAGCTAGTTAGTGGTGGAGCTGGGATTCAAGCCTGGCCAGTGTGACCCCAGGGCCTGTGTTCTTAACCATTATGCTATATTGTGTCAATGCTTTAATATGCCAGAGAGTGCCACTGTCCACTGTGGCTTTGAGATAACAGCATGTAAAGTAAGGCCACTTTTCCCTCTCAAAACATTGCAGTTTGGTTGTTCGAGAAGCATTACGTATTCCCTGAGTGACAGATGCAGAAGTGCAGCTTTTCAATTTTGTGGTTTTATTCCAATGCCTAACGACTCATAAGCTCTCCTGTGGCAGTTCCAGGCTTTGTCCTGTGGTCACTGAGTCACAAAGCATGGTTCTGAAAGTGGATGTTTGTTCTTAATGGGAATAAGAAGAGGTAGGCTTTCTAGTTTATGAAAGTTTCTGTAAGTATCTAAAATATACTTATTTTGTAGGCTTCCCGTTTTCCCTTGCCAAAGGACTTTACCCTTGCCTTTAGTTGCTGGAGTCCTTGTTCTTTTTGTTTGTTTGTTTTCAGGCCCAAACCATCTCTTTTTTTCTTCAAAAAATCAGTTGAGAGTGAATGCTGAAAGAAATACAACATTCAAATTTGGTTTTGCATTGTCACATTTATTTGGAATTTCATAAGATATACAAAGTGGTTGTCTTTTTTGTAGCTGTTTGTCCTTGTTCTTGATACTCTCAGATCAAGTTCCTCGATAGTCTACTTAAGTTAGAAGACTTCTAAGGGAAGAAGCTTCCCCTAGACTAGAGTTCTCCAGGAAGATGAGATGGAATAAGCAGAATTTAGAGCATCCAGGAACATGGATGGGGGAAAATTACATCTGGGTTTTTATTACCCTCTAACTGAAATTTAGCATTTCCTTCAATTATGAAGCAGACAACAAACCATAGTAATAGTAGCAATACCTATGATTTTGTCACCAATAGAAATTACAGACATTTTTTTGTCACATTGTTGTAGATATCTTGAAATATTGTTTGTGTTCATCCCCACTTTGGACATGATGATAACTATGAGACCTGCCACTAGATCTTATTTAATATATTAATAAAGAGCATATATATATAACTATAGCACAAATTTGTTTTATTAATATTTTGATATAACTAGTTTTCTTTGTGATTTTATTGATTTTGTTTTATACGTTTAAAACATGTCATTCTGAGAAAGAAGTCCTTTGGCTTCACCATACTGCTAAAGGGGTCCAGGGAACAAAAAGTGTTAAGAACCCCTGCTTTGGAGAAGATGCTTCGTGTTTTTATAGCACTTTATAGTTTTTTCCTGTCCCTCCAACTTCATTTTACGTCACAGTCCACTTGCTTACTCTGTTCTAGTCCGGCTGGTTTTGATCCTATTCCTTGAAAATTCGACACTCTTTTCCGGCTTGGGGGCTCAGCCCATATTTTTCCCCTGCTTGGGATTTCCTGTTCCCTTCCCTGTCCTTTTTGCATGGCTGGCTCCTCTCATTCTTGAGTCATCTCAGCTTAAATGTCCTTTTCTCAAGGAAGCTTCCTCTGCCCACTCTATCAAAAGGAGCCTTTTCTCAATACTCTTTACCTTATAAGGTCAAGTAGAGTGGTAATTATTTTCTTTTTTTGACTTGATTTTTGTCTGTGCCCCAACATGTAAGTGCTATAAGGACAGGGACCATGCCTATCTAATATAGACCTTGTATCTCTATCATTTAGCCCAAAGCTGGGCACGTGGTAGGTGTTTGATACATGTTGTTGAAGGAATGGTTTGGTACTCAGGCATGGTGGTACCACAGGGGAATACAGGAAGAAGAGCAGGGGTGAAGAAAAGATGATGGTCTCTATTCAGGAAAAAGAATTTGAGGTACTCATAAGGTCTGAAATACAGGGATCCAGTAGGCAGGTAATATCATCTAGCGAGGACAGGACTGGCCTGGAGGTAGAGATGTGAGAGTCGTTTGAAGTGCTGGTGGTCGTTAAAGCGATGAGATTGAAATAGTTGTCCAGCAGCAGGTCAGTATATCTCCAAGTGTGATCTCTTGGACCATGTATATTAGAATCACCAGCTGAGCTGATCACACATACAAGCTAGTCGGGTGATCTCAGCTGCACAAAGCCTGAGAGCCCTGGTGTAGAGTAAGAAGAGCAGAGAGCCAGGGGCAGAGCGCTGGGGGGCAACAGTGTTTTAGGGGCTAGAAGCAGAGCCCATGTATTTACGAAGAGTCAGAAATGGAGCAGGAAAACTAGAAGAGTAGAATCATGAGACCAAGGGACTAGGGTGGCTGTTTGCAGAATGGAGTCATGCAACAAAAGAAGCAGATGAGAACTTGAGACAGTAATGTTAAATAAAAATAATTAAAATACAGATTTCCATTTGATGCTTGAATTGGCCACTCGAGATTTATAAGCACAATTGACACTAGCTTCACTAGAATGTGTCAGAATATCAGCAAACAATGCCGTTTAATTCTTTTAGCTAGATTCCAGGAGTAGAACAAAGGACAAAGGTTGATTATATAATCTGACATGTAAAGAATACTATTATTTTCCAAAGTCATTTATAATACTCGAGGAGAAGTGTTTCCATCAACAGGAACAATCACATTCTCAAAAGCTAATCTCTTCCAGTCTGCATTCTTATCAGCTAAACGAGCCTTAAATGAAAATGGTCTCTTATAAGTGACATTAACCTGTCTTAAGAGGAAGCCAGATACTTTTAAGTCATTTCTGAATCCTCTGGGAAGTCATGAGAAAAACTTAAGTTCATTTGGACAAGAAGAATCACTTTAATAGTGTGCAAAGAAAATGGCACATGTGAAACACGTCATTACAGCCTCTTCTGGATTTTTATTTCCTTCCTTCCTTCTAGGCTGAGAAGTTTGGTGACTCCTTTGTCTTTGAAGGCATGCTGAGTGAGCAGGTGAAGACTGATATCCAACAGGCAGTAAGTAATGTTTAAACAGGCTCTTGTATTTTTCTACTGCTCATTGGAAAGGGCTTGGGTGAAAAATCCAAACTACAAGTGCCATCCTCTCCTTCCCTGCAACACCCAACCGTTCTCCCGCTATAGATTTGCCCCTAAGAACAGGCCCATGGACCAGGGCACCTTATCTTGAGGAAAATGGCATGAGTCCAGGATGGTATCTGAATAAGTGTTGAGTCTGACTTGAACTGCTGTTTTGTGCACCCGAGTAACACACTGTGTTGCTAAGTAGAACTCACCTGGGCTGTAAACACTTCTGGGTTTCTTTTACTTATAGTCATTTCTAGAATAGAGGGTTAAAAGTAGATGTTTTTTACTTCTCTTCTTAAAGTCTTGAACTCCTCAGGTGCTGATATGGAGAGAGAGCTTCCTATTTAAACATTTATGAATTCACATGATCAGAGGGGTATTCATGAAAGGGGCCCTTCAATCTGGATGTTCATAGGAAACTAAGCCAGGGAACTGGTACTTACCACCCAGGGGTGTACCTGCTCTCATGGAGAGGCTCCAGGGAGTGTGAATTAGGTGTGTTTTTCTCAGGAATCGTGGAAACAGTGGACTGGGCCTCCATAAGCACCTATGTGGTGAGTGGAACTTGGAATTTCTGTTCCAGACATTTTAGCAGGTCTAGGTATGTTTGAGTATTTGTTTGCACACATGTCTCGTGAGGAGGCAGAAAATAAAAGAACAAGGCAGGGAGTGTGAGTAAGCTGGGAACTTGAGAGTTCACAAGACAAAGAGGGCAGAGAATGCAGGAGAGGGAGGGAAACGGGTCAGCCAGCTCAAGGGAAACTGATTAAGGGACAGGAATCCAACCTAATCTTCCTTTGTTATACAAGTTCCCTTTCAGCTCCTGCCTGAACTTCGTCTGTATGTGTTGGTGTGACTGTTCTATCTTGTGAGCAGCAGTGCCAGAAAAATTAAATTGTCCTGGTCTGTGTTTTCTTTTTCTTCAAATGAAAGTAGCAAAAGTTGGGGGGAAAAGATAAGGTAAAACTAGATTTGTTCTCGTCATTTATAGGAGAATCAGGCCACATTTTTGGATGTGTTTTAGATAAATGTTTTACAAGCATGACTGAGCTCCATTTGAATTTCACAGTTTTCTTTGTTCATTTCAAGTTTATATTACATCTATTACGTAATCTGATATACCTTTTTTTTTTTTTTAAGGGCTTTGAGGTCAGATTGGCCTGGCTGATGAACCAGCAACTCAGGATGTGGTGCCTTGTTTTTTTATTGATGTCTTAGTAGTTTCTAACATTGTAAAATTTTAGTTGTACATTATTGTTTGTCAGTCACCATATAAGTACATTCCTTTACCCCTTGTGCCCACTCCCTATCCCCCTTGCCCCTGGAAAGCACCAAACAGTTCTCTCTGTCTGTGTGTTAGTTTATATTCCAAATATGAGTGAAATAATGCAGTGTTTTTCTTTCTCTGGCTTATTTTGCTTAACATAATTCCCTCCAGGTTCATCTGTGTTGTTGCAAATGGGACTATTTTGTCTTTTTTTATGGCTGAGTAATACTCCATTGTATATATATACCACATCTTCTTTATCCAGTCATCAGTTGATGGGCACTTGGGTTGCTTCCAGTTCTTGGCTATAGTGAATAATGCTGCAATGAACATAGGGGTGCACAGGCCTCTTTGGATTGTTGATTTCAGGTTCGTTGGATAGGTACCCAGTAGTGGGATAGGTGGATCGTATGGTATTTCTATTTTTAAATTTTTGAGGAATCTCCATACTGTTTTCCATAGAGGCTGCACCAGTTTGCATTCCCACCAGCAGTGAGTGAGGGTTCTTGTTTTTCCACAACCTCTCCAACATTTGTTATTTTTTGTCTTGGTGATTATAGCCATTCTAATGGGTGTAAGGTGATATCTTAGTGTAGTTTTGATTTGCATTTCCCTGATGATTGGTGATGTTGAACATCTTTTCATGTGCTTATTGGCCATCTGTATATCTTCCTTGGAAAAGTATCTATTCATATCCTCTGCCCATTTTTGATCAGTTGTTTGTTTTTTTATAGTTCAGTTGTGTGAGTTCTTTATATATTATGGTTATTAACCCCTTGTCAGATACATGATTTGCAAATATTTTCTCCCACCTGGTGGATTGTCTATTCATTTTGATCCTGGTTTCATTTTCCTTGAAGAAGCTCTTTAATCTGATGAAGTCCCACCTGTTTATTTTTTCTTTTGTTTCCCTTGTCCAAGTAGACATGGAATTTGAAAAGATCCCTTTATGACCGATGTCAGTTAGCGTACTGCCTATATTTTATTCCAAGAGTTTTATAGTTTCAGGTCTCACTTTCAGGTCTTTAATCCATTTTGAGTTAATTTTTGTGTATGGTGAAAGAAGATGGTCTACTTTCATTCTTTTGCATGTGGCTGTCCAATTTTCCCAGCACCATTTATTGAAGAGACTTTCCTTTCTCCATTGTATGTTCTTAGTTCCTTTGTCGAAGATTAGCTGTCCGTGGATGTGTGGTTTTATTTCTGGGCTTTCAATTCTGTTCCATTGATCTGTGTGTCTGTTTTTGTATCAGTACCATGCTGTTCTGATTACTATAGCTTTGTAGTATATTTTGAAGTCAGGGATTGTGATGCCTCCAGCTTTGTTCTTTTTTCTCAGGATTGCTTTAGCTATTTGGAGTCTTTTGTTGCCCCATATGAATTTTAGTATTCTTTGTTCTATTTCCATGAAGAATGTCATTGGGATTCTGACTGGGATTGCACTGAATCTGTAGATTGCTTTCAGTAGGATGGACATTTTAACTGTTTATTCTTCCAATTCATGTGCATGGGATATTTTTCCATTTCTTTAAGTCATCATTGATTTCTCTCAGTAATGTCTTATTGTGGTGCCTTGTTTTAAGACACGGAGGTCAGTTGAGGGGGGGCTTTGCACTTATTTTTGTGATTTGCACTTTCAGAAGCAGGGCCTCTTGTCACTTGAGAACATCCGAGTACATTAGGCATAAAGGCAGAGGCAGGTTATTACCAGGCTCTGAAGGTGCCTGATAAGTACATAGTGAAGTGTGTGTGCTCGTTACTAGGATGAGAACAAGCAGCTCTCACTGGCTTCTAGTGTTGGTGACTTGCTTAAATGCTCATAATGGAAAAGCAAACCTTTTAAGCATGTTTGGAAAGGGTTGGAACAAATAAAATGAATCTGTTGATGCTCTGAGAAAGGTAAGTTTTTGTTTTTTCAGCCCCCTCTTAGGTCTGACATACCCTCATGCACCAGACCTGTTTTATCCCAGTGCTTCCAGAAGTATAGGACGTGAGATGACTTGGAGTGAAACAGGGATGAGTTAAGGTGGTACATGGCCAAGCATAAAGTAATCCTGAATCATGAAGTGAGAACGTTCTTCCCTTTTCAGGTCTCTTTCAAAACCTGATAAAGTCAAGATGGAAGTCTCATTTGGGTGCTAGCATGTCATTAACACTCAACAATACTTGTTAGTCTCCTTTTTTACATAGAAAATGGCCCTCAGAACCTTCCTCAGGCTACAGTAGCTAGCTTGAATTTAATAATATTGTTTACTTTTGTGTAATTATTTCAAATGTTGTAATTATTTTATAATATTGTTTACTTTCATGTAGTTATTTTAAATGTTTCCTATAATTTAAATAAATGTAATTATTTTAAGTGTTGTCATAAATGTTCTATTTATGACAGGTTACCCTAGTGTTATAAATTTTTCTTTTAAAAAAACCTTTTTTTGTAAAATAACACACAAATACAGAAAATCACACAAAGCAAATGTGTTGCTTATTGAGTTATCTTAAGGCGAATGTGCTTGTAACCATCACCTAAGTCAGGAATTAGAATTTTGCTACCTGTCCCTGCAACCCCATCCATGTGCCACATCCTGATCACCACCCCCTCTGTCCCTAAAGCAGCCGCTATCCTGCTTTTTAAAGTAGATACTTCCCTGCATTTCTTTATAGTATTATCACCAGGTGTACATCCCAAGACTAGTATAGTTTAATCTTGCCCATTTAAAGGAAATTCGTGTCTTTTAAGACCCTTTTAATCTATAAGTTTCCCTCTCATTTTCCCACTCCCCACCCGCACCCCCCACCCCCACTCCTTTTTTCCCGTAACAGTTTATCTCTGGAAGAATCCTGGGTGTTTAACTTGTAGACTTTCCCACAGTCTGAATTTTGCTGCTTGCTCTCTCGGTGCAGCTTACCTGTTCTGTCTGTCCTCTGCATTTCCTGCAGACTGGTAGCTGGGTCCACAGGCCCGATCCGATTCATGTTTGAACCCTATGGCAAGACCTTAGACAATGGCGTGTTCTTTCACCAGGAGGCACCTAATGTCTGCTTCCCCCCTTTTTTGTGATGTTACCCGCTGTTAATGCTTAGTGCTTAAAACTATTAATTGATTGGGAGTTGTAAGATGGTGATAATCTAATAGGTTTTTTTTCATTTCTTAATTGAGATACTTTTATAAAGAGATGGTTCCCTCCATCTGCTATTTTCTTAACCATTGGGACAGTTTATACAGGAAAGGTAGACTAAATGCTTGATTTTTTACTAGCTTTTAAGAAAATGAATTGGCTCCCTACTACTCTACAAAAGGGACCAATTAGATTTTTTGAAATTATTTTATTTAGATTTTTTTGATTAAACATTTAAAAATTGTAGATTCACATGCAGTTGCAAGAAATAACACAGAGAGATCCTGTGTACCGTTCCCCTGATTTCCTCCAATTCTTGTATAATCGTAGTACGGTTTCACAACCAGGAAGTTGACAACTGATGCAATCCACTTATTTTTGTCTGATTTGACCAGTTTTATATGTATTCATTTGTATGTGTGTATATTTAGTTCTATACAGTTTTATCACAAATGTAGATTTGTGTAATCACCAGATTTTTAGAAAATATCCTCATGAATTTATGGATTTAAAAATACTTTGTGGGTTTTATTCACTTGGGATCTTACATTCTGAAGGTCATATTTTTCTATTTTGGGGTATTGAGTGCCTCTTCAAGTTCTTGTGAGTCCTTTTATCCCCCTCCCTTTTTTTTTTGAGGAAGATTAGCCCTGAGCTAACATCTGTTGCCAATCCTCCTCTTTTTGCTGAGGAAGATTGGCCCTGGGCTAACATCTGTGCCTCTTCCTCTATTTTATGTGGGACTGCCTATTTTATTTTATGCCTGCCACAGGGTGGCTTGATAAGTGGTGCGCAGGTCTATGCCTGGGATCCGAACCCATGAACCCCGGGCTGACAAAGTGGGGCATGGGAACTTAACCACTATGCCACTGACTGGTCCCTATCCTTCTCTTTTTTAAACAGCTTTATTGAGATATAATTTATAACTCATAAAATTCACCATTTTAAGTGTACAATTCATTCATTTTTTTTGTATATTTATAGAGTTGTGCAACCATCACCAAAATCTAATTTTAGAACATATCAGCCCAAAAAGAAACCATGTGTCCATTTGCAGTCACTCCCCATTCCCACCTCTAACCTTATGCAGCTGTGCTGAGTCCTTTTGAAGTGACCCTAGTAGGCTTTCATAGCTTCTTTGCTTTCCCTAATGGTGAGATCTACCCTCCACCCCCACCCCCCAGCTTGGAATCAGCCATTTCTCTAAGAAGCACTAGGAACTTTTAGTAGAAAATAGTATTTCAGTGACTGTCTAGGTTCTGGGTGTGCTCATTGCCTTAGGTTGGTTCATTGTTTCTAGGCCTCTTTAGTGCACAGAGTGAAGATAAAATGCTCTAGGAGTTCACACGGATATATCTAGTTTGGGATTTGTAACTTAGCCTGTTTTGTATTACAGTTGGCCCTCCCTCTCCCCAGGTTCTGCATCCACAGATTCAACCAACCGTGGATCAAAAGGCCTAGGATGGTTGCATCTGTACTGAACATGTACAGACTTTTTTCTTGTCATTATTCCCTAAACAATACAGTATGACAACTATTTATGTAGCATTTACATTGTATTAGGTATTATAAGTAATCCAGAGATGATTTAAAGTGTATGGAAGGATGTGCATAGGGTATATGCAAATACTGCGCCATTTTATGTAAGGGACTTGAGCATCCATGGATTTTGGTATCCACATGTTCCTGGAACCAATCCCCCATGGATCCTGAGGGATGACTGTACATGTATCTCTTTTTTTCTACACCAGGAATCCTGGTTCTCAAGGACATGGGATGATAGAATAGCCTATAATTTCTCATTTATTTTATCCCAGATTACATATATAGTAGTTTCAAAATAACAAGACTAATGCTACTATCACCAATGTAATTACTGAGAACAGGTAGAAAAAAAAATTTTTACATATGTTTTTCCCGTTTTTGCCCCAGTTTAAAAATTGTTGTATTATTTCTGTATTATCAGAGCATGTGTCCATTATGTACTCAGCTTTACAAGTAACTATGTTTAATGCTTTCTGTATTCAGTGTCTCTCTAGTCATTTGGATTAGAGAATCTCTATTAGATTCTTCGGGAAATGGTCTTTGGAACAATATTCCCCAAGTTTTTGTGTGTTGATAACAGTTTGTCAGTGCCCTTTATACTTTAAAGTCAGTTTTGCGGGATATGAAATCTTTGGTTCACATTTTTTTCGTATCGTAAGTATGTTATTTTGTTTTCTTTTGGAATAAGGCATTGCAGTTGAAATTTTCTTTCCCTTGAAAATTGTTTTTGCCTAGATACCCAAAGATTTTTTTTTTCCTTTTTCTTTAGTATCCAGTGATTTTACTAAGAATGTATCTTGGTGTTGGTCATTATGGGTCAGTATTTTCAGGTATGGGGTATGCTCTTTCAATATGTAGTTTCACAATTTCTTTTTCTAATTTCAGGAAATTTTTCTTATAGATTTTGCTATTTTTTTGCCCTTACTTTTGTTTTCTTCTCTAGGAACTTTTAATATATCCATTTGTAGGATCCTTTTTACCCATTTTCAGTGGGTAAAATACCCATTATCACTTTCTTTTGAATCATTTCCATCTCTTTTTTTATTTAAAAATTTTTCTTTTCATCTTCTGTGTCTCTTAAGTAATCTCGTGTTCATTCTAAAATGGCTTTTTCTTATATTTCCAGTTGTTTCTTGACTTCTCTACCTCATCTGAGTTTGCAGATTCTGATTTATTTTGTTCTCTCATGTATCATTGTCTTAATGTTGTTTGCCTCATTTTGAAATGGTATGCTGCAAGGTTTTTTTGAGCGTATCTTTCTGACTCCATTTGTTGTCTGTAGGTATGTTGTTCTGCTTCTCTTTTTTCTTATAGTAACTTTGAATGGGATTTAAGCTTGAGTCTCTGCTGGTGCTAATTTTCATGTGAATTAATGTTTTTCTGAACTTTTAGAAGGAGGCATGGTTCAGGGTAACTTTTGTGACTTCACAGAGCTCCCTCTTCAGTTTTACTCACATAGTGGTCAAAAATATGGTCTCCCATTTCCTGGTCTCTACCCCTTCACCACTTCTCTTTCTTTTTTCTCTCTTGTCCCTTGTTTTCCAGAGTTGATTTTGTTCCCTGAGGTTTCTCTTTGGTGAGGGGCTCTATTCTGGAAGGGAACCCTAGCAAGTCAGTTTCAAGAGTTCGTGGGGCAAGACTTCTCCAGGGCCTTCACTCTATCTCACGTGAGCCCTGCACTCACTTGTTACCCGAGTGGGCATAATTCCTATGAGTTTTAGCTACTTTCTCGCATTGTCCTTCCATGCTTTCCAGTGATATCCATGACTATTTTCAGATTTTCCTTTTCACAGGTCTGATGACCTGTTGCTTTCTTCTCCTTTCTCCTTCTGCCTAGCCACAGGTACCATGCAGTTTGGATGGCTGTTGGGAGTTTTTCCTTGCTTGCTTGTATTCTGGCTTCGGTGAGGATACTTGTCACATAGCTTGGTTGTGCACATTGTTCTTGGGTTTTGATGTTGCTATTCAGTTGCTCTGTCTGGTTTTATGCATAGATTTGGAGAGATTCAAAAACTATGCTGATGCTGCTGTCATCTTAGTTTTTTTTATATATATATATATATATAAAGTTTTGAGGCAAAACATTGAACTGGCTTCTAGGGTTTGCTTGTAAAAATATCTGCAACTGTGTGAATTTAATGGTTCAAAACAGAGCACACATGCATGCTGAAAATTACTTAGTTGTGATTATTATTTGGATGCGGAATTTGAAACAAGGATCTTAAAAGGTGTAGGTATTAAATTCTAGAAAGGATTAAGGCTAGTTTTTGTTGTTATGTTGTTGCTTTTGTTTGTTTTGGGGTAGTCTACTCTGGATAACCTTCTATTGTTGAAAAAGATGGTATTTAAAATATTTACTATCTAAAAAATTATGTTTTGTTTTTGTAATTGTGTTATTAATGTGTCTCATAAATCTTTGACACAAGGAATGGCCATGGGATGGGGAGAAAACAGTAGTTCTTGGAGGGAGTCTTAGAAACAGTCTTAGAAACTACTACCCTTCGTTTGTAGTTTGGCACTTTCTAAATTGTTAACAGTTTAAGGAAACAAATTCCTGAATAGGTGTCCTTGGTAAAGGAGGACAGTAGGCTATTTTGAGAAGTTCTTTTCAACTGAAAGCCAATTTCAGTGAGGAATCAGAATTACCAAGGCTGCTGCTGCTTTTTTTAAAATAAAAATTTCCAGATGGTTAACCCAGCTCAAGTAATGGTGGGTGCTTTGTTGTCACCTGGATGATGCTGGGCCAGGACGAAAGGCAAGGAATAATGCAGACTGACCCTCTCTTATATAACCACAATTGGGTGAAGACTAAGCTAGAAATGGAGCCATTAGTAAGGGTGCGAATCAGTTACCTAAATGTGCATGGGTTGTAATGAGAAATGCCTTGAGGCCCAGCAAGATTCTGAGGTCACATCCCAAAAATAATTTTTTGAAAAGCTTTAGTAAGTTAACTACAGCATAAGCCAAGCCAGAAAGTATTCAGAAAGGCAATTCCAGTACATAGGAAAAATAAATTAAAATAATTCAAAACATGCCTGATGGATAAATGGTTAGGCATCATTTTGGGTGTTAGAAGTTTTACTTTTTAGTAGCTTACCCAGCATTTCCCTGAACAACTTCAATTCAGCTTCAAGAAGTTTCTTCATTTACACGACCACCAAGACTTTTCTTTCCCAAACTGATTTTGGGGCTTGTTTATTCAGAGACGCCATAAAGAAAAAAATCATAGCCTTTGAGTCAGAGACCTGGTTTTGAATCTCAGCTCTGCCATTTACCAGCTGGTTTTAGGAAAAGTCACTTAACTTTTTGGCTACTCTTTGACTTCTTAAGTTTGATACTTAGTTTAAAACTTTTAAATCTTCTTGATTAATGGAAGCATTTTAGTCCACAGATTTCTTTCTAAGCGATCCCCTTAGTTTCACAAGTTTTGTAGTATATTTGTAATTGTTTATAGCTAAATATTTTCTAATGTCCATGATCATTTCTTCTTTAACCTGTACATTGTTTATAAGTTTTATTCTTCAACTTGTGGTTATTTTATTATAATTTTGGGTACTGATTTTGAACGTGATTGCTCTGTAGTCAGATAATGTGATCTGTCTGATATTAGTCCTTGAAATTTGTTGAGTATATCTTTATCACCTACCGGGGTTTGGCTTTCATGAATGTACATGTGTTATTTGAAAAGAATGTGCCTTTTTTATTAGTTGGGTGCAATATTTTACACATATCCATTATAGAAAGTTGTTAGTTGTGTTGTTCAAATTTTCTGTATCCTTGCTGATTTTTTTTCCTATGCTTAATCTCAGTAATTGCTGAGAAAGATATTTAAATCTCCATTGAAGGTGGTGGGTTTGATCATTTCTCTTAGTGATTCTGTCCATTTTTGCTTTGTATATTTCAAGGCTATGCTATTAAGCTTAGAAGTATAAGTGCATAAGTTTAGAAGTATATCTTCCTGTTGAATTGAACTTTTTATCATTATATGGGGATTCTCTTTTTCTCCAATGATTTTTATCATAAAGTCTGTTTTGTCTGATACCTACACAGGTGCACCAGCTCTCTTTTGGTTAATATTTGTCTACTATATACTTTTTCATCTTTTCATTTTCAATCTTTCTGTGTCTTTATGTTTTTAGGTATATCTCTATAAATAGTATATAGCTGCATTTTTAAAAAGTCCATTCTAACAGTCTTTGTCTTTCAGTCAAAAGTTTAGTTCATTAATGTTTGTTATGATTACTGATACATTTGGATTTATTGCTACCATTTTATTCTTTGTTTTCTCTTTATCCCATTTCTTCTCTTTTCTTCAATTTCTTGACTGTTTTTTCTATGTTTTCCTCATGCCAACTTTGTCTTTTTAGAAGTTATATACTTTATGTCTTTTCATTTAGTAGTTAAACTGTCTACTCTAACACTCATATTTAAAATTTAGTCCATTAACTTTTCTGCTGTATACTAGGACCTTGCTCTAATCATTTCCATTAACTTGTGTATTACCTAACCACAAGTCCACTAATTCATTCTAACTTTTTTCTTCTACCACTAATTAGAATTTATTAATGAATTTCTATATAATCAATATTTGTTTACCCCTATAATTACTAATATCTGTGCCCTCCATTCCTTTCTGCATCTCAGAGAGAATGTCTCTTCTGCTTAATGACATCCTTTGTTAGTAAATAGTCTTCTAGTTAATTATTGGGAAATATCTTAAATTTTGCTTCAATATTGAAAGATATTTTTACTAAGTAAAAATTTTGGCTTGGCAGTTATTTTCTCTCAGTATACTAAAGGGATGATTTCACTGTCTTCTCCCTTCAATTGTTGCATTGAAAACTCAGCCATCAGTCTATTGCAGTTCCTTTGTAGGTGATCTAGCTTTGGCTGCTTTTAAGACTGTCTCCTGTCTTTGTTATTCTGCAGTTTCACTGATATGTCTAGGTGCTAATTTCTTTCATTTATCCTGCTTGAGTTTCATTGGGTTTCCTGGATCTGATGACTGGTGTTTTTTAAACAACTCAAGACTATTCTTAACCATTATCTTTTTGAGTATTGCCCTTTCCCCATTCTCACTTATCTCCCTCTGGGACTCCAGTTAGACATTGGTTAGACTTTGTCACTCTGTCTTCCAGGTCTCTTAACCTCATTTCTGAATATATATATTCCATTTATATACATATAATATATTTATACTATATATACTTTATACTATATATATTTAGTATTTATATAGAGTATATATTCTTTCTTTCTCTCTCTCTTCCATTTTAATTTCTTTTGGCTTTTGTGCTCTATCGTTGGTGTCATTTTTTAGTCATTGCTCTAAGGATTACAATATGTATACCTAACTTCTCACAGTCTACTCTAGAGTTAACATTTTAACGCTGCAAGTAAATATAGATGCCTTACAACCATATAGGTTCCTTTACCCTACCCACTATGTGATAGTTGTTATATATAGTACATCTACATACGTTGAAAAAACCCAAGATAATGTTATAATTTTTGCTTGCAATGGTCATACATATTTTCTTCTAATTTATAGAAGAAAAATAATATATTTACCCAACCCATTTTTGTTGCTCTTCCTTCCTTCCTGAAACATTCCTTCATTCCATGTTTCCCTCTGATATCATTTCTCTTCAGCATAAGAAACTTCCTTTAGCATTTCTTTTAGAGCAAGTCTTCTGTTAGTGAATTCTCTTAGTTTTTCTTCATCTGAAAATATACTGCCACATTTTGTTTAGCCATTCATCTGTCAATGGACATTTGGGTTGTTTCCAGCTATTTAACAGCTAATAGCTATTTTGGTTATTGTGAATAATGCTGTAATGAACATTGGTGTACAAGTATCTGACTGAGTCCCTGCTTTCACTTCTTTGAGGTATGATATATTTTTTGAGCTGTTGTTTGGATTCATGCCTCCTTGATTGTCTGCCATCCATCATTGAGGTCTGTTCTTTGACTTCTTCTAGTGATGGAAATGAGTCTAGTTCCCTCTGTTTGAAGATTTCCTTTCTGGTCTAAAATGTGGTCTGTTTGTGTAGCAAACAGTCAGAGATGTCCTACTGTCTGCGAGAGAGTAGAGGGATGAAAGATACTCTGCACCATAGCTGCTCAAAATCTAGGGGATGCAGTAACATAGACTCTGAACCAAAATTAGATGTTTTTTTCTGATTTATGAATTTTTTAATTTCAAATATGTTAGAGAAATAAAAATGAAAACACATATATCATCTGTTTAAAAATTATCAAAAAGAATATGAGTATATGAAATCCATATCATCCTGGGGTGTCCAGGTAGTATGAAATAACAAACTGAGAAAAGCAGGTGCTGTGGTAGAGAGTACTGGTGAGGAGTTGGGGGAGGTGCCTGGAAAGCTGAATTTGTTAGGTTGATCAGGGAAGGCCTGTGTGAGGAAGAGGCGTTTAAGGGAAGCCTTGCAGTTGAGGAAGAACTTCTCTTGGGATCAATTAGGGCAAAGCATCTGGCACAGGGCCTACTATGTCCCTGTGCTCTGACTACCCACCTGCAGCTTTGTATGGTCAGGTCTCAGCTAAGCTTACTCTGGGAAGTCCATTTGAAATGCCCTTCTGTTGTCCTATATTCTAGATTTAGATTGTTCCATTTATTTGTTCTTACGGCTTCTTGTGCCTTCCTTTCATGTCATTTATCTCACTTATAATTATTTGTGTAGGTATTTGTTGAATGCCTTTTTCCTTTACCAGGTATGTTCAATGATGGTGAGTGGGAATGCTTCTGTGTTATTCACCACTATCTCCCCAGCATAGTAGCTGTCATTTAATAAGCACTTAATAAATGTTTGTCAAAAAATGAAAGAATGCCATTTGGGTATCATCTATGGGAGCATTTAGTTTTTTGAGAGGGCTCCGACCTGGTATGACCTATGTCATGTTGGAAAGTAACTTTTTCTTGGCAAGAGAACACTGGCCTTGTCATCAGGGTTGAGATGGGTTCACTGTACCTGCGTTATTTGGGAAGGATGGTCCAGGGCTGGCAGATTGGTTAAGATAAGAAGGGAACATGGTCACACAACTGTATTTTGTGTCTGCTTTTGAAAAGAGTAGTTGTCCTCCTGACTTGGGAGTCAGTGTGTGGTGTAGATTCAGGAAGCAAAGCATGATAACCCTGGAAGGTGAGACTGAATATAATAGGATAACAGGGAACAATTTTTTTTCCAACCTGCTCCAAAATAAGGCACCTGATCAGAATGAGCATGAGTGAGGCATGCTGGGGTCCCAGAGGCTCATATTTGAAATATCTGTTTAAAGTGTCCTTAAGTTTCTTTTGAAGTCATAGGCCTTTTGAGGTCTGACTGGGATTAAGAAATAAAAACAGTTCTGACTTCCCTTTTCTCCCAAGTGTTGGCTGTTGCCTTGTAAAGTTTCATGGTGAAACAAAGACTATCGAGTGGGGAGTCATGCCCGGAAAATATCCAGCTTTAACACAAACTTATGCAAAAATGAGAATTGACGATGGATGGAACTTTCAGAATCATCTGGCAAAAAACCTTCCTCTTATATAGATAAGGCAGCCATGGCCCAGAAGAGGAAATTACTTGCCTCAGTTCTAGGTAATGTTGAGGGTGGCACCCGGCACCTTTTAGTACTGAGAACCAGCCTGGTACCTTTTCCACTGCTGACTGCTCTGTAAAACCCGTAAGTCAGAGGCTGATTCTCTCACTCTACAAAAGAATATCCCACTGAAAGACTATATTTAGAATTGGTGTTTATCCAGAAAAGGGTCACCCAGGGTGAGGAGGAGTTTGGATAACATGGAAATCTCAGGAACAGGTGAATTTATTCATTAAACAAATTTTTATCCCATATGTGCCATGGGCCAGGCAGTATTCTGAGTGCTGTGGATACAACAGGGAACCAGGTATAAGTCCTCACTCTCATGTAGGTTGTAACTCTACTAAGAAACAGACTCTAAACGAGTGAACTTTTAAATGACTATACTAATGGCCTGTAAATAAAATAAAACATAGTAATGCGATAGAACGTGATTGGAGTGTAGTGTGGTTGGACTCTTAGCTCTTTTATTTGTGGGGTCCAAGTTGAAACCTAAATGATGAGTAGGAGCCTGTATGACCAGTAACAAGGGAGTGATGAAGAAGGGGGATTGTGATACGGGGTTAGTGTTAGGCTGGAGAAGTAGACCGCGAGTGAATTACATAGGGTTTTGTAGGCCTCCGAGAAGTTTGGGTTTCTTCTTTAGTTCAGTTTGAAGCCATTGAATCTACTTAACATTTTGAAGAGAGCACTCTGGCTTCTGTGTGGGTTTTGTCGTGGTCCAGGTGAGATATGATGAGGCCGTGGAGCAGGGTGGTAGGAGTAGAGAAGCTGAAAGTGTTCTGACATTTGGAAGTACGTCTGAGAGCACAGGAGGAAAGGAGAGAGAGGAACCAAGTATGACTCGTAGGTTTTGGCCTGAGCAACCGGGGAGGTGATGATTCCCTTCACTTGAGGGGGTGGAGCCTGGGGAGGGTTGAATAAATTACCAAACCTCAAGAAGACTAAGAGATGAATGAATTACGGTTATTCTACAAATGTCTGAAAGGTGATCCAAAAAGAATTAGATTTATTCCACGTGATCCTTGGGAGCCTAATTAGTGCCAGCAGAAGGAAGGTCTCTGGAGGCATTTGAGTTTAGTTTCTGATTAGGAAATCTCTATGTGTTAGAACGATCTGAATAGCAGGGACCGCCTGCAAGGAGGGACTGCCTCAGATTGTTCAAGCTGAGACGGGGGTTGGTGGTGGTGGTGGTGGGCATTTGTTGGTAGAGTGTGTATAATTTATTGTCCAAATTGAGAGTGAAATGGGATGCTCTTAATTACGGTAGGATAGCAGGTGTAAATCTAGACTGCCCTGGTCAAATGGGGACCAGTGTTCATCCTTCCTTACCTCTCATCCTAGGGACACTATAAAGAGGATGCCTTTGGGTGTAGGTTGAAACCAGATGACCTCTTGGCATCCCTCCAGTTCCAAGTTCTGAAGATCTTTGGTATATTTTATTTAACAAAAAATATTGATACATGACTTTTCTTGATTAAGTGAAGTACACTTATAATACAGGTGGCCTTCTGTGTAGAACGCCCTACCCATCCCCGTCCTACCTCACTTGCTCCTCCTCCTCACCTCTGGTAGAAAGCATTTTCAGAGTAGCACCCCCTGACTTTGGTTAGGTGCTCCTCCTTGGGGTCCCATAGCTCACCAAGCTCCTCTTGGCCACAGTACTTAGTGCAGGCTTGAAATCATCTGCTCATTTGTCTGTCTTCACCGCTAGATTGTGCTTTGCTTCTGTACCCCCAGCGCCTAACACGACTGGCATAGGGCAGATGTTCATCAAATGTTTGTTGAATGAATAAATGAATGGCATTGTGAATTGGTTCTATAGATTTCTAGTAATGTGCTAACACCCACATATACATACCTATCGGGCGCTTATTATGCTAAATCCACACGTTAGATAAGTTCTATGGGGTAAGTTTTCTTAGTATACTAATTTTACTGATTGAGGAAACCAAGGCTCAGAAAGGCTTAGTAACTTGCCCAGTGTCACATAGCTAGGAAGTAGTAGGAGAGCCACTCCTACTTCCAGGGTTGGAACCCACTAACCACCTGGCAAACCACTTGGCTCAAGTGTGTGTTATATCCCTTTACTCAAAACTTAACCACACATTATGTTAGCAGTTTAAAGATTTTGAGAAGTTCTGCAATAAAAAACCTAGTTAACTTGATTAACCCAGTGCTTTCTTAACTACTTTGATTGATTTGACTGTGGAACCTTTCAACACCCCCTGTACCTACCAACATCATGTGGAAAGCTCTCAGGAAACAGCCGTGAGGAGGTGCTTGCTTAGTAGAAAAGACTTGTGAATTGAAAATCTGCAGCCATTGGTTCTTTTCCTGGCTCTGCCACAACCTACAACTTTTGGGGGCTTATTCTTCCATATGTAAAATGAGGGAGTTTAAATAGATGGCCTCCCAGATCCTTCCCATCTTTAAACCCCTGCAGCATTGTAAGTGCCTGTGTTAAGCAGGCAGCCATGCTGGGAAAGCATGAACACCTAAGTGTTAGAGCCAGCTTTCCACCCTCCTGCCGAGCCTGTGTTTGTGCTTTACCAGCTCTCACAGAACTTTGCAAGATTCACAGTATTGTTAAAAAATATGCAAATGTTTCCTGCAGAGCGTGCCATCACCACGAGGAGAATCAGCAGTCACCGTCCTGCCTCACCATTCTGCCACTGACACAGTGTCCAGCTGCAGGGTGAAATGTATGGGCCAGGCTGGTGACCTGAGGAAGTGAGCCCTGCAGAGTGTTCAGAATTTGTTCATACCCCCACAGCCCTGGGCGGAGATTGTCCAGTTCAGTACCAGCCTCTGGCTTAAAGGGGCAGCAGTTGAGCCATCATGCTATGTGCCCCTCTGCAGAGCCTGTCTCTCACCACGGGCAGGAAGTGGATCATCTCTGACTGTGAGCCTGGGCTGCCTTTGCAGCAAGAGTCCGTGTTCCTTTATTGTGATGCTCTATGGGGTGATGACACTCTCTTCTCTTTTACAAATAATAGGTGGCATTATTCATACTGTGATTTACCTCCAGAACAACCTGTGTGAGAGAATTTCCTGTTCTTAGGATGCCTTTTCTATATTCTGTCTTCTGTTTGACCTTTTTTCTCAGAAGCTTCAGAACTTGTAAGGTATGAAAAAAACGTACAGAATCAATCAAATGGCATTCAGAGTTTCTGTAATTTCCCTGTTTTATACATTGAAAAAGATCTATAAGTCAGCCAGTAGTAATTTAAGGAGCCTAACTGGAGCCTCCTTGTAAAGAGTTGTAATAAATACCTTGCTCTGGGTGCCATGATTTTTACATGTACTCGGCCTTCTTTCCAGAGGGAAACTAGCCACACCATCTATTAATATTGTAGATTTAAAAAAATCCACTGTGGATTTTTAAAAATGATGATTTTTATCAAGAGCTATAGAGACATGCTCTTAGGTATAGTGATGCCACTTCTGGAAATTTAGCAGAAGCAAAAAATGTAAATGAAGATGTTCACCATGGTGTTATCTACAATAGCAAAAAAAGCAACAAAGTTGAATATAACCTGAGTGGTTTGATGTTAGGAGATTAGTAAATTATGGTACATCAACATGACAAATATTGTGTAGCTACTAAATATGTTTTTGTGAAGTCCAGTTAAAACATAGGAATATATTTAATGAAATCAATGAAAACAATCAATATATAATTTGGAAAAAAATGTACGCTTATTGATGAAACTGGAAGGTGAATATAAAAGTAAAGTTTGCAGCAGAATGGTGAATGTAAGTAATTTTTAATTAATAAATATTTAGTTTATTTAGTGTTGCTTACTTTTGTTTTCTCAATGTAAAGTTGTCTCTTAGCTCAGTTAAAATAAAAAACTTAGAAAATCTGAATAAAAAATAATATGTTCACTGTAGATAATTTAGAAGTTAAAAATGCACAAAAAAGAACATTAAATATCACCCATAATCTCACCACCCAAAAATAACCATTGGAGACATTTCAGTATATGTATTGCTAATCTTTTCTTGGGATGTGTGTGTGTATCCATATGCAGACATATTTTTAAGCAGACTTGTACAGACATACTTGTAACTGGCTTTTTTCACTTTCTGTGGAGGGTGAACATTTATCCAAGTAATTACATTTTTTCTTGCATGTAATTTTTAATGGCTATGTTGTATTCCTTCATATGGATGTACAGTAAGGGACTCAACCAGTCTCCTCACTGGGTATGCATGTGATGTAGCCTTTTGCTGGGTGTTGTCAAATTGCTTTCAAGATAGGTTATATCAATTCACACTGTCACCTCTTTGCCTAAAGTACAAAATTATTTTTAAACAATAAAAAATCCTTTCCTCTTGTTTCTTTAATATTTTTAAAGCCCCAAGTCAACTTTCCCCATATTTATGCAGATCTCAACTGAGAATGAGTAAACTAGATCATTTTTAAGGGTTCTTTCAGCCCAGGATTCCTTGGGCCATTTTTGTACATTGTCTGTAATGAATGACTATGCATAGGGTTTCCACTCCTCTCATAAGGACATGTAACGAATGTTCAGAGTATACCGATTGGTGCCTTTGGAATGTAGTGTATTCTAGCATGAGGAATTTCACCAAGAACTGAAGTAAAAAGTATTGAAAAATTTCTGATCTGCCTTAAATTTCGTAAATATTTGTACTCTGAAAAAGCATGCATTTTTCTCACGTGTGTTCTATTAAGTAGTTAAGGTACCTGATTTAGGATTTAATTTGAAATAAGCTGTCAGACTCGACTTTCTATCTATTTTAATGATGAATTTGTTTTTACTCTTTATTCAAGCCTTGTTTTCTACTTTCCACATTTGTATTGGGTGCTGAAGAAAGAGATTGTTACTCACTGTGTGCTTTATATTCCATTTAATTCCTTTAGTTGCTAGATTCTCCTCCAGTTTTATTTATACTTCATGAATTTGAACAGATCTGCAATTTCTCATTGTTCACTGGTGCCAGTTGAAAAATTCTCCCAGGCTGTTTTTGTAGGGGTAACTGTGGTGTTTATACTATGTTTCAAGAAACGTCCATCTTTTTAATTTGCTTGTCTAAATGCATTTAATTTTTAAGAGAACATTTGTAAAGTTGTGAACTTGACATCTTTACACTTGAATATGCATAATTACACAGTGCTCTATCATCTTTTTCCCGTGCTGACTTTATTCTAGGCTGTGTGGGTATAAGAAGTGTAATTTACCACCTCTGGCAAGAATAAAGGCACCTTTGCTATCTTCCTCTTTTCTTTTCTAAGCTGTTACTACAAGTCTGATTGTGTCCCCACGGGGAGGTGGGAAAAGATGTCTTTGCTTTTCAAAGTCCATTTCTCAAGGGGACATCAGTACTCACAAGGATCCTTATTTACATTGTAATTGGTCGCTAGCTGTCTGGTAGAGCTGTTTCAACTTAAACCCAAGACAGTTGCTATGGAGATGGTTGACTAGAAATAGGTCAAGTTAAAGTCTTTTTCCCCCTGGGTATGGGGGAGTGCTGTACCTCCGAAAGTGTCTCAGTCGAACAGAAAATGTGTAGGTGGGCAACCACATCCAAAAATTTTTCTTCTCCGGATGAGGCTTATCATAGATGGCAGTCTACTCTGCCATCTGGCTGCTGCTACTCTGCAAACAACACACCTGAAGACTATTTCTGTTGAGTAAAAGGAATTACAGATGTCATAATTTGCAGTATAACCTTGATTAACTGGCTCATGTATGACTCTCAAAAGTTGCTTATTTCATAAGTTCCTAAACGTAGTACAATAGCGTTTATTTTCAAGATACAACTAGGAGTTCAAGAACAAGTTTTTAAAAACATGGAGTTAAGTGACATTTGGAAAAGGAAAGCATCTGGTTACATTGGATAGGGTTTGCCGTAAATTTGGCCAGAAAACATCGTGGTTTTCTCAGGGCAACTTGGCTAGGATGCGTGATGTCCTGCCTCTGATTTCATCAGGTCTCTCTTATGAAGTGGCTTTGATTACTTATCTTTCCTTCTTCACGTGTCAGATGGGGCAATGGTTCCTGACTCTGTCTGACCATTACAACGGGGACTTATGGTCTTTCTCTCAGATGGGCATGTGGTATGGTACTCATACAGGCCCCCAAGCTTTGCCTAGTTTGGGGCTTGGTGAATGTGGATTCCTCCTGCATTCTCTTTACCCCTTACACTGCCTCTCTCCCCCACCACCCTACTCTCATGGTGCCACTTGCTTCAGGGAATGGGTTAGTTTATGTGTAGATGGCTCTCACATCATGACTGTGATAGAAGATGACAACTACACACTCTTCTCGAGAATTCTTTGGGAATGACATATTCTAACACTTCTCAGCCTATCAGTCTTCTGAAAAGGATGAACTGGCGGGTGATTGGGGCTCATGCTGAAGAAGTTTTATGGGGCAGATTTTCACTAATTAGAATATATGTTCTTTGAAAGTTCTAAGAGAATATTGCAGTGTGCAGTAACATGAATGAATAATACTAATAATGATAGCTAACACTTGTGCAATTCTTACTCTGTCCCAGGCACTGTTCTAAGCTCTTTACATATATTTCCTTATTTAATCCTCACAACAACCCAAGGAGGTAGATAGTTGTATTATTATTTCCACTTTACAGATGAGTAAACTGAATCCTAGAGAGGTTAAATAAGCAGCCCAAGATCATGCAACTTGTAAATGGTGGTGCTGTTATTCAAACTCAGGTGGCCTGTCCAGGGTTGGATGCTCTTACCACTGCGCCACTGTGAGCTATATGTTAACATTTAAGGGAAACAATCTTTTTTCCCCCTGATTATCATAGTGCAGTAGGTTATTTTGCTCCTTCCGGGGGACATTTGGCAATGTCTGGAGACATTTTTGGTTGCCACAGTTGGGCAGGGGGAGGGTGCTATTGGCATTTAGTTGGGAGAGGTGAGGGATATTGCTAAACATCCTACAGTGCACATGACAGCTCCCCTACAACAAGGAATTATCTGGCCTAATATGTCAGTAGTGCTGAGGTTAGTAATACATGCCCGTTTAAAGAAGTATAATATTATTGCCCTACTCCTTGACCCCTGTTAAGTGCATATATATTCTTCCAAACTTTTCTTCAGATTTTACTCACTTACATGCATATGCATATATTTCACAGGAACAGAATCAAATATGTATTCTATTCCATAGGTTATCTTTATAACATATACATAGTTCCACATTGGCATGTATTTTTATAACTATATAGTATTCCTGTGGATGGATGGATGCCAAGGATGGGTTATTTTGTATTTTTTAATTAGAAATAATATTATAATACTGTACATATATCTCTACATACTTACTTCAAGTCTCATTATTGTGGAGAAAAACTAGGTTGTGTCCTGTGGATAGGGGTAGTGTTATGGTGGTGTCCCTTCCTTGTGCTGGAGCCAGAAGCAGAGTCTGTTCTTCCTGTTTTGCTGCACACGTCACTGTAATAGGTGATCATCGTGTGGCTCCATGACTTCGAGTCATGGAAACTAGTGGTCTCTTTTGGGTGGGTTGCTAAGATAATGTGAAAGAGTTCAGGAAAGAGAGATACTGGGAGAAATAAAAAGAAGATATCTAGAATGAGAGAAAGTCTGTGTGTATGGTGGGGAGGAAATTGAATCAGAGCTATTGCACTGATGTGTAAGGTGGTACCTGGACCTGCCAATTTGAATTTTACAGACATTTTTGAAGAAAAATGAGATGGCTAGGTTCACACTTTGTACCCCACTTTGTGCAATCAACCATGAGGATAAATATGTAAAATAAATAATTTAAAAACTATCAATATACCAACTGTCTTAAATCGTATTCTGAAGACTTCTGAGAGTTGAAGTTCCCCTTTAGGAACTAGACTCAGCACCTGGCAGACAGTGGGTGCTCAATAAATATTTGTAACCAGAGTGAATTGAGGGGAAGAGGAGAGGAAAGGGAGTAGACTAAGAGGCCACAGGAGCAGCTGCCCTAGGGACTATTATACTTAAGTCAACTCTGTGGAGGTTCCCCTTTGAGGAAGGGGTAGGAAACCTTGGAGGGCTTCTGCCTTTAAGGCTTGTGTTTGGCTGTCTTTACTAAGACTGTGCATATGTATACCCTATGATCCAGCAGTTCCACTCCACGGTGTACAGTCAACAGAATGCATATGCATATTTAACCAAACATCATGAGCTCTTAAGAATGTCCACAGAACTAGCTCTATTCATAATAGCCCCAAACTGGAAGCTACCCAAATGCCTATCAGTAGTAGAATAATAACTCAGGTTTTTAAAAAAAATGTTAATATTTCAAAATACAAAAGGGTACAAGAAAAACAGGCATTCTAGTTTCTACCACCCAGATTTAACAAAGGTTAACGTTTTGCCATATTTGTCTTTTTTAGTTTTTTTTTTTTTAATCTAAGAAACAGAACCTTCTGGTGGCCTATCTTATCAGTGTTGGGGGCTGGGTAGAGTTGGGTGAATGATCTGAAATACTGAAACACGAGAGTAGGATGACCTGGGCATTCTGTACACATCTTCCCTTGACACAGAGTGAATTACCTGTCACTGGCACCTAACATCGTCTAGTCAGTGAGAACATCCGCAGATTAAAGTTTCTGCAGTAGCACAGAGGAAGTAGAAAGGAGCCATGCCCTTCACCTTTCCTGCTCTCTGAAAAATAAAACACCTTGAAGTAGTGTCATTTAAGGACAAAATGCCTCTTTTGTTGAAATATAAAAAGAATTTGGCTTTTTCCATCAAATTGTGATTGGAATACCATGAATGTTTTGATTGTGTTGATGTGAAAAAAGAAAAAGAAGAGAGTTTGGTGTTTTCAGTGATTGTTGTAATTGTTAGCGGGAACACATCCCCTTCTCTTCCACTCAGCCCAGCTCATCAGGATGCAAATGTTTGAGACTGACCCCCCTCAAGGTGGGGGTCACCTTGAGTCTGCTCTAGTTTATAGTGGAAGAATCATTTGCAAACTTCTCTTCTTTAGTTAGTATTGGCACAATGATGATGATGATTTTTTGTGGCTCTGCTCCTGACTATCGTGAGGCTATGGCTGAGACTGTTTCCTTTTACTGAGTGCTTGCTAAGTGCTAGGCATAGTCATAAACCCTTTCTGTATGTTGTATTTCCTCCTTATAATAACCCACGAGGTAGGTATTGTTACTGTCTCCGTCTACAAGTGAGAAGACAGGCTTGGGGAAGTTCAATAGGTTGCCAAGGGTCACACCATGAGTGGCAGAGCCATGATTCAGATCTTGTTTTGACTGGCTCCGAAGCCAAGTTCTTAACCAGTCACTAAACGAGGGCTACTTGCTATGGTTATTTGGGTTAACAGAACTGTAAACTAGGAGTTAAGGTCCTGGGAACAGGCGGCTGAACGTTTCCCAATTCTATCTAATTCGACCTCCTCTCTAGTCCCAGGTAGGTGAGGCAGGGGGGCCTGCTCCCATTTCACTCTAAGGAGCCAGATAAACAGTGAACTTGCCCAGGGCACATGGCTAATGTTGGGCTGGAAATTGAACCAGGGTCCTTTGAAAACACACTCCAGCTTTCTTCCCTATGCTTCAGCTTGATCTCTGACCACCTTGGTTGACCTTCAGCCCAGCACTTAATTGTAAGGTTAACTCTGTTTCCTCATCTTTTAAATAGGAGCAGTACTACCTGTTAATCTTGTTAGAGATTATAGAGGATTAGCTAGCAGTTCATCTTTTAAAAATTCTTGGAGATACATACCATTTAAATACATACTTATTTAGTCACTGTGGTGCTGTATGATATGAAATATTTTTTGTTAAAGATTTATTTACATATAAATCTTTATTTTTGATATTCTGGTAAAGGTATTTGTGGTAACTCAAATGGAAGTTGAAGACCGTAAGTGAGATTTTTTTCTGCATGTACTGAGTCAGTGTTTTTCTAGATCATCATAGCTAACCTCAGCTTCTTCTGGGTTGCTTTGAGGTTGCAGCTGCTCCCTGGTGGTTACCTGTTAAAGGCGCTAACTGGAGACACCCAGAGGGGCCCGACTCGACTATTGTACGCAGGTGAGGCTGGTGGTTCTTTCCCTGGTTCACATGTTTTATTCCAAAATAGATTTCTATGCTGTTGAAAAGGACTCAGTGGCCACCTTCATCTGTAAAAGGGTGAGAATGACAAACTCTTAATTGGTTGGTAGGAAAATAAAATGGCAGGAAATAATGCATGTAAAGAGCCAAACACAGTGCCTAGCTCATAGAAGGCTCGTAATAAGTGGCCTCTTTCCTTCCTTATTTGGCCTGTCAAAAAGTTTCTTCTTGCTGATTTTTGTTCCTCCTTTGGCAGGCCTATTACAAATCTCATACATGTTTAGTCTTTGCAACCTGTCTGTTTGCTCTCTCTCATGTGTGGGTCATTAATTGAAAGAAGACTGTCTTATGGATAAGTAGTTGTGTCCTACCTGGTGGCAACTGTAGAAGCTCAGGCCTTGGCTACAGGATCCATGTTATCTCCAGTTCTGGACTGACATACTTTGAAGCCACCATCTGACTGAAAAACCACAGAGTGGCAAGTCGGTCAGCAAGTCTCCAGGGTGGCAAGGAAATAATTATCTCAAGCAAAAATAGAGGAGCACTTTAAGCCCTGGAGATGGAGAAAGGTTTGGGTCAGGACTCAGCATCTCAACAGCCCAAGAAAACTGTTCTCCTAACCCAGTTTTTCAGATGAGGTTTTTGAGCGTCTATTTTTGACAAGATTCCTTTATTGTCCTCATTGTCAGGGAGCTGGATGTCCATGAAGGTCAGCTTTAGGGATATACCCCTTGACAAACGTCAGAAATCTTTCAAAGCCTGAGTTGGCAGGCTCTCTGGTAGAAACAGACTGTGAGGCAGAAAGTCATAGGATTCTTGGGTACCTCGGGTTGACCAGGCCTCTTAGCTCCTAATTAATATCTTCTTTCCTGAATTTAATAGTAGAAGAAAGCTAAAAGAAGAAGGAAAACTCAGAGGGGAATGTATTTTATCCACTGACTGAGTCCATCTTCTGAGAAAAGTGCCTCTCTTATCAGTGCTAAAAACCGTGACTAGCACATAATAGGTACTCAGAAAGCATTTGTTGAAAGAATCAATGAAAGTCATGGTGTAATTACTGTGGGGAATTCAAAGATGTTTAAGGAATAGACTAGGAATGTGTGGTCTACTTGAAAAAGAGTGAACAGGGAATAAAGTTATCTGGTGCTGGGTAAATATGTGTTTCCTTTTATTCTCAAACTTTCCCCTAACCTTTCCTACTCCTCTATACCCTTAGAAAAAATAAAGATTTACTTGGAGTCTGCTAGAGTGAGGCAAATATAGCTGGCTAATCTGTAGTAGAAAGACTCAAAGTTTAGAGCTAAGTATGACTGGTTGGCTTCTCTGGAAACAGATGCTGAGATAGAGTTTGGTGTGCAGAATATTTATTAGGGACCCACACCTGTGAAAGGGATGGAGAGGAAGCAGGATTGGGTAGAGAAAGATGCCAAGACCACAGTGCAGGCCCAGCAAGTCCCAGCCAACTCTGTAGGGAGCTCTGGAGTATACATGGCCCATAGGGCCGAGCTGTGATGGGCCGAAATGGCTGGGCCTTTATGCCTCTGCTGTGGTTCTTGCTTGGTGGCTCTGAGGTGGCTCTCTGCAGCTGTGGAAAACCTTGGAGGAGCTGACACCTGGAAGCTTCTGCTGACAGCACTCCCAGCAGCTGGAACAGCACTTGGTCCTGAAAGGGGGATCTGGGGGGTGCATCTCCACTCCACGGTACCAAGTGAGATTCTGTGGGGGTCCGGGCCTGCCTGCAAAGTGAAGAAATGTTTTGAGTCTAGTTCCAAGAGGAATTATAACCTATTTGGGAGCCTGGGATGTGAGAAACCTGTGGTGGAGGGTGACAGATGTGACATGGCTGGGGCTTGAGTTGGGGACCAGGACCACATCAGTGTCACGGAGTGAACTGAAGGTGATTGTGGGCACTTTGCTGAAGCTGGTTCCTGTTTCCTATTCCGGTTCACGCCCCCTTCACTCTGCCCTCTCTCTTCCCCAGGCTGCATCATCCTGTTCTCCATGTCTCCTGGAACGATGCCGTTGCCTACTGCGCATGGGCAGGAAAGCGGTTGCCCACGGAAGCTGAGTGGGAATACAGTTGTCGAGGAGGCCTGCAAAATAGGTACCGGGGCGGGGGGGGCTCTCACCTTGCCTAACAATATGTTGACCTTTTTCTAAATCTGTGGAACTTACTTTGGTTGGAAAGTTGATTGACAACAACAGTTTTTTCTTACTAGGCCTTCCTCATCTCCATGAAGTTACTTAGGAGACACTGAGGCATGGGTCATCAACCCCTCACAGCCTCCAGAGCCAAGTGTCTGATGAAGTGGGCTCCCTGCAGCCTGGAGCGTGCTCCAGCACTTCCGCCCCCCTGGTGTTACGTAGTCCTCTTAGAGCCTCTTGGCGGGCTGCCTTGCTTTTTGGATTTTCTTATTTTAGGCTTCTCCTGAAGCTGTGGTATTTCTCTGCTTCCAGAGCCATGAGACAGAAAACTCACATTTGGGTCACATCTTCTAGGAAAGGCTCCTTAAAATAGTGAAGGCTGTAAAAAAAGTGTGGTGTGGTGGTGCCTGATCATGCTACCATATAAGTCCAGAACGATGTCTACTTTCCCAGCTTTCTATGAGTCCTTCTTTCAGTTATGTGATTTATTTCAGGCCTCCTGAGTACTTGAGAGAGACTGAGGTCGTTGTGAACTTGACATGATCTAGTTATGAGGAAGTTAAAAAAAATCCTGATTAAAAGCTTTGTTTATTTATATATTATAAATTTAAAAAACTAGCTCACTCAGGACAAGCGAGCGATATTCTCTCTTTCATTGCATTCCTTCTCTTGACTTTGATCCAGAAGCCTGTGCCTGTTTGACAGGCTGATGCCTGTGTCTCTTCTGACAGACTTTTCCCCTGGGGCAACAAACTGCAGCCGAAAGGCCAACATTATGCCAACATTTGGCAGGGCGAGTTTCCTATGACCGACACTGGAGAGGACGGCTTCCGAGGAACTGCGCCTGTGAGTAGCAAGGCTTCTGAAGGAGGGCAGCAGCTACAGAGGACTGAGAAATGAGTAGAAACTGGGGAAAGGCATTGCTCACTCTCTGACCAGTGTTGCTGCCTTCTTGCATTCATCCACTACCGCACGTGGCAAATACTAATAATGAATCAGGCGTTCTTTTTTATAACACATTTTTCTTTCTGATTCCATAAACTTATCATAGAAACTTTGGAAAAACAAGAAGAGTATAAAGGAGAAAATTAAAAAGACCTGGAATTCTACTACCCAGAGATAACCCATGAGCATTTTGGTGCATTTACTCCTGTTCGTTTTGATGCTACTAATGGCAAATAGTGAGTGCTCATAGTGTGCGAGGCATGATGCTAAGCCATTTGCATGAATTATTTCATTTAATGTTGATTCAACTCTGTGAGGTAGGTACTATTATCCCCATTTTCCAGGTGAGCATTCTGAGGCACAGAGAGGTTAATTAACTTGCCCAAGCTTACACAGCTGAAAAGCAGCACAGCTGGGATTTGAACCGGGTCGGTTTGTTTCCAAAGCCCATGCTCTTAAGTACTATATATGTCAGCATATGTGTTTCTGGTGTATATGTACCTATATATGTTTTACAAATTGCTTTTGGGTCATATCAAATACCATATTTAAAATTCTACTATCTTTCCCTGCTTAATATCAGGAACATTTTGTCATTAACAGTTCTTCCCAAATACATTGTCTTTTAGCAGGTGGATAACTTGTCATTTGAATGATCCCTAATTTATTTACCTTTTATTATTGCAAATTTAGGTTATATCTGTTTTTTTTTTTTTTTGCTAAACAGTACAACAATGAATGTCTTGAATATAAATATTAAATTGTATCTCGTTGATTTTTTAAGACAGATTCCCAGCTGTGAAATGAACGAGTCAAAGACTAGAAAACTTGCTTGGTAAAGGTTTTAGATATATAGCCAAATTGTTTCCCAGAATGTGCGTGGCATGTTTCCCTCCATGAGTGTATGAGAGCTCCTTTCTCACTGCTCTTTTGCTGGCAAAATCATACACTAATGAAGCAATGTTAAAAACATTTCATTTTCTCTTAACACAGTGAGGAAAGAAATCTTGTAGTGGGGAAATGGCACCTTTCTGGGTTTGTTGTTACAGAGAAAAATTTTCTTTCAACAATCTTTCAAACAGTTGTCATTTTAAAAATATTTGTATTTTTGTTTCACACAAAAATAATTCTTCCAAAATTTATTTATAGATGTAACATAGATATGTTATTTGGATCATGACCAAATGATTCCAAAATTTCAGGTGAAATAACAAACAAGTGAAAGAGAAAGACCAAGACATTTTTGGAAAAGATGAAGAGTGAGGAGACACTTGACCTATCGGAAATTTAAAATTATTTTGAGCTTTAGTAGTTAAAGCATTATAGTTATATTTTTGGCAGAATTAATGTAAAAACAATTGCATGAGAATATGTAGCCCTTAATAGGGTATATGAGTGCATATGTGTGTGCATATAAAATTCCACATATATGAGTTAGTTTTATGATAAAGGAACCAATACAAACCAATGGGAAAATGCTGCATTGTTCAATAGAAGCAAAAGACTGATCAGTCTGTCTTGTAGTTGGTTCCTCTGAACTCTCCTTCAGGATAGCTGGTGCTCTCGCAGGCACATAGTTTTATTCAGTAAAACAAGTGATCAGAGGTCTTGGGGACCAAACTCACACTTTATATGGATAGGAAGCCCAGCCAGTACCTCGTGGGCCACTTTTGGTCCCCAGAACTGGTGCTGCAGGATGAACAGAACGTATCGTTAAGATGCCTGGTGAGGAGGATGCTCATGAGGCCCTAGGAAAGATGTTGATGGATGCAGACAGTAGGACAGTGGCTGTCGAAGTGTTGCACATTGCTAAGGAGTGTGCCACAACTCACCTGCGATGCACTAACCCTGAACATGGATGGCACTGGAGTGTTAGACCCATATCTTCTTTGGCGGTGGACACGTGAGAGAGACTAGCGCGAGGAGGGCCTCAGCAGCCTGGATCCCCCTCATGGATGCTAGGCTGTGAGAAGTAGAGCCGCTGCAGGAAGCGTCGAGGTTTAAGTTATGGGCTTCTGATGGGCCAGACACATTTTATAAGCACCTGTCCGTTTTAGTAAAGGGCCCTGAGAAGGCTGTATTGGACAGTTATGAATATTTTAACGGCGTTTACTACTACAGAGTTTCATGTCACTTGAGCCTCCAAGAAAAGTAGTCATTTATTCTCAGGTCAGTGCACCTTTTCAGAAAACAGAAAATTCTGTATGAAATAAAGACACTTTACAGATGTTTAGAGTTGGAACGTTTAACGGGAAGTTTAGCAGATGTCTGCTTGGAGTATTTTTAACAGAACTTTCCTGAAGAAGTTGCCATGGAAGTTCCTAAGACAAAATTGGAACGGTTACCAGGAGCCCTCAAGGAACCAATTTGAGAAACAGGACCTGAGGAGAAAGAAATGACTTCCACTTGTGTTTGAATGAGACTTAACAAGATCTGTATCTTTAAATTGAGACTCTTTACGCAGAGAATTATCTCAAGTCCACCTCAGCTGCCCTGTTGTGTCCACAGGCTCTGGTCAGTTGAGAGCAGGAATTTAACTTTAGTGATGGGGTGAACTACAAGGAAATAGCTCCCTCACCTGCTATTTTGTGTATTTAATTATTTCTGATTTGATTTTAAGCTGAGCAAACTATTCTGACCGCAATGAAACTAAAGAATTGGATTTATATTTTGCTGGGCTGCTGTTACACAGTTATTAGTGTGTTTTGGTTTTAATACATCTCAGCTCATTCACCTGAAAATAAGTGTGTATGAAGTATTTTTAATATATTGTGCATTTTTCTTCTTTTGCGGTTCCTGGAAGGAAGCTTTGGTTAGTGTGATTAATTTAATAATGAGCAGATAAAATTTTTATTCTCCTTAGTGGCATGCTCACATATGGTAATTTTGGGGGTGATGACCTTCAGATTTTACCTCACTTAAACATCAAATTATTGAAAGAGGAAAACACCCCCAAACCTTTGAGTAGATACTATTATTTCCTCATCTTATGGTTTAACAGCGCCAGATAGGTTAAATTGCTTGTCCAACAGCTGCTAAGTGTTGGTGCATAAAAAGGGCCTCAGGCAGACCGACCTGCAAGCCCCCTCTGCTTCTGCGTTCTATAAACCTGAGAAACAATTCCTACCTCCAGAATGTTTGTTTCATCTTTTAATTGCTCTTCCACCCTTGGCTCCTTCTCTTCTCTCCCTGAAGCAAATAAATTTCTTCTTCCCTTTCCTACTCCTTCCAGGTTTTATCCCATCTTGCTCTTTCTGTCTGATCATCTCCAAATTCTTGAAAGAACAGTTTATTCCTGTGGCCTCTCCTCCTTTACTGCCCCTCTAACCTTTGAACTCTGACCTCGATTCCAAAGAGACACCTCTACTTTTGTAGAGGAGGATACAACTCCAGCCAGAAATCTCTCCCTCTTGGGAATTTCTGTGGCATTTTCTTCCACTCTCTTCCCTACTCATTCCACTCTGCCTTTTAGAACTGGATTTTTGGTTTTGGTATATTCTTTTCTCCCTCATTAAGCTCTTTGACGTCTTCTGTCATCGAATCCCTTCCTGCCTTTGTCAACATGCATAGAATTATTGAAAGAACCAATGAATAAGTCCTGCTGTTTCCATAATGAATGCTGAGTATGGAAGCAGAGTGGTGAAATTTTTCAGCTTTTTACCTCATTCAGATTAAGTTCTTTTCATAATAGCTTCGTAACTTTGATTGAACTGCTCTGAATTGCCCGTTTCAGATGCTTCCATATTCATGTGTAGACCTGAAACCAGATAGAAATAAATTTTAGTTTATTCATTCTTTAAGTCTTACTTCATTAGTATGGGAAAAATATGAGTTTACAAAAAGATTTTAAAAAACCCCCAAGTATAACTTAATTTGTGTGTGTGTGTGTGTGTGTGTGTGTGTGTGTGTGTGTGTGAGGAAGATTAGCCCTGAGCTAATATCTGTTGCCAGTCCTCCTCTTTTTGCTGAGGAAGATTGGCCCTGGGCTAACATCCATGCCCGTCTTCCTCCACTTTACATTGGGGTGCCTGCTGCAGCATGGGTTGATAAGTGGTGCGTAGGTCCACACCTGGGATCCAAACCTGTGAACCCCAGGCTGCTGAAGCAGAGCGTGCAAACTTAACCACTACGCCACTGGACCAGCCCCTAACTTAATTTTCTTTTCATTTACAAAATGAAATTTTTCTTTGTGTTTGAAGATTTCCATTAAAAAATATTAGAAAAAAAATTTAAGTCACTAAGATAGCAAAACTGTCCTACATTTACTATTGTTCAGTTCAAGTTTTTTCACTTGCTCCCCTCCACACCCTCCTTCTTATAAAAACTTTACACTTTGGTTCTGTGTCTGTGACAATATTATGTGGCAGACTGTCTGACCTGCCTTTGGAATGTGATATAATTGCTTGCTGAAGCACCTGTACAGTTTGCCTCATACTTCCAGATTCCAGAGACTGCAAACCCTCCATTACAAATATGCTTGGTAATGAATTCACATTTCTTTATAAAAACAAGTCCCCTCAGTGTTTTGCTGATAATGACTGAGACTTAAGATGGTGAGTTGGAGGGGGCTGGTGGAAAGGACAGAATTGGCTTGGGGTCTCTCAGGGCTAAAAGACATTGTGTGGCCAGCATTGGTCAGCTTTGATGACAAGACTCATATTAGGTCTAATAGGATGTTCTTGTTATGCTTTTGAATGTCTAAATATCATCTGCCCGCACCCCTCCCATCAGGTACAGATTTGATTTATGATCAGTATTAGTCTATTAGGAATAATTTCACTGGCTCTCCTACATGTAACGTAAATTCTCCTTAGGTGTCTAAACTTCCCTTGAGAGCTCACAGCCAAAAAAATGTCTCTCATTGATTTTACTTTGGCCAAATTATATTTTGACTGTTGGAATGAAAATATTCATACTTTGAAGTTATAGCTCTTAGTGCAATTCCGCACCTAAGAGGTTTTCTAAACAAGGTGAGTAGTTTGACAGCATTTTTCCTTTTTTTATTTTTAGGTTGATGCCTTTCCTCCCAACGGTTATGGCTTATACAATATAGTGGGGAATGTATGGGAGTGGACTTCAGACTGGTGGACCATTCACCATTCTGTTGAAGAGACGCTTAACCCGGTAAGTATCATTCTCAGAGGACATATTGTGAAAAGGCTACATCCATCCCTTGGGTGGTCTGTGGCAAGAATTTTATGTGTTTCTGAGGGGTGTTTCTATACTCTTGAAATTAATCTTGGAATTTCCCCAAAGGGATATTAAACATGTCTCTTATTGCAACTTAAAGCATTGTGTAAAAGTGTCTATGAGCATTTTATGTGCTGCTGGATTGTGATGGTGATAATTATTTGAGGGAATCTGCCTATAAGTTTAGAAATTATATTCAGTCTCATAAGTTTGGTCAGAGAGAGATATAGAAATAACTATGCAAAATTCGTTAATGTTTTATTAATTAGTGAGATCTGCTGGATGGTATTTATCATACTGCTGGTTGCCTGAGTTTTAATAGGTTGAAATTTTGATTCAGGAGCATTATTTGGAGAAAATGAGAAAGGGTGTTTTCTCAGTGAACGTTGAGTCAGGAAGTTGAGTCATTTAGTGATTATTTCCTGAACTCCACAGTATGTCAGTTCAATGCGTCATATACCTTAGGAATCTAAGACAACTGTTTGTCTAAGTTTTACCTGTTCTGGTATGGGAAGAATGTTGACTGGAACTATTTTGTTTCTAAAAAACTATACTATTTTGCTTCTAAAATGAAGCTCTCTCAACAGAAGATGCAAAAATTGAGACACTACATGGGTGTGTGTATGGAAAGTACTTCCTTTAAAAAGAATGTCTCTGAATATTTTTTGTTGTGTGAACAGATTGGGGGAAAATACCATGTAAAAATCCTATCTCTAGCAAAGTAGACATTAAATAAGTCAGATCCAAGAATGTACATTTATACCAAAACCAGCTAGACTGGGAACTTGACATGCTTAATATTAAACCTTAACCTTTTGAAAAGGCACAAAGAGTAATAATATAGAAAATTAATTCTTTGATCTCTTCTCAGTGGAGAGTTAAACAGCTCAGTGTAATTGAAGAAATTGTCAGCCTCTGTGCCTCAGGACATTTTTCAGAATGTGGGGATAAATACTTTTGATATGCATGATTTTTCCTTACAGAATAACACGTGGGCTGCTCATGAATAATCTAGAGACACAGATCTATTTTCTTGGGTGCACATGAAGAAGCTGAGTTCTTCAGAAACTGTCGTTCCTCCCTCATTTTCTTTGTACTCTCTGGCAGGGCTGGTGGAAGTAGTGGTCAAAGATTGCCCATCTCTCCAGAATGAGAACAAGGTTGTGAAATTCTCGGTGGGTTTGTGGTTGGGAGACGCCATTCTCTGCTGGCAAGATGTGACTTGGTGTTTGCTGTCAGAATCAGAAATAGAATTTTCTTCCCCTCAGATCAAAGCATCTGCATGTTTGGAAGGGGGTGCACAAGGCTGCAGAATTCTGGCAAGTTGTGAATGTATCTATCTGACCATCTGTTGTCGAGCTGAGTGCTTATTAGCGTTCAGTTTTATAACTGCTTGTGTTTCTTCTAAGTATTTACAGAAAAATTCACATTTTTCTTGTTTTCACCAGTCCCAGGCTCTATCTTGGATATTGTCCTTGCTCTATAAATTGTTCTCATTTCAGGTTTCTCTTTGTCACAGTGGCCTCATTTGCTTCCCGATTTGGCTCAGATAAAATTCAGCAGTTTTGAGAACTAAACCCCAGCTCCCTAGAAAACTCAGGCTCCATCTTTCAGATCTTTACAACTTTCCCTCATTTCCTTCATCTCGCATCTGGGTGACTGCATCAGCCTCCCAGCTGGGCCCTCTCTTGGCTCTATTGCAGCTAGAATGATCTTTATAGAGAGCAAATTGAATGCTGTCACTCCTCTGTTTAAAATCCGTCAGTGGCTTCTTGTTGTCTAAAGAATAAGGTACAATCTCTTGGACATGACTTCTGAAGGCTAAAATAATTTAGCCCTTGCTGGTTTCTCTCTAGCCATAATTTTTTCTTTAAACATTTAATTATGAAATGTTACAAAAATTCAGAAAAGTACAGAAAATAGTATAACAGATGTGTGCGTACCTACCATTTAGATTTAATATATGTTAACAGTTTACTGTATTTACTCTATTTCTTTTAACCAAAGAAAAAGAACAGAAACTCTTCTCCTAGTCAACACTTGGAATTGTCAGTATTTTTAATTTAAGCTGTTCTGGTCAGTATGTAGTACTATCTCATTGTGGTTTTTTAGTCATCATATTTTAAAGTCCATATCTGATAATTCTAATATCCAGCTACCCTGTTGATCTGCTTCTGTCGTCTTGTTGTTATTCTTAGTTTTTGGTTACATCTTGTTTTCTCACATGCCTGGTTCTTTCTTTCTTTATTTTTTGAGGAAGATTGGCCCTGTGCTAACACCTGTTGCCAATCTTCCTCTTTTTTTCTTTTTTCTCCCTGAAGCCCCAGTACATAGTTGTGTATCATAGTTGTGGAGTTGTAGCTCTTCTGTATGGGACGCTGCCTCAGCATGGCTTGATGAGCAGTGAGTAGGTCCACGCCCAGGATCCGAACCAGCAAACCCTGGGCTGCCGAAGCAGAATGCACAAACTTAACCACTATGCCACCAGGCTGTCCCCATGCCTGGTTATTTTTGATTGAGTATGTGAAAAACTGTTATGGTAGTTCTCATCTGGTCTGGTTAAAACTCTTATTTCTTTGAGGTCTTAATTTATTTGCCTTCTTTCTGTAATGACCTCTGTATCTCCAGTGCCTAGCAAAGAAGCTGGTACATAATATCTGGTCCTATAAAGCCAATGCCAGATACCTAGAATTGAGGGAGTTTGATCATTGTTGATACTACAGGTGTTTCAAAAGCAAAGGCTAGATAGAAGCAGACATTTTCAGGGAAAGTTTTGAACCAAAATATCCATGTGATTAGTAAACATTTCAACCCAAGAACTGACCTCTTCAGTGTTATGTATATATGTTAGCTCCAAGACTAACTTATAATGGCAAATCATTTTAAAGTTTCTTTGGAGAACTTGGAAAAAGTCACTGCTCTGTATGCAAAGGCTATTTAGGGAATATCTTTTTCTTATTCAGTGACTTCCAGGAAGCAAAAGTTAATCATTAGTGTTAATTTTATTCGACAGTCATTTATGGCAAAAGCAAGTGGTGGAAACACCTTGTGTGCTTTGTACACAATATCCTGAGGTTTTTGACCGTATGAAGTGAAGGTCAGTTTGGTCTTAGCTGGTAGGAGGGTATGGGGAGCGTGCATGCATGTACGTGTGTGTGTGTGTGTGTTTTCTAGAGCTGCTTAAGATGACATCAGCCCCTTCCACACAGACACAATCCAGAGTGTGGCCATAGCTGCTGCTATTTTTTTTAAACAAATAAGATTAAAAAAGATGATTTGTGTTTTTTTTTCCTTTTCAGTTACTTAACCCCAAGACCCGTATTAATCTGTGCCAGTATGTAGTGCTTTCAATAAAAGAACGTATGGAGCTTATATAGCATCCTAATTTCCCACACCTGCATACACATTCACTCTCACTACCCCAGTACCATGGGTAGTAAATGGTGTGATGATGTGAAAGGATGGAGTGACCTATAATATCTTTGCCACTCTAACTTAGAGGGACACAGTTTCATTTGGGCATCTTTTTTTTCTAAGGGAGAGAACTCCAGTCTTGGAATTAGTCAAAGTAACTTAGATTATGGCTTTGCCACTTAATTAAAGGAATCTCTCTAAACAGAATCTATCTTGAGTTTCCTTCTCTACAAATTGGGAATAATTATACCTATCTCTTGAAATCATTGTGAAATTAAATTTGATAATACTGTATGTGAAAATACTTTATACCTCAAAAGTACTTTTGTTGTTTTTTTACTATTTTTGTTTAAATTACATTTTGGCTACCTAATATGCTTCCATTGAAGAGCGTTAATGAGGAATGTTGGCCTTTGGATGCAGAGGGGAAGTGGCATTTATAAATAATGAGTGCTTGATATTCTTCCTATACTTACCCTTTGTTGGCATATCACTTAGTCATCCTTACGATGAAAAACTCGCTTGTGCTTTATGGCTCTTTGAGGTCCAGTGGGAATAAAGTTTTCCAAAAAGTATTCCTCCTCTGAATGAATCCTTGCTGCTTGCCAAATTCTTTTAGCAAAAGATTCTGTTTGTTTTGTTTTTGTCATTGTGGGATTTGATTATATAATTAGATTGTATAGCTCTAGACATTTTGGGAAATGTGTTGTTTCACAAGGCTGCTTTGATGTGGTTATAAGCCCTCCTTGTCTGCCCTCCGTGGTTTGCAGAGTTTGCACTCTGCTTGTTTTGAAGGACGCTCCTCTGAGCCCTCCTCGCCCATCGGACACGGCACATGTCAGCCCTCTGACCTGAGATCAGCATGTACAGCATACTGGTAGGTGCTGAACTTATCAATCTTGCCTGGATACTTCTTTGCCATTGGATGATTGGACTTGGGACTTGGACTTGGACTTGCATTACTTTTGTCCATCCTTACACTGCACACTTGATCACTCCTCTTCCTAATAACCCTTCCTCTGGCCTTCCACTATTGCATGTGCAACAAAATAGTACTGTGTGCAACATAATGTAGAACAGTGTGCAACAAAAATGGTAGACTCCTCCTTAGCCTGTCTCCTGGCCCTCCTCTGCCTTATGGCACGAGACTGCCCTTGTCTAAGCCTGGCAAAAACTGGTAAATATCACTTTGTCCTTCTTAGTTGAGACTGCTGCACCCATCGACTGCCCCATCAGCAGCCTCATCAATTCAGCAAGCATTCACTGAGTACCTAGTATGTGCTAGAAGGAGGAGTTGATTGATAATTATTACCTGCTATAAGGCCTTCATTCACGTATTTTTAATGAGGACATTTTAGGGACATGAATAAATCAGTTTGATAGAGAATTAACCTAGTATTCAAAATGAAAAAGCCATGAAAGTGTTAATGAAGTTGACTTAAACTTGATAATAGATTAATATAGTTGCATATTGTACTTAGTAAAGTGCTAAGGGGAAAGCAGTGCATAATCAAAGTATCAGCCTCCTAGGACTATATTTAGGAAAATAATTTTATCTTTCTTTTCCCTAATGAAAGATGGAAATTTTCCTGGAGGAAGAGCTAATATTTATCCATTGCCACTTTGTGGTTCTAGATCAAGGTTGATCATCCAACAACAGCAATAACAAAAAACAGTTGAGAAACAGAAATAAGTGTGAATGTATATGGCTCAGATATTTAGATCCTGTAAACATGTTTCCAAACACATGCTTCTTGCTTGAAAAGAGTGAATGCTAATTCCAGTTGGTATTTGGAAGATCGTAAAAACACTGTTTCTACTTCGCAATAAAATTACCTTCAGAGCCTCATGTTACAACTGTTGACTTTTCCTGAGCAAGTAGAGCAGGACACCCAAATGTATCCTGGCCTCCTCTCTTACTTTGGAGGATCAATGGATCTTAAAGGTGGGAAATCCAGCCCCTATGCCTGCAGGAATCCCTTCTTTGATATCCTTGACGGCTGTGGTCCTGTACCCTCTAGCTAAAAACTTCCTGGGGAGCAAGAACTCTCTCATGCCTAGGGAAACGTGTTGTGTTGTCAGATGTTCTCACTGGAGGTTCCTATGGTCAACCAAAATATTCCTCCCTGGAGCCTCAACCCACTGGTCCTCACTCTGAAGTTGGTGAGAACACAGAACACGTCTTCTCTCTGTCTTGTACTTGAAAGCTTTTCAGATACCTGAAGACAGTTACTGTGTGTGTCCCTTTGTCTTTTTCTTTCTAGATAAGCATCCCCATTCCTTCAGCTGCACCTTGGATAACTAGGTTTCCAATCCAGGGCAAGCCAGGTTACATTCCTCTGAATGACATGAGTGAAGAAAAAAAAGTCTCTTTCTCTAAATGGGCACCCAGGGTTATACACAGCATTCTAGATGTTCCCCGATAGATGCAGATAATAGTGGGGCTGTCCGTTTTCATTGTTCTCTCTTATCAGGTCTCAGATTGTGTTAGCAGTTAAGAGTTGAGCCAGTGGAATCCAATAGAGCTGGGTTTGAATTTCGTTGCTATAACCGTGGCTTACAGTTGTGTGACCCTGGACAAGTCACTTAACTACCCTGTGACTCAGTGTGCTTCTTTCTTAAATGGGGATGAAGATTTCTACTTCATAGAGTTGTGAGGAACTGAGATAATGTTTGTAGTCACTTAGCACAATATTTGGCAAATAGCAAGCTTACAGTACATGGCGGCTCCTGTTTTAATCATTATTAGTACTATACTACTCCTACGGGTCCTATTACTGTTGTTATGAGTAGCAGCAGCAGCAACACGGAAGAGCAGCCTCTCACTGTTGGCCCCTAGTAAGCTTGTAGCCAAATAAAACTTCCCTTTTAATTAATTAATTAATTATTATTTATTTATTATTTTTATCCCTTTTATTTTATTGTCCTCCATATTTGTTGATTTTAGGCTAAGTCTCCCCAAATATTGTTGCTATGCAGCTATTTTTTATGCAACTACCTTTTAAAAAGTAGTTTAAAAAAAACTCTTTTGAATTTTTTCTTTATGTTTTGTAGCTGCATTTTGAAACTTAATCCAGAGCCTATCTCTTCTCCATCAAATTCTAATTTTTTTTTTTTTTTTTTGTGAGGAAGACCAGCCCTGAGCTAACATCCGTTGCCAATCCTCCCCCTTTTTTTTTTTTGCTGAGGAAGACTGGCCCTGGGCTAACATCCGTGCCCATCTTCCTCCACTTTATATGGGACGCCGCCACGGCGTGGCTGACAGACAGTGCGTTGGCGGGCGACCGGGATCCGAACCCGCGAACCCCGGGCTGCCAAGCGCGGACTAAACCGCTGCGCCACCGGGCGGGCCCTCAAATTCTAATTTTTTATGGGTTTCAACCTTGGGAGACAGCTTATAGAAATCATTGTGACTATCAGCACTGTCATTTATGGTAGTAGCTTTCCCTTCCAGCTCATTATAACCTAAAGAGTGGGCTGTGTTTTCGTCCTTGATCCAGCGTGAATGGGACAACGCTCAAGGCAGAGCCCTGCAGTCCCAGGGTCAGCCCACTGAGGACTTACTGTGTTATGGGGCTCTATTGGCTCTCGGGAATGCAGAGAGGCATGAGACAGGCCTGGCTGTTGAGAAGCGTATAGTCCCAGGGAGAGACTGGCTAGTGATCAGATAAATCAAAATGCATTGTGCTAAGAATTGTTGCTGATATGGTTGAGGTGGGAGCCTTGGCGAACTCTGTTCTCTGCTGGTTGGAGCTGTGAAGGCTTGTCTGAGGAGGTGCCCTTAGAAAGGATGGCAGCCGTTGGAGAGGTCACTATGCTAGGTCCTTGGCATCCAAACATAGGAAAGCTCCAGGGCACGGCCTTTGGGAGAAATTCATGGTAAGTGGAGAAAGGGTTTTCGTCCTTTCTTTCCTTGCTGCTTTCAGTTTCTTGAAGTAAATGTCTAGCCATCAGTATCCTGAGCCACAGCTGCCCTCAGCTTGCCCTTCAGTCCTGAAGCGTCAGGCCTTTTCCATGCTCAAAGTAGAAGTAAAAGCAGTGAGAGGAGAGTGTGTGTCTGTATGTGTGCATGCGCGCATGCGCCTGTGCGCTTGTTTCAAGTTTTGCTGCAGTGTGTTTTTTTCCTCTTTATGGAAGCATTAGAGCTGTTTAAAGAGTTTCTGCTAGCTCACCAGATAGTGATTTGTAAATTGTCTTCCTTACTTTGGTATGCTCACTGAAAGGGCTTTGGTGAGCTATCTTTTTCACAGTGTATAGCACTCCTGGGAAGGGAGGGACGTGTGCTCTGAGACTGGGATGGCAGAAGGTCAGCATAACAGGTTGGGGTTATAACAGAAACATTAAATGAAAAGAGCGAAGAGTCTGCTAATGTGCTTATTTGCCGTCCTCAGTCAAGTTCTTCCTGCCGCACTGAATACCAGAACCGTCGTTAGGTGGTGAAAGCAGAGGCCAGTAGCCTGGGTTTCCATCTGAGATTTAGCTTTAAAATGTCATGGGGACTTAGGTGAGTCATCTCGCCCTTGTCTGGCTTAGTGCTTCATCTGTAAATTTTGCTAGGGATGTGGCAAGCCATTCCTAGGACACAGTAAATCTGGATAACTGCCCTGGGGTCTGGTGCTGGCTTGGGAAGTAGGCAATGATGGACGAGGAAGCTGGTAGTAACATGGTTAAGGGGACTGGTTTTAAAATGATTCAGACCTGGCTCTGCATCTTAGTTCTGCTACTTGATGGCATGGTGGCCTTGGGGAAAGAGAGTAACATCTTCTGATTCTGTTTCGTCATCTATAAAATGGGAGTAACAATAAAATTTAAGGACATTGGGTTGTTCTGAGGATTGAGAAGAGATTCGAGCACATAGCAGTGTGTGTGCCACATAGTAAGCAATCAGGAAATGAGAGCTGGTTCTCGTTTTCTAAGCACCTCTCGGTCAGAACTTTTCCTTCTTGAAAATCCTTTCCCCTTCAGCACTTTCTCTTGTCGTTTATTAGACCAGATTATGTTCTTTTTCTTTTAGTTTATTTAGTAAGCATTTATTGAGCACTTGCTCTGTGCTGGGGGCAGACATAAACATCATATGGTCTTTGCCTACAGAGAGTTTGAATTTCAAAATCCCTAATTATGGTTCCTTACTTCCATGGTAATAGGAAGTTTTTGCCCCACTGATGCTTAGGGAGTCAGAACCAAAGCCTGGGTTTTTGGCTTCCTTTCAGAGGTTGTTTATTCCTTCTCTGCACCTCTGTTTACCTGGAAAGGGCCATGGGGAAAAGAGGGTAGAGGGCTTGCAGAGTTTTTTGTCACTTGGCTCCCTTCTTTTTTTGGGTCCACAGCTGACAGGCCAGGTCTGAGCAGCTTTTCTGGGCAGAGGAGGGGTACTTGCTAAATTCTAGGTGAAAGTAGACCACCATTATGGGTCAATTTCTTGAGGTTTTTATCTCCTGTCTTGCTGTGGTTTGAGGTATGAGTTGACAGCCAGAAGCTTAGGCAGTGCATCCAGGGCCAGACCTTCTCCACCAGGTGTGGCATCCTATCTTCCACATCTGGGGGCCTCCCTTCCCATCTTCGTCATATTCTGGGGCTTCCCTGGACAGTTATTTTTCTTGACATTGCAATTAATCCGCCAGCACTCCTCTGATATCTCAGCCCCTAATTGATGCTTAACATTTTCAGCAAAGGCCTCTATCTCATCACCCTTGGCAGTCAACAAAGGCTAACTTAACATATGTGTATTTTCCAACACACAGAATAGTTCTCTTCTTTACAGTTTTTCACATACAACAGTCATATTCGTAAACAATTTTCTCATAACATTACTAAATCAGAGGTGGAATTATTACAAATTGTTTGGGAAGAAAAAGTGTGGTCTCTGTCAACTTGAAGATGGTCTCCCAAGCCCTTCTCTGCTCTAGCTTTCTAGATTACTAGTGTAAAATGTGTTTTGGGTTACTGAAGAAGTGAGATGCCTCAGACCTTGCATCCTTGTGTAAGAGCTCTGACTTTACCCCGGACTGCCTAGTGCTTTTCTGAGAAATCAAGTCAAAGTGCTTGTACTTTACATTTATAGAGGTTTTTCTTTTGGCCTTGAAGAGCTCAGAGTGCTTTCTCTCTGTCTCTCTCTCTCTTTTTATTTCTCATATCCTCAAATTATTCCTGATTGTGCAAAAGGAGGCATATGGTCTTAGTCTCATTTCTTATGATAATTCTTGGAGTGGAGAGAGGTTTTGACTTTGCCCAGATTTTGAATTTGATTTGCAGAGTCAAGATTAAATCCCAGGTCTTCTGACCTCGAGACTTGTACAGTGTTTACTGGACTCCAGATGTCATTTGAAATAACAAAACATGAAAGGCTACTTACTTCCATGTAGTATTTTATCACAAACTGCATACGTTAAGTCAGGAATTTCAGGACGTGTTATAAATATGAAGGATAATTTAAGAGATGTGAATTGCTGTGTCATGCAGTGGCTTCTTCCAAAAGCAAGGGAGTAGCAGTGAATTATGCCTATGGTTTTTTTGTATCTTGAGATTTTTTAATCAGTTTCCTGTCCTTCTTACCTTCCTAATCTCTTATTTCCACTAAATTGTTCTTAAAAGTTATTGATTTGGCAAATTGATTTTTGTACCTAACATTTGACTTATTAATGAATTTAAAGTAATGTAGTGTCATTTTCCATTTCCATATCTTTACCTTTCATGAGTCCCTATGCCATAGTGTGACTCATTTGTTCTTTCCCTAAGGATCTGGAAATAAAACCATGTTATTGAGAAGAAAAAAATAGAACAGTTAAATCATCTTTTTTATCAGGTTATTCTGGGGATTTTTTTCATGTGGATGTGTGGACACATTTATAATATAGGTATAAAATATCCACATGTGTGGTTTTTGTATAAGTATATACTTTTATCCATTCAGCAAAATTTACTGGCAGTCTGCTGAATGCCAGACTCATGTGCTGGGTTCTGGGAATCCCAGAACAAACACAATCCCCTTTGCTCTCATGGATTTTGCAGTTAAGGAGTCAAACAAACACACCTAATTACATATACATGCATATGTATTTAATTATATGTAAGGAGGAAGTATAGCATGATGGTTGAAAGCATGCAGTTTTGGAGTTGGACCTGGTTTCCTAGCTCAGCTGCCTACTAGCTGAATAACGTGGGGCAAGTCACTTAAACTCTCACTGAACTTCCTTATTTGTAAGTGAGGAAATAGTAGTGTCCTTTGTGGAGTTATTGAGAGGTTTCAGTGAGGTGCTACAAATAAAATGTTTAGTGTAGTGGCTGGTATGTAGTAAGCACTTGATAAATCTTAATTATGACTACTATATTGTATGTGTAATGAAAATTTAAATACAATAAGCTAGCAAGCTATGAAATGACATTTCATGCTGAAATCTAATCCATGGAAGACATTTATTTTGGACCTTTTTAGGGATATGGAAAGGAGATAAGCCATCTGGTAGCATGCAGTTATAAATACTACTTCTAATGAAGCAGCAGAACTTACAGAATTGGGGACTTAGCACTTGTCCGCTTTCAGAACATCCAAAATAAAATCATGGAAGTCTTCAAGTATTCTTTAAAAATAATGTTTAACTAAAAATACCATTTGGTATAAGCTAATTGCTTTACTCTCTAATAACTTGCTAATGAGTTGTCACTGGAGAACACAGAAGATTGTGAGTATAAGAGAATGTGATAAATGAAATCCTTAGGAAGACAAACTGTTTATTTTTCTCACTTCAAGCAATGCTTGGAAACCTGTCTGGGTTTGCAAGCAGGACTGAACCGTTTTACACTGTTATTCTAAGAGATGGAAGTGATTGAGTCTGGAGCAAATGTGGTCTATACCCTGCGATGTTGGTGGCTTGGTTTTAGATGACCCAGAAGTTACCTTTCTTTAGGGTGCTGCTGCTATATACCATGCATTGTTTAGGATGAAACCAACTGATTTCTCTATGCTTTAGAACTAATCCATCCAGGATTGAATAGACCATGAATGTTCTTCTGTGTTGTACATTAGCATATTAAGCTTTCTGAAATTAAAGAACCATCTGCATTATTTGACAACAAATTCCATTTAGCAGTATACAGCTATTAGCAGAGGATGAGAAAGTTAGTTCTTTGTTGGAGAAATCCAATGTGCTACTTATTTTCTCTTAATGGTTGCTTCTTCTGAGTTCAGGTTGACTAGTTTTCAGCACCTAGATGTTTCGTGGCCTTGTATTGAAAAACTACCATTTATTTTCACAACTGTTATAGTCTGTGCCTCTTAAATAGATCATGTGTGTCTACCATTGTATAGGTCAGAATATTAACCATTTTCCTCGACCTCACTGCTTTTTCTCCCCTCTCTCCTTCCTGCCTGGAAGTTGGATAGAGTGGCTGTAAAAGTTGAGGCCCTTGGCCACCTCATACCTACTAGGATGGCTACTATTTAAAAAAATAAAATAAAATAACAAGTGTTGGTAAGGATGTGGAGAAACTGGAACTTTTGTGCACTATTGGTGGGAATGCAAAATGGTGCATCTGCTATGCAAAACAGCATGGTGGTTCTTCAGAATATGAAAAATAGAATTATATGATCCAACAATTCCACTTTTGGGTATGTACCCAAAAGAATTGAAAGCAGAGTCTTGAAGAGATATTTTTATACCCTGGTTCATAGCAGCATTATTCACAATAGCCAAAAGGTGGAAGCAACCTAAGTGTTCATGGATGGATGAATGGATAATGAAAATGTGGTGTATATATATATATACAATGGAATATTATTCAGCCTTAAAAAGAAAGGAAATTCTGACACGTGACAACATGGATGAACCTTGAGGACATTATGCTAAGTGAAATAAGCCAGTCACAAAAAGACAAATACTGTGTTATTCCATTTATATGAGGTACTTAGAGCAGTCAAATTCATAGAGATAGAAAGTAGAATAGTGGTTGCCAGGAGCTAAGGAGAGGGGAGAATGGGGAGTTAGTGTTTAATGGATGGAGTTTCAGTTTTGCAAGATGAAAAGAGTGCTGGAGATGTGTGGTGATGGTGATTGCACAACAATTTGAATGTACTTAATGCCGCCAAACTGTATACTTAAAAATGATTAAAATAGTAAGTTTTATGTTATGTGTATTTCACCACAGTTAAAAAAAGTTGAGGTCCTTGAACGAGGCACCTGAAAGAAAGTTGTAGTTGATTATCTCTCATCTTGGCAAGCATTTGTGGCAAGGATCCCTGGAGGAAGTAAAGTGATTGGGATGGAGAAGCTTCAAGGTGGAAGGATCTGGGGATATATCCACCAGCTCATTTTGAGTGATGGTGAAGGAAGGGCCTCATAAGGTCTCTAGTGCAGCACCTGCATTTCACAAATGAGGAAACTCAGGCCAAGAGTGAAGTGACAGAGTCCAAACTAGATGTTTGTTCTCTTACCTTCCTGGCCTGTGTGGTAGCTCCCTGTTGATGCTCCCTGCCTCGTCTCATCCTATTGGATCTCTGCAGTTTTTTCACTGATATTCTCTACTTGCAGTCTATCTTAAGCCCAGGACTTTTTTTTTTTTAAATGAAGCAGACTTTTTTTTTTTTGAGGAAGATTGGCCCTGAGCTAACATCTGTTGCCAATCTTCCTCTTTTTTTTCTTTTTTCTCTCCAAAGCCCTAGTACATTGTTGTATATTCTAGTTGTAGGTCCTTCTGGTTCTGCTATGTGAGAAGCTGCGTCAGCGTGGCTTGATGAGCAGTGCATAGGTCCGCGCCCAGGATCACAACCAGCAAACCCCAGGCAACTGAAGTGGAACACACGAACTTAACCACTACACCACCGGGCTGGCCCCAGCCCAGGACTTTTTATTTTGTGCTTTTATATTGATGAATCATAAACGGGCTGAACTTTTTTTGCTCACAGTTCTGACACCAAATATGTGGGTTTTTTCCACACCAACAACCAACTCTCCAACGCTCTGGACATAACTGGGTGTCTTAGAATTCAATTCAGTTCTGACCAGAGTTAGCACAAGACTCCACAGGTTTAAGGGTTCAGTCCCACAAGTCTGCCCCCACTTCAAATGCCAATCACAAGTATTGGGTGCGCAGGGTACCCACACTTCTGTCCGAGTTGGCTACAAAGTCAGGAATTTCCACAAGACCCCTTTCCGTTTTAGTAATTTGCCAGAACAGCTCAGAGAACTCAGGAAGACACTTGACTTACTGTCACTGGTTTATTATAAAGGATACAAATGAACAGCCGGATGAGGAGGGACACAGGGCGAGGTCTAGAAGAGTCTCAAGAACAGGAACTCTGTGCACCAGCCTCCCGGCACATGGATGTGTTTGCCGACTCGGAAGCTCCCCAAAGTCAACATTTAGGATTTTTTATGGAAGTTTCATTACATGAGTATGATTGATTAAATCACTGGCCATTGGTGATTAACTCCAATCACCAGCCCCTCTCCCCTCCGTGGAGGTCAGGGTGGAGCTGAAAGTTCCAACCTGCTAATAATGCCTTGGTCTTTCTAGCTGACCAGCCTCCATCCTGAAGCTATCTAGGGACCTTCAACTACTCGTCATCTTATTAGCACTCAGAAGACACTCATCACTTCAGAGATTCTAAGGGTTTTAGGAGCTATGTAACAGGAACCTGTACAAAGATCAAATATATATTTCCCATTGTACCACAGGAGCCTCTCCCATCTTTCTCTTCATTCTAACCTTCTCTCTTTTTCTTTGCTGAATCCTACTCTCTGGCCAGGAGTCATTACATAGAAACTGAAGTGCAGAGTGATCATCCACTAATTCAGCAAATAGTTATTGACATCTATCATCTCAGACACTGTTTAAGACTCCAGTGATAAAGCAGAAGAAAGTCTGTGCTGTTGAGGTCTGCTTTCTAGTGGGAGAAAGATATAAATCTGGAATTTGTCACAAGGTGGTAAGTGCTAGTGTATTTCATTTTTTCTGGCACTATTCTGACACCAAATGTGTGATCTTTTTCTGACACCAAATATGTGTCATTTTTCCACACCAATTCTCCAGTTGTCCAGCACCAACTGCATGTCCTACAATTCAATCCAGTTTTGATACTAACTCCTGGAGTTAGCACAGACACCACAGATTAAGGGCTCAGTCCTACAACATTGCCCCCATTTCAGATGCCAGCTGCAAATGGGTTACCCAGGCTAGCCACACTTCTGCCTGGCAGACTACAAATTTGAGGGTTCTCATGATCCCTTCCTCAGGTTTGGTAATTCTCTAGAACAACTCACAGAACTCAGGAAAGCACTTTACTTATGATTAATGGTTAACTATAAAGGATAAAACTCAGAAATAGCCACAAAAGAAAGGCACTCCTCGCTTAGGAGATTCCAAGGGTTTCAGGAGCTCTGTACCAGGGACAAAGACCAAATATTTATTTTTTGATACCACAAGTAGGAAGAAGGGGATATATGGGGTAAGAGAAGAGATAGTGATGGTGGGCAGAGGGAGGGAGTGATCTTTCAGCCTGTCTGGTGAAGTGTTGCTTGGTAGGGACGCTAAATGGAGTGGTGAAGTAAGACTTGCAATGTCTGAGGGAAGAGCACAAAGAACTGTAAGTCAAAGGACAGTGATGTCACTGAGGAACTCAAGAAACAGGATAATGTGAAATACATCAATATTATGTTACCTCAAAAAGCATGTGTACAAGCAGTCTCATATATACACAAAAACACTTTCTACCTACCTGACATGATGGCTCATTGAGGTTTTATGGCACCTGTAGTTTATTTTGTAATGAAAGGAAAATGTTGAACTGCCTACTTATCCCTTTATTTCTGGGGCGTAATTTTCCCTTGGGGGTTTTGAAAACCATTCCACTAATACACAAGGGAAGATGAGACTTTACAAAGCAGGTCTATGAAATGGAACAGTTGCTTCCATGGTATGAGGTTGAGAGACCCAGAAACCTAGTGGGGTTTGAGCCAGTGAAACCACTAAAGACATCTGTGGTACCAATCTAAGTATGCACGTCTGTTTAACTGGTAGGTGTTGCTACTTTAAATGTATATGTATTCCTAAGTGAAATAAGCCGATGCCATCTGCTGAGAGAAGGACATTAGGAGAAGCACATCTAACAAGGGACATATTTCAGCTCTATTCAAAAGCTAATGAATGTCTTTATTTTTGAAAAATATGAACTCTTGACTCACAATTCTCCTTGGGTTTTAGCCATTTTCTTGCAGTGAACTTGTGAAATACAGAAAAGTTTATGCACTTCAAGCTGGAACAGTGGAATGATTTATTTAAAAAATATGATACTGTATCAGCTCACAAGGGACTCATGGCAGAGTGGCTGAATGTGAGCTCGGAGCCAGATGGCCTGGGCTTGAACCCTGGCTCCTCCGTTTACTAGCTGTGTGACCTTGGACAGGCTATGTAACCTTGCAACATGGGGCTAATGATTGGGTGTCCAAACATTCCTGGTTTATGCCTGTGCCAGGCACAATTGTTAATAGCTCCCCTTTCAATCCCCAAAGCATCCTTATTTGGACAATAAATTATATGGTTGCCCTACCACTAATAGAACCTACGTCAAAGGATTGTTTTACAGATTAAAAACGTTAAAAACAATACCTGATTATAATATGTGCTCAGTAAACATTAGCTGCTACAACTAGAGTCGGTGTTTTAAATACCCGGTTTTATGCATTACCCCAAAGCAAGAATTGTTACTGTAGACCTAGGGCTACAGACCTAAAGTGACTTATTTTCCTGGAAAATGGAGAACCATCCCAGTGTGAGCAAGTTTAATACAGTTTTGAAAATTCTCTTCTTTTTTAACCTAGCGTGGGTGAAACAAGCAGCATGGAGGAAATGACTGTTTTCATTCATTTCACTAACAGGGTAATCACACAGGGCATGCTGGTTTTACAGAGAAAATTCTGCGGGGGTTGTTAATTTGGTTTGTGTGTTTAATGTGCTATTCTTTCCAATTTGATCTCTAGTTTTCTTTCTTTGACCTTTCTTTGGGCGTCACCTTCCTTTTCCTCTCCTCATGCGATGTCTAAAGCTAATTGCAGTCTCTTCTTCATTGGTCCTTGTGCTAGGGGATAAATAAAATTACACAGAATTGAAAATGCTTTCTTTGAAGTAATGGTTTCATCTACCCACTCTTAAAATCCTTTGTCATGTTTGACATAGGGTAAAAAAAAGTGAATTGTTGGAATTTTAACTTTTTTTCACATATGCACCTTGGCCTGAGTTGCTGCTAAGCCTAGAAGATAGTCAGCTGGACAGGCACAGAGGTGGGTGGGCCTCGGCTTCTGTCTCTGTCACTTGCTAGCTGTGTGACCTTGGGCACTCCGTTTCTTTCATCTCTCTGAGTTTCAGTATTCTTCATCCTTAAAATGAGGGTAATGATACTTCCTGCTTCCCAAGGTTATTATGAGGATCAAATGAGATAATAAGAGTTAGTATGCTCTAAACAAATGTAGGCAGAGAGTTCCTTTCCTTAAAAATGGTTAAGATGATTGAAATGAGACTCCTTTTAGGAGACACATGAGCAGAGGCTTGAAGAAAAAGAAGATAAAAATGCTGTTCCGGTCTATGTGTAGTACCTGGTGATTTAACAAGGGTGCCGCTTCAGCATGCAGGAAGTGCTTCAGTGGGCAAAATATCTTTTCTCTTTTATCCTAAACTTCAGGCTGCTGGGCCCATGCCTGTGGGAGCCCAGATGATCTGAGAGTTTGAAGACTTGACTAGAAGTCAAGTGCAGGAGAGCCCAGCTTTTAGCCAACCAGGGCAAGGATGACTTCTTACAGGAACATGCATGCTTCTCAGGGTAATAGAGTGGAGAATAAATTCTGTTCTTTTAAACTCCACATTCCCCTGCACTTAGATTTCTAAGGACATCTTTGACTCCTAGCTCTGGAAGCCAGTCGTTTTTCTTCTTTTAGTTTATCCTGGTTTATGATTTTCTATCCTTTAACTTAAAAATTGTTTTTATTATAGGACATTTCAAACACGCAAAAGTAGAGAGAATAGTATATTCAACTCCCACGTCCTTAGAACCCAGCTTTAATAATTATCAAGTCATGGCTAATCTTGTTTTCATCTATATTTTTACCCACTCATCCCTACTCCGCTTCCTCCCCTGGATTATTTGAAGCAAATCCCACACTTTATATTTTATTAAAAATACCATAGCTTTTTTGTTTATTTTCATTCTAAAGAATAGCTTTATTGTGGCACAATTGGCATACAATAAATTGCACATATCTAAAGTGTACAGTTTGATCAGTTTATATATATAAAAAATATATATCAAATTGTATATATAAATTTGATCGAATTATACATATATAACTGATCAAGATAGATATGTATATATACTGATCATATATATATCTATATATAAACTGACCAAATATATATATACACACACACACACACACACACACACACACACACACACACACACACACATATCCATGAAACCCACCACAATCTAGATAGTAAACATATACATACCCAGAAGTTTCCCTGTGGCCCTTGGTAATCCCTCCATCCTGCCCCTCTGCCTCCCATACCCAAGAAACTACTAATCTGCCTTCTATCATAGTAGACTAGTTTGTATTTTTTAGAGTTGAGATAAGTAGAATCATACAGTATGTATTCTTCTTTGTCTGGCTTCTTTCATAATATCATAGTCTTTTATTTATTCTACAAATATTATTGTGCTCCTACTAGGTACTGTTCTGGAATCTGCAAGACCTATTAGGAGGCTATTGTAGTAGTCCAGGTGAGACATGGTGGTTTGGACCAGGATGGTTACCATGGAGATGATGAGCCACCATCAATTAGAGATCAGCTTTGGAGGTTGAGCTAATCAGACCAACTGGATGTGGGGGTGAGGGAGAGGGAGGAATGGAGAATTACTCCTTGGTATTCTGGCTTGAGCAGCTGGGTAGAGTGTAATGAAATGGAGGAAGATTCAGTGAGGAATAGGTATGACCTTCCCTACTTCAATCCTTTGACTGGGTGTCCATTGCTTTTTCAAAGCTATTATTGTTATCATTGGTTGGTCTTAAGCAGTATCTAATCTGCAGATGAAAACAATATTTAAAACACTTTAAGATATTCATAGGATTGGTGGGTCTTCTCAGAGATGTTATTAAATAAAGGCTAGCTGCCATTGTCAAATTGAAAATAATGACTTTCAGTTTTCTCCTTAGGTGTTTGTGGTATCATTTGGACCAGGCAAGGGGAGAGAAAGTAGTGCAAAGGCAAATCACGTTTTCAGACTTTTTCTTAGGTGAAGTTCATTCCACTCTTTCTATGGCCTCTGGAATGTTTTTGTGCTGGTTTTACATTAAAAATGTTGACATTCTGCTAAGTCTGATGCTGTGGTGACAGCCTCTACACACTGTGACTAGCTATGTGAATTTCATTGGGAAATACGATAGTCTGTCTTCCTTCTACAGGGTTATTAACATGTCAGTTATTTTATTAGAACTTGGACTCCCTTTGGGGTTTGTCCTGAGAAAAACTGGGTCAAGTGATCTCTGTGGTTTTGTAATTTTGGAAGGTATCTACCACCTAGATTATTAAGTTTATGGGCATCTTTGGGAAACCTGAGTTAGTCATGAGCTAATAATATGTAATAGTGACAACAACAATAATAACAACTGCATATTTATTATTACTTGCTAAGTGCTTTATATGCATTATTTCATTTAATCACCACATCAGTCCAATGAAGTAGGTGCTATTATTATCTCCATTTTGCAGAGGAGAAACCTGGGACATGGAGGGGTTACCTAATTAGACCGGTCTCACAGTCAGTATCAGAGCCATAATTTGAACCCAGGCAGGTAGTCTGACTCCAGAGCCCGTGCTCTTCATTAAGAGATAACAGTCAAGGTGGATCTTGCAAGATGAATAAGAGATTAATGAACAATGGGGATGGGCATATTAGGCAGAGAGAATCAAGTGTCTAACTGAGGGGACATGAGAAATTCATTGTCCTGGGGCTTGATGGTAGAAGGTGATGTTGAGAAATGATGTTAATAAGGTAGGAAGGACTAGGATCTAAGAAACATCTGATTTGGTTAGCCAGAGCAACTTTTTCATAGATAAATGTATGAGGTCTTTAAAAAGTCTCTCTGAAATCTTGAACAAGTTCAAGAGATCTCATTTCTATTTTCTTAGATCCAAAGAGCTCAGATAGGGAGCTTCTGGATTAGCTGATCTCAGAGGCATCTTCTGATTTCAGACAACCTGGATCCAGTCATCCAGGAGTAAATCCTCTGCTCCCACCTTTTCTGTTTAGCTCTGATTTCCTGTAGGGTTAAAAGAAATAGTCTTAATAGTTTTAAACCACATAGTCTTTCCAAACCTGTTCACACTCTGACAGTAGCTGAAAGGCTAAAGTTCAGCTGGCTTCTGAATACCAGTGGAGTGAGGCCTCACTTATGTGATTCTTAAAGGGATGAGGGGTATAAAAAGGAAAGTCTACAATATGGTCCTTAATCCTTTTTCAGAGGCTTTTATTTCCTGCTTTGAAAAATGTATTGTGGTATTTAGTAGTAAGAGTTGATTATAATGAGGAGATAGTGTACACAAAATAAAAGGTGCTTTTTAGTTTTAATAAGCAGTGTTATCTCTAAGTATCGCTGAAGCAGAAACTCTACATGCCAGAGCATTTTAGTTTTTATCGCACTGAATGTGTTCCCTTTTTTTTTAATTAGAAAAATGAATAGTTAGTTCATGAATGTGAATTTCAAAAGGTATAAAACTCCTACCCTTTTCTTCCAACCCCTTCTTTCTTTTCTCTTCAGGCAAAATTGTTAATAGTTCTTTAATGACTCCTTTTATAAAGAGAGTCTATGCTTATACTAGCATATATTAATATAAGGGTTTCTTTTTAGGATTTTGTTATGGAAATGCTAATTAGTAAGAGTTGAGAGAATGTACCCATAACTCAGCTTCAACAACTATTAACTCTGTCATGGTTCAGTCAGAAGTAGAACTAGTAGTGTGTGTGTGTGTGTGTGTGTGTGTATGTGTCTTAAGGAATTTATTATAGATTTGACCTTACACAATGACTGTAAAGTTGCTATTTTATATATATGTGTGTGGGGGCGGGGGGCATGTATGAGATATATATATATCTATATATATATATATATATAGATATATATATATACACACACATACATACATACACACACACATGAGATATATATATATGTATGTGTTTGTGTATAGATGTAATCTAAATGTCTAGTTTTCGCCTGAAAAGTAATACATGCAAACTAACAGGAAAATGTCACCCATACTAAGGAAGAAGGTTAGTTAAAGAGAAACTGACTCTGAGTAGGCCCAGATGTTGGATTTAACAAAGACCTAAAAGCAGCTATTATAATTATATTTAAAGAACTAAAGGGAAATATATTCAAAGAATTAGAAAATATGATGTGAGTCAACAACTAGAGAATCACAACAGACAAATGAAAACGATAAAAAAAGAACCAAGTGAAATTTCTAGAATTGAAAACTATAATAAATGAAATGAAAAGTTTTCTAGATGAAGTCAGTAGCAGATTAGAAATGGTGGAAGAAGGAATCAGTGAACTTGAAGGTAAATCAAGAGAAAATTTCCAAACCAAAGAACAGAGAGGAAAAAAAATTTGGAGAAAAATCAACAGAGCCCTGTGTGACAGTATCAAGTGTCTCAACATAATTCCAACACGTGTAATGGGAATCCCAGATGGAGAGGAGAGAGAGGAAGGGACAAAACATTTTTGAAGAAATGATCTAAAAACTTTCCAAACTTGATGAAAATTATCTACAGATCCAAGAAGTTCAATGAGTTTTAGGATGAACACAAAGAGGAATCCACCTTGACAAATCATAGTCACACTGTTGAAAAACAAAGAGAATATCTTGAAAGAAGCGAGAGAAAAAGAACTCATCATATAGAGGGCAACAACAATGTGATTAATGGCTGATTTCTTATAAGAAACAATAGAAGCCAGAAGATTGTACAGAGACATTCAAAGTGCTGAGAAAAAAAGCCTCCAAACAACTATCAACTAAGAATTCTATATCCAGCAAAATTGTCCTTCCAAAATGAAGGTGAAGGAGGTTTGACTTTTGGTTCTGGGAAAATGGAGTAAACGTACATTTCCCTATTTCTCCCACTAAATACCACTAAAACTTTGGACACTACATGTAACAGAAACATAAGAAGACACTGAAAAGTGAAAAGAAGGCAGAGGAGCTGCAAACCTTGGGACCTTAGGAATGACATGGTGGTGAGTTCCATGGATTTTCTTTTTGCCCCGTATATCCCAGACTTGGAGCTGAAGAAGCCACCAAACCAGAAATTCCATTGGATGTAGACAAAAAGAAGTCCTAAGAGAAGCCTGCTCTATCTAGCTAAAGGAGCTAGTAGGAAAGGGGCAGTCTAGCAATACAAAAAAACTTTGAGTCAGTAACACCTCTACTCCATTCAAACACCACAGAAAAAACTGTGTGCCCACTCATGCCTGCAAAGGCCAAATGGGGAGCCTAGACTTGCACCCTCATGAGTCTGTATTAAGGTGTCATGATACCTCTGCTGGGGTGGTATCAGAGTAGGGCAAGTAGGCAACCAGGCCTTTCATCATTGCCCAGCAATAATGAGGCCACACTCACCATGGTGTAAGTGGAGACTGTGTGGGGAGCTGAAACTCTCACCTCCATCCAGCAATTATAAACAAGAGTTCCTCCTGAGGTGTCAATGGAGGCTGAGTGGGGAACCTGAATTTCTACTTCCACCAGGCAGTAACGATATGACTCCCTCTCTTCCCCTGCCAGTGTGGTGTCAGAGAAAGTCAGCTAAAACAGGATGTTTAAAAACGATCCAGGGTCTTGTAACATAATAAAAGTGTATCCAGGTTTCAATTGAATAATCACTCATCATACCAAGAGCCATGAAGACACCATACTAAGTGAAAAAAGATAATCAATAGATGCTATGCCTGAGATGAGAGAGATGTTAGAATTATCCTACACAAATTTTAAAGCAGCCATGGTAAAAATACTTCAGCGAGCAAATATGAACCTCGAAGCTGGTGAAACAAGCTTGAAACAAATGGAAAAAAAAAAATGGAAAGCTTCAGAAAAGAAACAGAAGATATAAATGAGAATTAAATGCAAATTTTAGGACTGAAAAATAGAATAACCAAAATGAAAGCTTTGTGAATTCAACAGCAGAATGGAAGGGACAGAGGGAAAAAAAAAATCAGTGAACCAGAAACTAGAACAAAAGAAATTACCCAATCTGAACAACAGAGAGAAAACGGAAAATGAATGACTGAATGAACAAATAGGGCTTCAGGCATGTGTATGACTATAAGAAAAGATCTAACATTTGTGTTATGGGAATCCTGGAGGAGGGGAGAAAGAGATGGAGCTGAAAGAATACTCAAAGAAATAATGGCTGAAAACTTCCCAAATTTGGGAAGAGCCTAATATCTGTAGATTCAAGAAGTTAAGCAAACCTAACATAGGATCATCCCAAAGAAATCCACATCAAGACCCATCATAATTAAATTTCTCTAAACTAAAGACAGAAAAATCTTGAAAGCAGCCAGAGAAAAATGACACCTTACCTATAAGGGAAAAAGCCCAGTGTGAATGACAGTGGATTTCTCATCAAAGAACATAAAGACCAGAAGAAATGGTACCATATTTTTCAAGCGTTGAAAGCAAAGAACTGCCAGCCCAGAATCCTTTACCCAGTGAAATATCTTTCAGAAATAAGAGGATATCAAGAAATTCTCAAATGAAGGAAAACTAAGAGAATTTGTCACCAGCAGATCTATCCTAAAAGAATGGCTAGAGAAAGTTCCTTAAACAGAAAGGGAATGATTCAAGAAGGAACCTTTGAACATCACGATGGAAGAAAGTAAGCAAAATTTGGGTGTATACAATAGGCTTTCCTTCTCTTTAGTTTTCTAAATTTTATTTGATGGTTAAAGCAGAAATTATAACATTGTCTGATATGGTTCTAAATGTATTCAGAGGAAATATTTAATACAATTATAAACAGGGAAGGCTAAAGGGAGGTAAGTTTTCTATACTTCACTGGAAAATAACACCAGTAGACTAAGTTTTATATCTTATCACAGTTATATATATGTATATATAAAAGCTATATAAAGAGATGCGCTCAAAAGCACTATAGGTAAATAAAAACAAATTTCTTAAAAAAACAAAAAGTTCAGGTAACCCACAGAAAGGCAGGAAAAAGAAAACAGAAACAAAAGTCATAGAGAACAGACAGAAAACAAAAAATAAAATGACAGACTTAAATCCTAACATATCAATAATTGCATTAAAAGTACATGGTCTGAACACATCAATTAAAAGATAGATTGGCAGAGTGGATAAAAAAACATAATCTAACTATATTCTGTCTACAAAAAACTCACTTCAAATATAATGATATAAGTGGGTTGAAAAGAAAATGATGGAAAAAGATACATTATGCAAACAGTAATCAAAGAAAAGCAGGAATCACTGTATTAATATCATATAAAGCAGACTTCAAAGCAAAGAAAATTACCAGTCAGGGAAGGACATTCATTAACGATAAAAGGTTAATCCATCAAGAAGACATGGTAATACTAAATGTTTATGCCCCAATGAATAGAGCTGAGACATATGAAGCAAAAACTAATAAAACTGAAAGGAAAAACAGACCAATTTGCAGTTGTAGTTGAAGACTTGAACATCCTTTCTCAACAATTGATAGTGCAATTAGGTAGAAAATCAGCAAGGATATAAAAGAACTCAACAATACCATCAACCAACAGGATCTAATCGACATTTCTAGAACACTCTGCCCTACAACAGCAGAATACCAATTCTTTTCAAGTACTTATGGAGCATATACCAAAATAGGCTGATTCTTTGAATCAGTCAGCAAAGGGTTTTTTAGGTATTGCACAGTACGATTATAAAAACATAATTCAAAGGGGCTTGCCAGTCTAGTTGAGGAAACCGATTATAACATAGGATAAATTTGCATATCAGCATGAGAAGGTAATGTAAGATATGTTCCAAGCAGCTTATTAGTCATTGAGGCAAGAAATGCTATAGGGGCTTAGAGGCAGGATTGTTTACAGTAGTCACTAAGATTTCACCAGAGTGGGAACTTGAGCTGGACCTTAGAGGATGGGTAGGATTTGGAGAGGTAGGCATTTGGGAGGGTGCATGGATGCAGGTACAAGGCCTGGGGGCAGAAATGCATGTGGAGAGTTTAGGCAACCATGAGAGAGCTGGTTGGACTCTCTCCTACTGTGTGAAGGGCAGCTGTGCTCTCTGGACTAATGAGTTCTCTTCTTTTCATCCACAGAAAGGCCCCCCTTCTGGGAAAGACCGGGTGAAAAAAGGTGGATCCTACATGTGCCATAAGGTAAGTCATGTCACTAAACTCTGGTTTTGTGTTGTAACAGGAGGTTTATGGATCCATTATAAGCAGTAGCCCTAAAATGTCCCATCCACTTCGGCTAATACATACCTATCCCCATCAAAGTCAGAAAAAAGTAGGATCATCATCTCAAGTTTGGGCACAGGCATGGGGAAAAGTGGCACAAGAAGCAGAGGCTATGAATGACAACCAAATTGGAATTGTCAACCAAATTCCATCTGTTGAATCTTGCCCCTTTGAGAGACCTTTAATGTCCCATGAACCAGCGTGGGCTATATACCTTTCCAGCATGTAAGTCTGGAAGCAAACCCTTAATTTATTTGAGACTCCTATAAATTTCTGGGTTCTCTGTTGAGATTAAGGTGAGAGTTATAATCTTAATAGAAACATCCTAACTGTTCTAGGTATAAAGTGTGTGGTTTGTGAAATAAGCATCAATCTCAGATGGTGTTTCTGCTCTTTGAGCTATGATTTCCGTATCAGAACTAGCTGTTCTTGGTTAGTCGGAGTGACTCAGTGTTTCATGAGTAACCTTTATAAGGAATTTGGAAATCGAATACCACCTCTCTCCCTTTTTTCTTCAAATCATATATTTTTAGTGTCTCCAGCACTTCAGCTTCTGTCTTTCTATCACTACACAAAGATGGCATTTTGCAGATTGTGACTGCAAGAAACTCCCATGGTAATTCACTCGATCCAGGCAGTTAGAGACTTAAAATGACCTATAATGGCTCCAAATTAAGTTACTAATTTGATAATGGAGACATTGTCAATCTTTGCCCTAAAACAGTGGTTCTCAAACTTTATTGCACATTAGAATCATCTGGAATCTATAAAAACTACTGATGCCTGTTTTCCCACTTGCCTCATTCTGATTTGATTTTTCTGGAGTGTGACCTGGGCATGAGGTGATAATAACGTACAGCAAAATTTGGGAACCACTGGCCTAAAGAGAATCTCTTTAGATTGTGTATATGTATGAGTTTGTAGTGTGTGTGTCTTCTGCATTTCTTAGAATTTTTAATCCACTCCATTGATTTAGGTGGAACTTCATAGAGTTGAGTTCACTTTATGCTTAAACCTATGTTTATAACAAGATGTAGACAAATTTATCTTTAAAATTCTAATTTTAATTTTAAATTAAAAACATTGCCCCAGGTCACCCCAGCACATTTAAAGGTTCGTATACATATCAGTTTTTAGTTCCAGATTGTTTCTCTAATTCAAGCTGTTACTACAAGTATATCTGAATCCTCTTGCTGGGGAACCAGACTTCTGTGAAACACAGATGAATCTCAAAACCCTAATTACCACCAGTTATGTCTCTGACATATGATACTTTTCTTAACTGGGAATTCATTTACTCTGTAAGAATTGAGGACCAGAAGATTTTTTTTCCTTAAGAATAAATGGAGAAAATGAAGCTTGTGAAAATCATTTTAAGCACGAATACTAAAATATCCCAATGCCGTGTATATGAATGTGTCTACTTTATTAACATTTCATATTTTTTGCTTATTTTTAATCTGTATTTTCATAAGCTTCCCAGTTTATTCTTTTAAAATGTCTGTTAACATAATTGATGTTTTTAATGAATACATTTACATGGTACAATTGGTTTTTGTTCATTTATCTTGTATCCTGCAACCTGGTTAAACTCATCTATTTTGGTAATGTTTTTGTAGATTCTATTGGATTTTCTACATGGGTGGTTATATCATCTGTGAATATAGACAATTTTACGTTTTTTTTTTAAATCTGGATGGCATTTATTACTTTTTCTTGCTATATTGTATTGGCTAGAACATCCAATATAGTGGTGAGTAGGAGTGGTGAGAACAAACATTCTTACCTCGTTTTTGATCTGAGGGGATAAACATTCAACTTTTCAAAATTAGGTATGATATTAGCTGTCGTGTTTCCAAAGATGCTCTTTATCAGCTTCAGGATAGGAAGTTTCCTTCTATTCCTAGCTTTTTGAGAGTTTTTATCAGCAATGGATATGGATTTTGCCAGATGCTTTTTCTGCATCTATTGAGATGTTTATATGGTTTTTCTTTTTCAGTCTTAGTATGGTGAATTACACTCATTGATTTTCAATTTTCAAATGTTAAACCATTCTTGCATTCCTGGAATACATCCACTTAGTCATGATCTATTATCCTTTTTATATATTGTGGATTTGATTTGCTAAAAGTGTTGAGCAGTTTTGCATCTGTGTTCATGATGATCTGTGGTTTTCCTGTCTGGTTTGGGTATCAGGATATTGCTGGCTTCACAAATTGAATTGGGAAATATTCCCTCATCTTGAATTTTATGGAAGAGTTCATGTAGAATTAGCATTCATTCTTCCTTAAATATTTGATAGAATTCCCCCAGGGAAACTATTTGGTGCCTAGAGTTGTAACCATAAATTTAATTTAGTTAATAGCTATAGGGCTGTGCAGATTATGTTTTTCTTCTTGATTGAACTCTGGGAGTTTATGTCTTTCAAAGAATTTATCCATTTCTTCTGAGTTATTGAATTTATTGGTATAATAGATGCCTTTTTATTGGCTGTTTACACCATTTAATGTGATTCTTGATGTGGTTGGGTTTAAATTTGCCGTCTTGATACTTGTTTTTCTCTTTGTCTCATCTGTTCTTTGTTTCTTTTGCTCTGTTTTTTGGACTTCTTTTGGATTAAGTTTTTTTTTTTTTTTTTGTCAAGAAACATTGGCCTTGAGCTAACGTCTGTTGCCAATCTTCCTCTTTTTTTTTATTTTTGGTTGAGGAAGATTAGCCCTGGGCTAACATCTCTGCCAATCTTCCACCATTTTGTATGTGAGATGCCACCACAGCATGGCTTGATGAGCAGTGTGTAGGTCTGTGCCAGGGATCCGAACCTGCAAACCCTGGACCACCAAAGCAGAGCACGCCAACTTAGCCACTACACCACTGGGCTGGCACCTGGATTAAGTATTTTTCATCACTCCCTTTTCTCTTCTTTGATTTATTAGCTATAACTTTTTCTTTTAAAATTTAATGGTTGTTTCAGAGTTTATATTACACATCTTTAACTATTCCTAGTCTACCTGAAGGATAAGTTTTAATTTAGTCAGGCTCAGAGTGATAGAGAGAATATTGTAGAAGAGAGAATAGCAGAGTGACAAACTGAGTGGGATACACAGGATTTTCCAGAGAAAAATACCAGCTCCAGGATCTTGGTCAAGTTAATGGTAGATGATGTACGTCTTTAACATTAGTCTGGTTATTTTGTTGAGGTCAGGAAAATAGCACAGTGTTGGTTGTGAATTACTTTCAGAGGGCTTATCCTTGCCACAAGATTAAGAGTGGCAGCTATAACTAAATTATTAAGATGTGGACTCAGGAATTAGATCTGGGTTGGAGTTCTGTAACTGCGCTTTGCTAGTGTATGACCTTGGGCAAATTACTTAACCTTTCTAAGCCTCAGTTTTCACATTTGTAAAATGCACATCCTAATTGCACCTACTCTAAAGTTCTTCTGAGGAATGAATGGACCAAAACATGTAAGCACTTGGTACACTGTCTAGCTCATGGTAAAGATTCAGTAAAAGTCGGTTGCTGCTAACACTATCATCCTTAACCATCATCTTTATTATAATGAGATTGTTTTTCTCCCTTCTTCCCTTTTGAATAAGGGACCAACTAATGAACTCCTAACTAGATAGGCAGAATCCTGGAAGTGATTCTTATGGCATAGGAGAAAATCAATAAAAGAAAGATAACCAATAAAAAGAAAGAAAGAATAATGTTATAAATTGTTTTGAAAAAAAACACTTGCTTGGAAGGTGGAATTTTGATCATGGGCCAGGGCCAGTTTGCATGAGTAAAGTAAACTCTGATGATCACTCATAACTTTTTGAAAGTCCATACAAAGTATAGCTTCAATAAGAAGATGATGGCACAGAAAGAGAAACTATGAGGCAACATGATGTTGGGTTAAGAGCAGAGACTCTGGAATGGGATTGAAAAGGCTGTAATCCTGGATCCACCATTTATAAGCCATGTGACCTTAGGCACACCATCCACATCCCTGTGCCTCAATTTTTCATCATCTATGCAATACAGATACTAATAATACCTACTTCATAGGACTATTGGGAGAATTAAGTGAATTAATACATGTGAAGTTCTTAGAATCGTTCACATAATAAGTACTCAAGAAATATTAGGGGTGCCGCCCGGTGGCGCAGCGGTTTAGTCCGCGCTTGGGAGCCCGGGGTTCGCGAGTTCGGATCCCGGGAGCCCGCCGACGCACTGCTTGTCAGCCATGCCGTGGCGGCGTCCCATATAAAGTGGAGGAAGATGGGCACGGATGTTAGCCCAGGGCCAGTCTTCCTCAGCAAAAAGGGGAGGATTGGCAATGGATGTTAGCTCAGGGCTGGTCTTCCCCACAAAAAAAAAAAAAAAAAAAAAGAAATATTAGTTGTTGAATATTGTTAGATTGATTCCTATACGGTCTTGAGCCCAACCCACAACATTGAGGAAATCCTCACCCTCCCACCATCTTGCACCAGGATTGCTAGCGAAAGGAGTTGATCTAGTGTCAGTGGCAAGAGCAATGGATGAGAAATCGAAAGACCTGAGTTCTGCTATGTGATTTTCTGTAATGATTTTGTTCAAAATGAACTACAATTACCTTAAAACTTCCCTTTATCCCTAAAAGCCTTCCTCTCATAAAAACCATATTGCTGTCCCGCTTGACTTCAAAGCCCCAAGGCTGGTAAGTCATTATCTTAAATAGATTGTTCCTGAGTCCAGGATCACATTCTTAGCGCAGATATTGAGATCAATTTCACACGTTAATTAGCCATTTTGATGAAATAGGGCTAAAACAAGTCCTTTCCACTACCTCTGTTCTTAATTAATAGAATGACCCATATTTCAACCGCTCAAAGGCCTAACATCATTAATAACCATTTTTGGTGCTAAAAGTAGAGTTGGAAAAAAAGAAAAAGTAATGAGGACATTTATAATCAGGCCATTTACCTCTTTAATTACGTGTTCCCTTAGTTTCCCATTTTGGAATTTAAAATGAACTACTTATTAATAAATGTTTGCTAAGTGAATGAGTGCATTTGAAACGGATTGATGATGTGAATTGACTGTTTTCTCATATGATGGCCCTGGTTTCGCAACGTTAACTTGTAGTGGGACTTGCTCCTTAGGGTTTAGTTCTTCGTAGTCATTTAGGTTAATGAAAGGTTTTAGGGACTGCTGTGATCTAATAAGGGACAAGCTCTTTTGTTGTCATTGATTTTAAGCTTTTTTGTTATATAAACAAAACCTTTTCATTGCATAAAAATTAGAAAATAAATAATAAATATAAAATTGAAAATAAAAATCATTCATCCTGCTTCCTAAAGAAAACTATTGATAGTATTCTACCAAACTTTTTGGTGCACTTTTATGTTTTTCTTCCCAAAATGGAATTATTTTGTATGTATCAAGGTCTTCAAATATAGCTACCGTAAAAATCTCTTATACACCATGGATTTCTTTTCTATTTTATGTCACAGCCTCAGAATCCTTCTGAACACAGTGCTCTGGGCAGGAACAGTTCGTCAGAGTTGTTACAGCCTGTGCTTTGTGGTATATGAATAACATCTTATTTTAAAATAGTTTGTTATATAATTTGCGAGATAAGTTGCATACAGAAATATGCCGTTCAGCAAAGACCTCAGTCCTATGCCTTATCTCCAGAGATATCCCTCAACGTTCCCATTTATATAGCAAATAACTTTCCCATTTATGTAGCCAGTGTATATCCACATTCAGATGCTGGCAGGGATGCTATCATCTTTCCAACACAAGATCTCTAAGACCTGTGGAGGACCTGATTAATGCTTTTCTTTTAGTGAGGAAGCAGGTTAACCTAAAGAGGTCAGATAAGGCAGGCAAAGTTGGTTTCTGTAATTAAGAGTGTTATGTTCATTGTAAAGTAGCAGTTATAATACCCTCCACGTGTCTAGTGCTTTACTTTTTTATGTAAAGATTAGGTGAAGCGTTCTGACATTGTTCCATTAATAGCCCCATTTTATCAATGAGGGAACAGATTCAAAAAGGCTTTGTATGAGGTTAAATAGGTAATGAGTCTTGGATTTTGCCCTTTTTGGTGAGCAAATTAGCAAAATATTTGTTTGTCACGATTTCCATTTGTATCAAGCCCAAACTCCTCTTTCTGCTGAGAAGACAGCCTGTAATGTGACTTCATCCCATTTATCCACCCACCTTTCCTGCTTCTTATCATTAACCATCTTTGTACCAGTCATTCTTTTGCCTGGAATTCTCATCTCCAAATCTTTGGGCAACTCAGCTCACTTGTCGCCTCCTGAGAGGCCTTCCCAGGCCACCCTATCCAAAGTAGTCACCAAGGCACACTCAGTCCTCAATCCCTATTTTATTTTCTTCCAAGCTGACCATTACTAGAAGCAATCTTGAGTTTATCAGTTTATTTTTTGTCTGACCACTCCCTGTTGAACGTAAGCTCCCTGACAACAGGTACCTTGTCTGTCTTGTTCCACATTGCATCCCTCGTGCCTAGAATAGCATCTAGCATATTGTAAGCTCTCAAATATTTAATGAATAAATAAACCATGCTCTGACATGATCAGGTTATGGTCTTGCTGTCCTCTTAACTTGCCTGAGTTTTCCCACTTGGATGCCTCTGATGTCATTGTTTTCTCAAATTAACATACCTTCTTTCCTTTTTAAAAAAATCCTATAAATCAGTGCTTTTCAAAGTGTGGCCCATAGCATCAGCAGCCGAGAAGCTGGTTAGAAATGCATATTCTTGGACCCCATGCCAGACTTACTGAATCAGAACCTCTAGGTGTGTGGCCTAGGAATATGTATTAAACAAGCTTTCCAGGCTATTCTTATGTGCATTCAAGTCAGAGAACCACTGCCATAATCATGTAAATCCTACCCCAGCCAAGTTCTGCCTTCTAGAAGTCTTTCCTAAAGACTTTAGCATTCCGCAAGGGACAATTTCTTTATCTGAATTAGTAATAACCTCAGAGGGTTTTAACCCTAGCGTGTTTTATAGCTCTTTGATGTGTAATCATTGTTTCCTCAACCAGCCTCTGATCTCCAGCAGGACAAGACCACGCCTGGACGCGGGTTTCCTCTATGAGTGTACGAAGTAGGAATCGGGAAATGCTTGATTGCTTTTGTCAGTTGTGGGACAAGAATTCTTATGGACAAGAATGCCCGTGTCTGACTGACTGCCTCCCCCTAATCTTCCCTCTGCCTGCCTGAATATTGGTAATATGTTGTATTCCTCACTGGCCACAGGGAAAATGAGAAAATTGGTTGCTATTGTTTCATTATCTATAGAAGACAAAGCACCGTGTCTTTCCTTTTATGGTGGAAGTCGCTCCAGAGAATTTCTGTGTCAACTTTAGAGATAATTTTTATGAAGATTAGAAACATTCGACTTTTGTGAGAGAAGGAAGACTAATAAGAATTAAGGGAAAAAACCCTCTTTCATGCTGACCTATTTCCGCCCCCACTAAGTATCTCTTTTTTTATGAGTTCCAAAGTTATTCTACACAAAATTCTCCGCAGTTTCTTTGTTTCTTTTTTGTGTGTATGAGGAAGATTGGCCCTGGGCTAACATCTGTGCCCATCTTCCTCTATTTTGTATATGGGACGCCACCACAGTATGGCTTGATGAGTGGTGCATAGGTCCGTGCCCAGGATCCAAACCTATGAACCCCAGGCCGCCGAACTGGAGCTCATGAACTTAACCACTACACCACTGGGCAGTCCCCTCTGTGCAGTTTCTTTAACCAGCTGGCAGGGACTTTAGTTTCACCGGGCCAACTCAGGGGTAATGCTCATAGTACACAGGATAACTAGTTTATTTTCATTCTCTGTTATTTTGGATCAAAGAACAATCCTAGAACATAAGAGTTCCATGCATGGTTATTTTTGGAATATGGAAGCTTTTGAAGTATTTGAATTAAGTAATCTGTGGTTATTCACTGAATACATAGTAGATGGCCAGGGATATGTGTTAGTCTTTCTTATTTGTGCGAGTATGTGTGTTCATGCAGGACAAGTGTATGGGGGGCGGGAAAGAAGTATGAGATGTGATATTTTTCCATCTAGGAGCATAGAATCTTGCTAGGAAGGCAAGTGCACCACAGTTAGACCTGGGTTCAAATTCTGCTTTTAACAACTGTGTCATCTTGGGTAACTCATTTAATTTCTCTGGGCTGTTATGATCAAATGAAATAACAGGTGAAGGTGCCTAGCACATGGCTAGAGTGTACTGGGTGCTCAGTATCTGTGTGTGTTTGTGCACATGTACATGGTTGTACTCTGCTCCTATAAAACAAAACAGGTACAAAACAAATCCCACACAGAAATGTATAGCTTTATGAGTTATTATGATTTAAACTCCAAAAGCAATGTATTAAAAAAAAATGTTTTCCACAGCCTTTCCTATTTTTGATATTCCTAGGCTTGCTGATTAATTTTTGCCAATCTGCTGGATATTAGATAATACCTTAATGTTGTTCTTAGTTAATATTTTCTCAATTGCCATTTATCTTTATTACTTGGTTTACTGTCAGATACTATTCTAAATATAAAAATAACTTTTTGAATTATGCAAGTTAAATATACTTATTGTAAGAAGTTGAAACCCCATTGCTTGAGGATAACTACTGTTCATATTGTGGTGCATTCTGAATCTTCCTGTCTTTTTTTCCTTGGCATTCCTAATTATCTAGATTGAGATCATACCACATATACAGCTTTGTGTTTTGACTTTTTCATTTAACATTTTATCATGAGAATTTCCTATGTCATTAAATATTACATAAAAACGTGATTTTTAGTGGTTTTATGATTTTTAATGAATTTTTACTAGTCTGTCACATGGATGCGCCATAACTTATGTAACTATTGGTTACTTTTTTTTTTTACTCATGTAAGTAATGCTGACACCAACATCTTTGTACTATCTCTCTATGTCATGTTTATAAGGTAAAACATTGGAGAATATGAGGTAAACTCTGAATGTGCTGCCCTTTTCAAAACATATATGCTAAGTATGCATGAGGGGGTGTTTGTTTGTGGAGGAAGCTCTGTCTACAGGTAGACATAACATCTCTACAGCCTGTACATGGGTACAACATGCGTCTGACAGTTTAGAGCATTCAGCCAAGAGTCTGAGAGCATTCACCTTTCTTTTTCTCTCTGCACAGTCCTACTGCTACAGGTATCGCTGTGCTGCTCGAAGCCAGAACACACCTGACAGCTCTGCTTCAAATCTGGGATTCCGCTGTGCGGCCGACCGTCTGCCTACCACGGGCTAAGAACCAAGAAGAGCCTTCCCAAATCCAAGAAGAAGTCGTGTTTACCCCGCTTGGCTTCCCTCAGAACACTGAACAACCTCGTGTGAGGAATTTCCACCCTGAGGTGGGTTGCATACCTGCCCAATGGCCAAAGGAACTGCTTTGTGAGACCAAATCGCTGACCTGTGTCAGCATATGTGCTTTATCGTGTGGTGCATTTCTGGAGATCATCGCCATGTTTTACTTTGAGAGTCTTTTAAAGAGGAAGGGATGTGCAGGGAACCCTGAGCTAGGCTTTAGGAGGCCTACGTTCTACCTGGGGTCAGACCCCGGGGTCTCACACTTGACCTTCTTGGGCCTCAGTGACATCATCTATCGAGTGAGGGGGTGCACAGCATGATCTCTGAGGCTCACTCCAACTCACAAATTCTATGAGTATATCAGATTCTGTTGTGCTTTCATAGTGAGAATTTATGACAGATTATTTTTTAGCTATTTTTTTCCATGTGTGAACATTGGGTGATACTAATCATGTAAAATAAGAGTTCTCTTATGTATTCTTTTCAGAAAAGGATGGTGGGGTGGTGGCGATGAATCTTTATATTCACATTGCACTTTGTTTTTTCAAGGAAATCAGTGTCTTTTACATTGTTATGATGAATCCCACGTCAGCTAGTAATGGTGTGCTCAAGTTCAGCAATCTGAACAGGCAGGAATGTCTGTGGGGTGATTCTACTGTGCTTTATCTTTTAACATTAAGTGCCTTTGGTTCAGGGGGGCGATTATAAGCCCTATTTCCCCGTCTCCCCAAAGCCTTCAGTGAATGTGAAATGTGTGCTAAATGGAGAAACCTGTTTAATTCTAGATGTAAGAGAAAAGGAATGAGAACTTTGAATTAACTATATTCAGGGTACCCAGCATTTTGTAATCGGGAAGTAGGAAATCTTGTTGGCTGTGGAATATCAGATGCTTTGAATCATGCACAATATAGAATAAACTGGTATTTGCTAAATCAAGCTTCACTCTCGTGGGTTCCTTTTCTGTTTCCCTTCATTGTGTTTTCTTTTAAAGAAATGACTTTGTGATGTGTATGCATTTTGTTTGCTAGAAACTTTCATGTCCATTAGCTACTTGCAAACTTTGATATATGAGCAGTTTGTGGAAATTTTTATTCCAAAAAGCAGGCTCTTCTGCCGGGAACTTGATTACAACCTTGCTTCTTCGTGCCACAGTAGATGAGGCAAAATCAAGAACGTTGCCCTGGTTGGTGGTCCTGTAAAACCCGGCAGCTGCTTCACAGGTCAGGAAAGCACCTTGCTTTAAAGTGGTGGCTTTCAACCTGAGGTCCCTGTCATCAGAATCCCATCCGGATTTTTCCGTCCTTGAAGACCCCTAAGACATTACTAGCAGGTAATTTGAAATAAATGGGTTGTCTTTATGTTGGTTGTTCAAAAAGTAAGTGAAATAATATTCATAAGTGTTAGACCAACACTTGATTGCTACTTTTGTGCATAGCCTCCTAACAGTAGAGCATCTGTCCTGAGAAACTGTCATGTTGCTGGGGTGTTTAGCCACGTTTGTTAATCTGTTACTTTGTGGATATAAAATGTTTCTCTACAAACTTCCACCAATCGATGATTAATTCCAGGCAAAACAAACCAAAAAAGCATTCACTTAATTGAAAAAGCTATTGTAGGAAATAAGGTATTTTATTCTTAAAGTCACCACTACTCAAGTACAGTTTTTGTTTTTACTGTTACCTCCCACCTGCTTGTATTTTTTTACATGGTTATATTTTTAGTGTGTATATTTGGAATTCTTCTTGTTAATTAATGTTTTATAGCATAAATATTTTTGGGGGTGTTTTGGCTTAGTCTTTAGAATTGCATTTTTAGCAGCAGCATACTTTTGGAAAGCATTTAAAATGAAATCCTAACAAGCCTTTCGTTTAAGAACCAGATTTCCAGGCTACTAAAGAGTGCACCAATAATATTGCATATTGACATATGAGCAGACCAACAAGATGGCAGTATAATAATTTCAGCTTTAATGCCATGTATGCATTCCTGAGAAACCTCACCTACAAAATTGCACTTAAAAAATAGGGAACATAAGGGAAAAATATGTCTGGGGCAGACCACTCAAAACTTGAGGAACTTTGTAACCAGAGCACTAACAAAAATAATAACTATCCTAATAAAACTAGTAGCTCAATTAAATCTCCAGTGGCATTTGCAGCCAGCGTCATAACCAGGCAATCCTTTGCAGCCTTAAGCCCTGGGGTTCCTTCTTCCTTCTCCAAGATGTAAGTCGTTGATGGCATTTGCTTTTAATGGAGACCAGTGCCATCAAAAGTAAGGATCTGATTAGAGTGTAGATTCTACATCAAACCTTTTTTAAGGGAGGGCAGTATCTTTGTAGCATCTTTATCTGAACTGCCAGCTTTTTAGTTAACCTAGTAGAAAGTGTAGCAATTCTTGAAGCCACTAAATAAATCACTTCTTGCACGTCTATAGGATTTTTAATTTCTTTTTTCTGAAGGTTTTCATATATTGCTAAGGTTTTCTCTTAAATTGCAAGAAAGTTCACCCCTGATTTTTCAAAACACATTTCAAATTGCATATGCCCCAACATGACTTCTGTCCTCCATTCTCTGTTTACTAATCACTTATGAGCTATTTCTGCATTAAAGAAATACTTATTGTAGCAAAACAGATATTTGGTTGCTATGCCAATACCAGTATTGAAAATCTGTTTTTTTGTTTTTTTTTCAGGAGCTCTTATATTGGGTCTATGCTTCTAACTCTTATTTCTTGCCCCATTGAAGCATAGAAGGAATTTGTTCTCAAATTTGCTTTAGTCTTGAATCCTGGACAATCTTAGTTTATTTTCAGGGGTGTACATGATGGGATGAGTGGAAAGCAAGTCATATCTTCTTTTTTAAAGCCTTGTGAACATAATTAGAAGGGAGTAGAAGATGGGGATGATGGTGGTGGTGGTCAAGAGTGACATTTCCTTCTTGGAAAATATCAAATTACATAGATGCCACAAACTTTGCGTGGTTCAGCCTACAGCTTAAAAATGGAATACAGATTTGCATTAATTTAGACTTTTTTTCTTCTCCCCCTTTTTTTAAAATTGATGTCATAATAGTTTATAACATTGTGAAATTTTAGTTGTACATTATTGTTTGTCAGTCACCATATAAATGTGTCCCTTCACCCCTTGTGCCCACCCCCAAACCCCCTTCCCCCTGGTAACCACCAAACTGTTCTCTCTGTCCATGTGTTAGTTTATCTTCCACATATAAGTGAGATCATGCAGTGTTTGTCTTTCTCTGGCTTATTTCACGTGACATAATACCCTCCAGGTCCATTCATGCTGTTGCAAATGGGACAATTTTGTGGTTTTTTTTATGGCTGAGTAGTATTCCATTGTATATATATATATATATATATATATATATACCACATCTTTATCCAATCATCAGTCGAGGGACACTTGGGTTGCTTCCACTTCTTGGCTATAGTGAATAAAGCTGCAATGAACATAGGGGTGCATAAGCCTCTTTGGATTGTTGGTTTCAGGATCTTTGGATAAATACCCAGTAGTGGGATTGCTGGGTCATAAGGTATTTCTATTTTTAATTTTTTGAGGAATCTCCATACTGTTTTCCATAGAGGCTGCTCCCCACACCACCCTCTTTATTTGACCAAGCATCTCTGTTGTTCATATGACCCTTCAGGAAAAAAAGAAATAGAAGATGCTGTTTATTTTAGTACATGTTGATTTGGGCTGGGGTGTAGTAGCGTCGTGGCTCCAAACTAGTGTATTGGTAAATCCTATTTTCCATGAATTTCTTTACTGGGAATTCTGTTGTTGGCATAAAATAAGGCAATGGGCCTTTCGTCCATGAGAGGCTCAGAATTCTAGTCCTTTGCCAATCACCTTTTCAAAATAGGTCATGTTTTCAAGTTACACACAGAATTGTTGCATGCAGTAAAATCCATAGTTGACTCAGTGAAAGGAGTATTTTAAAAAATACATGGAAATATGATGTTTCCTGTTCCAAGACTTTGAGAAGTTCATATAAGAAACTAGTGTGGGATTTATTTTTTCTTTATAAAATGATATTTTGCATGCATTTCTTCCTCCCTCCTTCCTTCCAACAAATATTAACCTTACCATTGGCAATATTTCTCCTAAGGGAGTTACTTGCAAGCTGGCTCTGAGGAGGAAAACAGGAGGTACAGAGCCTGGCTCTCATGGGAACAGGGGCCAGGCAAGATGCAGGCTGAGTGTGAGTGATGCCCGTTCTAAAAGGGCAACCATTCAGAAATGTGAGCCCAGAGTTGCTCAGTTGGCCAGTCTCTGAGAGTAGCTGGATATCTGCATTTTCATGTGAAGTCTTCTGAGTTTTTAATATTGGCAACCAATTCAGATTAAAAAAAGCAAACACTGTGAAGACCTAATAAATTGCTTCTGCAGCCAGATTCGGCCTGTGGGGTGCCACTTTTAAACCCAGATTATGACAGGTTGATTCATTTCATGGTGCACAAAATCTCATGTATTTCTATCTGAAAAATGACTGATCAAGTAAGTCATGTACCAGTTAGAGATATCCAAGTATGAGAAAAGGCAGTGGCTTGCCCAAGAACATCATCTTACCAGAAATGCCTTGTGAGACTCCTCTCCTCCATCTCCACCCCATCCCACCTAAAATCATTTAACAGCCACAGGTTATCTCAGCAGCACCATTAACAGTCTGTTTTCATTAACTTTAGCACTTATTACTAAGTTTACAGATTAACATGTATCAGAGAGTAGCAGAAATGTCAGTTTCTCAACTGTTAGTTTCGTTTCATTTCCTAAAACTTAATTCTCTTTAATACAAACTACCCCAGAGCAGGCCTTGTTTTTATAGGTTTACCAGAATCAGTTGTGCTATTAGTGAAAGCTGGCCTTTGTTGTTTCAAATGCTTAAAACACCATGGAAATTATTAACTCCAAGAGCCTCAGATGGAGCGTTGGCAGCTGGCCAGAACTCCTTCCTTCCTCTCACTCTTACAGTTAGGAGCAGAAGTTTAATTAATTTTTGATTAAGCAAAATTATTACAGATAATATTCAGGTAGGCTATAAAATGAAAAATGCTGTTTTCTGAAACTTGCCCTATTTAGTATTGGAAAGTTCAGAGGATTAGCACCAAGGGCTGGGATTTTTCAGCTTCAGACCAGATTCTAATCTGCCCCTAAATGGTAATTGACCCCAGAGTCATCATTATGAGAAGGCTGGTTGGGCCTTTGGAATTAGTCACAGTTGTCAGGCAAGAAGGCGATTCCATTTCAGAATAATTGAAGGTTGGATAGGATTGCTCTCCCGCCCCTGAGTCTGGGCCATGTTTGACAAACACCTTGTTTTCTTTGCTGAGGGAATGGAAGACTGATCAGAGCAACTCTTTCCCAGCGTGTCATTTTGGCACCTCAACAGGGTAATGTTAGAAGCTCTGAAGCAACGCTGAGGGGAAAAGTGAAACCAGCTAACAGACTATCAGGGGAAAAGAGATAAGCTGTTCCTTGTCAGGTGGTGCTGATAAGACTTCACCTGCATTTAGTTTGGTGCCTGGGAAGAAGGGCCCTTTGTGGTTGCCTTTTTGAAGTCCATGGTTTTTCTCTGCGCCAGACACTTGCCAAATAAAATTTCATTTATTTACTTTTAAATGACATGGAAGGATGCCCCTTTAATCTCTTCAGCAGCCGTCTTTAAAAGGCAGTTTAGCATTGTGAGAAGAGAGCATTGGAATGAAATTGTTTGGGATCATATGCCCACCCTGCCACATACTTAACTCTGTGAGCTCTAGGCAAGTAATGTCCTCTCAGGTAAAATGGGGATAATGAGTACCTGCCGATGGGGTTGTGGAGAGGTATGAAATAATGCAAAAATGAAAAGTTTAGCACAAAGTACTTGGGTAAGTTCTTATTAGGTATTTGTTCCTGTTATGAGTATAATTATTAAAGGCATAGGAGCAGGAAGGTGCTACCAGATGGTTCTGGTTTGCCAGCAGTTACACCTGTGGAACAGAGAGCATAATGAGCTAAGAGTAAGAAAGAACAAGGGGGCTGAATATAAAAGCGTAAACTTGAGGTCTATGTCAAACATTAAAAAAAAGAGCTGGCATGATTGATCCCCAAACCTCTGTTAATACTTGAATTTGAAAATGCCCTGATACTATATGGTCCCTCTGTCCCACCAAGTTCTCATTAAAGGGGAAAATTAGGTCTGGTTATGGATATATATATTGTATAATTCTGAAGCTTTTCCTCTTGAATCCACCTCACAAAGAACCTCTGCCGGGTTTAATACCAATGAAAATGTCATTCTTGGGCATAACGATAATTAAAAAGAAGGAAGACAAAAGGAGGGCAGTCTGTTGGCCCATAATACGTTGATCAGCCTGCTAACATTTTCTGTGGTGTTTTTAATGCTAATTTGCATTTCGGTTTTAGAGAATAGTTGTTTAGGCAATTCTGCTGAGTCGCTTAAATTTTTCCTTCTGATTTAATCCTTCTGTGAGATTATTGGTCCAGAATCTAGATTCTAACTTCACCAATTACCAGATTTAAAAATCAAGATGATGTCCAAAGGAGAATAGTTTGGGATTTGGCAGACAGTACTCGTAGGGCTTGGTGTAGCGAGCAGTTCTCAAAGTGTGGTCTGGGGACCCTGGGGATCTCCAACCCCCTTGCATGGGGTTGAGTCAAAACTATTTTCGTAACAATATTAAGATGCTGTTTATTTGCCTGTTTTATTCTCATTATTTCATGAGTGTATGGTGGGATTTTCCAGAGACTACATAATATGTAGCCTGATGGCTTATAGAATATAAGCCTATATATTTTCATTTTGTGTGTGTGTGTGAAGAAGAACAGATCTGAGTTAACATCTGTGGCCAATCTCCTCTTTTTTTGCTGATGGAGATTGGCCCTGGGCTAACATCTATGCCCATCTTCCTCTACTTTATATGGGACGCCGCCACAGCATGGCTGACAAGCAGTGCATTGGTCCACACCCAGGATCCGAACCCACAAACTCCGGGCCACTGAAGCGGAGTGTGTGAACTTAATCGCTACGCCACCGGGCTAGCCCCTATTTTCATCTTTTAAAAATTTCCCAGCCTTAAGCTTTAATGTGCTAAATGTCTCTAGATATAACCCACATTACAAACACTCTTTGGGGTCTTCAATAATTTCTAGGTGTGTTATGGGGTCCAGAGAGCAAAAAGTTTGAGAGCTGCTGATCTAGGAGAAAAGCAAGGTCTAAGAGTGACTGAATTTGTCTTGGAAATAGTGACCAGCCCTTCTTTATCTCTTCTGAAGACAGTCAAGAATTGAGTTTAAATGGCCGCAAAAGAAAGTAAAATTAACTGTTAAGAAGCACTTCCTTCCTGTTCATTTCAGAAGATCTATTAAATGCGGAGGTGATAATGGCCCCAGGTCCTCTGAAGGACAATTCTGTGCATGGACTGCCCTAAACAATGCTGTAGTTGGAATCACTTCGATATGAAGGACTCCACCAAAGGGCTTGCAATATTAGGGACATGTAGTGTAAGATTCCCCACTGTTGCAGCCCCTGCTCAAGTTGACATGGTGGTGGGACCCTGCATGTCACCAATGTCGGCCCCCTCAGATGGTGGTTGTATTATAAAGCCAGTGAGAAAGGTCAAAATGTTACTTTCATGAAAGAGCTCACTTTCTCCTAGTGAATTTTGTTGTAAATGGTGATTGCTCTATCTCTTCTCTTGGCTGGTGTGTCTTACAGCCAACGATTTTAGGCGCCCGTTAGTCAGTCAGGCACTGTGCTGGGTGCTTTATATACATGATCTAATTTAATCTGCAGGCAATCTTGGGAGGAACTGGTTGTTTGGGGTCAGTATTTCCAATGTGCACTTAGGAAACTAGGACTTAGAGTGTTTGCAGGGTGCCCAGGTGACACGGCTGAGTGAGGCAGAACCAGGACTCACAGCATTTTTGTGACTTCTGTTTTCTCTACTGTATCATTAAATCCACAGTTTTATTTTGAGTTGAGGGTGAGGACGGATGGATTGTAGAGGGAGATTACTGGGGCAAGAGATAGCCTCCAGGAGACAGAAGGCAAAGAGCCAGGAGGTGGATTGGATTAGTGGTTAAGAGCGTGGACGCTGCAGCCAGACTGTCTAGGTTTTAAATTCTTGTCCTACCACTTTCTGGTATTGTGATTTGGGGCAAGTTACTAAACCTATTTGTTCTTCAGATTTTCAAAATTAAGTGGAAGTACTTCTAGCAAAGGTAGAATTGAGGCAGGGGTGTTAAAATTGTCAGTATAGAGTGATGCATGTGTAGACCTTTGACCTGCTTTATGTCCATTCCAAACTTTGAAAGTCGATGCCGTAATTATTCCCAATGTGGTAATGAGATATCCAAGGTTAAGACTACACATTTTCAAAAGGCGTGTTTTCATCACATCCTTTGTTTCCCCAGAATGTGCTGCTGCTTCTTACAGAATGATTATGTTCCCATAAAGAAGAGGATTTTTTTTAGGGGCAAAGTGGGCGAGGGCTGGGTGTATGGGAAACATTCATCCGCTGGAAATAATGAAGATGAAAAGGTGAATCATCAGCTCATTTGTACCAGGCTCAAATCCATGAAAACAATACAGCTGATAAAGACGACTGAGATTATGTGTGAAGAATGAAAGGAAAAGTGTCCTGCACCATGCTTGTTAAGTAGCATTCTGAAAAGGCATATGGGAGGACTACTTGATAAGATTAAATCCCCTGGTCTTTGTGAAACTAGGCTAAAGTTTCTCACTGTCTACCCCTAATTCTGCTACTGGGCTAAAAACTGGACATTGTTTCTCAAGACGCAGTTTCAGGGCAGCTTCCAACTCAACATTTGCCTCTGTTCCAGAACATTTGTAAATATTCATTTTGGTGGGGAGGGAAAAAACCTCACTAATATGGGAATCAGATTCACATTTGTAATTTTATATTTATTAATGAAACCTTTTGCTGCAGGACATATTAGGCAAGCCAAAGGCTGAATCACATTATTGCTTGTGGGCTGTTAGCTTTGGACAATCTCTTGTGGAGCCAGCCCTTGTAACTCCGTCTGTGGGAATGTTTTCCTGTGAGGTGGCAACTTAAAATGGTTTCACGTGTAATGTTCCCCCTCTAGCGGCCAGATAGTTTTCGGTTTTTGCACAAATGATCCCTAGAGTGGGAGAACCTTTATTTAGGGGTACTGTGGATTTGGGAAGGCTAGGGGGTGGGGAATGGAAAAGGGGGCATGCAAACCTTTATTCCATAGGAAAAATATTGTTCCAAAGTATTTGCTCGTTCCAATCACTAGCTTTTTATTTATTTATATTTTTATTTTTATTTTTTGTGAGGAAGACCAGCCCTGAGCTAACATCTGCTGCCAATCCTCCTCTTTTTGCCAAAGAAGACTGGCCCTGGGCTAACATCCGTGCCCATCTTCCTCCACTTTATATGGGACGCCGCCACGGCGTGGCTGACAAGCAGTCGGCGGGCGCCCGGGATCTGAACCCGCAAACCCCGGGCTGCCAAGCGTGAACTAAACCGCTGCGCCACCGGGCGGCCCCCCCAATCTCTAGCTTTTTAAAGAGGAGATGGAGCGTGTGACCTGCAAGGGAGGAGAGGCTCTGGAATGATCTCTCATCTTTTTACTCTGATTATTTTCTGAATTTCTACTGCCTTTATTAATAATTATCTTATTAATAACTATCCATCAAGTTTCATTAGAAAAATTTTTCTTTTCTTTATTTTTAATTATAAGAGCAATAAAATGTATAGGGTAAAACTAGAAACTCTAAAAAATATGCAAAGTATCCTTAGAAGCTCTTGATTCTGTGAGTCCTGGTCTTCTCCCAAATCTGTGCCAGCACGTAACTACTATCAACAGTTAGTGTATTTTTCCAGACTTTTTTCTGTGCGTCTGCAAACATATATTATACATGTGTATGTTGATACATATTGAATACAAATGATTTATAAATATATACATGCACACAGAAATCATATACAATATGTACAACTTATATTTCGTTTTTATAAAACAAAATGGAATCATACTATAAATACTATTCATTTAATATATTTTGTACACCTCGTGAAAGTGCTATATAGGTCTAGCTCTTTTTAAAATAGCTGAATTAATTAATTTAAGCATTCCTCTATTGATGAATACTTGGGTTATTTTCAGTTTTTATTGTTAAAAAGATGTTCCAATAAACCTATTTGTACCCACTTCTTTGCCAGTTTGTGGAGATACTTCTGTAGGATAAATTCCTAGGAGTCTAAAGCCTGTACCAAAGCATATGGTTATTTTAAATTGTGATGGATATTGACAGCTCTCCAACAAGGCTGTATCAGTTTACATGGTACAAGCACACAGAATCTGCAGCTTTTCAATGGTTTTTTGGTCTAAAATGAATCTGAGAACAACCAAGATGGCTCAGCATAGAGGAGATTCTTCTGTAGGATTCAGGGATCGTTGTCAGGGGAGATGAATGAAATTAACCTGAGGTCTTCATCTGGCCTTCGCACTAGAGCATTCCTGCTCTCTCTGACTGAAATGCAACCCTGGGGTCTGCGAATTGGTCCAATCCTGATTGCAAATGACTCCTGTCTGCAAAAGTGACTCACTGTTAATGAAATCAGTCTTCAGGAGTAAATTGTTTCCACTCCGCCCCACAATCCACGGTGATCTCTTAACCGCCTGTAATTACTGTGTCATATTCCTTGTGGTTTGGTGATCTGGAACCTGTCTCTGAGTTAATGATTCTGATCTTTCCTACATGTGGCTTGGTTGGGGATGCTTCTGACCTCACATGGCCCAGAAAGTTAAAAAAAAAAATCATAGTCTGAAGGTCAGGAACCTCACATGTTATCTAGTCTCATCAGCCTCCTCTCCCCCATCTCCCTACTCCATTGATGTCCTCAGAGCTGGTCCCTGGGCCACTCCTGGCTTGTATTAAAAGTACTTGGGGGAGATTGTCCAAAATGCACTTTCCTGAGCCCTCTCCCCCGAAGACTAAGTGAATAGAGCTAAAATGAGGCCTGAGATTAGATACTTTTCAAAGTTCCCATTCTCACCCCTTAGCTCTTGGGCCCCTTCCCCCTTGGGAGCTTTAGTGGCATTATCTGTAAGATGAGAGCTTGAATTATTTGAGCTCTCCTATAGGGGAGTGGAGGAGAGGAGGATTGTCAGGAAAATTCTACTTGGAGAACTTAGTTTAGGAGAGTTGCTCCTGGGAGTCACTAGAGTGTCCATCTTGGTGGCCCTGTTACTGGAAACTGGTGGGTGCTGCTTCTGCTTTAGGCTCTATTTCTTGACTCCCTTCTGGAGTGACATAAAACCAGTTGGAAGGCAAGACTGAAAAAATATGTGCACCTCCCTTGGCATAGACCTGTTGTACACCCCTCATTTCATAATCTCTACGGACTCTTCCACACTGGAATTCTGTGAGTGGGGTCCCTGGGTGAAGTAAACCCAAAGGTGAAACCAGCCACATAAAACTAAGCAGTAATTTTTGCTTTATATTACCTTTAAAAAACAACAACAGAAAGCTTACTGTAGTGTTGAAGCACCTACAAAATAGCTGGTATATAGTGAGTGCTCTATAAATGTTGGCTAAATGACCCGAGGTTCTGATATTCATTGGAATTGAGGACCTAAATTCAGCCTGCTAGCAGCTTGTTGATGGTGTGTGGCCTTTTGCTTATCGCTGGCATGTGCTTTCTTTGTTGGGACCTGTGGGTTTTGCACTATGAACTTGGAGCTTTGGAATTAATGTCCCATGATGTCTGCAAGACTCTTATAATCAAGTTGGCTTTGTGATGAGGGATAAATTATTACTTATTGTCTTGTGTGTCCTCAGAGTGGCACTATTTATAACCAAATAAGCTGAAACTGCAATTGGAGAATTCCAACTGAATTTCTTCTTAGTTAAAAAAAAGTGTGAATAGCATTTGTTATCACCTTTGATGTTTTGTAGCAGTGTCCAGGGAGGTGGACAAGGTGTCTAACCAGCCAGAAAAGTATAAGTGTATTGGTAAAGAAATAGAGTCTTTTCAAAGGAAATTTTTAAAAAAGTTAGTGAATCCATTTGATCTCTGTCCAGTAAAAAATGTCTAATGAATGCTTGTTATACCTTAGAGCATTTCAAATGACAGGTGCCAAAAGGTCTCCCTTGCTTTAGCCTTATAAGTCCCCAAAGTTTCTGAAATTTTTAAAACCCTCTTTTTATCTGGTATAATAATGAAAAAAAAAAAAAAAAAAAGAAAAGCTATATATTCATTCATAGCAGGACAAGAAAAAGACTCCTAAATCTTAAAAGTTAAAGCCTAGGCTTAGAAGATGAATCAGTTCTGGGGATCTCATGCACAGCACTGTAATTATAGTCAATAATACTGTATTGTATACTTCAAAGTTGCTAAGGAGTAGATCTTAAATATTCTCACCACAAAAGGAAATGGTAATTATGTGACGTGATGGGTGTTAGCTAACACTATGGCGGTAATCATATTGCAGTGTCTAGGTGTATCAAATCAACACATTGTACACCTTAAACTTATACAATGTTATATGTCAGTTCTATCTCAAAAAAAAAAAATGCAGAAAGTGGGGTAAAAGCCTAGATGTAAAAGTTACTACAGAATGTTATTTATGTTCTTGAAATGAATACAAAGTTAATGTGAGGCACATTCATTTTCTACAACCTTCTCATGTTAAAACATACTCCACAAAAATATTAAACATTAAAATAGTAAATATTAAAAGCATTTAAAGATATTCTGTACAAAAATGATAATAGTAATAAAAACTGATTTTAATGGGAAAAAGTATAAAAACTGATTTAAATGGAAAACAGATTCCTTTTAAAAAACCAAAATACCCTTTACCTCCCAGAAGTATCATTATTTTAAGCAGCTTTACTTCATGGTAGGAGGTATGCTTGAACTGAATCACAGTGTCTACACTGTTTGATCATATTCTCCTTTATGTCATCCCTCTTATTGTTCTCCTTTGTATGTTGTCATCAGAATGGCCAGAGCTTGTGTGCGAGGTGGGAGAACAAACTTGGCAAGATGCTGATGTACTCTATGGCAATAATGCCAGCTCATGTGATGTTGTCACTTTTTTTGGGTACAGCAAGTTCAGAACAGGATGCTCTTTTATGAGACTTTAAATTGGTTTTTGATGGTCAAATATTCAAAGAAGCATTCCTGAAGGCAAAAGCTACAGCACATACAACTCCTTACTCTGGGAATATTGTGAGGAAAAATCAAGTTTATGTGGAAGAAGAAGAAAAATGAAGCAAGTTAGTAAGTTTTTTTTTAAGCACGTGCAACTTGATACTTTTTGGGAATAAACAAACCCCCCAAATTTATCAAAGCTCTTTATCTGAAAGCCTTGTTTCCTACAAGCTGTTTCTCTTGCAGTGTTCCAGAAAAGGTACCTCAATACATCCAGTTGCAAAGCCAGAAACAACAGTGTCATTCTTGACCTCTCCCTCTCTCGTCTCCCACATCTAGTCCACCTCCAGGTCCTGTCACTACTGCCTCCCAAATACCCCTTGAATCTCTCCATCTTCTATTGTCCAAGCTGCATATCTACCCTGGACTACTATAGACAATCTCCTAACTGGTCTACCTGAATCCTCTCTGACAACTCCTCTGTGTCTCCCAACCCAAGTCAGTTCTCCCAACTACAGTCATTTCTTTTTGAAATATAAATATGATCATGTCCCCATTCTGTTCAGACTCCACCAGTGGCTTTCCATTTACTTTCATGAAGAATATTTTCTTAGTTAGCTTGGGCTGCTATAACAAAATACCATAGACTGGGTGGCTTAAACAACAGACATTTATTTCTCCTGGTTTTGGAGGCTGGGAAGTCCAAGATCAAGGTGCTGGCTGATTCAGTGTCTGGTGAGACTCTCTTTCTGGCTTCTAGACAGCTGCCTTCTCCATGTGTGCTCACGTGTCCTTTTCCTTGGTGCAAGACTGTGGGTGGGTGCGGAGGGTGAGAGCTTTTCCTCTTTTTATGAGGGAGAGAGACCTTTTCCTCTTCTTATAAGGGCACTAATTCCATCATAAGGGCTCCACCCTCATAACCTCATCTAAATCTAATTACCTCCCTAAAGTTCCACTTCCAAATACCATCACATTAGGGGTTACAGCTTCAATGTGTGAATTCTGGTGGGACTCAAACATCAGTCCATAACAGAATAAACCATAACATGGCCTGTAGAGCTTTGCATTCTCAAAAGAATGTGACTCAGAAAAAGATGACACACACAAATAACACAGCATAAGGCACCAAGTGGTAAGTGTAATGTGAATGGTTAGAAATTACATGGGTTGGGGCTTTTTGTGGTTACAGTGTGTTGTGTAGTGGTCCTCCAAGTGTGGTCCCCAGCTCAGCAGTATCAGCATCCCTAGAAACATATTATAAATGTAAATTCTCAGGCCCCACCCCAGATCTACTAAATCAAAAACTCTGGAGTTGGAGCCAAACAATCTGTGTTTCAACAAGCCCCTGGGTGATTTTGATGGGTGCTAAAATTTGAAAACATTGGCTGAACTGCCCAGATCCCCCTGAAGGACTGAAGGATTTATTCCTCTAGCTCTGGGAGTGTTGTTAGCTGTCTCACCCAAGACTATGCCTCCTTTCCAGAAGCAGTCTGCATCCAGTGACTGGTTGATGCAGGAATATAAAGCCCCACCTCTCACTACAATGAGAGGGGCAACACTGAAAGGCCACCTCAGCTTCAGAGCTCCTGGTGGGTTGGCTGCAGTCTTTGTTGAGATTTCATTGCAGCCCAACTTCTTTGTCCAGTCTGCTTCCTGTCTTTCCATTCCACAGGGATTATTCTCAACAGCTAATAATCTTCCTACACTCCAACCTTCCTCTCAGAGTCTGCTTCTCAGGGGACCTACTCACAGTGCTTCACAGAGGAAATGGGATTTGAGTTGAGACTTTAAAGAAGGATGGGAAAGAAGTCAGTAAGCAATGAAGGGGGGTGGAATGGGGTGGAAGGATTGGAGATGGGAATTGTCCCTAAGGAGAAAAGCAGCATGAGCCAAATTTATCTTCTGGCCTCTTCAGGAAATGGGGAGTGACCCAGATGGGCTAGAAGGTAGAGTGAGAAGGGAGTAGTGGGGTTGCTGAAAAGGTAGATTGTGGAAGGCATTAAGGCGCCCCAGTTAAGAGTTTGGACTTGATCCTAAGGTAATGTCAGGTTCATCACAGTAACGTCTATTTAGTTCATTCACTCAACAATACCCATTAAATGCTGGAGAGACACTGATAAGCAAAAGCAGACCTGGTCCCAGTCCTCAAGGAGCTTACAGACTAATAGGGGAGCTGGACATAAATCAGTCACACAAATGCCAAATTTGCACACCCATACTAAAGTAAAGGGTTTCAGAGACCGATGAAGTATAGACATAGTACATGGACCCTAAGTTAGGACCCTCTCACTCTGATTTTTGGGTTATTTTTTCCCTATTGGCTTATGAATGCTTTGAGAATGAAGGTTGCTTTTGGTCCTGATTTCTCCAGAGTGTAGCATAGTAGGTAGGTGCTCAGGAACAATTGCTGAATGAATTATGAGTTCAGGGACTTGACTTCACACCACCTAGCACATACTGGATGCTTGACAGACATTGGTGAGTGAATGAATGAATAACAGAATTGTTTGGGTGACTAAGCGGTTCAAGCAGAACTACTTCCCAAGTGCTGGTCTCTGCAAGTAAAAATAAGGGCAAGGTGTCATGTTGTTTATAAAGCTATACTGACTTCATTTTAAGAACTCCTGAGAGGTTTTAAGTGATTATGTGCCCCCGTTCTCTGTGTTAAAATGCCTTTTCTTTCTGAAAGCATGATGATAGTAAATATTAATTTATTGTAAAATACTCTTACTAGGCAAAAAAGTCAACAATTTAGTAGCTAAAATTGTTTTAAACTAGTCGAAAAGTTGGGAGCAATTTGTGCAGGGCAAGTTAAGATAGTGGGAGGGTCTGGTGTTTGTTGATGATCAAGGATTAGTCTTTGAGCTGTCCTTGATTTCCACCCTTGAAAGAGTTGAGGATGTATACCAATGAGTCTAAGATTTGGGGTGGGGTGGGGAGGAGGTGATTTGGTTACTGAAGCAGGAAGTGGAAAGAGGTTATTTTCAAGAATTGGGGAAGACGGGAGAAACAGATTGGCAAGCAAGCAAACACGTCCAAAATAAACAACAAAAATAAACCCACTTTGTAAAACTCCTTGAGGGCAAATGGAAGCTCTACTTGAGGGGATTCAATTCTGTTCAAATACAAGCTTGGAGAAATAGGTTTTAGACTTGTTTGAAAGCACTTCTCTGTGTCCACCTACCATGCACAAATGCTTCAAGGTGATGGCAGGTTAGGAAAAAGGACAGAAGTGGTCAACGGGTGGAGGGACGGTGGAGTATGGACTGGTCAGAGAGGGGGCCATGGTGAGCAGAGGCCGTGGGACATGTGGGGTTGGAATTAGTGGCATCAGCACTGTAATTGGCTGTCCTTATAAGCAGGGGACATTGAATATGTCTGGACCAGAGATCTAACAAAAGTTAGCAAAGTGGTACATGGCAGGCAACGGTAGATCAAGTAATTCTTATTTTCCCAGTTCAACTACGGGTATGTGGCAGTGAGGACAAGGCTGGGTAGGTGACTGGAGGAAGATGAATGACAAGGAGACAGCAGGCTGATGGAAGTGATGGATACCCAGTCAGCAGCAAACAGAAACAGGAGGAAAGGAAGGAAGAAGAGACAAGCAAATAGAATATATTGCCAGCTCTTGTTAATTTAGCTGCCTAGTAGCCATGCAAGCAAAGTATCATAAAAGATGGAGTGTAAGAAATCCCAACAATATCCAAGAAAGACATCAGGATGAGGAAAATCCAGAGTATTCTGCAAAGAAGGCAAGGGTAAGAACAATTTAAAGTAAAATCAGTCTCTCTCACTGTCTCTCTCTCTCTCTCTCTCTCTCACACACACACACACACACACAAGCCAGAGTATTCTGCAAAGAAGGCAAGGGTAAGAACAATTTAAAGTAAAATCAGTCTCTCTCACTGTCTCTCTCTCTCTCTCTCTCACACACACACACACACACACCTTCTAATTCCCTCTAAAGGCAAAGTTAAGCAACCTGCCTCTGTAAATTTCTTCCAGAAAGGAACACCATTGTCAAGCTGAGGGATCAGAGAGCTTGGCTTTTCCAGGTGGACCACAGAGAAATAAGGAGAAGAGTGAGAGATGAGGTGGAGAGGTAGGCAGGGGCCTATGGTCATGTTAAGAAGTTTGGGCTCCATCCTTAGAGTGATGAGACATCGAGGGGTTTAAAGGTGGAGAATGCTATGTGGGGATGGCAAGACTGGAGGTGGAGAGGCTGTTGCAGGGAAGAAATGATGGAAGCGTGGCATAAAACGATAACTGGGTGAATAAAATGCAACAGATTTGAGAGATGTGTAGGGCAAGGAATTTATAAGACTTGGTGATTGATTAGCTGTGGGCAGGAGGAGGAAGAGTTATGGATGACTTGCAGCTTTGAGCAACAAGGTAAATAGTATGCCATTAACCGAATAAAAATCTATACACAAGAATAGGGAGGATTTTTATCACCACAGGGAAGCCCCAAATAGTTATAAGGTAAAAAGGAACTCCAAGGAGCTCTTAAGATTCTGCTTATAATTTTGGCTATATGTAAATGATCAAAGACAGGTATCTTTTTGTAAATGATTAAGAGACCTCCTTTGGGAGCTTATTCTAATACTTCCACAACCTTTACCACCAAGAAAGACCTACCATTATATAGCATCTAAATGAATTTTGATGTAACCAAAGACAACTTCTATGATAATATTTTGTGTGTTCTGTTCTGTGTAGCACAATATAAACCCAGAAATATGCCTGTAATGACAACTAAATTTATATGGTACTTAGCTTATATAAATCCATTATTTTATTTGAATCCCATAACAGCCTTGCCAGGGAAGCTGGTTCTTTCCTGTCCTTATAAGCCAGGATAGCTTGTGGGAGAGCCACAGGCAATATCTAGAAAAATTTAAAAGTTATAAATCAAGTTATCTTCCTACTTTGACAAAAATATCTTCATAACCACAAGAATGGAAAATATGTATAAAGTTAGGGTTTTTATTTGACTGAAAGTTGGCAAAATATCAAATACAACTAAATTTAATTATCCTTGCTCATGCCTGGGCATCCAACTTATCTGGCAATATTTGGATGGATAATAAAATAATGACCTATCTGATTCATAAATGATTACATATTTATTCCAAAAAATCTATTTTTCTTGTCTTCCTTTCAGTAAAATCATCAATTGTGTTGTTATAAACAAGATTTTCACATAGTCGGTATTCTGTTAACAATGATACCAAATGAGACCGTCTTTCTTGAGTCAGTGTAGCTCTTTGACAGTTTTTTATTCATTTCAATTTGAGAAAGCTTTACTCTGCTGAGACAGAGTTGAAAATCATGAAATTTACTTGTCATGTTCAAACATTGTAATGAGATCACATTTAATGAATTATTATTATTGCAGAAAAATATTTTAATTTCATCACATAAACTATCACTTATATTGCCATTTTAATTATCTCTTAAATGTAATGTAATGAGAAGAACCAAGTAATGTGAAGAACCAATACTAGACCTTCTAGACCCACATATCTACAAACTTAAAAGTAATATGAATTGTTTAATATCACAAAATATTTCTGCCTCCATGTGCAACTGTAATATATGTTGTGCTAAATCGTGAGTACCTCTGGAACCACAAACTGGAACAGAAAGAGAAGCAAGAAAATTGACGTTCAACACTACAAGGAAACTATACTTTGTTATTCAAGACTTGCATTTCATGCTACCTGAGAGGAAGGCTCTGACAAGTTAATTAATTCACCTATGTTTTTATCAAACTAAGAACTTCTGATGTTTAAAATCTCGCTGCACTCTGAAGCAGTGTCCATCTCTGATAGTGGTAATGGCTACAAACAATCACAGTATTAGGCATGGTCATATTTTGTTTCGAGGGCATAAAGCAAGTGGAGAAGCATTTTCTCTGGGACCTGAAGAGTGTTATTCCTGAGTTGCAGGTCACCAGTTTCCAACTGAGAGGCACACGTCTTCTTTCTTTTTTTATAACAGCTTTATGGAGGTATAGTTCACATAAAACTTACCCCTTCACCCGAAAAAGAAACTCTGTACCCAATAGCAATCATTTCCTATACCTCCCTCTCCACCGGCCCCTGGCAACCATTAATCTACTTTATGTCTCTATGGAATTGCCTTTTGTGGATATTTCATATAAACAGGATCATACAACATGTGGAAGTTTGTGTCTGGCTTCTTTATTTAGCATAACATTTTCAAGGCTTGCCCATGTTGTGGCATGTGGCAATGTTTTTTTTTTTCTTCATTCCTTTTTATGGCTGAATAATACTACATGGTATAGATACATTTTGCTATTCATTCATCAGTTGATGGACATTTGAGTTGTGTCTACTTTTTGATTATTATGAATAAAGCCACTATGAATATTTGCATGAAGTCTTTGTATGGACATGTTTTCATTTCTTTTGGGTCTATACCTAGGAATGGAGTTACTGGGACACGTGGTTACTCTATGTGTAACATTTTAAGGAACTAACCAAATGGCTTGACAAAATAGTTGTGCAATTTTACAATTCCACTAGTAATATGTCAAGGTTCCAATTTCTTCACATTCTTGTCAACACTGTAATTGTCCTTTTTTATTTTAATTATCCTACTGCTGAGTCACTGTTCTAAACCCTTAACAAGTGTTCATTCCTTTGATCCTCCCAATAATGCCATATCCAGAAAAGGGAGTTCAGACTCAGAGTGGCTGAGTAACTTGCTCAACACTAACACACTGGACAGTGGCAGAGCTATCATTGGGAATGTGTTACACGAAGAAAACATTTTTCCCCCGAGACCTTCCTGAGTTTAAGATAAAATCCTCTGTTCTATGCAAGTTAGTCTCCTGTTGATGCCCTAAAACCACTCCTGACTTATGCTTCAGAGCTAGCCAGTACTGGGGCTTAATATTGAAAACAAGAGGGAGAAAGAAATAATCTCTGAATATTCATTTCAATTAAGGCAAAATTTTCCATTTAGTCAAGAACAAAATCTATCAGCCACTGATATTTTGTGAATATTAATTTGAAATTTTTAAAAATTCATTTTTTAAAGAGGATTTGAAAAGCTTTGTTCTCCAAGTAAGAAAGACCTTTATTATTCTCGGGCCAAAACAGTTTCCAAGGTACATGTTTTCACATTCTTAATGAAGTCAGTGGAAATTGACTTGAAAACCAATTTTTATGAATGTTTTAATTGCATGAAGATACGTGCCATCTTTTAAAACTCTAATTTTATAGTAACTTATAATTGTAAAAAATTTATATATTTTTTATATTAGTATAATAGGCAAGCAAAAGTATATCTTTTAATGTTTGCTCTCAAAAGTAGAAGTGGCAACATTCTTAAGAACGTGTCAATAAAGTAAATGCAGTTAACTCAGTGCCTAGAAAGGACTTGGAATAGTCTTCAACTTTGACCTTAGGAATTTGATTTCCAAGACTATGTGCTATTTCAGAATAAAGTTGTGCATGAGTACAAAACATTCCAAGGATCTATATTCAGTGAGTTCTGTCTCTGGCAGAGGCACCAAGACAGAGGATGCTGCTCATGTCCATGCCTCCTAAGGAGATTGGCCTCTCTTTCTCTTATTCACAGATGGTGATATTCAATAGTGAAAGGGCTGAAGGGAGAAGGAAAGGGTATCTGTAGCATCAAACAGTGAGCCAATCATTTTCCTGCTGACCATGTCCCTGTTGTTTCTGAAGTAGCTCAGTTCTTAGAAGAGCTTGTGAGGAGGAGACAGGCCATTTTGAAGTGAGGGATACGAGCTGCCTTACAAAAAGCAGGACTGATGCTTCAGAAAAATGATTTATAGAGGAAGTTTGGGAGGAGAAATGATAGTTTGGAAGAAAAATTTCTGTTTTAGACATTGTACATTTGTGGTTTGGGGCATTTTATGAGCACTCTAGTATCTTCTATTCACATGGAATCATTCCAGATAATGTTACATGAACATGCAAACCCTAGCATATTAGTTTAACAACTTTATTGAGATCTAATTCACATACCATACAGTCCACTCAAAGTGTACAACTATCCTCCTTATGATATCATACAGGAGTAGAGTGTTATATATAATATGGCCCTTACGATATAACTTTTAAAGTTCAGGTTCTCCTGTGGTAGGGTTTAAATGTACTAGAAAAGAAATTATAGGGCCCAAATTATTATTTTAGCTTTCAAGAAGTCTAATAAACCTCCGTAGTAACTTTGTTTTTGTAACATCCTTGCTTTAAGGAAGGAAGTTACAGATGTTTGCCTCTCCAAAAGTTTAAATGGAATTATAAGAGTCCCATCCCACTCTCTGGTGTTGACAGGGTTGTTTTCATGTTATTAATACATGAAGAAGTGAGGCTATTTGAAATTTTGAAGCATAACTTCACAAGCTTCAGAGGATAGCCAAGTATATAGTGAAATTTTACAATTTGTTCCCTTTAATGACTTTGATAATCATGCCTTTTTCCTTGATTTGTGTTTAGAAGCAAATGAGAAATAAGATACAGGAGTCATACAGACAAATCAAACTATCAGTTTTATTACTGATAAAATTGATTGGCAAGCAGGGCTTAGGTATGCAGCCACAAGGGTTTCCTTGGATCATTATGATTAGGAGGATCAATGGTAGTGCTAGAAAACTCAAAATAACAGTGGCATAAACGAGGGAGAGACTATTTCTCACCTAAAAGTCCAAAGGTGTCAGATCAGGACAGGTAGAGTATCCTGACTCCTTTCAATTTTGCTGATTTGCTATGTGTGGCTTCTTTTTCCAAGGTCATCTTGGGGTCTAGGATGGATGCTCCAGCTCCAGCCATCATGTATACCTTCCAACCAACAGGAAGAAAGAGAGGGATAAAGGAAGGACATCTTCATTTAAGGACACACCATTTTTGCTTATATCCCAGTAGCTAGAACATAGTCACTTAGCCACATCTAACCACAAAAAGTGACCAGATGTTAGCTGGGTAGTCATGTACCCAGTTAAAAACTGAGAATTCTGCTACAGAAAGGGAGAAAGGGTATCGCTGGACAACTTGTAGTCTTTGCCACATTCCTGAGTTAAACTTACGCAGCCAGGCGGAGGCAGAGCTAGACAACCACTGGCCTCCCCTATAGTGAGGGGCAAACTGCTTACCACAGAGCAGAGATGTAGCTTGAGGATAAGTTGCTTGTAAGAGGGGAACCCAGCAGGGCCTGGGCCAAACATGCTCACTTCCTTCTCATTCTCACCCACTGAGAGAGGCTGGACGTGTTTCTCCTATACTTTTCCTTCCTAACCCATGTTTGGCTTCTCTGAGGGACAGTACAGTGAACTGTCATAAGGCAGGAAAGCAGCACATGATTTGGCACCACAATAACAAGGTTTTCTTAGTTTCCCATTATCTAGTCTATCTTTGTCTTCAACGTCCATTAGATTGAGAAATCTTCCTGAATAATCATAGGAGAGTTCTTCTTCTGGCAAAATGTCTTTGGCTGCAAAAAGTGCCAACTTTGGTACCATTGAGTCAATTCGGACAGGAATCATCAACAGGTTTGGCTCACAAGAATGGTTAAGGAATCTTCCAATATTTCCTGTATGGGCGGGATCAACAAATGTTTCTATTACCGGCCCATTATAAACATGTTCCCTGACGGCTATAATGTAATTTGAATCGTGTGTGGTTTGTAACTGAATTCTTCTCTGTACTTCAGAGTATCCTAAAACCTCACCAGCATATTCACAGACAAACCGTCCTTTTGGTATAAATTCCAAGGTACGAAGTCCCCAGCCTTTTTTATCCGTCTTGAACACCTGGAGGTGGAACTGCAGACCCTGCTGGACTACTCTGTTCCTGCACTGGCCACCGCACTGGCACAGGACGTTACATTCAAAAACTGGCTCGGCGCACTTTGCTTCCAATCTTATGTCTCTGAGGCATGAATTATCATCATAATTCTCCTCATGACGGAGACAGGAGCAAGTGCCAGGCAGGCAGGGAGTTTTGAGACAAACGCATCCAGGAAAGGTTATTTGAGTGGGATCAATCTCCGCTCCGGGTCCTGCTACGTGATCAGGAGTATACTGCAAGAAATAGAAATACTCTAAGTCAGCATGACATGTCACATATTTCATATATATTTCAAGCAGCTTTTGGCTGAGACACTTCCTAATTCTAACATATATAAAAATAGAACAGAACAAAGCTGACAAAACATAATATATTAAAATATTGTCTGAAAATGTATCTCTCCAATTTAAAAGATAAAATTAATTGTTAGATTTAAAAGTCTGTGGTTTCATTTTAGATATAAGGATAACAAGGGGAAAATATGTATTTTTTTTCTCTTAGTAATTGAAAGCTATGTAACCATTTTGTTTCCCTTTTAGCTTTGGATGTGAGGAAAATCAGTGCTGAATTTAGTTTCTGAAAGCACTTAAGTGTTCTCTCCTTGGCTTTTGATCTCCTTTACATTTATCTGATAATACAAACGCATACATGTAGTTTTATTGTGAGTTACCTCAGATCCTTTTTGGGGATAAGAAAGTCATAAATGATAAATCAATGAAAAATGGCCTCTGGAAGAGAATCTTCCATTGAGTTTTTAAAGAATTTTTTATGTGAAGGTTTAAATTCTTAAATATTCTCTCATGTTTCAAAAAAACACTATTACCTTATAGCTCTGTTTGAGTCTTCACAACGTTAAAAACAGGCATTTGGCCAAAAAATTGCAGACAAAATTCCAAAAATTATATTTGTTACATAGATATTAATAGATATTTCAATTTATTATAGATAAATGTATCACATAAGAAATCCTGTTCTTATTAAATGGGAAAGGGATAATATGAAAAAGTTTCTTGGTCTTTTAAACATACCTGTATTTTCAAAATGTCACATTTATAAAATGTTACAGAAAAAGAAATCCTAAGTCTAAAATCTCTATGTGAAGCCTGACCTCTGGTTATTTCCTTACTGGCATAATGAAGCTTATTTTCAGACCTTGAAGATTAAAGCAGCTCTCACAAGCCTAGCATATTTCCTTATGTGTAGAATAATTCCTGCTTATACGGAATCTAATTCATTTATTCACACTTGCTTTGTTCCAGAAAGGATTTAGTGAGGCTTACAAAGAAGTAAGATAAATGAACAATTAGTAGACACACTAATTGTGTGGGAGAAGTAGAGTGGACATTTGGCTCTGCCTGAGAGCAGCCATTTAAAAGAGGGAAATACAATTAGATGTATGTTTGCACTGTCCATAAGGAACAACCTCACTGTTCAGAAGCATTGACTTTTTCCAATATGGAGACTGGAGAGAAATTTCACCAATGTGTCCATCCTAAACCATTCTTTTCCAGGAAGCAGTTTCATGGACTGTTTTTCATTTCATTCATTTCTGAACCTCAGTAACAGCTGTTGGCATGCTGCCACAGCACAGTCAGTAAGAGCAGTTCTGAGGGACCAGTTGCACAGCCTTTAATTCAGGGATAGATTTTAGAGTATCTAGAAGAATGTTCCAACCTCATATCTTTCAGTCAATCCGCCATTAATATTGTGTCTCCCAGCCAAGCTTTAGAAAGGTATTGAACAGTATGTAGTCAAACTCCCTGTGGAGGCCTCAGTGGAGTTATGCAGTTAGGCGCAAAACTCTATACTTTAAAAATCGCTGAGCTGGAGGGAAGGATTGACATCTTCTTGTGAAAGATGAGGAGGATGATGAGTGGGAGAACCTGTGGGGGAAGGCCAACACTGCTTAAAAAGTAATTTGGGGGTGGAGAGCAGAAATAGCTTCTCTTGTTTGTGTCATTTCTTACAGCTTTAGCTTAGCTGAGATGTCCTAAAGGGATAAAGGATGGCTTAGAAAACGATGTCCTATCAATCAAATTCAATGACTGCTGTCTCATACAGAATCTACCTCCAGCTTTTAAGTCATTGCTGAAATGTAAATGGTACTTGTAAAATGAAGATTTTACTATCTCTTTGTTAAACTTTTCATGAAGAATTCTTTTAAATTTATTTGTTCTTAAAGGTGCACATATTTTTAATGCACTATAGAAATCACTAAAGTGATTTTTTGGACACATAACTCCTTTTGAAATCAAGTCTGACTTACTGCAGTTTTCTAACCTTGTGGAACTTATTTGCATGTGGATAGGGCTGGAAAAATACTTTTATTGGCTTATATTCACTTATACATTTAAAAAAAGATTTTGGAGAACCTAATGAAATATATATATATCCTTTAGAGACTTAAATTACAAATGGTAGCTAATTCTAAATGAGTGGCAGACACCTTCCAAAGGATGCTAGAGACTTCTGGATAAAATTTTCTGTTTAAAAAGAATACTTTTTTTCCCTTCATGGGTGTAATGATTGACCCTGATACCAATAATTGTCACAAATCATTTTATGTCCATATGTTTCCATTCTCTCCTCCACAGGTTAGTAAAATACCATTCCAGAAAGATATTTTACTTGACTTAGAAAAATGGCTATTCTAAAGAATAATCTTTTAAAAACCCTGGTCTAATTTAACATATGATTATGTAATTATCCATCTTTTCGGGTATTTAACTACATATTCAAAAGTTATTTATTCTTTTCAGAAATAATCTGTCATCGACCTGACATTCTATTCAAATATTGATATGCCATGCAAACTGTTAAACTCTGAGTATCTGAAAGCTAATGGAAATCTTGTTACAAATTGGGAGTCAGTTGACCCTTGCGTAAATGCTCTCAATGTAACACTCTTTCCATAGTTTCTACCCTACTTCCAGGTACAAAGCCCAGGACCAAACTGATTCCCAAATAGTGTTACCCTGAGGATTTTTGTACCTACCCGAAGCCAAGGAGAGATCAAAGCTTGGGGGATGCGACCATAAAGGACATCTGTTTTTACCTACCCAGCATCTACTCCTTTTCTTCTGATAATAGCACCCCAACTCTTCACAGAGGAACTCTTCCCACTCTTGTCTCAGTGGTTTGGATGGGGGTACAGGTTAGGCAGGGACCTAAGCCAGATCAATGAAATATAATTTTGGAACTTCAGCTGAAACAATTAGGGAAGAGGCATTCTCTTTCCACTGGGGTTGCTAAACTGTAGTGTTCACTTGGCATTCCCAAGTTCTGCCACACACATAAGACCTACTGAGTATGTAGCCAACCACAGGAAAGGGGAGCAGGGGAGAGAGAAGGGAGTAGGTGATAGAAAGAATTATCTGATGACACCATTAGAGTTCTTGGATCCAGACATGCCTGTAGTTACCACTCTTGGACTTTGGTGTTATGTGAGGCAATTCCTTCCCTTTTTTGCTTGAGTTAGTTTGTGTTGTATTTATGTTTCTTGCAAACAAACAAGTCTTGAATGATATACCCAGAGAGGAAGCTGAGAATGGTTCCAGGAAATGGCGGGAAAATTTAGTCAAAGATATAAATGGCCAGTGAGCAATGAGGTCTCCAGTTGGGAGGTGAGACTGGAGCAGCATACAGGAGGCCATACGGGAAAACTGACTGTGGCCTGGAACACTGAGCAAGCAGTGGAGAATTTCTCAACGTAGAGCATGGAATGTTCTCAAGGAGACACATACAGAGCCAGGCTCTTCTTAGCATTGAGACTTAGGGCAAGTGACTTGCTAAACTTTGGGTTAGCAGCTATAAAATGGAAAAGTTTGACAGAATACTTGAGACAATTTTTTTAATACAAAAATTTGGCTTCTTACTTACCCAAGAAGCCAAAAATGGAAAAAGGAGACAGCATGTTGAAGAGCAAATATACCTCCTTGGTTATTCTCATCCACAATTTCTCCTTTCTCTGAACTAGATCTGCACTTATTAATAGCACGAACTTTGGGATCTAAATGGCATAGACTGTAGGACTCTAGTTATACTAAATGCATAGGTCTTGTCTTTCTAACAAATATATGTCTCAAGGAAAGGCATAATCTTGAGGTTTGGGGTGTGGCATGGTGGTAGGGGTGGGGTTCCTATCCATAGTTCTAGGTACAGAGCAGGTGCTCAGGAAGTATCTTTTGATTGACTGATTTGCAGCTCTTGATAACTTCTGATTGGAAGTCTGACTTTGAGTCACATTCTGTTATTGAAGCCCCAGAAACTAAAGTATGACACTGCATAATATTCTGGGCTTAAAACCTAGGCCTTGATTCTGAATTCTAAGGAAGTGCTGTGAAAATCTTCATTCCTTTTTTGGTTGTTTTGAAACACCAGCTACAAGAATCTTTGTACTTGGCCTCTAGCCCCATGAGTTTGTTTTTGCTCCAAGCAGCTGTTAGGAGACCATGAGCCAGATAATTCTCATCAAGGCCAAGTTGAAATCTTAAAAGGGAAGTTTGAAGCTAGTTTCAGTGACCTGAAAAATGGCTAGATCCAACTCAGCTCAAGAAAATCAATCAGTTTATTTTCTACTTGGCTTTCAACACTGATGGCATTATGATATGCTTGTTTCCAATCTGACATTTGAATGTACTTTCTGCCTTTTCACACAGTACCCCAAAGCAAACTAGACACAAAGTTATTTTTACCTTGAGTTTTATCATGCCTGAATTCTTACCTGCGCATTTGCCTGTAAAGGCAAGCTATTTTGACCTTTTATAAGACTGGTTTTGTGCTTCATGAATACATGGAAGCAAACTAGTTGAAGGCACTTTTAGGCTTGTCATTTAAATGTTGCAAGCATGTTTTATCTTCTTGGTAAGACTATAAGCTCCTTGAGGAAGGGATCTTGTCTTCTTTCTGTAACTCTAACTCTACCCAGAGGTGTGCACATAGCCAGGCAGCTAGAACACTGTGGGATTGAGTCTTAGACTTCTGATTTTCATTTATGCCCGTCAACACCAGATATAAGGATCAATCACAAGGCTTCCTTCTGCTTTTTATAGCATCCGAGGGCTTTCTATATGTTCTTGTAAACTCAAGGGCAGGAATTGTATGTTGTCACCATTTTATCTTCTATGCCTATCTTAACCTGATGTCTAGCACATTATAGGAACTCAATTATTTGTTGAATAAAGAAAACATATATCAGTGTTTTTGACATTCAGCAATGTTTGGTCTTGAATAAGCTTTTAGTGATCAGTGTTTAATTTGGTGCTAGCCAAGCATATTCTTAACCACAAACTGCCTAAGGCAGTTTGAGGAGTAACAACCATTTCTGACATTAATATCCTGCTCTACTCTTTGAAAACTGCTATTGAATCTATTGTCTCATCTGATCCTCACAACAAACCTAGGAAGAAGGAAGACAGATAGGGTTCGATATTGATAGTGGATGTGAAAACGGCTATAAATTTTTAATTATTTTCATTTTGCAGATGAAGAAACTCAGGCTCTGAGACATAGCTAAGATGGCTAAGTTCCTAGCTCTCCTACCTCCAGGTCCAGTGCTCTTTACACTCCAACATCCTTGGTTTGTTTCCTCTTTTTGGTCAATCCTTATTCCTTAGGCAACATGCAGGCCAAGGTCAGAGGGGTGAGAAAGAGCAGAATGGGCTTTGAGGTAGTAACAGTAGAGAACTTTGAGTTTTTTCAGCAAACCAGGAACTGTATTTCACTTGTAATTCTCAAAGCAATGGAGAAACAGGTACTATTATTTTAATTGCACTTGGGAGAACTTTAAAGCTTAGATGAGGCTAGTTTATACTGCCCAAGAGCTCACTCACAGCATGAGGGAGACCTCAACTAAGTCTGACTCGAGGAGCTAAGATCCGTTAATAGGCCCCATGCCTTATTTTACATATGAGACACTTGAGACCAGAGAGCCAAGCGATTTGCCCCGAATCCCTCAATGAATTCTGGGGACAGAACCAGGACAAAAAGGTTCTCAGGGATCTTTCCAAGGGACCTCACGAAACCTCTGGTTTTGCCCTTCGGGGAACTGCCAGTCTATGGGCAGAAAAAAGAAATACTCTTGTTAAGGTCATTACGGAGGATTAACAGAAAAAGACCGAAACCTGTGCATGTAAGAGCTATTCGCGCGCGCAAATAGCTGTGCGATAGGGTAAGTAAAAAGATGGAGAATTTTGGAGACAACCTGCAGTATGAAGAGTCATCCACAGAAGTACGAGCACCTAGGGTAGCTGCACACCTAACCCTCGCAGCCACCTAGCCCGGAACCCTACCTAGAAGGACGCCAGTCCCGGCCCAGGGGCTGCGCGCGCAGCGCTCGTCACCTTCTAGCCCCGCCCAGTGCAGAAGGGTGCCTGCCTCGCCCTCGGCGACTGCCCGATGCGTTCTCTGCAGCCGAGTCCCGCCCCCTACCTGGAAGGGCGCCAGCCCCGGTCCAGGGGCTGCGCGCGCAGCGCTCGTCACCTTCTAGCCCCGCCTTCTGGGGCTGCGCGCTCCCCTACCTGGAAGGGCTCTGGCCCCATCCCCGGGGGCCACGCGCTCACAGGCAAGTTCTCCAGGCCGCTCGCGACATCGGTCGGGGCCTCAGCCCTCTGCTCAGACGCTGCCATCCCGCAAGGCCACTGCTCCATGGCTTTAGCGGACATTTCGCCCCGTCACGATGCGCCTACCATCTAGACGATCTTGAGCCTCGCAGAGGATGCCGGGAATCGTGGATCCCGCGGCCCCGCTGCCTCCTGGGAGTCGTAGTTGTTTTCTCTCCTTTCACAAGTGGGGTGTGAGGGCGTCTCCTCCGTTGAGCCTCAGCTTTCCTTGGCCTTTTGGTCTGGCTCGCTCTTTGTTTTGAGTCAGATGCACAACAAATAATGCAAAACCTTGTAAGATACGGACAAAGCTTTGGGAACACAAAATGAAGTGCTTTAATTTTTCCTGTGAGCCTCAGGGAGGCTTTGGAGGCCTGGTCATTTGTCCAGGTGTCTGAGGGCTTAGAAGTTTGCTGGAGTGGGGGAGGGGCGCACTCTAAACTGAGGGGGGAAACGTACACCGGTTTCTAAAGATCTGAAACTTGCGTGGAAGATGGATAACGTGATAGAGTTTGCGTTCGGGCTAGCCAAATAGGGTTTATAGGGCGCGGTAAGGAATGCGTGTTGGATATGCTCGCTCCCTGATTGAGGTATCTGTTTCCTATCGACTTCTCCTTCCCTAAAAAAACAAACGCTGCTCTGGCGAAGGATTCTGATAACCTCAGAATTGCTGAATCCAGTGGAATGTTTTCAACCTCACCAAAGCGCTCTGACCCGATTGTCCTGCTGCTTCTAATTGAAACCCTCTCTCCTTGTAGCTCCTGCGGGCCCCTGTCCTGGATGCGCTTCCCTCTTGCAGACTGTCCTTAATATCCTTTTGTCCTACCTGACTCTATGAAATGTGGGTGGCTGTCACTCAGGTTTCTGCTTTGGGCCTTTTTCTCACCTTCTCTGGGCTTTCTCTGTAAGAGCATTTACTCCCGTGGCTTCAAATACTATTATCAAGTATTAGGTCGTCAGTCACCAGCCCAGAAGTTATGGATATCAGGTTTGGATATCCAACCAATTATTGGACATTTCTACTTTCTGTCTTATATGCATCTCAAGCTCAAAATGACCGGAGTTGACTTATTCTTCTGCAAATCTTCCTTTTCTCCTTTAAAATAAACTGGGAGAATAATTTGTCCATGATCTCCAAGATTGCCAAAGCAACAAACCAAAGCGTTTCTCTGTTTTCCTTCCTCTCCTTAGACCTCCATAGGTAAAAACTTCCTGGTCAAATCTTGTTGATTCTACTTTGATAATGTTTTTTCATTTTCATTTCTTCTTTCTTAGTCTCAGGCTGTCTTTTCTTGCTTGGACTCGTAATTTTTTTCAAGTCTAACATTCTCCATACCCCCAAATCACCCTTACTGCTGCTTCAACAATGATCTTTTGAGGATGCACATCCAATTATTATATCGCACTGCTTAAAATCCTGTGTTTGCTCCATGTTTCTCTCGAAGTCCACCTTCTAAATCCTGGTTTTTAAGGCCCTTAAAGATCCAGACCCTATTTATTTGGTCTCTGTTTTGAACCTCTGGTTCTATTTACATTTTTTCTCAACAAACTGTGCCATGTGGGCCTCTATGCCTTTGTTCACATTGTTCTTGTGTCTCCAGTGTGTTTTCCCCATACTGTCTGTCCGTTCAACTCAAGTGTTGCCTTCTCTATATCTTTCCTGACCCTGTTTCCTATAGCATTGCTTTCCCTTTTCTTTGTGCTCCAGTTTTACTATGTAAGCCATTTCTTATTGTCCCTGCAATTCTTTAGTATATTCGTAGGCAAAGCCTTCCTACTGAAGTCATAAAAATTATACATACATGGGAAGAGACACAGAGAGAGGAACATTTTGTTTTAACTTAATCTTGGCACATTTATATGCAAGTCTTTTCTTATAGAGCCAAGGTCTTTTTTGTGTGTGTATGGATTTACTGATTAGAATTCCATGTCATGCTTACTCTGAGTTCCAGTTTGGGTGTCTGCAAAGTGGGGTAGGAACTAGAAGATAGTGAAACAATCTGAGTTCATGATGTTTTTTTTCACCTAGTCTTTTATGTTTTTCTTACACCCACTTCAATGGCAAAACATTTTTTAGTGACTTGACTTTTTTTCAATTCTTTCCAGAGTGTTTCACTTAGGTTTTCCTAGAGGGGAGAAACTCTTTACACTCATAGTTCATCATCATTTCCTCAGATAATTATAATAAGTTATACCTGGCGTTCATTCTGTCTTAGTTCAGGCTGCTATAACAGAATACCATAGGCTGGGTGCTTAAAGAACAAACATTTGTTTCTCGCAGTTCTGGAGGCTGGATGTCAGAGATCAGGGTGCCAGTATAGTCAGGATCTTGGTGAAGGCCCTCTTCCTGGTTCATAGATGGCTGTCTTCTCATTGTATCCTTACTTGGGGGAAGCAGAAAGGGCTAGCTCTCTTCCTCTTCTTATAAGGATACTAATCCCACTATAGGGGCTCCACCCTCAAGACCTCCCAAAGGTCCTACTTCCAAATACCATCACGTTAGATCTTCAACATATGAACTTTAGAGGGACATAAACATTCAGTCCATAGCAAATAGGTTTGGGAATAAACACTCAGATCAGGCTTATAATGTGTATGCATAAGCAGGTAATAAAATCACTTAATTTTGCACTGAAGTACACAAGTCTAATATAAAACCCCCACCTTTTTTTTTGTGAGGAAGACTAGCCCTGAGCTAACATCTGTTGCCAATCCTCCTCTTTTTGTTGAGGAAGACTGGCTCTGGGCTAACATCCATGCCCATCTTCCTCTACTTTATATGGGATGCTGCCACAGCATAGCTTGCCAAGTGGTACGTCTGTCCGCACCCAGGATCCAAACCTGCGAACCCTGGGCTGCCAAAGTGGCGTGGGTAAACTTAACCGCTATGCCACCGGGCTGGCCCCCAAAACCCATTTTTTGAGAGCAGGTTTAGATGGGAAGATAGGAAGTTGATTCTATGTAGAAAAGTATCAAAGAGTAATGGGGCATAGAATCTGGAATCAGACATGCCTACATTCATGGTTCTACTTGGCCAGTTTCTGACAACGGGCAACAATTGCTAACATTCATTGAGTTATTATTATGTGCCAGACACCATTTAAGAACTTTATATGCACTAGTTCTTTTAATTTCCATGATATGTTTCTTGAAACCTTATTGAAATGATGCACTAAGGGTCATTTTAGATTCAACTAAATGTTCAGACTCATAGGACTCTCATAGCCACACTTGGCATTAGGTTCACTTTGAAGGTCATAGGATAGGAGCCACAGCCTGCCAGCAGAGAGTCTTCAGATGTTCTTCTGTGGGAATAGTGCATGCACTTGTTACATAGGAGGCCACAATGTTGCTTTGGAGTGTTCTTTGTCTTCCCAGAGAATGGCTCGAGTGCAAGGAGAACAGATCCCCATTCATAGGGTGTGGGAGCATCCTGAATTAGAAGCCTTATGCTCTCTAGGAGCCATAGGCTTTAAGGTTGTCACCTAGTAAATATTTTATCAGACATGTCTGTGCACTTGCTCTTACTTAAAAAAGGAGATAGTTACTTATGTCATACAATTGGCTATAGTATAATTAAGGGATGTAAAGAAGGTTCAGGTAAAGTGCTATGGAACTTCAACAGAGGGAAAGATGACTTCTAGCTGGAGAGATTAGGGGAAGCTTCATGGAGAATGGGCTATTTGCCATAGGCCTTGAAGAATGGGTAGGATTTAGGCAAGGGCGTTCCAGGCAGAAGGAACAGCAGGAGCAAAGGAGTAAAGGGAAAGGTGTGTATAGGAAAGGGTAATTTCAGATTGGCTGGAGATTACGTTCATTTCATTTTTCAGGAATTGTAAACAAGAAATTTTGCAAATATCCAAAGAACATGCTGTGCTTTCATTTTAAGAAAAGTTTTTGAGCAGTGATTACATGCACAGTGCTATGTTTACCAAATTGGGGAAGGTACTGGTGAAGAAGACATGGTGCCCGAGGAGAGCTTCCAATCCAGTAAATGAATAACTATATACATCCAGAAATTAGTAAGAACTATGAGAATATTACAAAGAAAGGATTATAAGAGCAATGAGGGAACCACACTTCTGTATTTGTACATTATTATGCTGTTTTAATTTTTTGACTCTCTCTTGGTAATATTGTATGCCCTTTGGAAAAATGTTTTGAAAGATTCATTCTATTTTTTTTTTCTGAAGCTGTCAGTGATGGTGCTTCCAGAATAAAATATTCAGTTCATGTCAGCCCTTCAGTTTAATTTGTTTTTATCTTACTGGCGAAGATCCAAAAATATTTTATATAGTGTGAGATTAAAATAATGAGAGGATGTTTGCAGGCTGATATAAGCAGTCTTCAGAGTGCCAAGCAGTCGGGTTTCCATCTTTTCCAGGTCTAGAAACCTACCTTATTTTTTCTAGATACCTGCTCTTCACTGACCATGAGCCTAGATCTTCAAAATTTTTCTGTAAACTATTATAGCTACATGGTGAAAAAGAATGTATCCCTGAACATTAATGAGTTGCCCAAATTGACTTGTATAAATAAGCCTTGGACCTGAATATTACATGATTATTCAAATTTCTTTTGGCTTTTTCACTGGCAGATGAAAAACTAATCTGATCAGCAATAAAGAAAAATATTAATGAAAAAGAAATAATACAATATAGTAAACCTTTAACATTCTGTAGGTTCAATTATCTTTGGCTGAATTATGGGGTATGACTATATGACCTTCCAATTTTTTAAACAAAAATGGCCTTTAGTTGAGATGTTTTTCTTATGCATTTTTGCCAGTGTTTTAATAAAGTCCTGCATGATTTTGTATTCAGAATCCATTCTTTCATCAAAGTCTCACTAGCATTGTCTGAGCTTAATCTGGGATATAATTTCTAGCCAGTGATGAGAGGTCTAAAGTCAGCAGAAGTTATATATTTGTTGGTGTTAAAGACAGCATGAATCAAATAGTTTGGAACATCTTAGCTTTCCAATAATAACTATCATGACTAGATATTAAGTGGGCCTGGTATAAGCACTGAATCCTGTCATCAAATAAGGTTGTGTAAATGAAATCATTTTAAAGAGAACAAAGCATAGTAGTTGATACTTTTGGGGGTTTCTGCTCAACTCATTGACTATTTCCCTTCTGAGAACATGCCAGGCCCAACACAGCCCATCCCAGAAGGTGGGCTCACTGGTAGTCACGTTTATATTACACAACCCCTAAGCCTTGGCCCATGCTTTTGACCTCTGGATGCACACTTGATTCAAGCTAGGCCAATCAGATTCTTTTGATGAGTAGTTGAGACCAAAAAACAGCTAAAATTATTTACAATTTGGGAGCTGAGAGGTAGCTTTCTTTGGTATGTTGATGGAGAAGCAGAGAAAAGTCAGTCTTCCAAGAGAAAAATAAAGCAGATGAGTGACAAAGCAGAGAGGACTTCTTAGTTCCTGACACCTATCCATTTCTGATTCTGATCCCTTTTTGATTCACATGACATATTTGTATTCTTATAACAAGTTCGTCCTTTGGGTTTAGGTTGTCAGTGTGGTTTCTTTAGTCAAAGAATTTTGACCAGTGAAGGTACCGTGCACTCTTATGATGGCATTATTGTTACCATTATTATTGTTAGAAAGTGTGGGCTGGATAATCAGCTGCTATGCTCTGTACAGAAGTTAGTTGATGTCTATGAGTTCTTGTTCATTTTAAAAGTTGGTAAGTTATGTTTTTTTTAACACTTTGCCTTTCTGATGTGTCTTCATTAAAGAATGCTGCCCCGAAATAATATGAATAAAAATTTACATCAACAAGTAGTAAAAAATATGAAATTTTTATCTAGTGGAAGGGATAATAATACAGTAATAATAGATAATAGTTATATTACACATAATATGTGCCCAGTACTGTAAAAAGATAGCAAAATGGAAAGTAAATTGGATGGAAAAAAAATCTTTTTAGTAGCTGAAATTTTATGTCAAAGTGTATGACGTGGATCATTTTGCAATAAGAAAAAATATGCCAATTGATTAAGATAACTTGAGAGTTGTGTTTTGCAAAATTATGATCCTGTGTTATTAATGCTTTCCAAAAGACAGTAGTTTATGTTTTTGTGTTTAGACTGCTAGTAATATCTTTTCAGGAGAATAAAAAACTTGAGTCTTATCCTATGTTTTTCTCATTGCATTATTTAATGAAATCTGTAATTCCCCTTGTTGATATGACAACAAAAACATCAAGATATAATCACAATCCGAATATTGTTAGTGTAATACTTTAACTGTAAAGTAAATATCCAGGGTTGATGATTATAGAATAATAACTCACAATGGTATGCAGTCAAATGGGGACTGTTGGATAATAGGTGAAGAGGTGAAAGAAGAGAATTATGTATTTATTTAACCTGAAATGTCATTAGTAAGGAATTAATTTCACTCATCAAAGACATATCAAATTTATTACCAGGTGTATTCAAATACTATTATCAAGGCTTTGAGAACAGAGTTGCTCTGTTTGTGACTTGATCTTGAAAGGCACAGCCTTTCAAGGAGTTACATTCACACACTTTCATTTTGACTTGGGAAGGAAGCTTTGCATGTTACCTAGAAGGATACCACCTATAAGCAGAATGTCATGATTATTCAAAAGTGCTAGGTCTTCCTTCTCATTTATAATAAGGCACATGGGCCAGCCTCTTCTACTTGTAGTTTTGAAAGCAAAGACGTGTATCCTTTGAAGTTTAGTAATAAATGTCCTGTTACAGAAAAATCTACCCAGAACATTTAATCCCAGATCTATAGAATAAATTCACCAGATACTCCCAAGTATCATCTGAGATTGGAATTCTTCTTGGGGATCATATTAAACTTCAGCTTCTTATAATTCTACATGCCTGCAACTTTCTAGCCCCCAATCAGCATTTTCACTCTCATAGCTTCCCAGCTCCAATTCTGGTGTTTGGAAGGAGAAAGGAAATGAAACCAAAGGAACAAAAAGATTGATGCACAGAATTCTGCTCAAGTGCCCGAGACTAACTTGGTCAGAGTGTCTCTGGAAAAATGTTGATGATTTATACTTTTTTTTAGATATTTAAACCAGGAAAAATTTGGTGTGAGAAGAATTCTGCAGAGGAAAAGGCCCTTTTCTTTTTCATTACTCAGTAAGTATTAATGTGTTAAAGTCAACTCATTGCTGTGAGTAGGGGGATCTTCAGGTATGAATTGAGGAGCACTGTGGAGACTCTTTCTCTCCCCACACTCCTAGTCCAAAAAGACCCTCCCCAGCGTCCGACTGCAATGCCTGAAATCCCCATCATTAGAACTTCTCCCGGTTGTGGTGAGCACTGCTTTCTCCCTGCAGTGCTCTTTTAGAATGCCAATATTCCTAGGATTGAAGAAGTGATAAACACATGTATGTTTTATCATTATTGCTTTCCTTCCTGGTAATGAGATACCTTGGACAGCCTGAGGACTTAGAGAAATTGGTGAGGAGGAGGAATAAAATGCCAGACAGATCAAATGAACATTTATTAAGCACTTACTACCTTCTCTAGCAATGTCCCAAAATTTCTATGATGAGGAAAATATTCTGTACCTATGCTGTTCAATACAGTAGCCACCAGCCATGTGTGACTATTGATTACTTGAGATATGGCTAGTGTGACTGAAGAACTGAATTTTAAATTTTACTTAATTTTAATCAGTTTAGATAGCCATATATTGCTAGTGGCTACTGTATTAGACAGCACTTTCTAGACTCGATACTAAACACCACATACATTTCTTATTTAATCTTCACAACAGCTCCATCAAGTAGGCAATATTATCTCTATTGCACGAGATCTGGGAGCTGAAGTTCAGATAAATTAAGTCATTTGTTTCATGTATCCCACGTGTATGAGTGGTAGAGTGAGATTTGGGCCCAGGTCTGAAACTCTGCTTCTCTGAAGATGAAGTTTCTCACCGTTTGTGTTGCCAAGCCTTAGCCGTATTCAGAGACTGCCGCCTTCTGGCTGCTGTGGAGGAAGTAAAGGGTTAGAAATCATGAAATTAAGAAATAAACACAACTTTTCATCTTATTTGAAGGTACAGTAATTTATGTAGTGAAAATGTAACTTGAGAGGTGTTTTTCTTAAAGGCTGTGCCATTGGGCTTGGAAAAACAAATCAGGGTAATTAGTCTATCTCAAAAGAAATCTTGATCTCACTGCTGGGTATCAATCCCAGAACCTGACTACTGACAACAATCTATTAGGCTACTGAGGTCTCTGCCTTATGACAGTCAACTGTTGTTCCTATAATTTTACTAATTTTGAGTTACCTGAGAGAGGGGGCTGAATAATAGAAATCTATTGCATATATGAGTGTGTGTCTCTCTCTCAGTTGTAACAAAAATGCAGAGAAAGCCACCAATTTATGAATGGCTGTAGAAGTGATTTCTAGTTCTACTCTCTTTATTTTTTAGGTGTTTTTTAGTAAGTAAATGGAGGCAACAAATTGCTTTATTCCTTTGCCATTCAGGAGAGGTAAAACAGGTGGCTCTTTGAACTCCGGAACTTTTCAGCTTCAGAATGGAAGGCCAGAAGGTTATTTTTATGGGAGATCAAACTTTCTTTGCAATAATAGAAGGGTTTTTTCAATGTCATTCTAATTCTCTCTCTTCCACTTTCAGTCATATGTTATAATTACACTATGTGGTTAATGGATGACTGGTCATATCTTGCAGCTCTGAATTCACTTCTCTAATCCTGATTCTAGCTTTAGTCTCTTCAGTTGGAAAGTCTCACCTTTCATTTAGCTGTTCCCTTGTAATTTTAATTTGCAGGGTTTTTTAGTCAAATATTTTCAAACCTATTTGCTTTAGTAAAGTTTCAGCTCTGGAAGATTAAATTTCATGTTCTGGAATTCACCTGTGAGCTCAGCTTGGAAGAACATTGAATATAATTTGCTTTTTCACAGAGCCTGGAAATTGCAGGGTTGATGACACAGGAAACCACTTCTCACTGGAGATGAAATATGTGAGTCTTCTCGTCACCTCTTAGCAAATTAAATAGTTTTCCCCAAAGTGGACTTTTTTGTTTTTACTTGGTAAATCAAATAAGAAGTTCAGATGATGCTTTCCAGACCCTAGATTTTGTAGGTATTTGCTGCTGGGACTTTTGCCATAATGACGTCTGGCAGTACCTCTTCAGGTGAGACAACCAATTTTATCTTACCTTTGCTCTGACACTGAGTCCAGCCCTCTGCTCTAGGTCTGGCTTTCAAACACCAAGGGAAAATACAAAGTATAGGCAACTTGGTGGTGACAGCTGGTGGGAAAAAGAATCATCGTGTTTGACAGTGTCCTCTGGAGACAGACCAGGAGGTGAATAAAATACAATAGATTGCCTCATCTTATAGATACCTTCAGATTAGCTGGAATTTTTGTTTCTGAGTCACCCACCTTATTTCCACTTCTTGGAGGAAGCCCCTTCTTGTCACACACTGTGTCATCCACATGTTCTTGGATGAGGACCCTGTGTAGACCAACATCGAAGTAGATATTCCACCACACAAAGTGCCTTACATTTAACCAATGCCTTGTGGACATGCTATTTGGTTCAGCCTATGTGTATTTTTAAGCCAGAAATGATTATGGACAGAATTTGTATATTCTTGGGCAAATGATCATCTTAGAGATATTACTATCCAACACTTAATTTTTTCCTCCATTAAAAACAATCTTTGTGCTAATAAATAATAGATAAGTAAGGAAAAATTTATTTTAGATGATTAAATTTACATTTGAACAATTGGAATTTTATTCCAAACCATCTGGAGTAAATCATATTCTAAGTCTATTTTTGCAACTAATTAGTTGTTTCAATCTTTTGGTTTTGTTTTTTAGCGAGCAAATGAAGTGATGGCAGATCTTAAACACAGGTAATAATTGGAAGCAGTCTTGTGTCTAAAGAAACACCATATTAGGATTGGGGTGAAGCAGGTGAATAGATGTGAGATTGACATCAACCTTAAAGGACAAAAACATCTCTTGCTTCCCTTTTTGGAAAATGTCTGAAATTCATGGCAATTCGATTTTTAGCTTTGTACTTGGAAACTTAATTTTGTCTTTCCACAAAGGTCAATATAATAAGCCCATTTTCTGCCAAGGGCCAATCAAACAGGAACATGGGATCAATGAAAGAGGTGGTAAAAAGCTACTTCATTTTCTTCCCTTGGAGAAATATAAAATGCTTATTCGCTAAACATGAAACCAAGTTATCTATTATTCACTGCAAACCTTTTCTGGAACAAAGTGAGGCATAAATTATTTATTTTGCATTCTGAAATAAAGTAAAAGGAGGAAGGAGAAAGGAAGGCACTTTAGAGTGAATCAGAATGGGAGAGAAATGCATAAGGAGACAAAGATCTATATGTATATCTATCCAAATCTATATCTATAGATATAGATATATATAGATCTCTCTCTATAAATATAGTTATAGCTATAGATAAATCCATCTGTCTACCTACCTACCCACCCGTCTATCTATCTAGAGAGATATTGATTTAGAGCAAGAAGAGGGAAAGAAAGAAAATGTCTGGATTATTTATAAATAGTTTGGGTCTCTGGTAATGGTTTGTCCTATTGTTAACCTGGACTACTATCAGTGTTAACATATGTTAAAATTTCCCATTGAAATTCTTGATTTTATTTGTCATCTAACAATTGAGTGTATTGAGGATTTACTACTTGCAAGGCACTGTGATGGGATATGGGGAATAATTATAATGTTTGGTGAGCACATACTACATGCCAGACACCGGACAAAGCCTTTTATGTGAGTTATTTTGTTTAATCCTTACAACAATCCTGTGAAGTAGGAGCTATCTCCACCTCTCCTCACTATGTATTACATGTAGAGAAAATGAGCTGTGGAGAAGTTAAAGCTGATAAATATATTTTTTTAAAAGTGTCTTGATTTGTAGTGTTTCCTGAGTTCTGTTGTGTAAATATACCTACCTTGGCCTATTTCAAGCTACCAACAGTTTAACAACTGGCTTGCAAAATTTCTGAATATTAAACTATTGGTAAAAGCAGGTATGAGCCAGCTTCAGTATACCACCGACGGTTATTGTCTACATGTCCTCAAAATACTTACAGGCCAATAGGGGAGATAGGACCAACTAGAAAATAAGAGGAACCATATAAGGTGGCATGGAAGTTTAGAACAGAGAGACATTTTCATTTAGCTGTTTTGTGTAATTTTAATTTGCAGTTAGAGAAGGCTCTGTGATGGGGACATTTAAACAGTGTTTTGAGGAGTGGGTAAGATTTGAAGATGTGGAATTAGGGAGAGAAGAGCTGGAGGGGATGGGAAAAGCATGAGCAGCCACTGTTCAATGTTCCCTATCTTCTCATTCTTAAAATATGCGTTTAGCTCAGAAGCAGCAATATCCTAATGGTCCACAAGGTGGTGGGATAACTCTATCCTTTTCTCCACTTAAATAAAAATGATAAAATACCCATTTTACATAAATTGGAAAAGAAATTTTTCTCTGTTGAAATAAAGAGTTCAAAAACTCTTGTAGGAATTGTGATGAGGAATTTCAGAGAAATGCTTTCTTTTGCCATGATATGATAGATTGTATACCATCTAAGAGAAATTCACGTTCAGGTGTAACTTGAGTAAGTACAGAATTCTAAGATGAGTGAGTGAATAAATTTGACAAAGATATAAAAAACTGTCCAGAGATACTAAACTTGGGAATATGTTGTATTTGTCTCAGAGTTAAGAATTTGGTATGTTTAAATTTCACTGTGATTAAAAAACCAAAACCAACATAACAAATTCATTCACCAGATTTGAATGGCTACAGTGTGCCAGTCGTGATTTGCCTATTATGCCTTATATCTGGATCTCAGTATATCTAGGTCTGCCAATAGTTGCAAAAATGCAACTTGACCAATCATAGTACAAGTTTTAAAATGTGTTGTTTTTTTATTGATACAATTTATTTGATGCTAGAGTCATTTATAATAAGAAATACTCATTTTTAGCATTTGTTCGTTTAGTCATTGAAGACATGTTTATTGAGCACCTGCAGTGTGTTGGCCATTGTGCTAGGTGCTGTTTTAAGTGGTCGTTTAGTTCAGAGTGCTCCAGCTAGAAACTTTACAACCATACATTTTACCTTGTATGGATGATAACACCAAAGAAAATGGATTTAAAGTAAGAGAGATGGTAAATCTAGTCTACAGTAGCAGAGGAAGCACTGGAATGGGTGACGGAGGGAGGGTGAATGTGGAGGGTGGTGCTTCCCAGGAAATCTTCAAGAACAGAAGTTGTGTAATTAAAACATATACTTGCTTGAAGGCAAGAGCTTAAGCCCTGTCTTGTAGGTTCTCTTTCCAGTCTTATTTCAAGTTTCTAAATGTTGGAACAGTAATGCGAGAATGTGCCCTCAACACACCATCTGTGAGTGACCAGTTAACACCACAGTGACCCTATATGGTCCTTCCCTCACATAGTGTTTCTTCACCTGATAATAATACCAGTCTCACTGGACACGCCTGAAGATTTAATTAGGCTGGAAATGTGGGATACATTTTGGGAACTGGAAACTGCTTGCTTTTTTTCTTTGCCGAGGAAGATTTGCCCTGAGCTAACATCTATTACCAATCTTCCTCTTTTTTTTTGCTTGAGGAAGATTGGCCCTGACCTAACATCTGTTCCAGTCTTCCTCTATTTTGTATGTGGGTCGCAGCTGCAGCATGGCTGATGAGTGGTGCAGGTCTGCACCAGGGATCTGAACCTGCAAACCTGGGATGCCGAAGCAGACCACATCGGACTTAACCACTATGCCATGGGACCAGCCCCTGGAAACTGCTTTTTAAGTGCTAAGAGGAGGAGATCTGGAGATTCCTGTCCAGATCCCCAAGTGAGAGTGTCCTGGCCTCCAGCTGCTCTTTCACCTCTAGTCTGAGTTTTGCAGGCTTCCTTTCTCTCATTATCCTCCTCCCCATCTCCAACCAATCCCCCAGTTGTTTTTAATCTACTTCAGTTCTGGTTTGACTAGGGTAAGGTTAAAATAGCCCTCATTCTGATTGTGATGTCATTACAGCCCACCAGGAGAAACTAGGCTCTGTACTGTAGCAGAAAAAGCTGGATAGTGAGAAAGAGTTGGTAGAAAGAACAATAACACTCTGTGGGCATGAGGTCCTTCTTGATTCTCATAGATAAACAGAAAATAAGGAAGGAGTGAAGTAAAAGGAAGTTTGCAAAGTTCCAAAACTATCTTCCTCGGTAGGTGGAAATTAAATTTTATATAGAAATAGAGGGCTACGTAACTTCTAGTTTTTGAGTGAGATGATTATATTGCAATACTAAGCTAGGTTAGAGGGACTAACTAGATGCTAATGCTACAGGAATAGCTAACAGTTTTGGGATGGAGGCCAATCATAATAATCTTTTCAGAATCCTTCCACATCCATCCAAAGGCTTTAGAATATTTATTTTTTAAGTGAAAAAACACACAAAACAATAACTTCTGCTTCTTAATTCTTTGCCTAAAGCTGGTGATATTTTTGTGTTATGCCAAGAGGGAAATTCTGTCCATGCATAGTTTTTCCACTTGTCAGTACTATTTGCATACTGCTCAGTTATATTCACTGAGATCAGGAAACTGGCATTTCAACAATGAAACAGCTAAGAACTTGGTTTATATCATTGTATATTCCTCACCTTCCCTAGGTGTTTTCTGGTGAGATAGGTATAAATGGTCATAGACCTGTATTGAAGATAGCAGGTACCTGAAATCTCAGGGGTCATTATTTTGCTTTTACATGGAATCATCTTTAAATTTTTCACGCCACCATAGAGTTGGGAAAGGGAGCTCAGAAAATGAGGATAAAAGGGAGCATATATGTCAGAGCAGCAGCGTGAATTATCCAAATCCATGAATTAGAAGAAAGGTTTCAAAAACATCCTATTTTCCTATACTGGAGGGTTTGCTAATTTACTTTAGGCTTTGCTTAGTTGATAATCATAGAATTTTTAAAGCACAAACAACTGGCTAATGCAGAATTAACCTAGGTGACAAGGAAAACCACTCTATGCTTTAAATCTGTTGTTTCCAAAATGTGCTGAGGTACCTTGGGGCACCAGAGGGAACCCACAGAAGTACTGCAGGATATTTAAGGGAAACAGTGATACTCAACATCTGTGCAAATTACTAGCTCTGGGAGAGTTCACATTTTCAACATTAGCTCATGCTACATTCCTTTTCATTAGGTCATATCTTTGTGAAGCTGGGGTTTTGGTGATACAAAGCAAGGACAGTGACAAGCAAAGTGGAACAGGAAATGAGAGTGGCAGTGTTCAACCTGATTCCAAGGTTTGAGAAGTCCTGCAGTGACCAGTAGGCACATCATTCCATTAATAAGTAAATGTAGTTAAGACTAAAATACATTTTTTTTCAATTTATGTGACTTTTCAAATGGCTATTGAGTGCTTGAGACATAAATAGTTATTAAGTTGTTTGGATCTACAGTGCTCTTATGTATTTCTTCTGGACTAGGGATGTCATGAAAAAATTAGACATTAAAGGTCACCATGAACCAAAACAGTTTGGCAACCTATAGTTAAAGTCATTAAAAAAATGTTTTTGGTGGCCTTTTTTCTTCTTAAAAGCTTTTGTATTTTTTCTCCATCATTTTATCTAAATGTACAAATGTAATCATATACCTGTTATTTTTGTGTGTGTGGGTGGAAGATTAGTCCTGAGCTAACATCTGTTGCCAATCCTCCTCTTTTTGCTGAGGAAGCCTGACCCTGGGCTAACATCCCTGCCCATCTTCCTCTACTTTATATGGGACGCTGCCACAGCATGGCTATGGCTGACAAGCGGTGCGTAGGTCTGAGCCCAGAATCCGACCTTGCGAACCCTGCTGAAGTGGAGTGTGTGAACTTAACCACTATGCCACTGGTCCAGCCCCCCATATACCTATTTTTAAAAGTATCTTTCCTGTTTCTGCTAGCTTTCCTCTACCTCCTCCCTCTACTTCCCTAAATCCCTACCAGATACTATCTAGTATGTATCCTTATATATATATATATTTTTTGTGAGGAAGACCAGCCCTGAGCTAACATCCGTTGCCAATCCTCCTCTTTTTGCTGAGGAAGACTGGCCCTGGGCTAACATCCGTGCCCATCTTCCTCTACTTTATATGGGACGCCGGCACGGCATGGCTGGCAAGCGGTGCATCTGTCCAAGCCCAGGATGCAAACCTGCAAACCCTGGGCGGCTGATGTGGAGGGCGTGAACCCAACCACTATGCCACCAGGCCGGCCCTCCATCTAAGATTTCTGTATATTCAATATCAATGTAATCAAGTAAATCATGGAAATAATTTATTGGAATGTCATATTTAATAAGTTGGCTTAATTTCATTTTTGATCACTTCCAGTCCATGGAGCTTAGCAAATATAATTTGACCGAGTTTTAGGATTCAATAAATTGAAAGAACTTAAAAAGTGCATTACATCTTTCACTTTTTCATCAAAAAACAAATGCATTTTCACATTTAATGGTTTTTCTCTTGAAATTGACACTTTATTTCTAATGATATATTTCTTCATTTGTCTTTCTTTTCAGCTTCTCTTTTTAGCTTTATAAGTCATTTTTATTGTTGTCAAAATAATAGGTTAACTATAATAATGGGAGACATTTCTTAAAGGAACTAAAGAGAATTCTGCTAGAACATTCTTTATTAAAGCCACATCTCCAAAACAACCAGTTTATTTCCTAGATTTAATTGTCCCATGTCACAATCTCCATCAAGGTGAATAAATAAAGTTTGATACTATTTCCAAACTGCTTTTACAGCTCTAGAACTTTGAGATGCTGCTCATCAAGGCACAAATATTTTTCCATTTTTCATTTTTTAAATTCTGAGCTCTTGAGGTATATTGTATAATTTTCTGTGTGATGCATATTGAAGTATGATAATAAATAGAAAGCATATAAGAAAAAAATCATAGTGAGAACTTAATACCTTTTTTTGAATCATCCAGAGATAATTGAACATGCTGACTTAGACAGCCTCAGATTAAAATTTCTGGAAAATTTTGGCTGAAACTCTAGATTTTCTCCCTAGCATTACACTGTCTGTAAAAATCCAGTAAGAGTTTTATGTGAATATTATTCATTGAAACCATTTTCTTAAGAACTTGCTAAATAATTTTGATATATTCTTTCAGATAGCATTCTTCCCAGCTCCCCAAAATCAACAAAAACCATTAAACAGTATTCAGAAGTTTTAAGTTTCATATATAGTCTAATATAAAACATTCAAAGCTTTGTTACTAATGACTGATGTTATACTGCCTTCATTTCTAAAGTTATTTTCTCATTTTGTTAGATCAGTGGTTCCCCACTCTTTGGTCTCAGGATCCCTTTATATTCTTAAAAATTATTGAGGGTCCCAAAATGTTTCCGGTTCTGTGGTTATATCTACCAGCATTTAACATATTAGAAATGAAAACCGAGAACATTTATTAACTCAGGAATACTCAAGCACGTATTCCATTAGCTGTCAGAGAGATAATGTCATCGCACATCACATAGCCTCTGGAAAACACTTGTAAGATAATGAGAGTTACAAAAGGCAAATAATGTCTGAGTATTATTATGAAAATAATTTTGACTTTGCAGCCTCCTGTAATGGTCTCAGGAATCTCACAGGTCCCTGGGCCCCACTTTGAGAACATTTGCAATAGATATGCTTTCACAAGTGAAAACCGAAATCTGGATTGCAGTGATACTTTTTTTTTTGTTTTGTGTAAATATTCCATGTCTACAAATTCTTGGTGATTTTTATCTATAGTACATAGTATGTGTGTGTGTTTTTTTAATGATTGCAGTTCTTTTTATAAATGTGTGTTAAGTGTTATCACAGCGTTATGATGGATCTTTCTTAATATTTTTCATTTGCTTTAAAATGATAAAATATCTTTTGAACTTATAATTATTTTAAATACTTTAGTCTATGAAACTTACTTGTAGTGTTCTTTTATATTTTCCTCATTGATTGTATTTTCTCTTTTGGTGTCGTGGGCTTTAACAGAACAATGATTGCTATTCTGATGAAAATGAATTATAAACAATAATACTTTTGAGTATCGTTTTTATTCAACATTTTGTTAAGAAAATAAGCCAAATATATTTTGTTCAAATAAGTCATTTTTCATTCTGGAAGTAAAATTTGTTTCACTTTGCACTGATTCCTGCTCAGATCAAAAGACATTCTAGGCTGTTATTACTTTGTACAGTATTCAAAGATGTTCCCAGCCTTGGTTCTTTATTAATATGGTTTCTGCTTTGTTTTCCTATAAATTAAAATTCATGTTTATAGTATTCAAAAGGAACATTAAGAAACTATCCTAGTCTTTTTAGCCTAGTTTTTATTCTGAGTATTTGTTTTTAATATTTTAATATAAAGTCTTGCATTTATAAGTACCAAAAAACTGTACACATTACTTACACAAGAATGGTAATATGCTGACCATAAAAACAAAGAAGAAAACTAAACAATTTAGAAATAGAAGTAACTATGTAATTTGGGAATATTATAAACTGGTGATTCTTTTAAGGTGCCATATAAAGAATGTGCAGAATATTCTTGCTGCGTACTGTGATGTGGGCCCAACAGGTGGATATTGCAAACATTTCTTATCTTTCACTAGTATGGGAGGCCCATTTAGGATTTATTTTCGTGACATAACCTGACAATTGGCTTGAATTATATATTTAAATTATAATTTATAATTTTGGTTAATCTTTCTGCTTATTGCATTACTATTACATTATTTATCAATCAGTATAGAAGTATTTCAATATTTAACAGTTCTGGTGTGTATCAGATGCATACATCAACTCTAACCTTTTGCATTCTTAGAAGTATAATTCATTCCTCAAATAGCTACTGATCGCTTACCAAATATGAGGCACTGTGAGGCGCCATGGGAGAGTACAAATATGTATAAGACCCAAAATGTGTCCTCAGAGAGCTTATAATCTATGCAGTATCTCCACAAGGAAATAGAATATATGGAAGAAAATGCTACATACTAGAAAAGAAGTATTAATAACATACAATTTGCATTCACAGAGAGACACTAGTTTTGTTTGGGAAATTTCATTGTAAAAGATTGAAATTAACCGCATATTTTTTCCTTATTACTGTCATGGATTCTCACTGTGAAAAATTCATAAACTCTAGACAGTCACAAAGAAGGAAAATTGCTTGTAATTTCACGTAACAATTACCATCATTAATATATTGGTGTTTGGCTTCAGCCATTTCATTATTTTAAGTAGACTTTTGAAAAGTGCTTTAGAAAGATACTCATTCTGGGTACAGTTCTCGGAGTAATGCAAATATTATTGCTATTGGTGATTTTGGAAGAAGAAATGCTATTTATTAGGTCAAGTTACTTTAAGCATAAGTTGTTTTGTGGACAATAGTGATTTGGCCGTGATTACACGTGTAACTTTACAGTTATGCCCAAGAGATCTGAAAGAGATAATGCAGCTCCTTCACTTGGTGGCTTAGGGGGAGGAGAGTCTCACTCACAGAGTTCTAAGAATGTGATAGGTTCTACTCAGACACAGAAGAAAGCTTCATTCTACTTCAGAGAAGAAAAGGACTATCAGCTGATTCTTAGAGACAGCATTATGCACCACGAGAGGTGAAGGCTTAGCAAGTCCACCAGTTAATTCTTTGTATTTGGAGTAGTATTTGCTTATTAAGATATTTATTCCATTTACAGGAAAAGTAATATATTAAACAATCCCTTTTTCTTACCTTTTTCTTGTTTAATAGCACCATGGCACAGATAACCTAAAATAACAAAACCCTGTGCTCCTTTAAATTTTGTGTTGGAATCTATTTTTACCTCCAGTAGATTTGTCTCCCTTCCCTGTTTTTTAATTTTAAGTAATTGTTGATACTAGTGTGAATTCCTTGGAGGAGCCAGCTTAAAGACATTTTTGGTGGCAAGAAAATAGACACTGGAGTGAACGACATGTCAAAGGTAGTACTTAAAGTGGATCATTCACATGTAGGTAATGGAAAGTTGATAGCAGGGCCACCTGTATGCAAAACAAAAACGCAGGGCAAGCCCATTTTTTGTCCTTTCACTTCTCTTTTAGCACTCCCTTTTCTTAGCTTCCTTTGCCGTTTTTTCCAGGGTCCCTTTCCTGTGCCCAACACCTACCCCTGCTCTCTTTAGGTGGTGCCCAGTACTTAGAATTGTCTTATGCTTTCTCCCTTTAACATTTTCTCTGTCATCACATTGGAAATAAGCTAATGTAGTGATGCCCCCAAACATGTTAGTTATTAAGGATATTTTAATTTGTTAATCTTTCACTCCTATTTGAATTTAGACAAAGAATTTCAAGAGAGGCAAAGCTTTAACCAATGAAGAACAAGTATTTAATGTTAAATTTTCAGATGGGTTGGAGAACAGGGTGAACATTATAGACCCCTCAGTTCATCCTGTAGACAGCCAGACAGTTCCAGATGAATATACACTTCTCTTCTGACAAGCATTGAAGAAGAGAGAAGTGTCTTTTAATGCAAATAGACATGTGGAAATTCCTTTTCCACAAGGTTTTATGGACTTTATTGTTGCCTCCGGAAGTTGAATAGGGGGCAGTTTTCCTGACGAAATTGAAACTAAAAGGAACAAACTTGTAGCAGATTTGCAAACCTTCTCTCTTTAGTGATTTCTCTATCTCTAAGAGTCTAAAGATCCTCAAGGGAAAGGCACCAAATGCAGAACATCAATTACTTTGAGATCTACAGTCTGAGCTCCTAAAATGGCATAATATGCAATCTGAAAAAGAGGCAGTCATCTAATTCATTTTGTTCTCAGAGTAGAGAAGGGTAGTACATGATTACAGATTGAGCCTTTAGGAGAGCAATAAAAATAGCTCTGACAGCCATTTCCAATAAAAAATAATTTTTCATTGGGCAGAGTGTCCAATCAATAAAGACATTTTTGGAGTTCTTGTTTGGCAGTATGTTTGGAGATATTATGTTTCCAAAGCAGTCACAGGAGAAAGGAATATGTGATTGATGCGGGACAAAAATCAGACACCTTATTTTAAGAGAAGTGCTTTATGACCTTTAAGTTTTAAAATAAGATTTTTTTTAAGATCTTTCTCTAAATAAGAATTGACCGAGCAATGGTTCTCTCACCTTCCACTCTTGTGTGGGTATCATTATTTTCAGTGAAAGTGCCATTTAGTATAAAAGGGTTGAAATTGTAATAACTGTGGGCTAAGAGCCATTCACATTGCCATAGGGATTTTTTCCCACTCTAGGTACCAAGGAGTTCTATTTCTTTGCTCTGATAAGGCAAGAATTGGGGAGTAGAGGAATTGTGGAAGGTTTGTATGAATTAATTCTTGATTCTAACTTATAACTAGAAATTAGGAATAACAGTGCATTTGGTGGTCTAGTGGTTAAGATTTGGTGCTCTCACCACCATGGCCGGGTTTGTTTCCTGGTCAGGGAATCACACGATCCCATCTGTCGGTTATCATACTGTGGTGGCTGTGTGTTGCTGTGATGCTGAAAGCTATGCCACTGATATTTCAAATACCAGCAGGGTCACCCATGGTGGACAGGTTTCAGCAGAGCTTCCAGACTAAGACAGACTAGGAAGAAGGACCTGGCCACCCACTTCCAAAAAGATTGGCCATGAAAACCCTATGAATAGCAGCGCAGCATTGTCTGATATAGCACTGGAAGGTGGGAGGAAGGCACAAAAAGACCAGGCAGGGTTTTGCTCTGCTGTGCGTGGGGTCGCTAGGAGTCAGAATCCAATGGACAGGCACTAACAACAGCAGTGCATTAACTATATATCCTTTCCCCCTGTATGTTTCTTCATTTTAAAAACCAAGATTTTATGTTCTTAATATTGTATTTCAGGCATCTTATTAGTGGCTTGGTGTTATTTCTGGTAAAACTGCAATAAAGCTTCCCCCGCTCAAATTCATTCGAATGTGATTTTTCTATGGGCTAGATAAGTACATTGATTTTAGGTTCCATGGAGATTAGTGGTTTAACAAAATGATAATAGGGATTATTGATTCTAATTTTTTCTACACTGTTATTGGACTTAGTTGTCTTTTTAACCTATGTAGAGTCTTTAAAGATGTTTTGTTTTTACTCTAAACAACATTAAATAAAATGTGTAATGATAATGACAAATCAGGCAACAAAGCCTGCTTCCAAGTACCCACATAATCTTCTGCATTTTGGCTTGTCTTTGCTATTCCACTGAATTGTTCTTTCTTTATAAAATATTTTATGCTGCTTTTTGAAAAGGAAGTATGTTCACATGGATAAAATAAATCAAAGTAATATAAAAAGTGGTGGTAAGGTTCTCCTACTTTTCTTCTTTGCTCCCTACGCTGTATCCTCTAGGTGACAACTTTTATTAGTTTCCTGTAAATTCTTCCAATTTTTCTTTATGCAAATAAATACATTTATTCTCCCTTGCCCCATTCCCCCCCCAAAAGCTCGCTTAATATATAGACTGTTCTGAATCTTTCTAATTGTATTTCTTCTAATTATTTTCTGTCACCCCTGAACTATAATTTTCCCTAGATTTTTTGGCTTTTTTGTCAGACAAACCTGTATTTAAGTGCTGGCTCTACTACTCACTAAGTGTGTGACCTTGGGTTAAACTTGAGGGTCTCAGTTACTTTACTTGTGAAATGGAAGTATCAGTACCTATGGCATAGGGTTGCTCTGAGGATCAAATGAGGTAATCTACAGTTGGTAGCTTATGGTGGGCGATCAATACGTCAGTTTCTCTTCCTTTTCTTCTGGCCTTTTCTCTCTCCTATAGTGCAGTCACCCGTTTCCATTGTCTGTTCCCTGGATTAAAGCTACAATAACCTCACAAATAGTCTCTGTATCTCTAGTATAGCCCCTGGCCATCTGTTCTTCACACTGCAAATAAAGTGGTCATTCTGTGGCTTCTATCACATGCATAGAGGATAAACTTCAAAGAGCATGTGATATTCTTCATGATCTAGGCTCTTCTTACCTGTCCAGCCTCATTTTATGCAGTTCTTTCCTGCTCTACTGCATATGTCTTTCTCCCTGCTCAGAGTTCTCATTACCTTTTTATCTACTTGATAAGCTATTGTGGATTGAATAGTGTTCCCCCCCTCAGTAATGTTGAAGTCCCAACCCCTAGTACCTGTGACTGTGACCTTATTTGAAAATAGGATCTTTGCAGATAATCAAGTTAAAATGAGGTTATTAAGATGGGTCCTAATCCAATATGATGTCCTTATAAAAGGGGAAATTGGACACAGAGACAGACAGACAGACAGACAGACAGACAGACAGACAGACACACACACACACACACACACACACACACACACACAGGGAGAATGCCATTTCAAGATTGGAATTATGGTGCCACAAGCCAAGGAACTTCCAGAAACTAGGAGACAGGCCTGTAACAGAGCTTGCACTAGTACCTTCAGTGGGAGCACGGCCTTGCAGACAACTTGGTCTTGGATTTCTAGCCTCCTGAACTGTGAGATAAATTTCTGTTGTTCAAGCCAACCAGCTTGTGGTATATTGTATGGCAGCCTCAGGAAACTAATACACAAACTTTTAAATTTTCATCTCAAATGTCACCTTCTCTATAAAGACTTCCTCCCACATGAAGGGTTCCTGTCTCTGTGCTCTTTGTTCTTTTCTCTATTAGATTATCTTGCTTTATTAAAAATTTTAAATTAAGGTACTTTAAGTTAAGTACCTCTTGACCCTGAGCTACTTGAGAACAGGCATTGTGTCTTTTCGTCTTTGAATTCCCAATGGTTCATAATGAGTGGTATGGAGTAAGCAAACCTGTTAAGTGAATCAAGTAATCTAAAGCTTTTTTAAAACCCAAAGGTGTTCTTGACTAGATCCTTGGTTACATTAGCAGTGCATTTATGAAATGCCTCTTAGAATTATTCTTTTTTACAGGTGGTTATTGTTATCTCTTATGTACACAGTTACTCTTACTGTACTCTTTACTACAGTTGAGTCACATTCTTTAAAGAATATGGCTTTAAGGATTCTTTAAAGTTATCTTTAAGATATTGTCAAAAGTACCCTTATTTTTAAAAACTTAAAAAAACTTCTCATAGAATATAATACATGCAGATTTTTGGTGTATACCATCTGGTACACAAATTTTTATGCATACTTAAGTTGAGAATCTTAGGAACTGGGCTCTCTAAATAAAGCTGAGAGCTGGGAAAAATGATCCCATTTAAAAAATTATCTTCCAGCTTGCAGAGGTGGCATATGTAATTTGGTTCATATTATGAGTCTCCTCTCAGAGTGTAAACACAAAATGGTTTTGTTTTTTTTACATTTGTTGCCCCCAGCTCTGCTGTGGTGAACCTCCACCTCCCACAGAGAATGCTGTCTCAGCTCAACTGCACAACTTTACAGGCACTCTCTGTTGTTAGAACAGTCTCGTTCCAATTCTTTAAAGCCTAGTCCTTTTCATTTAAAAACTTATCTCATATCTAATTTATAAATTTTTGGCTTTAACAATTCTGGTTAGTGAGCACTATTGGAAGTGTGGTGGCTTCAACAGATTCTAATGACAAATGTCTCATTCTCAAGTGTGCTCAAGTCTTATGTCCCCTAGGCAATAATGGTCCCTTTTAGGACTTGATCACATTCTCTGGCTGACCCCAGTTGGCAGCATCATATCACATTCTTTTTGTCCTGTGCTGTGATGGCCCTCAACAAGAATGTAACCCCCAGTTGCATCTGCTTTCTTCTACCAACTCTTGGACAAACAAAGAATCCATTGTTCATACTTATTAGGAAGTGGTTACTTCAGATTGGGAGCGGAGTTGGCCCTTTTTCACTTGGCAGTTTCCAACCGCACCATGTCTGTCTAATACTCTTTTCCCCTTAACCAATAATACTGGGTAAAGTCAGCAAGTTCATTGACTAGTCTGATGTCTACTCAGGGTACAAAAATGCCAGCCCTAATTATTATTATTACTTTTTCATAGCTTTGACCAAAGGCCCATTGTCTCTATCTATCTATCTGTCTATCGTCTATCTATAGTCTACCTCCCTACCTAATACCTATGTGTTTTATTGAGATATAATTCACATACTATGACATTAACCCCCTTTAAAGGGTATGATTCAGTGGTTTTTAGTATATTTACTAGGTTCTGCAACCATCACCACTAACTGCAGAACATTTTCATTACCTCAGAAAACCCCACAAAACTCCATACCATTAGTAATCACTCCCTATCCCTCTCTCCCCCAAGTCCTTGGCAACTACTAATCTACTTTCTGTCTCTATGGATTTGTCTATACTGGACATTTTGTGTAAATGGAATCATACATCATGTGACCTTTTATATTTTGCTTAACATAATGTTTTCAAAGTTCACCCATGTTTAGCATGTATCAGTACCTCATGCCTTTTTTATGGAATAATAGTCCCTTGTATGGATACCGCATTTTGTTTATCCATTCATCAGCTGATGGACATTTGGGTTGTTTTCACTTTTTGACTATTATGAATAATAGTGCTATGGACATTTCTGTACAAGTTTTTGTGTGAACATAGGTTTTCAATTCCAAAAGTGGAATTGCTGGGTCATATGGAAACACTATGTTGAATTTTTTGATAAATTGCCAAACTGTTTTCTAAAGCAGCTACACCATTTTACATTCCCACTGGTAATATATGGATGTTTATTTTTTCCACATCCTTGTCAACACTTGTTATTGTTTTTTTTTCCTAATTCAGGAAGGTTTATTTCTATCCCTGTCCCTTGTCTCCCGTTTTGTCTTTTTTTAATTAATAGATTTAATTTTTAAAGCATTTTAGGTTTACAGAATAATGGACAGAAAGAACAGAGTTCCCATATACTCTCTTTTCCTCCCTCTGCCCCTGCCTTCCTCTACTATTAACATCTTGCATTAGTGTGGTACATTTGTGGTAATTGATGAGTCAATATTGATATATTATTATTATTAACTAAAGGCCATGGTTTACATTAAGCTTCATTCTTTGTGTTGTATATTCTATGGGGTTTGACATATGTATAATGACATATATCTACCATTACAATATCATACAGAATAGTTTCATGGCCCTAAAAATCCCCTATGTTCTGCTTATTCATCTGGAATCCCTGACAACCACTGATCTTTTTACTGTCTCCATAGTTATGCCTTTTCTAGAATGTCATATAGTTGGAATCATACAATATGTAACTTTTCCATATTTGCTTCTTTTACTTAAGCAATATGCATTTAAGATTCTTCCGTGTCTTTTCATGACTTGATAGTTAATTTCTTTTTAGTGCTGAATAATATTCCACTGTCTCGACATACCACAGTTTATTTATCCATTCACCTTCTGAAGGGTATCTTGCTTCTAAGTTTTGGCAATTATAAACAAAGCTGCTGTAAACACCTATGTGCAGGTTTTTGTGTGGACTTAAGCTTTCATCTCCTTTGGGTAAATACTAAGGAGCATGATTGATGGATCATATGGCAAGAGTATGCTTAGTGTTTTAAGAAACAGCCAAAATTTTTCCAAAGTGACTATGCCATTTTGCATTCCCACCAGAAATGCATGAGAGTTCCTGTTGCACTACATTCTCCACAGAATTTGTTGTTAGTGTTTTGGATTTTAGTCATTCTAATATGTGTGTAGTGGTATCTCATTGTTGTTTTAATTTGCAATTCCCTAATGATGTATGATGATGAACATCTTTTTTATTGAGATATTATTGATATATAACATTGTATTAGTTTTTTGTCTTTTTGATTATAGCCATCCTAGTGGGTGTGAGGTGGTATTTCATTGTGGCTTTGATTTGCATTTTGTTAATGACTAACGATGCTGAGCATCTTCATGTGCTTGTTGGCCATTTGTATATCTTTTTTGGAGGAATATCCAAATTCTTGTTCAATTCTTTTGACCATTTTTAAATTGAGTTGTCTTTTTATTGTTGAATTGTAAGAGCTCTTTATTTTTAATACTAGACTCTTATCAGTTATATAATTTGCAAATATTTTCTCCCATTCTGTGGCTTGTCTTTTTACTTTCTTTTTGTTTTATTGTGAGGGAGATTAACCATGAGCTAACATCCATTGCCAATCTTCCTCTTTTTTGCTGAGAAAGACCAGCCCTGAGCTAACAGCTGTGCCTATCTTCCTCTATTTTGTACATGGGATGCTGCCACAGCATGGCTTGATGAGCGGTGTGTAGGTCTATGCCCGGGATCTGAACCTGTGAATCCTGGGCTGCCGAAGCAGAGTATATGAACTTAACCACTACCCCATTGGCCCACTCCTTTCACTTTCTTTTTTTTTTTCTTTTTTTTTTTGTGGGGAAGACCAGCCCTGAGCTAACATCCATTGCCAATCCTCCCCTTTTTGCTGAGGAAGACTGGCCCTGGGCTAACATCCGTGCTCATCTTCCTCCACTTTATATGGGATGCCGCCACGGCATGGCTGACAGGCAGTTCGTCAGCGGGCGCCCGGGATCCGAACTCGCGAACCCCGGGCTGCCAAGCGCGAACTAAACCGCTGCGCCACCGGGCGGCCCCTCACTTTCTTGATAGTGTCTTTTGATGTACAAAAGTTTTAAATTTTGATGCTATACAGTTTATCTATTTTTTCTTTTATGTTCATATGCTTTAAGTTCTTAGGTATCTAGGAAATCATTGCTTAATCCAAAGTCACAAAGATTTAAATAATCTAAATAACATTACATTTCCCAATCAATGAATATGGGATGTCTTTCCATTTATTTAGGTCTTTAATTTCTCTCAGCATTGGTTTGTAGTTTTTAGTGTAGTAATCTTGCACTTCTTTTGTTAAATTTATTTCTGAATATTTTATCCTTTTTTATGCTATTATAAATGGAATTGTTTTCTCAATTTCATTTTCAGATAGTTCATTGCTGATGTATAGAAATACAACTGATTTTTGTATATTGATCTTGTACAGTGCATGTGGAAGCATATTCTAGGAGATTTATTGTAACATTGTTTATAATGGAAAAAAGAGTAGGAAACACTCATTTACACAGGTAAATTCTAAAAAACATAAATATTATTGAGGTAAAAACCGAAATGCAAAAGTTTTGGCAGTATGGGCAGCTGGTATTTCTATAAATTAGAGTGCACTCTATTGTTAACTTTGTACTGTTTGTAAGGACATATATATGTAATAATAGCACAAAAACAGGCATGACAAAGATAAACACCAACTTTATGATGATGGTTACTCTCTAGAAGGATGGAGATGGGGAAGGTGGTGGAACTTTAAAGGTTTTTGTAGTGTTTATGATATTTTTTTGAAGAGCATGATCAGAAGCGAATTTAGCAAAAAGTTAAGTTGTTTTAGTCTTAGTGGTGTGTACAGAGATGTCTGTTATATCTGTTATATTTTTTTGTTTGAAATGTTTCATAATTAAAAATTAGAAGTGGTAGAGCTAAAATATTAGACAACAATAGCATGAAAAATGGAAGGGGACTTTTTGGGAGAAAATGAAAATGTTCCAAGGCCCTTGTCTTGTTAGTCTAATTTTGTATGTTTGAGAGTTTTCAAAATGAAGCATTATTTAAAAATTCCTCTTTCGATTACAATACCCAGTCCACTGTTCCCTTATTTGACTCCTTTCTTTATAAGAAAACTCCTTGAAAGAATTGTCTATAATTCCTATTTCTAGTTTTTCTTCCCCATTCTCTTTCTTTCTTTCCAAATAATTTCAAACTTACAGAAATTTACAAGAATACACAAAGGGATTTTTCCCTCTGAGCCATTTGAGAGTAAATTACCAACAGGATGACCCATCACTTTAGTTCTTTAATATGTAATTTCTATGAAGAAAGACGTTTTTGTCTATAGGTATCATATAACCATTTAAATGTGTACTTTTTTTATGGCAGTAACATTGGTATATAACGTTATATAAATTTCAGGTGTACCTCATTATGTTTAGATTTCCATATAAAATACATCATATTCACCACCCAAAGACTAATTATAATCTATCACCACACACATGTGCCTAATCATCACTTTCACCCTCCTCCCTTCCCCTCTGGTAACCGCCAATCCAATCTCTGACTCTATGTGATTGTTGTTGTTTTTATCTTCTACTTATGAGTGAGATCATATGGTATTGGACTTTCCTCCTCTGACTTATTTGGCTTAGCATAATACCCTCAAGGTTCATCCATGTTGTCACAAATGGCTGAATTTCATTGTTTCTTATGGCTGAGTAGTATTCCATTGTGTATATATACCACATCTTCTTTATCCATTCATCCCTTGATGGGCACCTAGGTTGCTTCCAAGTCTTGGCTATTGTGAACAATGCTGCAGTGAACATAGGGGTGCACGTATCTTTATGCATTGGTGTTTTCATGTTCTTTGGATAAATACCCAGCAGTGGAATATCTGGATCATATGGTAGTTCTATTCTTAATTTTTTGAGGACTCACCATACTGTTTTCTATAGTGGCTACACCAGTTTGCACTCCCACCAGCAGTGTATGAGAGTTCCCTTCTCTCCACGTCCTCTCCAACACTTGTTGTTTCCTGTGTTATTAATTATAGTCATTCTGATGGGAGTGAGGTGATATCTCATTGTAGTTTTGATTTGCATTTAGCTGATAGTTAATGATATTGAACATCTTTTCATGTGCCTGTTAGCCATCTGTTTATCTTCTTTGGAGAAATGTCTGTTCAGATCTTTTACTCATTTTTTAATTTGGTTGTTAGTTTTTTTGCTGTTGAGATGTATGAGTTCTTTATATATTTTGGATATTAACCCCTTATCAGATATATGGTTTGCAAATATCTTCTCCCAATTGTTAGGTTGTCTTTTTGTTTTGTTGATGGTTTCGTTTGCTGTGCAGAAGATTTTTAGCTTGATGTAGTCCCATTTGTTTATTTTTTCTAATGTTTCCCTTGCCCAGTCAGACATGGTACTCGAAAATATGTTGCTGAAACCAATGTCGAAGAGTGTGCTGCCTATGTTTTCTTCTAGGAGTTTATGGTTTCAGGCCTTCATTCAAGTCTTTAATAAATTTTGAGTTTATTTGTGTATGGTGGAAGATGATGGTCTACTTTCACTTTTTGCATGTGGCTGTCCAGTTTTCCCAGCACCATTTACTGAAGAAACTTTCGTTTCTCCATTGTACGTGCTTGGCTCCTTTTTTGAAAATTAGCTGTCCATAGATGTTTAGTTTTACTTCTGGGTTCTCACTGCTGTTCCATTGATCTGTGTGTCTGTTTTTGTGCCAGCACCATGCTGTTTTGGTTACTATAGCTTTGTAGTATATTCTGAAATCAGGGAGTGTGATACCTCCAGCTTTGTTTTTTTCCTCAGGATTCCTTTGGCTATTCGGGGTCTTTTGTTATTCCATATAAATTTTAGGATTCTTTGTTCTATTTCTGTGAAAAATGTTGTTGGAACCTTGATAGGGATTGCATTGAATCTATAGATTGCTTTAGGAAGTATGGACATTTTAACTATGTTAATTCTTCCAATCCAAGAGCACAGAATATCTTTCCATTTCTCTGTGTCTTCTTCAATTTCTTTCAACAATATTTTGTAGCTTTCAGTGTACAGGTCTTTCACCTCTTTGGTTAAGTTTATTCCAACATATTTTACTCTTTTTGTTGCAGTTATAAATGAGATTATAGTCTTAACTTCTCTTTCTGCTACTTCGTTGTTATTGTATAGAAATGCAACTGATTTTTGTATGCTGCAACTTTACCATATTCATTTATTATCTCTAAAAGTTTTTTGGTGAGTTCTTTAGGGTTTTCTATGTATAAAATCATGTCATCTGCAAATAGTGACAGTTTCATTTCTTCCTTTCCAATTTGGATCCCTTTTCTTTCTTTTTCTTGCCTGATTGCTCTGGCTAGGACTTCCAATATTCTGTTAAATAGGAGTGGTGAATATGGGCATCCTTGTCTGGTTCCTGTTCTTAGAGGGATAGCTTTCAGTTTTTCACCATTAAGAATATTAGCTGTGGGTTTGTCATATATGGCCTTTATTATGTTGAGGTGCTTTCCTTCTATACCCATTTTATTCAGAGTTTTTATCATAAATGGATGCTGTATCTTGTCAAATGCTTTCTCTGCATCTATTGAAATGATCATGTGATTTTCATTCTTTTGTTAATGTGGTGTATCACATTGATTGATTTGTGGATGTTGAACCATCCCTGCATCCCTGGAATGAGTCCCACTTGATCATGGTGGATGATCTTTTTAATACATTGTTATATTTGATTTGCTAGCATTTTGTTGAGGATTTTTGCATCAATGTTCATCAGTGATATTGGCCTGTAATTTTCTTTTTTTGTGTTGTCCTTGTCTGGTTTTGGTTTCAGGGTAATGTTGCCTTTGTAGAATGAGTTAGGAAGCATCCCCTCCTCTTCAGTTTTTTGGAAGAGCTTGAGAAGGATAGGTATTAAGTCTTTTAATCTTTGTTGGAATTCAGCAGGGAAACCATCTGGTCCTGGACTTTTATTTTTGGGGAGGTTTTTGATTACTGTTTTGATCTCCTTACTGGTGATTTGTCTATTCAAATTCTCTAATTCTTCATTCAGTTTTGGAAGGTTGTATGATTCTAAAGAATTCATCCTTTTCTTCTAAATTATCCAATTTGCTGGTGTATAGAGCTTTTCCTAGTATTCTCTTATAATCTTTTGTATTTCTGAGGTGTCTGTTGTAATTTCTCCTCTTTCATTTCTGATTTTATTTGAGTCTTCTGTCTTTTTTTCTTGGTGAGTCTAGCTAAAGGTTTGTCAATTTTGTTTATCTTTTCAAAGAATCAGCTCTTGGTTTCATTGATTTTTTTCTATTTTTTTTTTTTTAGTCTCTATCTCATTTATTTCTCCTCTGAGTTTTATTTCCCTTCTTCTACTGAGTTTGGGCTTTGTTTCTTCTTCTTTTTCCAGTTGCTTTAGATGCACTGTTAGATTGTTTATTTGAGATTTTTCTTGTTTGTTGAGGTAGGCCTGTATTGCTATTAACTTTCCTCTTAGAACCCCTTTTGCTGTATCCCATAAATTCTGGCATGTTGTATTTTCATTTACATTTGTCTCCAGGTATTTTTTGATTTCTCCTTTGATTTCTTCCTTGACCCAATCCTTGTTCAGTAGCAATTTGTTTAATCTCCACATATTTGTGGCTTTTCTGATTTTCTTCCTATAGTTGATTTCTAGTTTCATACCACTGTGGTCAGAAAAGATGCTTGGTATTATTTCAATCTTCTTATATTTATGGAGACTTGTTTTGTGGCCTAATATGTGATCAGTCCTGAAGAATGTTCCATGTGTATTTGAAAAGAAGGTGTCTTCTTTGGTTTTTGGATGGAATGTTCTGTATATATCTACTAAGTCCATCTGGTCTAGTGTGTCATTTAAGGCCAGTGTTTCCTTATTGATCTTCTGTTTGGATGATCTATCCATTGGTGTAAATGGAGTGTTAAAGTCCCCTACTATTATCATTTACTGTCTATTTCCCCTTTTATGTCTGTTAATAATTGCCTTATATATTTAGGTGCTCCTGTGTTGGGTGCATAGATATTTACAAGTGTTATATCCTCTTGTTGGATTGTTTCCTTGATCATTATGTAGTGCCCTTTTTGTCTTTTGTTACAGTTTTTGTTTTAAAGTCTATTTTGTCTGATATAAGTGTTGCTACCCCAGCTTTCTTTTCATTGCCATTTGCGTGGGGTATCTTTTCCATCCCTTCAGTTTCAGTTTGTGAGTGTCTTTAGGTCTGAAGTGTGCCTCTTGTATGCAGCATATATATGAGTCATATTTTTATCCAATCAGCCATCCTATGTCTTTTGATTGGAGCATTTAGTCCATTGACATTTAAAGTAGCTATTGATGAGTAAGTACTTATTGCCATTTTGTTTCTTTTTTTCTGGGTGTTTTAGTAGTTCTTCTCTGTTCCTTTCTTCTTCTCTTGTTCTCTTCCCTTGTGGTTTGATGGCTTTCTTTAGTATTATGTTTGGGTTCCTTTCTTTTAATATTTTGTGTATTTGTTATAAGTTTCTGGATTGTGATTACCATGAAGTTCATATCTAATAACCTACGTGTATAGTGATCTGTAGTAAGTTGATGGTCTCTTAAGTTTGATCTCTTTCTTTTTTGGGAGAAAGATTGGCTCTGAGCTAGCATCTGTTGCCAATCTTCCTCTTTTTGCTTGAGGAAGATTGTAGCTGAGCTAACATCTGTGCCAATCTTCCTTTATTTTGTGTGTGGGATGTCACCGCAGCTAGGCTTGATGAGTGGTGTGTAGGTCTGCACCCAGGATTCGAACCCATGAACCCCAGGCCACTGAAGCAGAGCATGTGAACTTAACCACTGTGCCACTGGCCCGGCCCCTCAAGTTTGACCTCTTGCTGAAAGGTCTAATCTCTTACTCCCCTCTTCCCACATTTTATGTTTTTGATATCATACCTAACCTGTTTTTTTGTGGGTGTGTATCTGCTACTCTTTTATATGGAAATAGGTAATTTTAGTACTTTTGTTTTTTGATCTTCATATTAGCTTCTTAGGTGGTTGATCTGCTACCTTTAGTGTATATTTGCCTTTACCAGTGATTTTATTGTATTTTTTTTGATAATTTTCTTATTCCTATTTGTGGTATTTTCTTTTCCACTTAAATAAGTCCCTTTAGCACTTCTTGTAAGGCTGGCTTATTGGTGATAAACTCCTTTAGTTTTTGCTTGTCTGGAAAACTGTTTATCTCTCCTTCCATTCTGAATGATGACCTTGCTGGGGAAAGTATTCTTAGCTGTTGGTTCTTTCCTTTCAGCATTTTAAATATATCATGCTACTGCCTTCTAGCCTGTAAAGTTTCTGCTGAGAAGTCATCTGATAGCCTTATGGGGTTTCCCTTGTATGTAACTTGTTGTCTTTCTCTTGCAGCATTTAGGATTCTCTCTTTATTTTTAATTCTTATATTTTAATTATAATGCGTATAATTGGCCATCTGTATGTCTTCTTTGAAAAAATGTCTATTCAGATCCTCTGCCCATTTTTTAATCAGATTGTTTGTTTTTTAGCTATTGAGTTGTATGAATTCTTTATATATTTTGGTCATTAACCCCTTATCAGATATATGATTTGCAAATGTTTTTCTCCCATTCAGTAGATAGCCTTTTCAATTTGTTGATGGTTTCCTTTGCTGTGCAGAAGATTTTCAGTTTGATGTAGTCCCATTTAAAAATTTTTGCTTTTATTGCTTTATGTTTTTGGTATCAGATTCAAAAAATCATCACGAAGACCAACGTCAAGGAGCTTACCAACTATGTTTTCTTCTAGGAGGTTTATGGTTTTAGGTCTTACATTCAAGTCTTTAATCCATTTTGAGTTAATTTTTGTATATGGTATAAGATAGTGGTCCAGTTTGATACTTTTGCATGTGGCTGTCCAGTTTTCCCAGCACTATTGAAGAGACTGTTTTTTCCTCATTGTATATTCTTGGCTCCTTGGTCATAAATTAATTGACATACATGCATGGGTTTATTTCTGGGCTCTCTCTTGTGTTCCACTGACTTATGTGTTTGGCTTTTTATTTTTATTATGGGGAAGATTAGCCCTGAGCTAACATCTGTAGCCAGTCCTCCTCTTTTTGCTGAGGAAGATTTGCCCTGGATTAATATCTGTGCCCTGGATTAATCTGGCCCTGGATTAATATTAATATTCCTCTACTTTATATGTGGGATGCCTGCCAGCATGGCTTGATAAGTGGTGCTTAGGTCTGCGCCTGGGATTCAGCTAACCCCAGACTGCTGAAGCAGAGCTCACGAACTTAACCACTATGCCACCGGGCTGGCCCCATCTATGTGTTTGTTTTTGATTAGTATAGCTTGTAATATAAATTGAAATCAGGGAGCATGATGCATTCAGCTTTGTACTTCTCACTCAAGATTGCTTTGGCTTTTCAGGATGTTTTGTGTTTCCATACAAATTTTAGGATTGTGAGTTCTATTTTTGTGAAAAGTGCTATTGGAGTTTTGATAGGAATTGCATTGAATCTGTCAGTTTCTTTGGGACATATGGACATTTTAACAGTATTAATTCTTCCAATCCATGAGCACAGAATATATTTTCATTTATTTGTGTCTTCTTCAATTTCTTTCATTAATGTCTTATAGTTTTCAGTGTACAGGTCTCTTACCTCCTTGTTTAAATTTATTCCTGGGTGTTTAATTCTTTTTGATACAATTGTAAGTAGGATTGTTTTCTTAATTTCTCTTTCTGATAGTTCTTAGTATATAGAAATGCAACAGATTTTTGTGTGTTGACTTTGTGTTCTGTAACTTTACTGAATTATTTTATTAGTTCTCATAGTTTTTTGATGGAGTCTTTAGGATTTTCTATATATAATATCATGTCACTTGAAAGTAGTGACAGTTTTATTTCTTCCTTTCCAATTTGGATGGATTTTATTTCTTTTTCTTGCCTAATTGTTAAGACTTCCAATACTATGTTAAATGAAAGTGGCAGGAGTGGGCATTCTTGTCTTGTTCTTGATCTTAGAGGAAAAGTTGTTAGCTTTTCACTATTGAGAATGATGTTAACTGTGGGCTCATCATATGTAGCCTTTATTATGTTGAGTTACATTCCCTACAGACCCACTTTGTTGAGTGTTTTTATCAAAAATGGATGTTGAATTTTGTCAAATGATTTTTCTCCACTTATTGAGGTGATCATATGATTTTTATCCTTCATTTTGTTAATGTGCTGTATCACATTGATTTGTGGATATTGAACCATTGTTGCATCCCTGGAATAAATCCCACTTGATCATGCTGTATGATTTTTTAAATGTATCATTGAATTTGGTTTGAAAATATTTTGTTGAAAATATTTACAGCTATCTTTATCAGGGATATTGGCCTGTAAAATTTTTTCTTGTGGCATCCTTGTCTGGTTTTGGTATCAAGGTAATATTGGCCTTGAAAAATGAGTTTGGAAGTATCTCCTCTTCTTCTATTTTTTGGAAGAGTTTGAGAAGGATTAGTATTAGTTTTTCTTTGAATGTTTGGTAGAATTCACCAGTGAAGCCATCTGGTCCTGGACTTTTGTTTGTTGGGAGGTTTTTGATTACTGATTCAATCTCCTCACTAGTAATCCATCTATTCAGATTTTCTATTTCTTCATTGTTCACTCTTGGTAGGTTGTATATTTCTAGGAATTTATCCATTTGTTCTAGATTGTCCAATTTGTTGGTGTATAATTGTTTATAGTAGTCTTCTATAGGTGTTTGTATTTCTGTGGTATCAGTTGTAACATCTCCCCTATCATTTCTGATTTTATTTATTTGAATCCTCTCTGTTTTTTTTCTTGGTGAGTCTAGATAAAGGTTTATCAATTTTGTGTGTCTTTTCACATAACCAGATTTTGGTTTCATTGATCTTTTCTATTGTCTTTTTAGTCTCTATTTCATGTATTTCTGCTCTGATCTTTGTTTTCTCCTTCCATCTACTAACTTTGGGCTTCATTTGTTCTTTTTTTGTCTAGTTCCCTGAGGTGTAAAGCTAGGTTGTTTGAGATTTTTCTTGTTTCTTGAGGTAGGCGTTTTTTGCTATTGACTTTCCTCTTAGAACTGTTTTTGCTGTATCCCATCAATTTTGGTATGTTTTATATCCATTTTCATTTGTCTAAAGGTATTTTTTTTGTGTGAGGAAGACCAGCCCTGAGCTAACATCTGTTGCTAATCTTCTTCTTTTTGCCAAGGAAGACTGGCCCATCTTCCTCTACTTTACATGGGATGCCACCACAGCATGGCTGACAAGCAGTGCATCGGCTGGCGCCCGGGATCCGAACCGGTGAACCTTGGGCTGCCAAGCGTGAACTAAACTGCTGTGCCACCGGGCCGGGCCCTGTCTAAAGGTATTTTTTGATTTCGTATTTGACTCATTGGTTGTTCAGTAGTATTTTGTTTAATCACGTATTTGTGAATTTTCCAGTTTTCTTCCTGTAATTGATTTCTAATTTCATATGATTGTGGTTGGAAAAGACGCTTGATATGATTTCAATCCCCTTAAATTTATTAAGACTTGTTTTGTGGCCTAACATATGATATATCCTGGATAATGTTCCGTGTACACTTGAGAAGAACTTGTATTCTGTTGCTTTTGGATGGAATGTTCTATATATATCTGTTAAGTCCACCTGGTCTAATGTGTCATTTAAGGCTGCTGTTTCCTGACTGATTTTCTGTCTAGATGACCTATCCATTGATATAAGTGGGGTATTAAAATTCCCTACTATTATTGTATTGCTGTCTGTTTCTCCCTTTAGGTCTGTTAATATTTGCTTTATATATTTAGGTGCTCCTATGTTGGGTGCATAAATATAACAAATGTTATATCTTCTTGTTTGATTGACCCTTTTATCCCTGTGTAATGCCTTTCTTTGTCTCTTATTACGTTCTTCTTTTAAAGTCTATTTTTTTCTAATATGAATATAGCTACCCCAACTTTCTTTTGGATTCCATTGGCATGGAATATCTTTTTCCATCCCTTCACTTTCAGTCTCTGTGTGTCCTTATATCTGAAGTGAGGTTCTTGCAGGCAGCATATAGATAGGTCTTGCTTTGTTATCTATTCAGCCACTCTATGTCCTATGATTGGAGAATTTGTCTATTTACATTTAAAGTAATTATTGATAGGTAGGTACTTCTTGCCATTTTGTTAATTGTTTTCTGGCTGTTTTGTAGTTCCTCTCTGTTTCTTTCTTTTTCTCTTGCTCTGTTCCTTTGTGGTTTGATGGCTTTCTTTAGTGGTATGCTTAGATTCCTTTCTCTTTCTCTTTTGTGTATCTACTATAGAATTTTGCTTTGTGGTTACCAAGAGGCTTACATATAACAACTTTTTATAACAGTCTATTTTAATTCAATGACAGCATGTTTGATAGCATTCTAAAGGTCTATACTTTTACTTTCCTCCTCCACATTTTATGTTTTTGATGTCATATTTTACATATTTTTGTCATGTGTATTTCTTAACTAATTATTATAGTTATAATTATTTTTACTCTTTTTGTCTTTTAACCTTCATACTAGCTTTGTAGGTGATTAATCCACTACCTTTACTATATATTTACCTTTCAAGTGGTATTTAGTATTTCATATGTTTTCTAGTGACTAATTAGAACCCTTTCTTTTCAGCTTAAAGAAGCTCCTTTAACATTTCTTGTAAGGCTGAATTAGTGATGATGAACTCTTTTAGCTTTTGCTTGTTTGGAAAACTATCTCTCCTTCAATTCTGAATGAGAACTTTGCCAGGTATTGTGTTCTTGGTCGGAAGTTTTTTTCTTTCAGTACTTTGAATATATCATACCACTCCCTTCTTACCTGCAAAGTTTCTGCTGAAAAATCTGCTGACAGTCAGGGGGTTCCCTTGTACATAACAAGTTGTTTTTCTCTTGTTGCTTTTATGATTCTTTCCTTGTCTTTAACTTTTGACATTTTAATTTTAATGTGTCTTGGTGTGGGTCTCTTTGAATTCAGCTTATTTGGAAGTCTCTGGGCTTCCTGGGTCTGGATGTCTCTTTCCCGGGGTTAGGGAAGTTTTCAGTCATTATTTCTTCAAATAATTTTTATGCCCCTGTCTCTCTCTATTCTCTTTTTGGGACCCCTATAATGTGAATGTTAGTCTGCTTGATATTGTCCCATAAATCCTTTATGCTATCCTCACTTTTAAAAATTCTTCTTTCTTTTTGCTTCTCTGATTGGATGAGTTCCTCTGCCTTGTCTTCATCCTCACTGACCCTTTCTTCTGCTCCATCTACTCTGCTGTTGAACCCCTCTAGTGTATTTTTTGGTTCAGTTATTGTATTCTTCAGCTCTGTCTCTTCTGTTTAGTACTTTCTTACATTTTCTCTCTCTTTGTTGAAGTTCCCTCTGTGTTCATCCATTCTTCTCCTGAGTTTGGTGAGCATCTTTATGATCGATACTTTGCACTCTTTTTCAGGTAAATTACTTATCTCTGTTTCATTAAGGTCTTTTTCTGAGGTTTTATCTTGTTTTTTTTTGAGGCGGATATATTCCTCTATTTCTTCATTTTGCTTGACTCTCTGTGTTGGTTTCTATGCATTAGATGGAACAACCACCCCTCCCGGTCTTGAAATTGTGGCCTCATGAAGGAGATGAACCTTGTTGTTCAACCCTGCCCTAGTTCTTGGTTGTCTCAAAAACCTTTGTGATTGTCCAAGTAGCCTATCATATTTTTACTAGCTCCTAGTAGTTGACAGTGTGCCAAGACTTGTCAGTTTCCCACAGGGATGGAGGTCTCAGTTAGCACCAAATTCAGCCTGATTGGAAGCTAGACTCAGGCAGCAACTTTTAAAGTATGCAAATATATACAGTCCTTTGGGATTGCAAGTATAAGCCTTGCTGGCCACCAGAGTCAAGTGATCTAGAGGCTTCCCCTGGATATTAATCGCAAAAATCAGGGCTTGAGACAAGTGTATAAGCTCTTTTCTTGGAGATACTGGTGAGCTGTAGTGAGAGAGAGGGAGAGTGCAAAGATTATGTCCACTGGCCTATGTTTCCTGACAGCAGAGTCATAGGCCCCTAGGTGTGTGCCAAACCTGAAGCTTGCCTCTCAGGCTAAAACCATAGGACAAGAAAGTAGGCCTCTTTCACAGAAAGACTAGGCATATGTTTCAGTCTGTTGTCTATGCAGTGCCCTAGGGGTGGCAGCCTGCCAAGAACTGTCTCTCTGATTGTTATAGCTCCTTGGGATCCAGGAACACAAGCCCCCCTGGCCACTAGAGCCAGCCCCCCTGGCCACTAGAGCCAGGTGGTCAAGGGGTGTGCACTGCATGGCATCTTCAAAAACTGAGTCACTAAATGTAAAAAGCAGAGCCAGATGTGTGTAAGAGCTCCACTCTGGGAGATACTGGCACTCTGGCGCATGACAGACAGAGAGCGTGAAGATAGCACCTGCCCTCTGAGGTCTGTGGAAAAGGTTACAGTCAGCCCTTAGATGTGTATTTAATTAGAAGCCTGACCCTCAGGCTGCAGCTATGATGATAAGCTGGTAGGCTTCTTTCACAGAGAAACTGAACTCCTGGGTCTGTTGCCTCCTGCTGTGCCCTAGGAGTGGTACCTGTTTAAGAACTCTTTTTCCATTGGTTACAGTCCTGTGGGACTCACAAGTGTAAGCCTCACTGGCCACCAGAGTCAGGCCATGTAGAGGTGTCTCCTGCCATTGGCTGCAAAAATCAGGATGCCAGATAAGGGTGTATGTTCCCTTCTGGGAGATACCAGTGAGCTGGAGCGAGGCAGAGGGAAAGTACACAGATGGCATCCACCAGCCTCCATTCCCTGACATCACTTCTTAGGCCTCTAGATGTGTGTCAGACCAGAAGCCTGACCCTTAGGCCAAAGTTCCTGGACAAGGAAATAGGCCTCTTTCACAGAAAGACTGGGAGTGTGCTTGAGCCTGCCATCTGTGCAGTCCCCTGAGGGTGATATTCTGTCAAGAACTGTCTCTCCAATTGTTACAGTCCTATGGGGCCCAGGAATGCAAGCTTCCCTGTCCTCCAGAGGTAGGTGGTTGAGGGGCATCCCCTGGGTGGTAGCTGCAAAAATCAGAGCTCCAAAAATGTGTAAAAGCTCTTTTCTGGGAGATACTAGTGCTCCAGTGCACAGCACAGGGAGAACACAAAGATGGTGTCCACTGACTGTAGCAAGGCAGAGGAGAAGTGTAAAGATGGTACCCACTGGAAAAAGAAAAAGAAAAAAAGAGATGGCTTCCACTGGCTAGAGCAAGGCAGAGGCAGAGCACAAAGTTGGTGCCCACTGGCTAGAGCGAGGCAGACGGGGAGTGTAAAGATGGCACCCACTAGTCTCTGTCCCCAGAGAGTATCCCAGCAGGCTCTTAGATGTGTGTGTTAAATTAGATGCCTCCCCCTCAGGCCAACACAATATACACAAATGAGCCTCTTTCACCTAAAGTCTGAGTGCCATCTGCTGCCTCTGAGCTGGACCCTGGGATGGATGAGTCTGAGCGCATGAGTCACTTAAGAGCTGTTTGTCAGATCACTACAGTCTTGTGGGTCTCATGGACAGGAACCCCATGGCTTTTCAAAGCTAGATATTTTGGGGGCTGTTCTCTCAGGTGCAGGTCTTAAAAGTTGGGGTGTCCACAGCAAAGGAAACCATCAACAAAATGAAAAGATAGCCCACCAACTGGGAGAAAATATTTGCAAATCATTTATCTGACAAGGGATTGATTTCCAAAATATGTAAAGAACTCATACAACATAACAACAAAAAAACAACCCAATCAAAAAATGGGCAGAAGACATGAACAGACATTTTTTTCCAAAGAAGATATACAGATGGCCAACAGGCACATGAAAAGATGTTCAATATCACTAATTATTAGAGAAATGCAAATCAAAACTACATTGAGATATCACCTCATACCCATCAGAATGGCTATAATTAACAAGACAAGAAATAACAAGTGTTGGAGAGGATGTGGAGAAAATGGAACCCTCATACACTACTGGTGGGAATGCAAACTGGTGCAGTCACAATGGAAAACAGTATGGAGATTTCTCTAAAGATTAAAAATAGAAATACCATATGATCCAGCTATCCCACTACTGGGTATTTATCCAAAGAACATAAAATCAACAATTCAAAGAGATTTATGCAACCTTATGTTCATTGCAGCATTATTCACAATAGCCAAGATGTGGAAGCAACCCAGGTGCCCATCAATGGATGAATGGATAAAGAAGATCTGGTATATATGTATAATAGAATACTACTCAGGCATAAAAAAGACAAAATTGTGCCATTTGTGACAACATGGATGGACCCTGAGGGTATTATACTCAGTGAAATAAGTCAGACAGAGAAAGACAAGTATCATATGATTTCACTCATATGTGCAAGATAAACAAACACATAGATAAGGAGAACAGATTAGTGGTTACTAGAGGAGAAGGGGGTGGGGGAAGGGCAAAAGGGGTAAAGAGGCACATATATATGGTGATGGATAAAAACTAGACTATTGGTGGTGAACACGATGCAATCTATAAAGAAACTGAAAGGTAATAACGTACACCTGAAACTTACACAATGTTATAAGCCAATATGACCTCAATAAAATGATTAAAAAATATATATATATGATGTTGGATGAGATCCTTGAACAGAAAAAGGATATTAGGTAATAATTAAGGAAATTTGAACAAAGAATGGGCTTTTGCTAATGTTAATAAGAATGTATTAATATTGATTCATTGTGATAAATATATTATTCTAATGTAAAATGTTAATAATAGAGGAAAATGGATATATGAGGACTCTCTACTATCTTCACAGTTTTTCTGTAAATCTAAAACTATTCTAAAATAACAGTTTTATTTAAAAAAAGTTGAGGTGCCTGATATGAGGTTCAAACCCTTCATTCCTCAGGGAGAAACTCCAGGTTTGAGTTCCTTCCTGATTGTGGGTTGCCGCACCGGGGGTTGGGTTTATGGCGAGATTGTGTCCCAGGCTCTTCTATCCACTTTGATGTGGCTTTCTTCTTGTTTGCCTGATGTGTAGTCATTGCTCAGCCAGCCTTTAGGTTTTTTCCAGAGGAAATTGTTCCACAGGTAGCTGCAGATTCAGCATGCTCGTGGAAGGAGGTTAGTTCAAGATCTTCCTACATCATCATCTTGAACCAAAACCTCTTATGTTTCCTTTTTCGAGAAAATACCAAACTGCTTTCCAAAGTGGCCGCACCATTTCCTGTATTTATTACCTTTGATTTTTGTAATTTCTGCAAGATTAGTTGCACGGTGTTTGTTAAGAAACAGAGAGTTAGTTAATGGCAGTATAGAGTAATTACGTAGCAGACATTGTGATGTGACACCAGATTCTTCCTTAGGACTGAAGGATCTATCCCTTCAGCTTCCAGGAGTGCTGCTAACTGACAGTCCTCAGGTGTCAGCCCTCTTCAGAAGCTGCCCTTGGCTAGAGTCACTTCGTTCATGACCATGTTCTCTTCCCAGGGGCAGTGAGTATCCAATGAGTGGTTGATGTGAGGCTACGAAGGCATGATGTTCTTGCACCAACTCAGGAGAGCTCTGAAGGTACCACCCAGCTTCAGAGCTTTGAGGTTGATTGAGGCCCTTGTTGGAACTGCACTGCAGCCCAGCCCCTGCCTTCTTTCTTCCCTTCCTCCAGAAGAAAGATTAATCCCCAGAGCACTCTCTAATAACTTTCTGCACATTACTCTCCATCTCTGAGTTAGCTCTTGGAGGAAACCAGCCTTGAAAGCAACAAATTGCTACCTTTTAAATATTGTAGGTTACATTTACAGTTGTCTTATTAAGTAGATGCCTCTACTGGCAAGAATCAGAGTATTTTCTTGAAGCCTGAAGCCAAATTCCAATCCCTGCATAGAAATCAGCTTCTGTTATCTCAGTATTTACCAAGAGAGGGCAGTGAGATGCTAGTTGAACTAGCACCCACCTGAAAATAAAAGAGAATTTAATTATCACAGAAATTCCCAGCACTTTGTTCTCCAAAAAAAATTTTTGTTATATTATCCAGAGAGATCTGTAGGATATGTAGGAGTAAACTTCACTTAGTATGCTACAAAAAAAAAAAAAAAAGCAGAATTCCAAGGAACTCCTTTTTTAAGGACACTTTTGAGCGAAGGCTGTACTTTTCATTTTTAATTAATTAACATTTCAATTGATGGTACAGAAGCATTTGAACCAAGTGGATTTTTTTTAATCCGGTCAAGGGTGAATTATAAAATCAGAGAATGTTAGACTCAACAGTTTATCTAATTGAACCTCCTTATTTTGTAGGTGGAAATACATGGTGTGACATACTTGGAGTGGTTGGTTCAAGAGCACCAAGGAGAACCAGGACTAAAATTTGGTCAAATGTTTTTTTCACTATACCTTGCCCCACTTCTTCTTCTATTGGGTTATTTCTAGTTTTTCAGGGAGTTAAAAATGTTTATTCACAAAGAAAGACACTGCAGAGATCCTCATGAATGGGATTGGTGATGGGTATTAGCATCAGTGAATCAGGCTATGATATTTTCAGTGACTTTGAGTTTGGCATATTCCAGGACTTGTTTTCTTCCTCTGCATTTCCAGTCATATTTTGATACTACTGTTATCAATATTTTTGATATATGTAATTATTCAGATTTAAAAATATTTTCTATTTGCTATCTTGACAGTTGCATTATTAGTGCAGTAAGATTCAGTTGACCAGTTTCCATTTTGCATGATTTGGTTTTACTTTGTCCAAAACCCTTCTCCTGGGTGAAATGCTTGTTTAAGAATATAAAACCAAGCCAGTCCTGATGGCCTAGTGGTTCAAGTTTGGCACACTCTGCTTTGCAGCCCGGGTTTGGTTCCTGGGTGTGGAACCACACCACTCGTCTGTCAGTAGCTGTGGTGGTGACTCATATAGAAGAACTAGAAAGACTTATGACTAGAATATACAACTATGTACTGGGGCTTTGGGGAGGGGAAACAAAAAAAGAGGAAGATTGGCAACAGATGTTAGCTCAGGGCTGATCTTTCCCAGCAAAAAAAAAAAAAAAAAAAGAACGTAAAACCATCTAGGGAAGTTCTTAACCAAGTGAAAATCAAAGAACTATCCCTTCATTGTTGTTAATATCAGTATTGAACTATCTAACATCATTGCTTAGCAAAACCAGAAAATCTCCTGCTACCGGACCTGATTAATTTTTGGTACCAGTTACTTTTAGGAAGCTTCCCACATTCTAGTATCCTTTGTTCAAATCTGAGACAAAGTTCAGTGCCATTTATTTTTTGATGACCTTCTTGCCATGAATTAAAATTCCCCTTACACTCAATTCCCTTTGTTTCTGTAAATATGTACCTTTGTTGTGGCAGAATCCTAAAGAATTAGGAAGTGTAATTATAAATGCATTGTTTATTAGATGGTTTTAGTTTTCTCTCTCTTTATCAATGTGCTTTGAATTTAAGTGGTGTGTGTATGAGATAAAGGTGAGAGAGAGAAAAGGAGAGAGAGGGGAAAAAGAGAGAAGAGAGACCTTTTCTCCGTTGGTCTTGTTTGTTTTCTTCTAGATTCAGACCTGGGACCACTTTATCACCTGCAGAGTCAGTCATACTTCAGTGATTAATTCTTTCAATACTGAGGCTTCTTTTTAAGGAGCCCAAAGCCATTGACTCAGCCAGTTTAGCATCAATTTAGCTTTCCTGATGGTCCACCTCTGACCCCAGTTTCTTCATTTGTTCCCTCTGAACCTTGGGTTAATGATCTAACTTTTCTGAGCTTTGGTTTCCTTATATATAAAATGTGGTTAAAATTGCCTGTCTCATAGCATCCAAATAAGGATTAAATGAGATGTTAGCTATAAAATGCTTAGCACATAATAGTCACTTAATTTGTGATATCAGTAGTTCATCATCAGCTCTTCACCTTTAAAAACTTCCCTCTTTTTAGACTGTCAGTCGCACAGAGTGTGGATAACTAAGAGCAGCTTGTGTTATGCATATTATGCACCCTATATTTCCCACTCCATCCCCAAAGGATGGAAATCTAATAGGGCCAAATGCTCAAACAGAAGGGATTCATTTCTGGTGGAATTTTAGGCATCAACCAGTCGAATGGAAGGATCTCATGGTGTGTCTTTGTTAGCTTCTTCATGGCTTCCAAAATTATTCCACAGAAAGAATTTTCCTGTTTTGCCTTTGGCCATGACTGTTGGGTTTTGGGAAACTTGAATTTTTGATTGTTAGGATGACTACTTCACCCATTCATTCTTCCTTCCTCTACTCTGGCCTTGATCTCCTCTCCTCTTCTCTGTTAGTGCTGCCTTATCTTCTGCACATACCAACTAATTTAAAATATGGCAGTTTTGTTAAAATTGCCTTATATTTTCATGTATCTATGAAACATCTTTTAATTATGATTCATGACTAAACTAAATTAAAGTTACGTTTCTGTATTTAAGACTTGAAAATTTGGAATTCTATAGTTCTAATACATAGTAATGTATTCTTTTGTAAGTGAATGTTGCTAATAATGGAGTATTGAAGCACTCAGATTTCTGAAATATGATCCTGTAACTCTTTCATTCTTTAAAAGAAGAAAATTGTATTTTATTACTTAAAAATAAATTGGGAAGACTTAAAATACATATATATGTATTACAAAATACTGTAATTTGGGGAGTAGTTAGGTAAGCTTGGGACAATTAACAGAGACACCACTCTGAGATTTTAAATATCATTTGTGAAAAAAGCGTTTTGTAAGCTATAAAGCGTTATTTATATATGAGGAATCATAATCATTATTGCCAAAAAAAATTTGACAAACCACAGTTGAAGTCACTGTTACAAATATAACTATAGGAATTTTAAAGGAACAAAAATGTGGCCCACAAGTTTCTGATCTCTGGGCTAAAGTTTTGGCTAGATTATCTTTACGATAATTAACCTTGGGATTCTCTGAAAACACAAGCAGGAATTCAAAAGTAACAAAAAAATTAACACAAGCAGGGTTCTTCCTGCTCCTGCCAGATGCAGAGGACACATTTTTGTCCTCTATATTGACTGATAAGAGCTGGGGTCAGGCATGTTAGAAATTGCTGCAGTAATGACATCTGATATTGGTCAAGTATCACTTTTACAGTCTGAAAGTGAAGGCTCTCCTTCCCTGATGTACCCCTACCGTTTACAATGAACCTATTTTCTGATGATGTACTTGGTAACAGTATCCATTTTATCACCCAATTAATCAAGCTTGATGGAAAACCTGAACGGAGTGTTATTTCTATGAGAAGAAAAGCGCTTTAAAGGTAGTCAAAGGACAGCTGAGTTAGACGTTTGCTAGTCATATCTATGGAAAAATAAAATGTGTGCCTTCACCTGCTGTTTTTTCTTTATAAAAAAGTGTTCTGATGCTGTAAATCATGAAAACATTTATGGCTCATGAAATTTTCATCACCCCAAACTCCCCTTTTCTGTGTTTGTTAGTGTGGTAATGCTTGGTGACAAGAAAGGGACTCTGGCATTTTGAAGAGGCTTAATACCAGTGCTATGGTTTCTGGTGGCTCTTTTATTAAAAGCCTCGCTGTTCCTTTCCAGAGACACGCTAATTAGCTCAGGCTCTGGCCCAGAGGACTGTGCATGGCTGTATTTAACCGCCTGGGAAGTGGCTCTGGAAAGATGCTGGCTCAGCGTAAGTAACTGGGTTGTGTCCTGGCTGCCTTTTGGGTGAGAGCTTTATTTTTAACTCTACTCCCTATTTCAGATGATTGCTGAAGTCAGATCATAGTGAGGAGAGCTCAATTTCATTCTCAGGCATTTTTTCCCCCTATTTGTTAGGATTCATAACCATTTTCTTCTCTTTTGCCATTAGGAGAAGGAAATAAAATGATAGACTTCTCTGGAAAATGTTCTGTGCATAATACTAAAGATTTGCTACATATTTTCCTGTCTGAGATTTTTAGAGGATCAACTCTATCTTCTTCTCTTTGGGTCTTTTGTCACTCAATGATATAATAAATAAAATAAAATTAGCAATTCAATTGCAGCCTTCGGGGTGGGAAAGAGATTATAAATATGTAGAAAATGACACAGCTTTGCCCACTAACTATAATATAAGACAGAATGAAATAAGGGTCAGAGACAGGTATTTGTAATATGCTTTGAGAACTCAGAGAACTTAATAAGGGGTTGAGGGAATGTTCCCTCAAAAATGTGGTGTTTGAGTGGGGTCTTTAAAGAAGAGAAAGGTTTTATGGGCAAAGAATAGGCTGAGGCTATTTCTCAGTCACTGAACTGAGTGGAAGAAGACAGGAGCATGAGAATGCTTGGTGGGCTGCTGGAATGGAAATGGGCCAGTGCTGATGAGCATGGGGTACATGGTTGGGTGTACTAGGAGATAAAGCTAGAGAGACAGTTTGGGTCTGGATCAAGGAGGGTTTTGAATCTACTAGGCTAAGGAATTTTATAGTACTAGATCTCTCCCCATAGTGTTTGGAACTAATTGAAATATTTTTTCTTTGCCTTTCAGACTTTTTTCTCGAGTTAGTTTGGAGTTATGCTCTTGGTTTCAGAGCAATACATTTTAGTGAAGCAGAAATCATTTGAAAGACTAATTCATGATGTCATTTGTCTTATTTAGTAATCTTCAGGAATGACTTTTGAACTGATCAAATGAGATCATATACATGGAGAGACTTTAAAAATGATAACATCTATTACAAATGGGAGATTCTCTTATTCTGAAGGAAATCCTTGACCTTTATGTTATCATATCTACATTTATTTAAAACTTAGCATTGCTTTTCTTTTCCTTTACTCCATGCCTTCCACTGTCATTTTAAAAACAAATGCGATATAGTAACATTACAGAGAGTCTGGAAACAGAGGGAAAAACACACCCACAGGCCCCTCTTCTCACAGAGCTACTGCCATCACCCTGGCCCTGGGTTAAGGCAAAGTTGGATTTTGATTGTTTTTGCCAGCCTGGTATTCATTCCCTTTTCCTCCTTGAGTAGCACTCTGATTTTCCCTGAAGAAACAAAGTACTGTTGGACCAGGTTGTTGGGTGGAACTGACCTAGTGCTACATCGGAAAAGATCCTGGCATGGCCAAATGGGCAGTTGCATCATCCTGGTTATGATGATTGGCTTAGGGATGGGCATGTGGTCAAGCCAGGCCATTCAGAACTACAGACTCAATTCTATGACTTTCGTTGGAACTTTTGGAAAAGAAGTATGCTTTTCCACTGAAGTTGCTGAGGAAATAGACTATGAGCCTAAAGCTGCTGGTAGCCGTCTTTCTACCACTTGGGTAAGAATGAAACCAATTGTCAGGGGAGCAGAACCAAGAGCCAGAGAGAGAGCGCTTTCTGAGGACCTTGCTTGAGTACCAGCCATACCGGAAATTGGCATTATAGTCATGGATATTTTTTGGTTATGTCTGCCAATAATTTTCTTTTTTGCTTTGGCCACTTTGAGCTGTATTTCAGTCACTGATGAATACACATAGAGAAATACTCGCGGTGTTAGGGTTTGAACTCAGAGGAGGAGGACCCAAAGTGGTTTGGGAAGTTGTAATGTGGGAGATGGTGTTTATAATGAGCTGTGAAGGATGGCTAGGATTGCTTTGTTATATGTTTCTGGCCCAAGGAAAGGGCACTTTCGGATACCCTCAAGGTCAGTTTTTAGGAAAGAAGGGGAAGCTACCCCACCTTTCAGCTGTCTGCCTGGGATGGGATATATCATAGACATACTTTTGCTTATAGCAGCTCTGAGTGCACAGAGAAGATTGGAGATGTGGTCAGTTTTGACCATTTTTATAAGAAGAGGGACAGACTATGTTGTGTGCCTGGTTTTCTTCCCTTTGTTCTCATCCCAGAATATTTTTTCTAGTGCAATATGGTTAAAATAAACATCAAGGATGGCCGGAAAGGACAACCTGTAGACTGTTTACAGAAACAGTGTGGGATACTTTTTACGGCCTTTTAGGACCAAAGAGTAGAAATGCCTCCTGTCCTGCCAGCAGTCTCTCTGCATCAGTGCTCAAATGCCAGCAGCACAGGCACTAATTGTGGTACCTTTGGGAGAAGTCTCTGTGTGGCACCGAGGCTGCTCTTCTACTACACACTGGACGGGGAAGCAGAAGTGAAAGTGGACAGAATTTTCCAAGCAGGCTTGCGCTCTGATGTCCTTCACGCTGCTGACTCTGGCATCGTTCTTGCCGTCGAGCTGTGATTGCAATCATGATCTCAGCAGGCATATCACAGCTCCAGTTATACTGCAGATGGTTGACACCCAACCAACAGAAAATGTGCATAATCCATGGGCTAACAGATCCTTACAAATCCTCTAGAGACAGCAAGACATACAACCCATGCCCGAACTGTTTTAATTTCTGCAAATTCCAAACTGATTAGAAGCAAAGGAGCAAAGGCAGGCATTTAAGTAACAATAAATAGATAGACTGATTATATATTGGACGGGCTTTGCATTTTTAAATGAAATATATCTCTTTCTTCCCTTCACTTGTCCTCTTATCTAGCTCTGAATCCCAAACCAAATGTTACTACTCTAAGTCCTGGTTAAACAGAATGTTTCAAATTTTTTCTTTTTCTTTTTCATGTTATTCATTCTGCCCTTATGAGAAAATCACATAAAGGCAAACATAAAAGCAATCAAGGTAGGCTGGTACAGTGGGAAGATCACCAGCCTGGGATTCTTGAGATGTATTTTCTTCCTAGCTTTGTCTTTACACTTTGTGGACCTTAGTTTCCCAATCTGTAAAATGTTGAACTAGGTCAGTATACTAGTTTGTTATCGTTGCTCTAACAAATGATCATAAACTTAATGGCTTAAACAATATAAATTTATTATCTTATAGTTCTATAAATCAGAAGTCCAACATGGGTCTCACTGGGCTAAAATCAAGGTGTCACCAGGGCTGCATTCCTTCCCGAAGGCTCTAGGGGAGACTGTGTTTCCTTGTGTGAAAGATGATATGAAAGGAGCCATATTAAAGTAGAGCCAGAGCAGCCATTTCAGAGGAATTGCCTTGCATGTCTTGTTTTCTTTATCTTCAAAACTGGACCAAACCACCGACATTCCAAGAAGTCAGTAAGGAGAAGAATATCCTGTTTGTATGGACTGATAAAACTGAACCAATCAATGAAGTACAAGTCCAACCCTTTGCCTGATGACTGAATCTCAAGCCAATCTATGAAGTACAAACCCAGCCTTACCCCATCTAGCACCAATGAACTCTTCTTTAAAACGACACACCTCATCCTCCCTTTTTCCGATAAAGCCCTAAGCCCCTTGCCTGTAATGGGAACATATTTTGGATTTCTACCTTAATCTCTGTCTTCTGAATTGCAATTCTAATTGCCCAAATAAATATCTGCTGTTTAGACAGTAGTGATTTTTCCTTGGTTGACATTTCCCTTTCCCAGCTTCTAGAGGCCACTGTGTTTCTTGGTTTGTGGCCTCCTTCTTCCATCTTCAAAGCCAGCAGTGGCAGGTCAAATCCTCCATCCTGTGTCTCTGACCTACTCTTCTGCCTTCCTCTTCTATTTTTAAGGACTCTTGTGATTAGGTTGAGTCCACTAGGATAATCTCCCCATCTCAAGGTCCTTAACCTTAATAACATCTGCAAAGTTCTTCTGCCATGTAAAGTAACATATTCACTGGTTCTGGGCATTAGGTCATGGACATCTTTGGGGAGGGTGCAGCATTAGTCTGCCTACTGGTTAGTGAACCTTAAGTCTCTATCAATATTGAACTCTGTTTGTGGAAGCTTACTATCTTCCCAGCACTGTTCTACAAATCAAGAATATGATCTAAGTCCAACCCAGATTCAACTCAATTTCTGATAACCAGGGCTACAAAGTGGTAACCAACAGGCTGTAGGGGAGTGGAATTTGCCATCCCAAAGTGTGTTTCTTTGGCTTGATTATTTGGGGCTGATTATTTTTGAGAACAAAAGACTGAGGCAGAATCTTTGACCTTTCTCCTGGCTGCCTAAAAGAATTTAAGATGGAAGGCCTGTTCCAGGAAAGAGTTATCACCACAAATAACTACAGTGTAATACGGACTAGGTGTGGTAGACAGGGAGGAACCTAGTAAGGCCCCTTTGATCTAAGTCCTTTCCATGTCCCATTGTCTCTGCCAGGCATGGCAAACATTTGTTTGCTAAACATTTGCTTTTCCATCTCCACGTGAATTGCCTTCTTCCGCTTTGAAGTCCCAAACCACTAGCCCTAACATCCTCTTTTGTCTTTAGCTGAAGATGGTATTTAAGGTGGTGGCTTTGGCTATTTTGGAGTTACTCAGTTTTCCTGGGTTTCTTCCATGTATACATGTCGTTAAACTTTGTTTGATTTTTCTCCTGTTATTCTTTCTCATGTCAGTTTAATTCTTAGACCAGCCAGAAGAATTTAGAAGGGTAGAGGAAAATTTCTTCCTCCCCTACAAGGCCAAGTTAGGCTCATAATCATATAGATTGGCCTATATATTTTAAAAATGTCTGTTTAATTGAAAAATTTTAAATTGGGAGATTTCACATGAAGACACAAATTTCTAGCATCTCTTGAAGGAACAACAAGAAAGTGGGAGAATTTGGTAACACTAGGCCTTTTTTTTTTTTTTTTCTTTCGTGTCAGCAATTAGCTAGAATTGAGTAGTGCTTATTGGTTATCTTCCACAGACAGGAATTTTGTTCCGGCTTATTTATATTACTTGCTTGGTCCTTGTGTGAGCATTTGAGTTTTCACACTCTGCTCTGTCCCTTCTGTGACTTCAACTTTACTATAAAATTGATCTTCACCCTGATAACCCAGAAGTACTGCAAGTTCCTGAGTCATTAATTATGCTTTATTCAGTAATTATTGAACTAGACAAACATAGTACTGTCTTTTATCTCTCTCATTTGTTTTTTTTTTCTTCAAAAACAATACATATATTATGACATTTGAGAAAACTTTCCAATTCACCACAACTACATGCCTCACTTGAGCATTGCAGTTAATTGAGGTTTTCAATATTATTGACTTCCTTCTGTTTGTAAAAAAATATTTTTTAATGGTAACTTTTGTTTTTAGATAGTAATTTATGGGTTGTTTTAATAGCTTTCTTTTTGAAAATGTATTTTCCAGCTATCTTAAGTGTAAGTGATACTTTTGTAATCTGAAAAAATTTAATGGAAGTTAGTTATTTCACAAACATCCTTTTGCCACTAGGCTTTGTGCTGCTACTACTGAGCTCAAGGCAAAGAGTTGGATGGAAAATTATTCATTGCTTGGTATTTTGAGACTTGCAGTTCCCTTCCTAGATTATACAGAGCAGTTTACAGCCAAAAAGGCAAGGTGCTGAGATTTATTGATAGAAAAAAACAAAATCAAAATCAAAATCAAATCATAGTCCAAAAAAGCCACATATCCCACATCTAATCCAAATATTACTTTGATGAAAAGGCAGAAACATGTAAGTAAGGGTCACATTTGAGATTTTCATGTTATGTTGAATGATCATATCATCTTAAATAATTGCAGACTCCCCAACAGCTGTCTTTTTGCCCTATTTAATATTTAGGTTAAATACGGTGCTATAATGAAAATTAAAATTATAATAGCCATGAAAGTACAGGAACAATGGAAAGAAATTTGCTAGAGATGAGCAAGATTCATCTTCAACTTATGATCCATTTTTGAAGGGAATGCAACAGATGGAAAGTGAACCAAGAATTAGGTACATAAATTGAGGTTTATGTCTTAAAAGTTTTTTATCAGTGCCTTTTTTTCTCTTTTTATACTACAATTCTTTAGACATATAAAATTTAGTTGGATTTTTTAAAAGTTGAAAACCCTTATGGAAAAGCACATAATAAAGTCTAATTGATGACTTACACTGTGAGTCATCACTTACTAAGTGATGAATTACATTGAATGTTAGATGATCTAAGTCAAATTCCCTAATTCTGGTTTTAGAAGAGCAATGAGCCAGTGGAGAGGTTGGCAGTTTAGATGCGATTATACCATTAACACTTTTGTTTTAGGGTACATTTTTGTGTTTATGTATAAAGAAACAGGTGCAATTTCAGATTATCCATTGACTGCTTGAATATTCACCAAGTCAGGCAATTTGCAGTTTTTCCTCTTAGAAGTAGAGTTCCTTGCTTTGCTATGATTTCCCACTGTACCTGGTGAAGGAACAGATTTTCCTCTTCATTGATGGAGTTGGCTGGGTGCATGTAGCAAATTGGGAAGAAAGTGGTTTGATGGAAACTGCTTGAAGTTGTAACTTTCAATTTTCCTAGTTTTCGTTCTCTCTCTGAGACCTTTGGGTTCACTGTACCTGTAAGAAAGGCGAAGAGGCAGGCTGGTAATGAGCTTGGCTGCGTTCATTCCCCACTCCTGCCACTTGGGGTTTTATTTTTCAATATTTGAAAGTTCAGCAGTTTCAAAAAGGTGAATCTATTTAGGGATTACTTTATTATGTATTTTGGGATAATAGATAATGTGGGCAGGTTATACAAATGTTTTTAAACAGCTCATGGTGTTTGTGTGTGCATGCACACGCTCATTTGAAGGGGAATCCAAAAACCTCCTGCAGAACTATTATTTGGTACTTTTTGGTTGACTTTTCCAGGGGATTGGTTGTCCCAGAGGTGAGACTTATGTGGCTCAAGGAGAAGAAAAGGACATAGTTCAAACATTTAATTCTACCTCCATTGTGCAGATACTGTATATAGGAGATAAGGATCTTTCTCAGGAATGTGCTAATTTTTCTCAGGTAAAACAACCTGAATTACCCATTTCTTCATTTAATTAGTTCAATGGTATAAGGACAATGAGGAAATTAGGATGGAAACTATCACCGTATGTAGTATATTCGGTTTTGGGGCTCAGTAGAATGCATGGTTCATAGCCTACTAAAATTCCCTTCATATTTGGTTTGCTAAATGTCAGACAAATGGCACCCCACTCTGCTAGAGAATACAGCTTATTTTTCCTGCTAAGTTTGCACACAATCCATTAGGAAGACACCTCCTGAGTTAGGGGCAGGAGGCCCCCCTCTGTCGTGGACTAAGTGGCTCCAGGCACATCAGCAGATGCCACTCAGTGAGAAAAGTAGGAGAAGGGGACAAAAGCTGCCATGGCCCGTGGTTCTCTCTGTCTCCCTGATCCTATGTCAGGCCTCTTTGAATGCACTGATCTCAGCAAGTCTGCGGGCCCCAGGGGGGCAGCTGAGGATGTCTGATTTTCCTCAATATCATGTGGAGAGTCTAGGAACATGTTGCTCTCACAGACCCTTTCTCTGCCTGTAACTTCTCTGTCTATAACCTTCCTCTTTCTCCACTACAGCCACCCCATGTTGGTGGAGAATTCTCTGGATGATTGCGTCCTCCTAGGATTCCAAGTGGAAGCCAGGAGAAAAGTGCCTTGTATTCTTGGATCGTCAAAGTATAGCTGAGGGGAGGGATGTTTCTGGTACCCATTCTCCCACTCCAGGAATGAAACCCCAGGTCTGTGGGGATGTGTGGGAGGACATGAAACTTGCATCTAACTTTTTTTTTCTCTGAGCTCCCTAATCCAGCCTAGGAACGGTTTTGCAGGCTTTCCTTTGTAGTGGGAAATTTCTCTTGTATCGTGTCCTATATCTTTTCTACTCCACTGCTTACAGGAAAAAACAAACAGATGCCTTGAATTAGTCAGTATCTGGTCTTTAATATAATGGGAAACTTCTAGGATTGAGAAAATCTTTTTTTCCTCCTAAGTGCATGGCTCTCGCGGTTGAGACCTATTGCTTTCATAACTTACACTTTTTATGACTCAAAAAAGTTGAGGTCAAGCAATGACTCCTTTGTTTTCTGCCCTTCAGCAGCAGATGCCTTGGCCTTAATGGATAGAGGGTCATGGGGACAATAAGACTTAAGCAGGATGAAAACGTATCAGGCAATATTCAAAATGTTGCTCCATCAAATCAATACTAGTTATATCAAAAGCCATAATAATGCCACCACCACATCTTTATATTCGTGTGTCAATTTGCATCTTATAAACTATTTTCTGTTAAATGAACTATTTTAGTTAAATTAAAATTAACTATTTTAATTCCTTCCACAGTTTTGCAAGGTAGGTTTTTTTAATTCCCTTTTTATATGAGGGGATTAAGACTCAGAGAGATCAAGAGGCTATCCCAAGGTCACCTATGTGGTCAGTTTTCAATTCTAGACAGGAACTGAAGCATTCTGATTCCAAGTACTCTTTGCCCTTCATCAAAGTTTTGGTTTCTGGAGCAATAGATCTTGTAGCGACTTGTCTGGGTCATTACATTCTTCTGCTTGATGCTTTTCTAGGCCTCATGGGCCACTGCTCTTCCTTCAATTCTTGACTGACTCTTTCCTTATCTATGTTGAAATTGCTCCTCTAATTTTAGTCTAGATATTGGCTGCTTGCTCCAACTCATGTCTTGCTTAGTCTACAGTAAATATACGCCAGGCCCCTGCCCTCAGCTAGCATTCCAGATCTCTGCCTGGGCTTCTCACCCATCTAACTCTCCTCTGCGTGTTTGCTGTAGTAGATTATAATCAGGTTTCCTGAATGATTAATATAGTGAGTCGTGAACGTTGCCACTTTCTAAAATCCTGAGTTCTAATTTTAGAACCCAATATTGAATATTAGAACCTAATATTAATAGCTTTACATAGAAATCTTTATTGGTATTTTGAGGTCTGTTGATTTCAGTCTAGCATAGAATTGAAGAATCGAATTAATGGTTTTTGTTGTTCTTGGGAATATCAAGGACATAGTTGCTCGGAGTAGACTGGGCCAAATGTGGAAATTGTAGAACACATGTTCCTCAGTACTGTATCTTTCGTGCAATGGATGTTGCACAGTGAATTAATTAGTTGGCCTTGACTTTGGTCCCACTTCTGCTGCTGACTCATTGTTTCACCATCTGGGCAATGGAGCAGTGCAGGATATATGCCTCCTTTGCTATGTATTTTCATATTGTTTTACTATTTGCATAGAATCCATTTAAGTAGAAGGATGGAAGTTAATACTTAAAACACGAAGTCAACTCGTAGATATACCTTGAAATCAATTGCATGTGTTTATGCTTAAAGCTCCATAGTTGCTTGGGATTCATTAACCCTGAAAAAAATTTGGTTGAACTTAATCAAAAATGAATTATGTGTTAAGAAAAAATGTAATTAAAAAACAGTGGATCCGTGACCTACAGAATTAGTGCTGTATTTCCTCAGGTTGCTGTTGTATTTGCCCTTATTCTTGGGTCATAGGGAAACATGGAAATGTCAAGATTTGGGGGACGCTTGTCCAAAGTAGGCAATTAACCACTTCTCTTGGTGGCTTGTGATATATCTTCAATTAAAAGACATCAGGAAACAGAGAGAAAAAGAAAAAGTTCAGATGACAATGGCAACTAAAAAGGAGTGATGAGTGACTCTGGGAGTTTCTAATGAATCTCTGTATCACAAGGTCATATACAAAGGCCAGCTTTTATACAAATTGTGGCCAAAGATATGAAAATGTAATTACATCAGTGGACAAAGTAACAAAAGGTTGTGGAGTCTAGAGGAAGTATTTTCACAGGATTCTCTATCACAGAAACAAAGGCAGATGTACTCAGCAGAAATAATACAAGTCAGCAACTGGTTCCCACTATGTGCCAGAATAGGTCCTGATAATTACCAAAAATTTGAGTAGACCTCAGAAAGACAGATACAACTCTGCTAAGAGAACAGGATCACAATTTTAGTGAATTAGTTACCAGAATTTTTAAACTCCTATAGGGGTTACAGATGTGATATAGACTGTGAATGAGAGAGATACACTGTCACTTGGAGTAGTTAAAATAATTTAAACTCTTTTGATTCTTTGGAATGCTGTGTTTTCCATTTTTTCTCCTTAAACTCTCAATACCTTTTTGCTTTTATCTTTGCTTTTAACTTGAGGAACAAAATTATAATTTGTTACATATCACAATACTGTGGACATGGTAGGCACTCAATAACTATTTGTTAAATTGAATGAATGACTGAATCAATCAGTAATTACAATGAAAATACAGGGATTATGTTTTTGTAATGCCTTGTAGTTTTGTATTTGCTATTATTGCTTGTTGACTGGCCAGGATTAAGGCAAAAATTTATTGAGGTCGTGAAGCTTTTAGAGCTGACTTTAGGGTTTGATGTTTCAGAATGACAGTTTGTGGACAAAGGGATGTATTTACTGTTAAAAATATAGGTGGATAGCCATCTAAACACCTTTACAATTAACCTTTTTTAAGAAAAACCTTCATCATCTATATGTCTCCCTGAAACCTTCTGCTCCCAACAGGGCCAGTTTAGACAATGCCATCACTCTTCTATGTTTTCTGTGAGTTATGCTTATCTGCATTTGAAGCCATTTATACAAAAATGGGAGCAGTTTAATTAAGTTTTTAAAAAAGCAACAGGGATTTGGGGTTGGTATAATCCAGATGCTTCTTTTGCCTGTCATTCAAATAAGAAGTGTGATTTTGGTAGAAAAGACTCCTAGAGCCAATTAGCTGCTTTGGGCATTGAAGCCACCTTACCAAAATGAGAGTTGCAGACTAATGAATCTTTTCAGTTATTCCCCAGATGATGCATTGTTCAGCTAGTAACCAGAGTATTTCAAGCAAAAGGCACTCATTTCTAAGATTTAGAATATTGCTCAATCATGACAACATGTGTAGAAAGGAAAGAAACATCACATAAAATCAAGGAAGGGGATAACAGGAACATGTAGAAAAGGCCACTGTGGCTTTGTAATGTGCATGTGGAACAGAGATCAGCAGTATTACCCTGTTGGTAAAAGGTATTAGGGGTTGGTAGATATAAGGGAGAAGGTACAGAAATGAATGTTTATTTTGCCAGGATCCATGTTCTTTCACATGTGTCTTCCCATTTAATCTCCTTAACAACTTTGAGAAGTGGGAATTATTAGCCCTGTTTATCTGGTATACAGAAGGAAATTGAAGTGCACAGAGATTGAATAATTGGCCTAATTCAAGTGGTTGGTAATACAGCCAGGATTTGAACCTGGGGTGATTCCTTATGCCCGCCCCCATCTGAAGCATCTCACACAATGAATGTTTCCCAGTTGACGCTCTGCTCTTTGTAGGTTTCCGCTGACTTCTCTTGAGTCTTTAGGTCAGATTTGTTTAGAAGGTTGAACTCTCTAGTCACAAGAAGTGTAAGCCCCTCCATGGGGTGCACAATCAAGGCTGAAGACAGGTTCATTACCACTCTGTTCCTCCTGTCAGTTTATTCAGTCCCTGCCTGTCCCTTCCAGCTCCTGCTGAAGTTCTGTCCTCTGCACTCTCAAGGTTTGACCTCTGGCTCCTATTACCAGCTTCTTTAAGCCTGGATTCTGGTTCCTGTTACTCTCAGTGTCTGGGTCACTGCTTCTGTGTTCCCTGTGTTCTAACTGAAGTTCTTGCTCCTCATCCCCTGCATCCTCACTATGTGCTCAAAGCTAGAACCCTGTGAGACTCTTTGATACCTGCCTGTTCTTTCTCACCTGTGCTGATCCTCTGCTTCTCTCATCTGGGCTCCCCACTTCACTTTTCCTTGCTGAGACCCCTGGAGATCAGACTTTTCCTGACTTGATGCACAGGATGGGTATTATTCCTATGCTTATTACCCTTGTACAAGTGCACCCAGATTTGGATAAAATCCAAAGTAAATAAATAAAGAGCACCACCAACTTGTATTCGTTTGGCATGGCATTCGTTAAAATATTTTGCTGGCATGTCAGTAATACAATTTACCAATTTTAAAATCTAAAATTATAATTTACACAGGAAAATCAGTTAACATGACTAATCTGATTTTTATCTTCACTTTAGAAGAGGAGTTAAACTCTACTAGACAATGAAACCATCAAAGAATAAATACAAAATGCTTTATTTTGTTTTGATAATTATAAGACTTCTAATTTCAAGATTTTAAATGTTATTCGTGTGACTAACATTGCTACAAAGTTCACTTGTACTATCAACTTGTGTGAGTTTTGACCTGGAAATAGAAATTGTTGTGCCATTAGCAGAAATGTTCTTGGCATCATTTTCACTCATGCAGTGGGTAAATGTGCATGTACCATTCATGCTTTCTTAATCTATGCTTGTCTTATAATTAAATATTTATGCCTACACGAGAAAAAAGAAAAGAAGAAATATAAAACTTACAGATAGTATATGGTACACTAATTTTTTAAATGGTTTCTACTGTTAGTGATGAGAAAACAGTGAAGTTTTTAGCATAAATGAGATAGTCTGTGGGTTGTGTGCAGTTAATGTCCCAGGGCTATAATGGTTCTTTTCTCTTTCATTCAAGGAAACATTTCAGAATGGACATGAGCGAGAGTGAAGTTATCACTGGGGTATCCACAAAGAGGGTGATCATCCACTAAATTCAGCACATTGTACTTGTACTATTAGAATCCAGTTACTTTTGACATCTCACTGTTGATCGACACATTAGTATATTTTAGTACTGTAGATGAGAACTCCATTCTAGACGTTGATGCTTAAATTCACAGTGCTTGCTAGAATTTTCCAGTTTTTTCAGACTTTGACCCTTGCCTCTTTAATCTCTCTCTTCCTTTTCATTAACCAAAACCTGTTGGTATACCATGTTGGAAAAGGATGAGAAAAATGAGGCCCAAACTCATTACATTTTAATGAGTCATTGCAAAACTCATTACATTTTATTAATGCCTCAGGCAGTATTGATTAGGTTAGGATTCATCAAGAGTCTCTTGTTTTTGGTCATCAATATTGTCTTGTAGAAATAGAGTCAAGGAAATACAGTGGTCTTTTGAAGTTAGAACTTTAATAGAAAGTTTTCAACTGTAGGATCCTGTGTGTATCTCTGTGTGTAAAAAAACCTGTATGTAGATCTCATATACAGTGACCTAGCATCCTGATACATTATGGTCAGAGCAATCTTTCAAGATATAAAATGGATCTTGTCACTTCTCTGCTCAATAGCTTTCACTGGCTCTCATTGCTCTCAGAATAAAACAGAAACCCTTAACCTAGTCAACCTTTTTACCCTCATCTTACATGTCATTCATTTTCACTCTCTGTACTCCAGATGTGCTGTCCTCTTTTCAGTTTCCTGAATGTCACTGTTGTGTGCCACAGGACCTTTACTCATGCCAATCCCTCTATTTGATCCTTTTATTTTTCTCTTCCCACCTATTCATCTCTCAAATCTCAGCTCAGGAAAGACTTTCCTGAACTCCTAGATCCACATCAGCCCCTCCAACTAAATATTCTTTCTTTTTATTGTCATCACAATTTTCATTTTACATTTGTGTATGATTCTATGATTAACATTTGTTTCCCCTCTCTGTATGAGCTCCCAGTGGGCAGGGCTTTGCCTGATTTCTCTTCCTTTTTGTTTGTTTCCAGTGCCTGGCACATAATCTGCTCTCAATGAATAAGTGGAGGAACAGATAAAGCAATACAACATAAAAGTGGCTTGTAGTACATTTGAGAGTATGTTTGGTAGTTCTAGCTTGGACGCACAGCTCCATGTAAACTTCAGCCAAAGAATGGCTCTTGTCTGCTTGAGCAGGTCATCTACCTTTGGATCCAGATATGGTTATGTTACACATGGAGTAACCAGGGAAGAAGAGGTTGTTTCCCTCAGCAGCCAAATCAGTCTGTCAGTTGCCCTTTCAACCAGGAATTCAATTTTTGATCTTCTGAATTGCTATTGGAGGGCAAATAATTCCTTGTTGATAGGGTGAGAATTATTTTATCATAAAATGCATTCTGTTTGCTTAGCATTTCTTAGCTCTCACTTTATATGATCTCATTTTGTCCTCATGACAGCTCTATGATAGAGATGAGCTGGTGTCATGAACAAGTGAGATAACTGTCCCATATTGGTTAAAAAACTTATCCAAATCATGCCCTAAATAAACAGTTCAGCTGGAACTTAAACTTGGGCCTTCAGACTTCAATCCAGGACATATCCTACCGATACCAAGCTTCTTCTTCTCTAAGTGGACATATTATTTAGGAACAAAGTGTCATTGACATTTCATTTGTCAATGAAATAAATGGCAATGAAGATAAATGGCAGATATCAGGATAGGCTGAATATAGTTTATATCACAGAGTTTCAGAAGTTGAAGATCCTTTGCTTTCTGTTGAGATATCATATTACAACAAGATATTCAAAGAGCCCTCTCAGGTTCCTGACTATAATTCTCTCATTTATCCTTCCTAACCCCCAAATCTCCCTTCTAATTATCTAAATTCTCTCCCTAATAAACCAACTCTACTAATTACTTTCCACTAATTTCTGCTTTGGAGTTTTATGTGTGTTTTAGATGCTTAAATGTACTTCATGATAACAATGGGAAAGGGCATCATATCTTTATTTTGGTCCAATGTCCTGAAAAATATGTCATTTGTTACTGTAAATCTTATTTTTACAGCAATAATTTTTTGTTTTTTATAGTAACAAAAGGCCCTGTACAGAGGGCCTTTATGAAAATTCTAATTCTTTTCTGATTATAAAACTAATACACATCCTATAAAAAAGTATAAAGAATGAAATATAAATAATCCATATTCTAATGATAACATTTGGTATAATTCCTTCCAGGAAAGTAAAAATTATTTTAAAATATTATTTTAAATAGCTTTATAACATTCCATCCTCTGAGTATACTATACTTTATCTAACCTTCCTTGTAATTTTTTGATATTTAGGTTTTTTTCTAATATCTCACTATTATAAATAGTGTTGGATTAACATCTTTATCCAAACCTCTGGTTATTTTCTTAGGATAATTGCTTAGAAGTTGAATCATCAGATTCATGGGTAATAATGAAAAAAATCATCCTTCTAAAAGTAAAACATACAATTGGAAACAAAAATAAGGTAGTACCAAAGTGTTCAAAATAAAAATTAAAAGCATTTTTTTACCTTCATAAAAATTAACTCAAAATTGGTCATAGACCTACATGTAAAATGCAAAACTATAAAACTTCTAGAAGATAACATAAGAGAAAATCTAGAGGACCTTGGGTTTGGTGATGACTTTTTAAATACAATACCAAAGGCACAATCCATTAGAAAAATAATTGATAAGTTGGACTGCATTAAAATTAAAAACTTTTGCTTTATAAAAGACACTGTCCAGAGACTGAGAAGACAGGCCACAGACTGGGAGAAGATATTTGCCAAGGGCGTCTCTAATAAAGGACTGTTATTCAAAATATTTAAAGAACTCTTAAAGCTCAGCAATAAGAAAATGAACAATCTGATTGAAAAGGGAGCAAAAAATCTGAACAGACACCTTACCAAAGAAGATATACATGTAGTTGGCAAATAAGTGTATGAAAAGATGCTCAACATAATATGTCATTAGGAAATTGTAAATTAAAACAGTGAGATACCACTATACACCTATTAGGATGGCAAAAATCCAAAACACTGACAACACCAAATGCTGGTGAGGATGTGGAGCAACAGGAACTCTCATTCGTTGCTGGTGGGAACACAAAATGGTACAGCCAGTTTGAACGACAATTTGGCAAAGGGGTTGAAAACTTATGTCCACACAAAAATCTGCACATGGATGTTTATAGTAGCTTTATTCATAATTGCCAAAACTTGGAAGCAAACAAGATATCCTTCAGTAGGTGAATGGATAAACAAATTGTGGTTCATTCAGATAAAGGAATATTATTCAGCACTAAAAATAAATGAGCTATCAAGCCATGAAAAGACACAGAGAAACCTTAAATGCTTAACTGAATGAAAGAAGCCAATCTGAAAAGGCTACATACTGTATGATTCCAACCATATGATATTCGGGGGAGGGATGAATAGGCAGAGCACAGAGGATTTTTAGGGCAGTGAACTATTCTGTGTGTATTATAATGGTGGATACATATTATTGTACATTTGTCCAAACCCATAGAATTTAGAAAACCAAGAGTGAACCGTAATGTAAACTGTGGACTTTGAATGGTAATGATGTGTCAGTGTTGGTTCATCGATTGTTATAAATGTACCTCTCTGAGGCAGGGATGCTGTGTGTGCGTGGGATGAAAGCAGGGGATATATGGAACTCTTTGTACTTTCCACTCAATTTTGCTGTGAACCTAAAACTGCTCTAGAGAATAGAGTCTATTATAAAAAAAGAGCCTCCCCCCTCACCTCTTTTTCTCCAGACCCCCTCATTAGAAAAAAATCCATCTTTGGCCATTTCTCATTTCTCTTTTTAGTTTTTCTGGTAGTTGTAAGATGTTTATATCTCTAGTTATTGATTTCTCAGCTTTGGGAAGTTTCTACTGATGTTGTACTAAGAAAGATGAGGAATTCAGCTCAAATTTATTATCCCCTGCCAATTTTATTGAATATATGGGTTTCATATTAATTTTCTTTGTAGCTTTTAAACTAAATTTTGGTATCTTAATTTTAATGTATTGTACACCTTGTGATGGTGGTGTGTTTGCCTTTCCTCCTCAATGCTTCACCATTGTCATGGAAACCACCTCAGAGATGAATAGGCATGGTGGTTGTTGGGGAGGGACACAGTAATTCAGGGCAGCATTGAGTGAAAAGAAGGGAGGGAGATGGCACTCATTATCTAGCAATGCCAATTCAATACGATCTGAGAGGCTTACACACACAAAAAATAGCAGATAACCTGCCTTGCTTCTTGTCCCAACCTTCCACTGCCATTAGAAACATGAGGGCATGAGGTCCTCTAAGAAAGCCCAAAGAAGTGCATGGGATGCCCCCCTATGGTACATAGTGGTCATACATTCAGTTTTATACCTCTTAAACCCAATAGAATATCATAAAGAATTTTTCCTAATTATAGTTTTAGTACTTCCATATTTTCTAGAGCTGTGTAATAGTTAATTTTGCCACTTACTGATTGATTATCCCTGAAAGCTTTCTTCTGGGTCCTATTTTCTTCTTTCTTAGCTCATTCTCCCTAGCTTATCTTACCTTCAGTATGCTGATGACTCCCAAATCAGTATCTCTAGTCTAGTGTATTATTGCTTTCCTGAACAGGTGCCTCAAACTTATCCTTTCCCTTCAGAACTTGTTAATCTTCCACCTTACAATGAATGGCACCACCATCAAACAATTGCTCAAGCAAGAAAACTGGGTGTCAATCTTGACTTCTCCATTTCCTTTATCCCCTCACGTCTAGTTGGTCATCAAGTCCTGTTGGTGCTCCCTGCAACATTTTTTAATTGTTCTATTCACTTTTCTCTATCTCCACCACAGTTGTCCTTGCCCAGGCCACTATTGTTTCTCAGCTGAATTACTGCAGCTGCTTTATGTCTGTTTTTTCTGCCTCCAGTGTTACTCCCTCCAAATTTATTCATTGTGCTGCAGCCATAGCGATCTTTCTAAAATACAGATTCAATCAATGTTACTCTCCTGCTTAAACCTCTAATATATAAATGTGTGTATTAGTCATGGTTCTCCAAAGAAACAGAACCAATGAGATATATATATAAGAGGAGATTTATTATAGGAATTGGCTCGTATGGTTTTGGAGGCTTAAAAGTCCTATGGTTTGCTGTCTGCAAGCTGGAGAACCAGGAAATGGTGTAATCCAGTCTGAATGTGAAGGGAAGAGAATCAGGAGACTGATGGTGTAAGTCTCTGAGTCCAAAACCCCAAGAACCAGGAGCACCAATGAATGAAGGCAGAAGAGGAATGTCTCAGCTCAAGCAGAAAGAACAAATTTGTCCTTCTTCCACCTTTTTGTTGTTATCAGGACCTCAACAGATTGGATAATGCCCACTTGCATTGGTAATGGTCATGTGTTTTACTCAGTCTACTGATTCAAATGCTAATCTCTTGCAGAGATACCCTCAGACACACCCAGAAATAATGTTTTACCAGCTATCTGGGCAACCCTTAGCTCCATCAAGTTGACACATAAAGTAAACTATCACAATATGGAGATATCTGTATCTCTATATATCTCCATTTATATGTGCACACACAGACACTTGATAACATATGCCTGAAGACCTCTTTAGCCTCATCTCTTGCTAGAAGAATTTCTTTCTTTTCCCTGACTATGCCATGCTCTCTTTTGCTTCTGGAATGTCACACAGGTTATTTCTTTTGCCTGGACTATTCCTCTTACCCCTTTTTAGTTGGCAATTCTTTCTCATCTTTTGCATCTCAGCTTGGCTTACATACATCTCTTTCCCCCTGAATCTGTCCTTGATCACTAAGGTCTGGAATAGGTACCATTCCTAGGTGTTCCCAGGGAAATATTTTACTTTTTCCATCAGAGCATGTATCATGCTGTATAGTAATTCTTGTTTGCACATTTGATCCTAATAGGCTGTGATTTCTGTACATATATGAATATACACAGCATTCACATACATGTTTGTTGAATGAATATGTAGATGAGCGTGAAAAATGGAAAGATTCCATCCAGCATCTGCTTAGGGCTTTGGTATTGCAAAGAAATCTGTTGGATGAAAAAAATAAAAGCAGGAACATCAAAGAAAACATTTAATGCCTGATGGTAATATTTCCAATCGCTGCTTCTACTTGAAGTGAAAAGACATGTAATAATTCATATTCCCTCTGATCTTTGATAAATTGGTTCCTTTCCCTGAATGTTAATTCATAAAGTAGAAATATTTAATCATAAAAATCATTCATGTAGTCCAATCCCTGATTTAAAAAATGAGAATACAGACGGTCAGAGAGGTTAAGTGATTTGTTCTAGAAACAGATTCAGGACTAGATTCCTGCTCTCTTGACTCTCAGGTACTATGTATGAATTTAACACATAAAATGGCTAGCACTGTGCTTCCTGTACAAAATTATCCAAGTTCTCAATTTAGGCACTATAGACAAATGGCCATAATTCTTTCAGTCTAGCGGGTAATCACTTCAGTACCTCTTGGACACTGATGAACAACAAAGCATTAATAACTAATTAGACAGGAGTGATCTAGTTAGTCTCTGGGAGAATCTAGTAAATGTTGGGGCACCTCTGGGTACAGTGAAATATTTATTGGTACATCAGTGGAGACACTGGTGCTTTTACTTTGGGAAAGGGAACAGCAGTACCCTGCTTTTCCCATATTATACTCTTTTTTTCTGGGGCTCATTTAACATTGACTTCAGTTTCATAACTCGTGTCCTCACCTAACTCACACAGGTTCAGAGACTCCCTTGAGAAACTTCTATAGCAACATTTCACATCTGCTAATCTGTGCCCAAACAATTTTTCATGACTCAAACACTTTGAAACTGCAGTGTGATATTTTAAGTCCTTACTGAATTGCGTACTTTATATTAGACAATTCAATTTGGTTATGGTTTCTGTTAGTAGAACAGGGTAGCCTTTTGCAGATGTTGAAAAACATATCAAATTAAATTGGTACTTTTTCTATAGTTTAGTAATTGCTGACCGAAAACATCTAGGTTGACTACTTCCTCATGGAATAGGAAGAACAGCTTGTGATCATTTTATATTAAAAAGAGAAAACTGGTTATAAAAAAATAAGACAATTGCCCACTGTAGGTAAAAACTCCCTACAAGGAAGCTTGCTGCTATAACTTACACCTCATTGTTCAGTGATGTAGGAAGATTTGAAATAGATGGTTTTTGAAGCACATCAACTCTCATTGGTGTGATAATCCATAATGACATCTCTCGTGATGTCATCTGCAGATCTCAGAATAAACGCCAGCCAAGCTCCCACAGAAGGTGTAGTGTTTACCCATTGATCTGCAAAGGGTGTGCTGCTGCCAAACACCCTATTTGTGCCTGGATCTGAGGATGAGTCTTCCTAAGTCCAGATCATTTGTTTTGGATTCACTGTTGAAAACCTCACTCAGAAGAGGGTACAGATATTTACCTTACTTAAATCCATAGGCTTTTGTTAACTGCAGCTACACATAGGAAGTAACTAAATTTGAGAGTACGGACTCCTGGTGAGACCTGTGGAATCTCCTGCATTTTTTACCTTTCTCTAGATGAGGGAGGAAAGGAAGGACAATAACCCACTGACCTTGGGGGGTTTGGTCCAGCAACCAAGTGCATGAACATTCTTGTTTTGCATGCAAGAACAACCATGTTGAATCCCTTTCTTTCCTAATGCACAACGTCTCAGGATATCTATGGCATTGAGAGTGTTTTAGAGATTGCACTTTTATGCTGGTGAGAAATTCTTTGCACTGGGATTGTCTTCTTTATAATTTCATATGACCTTGAAAGATTTATTAAATGATAAACAAGCAAAAACCACAGATACAAGCTATTGTTTATAGATTTCTTTTTCCTTTTGGCTGCAAGCAAGCATAAATTCTTCCTTCTGAATAATACCCTGATTTCCTTTGGGAGAACTGCCCTCCATCATTTCAAGTAGTGTTGCTGGGACAATAAATTTCCAGGTGCCTGTCTCCCTCTATGGAATCTGACGAAGACAGAGCCTTCTGCTCTCTGCTCCTGGGGGGCTGACATGCGACCTAGCCCTGGCAATCAGATTCTTTCTTTCTCTTGAGTGAGTGATTTAAGTACCCAAAGTACAGTTGGACATCGTTCATCATGGGGAGCAGCTGCAGTAGCATCCTGCTCCAACTGCAACATTGTGCTTACTGTATTTCCCACTTCTTGGCTTCTGGGGTTCCCTTGGTTGCTGCATGGCGCTAAAGCTCTAGTCTCCTGTGGATTCTATGACACTCTCCACCCCCAATATGTTTGCTTTTGATTAAGTTAGTCAATGTCAATTCAGTTGCTTACAGCAAGAACTCTGATGCATGTGCCCAAGTCTAGTGGCCTAAAATGAGCTCAGTACCTCTGTGAGGTACTGAGAGGCGGGTGGGATTTACATTGGACACTTGCTAGTTTTAGTTACTTATTCTGATCATTCCCATTAAATTAATTCTCTCCAACAGTACCTATATTCTTTACCACTTGACAGATTAAAAAAATGCATATTTTCCTTAGGCTTAATAAAACATGGAATGAATTCCTCTATAATGAGATCACTCTGAATGCCAATATAATCTTTATGACTGTAGCGTAAAGGTAGGGTGATTTTTATATCCCAGATTTCCAGGTAGTATATATATTTACCTCCCACTACCAGGATTCTCCCTTGCCAGGAGACTAGCATCCACTGTTGACCTACTTCTCCAATAAATGCAGAGATTTTTCCAACATGAAGAGCTATATGTTATGAAGGTATAGTGGTTTCTTAAGGGAAGGCTGTTGCACCTACCTTGACTGCTCAAGAGGATGTTTTTTTCCTAGAACTTATTTGTCAATAAAACTGGAAAGAAAAAAAAAAGATGGCTTCTTTGCCTGTATAAGCAGGACAGGGCATATCAATGGGGCAATCAGGATGGCAAACATGTCTGTGACCTGCTCCTCAAAATTATCAGTTCAAGTTTCATTTCTTGCAGATTAAGTCGTTACCTGGTTTGAATAACAGCAAGGGACAGGATGAGAGGCTGAAATAAAATAACATGCTTTCCATCTGAAGAATTGTTATTTGAGACAAGTCCTCTGTATTATTTTCCCCGGGCAAAGCTAGCCTTTCTAGGGTTATTGCATTTGAAAGCAAAAGGGGCCTGAAAAATCATCTGTGTACAACTATCTCATTTCATCTGCAAGGAAACTGAAGTCCATAAAAGTTATGTGATCTAGCTAAGACTATATGGTTAGTTACATCACACTTGTCTTCCTCAATGTCTCGTAATAAACTTATTCTTTCCTCTCAAAACTGGGTGGTGGTGTTCAGCTATTAACAGGCCAGCTCTCTAGTTGCTTCCAGGGTGGAAGGTTTTGCTTTCTGTCATTCTCTTGCATGGTGAATTGTTTAGGAATATCTGTTAGCTGGCTTGACTTCTCTAGAAATGGGCATACCTTTTTGATAATATTCTTATCCCTTCTAGAAATCTTTTGTGGGCCTAGGGTTATTAAACCCAGTAATTCAAATGTAATTCCCTTTACACCACAGATTTTTTTCAAAGTTGTGTTAACTTTGTGCTTGGGTACTTTTGGGTACCCAACTGTGATACAATAAGAAATATATATTTGGTTTTTGTCCCGGGTTCCTGGCACATAGGTCCTAGAACCCTTGTAATCTGTGAAGTGATCAGAATGTCTTTTGTATGCTAATGAGATGACTGGTGGCTGGGGACCCCAGATAACTTCAGGATGAATGCTGGTCCCCAGAAAGACCAAGGCATGATTAGAGCATTGGAACTTTCTGTCCAACACCTGACCTGCAGGGAGGGGAGAGGGGCTAGAGTTTGAGTTAATCACCAATAGCTAACGATTTAATCAATCATGCCTCTGTCATGAAATTTCCATAAAAACCCCTGACAATAGGATTTGGAGAGCTTCACTTTGAGGTGCTGGGAGGGTGGCACACCCAGAAAGGGCATGGAAACTCGACAGCCTGCCCACTGCCATGCATCTCTTCCATCTGGCTATTCCTGAGTTGCATCATTTATCATAAAATGGAAAATATAAGTAGAGTGTTTCCCTGAGTACTCTGAGCTGTTTTAGCAAAATACCGAAACTGAAAGGGGGTATTGTGGGAACCCTCAACTTTGTAGCCGAGTTGGTCAGAAGTGTGAGTACCCTGGGCATCCAATACTTGCAACTGGTGTCTGAAGTGAAGGCAGTCTTGTGGGACTGAGCCCTTAAACCTGTGGAGTCTGATGCTAACTCTGGATAGTTAGTGTCAGAATTGAATTGAATTGTAGGACACCCAATTGATGTCTGAAGAGTAGGAGAATTGGTTGGTGTGAGGAAAAACCCCACACATTTGGTGTCAGAAATGTTGTGAGTAGAAACAGCACGGACCTGGTCCCATTTGTAATGCTCTAGGGAAGTTTTCTATCTAAAAAAAGAAAAAAATTGCCATGGGAAATCGTTGTAAAATGAAGATTTTTAAAAAATATTGTTAACAATCTTTGATTTATCTATTTGGAAATTCTTATTTTCATACATTATATTTTCTCTGAGTAGATCATACATAATAATATGGCCAATAATAGCTGGAATTTATTAAATGTTTACTATGTGCCAGGCACAATGCAAAATGCCAAATGCTGTGTATGAATTATTTCATGTAATCCTCACAGCAACTCCATAAGGAAGGTACTTTCACAGGTGAAAGAACTAAGGCTCAGAGAGGTTAAATAATTTGCTTCATATTACCCAGTTAGAAAGGAGTGGCCGAAACTCCTAGGAGAAATGGCATGACTAAGACAAGCTATAGTGGTTTCTCTTCTTCTCTTTTGGGGCTATAGACTTTTAAAAGACAGGTGAATTGTCAAAGGTTCACCAGAGGACCTCATAGAAATAAAATATATGCAGCCAGATGCTAGATTACTATGGAGGATGATTGGTAGGGAGGGCAGTATTTCTGTGTGACAACTAGGGAAGGATGTAGGAAGGACTAGGGCTTCCCCTGAGCCCTAAGTTTAGATCAGCCAGGGAGAAACTGGCTATGCAGTATGTGTTTATTTGCCCAACAATTTACTTATCTCTGTATGTCCTTTACTTGTTTTATTTCATTTGGAGTTTACATTCCCAGAGGCTAGTTGTTGTCTGGATCTAAATTGCTTTGTACACCAGTCAGCACAGTTTCTAGATGACGAAGGTCACGTAACACAGTGGTTATGGGCACACTCTTTGCATCTGGGTTTGATTCTCATTTCTTACCTTTACCTGCTGGGCATCCTTCGTTATGATCATTCACCTTTCAGAACCTCAATTTCCCTATTTGTAATTTGGGAAAAATTGTAGCATACACTTCATAGGCTTATGAGACAAAGGATGTAGCCTCCTTTCAGTGCCTGACATCTAGTAATGGCTTTAAGAGGCATCTAGTGCTGCTGCGGCTTCCACTGCCATTGGTACTTCCATTACTAGCTAAAGTGGTCCGTTTAAAAGAATTTATATGTCAGGGTTCTAAGAATTTACAGTGTGGCTTTTAGGATTTGGGACCTTAGAAAGCTGGAGGAAAGAATATTGAGTGTCCTTTACTTAGAGGGAGCAGGTGTTTGAACTTCTAAGCAACCATATTTTCCACCATCCTTAAATCCCCTTACATCTGATTTAGAGACGCAGTGAAGCAGAGCTGCATAAAGGTGAGGGCAGAACAGGGAACATGGCCACTGCTATTAGTTAGAGTTGGATATTGGCTCTAATTGACCCCATGGGGGCCACTTTCCATAAACTTAGTTATTGGAACAGCAGTGTTATCCTGAGTATTCTGTCCCCTGCCATCTGCTACCAGAGGATGTGTGCTTTCTTCTACTGTAGGATAAGGGGTATTTGGACCCAGAGTCAGCTGAATGCAGTAGGAAATGTGTATATTGAAAGAGTCGAGGATACACAGTAGAGTGTCTTGGTATGCGGATAGTTGTGTTTTGAGTTAGAGCAGGAGTCTAGGAAAATTAACATTGGCTTAAGTAATTTTAGTTTATATCATGCTATTAAATGTAGATTTATAGTCATGGGTAATATACAAAAAAATGAGTTACAAAGTCCTCCGCATAGCCTGTATGCGGAGGATCTGACCCCAAAAATCTCTCTTGCCTCCTCTTTCACCACACTGGTCCCCCACGCTACCTCTGCTTTTAGTTCCTTCAGAAAGCTTTTTCTCACCTCAGGGCCTTTGCATATCTTGTTCTCTCTGCTTAGAACCTTAACCTCCAGCTCTTCCCTTGGCTACTCCTCTTGCTCCTTCTTGAGATCTCAACTCAAATGTTACTTCTTCAAAGAAGCATCTCTCTCAAATCTAATTCAGTTTTCTATATTTGTAATAGTTATTTCTGATAAAATAATGAAAATTAGGCAGAAAAAGGAGTTAATTGGCCCTTGAACCAGGGAGCCCAGGGGTGAACTGGCCTCAGGCATGACTGGATCCAGAGACGCAAAAACACTGCCTCATAGGTTCTTGCTCTGCTCTGTCCCTCCGTCTCTCAGCTTGGTGATTCACTGTTGAACTCATTCTCCTCATCTGGGGACTGACTACCATTTGGCAAGGGGAAAAGAAGGCATGTCTGGAGATCACTTTACATCACTCTTTCTGGGCTTCTCAAGGCTTGGGTTGGGGAGGTCATGGAGCCCTGAACTTGAGGCCTTCTTCCAAGGTAGTGTGGAGAACATGTCTTGTGTTAGCATGGAGTGGGGTGAGGTGAGGCCTGTGGAAGGGAGGAATGAGGAAGAGTGTATACTGGATAGACAAAAGCCAACAGATCTCCACTATCGTCTCCCTCATGTTTTTTGTGAGTAAGATTAGCCCTGCGCTAACATCCGTTGCCAATCCTCCTCTTTTTCCTGAGGAAGATTGGCCCTGGGCTAACATCCGTTTCCATCTTCCTCTATTCCATATGTGGGATGCCTGCCACAGCATGGCTTGACAAGCGGTGCGTAGGGTCTGTGCCTGGGGTCTGAACCCTCAAAGCCTGGGCTGCTGCAGCAGAGTGCACAAACTTAACCACTGTGCCACTGGGCCAGTTCCTCCTCATGTTTTTTTTTTTCCTTGTAGAATCCAGTTCTTTTTCTTAATAGCACTTGTCCAATTTGAAGTTTGGTTTAATTTTTGTGTTCATTTGGTTAACATCTGCTGCACGCTCCTCCAGGTTGGCAATTAATTCTGCAATGTTGATGGCCGCCTTCCCAGTGCCTGTGGCTTGCACATAGTAGGAGCTCAGTAATTACATGTGGAATGAATGGATTAATGAGTCAAGGAAAACAGAGTGTATCAGGAGGAGGGAGACAGATGTGTTGTAACTATGTCTTTATACCTAAAGAAGCTCTGGAGTGTTTCTTGGGGAATTTGGTCATTTCAGTGATTGGTAGAGATGACATGAGTTGAGGGCTAGAATAGAGCAGTGGTTGCTAAACTGTGGTGCCCAAACCAGCAGCATCAACCTCACCAGAGAACTTGCTAGAAATGCAAAATTTCAGGCCCCACCCCACACCTCCTGAATGAGAAACTCTGGGGATGGGACCCAGAAATCTGTGTTTTAACAAGCTCTCTGGGTGATTTTGATGCAGGGTAATGTTTGAGAACCACTTGAGAAGAAGATAGGAAGGAATGAGGTCATGCTTACACAGTTATATCATGTAAAAATTGCTGAGAGAGCCTGCTCGCTGGGTTCTTGAAACTCCTTTTTGCACTGAAGGAAGGCAGTAGAGCCTAATGGTTAAGAGCTCTTGAGACAGGTTTTCTGATTTAGAACCTTGGTTCCTCTGCTTATTGAGTAACTTTGCGCAACTCATTCAATCTCTCTACGCTTCCAATTTCTGATTCACAAAGTAACTACAACAAATAGTACCTGACTTGTGGAAGTACTGTGAAGATTAAAAATGATGATTATGATGATGATGGTGATAATAACTGACATTTATTAAGTCCTTACTAAGTGTCTAAACATAGTGCCAAGCTTTTTCCAAGCGCTAACTTATTCAGTACATACAAAGTGCTTAGCACAATGCTTGGCATATAACTAATATTTATTGAATACTTACTATTATTGCTTATAAATGGAGAGTGAATGGACCCTGTCTATTTGGAGTGGGTCAAAAGCTTCCCTAGTCAAGAGACGACCATGGTAAAGGCTGACCAGACATCTGTATGGCCTGGGAGAGAGTGGGTATGATGTCAGCCTCCTACTCTGTGTCTGCTCCCATCATCCTGCTTTCTGATGGGTCATCCATCCTACATGTTCCTGTCTTATTGACTGTCTTATGACTGCCCTTGATGCATAGTCTTATAATAAGCAAGAAGCACTTGTAAACCTGGTGATGTCTGACCAGGGCCATCTGACCATTATAATGAACCCTTACAGGTGGGATTAACTGAAGATGTTCTCTGTACAGCCTTTTCCTGAGCTCTGCATTTTTGAGTTTTTGCTCTTCAGGGATTTTTCTTAGAACCTACTGAGACCTTTCTAACCTGAGCTGACCTTTCCCTAATCATTGGTCATTTGAGCTCAGGTCCCCAGGAATTTGGACTAGTTAGCCAGTGCTGGTTGTCTGCATGTGTATCAACTGGACCTATACACTGTAGACTGATGCAGTTGTCATGCCTGGTCAGGTTGGAGACCCGAGGAGCTTTGCATTGTGGTATGTGGCCACTCTTTTATGAAATAAACATTCTTTGGATATTTACTATATACAAAGCCCAGATCCTCCATTCCTGGGAAATGCTAAGAAAGTAGTAGCTTGTCACAGTGGAATTTGCTTGAACAACTTGGGGTCAGTGGTATTGCAGCACAGGAGAAGGTGCATATTAACTAGAAGCAGACTGAATACCAGAGATGTGTGTGGGGAGTTAACATGGAACAGGGTTGGCATAACACAGAGGGGCACCCTGAGGCCTCTTGGGCATAATTCTCAGCAGATACTTGTGTAAGATTAACTATCACCAGTGGCCGAATGTGCTAGGTGTGGAGATTTCTTCACCCAAGAATGAATCCCCAGATTCAGGGCCTTTACTTTCTTTTTCCTTCTAATGGCCCCTTGTCTTTTTACGGTAATTAATTTGGTACGTGGTCACTTCTTGTGCATAGCTAACGTTTGCCACAGTGAGCAGAGGAGTTTTAGCCAGAACCCTTGATTGTACGTGACAAAGCCAATTTGAACAAGCTTAAGAAAAAAATAGAGTTGATTGGCTCAGGAAACTGGGAAGGATGATGGTGCAGATCACAGAATTAAAGAAATAAATGCAGGACCCGAGGACACGACTTCACCAGGGTTTTCTCTCTGCTCATCTCTCATTTCTGCCTGTCTCTGATTGTTTTCTTTCTGCTCTCTTATCTCAGGCTTCATGTCTTAGCTATCCTAATATAAAGAGCTTTGCTTCTTTTTCCTAAGGTCTATTGTCATTCCTAGACAAGGATTTGATTGGCCCTACTTGGTCGTGGGTCCACTGCTGGACTCATCATATGCCCAGGTGAGTGGGCAGGGCTGACATTCAGCCAGTATGTACCAGTAGGATCGTACTGGTTATTCATGGCAGGAGTCCATCCTGACACTTATTAATGTCCCTTGCTGTGCTGGTTGTGAAATATTTTGAGTAGCATCCCTAGAAATGGGGTACTCTGATTGGCCAGATATGGGTTATCTCTCCATCTCTGTGAGCCCAGGATTGGGGTGGTGGTGCACATGGCATAGTTTGTTATAAAAATAAGGGATGGGGGAAAATGTGATAGGGAGCCAAAAACTATTGCCCTCATAATATGCCTCGAACATTATGTAGCTGAATTTAATATAAAACAATCCCTAGTTACACAGCTTGTATCTAAGCACCCCAGTTAGGTCATCTGTTGATACTTATAAGGCTAAGTTCTTGCCTTCTCCCCTTTTCAGGTCTTTTCCTAACTATTCCAAGCTCACCTGCTTTGCTTTCTGAAAGAAGCCATTATCTTCACCAGTCTGGTGGCATGAGGTCTCTCTGGCTCTGCCCATGGGAATCATGACTGCCTTTCTCCTAATGACAGATCCGTAGTCCCCACACTGTTCCCCTCCACTGAGCTCTGTCCATCTTCATCAGACCTCTCCCCCTCCTCCCCAGTCCTTTTGCCTACCCTTGATTCTTCCTTTTTTCCTCCTGTTCTCTTTTGCTTTCTCTCATCCTTAATGCTTTTCTATATTGGGCTGCTCCTGACAGAAGAAATGGCTGGAGGGATTATGAAGTTTGTTTAACAGATTAAAGAAATGAAGGCTCATAGAATTTAAGGTGATTTTTTCCAGGTCACACACCTGGTAGTTAGCAAATTAGCAATTTTTAGTCGGAGCCCTCTGACTCCAAAGCTCAGGGTTTTTCCTCTTCTGTGCATTCTCTCACCGTGTTTGCTCATTACATTTAACTATATTACCACCCTCCCAATAGATAATCACAATTTGGATAGGGGGATTTTTTGTGAAAGTAATTTAGGGATAATTTTTGGAGGGGTGAATCTTGAGTTGAGTCTGGAAGAAAATTCAGGCTTTTCATGGGTAAAAAGGAAAGGAGAGGCCATTCCAGGGAAAAATAGCAACCGGTAAAGCAGCTGAATGAGAAGTGGCTTCTGTCATGTGTCAGAAAAGCAGCCCGGGAGTGGTGATAGTAAGAACAGTAGCCTCGAGGAATGTGATGATGAAAAATGAGTCGGCAAAGTGAGCAGCTGCTCTGCTCCAGGCGCTGTTCTGAGCACTTTCGTGCATTATCTTGTTTAATTCTTAGAGTAACACTGTGAGCTGTGTAATGTTATCATCTCCATTTTCCTGCTAAGGAAACAGAGGCACAAAAAGGTTAATTAACTTGCCCAAATCACACAGCCAGTAGAAAGCAAAGTTTATATACACACTTGAACCTGTTTGATCCTGAAATCCATTCTCTTAACCACAATGCTGCTGCTGGAGGGTCCTGCATGAATTTGATAAGAAGCCAAACAAGCAGTCCCAGAATTCTGTCCAGAGAGCCTACGCTATTAGTAAAAATCGTTCTGTTTTTCAGATGTTTTTATTTTAAAGATGTATATCTTTATTAGATTTGAACATTAATAATCAGTTCAGAAATATTGTGCAGTCTCCTTGTAAAAGATTTAAACAATACAGAATCAGAGGCAAATGTGACAGCTTCCCTTTACTGTTATTGTCCCTTCATTCTGTGCAGATTATTTTGTGTTTTAATTTATCTCTCAGCCTACTGTGGTGGGAGAAGCAACTCTACCACCGACTTGTTGTGGGACCCAGGGCACGTCACCTGTTCTCTCTGTACCCCGTTTCTTCATCACTAAGCTTGAGCTTCTCGCTTGCCTCCCTTCCAGGCTTCAGATTCTCTGAATCTATTTCCTTGCCCAGCAGCAGTGACTCAGGAATCCTGTGGGTAATAAATTATGTTCTATAATAATGAGCCCTTTCCTTCTGTTCCATCTGCTGCTTCTCCTTTTCACAGTGAACCTTGATGGGTTGAGGCAGAAAAACTCACAGTTTAGAAATGAGCTCCTACGCCTTGGAGGTGCCCTCTGTGTGAGAAGATGAAGATGACAGGTACTCCGGGAGAGAGCTAGGAACAAAGTGCGGGGACTGCTGGGGGCAGTGCTGCTGCCTGCATAACCCACAAACCAACCCTAAACGCTTACGGCAATGTGTCCTGGTAAGATCTGAGAGGACCCTAATCAAACACTAGTGCGGGTGAAAGAAAACAAACAGCTGGTACCTCCCTCATAAGAAAACTAATGGTGAACAGTATCTCATGCTTGGTGTTAAAGCGGCAAAAGATTCAACAAGTTTTATATGCATTCAGTAAAGGGAGGTCTTGTGGGCTGAGGGTGGTGATGTCAGAGAAGACTTCCCAGAGGAGGTGAAATTCCAAGGATAAAATCAATAAAAAGTTAATATATGCTCAATGTGGAAAGCTTGGGGAGTTTTTAAAAAGCATAAAAGACAAAATGATCCATTATCCCACAAAAGATAATCGCTACTAGTATTTTGGTGTATGTTCTTCCAGTTTCTTATATTGCGTTATATAACCAAAATGAAATTGTATTATACATGCTGTTTTGCAACTTTAATTTTTAGCAATATGTGACATTTTCCTATGTCAATAAATCTTCAAAAGCATGAAAATTTTACAATGGAAATGGCTTTTTTTTCATTATAAAAGTGTAATGCTTGCAAAAAAAAAAATCAAAGGGTATATAAAATAGTATAAGAAAGAAAAGAAAAAAAATCACATACTCCTACCCCCTGGCAATTACTACCATTAAAATTTGAGTGCATATACTTCCTGACTTTTTTTCCCAAATATGTGTGTGTGTGTTTGTACGTATGTAAAATTTGTATGTAAAATATATATTTTATTCCTGTAGATATTTGATTAATGTCTTTCACCTTCCCTTCCCCCATAGATTTTAAACATGATGAAGGCAGAAACTGTGTCTATTCCACTCACCAGACTATTCCTAGCTCCTTGCTCAGTGCCTGGCACATGATAGGCAATTAGTAAATATTTATGACGAATGAATGAGTGAATGGTTGGTCCATATTGTGGTGGGTCTTGAATTAGGAGATAATAGGAGTGCTGTCTAATCACTGGGGAATGGGACAGGGCTTTCAGAACTATGGACACCAGGTTATGGCTCTTTGCTAATATATGGTCAACATCAGCCCATTTTTTTTTTTGTGAGGAAGACTAGCCCTGAGCTAACATCCATTGCCAATCCTCCTCTTTTTTTTTTGCTGAGGAAGATTGGCCCTGGGCTAACATCCCTGCCCATTTTCCTCTACTTTATATGGGACGCCGCCACGGCATGGCTGACAACCAGTGCGTTGGTTGTGCCCAGGATCTGAATCCGTGAACCCCAGGCCACAAGAAGTGAAATGCGCAAACTTAACCGCTATGCCACCTCGCCGACCCCCATCAGTGCATTTTTTTTAAAAAGCCAAAGCAAAAAATGAAAACCCAAACCAAGCCAAACCAAAACTATTTGCTTCTAACTCAATGAAAAGTTACATTTTGACTATTAAGATTCACTTAATAGTGAGGAGGAACTTAAACCACCTCCTTCTTTCACTGTCCCTATCTCTCTAGCCAGCTCTAGGAGTGCAAGGAACATGTCTGGTTCATCTTAGTACTGCTAATGCAGTACCATATGTGTCCTTGGCATCAGCGCATGTTTCTTGGTGAGTGTGACGGTGGGATGGGGATGGCAATGGGAAATTATCCACAGAGAGGCCCTATGGTGAATAAAAGGCACACAATGCTTCTCTGATGTGACCAGATGCTAAGACGACTGTTTATTTCATTAAGATTCCTTTCCCTTATCTAGTTTTGCTAGGCCTGATTAAAGAAGTTGCAGTGAGAAATAAGTGTAGGCAGACAGTTAAGTAGCTAAACCAAGTTTATTATAGCTCCACTGCTGTAGCATAAGACTCTAGAGCACACTCTTTTAGAGACGTTTTAAATGCTCTGAACTCAAATGAACCAGAGTAATTTGGATCTGGAGATTTTAAACTTTCATGTTGCTGGAAGGGATCCAGAGAGGCTAACTTAGACTTGTAGAATATTTGGATTGGAGGCACCTTGGGTCCCTGCTAGGACAGTCTTCTCAGTTTACAGATGAAGAAACTGAGTTCTAGAAGGGAGAGTTGAATTACTCAAGGTCCTATAGCAAGTCAATGGTAAAGCTGGAAACAGAACTCAGGCATTCTGAACTCAGGCTGAGGCGGATGCGATTTCTGACTATCTGCTGTGAGAAAGATAAAAACTTAAAACATCCAAGAACAACACTTGACCACCTTATGAATGTGTTTTATAAATAGACAGAAATAAAGGAGGAAAGAGAGAGAAGAGGGGAAGTGAGGACAGAGGACAAAGGAAACAAATGAAAATGAGAACCTTTCTAGGTAATGCATTCAGTGGTTTCAACTCCTAGGGAACAAAATGTGAGTCACACAGAATGATTTGGAAAGCGATGCTCCCACGAATTTCACCAGCATACATGAAAAGCCCGGAGGGTTATAGTTTTAGAAATGAATTTAAAATGCTTTGGACATCAGTATTGGAAGCTCACCACCTTTTCTTCTAATCTAAATGACTTTGGCAAAGGAACTCAGTTTTAGTCACTGGAGACTAATTAAGCCGTCTTGCATGAACTGTAGCTAAATCCCCTCGTGTGAAGTGTAGCACACACACGCACAGAGGAGCTGAACTGTGGCACTGATGAGGTATGCTCACAGAATCAACTTAGCCTTCTAGTGATGGATAATGGAGCCTAGGTGAAATGAAAGAAAAACTGTGCAGTAAGTATAGGCATTTTGTAGAAGACAAAGAGAGGAAATTATAGTGACTTTTGTAATGCTCCTTATCGTTTTTCTGTCTATTCCCATATTTACCCTTCCCTCCCATCCTGCTTCTCAAGCTGGGCTACTGCAATAATTTCAGACCAGTTCACCTAGCTCCAGTCTTTTCCCACTCCAGTGCATGTTAAACATTGCTTCCGTGGTTATCTTCTTAAAATAATCCTTTGATGATTCTAGTCTTTGGCTCAAAACATCCCAGGCTTTTCATTGCTGAAAGCAACTTTAAAGGTGGTAACAGGGCATGGGGGAGCTTATTAAAAATACAAATTCCTAAATACATCCCCAAGAGAATATGATTCCGTGTATCTAGGATGATGCCCTGTAATTTATATTTTAGCATCTTCCCAGTTTATTTCCGATGTGGGTATCTCAGGGACAATACCGAGAAAAACTGGCTTACATGGTGAAGTCCAGCTCTTTAGCCAGAGGAGTGACCTTTAATGGTGGAACATCAGATCTGTGGCAGGCAAAGAGGGGGAAGAGAGATTTGGGGAAAGATTGGTCTCCAAAACAACTGTAGGAATTGGATACACTGGCAACCATGACTGTGGGAGAATTTGCATCTCATGGATGGAAAGGAGTTTGTAAAGTTATGTCACCAATTTTTTGGTGTGAGCCTGCCAGACACCTGGCATAGTAGAAAGAACTCTGGAATAAGGTCAGAAGATATGAGTGTGAGTTCCGTCCACTTAGGAACTGTATAACTTTTCAGCTACTCACTTGACTTCCCTGAGCCTCAGCTTTCCTGATCTGTAAAATGGGAATGCAAAATGCCCTGCCTCCTCATTAACTTATAAGGATCAACTAACTATGTGAAAGTGCTTTGAAATTTGGAAAGTCTAGACTAATATAAGGTATTATGTATTTATATTAACAGTCTATTCTCTTTACCTTTGCCAAGTGACAAAAAGGACCTTGCTCAGGAGGATAATTGCAGTTAAACAGGCTAAGCCTGTAGGGAGAGTGTGTGTTGACATTAATCCTGCTACAGCTATTTGCAGGAGGAAAAAAAGTCATACAGCAGCTGACAGAATGTTTTTTATTACTCCATGGAGTTGGGTAGCTTGGAGATCTGCTGCAGAGCTGCCTACTGGAATCTGACTTTTTCTGTGAGTATGAATTTGGCTGAGTTTAATAGTGAGAAAAGCTTAAGAAAACCCACACATGCTGAAACCCAAAAGGCTAATGAGGGGAATAAACAGCTTATGTAATTAGACCTTGTGCATTTCTCTGAAAAGAAATCATGAAATATGTACAAAATGTTGTCTCCGAAGGATTCATGGTTACTTGGTCTAGTTTTTAATTTGGAAACTGTGCTCATTACCTACAGGAATTACAAGAACAATAGGCTTCTGGTTGTTTATGAACTGATGCCCCTTACGTGAAGCCTGACATTTCATGTTCTGGCCTGGGCCCCTCTCACGGCAGCAGGCACTCATGCGGGCCAGGTTTTGCTCCGTTCTGGACACTCACAGCTTAGCGACCTTAAGTGGCTTTATTGTGACTTCTTGATGAGCCAAAGTCTTCTGCGTTTTTTGGCTTCAGACACGTTTATTCTTCCCTGTATTGCTTGTCCACAGAAAACAATGACATGCTTTGTCTTAAATAAATCTGTGGTTCTTCTCAGAGGCCCCTGGTGTCTCCAATAAAAAGGACACAATTGAACTGTTTCCCCCTACCTGCCAGGTGTGTCAAATCTTTACATTTTGCCATTTTTGCTTCATGTCTTATATTATATTATATATATATATATTAAAAGAAATAAAATGTAACTGCAGTTGAAGCCCCTGTGAAATCCTCCCCACTCCATACCTGTTTCTCGCCCTCTGTTCCCAGAAGTGACAACATGGTGTGAGCAACTCCCTCACTTCCCGTGAAGTGAGCAACACGATGTTTAACCAAATGTCATGGCCAAGTGACAAGGTTTCAAAGTGAAGTTCCCGTCCTCTTGTGGAAATGTGAAAGGAGGGGTCAGGCCAGATGAAAATCATGTGAAGTTCTGTTTCTCCTATAAATCATTTCCAAGCTGGTATAAACCTTCATTTTCTTCCCCCTGCTGAGTTTCAGTAGCAGTACTTGTGGACGCACCTCATTTTTCTTATGTTTTTTTTTTTTTTTCAATTGGTAAGACATTTACATGGTTCAAAAAGTAAAATTATTTCCAAACAGTGTAAACTGAAGTTTCTCTCATCTACTCTATGTCCCTTCTCCCCCCAACCTTGTGGTTAACAAATTTTTATTAGTTTCTTGTTTGTACTTATAGTGTTTTAATTATGTGCATAGAATAAAATGCAAATATATATTCTCATTTTCCTGCTTTCTTTACTCAAAGCATTGTATTCCATATTCATTGTTTTATAGACACTTAATAATGTATCCTGGAGATCTCTCCATATCAGTACAAAAGCATCTCCTTCTTATTTTTATTTTTTACAATTGCATAATATTTCACCCAGTACATATTAATACATAGGACTTTATTTATTTACTTTTACAGTTACATAGTGTTCCATTGCATGGGTGTAAGATAATTTTTTCAATAGTCCCCTATTGCTGGACTTTTGGGTCATTTAAAAAATTTTCCTACTTCAAACAGTGTCATGAAGATTAGTCTTGTACATATGTCACTTCATATATGTGCAGGTATGTCTATGGAATTCCAGAAGTGAGACTGTCAAAGTGTAGACACAGTGATTCATATGGGTTGCAACATTTTGCACTCCCAATAACAATGTTAGTTTGTCCTTCCCCACAGGTTTGCCAAGAGAGCATATTAAATAACTTTTGGATTTTTTTTTTTTGCCAATCTAATAGGTGAGAAATGGTATCTCAAGGTAGTTTTAATTTATATTTATATTAAGTGATACTGAGCATCCTTAATGTTTTTTGAAATAAAAAATATATACATACAGTAAAGTACACAAATGTAAAGTCTACATCTTGATGAAGTTTTGACTCTGTAGACACCCAAATAACCATTGCCCAGAGAAGATATAAAACATTTCCAGCACGCTGGAAAATTGCCCTGTGTCCTTCCTACTCAATACTAACCATCATGCTGAAGTTTATCACATAGATTAGTACTTGAACTTCCTATAATTGGAATCATATAGTATGTGCTCTTTTGTGTCCGGCTTCTTCACTAAACATTATGTCTGTGAGATTTGTCCATGTTCTTGCATGTAAATGTTAGTTCATTCATTTTTTTGTTGTTACTGCATATTTCCTTGTATTAATATACAATTTACTTATACCAATTTTCTAGAAGATGGACATTTTAGTTGTTTCTAGATTTTGGCTACTCTGAATAAAGCTACTCTCAACATTTTTGACATGTGTTTTAGAAGACATAATGTACTCACTTTTTTCTTTGGGTATAAACCCAGGATTGGAGTTGCTGGTAGTTTAGTAGATACAACAGTTTTCCAAAGTGGTTGCACCAATTTACACTGCCAACAGCAATGTATGAGGGTTCAAGTTGCTCCACACCCTCGCTAAGACTTGGTGTGTTATCATCAATCTATATAATTTTGGCCAATCTGGTGAAGGTGTGGTGGTATTTAACTGTGGTTTTAATTTATATTTCCCTGATGACTAATGATGTTGAATACCTATTCATATGTTTATTGGTCTTTTAGATATTCTCTTGTATGAAGTATCTTTGGAAACTTTTGCTCATTTTTGATTGGGTTTGTCTTTTTCTTATTGATTTGTAGGAGTTTGTTATATCTTCTGGATAGACTCTAGATTTCATATTATTTATATATGAATATAAATAGGTTGCAATGTATATTGCAAATACCTTCTAGTTTATGCTCTGCTTTTTCATTCTCTTAATGGTAATTTTGGAGAATTGAGGGTCTTAATTTAAGTGAAGTTGAACGTTTCAATCTTTTTTTTAATGATTGGTGTTTTCCCTATCCTGTTTAAGAAATCTTTGCTTATCCCAAGGTCATGAAGATGTTCTTTTATGTTTTCTTCTAGAAGCTTTATTGTTTTACCTTTCATATTTAGGTTTGTGATCCTTTTGAAGTTAATTTTGTGAATTGTGGAATTTAAGGGTCAAGGTTCATCTTTTTCTACATAGATATCCAATGGTCCAGCACCATTTACAGAGGGAAAAGAGGATCATCCTTTCCTCTCTGAACTACCGTAGTAGTTTTTCTGTAAACTAGTGACCATATATATATATATGGGTCTGTTTCTGGGCACTTTATTCTGTTCCATTGGTACACATACCACATTGCTTTAATTATTGTAGTTTTTTTCAAAGTATTGACACCTGGTTGTGAAAATCCCTCAGTTCTATTCTTCTTCAAGATTGTATTTGCTCTTTTAGGTCCTTTGAATTTCTGTGTAAATTTTAGAATGTGTGGAAAATCTCAGCTGGAATTTTGATTTAGATTGTACTGAATTTATGGATAAATTTGGGGAAAATTGACATTTTAACATTTCTCAGTTTTAATGATCCATGAATATCTATTGAGGCCCTCTTATTTTTTTCAGCAATGTTTTGTAGTTTTCAGTGTTGTAGAGGTTTTACACAAAATTTATTAGATGAATTCCTAGATATTTGTTGTCTTTTATTGCTATTTAAATGTTGATTTATTTATTTATTTTTTGCTGAGGAAGATTTGCCCTGACCTAACATCTGTGCCAATCTTCCTTTATTTTGTATGTGGGTCGCCACTACAGCATGGCCACCGATGAGTGGTGTATGTCTGCGCCCAGGAACCAAACCTGGGCTGCTGAAGCAGAGTGAACCAAACTTAACTACTAGGCCACAGGGCTGGCCTCTAAATGTTTATTTTTTTAAAATTACATTTTCTATTGGTTGTTGTTAGTAGACAGTTGATTTTGATATGTTGAACAACTTTTCATGTACTTAGGGACCATTTGTGTTTCTTCTTCTGGCAACTGGATTTTCTTTTTCTGTTGCTTTGTGTGTTTCTTCCTCTTGATTTCTAGGATCTCGTAATAAATTACGAATAACATTCTGTCTGTGCTATGAGTTATAAAAATTCTTTTCAGATTGTCCTTTGTGGTAAAATTCATTTTTGTGCTTTTATCATAGACCAAATAATTTAAATACTGGAAGGATTTTAGAAATATTCCACTTTCTTTCATTTTACAACGAGGAAGCTGTGGCTTAGGAGGTTTGAATGATTAAAGCCAAATTACCAGGTAAAGACAGAAGCTGAATTTGAATACAAGTCTTAGTGAAATGCTTTGTCTACCATGGTACCTGCATATATCAAACAGCGTGTTGCCTTATAGGATGATTGATTTGTGTATGTGGGATTTTTTTCCTTTATATTAGATTATAAACTCCATAAAAATAGGAAATTATACTTATTCAAAGAAAACTACATAACTAAATATCATAGGTACCTAATCATTAAATTGAAGCATCAAAAGAATAAAGACGACTCTAGGTGTAGATGATTTAACTGGGGAATTCTATATAATATTTAAGGAAAATATAATACTAATTCTACACAAACTCTTTCAGAAAATAGATCTGAGAGAACTTCTTCCCAACTCATCGAATGAAGCCGGTGTTACCCTGATATCAAAGTGAGACAAAGACACCACAAGAAAAGAAAACTGTGGACCATTATCTCTCATGAACATAGAAGCAATAATCCATAATAAAATATTAGCAACCTGAGTCTAGCAACATATAAAAGGGATTATCACTGTGACCAAATGGTCTTTATTCTAGGAATGCCAGGTTGATGTATCTCTTTCTTCTTCTGTTATTCCTGTTATGCATGTGTTACACCTTTTGTAGTTGTCCCACAGTTCTTGGATATTCTGGGTTGTTTTTCAGTCTTTTTTTCTCTTTGCTTTTCAGTTTTGGAAGTTTCTATTTTCATATCCTCAAGCTGAGAGATTATTTCTTCAGCTGTGTCCAATACTAATGAGCACATCTAAGACACTCTTCATTTCTGTTACGGTGTTTTTGATCTCTAGAATTTCTTTTTTGATTTCTTCTTAAATTTCTGTCTTTCCACTTATATTATCCATCTGTTCTTGCATATTGTCTACTTTTTGCATGAAAGCCCTTAGAATATTAATAATAGTTTAAAACAAAATCTTGGTCTGATAGTTCCAATATTCCTACTGTATCTGACTCTGGTTCTGGTTCTTGTTCATTATCTTCAAACTATGATTTTTGCCTTTGAGTAAGTAAGACTTTTAATTTTTTGTGAGAGTGAACATGATGTAAAAAGGTAAAATGATGTTACTGGGTAAAAGGAACTGTGGTGAGTGGGGCTTTAATAATGTAGTGATAAGGTGTGGCGAGAGGGGAAGTATTTTATAGTCATATGATTAAGTCTCAGTCTTTTGGTGAGCCTGAACCACTGGACTATGAACTTCCACAGTGCTTCCTAGTCCCCCTACTTTAAGTGGGATGGGATGGCTAGAGGGAACTGGAGTTTGGTGCTTCCCTTCCCCCAGGTAGGTTAGATTCTGATAAAATTATTTCTCCTGAAGGCAGTCCTTATTAAGAAGAACAGAATGATTTGGTGTATTTCAAAATGGTTCCTTTTTCCCTCTCCCTGCTGGAAGCATGAGGGACTTTTTTTTCTGACAATCCTAGTGAGAACATGGTAGAGCTCCTGGAGGTGAAACTCAGAAAAGTGTTCCCCTCCCAATGACTGGGTTCTCCTAGGTTTTTCTCTCTCAGACTTGCCCACACTGAGACTCCGGCAATTATCAATTATAGTTCAAGTTTTCCTACCCTGTCACTGATTCCTGTGAAGGTTTCTGCTTGTTTGTTTCTACTCTAGTAAGTTGTGATTCTCTGTACCTGCCTGTCTGTCTCTCCAATTTTTGGAGCAGTGGTTTGTCCTGTGGCCTCACATCTCTGGAGCATCTAAGAAGAGCTGTTGATTTTTCCACTTTTTAGCTTTTTACTTGTTAGGATGAAGTGGTGACTTCTAAGCTCATTACATGGCAAGGTTGATTTATTACCCAAAAATCAATTTGTGTAATACACTAATTAATAGAATAAAGGACAAAACCAAATGATTATCTCGAGACATAAAAAAATTGAAAATATCCAACATGCATTCATGATAAAAGTTCTCAACAAATTCAGAATAGATGAGAATTTCCTCCTACTAATAAAGGGCTACAGCTAAAATCACGCTTAATATCAAAAGGTTGAATGCTTTCTCTCCTTAAGAATGAAAGGAGACAAGGATGTCTGCTCTTGTCACTTTTATTCAACAGTGCGTTGGAGATTCTACTTAGGGCAGTAAGGCAAGAATAAGAAATTAAAGACATACAGATTGGAAGGTGAGAAGTAAAATTATCTTTATTCACAGACAATATGATTTGTATGTAGGAAATCTTAAAGAATCTGTCAAAAAGCTACTAGAATTAATAAGCAAGTTTAGCAAGGTCACAAGGTACAAGAGCAAATAGCAAAATCAACTATTAACAATTAATAATCCAAAACTGAAATTAAGAAAATAATATTGTTTACTATGGAATCAAAAAGAGTAAAATGTTTGGGCATAATTTTAACAAAAAAGAGCAAAAACTGTATGCTAAAAGCTGCAAATTGTTGCTGAGAGAAATTAATGAAGACCTAAATAAGTGGAGAGATATACTGTGTTCATGGATTGGAAGACTCAGTTTAGTTAAAATATCAATTCTTCTCGAATTCATCTACAGGTTAAACAGAATCCTTATCAAATTCCCAGCAGGCTTTTTATAGAAATTGACAAGTCAATCCTAAAATTTAAATGGAAATACAAGGTACATAGAACAAACAAAATAATTTTGAAAAAGAAAGACAATGTTGGAGGGCTTATGCCACCTAATTTTCAAAGCTTACTATAAAGCTACAATAATCAAGACAGTGTGATATTAGCATCATGATTATAGATCAATGGGACAGAATAAAGAGTCCGGAAATAAATCCACACATCTGTAGTCACTTGACTTTTGACAACCTTGCAAGGTAATTCAGTGGGATAAGAGAATCTTTTCAACAAATGGTGCTGGAACAATTGGGTATCTATCTGCAAAAAATAAAATAAACCTCAATTCTTACTTCACACCATACACAAAGTTCTACTCAACATGGATCATAGATCTAAATGTATCATACTTCTAGAATTAAACAGAGGAGAGAATATTCATGACTTGGATTTCTTAAATATGACACAAAAAACGTGAACAATAGAGATAAATTAAAACATTTGCTCTACAAAAGATAGCATTAAGATAATGAAAGGACAAAGACAAAGCAAAAAGGATGGAGATAATATTTGCAAATTATATATCTGATAAAGGACTTGTGTCCAGAGTATAAAAAAATCTCTTACAATAAATAATCTGAAGACATACAACCCAATTAAAAAATGGGTAAAGATTTGAAAAGACACTTCACCAAAAAAGATCTATGAATAGCAAATAAGCACATGAAAAGATGCTCAACATTGTTAGTCATTAGGGAAATGCAAATTAAAACTCCAGTGAGAAACCACATATTTTGATTAAAATATATGTAATCAAAAAAGACTGAGGATACTAAGCTTTAATGAGGTTACAAAGAAACTGGAACTCTCATATGTTGCTGATAGAAATGGAAAATGATACAACCATTTTGAAAAATTGTCTGGCAGTTTCCTAAAAAGTTGGACATACATTTACCATATGACCCAGCAATTTCTTTTCTAGATATCTGCCCAGGAGAAATGAAATCATATGTTCACACAAAGACTTGTATCTGGATGTTCATCTTACTCGTAATATCTCCAAATATTTGGAAACAATGGAAATATCCATCAACTGGGGAATAGATAAATGAAATGTGTTATAGCCATACGACAGAATACTATTCAGCAGTAAGAAAGGAGTGAACTACTTATACTTGTAGCAACATGGATGAACTTCAAAAACATGCTAAGTGAAAGAAACCACACAAACAAAAGAATATACACTGTATGGTTGCATTCATATAAAATTTCTAGAAAAGGCAAAACTATAGAGACAGAAAGCAGATTGCCTGGGGCTTGGAGTGGGAGCAGGGATTGATGGCAAATGGACACAAGGGACTTTTTGGAGGTGATGAAAGTGTTCTAACGCTTGAGTGTGATGATGATTACACAACTGTATAAATTTACTAAAACTCATTTGATCTGTATACTCCAAATGGGTGAAGGTTATGATTTATAAATTATACTTGAAAAAGCTGTTAAAGATGGAGAAATCACTAAAGAAGAAGTATCATGTGCTAATAGTTTGGAAGGTATCTTTCTGAAATGATTGTTTTTTGTTTCTTCCTTTTAAAGTGAGTAGGGTTTTAATTTTTTAAGTTTTTCCCTTTTTGAACAGGCTACTTCCTAGTGGTTTGCAGGAGGAATTATTCCCCAGAGCAGATGTACATTACAGCTCACAATGAGTCTCTTGCTCAGTGGAGACAGTTGCCAACGAAGAGTGAGACTCAGCTGGAGAGAGCTGAGTGAGTTTTCTGGGGTAGGCTCCCCTCAGGTTTTCTTCTAATTACTCCAGCTGAGCACACAAGCAGAAAGGCAAAGCCACAGGGAGGCATATTAATTAAAATGTCTCCTTTTTGGTTGGGTCATTGTCATTCTCTTCACTTTTAGGAAGTTACAGTTATGGGTTTACATTTTGTTATTTCCTTCCATCTCTGGCATACTTGCATGATGAAAGAATCCCATATTTTAATATTCAGGAACAGTCACGTGGGTAGGTTAATAAGCAGGAATATCTAATTACCAACTGGGGTCAGGGAAGAAAAAGTATCTACTTTCAAAATGAGACTATTGGGAACTATCTTGAAGGGGAGCTTTCACTACAGATTTCCTTCTGGTGTAGCTCACTTGGATATAGCAGGGAAGATCTTGACCCTGGAGCTTTCTGGAGTCCAACTGCCTGTTACTCCATAGGAGGCGTAGCAAGAGATGTGAAAGAACCACACTCTCTAGTTTTGTTTCCACTGTTTGTTTAGACCTTCACTGCCAATTAATAAGGAATAAGAGAAACATGCCTCTTAGGGAATAAAGAGAAAATGTTGCTTTGATCTTATCTGCTGCAATTATTGAATATATTTTCTATTTGACCGGTGCCCCCATCTCGCTTACCACACAAAAAAGCCTAAAGCAAACAAAAAGAAAGAAATGATCAACTTAAGCTGGTTGTTATTCAGGAGCTTTCTTGATTGATGTTTTAATTTAAAGATTACTCTGTTCATTGTAAAATCAGAGGCTTATATTTTGGGGGCCATATGCTGCTTTGGTTCCATGAATGGGTACCCTGTGGATCTCAGTGGGAATTAAAGCAGAGGTAGTTGCTGAATGCTGCTTTCTTCCTTTTGTTGCACAAGGCATTTTTTACTTGCTTTTCCTGAAGAGTGTAATCTGCACGTATTAAGGTGATTTGTGTGGCATAAATGTTTATTGACGTGTTTGAATAGGCAATAGCATATCTTTTATAGCCGTTTCTTAGTTTACTTGCCAGCGCTAGGCCTGCTAAAGATTCTCCCATAAGAGTGGCATGCTCCCCCATCCCCTTGGAGGGCAACTGTGTTCTATTTCCTGAATCAAAACATTCTTTCTCCTATTTTTCTCCGGAAGAGCAGGGTGTTCCTTTCTCTGTCCCAAGAGCTCATTCCTTCCTCAAAACCTTTCCTTAGTCTATTTATTCCATCTGTCATGCTCTCTCATCTCCAAACGTTATCTATCTTTTAGAGCAGAGTTTAATCTCCTTTATGAAACCATCTCCTTGTAGCTCAGGGTACACTTCTCTCTTTTCTGAACTCCTAAGCCTATATTTTCCTCGTAGAACTCATTTCCAAATTATGACAGGCGCTGATGGTTGGTTGACCAGCCTTTTTCTCTTTGTAGACGCTATTCACCTAAGAATGGCCACGTGTATCTCAATTCAGGCCAATCAGATGGGAGAAGTCTACTGCAGGATCTCTGGGAAGATTTGTTTCCCCGAGGTAGGTGCTGAGCTGCCGGATATTGAGGTGGTCAGTTAGGGCAATGAGCCAAACTGAAAGTGACAATCAAGTCTTTATTTATTTATTGTGACACTGCAAGCAAGAGGCAAAAAATGGCACTAGTTCCCTAGAGTTCCATTTTTTTCCATGGAACAGCACCAAGCAAGGTTCAGATGGATGCAGTGCAAATGGGGGGAAATGTTTTATTGCTGAGAAGCCTGGAACAGAAGGCTCCTGCCTTTTTATGGATCTAAGGGGTCTGGGAGAGGGAGAAGGGAAAGAGTAAGGAGTAGAAAAGTACCGAGTCAAAGTGGAGAAAATGACTTAGCCGAGGCCCCTGGTAATGAGGTCTTGGTGGAAGTGCCTTGGAAGTACATCAGCCAAGGCTTCTGATAAGGGGGCCTCTGAATAGAGATGCCTGGGCTAGGAATGATATGTGTATGAGCATGGCTGGCCCAGTGGGGTGGGGCAGAGGGGCTGAGTCCTTGACTCTAACTTCCTCCAGACAATGGCAGCTTCCCCTGGGGAGGCCTGCCAGGCAAAGCCTTGTAATTGCCTATAGTTGGGCCTGAATGATCACACCTAGGATTTTGGTTTAGAGCAGTACTCTTCAATAAGTGCCACTCTTTTTCTTTTTTATTTTCTTTAAGCTGGAATGTGACCTGATGGTTGGAACCGCAGCAGCCAACCAGGGTCCGTGAGGGAAATATTAAGCGAATTCAGAGGCTCTGGAGTTAACTAAACCAGAACCAACAACCACATGCCTCTGGACTTCCACTTAGGTGAGGAAAAATAAATCCTAATACTTAAGCCACCATAGTCATGTTTTCTGCTCCTTGTAGCCTAAAATATTCCTAATTGATACACCATTTACTCATGTACTATTACATAACTGTTGATCTAAATTATTATATATAGTTTGTGATATCCAAAAGGACCAATCTCAGCCATCATACTATCTCCCTTTAATCTTGTTGCAATTCAGAGTTGATGGTAAGCATGCTTTGAAGCTGTTGTTATTTCTATTTTGTAGCTAAGTCACCAGAGATGAAAATGCAGGATTCTTAGTTTGTTAGTTCTCATAAAAGAGCAATGCTGAGCAAAACTCCCAGCATCAATTGCCTTGAATTTGAAGACCTGATTCTGAGGCTCAGGAACAGTTTCTGAGTAAATAAAGCACCAGGTAAAGGCCATTTGCCTTTGGAATATTCAGCACTGCTCTCCATGATGGGCTTAGACCCTTGTCTATTTGGTACTCCTATTGCCTAGGAATAAACAAATGCCTGGAATCATATGAAGGATGATTCCAGTAAAAAATGCTTTCTGCTCCCTCTAAATTATTCCATCTACATGTAGTCCAATTTCCTTTTTGATAAATTGCAACTTTGGATTTATCAGGACAATATTTTTTTCAGGAGAAGTATCTGGGTTTTAGGCACAGCTCTTGCTATTGACCAATATTATACACGCTTTATCAGTTTGTGAAAAAGTTTCTTGGGAACCTTGAAAATGTTTATTTTATTGACCTTCCATCAGCCTTCAGCTTATGTACAGGAATTGGTTATGTGCTAGATATAGACTCCTGGCTACTGATACTTATATAAAACTTGTAACATCACTGCCCAGATTCCAGGGCATTAGAAACAGTTTCTTGACAGATTAGATAAATTCAAGGGAGACAAAATACAATATATTTTAGATTCTCCTCTTTGATGTGTATCTTAATGACTAGATATTTTTCCTTGATGAGCCAAATTCATGCTTCCCTGCAATAGAGAACAGACAGATAAGCGTTTGCCTAAGCGCTGATTATACAGTTTTATTTTCTCAAATTTAAAGTGGCCTCCGTAGGCAATGGCCCTCCAACCTAATTACTTTACTTTAAATCAGTTAATTCAAAACCAAAGTCATCAGTTTTGGCAGAGGTCCTCCAGCATTTAATTTATCAAGTTCTAAAAACCCTATATAGAAGGTCAACTCATTTACTTATCACTATCTTATCTTGAAGTGTTCATCAGTAAATAACACTGTTTATAATTCAATATTATATGGGCACTGTATTGAGATTATTCATATCTCCTTATATAATTTTTCAGGTTGCAATTATTACAGGCTTATTTTATAGCATAGAATAATTCTGATAATGATAATAAAAGAGCTAAAATTGATTGTTTGCTGTGCAAGGCAATGTGTCAAGCGGTTATATGCCTTTTCTCTTTTAATTCTCACCACAACCTAATAAAGTGGGTAGAACTTTGGGCCCTCTTATTAATATAAATTGTAGTAAACTCTGGGATGTTTTCTGCAGAAAACTTTATCCTTATCTGCAAATAATACCTTGGTCTACCTCCTTGTGGCAGTCAGTGGGCTTTTCTCTAGGCTCATGTCTGATGGGTAGGTTTCTTGACTTTCACAACAAAATGTTACCCCTACTCTTTTCTTGGACACACATTGAATACATGATTCTGCCTTTAACTAGTAACTTAGAATTAAGTGGACTTGAACTCTCACCTGCCCAGTCCTTGCCAGAAGCTTGGCTGTGAGGAATATCGTTCATGAAAGAGCACCCAAAGGGCATGTGACCTGTCCAACATACCCTCACCTTCTCTGCTGTCCAATATATGGTAGCCATGAGTCTCATGTGGCTATTTAAACTTAAATTAAAAATTAAATAAAATTAAAATTTCAGTTCTTCAGTCGAAACACCCATATTTCAAGTGCTCAATAGCCACATGTGTCTAGTGGCTTTCATACTGGACAGCACAGATGTAGAACATTATGATCATTGCAGAAAGTTTTATTGGACAGTGCTGTGATAGACTATGAGAAAATCTCACATATGGGCTGCATCTTTTTTTAAAAAAGATAATTATTTTCATTGAATTGTGCTTTGATGTGTTGACAGTGGCCTGCATTGTGACCTAGTCTGATGATGCGTATTGAGTGTTCTTATGTGTCAGACACTGTTTTAAACACTTTTTATGAATTGACTTAATTTTTACAACAATTCCATGAAGTAGACATTATTATCATCTCCATTTTACAGATAAGGAAATAGAGACTCAGAAAGTTAAGTGACTTGCCTGTGGTCACCCAGATGTTAAAGAGTGGAGGTGAAATTTAGTCCTATAAGTTTGGCTCAAACCTATGTAATTAAACACCACACCATGCTGCCTCTGAAATCTCTATGAAGCTGCCTTGGAATTCATTCTCAGGATATGAGCAGTAACCTCATTACTTTCATCACTTTATTTTTGTATCCCCATTCCTCCTGGCTGTCTTTACTTATTTATTTATTTCATTCCTGTTATTACAATGCTGCAATGCAATTCTGATGCCAAACACCTGGAGTTAGCACAGATTCCATAAGTTAAGGGCACAATTCCCAAAAAGACTACCCTCACTTCTAAAGCCAGCCACAGTTTCAGGGGTCTCCAGATCACCCATGCATCCGACCAACTGGCTACAAATTTAGGGGTTCCTATGACTCTCTCAGGTCTGACAATTTGCTAGAATGATTCACAGAATTCAGGAAAGTGCTGTCCTTATGATTACAGTTTTATTATAAAGGCTATCAGTCAGGACCAGCCAAATGAAGAGACAATTAGGGTGAGATGTAGAAGGGAAACAGGGTGCATCACCCTCCCCACACATGGATGTGTTCACCAATCAAGAAGCTTACCTGAGAGTTGGTGTTCAGAGTTTTTATTGAGGTTTCATTACATAGGCATGAATAATTGAATCATTGGCCATGTGATGGAACTCAATCTTTAGCCCTCCTTCCCCTCCCTGGAAGTTGGGCTGGCTCAAAGCCCTAACCCTCTAATCTATGATTGGTCTTCCCAGTGACTACTCCCATCCTGAGTTATCTCACTGATATAAATCAGATATGATGCAAGGGACTCATAAAAAACAAAGTCATTACTATTACTCAGGAAATTCCAAGGATTTAGAGGTTATCTCCCAGGAACCATGTCCTAAGACTAGACAAATTCTTTATTATACAAACCTATGTATGTCTTTAGGCTGTCTCAGATTCTTTTTGAAATGAAGTGGGGGATTTGTGTATGTTTGTGTGTATAAATAAAAATATGAACATTTTATGCATATATGTATAAATATATATTTTTTTAATATAGGTGCAAGAGCACTACTAACCATGGTTTTATAGATTTTCAGACCTAAAAATTGCCTTAGAAATGACTTGGTTTTACACTCTTATGTTACTGATGAACAAATAAGCCCAGAGAAGTGAAGAGGCTTGCCCAGCTGGTTAGTGGCAGAGTCGGGACTGGAACTCAGGGTTTTTAATCTTACATTTAATACTCTTCTTGTCTCACAATCTCAAGCTTCTCCTCTAACATTAGTCATGTACTTACCACCTCACACTTTTCTCGCCACCTTGCTGTGCCTGGAAACCTCAAGCTGCCCTCAAGAGACAGCTTTGGTACAGAGTGCAACTCAGTACAAACTGTATTTTTGGACCTCCTGCCTTTGCACATGTGCTGTTCCTTCTGCCTCAAATGCCATTCTCACCCATTGACCATGTCTTAATTATTTTTAAATATACAAGTTAAAACCTCACCCCCTCTGTGAAGCCTTCCCTGACCTTCCCTCTTCTCATAGAGTTAATCTCTCCTTCCTCTGGGTTTTAACAATATTTAGAATATGACTTTATCTCTGTGGCAGTTATCACACTGTATTTTTGGTTCTTTTTCTGTATCTCAAACCTTAACAGAATTCTTGATTTCACCCTTGTTGCCACTAAGCCTATTCCTCTCTTTGTCTTCCCAATCCATCATTAGTGACTCAGCTGCTCTATCCCAAAATCTAGAATTCACCTTGATTTCCTCTTGTCCTCGTCTTGCACATCTAATTAACAGCAAGTCCTTTGGTTCTACAGCCTAAATATATCCCAAAGCTTTCATCTCACACCTCCAAACCAGTCTGCCTACTTCTAGGAGCTCATACATGCTTTCAATCTATTCTCCATACAGTAGCCAGAGTTTGTTCAAAATGTAAAACAGATCATGTCACTTCTAGCTTAAAATCCTCTGTTGGCTTCTCCTTTCAGTGAAATAAAATCCAAACTTCTTATCATGCCTGGCAAGGACCTCCATGATTAGCCTGTGCCTCTTTCATTTTGTACCAGGCTCCCTCACTCCCTGGGCTCTAGCCTCTCCAGATTTCTTTCTATTTCTCAAACACACCAGGTTTGTTTCTTTCTCAAGGCTGCATCAAGGTGTGGCTGGCTGTGTGAGTGTGGTGGGAGGGAGAAGGATTTGGCGTCTCTCCCTCCCCTATATTCTCCATTAGCTCCCCCAAAAGCCACTCCAAATAAACGTAAAATCTAAGTAAAAAGAGTTGGCTTGCTATACAAATGCAGCCTCAAGTTGAGAGAGGAGTTCCTTGGTTTCTCGCTTCCAACCAGATCGCTGCCAGGATCTTTAGGCTCGTTTCTTTTCCAGCCTTGGTTAAAATGTCACCTCCTCAGAAAGTCCTTCCTCCATGCATTATAGCACCCTCCCAGCTCTATGATATCACCTTGTTTTATCGATTTTTGTAGCATTCAGTAAATTGTCTTATTTTAAATTGTTGTTTGGCCTCACTAGAATGCATGCTCCAGAGTAGCAGGAACCTTATCTTTTTGTGCATTGCTTATCGCCCAGCACCCCAGTCATACCGGGCACATAGAAGACCCTCAACAATCGGAAGACACTGAGTGAATGAATACCCCCGAGTCTGCAGCAGGCTATGCTCTCCCTGAAGGCAGGTGCTGTGACTTATTTTCTGGCATCCCCATTGCTTAGCATGGAGAGCTGCACAGGGCATGAAGTCAGCAAATGTTCAATGAGTAATACTGAATAAAATTTGCCCTCTATCATTTATTATCTATGTGACCTTGGGCAAGTCCTTTAATTTCTTTGAACCTCATTTATAATGCCCATTTCTTAGAACTGTTGTCAAGATTAAAAGAAGTCAATGAAAATGGTATTCTACAAATGTTTGGGATTGTTATTGCTATCATTAGTCACTTTTCTGCTAAACATGCCAATGGGGCTTATATTGACGCTGCATTTCCCAGTCATGCCAGAGCTACTCGTTACCAGCTTCACAGTCCTGACGAGGTGCGGGGTGGGAGGGATGTTACATTAACTCTTGCTTCTGTACTGTCTATAGTAACGCAAGCCTACTTGGTAACTTGGAGCTGCCTACAGACACATTGCTGTTGCCAATGCATAGTTCTTATTTCCTCCGTGCTTCCCTGGTGTTTCCATTAGCCATGTAATATAGTTTTCTCCAGCTAAATGATTAGCATCCAACTGTTCCTGTGTTAATGCTTTTGCTCAGTTCATTTAAAAAAAGCTCCTTGGAAGGATTCTTTGTTCCTTTAAAAACTGTTTAAAGCTCAGACAACACTTGTTTCTTATCAAAAAAAAAAGTAATCATTCAGCTCAGAGACTTGTCTTGGGGTGGGACTAAGAATCTTTACAGATATCAACGGTTATTAGGAAAAGTTAAATTGGAGTGCAATTCACTGATGTTGTTAAGCACAACAGCTACTGGAGCTATATTTAAAAATGCTTTCGAAAGTGAAGGGTGAAGAAAATTGATTTTGCAGATGCTCAGATGAAAGCCATCAGTTTATATTAGGCCGAAAAAAGTAGTTTGAGATAATCAGAGTTTGAGGGAAGTGTGATTTTAGACCAGCCAAAGAATAGGAGTACAGGGGGGAGGGCTGGAAGTATAGAAGGTGTTACCACTGATCCAAAGGTGGAGAGGGTTAGGGACAGCACGAGGAGATGGTGTCAGCCCAGGTAAGGCTGCATCATTTATTTTTAGTTTTCTCCGCCACTTTAGTTCTTAGGCATCTTGAGTCTTTAATTCAGGCCTTCTGTTCTCTTGCTCTACCTTGTATATTGTAACCTTTTCCATTGCTTGCCTCATCACAACATATGCATCCTCTCACCTATTTCATCAGTGGGCTGTTAGCTAAGCTGAGATCCTAGTTAGTCGGTACTCAATGAGCAAAGCATGAGCTTTTCAGGTAACATGTTTGCATATTTGTCAGGAATCCTCTGGGAATATCATTCCTGACCCCAAGATGATGATGACTGTTAGTTTGGATTTTAGGTGTTTTATTTTAAGATACCTATCTTTTCAAAATTTCCCTGGAATCACTTCCCATAGACATTCATCCACTCAGCCCAAATGGACAAACTTAGGTTTGAGCTGGACCAGTGGGCAGTTAATTGTGGGTGATAATCAGAGAAGTGTAGAAATGTGCTGGTGTGGAGTAATCAGGTTCCTCCCTCTCCCAATTTCAATCCCCCCAAATTGGCTTTCCTATCTCTGTCCTGAGACCAGGGATACAAATACAATATAACCCTCAGCTTATTATATTCAGAGACTATTACTAGTGGACTAATATTTTGGATTTGATTGTACAAATAACTTGAGTAAATCAAGTTCCCCATTTTCTGATTCAACAGAACTAATTTAATAAAATCACTTATGTGTCTTAAGGTCATGGAATATCAGATCAAACCCACTGAAATTGTTGTTTTTGTAGGTCAAACTGGTGAAATATTGGTAATTTTATACAGTTCAACCTAATAAAAATAGATAATAGTAGTTAAAATTTATTACATGTAACATGTATTAATTGTAGTGTTTTTTCAAAATAGTATAAGCAAAGCACTTAGAGCAGCCCCTGGCATAATAGGGTTGTACCATGTGCTTTACTCTAAGTGCTTTACATGCATGATCCCACCTAATCCTCACAAACGCTTTTTGAAGTAATTATTCTTATTAACTCTGTTTTATACATGAAGAAAATGAGGCTCAGAGAGGTTAAGCAAGTTACCCACGGTGAAATGGCACTAAGAGATGAGCCAGGATCTGATCCTGAGAAGTTTGTCTCTCAGCCTGCTCTTTTAACCACTACACACATAGTCCCAGACTATGCCTATTGTATTCTCATTAAACAAATGTTTTGTTGAAAACCTACTGCCCAGAATTTTGCCCTAAGTGAGATTTTTCTAGAGAGAGAAAACATGTGCATAAAAAATTTTTATCATGAGTGGTCAAGATCAATATCAGTACAAGATAGCTACATTGAGATATCACAAGGAAGTGCATGTTAAGGTCCAGATCCATGGTCAGAAAATACTGTTAAATTAAAAAATTATTTTGGTAATGTGAGATGCAGAGGAGGTTTAAGACAAACTACCAGTGAATACTAAATTCAAAATTAGAAGAAATTTACTCATCAATGTTTCAATTTTTGTTGACACACTGTCTTCTCTACACATATGCTATATTACCAGTGGTTGGTGAGTGTAGACTGGTGATTACTTACACTCGCTGCACTGGAGGAAACCTTGATTTTTGTTTTTTGGGAATCCCCCAACAAAATCCTATCCTCTTTAAGTCCACATTCTGTTCATTCATTCATTAAACACTTATCGAGCATCTATAGTGTACCAGGCACTGGAAATTATATACCAGTAAATAGGACATAGTCCCTGACCTTAAGAAGCTCACAGTTTTACTAATGAAAAAAATCAGGTATTTGATCAAGAATTCAAATGTCTGAACAGGAAAGTCAATGTTTCAGTACATCACAAAGCTTAGAATTAACAAAGGTTTACTCAGGTACTTCCTGCTATTAAAGATATATAGTCTGTGTTGCATCATAACTTAATTCTTTTGGCAGTTCAGAAGATCCATGGTCCATCATCCTATTGTATAGTCACAACACATCAGATCCTGTTGGAAGACGCTAGTAACATGTTGGTTTGTGTCTGTTACCTGCAGGGTGATTTTCAGTAGATACCTGATTTTGAAGTAGATCTAAACTTTTACTGGAACCAGGTAAAATTACATTGATATAATATGCATAAGAAGGAAGAGTCTGGCTCACTATATCTTCAGAAACTTTGCTAATCTCTTGAATTTCTGAAATCATGGGGACAGACAATTTAACTTCTCACATTTTCTCCAAGGAGAAAATTTTGGTTAATGTTTAAATAGTGAATTTGTATCTTACACAAAGTTTTCCTACTATAGACAATGTGTGTAAGACAAAATTTGGGTATAATATTGCTTCTGAACACTCAATAAAATTGGTCTTAATCCTAGTGACATTCTTATTTTTTGGCACAAAGGAACTGAGATTGGTTGAAAAACAGCAGATTCATGCATTTCACTTCCCTCCCACTCATGGCCATGTACTTATTGAGTGAAATGGTAGGCGGAATTGCCCATATTATTTACATTATTTTTTTGCTTAGCAACATATATTTGAATTTGTGTGGGTTTAAAGAGCATATGATGATAAGCCACTATATTGGTTATGCCACTGCTCCTCATTATATAATTCTATTCCAGTTCAGCTCTCCCCCATTACTGTAATAACCCACATGACTAGAGACTTATTGAAAAAATGTGAGGATTGAACCTCCAAACACAAAATTGATCCCCGGTGTGGAGGTGTTGGTCTTCAGGTTCTGATTATCTTCTTGTGGGATCTCGGTATTTTTTGACATATAGCATCTGCCCATTAGCATGAGTCTCCACGTCAGTCCAGACCATCCTAATATCTTGGTGCCAAGGACATAAACTCTCCCAGGTTTCAGTAAACATAGAAATTGCAACATCTTGAGTGTATTTAAAATTACTCCATCACAAATGATGATTGGAATAGACACACAATTGGTCATCTTAAGGGTACTATTTACAGGGAAAGAGAAAGGATAAAGAATCTAAGGTCAAGGCAGGTTTGAGATATGAAGAGTAAGACATTTCCTTCTGGTGTCTTCAGTGTGGCTCCATCCCAGTTGAATATGAGAATTCTCCTGTTTAGTCTTACCCACCATAAACAACTTTCTCCATGGAAAAACATTCCTAAATAAAAAAGAACAAGAAAATCATATTTGAGCCAGCATAGTTGATAACCCTGGCAATTCACACGTTATCCATGCATACATAAACACTTTTTCTTCTCTTTCATTCTTAATCATAAAGTTAAGTTCTAACTTACTATTGAATTTATAATCATTATTGCAGTTATTAACTGTGGCATCCCTTGTTATTATTGTTGGTGGTGGTTCCAAATATTAACTTTCAACTGCTACAATTCTCATTATTATGGACTTTGGAGTGACCTTTAGTGTGTGTTATCCCAGTTTAGAGAAGGGAAACATTTCTGTCTGCTAGGCCCAAGGCTTAGAACACTGTAGCCTCTCAGTAGATATCTGTTGAGCACAGAAAACATGAACGCTTTCATGGTAGTTATTGGACTGGAGTAGGATAATGTATCTTGCATTAAGTAATTCACCAGCATCTTTAGTTGTCAGGTTCAAAGAAACAATGAAAAATAAAATAAGCCCATCATCATCTCCTGCAGCTGAAAATCATTATTCACCTATTATTGGTTATTTTGAGTGTCCATGTGAACATTTTAAACATATAAAAATCTGTCTTCATAGTAAGATGAGGTTATATATGATGTTCAGATGATCTCTTTGAAGCTTCAACTGTGGATTGTTCAGTAAGCAAGGACCATGCCTTCTGAAGTCTGCATACAACATGATTTCTTGGGAAATTCATAGACATAAAAAGAGCACGATATGTAAAACTCCTAACTCCTTGCTTCATAAGACTTCTTCATAGGTCTAATCATCACTTGACAAAATTTTACCAACAAAATTTCCTTGCATATGACGTAAAATGATCATACCTTATTTTAAATCAGAGAGAAGTTTATGGAGCATTTTTAATAAGTTTTTAAAAGCATGTAGAAAAATGTCTAGATTTACTTTAAACCAGGGAAAATTTTTTTTTGTAAATACCTACAAAAGTGGAATTGGATTTAATTAATTGTGATCTGAATCTGAGATCATAGAACATTAAAGTTGAAGTGACCTTCAAAACCATCTTGAGACAAAGTCTTTCCCTTAGTGTAAGAATCTGTTCTCTTGCCTTTTTTCTTTAAGTTTCCTTTAGATGAAGTATTCACTACTTGTAAGGTAGGCCATTATATTGTGGACCAACTCCCAATTCTTTGCTTTAAATAATGAGAATCCTATTTCCTTTTAATATTCTCTCATTGGTCGTAGATATCCAGAATCATATAGGCAGGCTTAGAGAGAATAAGAAAATCATATTGATACTAATTTTCAGTGTGGACACTGATTATTTTCCTTGAATCTTTTTTATCTTTAACACCGTGAGGTCTTTAGGTGCAGATCCTGCCAAAGAAGTGAGCCTTTAATGCTCTTCCCTCTAATTAGTTAACCCTCAAACTAAATTAGGTCTGAATCAGCAATCTGCAATAAATATATTAAGATTATTATCTGGTGAATGCTATCAATTTTACTGCTGTCTCCAAATTATTAGTCTCCTATTTGTTTACATTACAAATTCAGTAGGAGTAATTATGTAATAAGAAAATGATACTGTCACTTTAAATAAACTGCTCAGTGACTAAAATGTCAGGACTATAATTAAAGACATCACTCACAACTTCCATTTTAATACATAAAGGAGAAGGACATGATTAGATTTTAATGAACTTGCTTTTGTTTTAACTATATTATTGTTTTATTTTAGTCTGGATGTAGGGATTTCAAAACACCACTAAATGTTACTAAGCATCCTTAATTTCATACAGGGCGTTGTAGTCAATTTAACTTAACGGTCCTTGCTTTTGATGTCAAACTTCCAGTTTCTAATCTGTTCTTTAAACAGTGCCTGGAATGGAGCAATACTCCAAGGCAATTTAGGCAAATTATCAGACCAATAAGCTCCCTTTTTCCCAGATGACCAAAGGCAAAAAGTGTGAGGTCACTCACTAAGCCCTCAAACAAATGCCCCTTTGTCCACTGGAGCCTTCCGTCTCAGGTAAGCCCCTGGTTGGTTCTGCCTGAGGAATAATGGAAGGAGCACTCGGAGGCTCACGACCTGGGCTGAGTGTCTGAGTTACTGAGTTACCCTCTTTGAGCCTCAGTTACCTCATATGTAAAAAGGAGATAATATAATCTACCTGTGGGGTTGTTGTGAGACATGCCTCAGATTAAGGATGTGAGCCTGTTTTGTAAACTATGATGTATGGTACTGATGTTGACTCTGATTACTATCTACTAATGCAATCTGAAGTGTTCTGAAACTCTACCTGAAGTCCAAAAAAGTTTTCCCATTGTCCTGCCCTGTGCCTGAAATTTGCACTACAAAAATCATTCCATTTGAAATAAGTTGCCATTTATCAATGTGCCAGCTGTAGACCACCTCAGGTGCTTTTTAAAACATGCAGACTCCTGGACCTCACCTTGGCCTCACCCTGGACCTCACAGAATTGGAATCTCTGGGCTGGGACTCAGGAATCTGCATTTCAACAAGCTCTGTTGTTTTCTTTTAGGCATACTACAGTTTAGAACTCCCCAGTAAGGCACCGAAACCTAAGCTAAAATATCAATACTTTGAAATGGTGATATGGGCCAGCATGATTAGCCATAAACATTTTAACAGGAATTGATGATATATTGGAATATTTAAGGTTTTTAACAGGAATTGATATATTGGAATATTTAAGGTTACAGGGAGTAGGAGATAGGTCAGGAAAGATCAAAACAGAAAAACACGGTAGGGGGATGGGCAAAAAGGTGGGGAGAGCAAGGCTGAGAGTTACTGAAGAAAGGATCCTTCAGAAGCTAGAGAGTGCTAGCCAAACAGCATTAAGGAGTTGCAAAGAGAAACCCTGCCTATTTAGGAGCTGATATCTAAGGCATGACAAGAGTGTAAAAGCAAGAATGAGAATGAGAGTGAGAGAGAGCGAGAGAGAGAGAATATGAAGCGAGCATTTGGGGAGTTGGGTGGATACATGGCAGGACAAAGCCCGTTGAATTTATTCTAGCTGCTGGGACCCTTAAGATTTTCCTATGGTTTAATGGAAGTGTAAATTTCACCCTCTGAACTCAACTTTCTCTTTGCTTTATGGCAAAGGGAAAAAAAAGGGAAAATCATATAAGCAGATTTTCAATACTTTATTAATGGATATTACTTGGAAGTTAGATTTATGATGCACAGATAACTAATTTATAGTAAACCAATAAAATAACCTAGGGACTTTAAAGCATTTAAGAATAGGCATAATCTTTTATTCTTGAGAGAAGAAAGATGGTAATTCATTTGAGATTCCAAATTAATGTGCACACATCCCATCCACCCCACACTCAGCCACACCTTGCATCATTATTTATACTTTGTGTTAACTGAAACTTACAGAACTCTGAAGAGTAAGACTCTTGCAGGTAAATCTCAACAACCTTTAATATTTTTGGGGCCCAGGGCAAGAGTACAAATGATAGCCTACTCACTAATCTCTAAATATTTAAAAGTTGTAAATCAGGCTAACAAACTATTAAATAGGATATGTTCTATCTTTCTACATTAACAAATTAATATTATAATGTCTTGGAAGGCCAAATTCTGGACTCCTCAGAGTTTGGTGCCAGAAAGTGGTAGCAGAAACAGCCAGTCAGTGCCCTGTGCCCCCTCTCCCCAGCCTCACATCCGTCCATGCATGTGGCTACTTCAGCCTGCATGGTCAAACTCAATGCACACTCTTTGCAGATAGCAGCCTCTCTGGAAGCTGGCTCACGACCATTTCAGCAGAGAATTCTGGTGTCCTGGATACTGGAGCTGGGTCCAAGTGCAGCCTCATCCTAGGAACTCTCTAAAGTAAGGGTCCCAGGACAGGGTCCCCTCTTGCCTGGGTCTAAGGAAGGTACTGGGAATCTCTCAAAATCAGGGAGTTATAAAATTGGAAGAGAACGTGGAGATCATTTGATTCAAGGCCTTCATTTTGCAAACAAAGCAGCTGAGATGCAGAGAGGTTGTGTGAGTAGCCCAAGGTCACACCCCTAGCTAATGGCAGAACTAAGACTAGAGCTCAGATCTTCTCTCACCCTTTCCTGGGTCCAACCTTTCTATATATAGTGAAATCCCCCAGTATGTGTATTTTCTATTGCTTCTTCTGTTTGAGAATGTTGTTCAGGCAATCTTTAAAATAACCATGTTCCCTAGGGTAAACAAGGACTTAACCTGAGATCCTTGGCCACAGTGCGTCCATCCTGGCTTTGTACTAACCAGGAATGAGGAAGAAGTGGAAGTGAGGATGTGAGGGCTCCCTTGAGCAAAACTTCTCATGGAAAACAGAACTAAGGAAAACATGAGTTAAAAATTGGTCCTTTTACCAAGCATAAGTCAGAGGCCCACCCACATGTGAGGGCACAATAGGAGATTCTCTTGGTGGCATACCAGTCTTTTCTTCCATTATTCTCTGTGTAGAAAAAAATTCCTATGACATCTTCTGGTATGAATAGCAGTTACACAAAATACATTTTCACTCTTACTTGATTCTCTAACCTCCAGAACTAACCAAATGTATTATTATTATTATTTTGTTAGGAAGTGAATTATAAGCTTATTTTTCCTTGTATACTCAAAGAGAAATGTATTTTAGTAGTAGAATTCTTACTAACCACATAGGGAACCCAAGTTTAATTTCCAGATTGGGTAAGCATAATCTAATCCTGGCTAATACTAGATAGTTATATGACTTTGGGCACATCACAATTTTCCATTGGTAGAGTGAGAGAGTTTGGCTAGATGTCTTAGACGTTAAGAAAGTGGGCTCTGAAAACCACTCTTAGCTGTGTGACCTTAGGCAAATCAGTTATCTTCCCTGAATCTCACTTTCCTCATCTGTAAAACAGAGCTAATAATAGTACCTATTTTACAGACTTGTTATGAGCATTAAATGAGTATACAGGAAAGTGCTTGGAAGAATGCCTGGAATTCAGTAAAGTTTGCTATTATAATTGGCCTTGTCTTAGGCCCTATTTTTGAGTGTATATCTAGAAAACACACATGTAAATACTATAGACATTCAAACTCTTTGTGTTCAAAATCAAGCTTATCTTCTTCCTTGCAAAACCCTCTTCTCCCTGTTTCTTTTCTTTTTTTCATCTCGGTATTGACACCACCATTCACTGAGTTTCCCCAAACCAGAAATCTGGAATCATCTTAGACAACTCTTCTTTCCCCTGTCCCATAAGTCCAGTCAATTACTAAATGTTATGGACTGAGTTTTTCAAGTCAAATCAAGATTTAGAGTTAAGTAGTTTCCATTTTTTCCTCCCTTATTGCATTGCCACTGTCCTATTTGAAGTCTGTTTCCTACAGAAACCTTCCAATTGGTTTCCCTGCCTCCATTCTTGTCACATGAAACTCATCATATTGCCTTTGACGTGATCTTTCTAAAACATGCATTTAATATCATAAAGATGCTTACAAGGGTAAAGTGTGCTTTCCTCAGCTTGGCGCAAAGGATGTTATGGTCTGACCACAGCCTCAGTTCTAACTACACCTTCTGGCACCTCATGTTTCAGATATACAGAAGAACTTGCATTCCCCTGAGCTTGCTTTGTGCTTTCTCTCACCTCTGAACATGCTGTTCCCTGCATTTAGCATGTACTCTCCAGCCCAGAGTTCCATCTCCTTCCTACCTCACAAATCAATCTGCCTGGAATGCTAGTCATTCTTCAAGACTCAATTCAAGTGTGGAGCCTTCTTTGGTGCGGGCAGAACTGGATACTGTCTCCTTGTGTTCTCATATTCCAGGGCTATGTATTTTCCCATCTATATTTGGATTCTCCTAAGACTAGGTAAGTAAACAATTTGTTAATTTATTTTTGATACAATTGTCTGGTCTAATTTAGATAAAATCACGTGAATTATTCAGATGATTCTTGGATTTGTTTGGCTCATATAGATATATTTATGAAACTCAAGTCCAACTATCACCTAACCAACACCTGAAAGTCAATTTACCCTTTACTTTTAGCTTTCTCTCCTGTTCTGGGGACCCACTTCTTATAGACTTCTGAGTGCTGACCAACATTTTGTTAAATGCATGGTGAGAGGATTTCCTTGTGTATTAGAGAATCCCAGAATAGATTGCAGAGCATCTGCAAATACTTCTTGCTGCTGATGGTGGCAAAATCCTTAGTAGTTGGCAAAATTCTGCATGATGGTGGATGGAGACTGCATCACATGGAGCAAGGTGTTCATTCAGCAATACTTGAAAATAGGGTATCCTCTCTCTTTAAGGATATTTGAATAATTCCTTTTACCAAAGTGTAAATTTGAGATTAAGATTCTGTATTTTCATTTCTAGGACTAAGTAGTCTTCATGTTAGAGTCTCAACAATACTCTCCTGATGCTAATGTAGAGTTTGGATGAGTGGCATAGAGCACTACATTATCGTATTCTTCAAACTTCTTTCATATTTTCTCTCTTATAGAAATGTTGAGGTGTAGTCCACGTATCAGTGTCTGAGCTAATCTGCTTCTGGATTTATTCTTCCTACAAACCGTGAAGAAAAAGCTGCTATTTTCCTTTTTGTGTATGGTGTGGGGAATGGATTGAAGTTCATTTTGTCCTTATGGATATCTCACAGTTCCAGCGCCATTTGTTGAAAGGACAATCCTTTCTTCATTAAATTACCTTTTCACCTTTGTCAAAAATCAGTTCACTATATATGTGACGGCTTAATTCTAGACTCTCTATTCTATTCCATTGGTCTGTAGTCCATTATAATAATGCCACACTGTCTTGATTACTCACTTTATAGTAAGTTTGAAATCAGGTAGTGTAAGTCCTCCAAATGTGTTCTTTTTTCAAAATCAAACAGTTTATAATCAACTGCCCTTTCCTGTGCCCTCTCCCTTAAATCACTCTTACTAGGTGCATCTGCTCAGTGTAAACTTAAAGCATGGTTCTCAAAGTGTGGTCGTTGGATGTTGTTAGAAATGCAAATGTTCAAGCCCCACTCCAGATGCTTTGAGTCAGAAAATATGGGTGACTCAGCAATCTGAGTTTTAACCAGGCCTCCAAGGATTCTGATGCCTGCTAAAGTTTGAGAACCACTGATGTAGAACATTCTACTTCAGAGTTCAGCAAACTTTTTCTGTAAAGAGCAAAATAGTAAATATTTTAGGCATGGCAGGCCATACAGTCTCTGTTTCAATGATTCAACTCTTGCCATTTTAGCATGAAAGCAGCCGTAGACAATATGTAAATAAATGAGCATAGCTATGTTCCAATAAAACTTTATTTACAAAAACAGGTGGCAGGCAGATTTGGTCTGCAGGCCACAATTTGCTAACTCCTGTTGTATTACAGTCTCACCTGTCCCACATCTAAAACCTTGGCATTTGTCCCATTCCTATTCCATATTTGTATTCTCCATCATTTTAGATCTCTTTATTTTAAAGCCCCTCAAGGAAGACTCTCAGTGACTCTATGCTAAGTCATTCTTTTAATTGGGTTTTTTCAGTGCTGAGGTCAGATAGTTCACCTCATTCCTGCTAGCCCTTAATGCCTACTATCTAAGTTTAGTTTTAAAAGCAGGCAGTTTGTCATTTAGCCTCACTCTTGAGCATGCCACTTGCATGAGCCCCATGTGATGGCCATACATTACAGGAACTTTTAATTCCCACAGATTACCAGCCCCAAAGAGAGTATTGGTAATGGTGATTGTATTAGTTTACTAAGGATACTGTAACAAATTATCAAAACTGGGTAGCTTAAAAGAACAGAAATTTGTCTCTCTGTTTTGGAAGCTAGAAGTCCAGAATCAAGATGTCTGCAGGGCCATGCTCTCTCTGATGGCTCTAAGGGGGAGAATCCTTTCTTGCTTCTTCTAGCTTCTACTGTTTGTAGGCAATCCATGGGGTTCCTTGATTTATAAATGCATCACTCTTATCACATAGCCCCTTCTTCCTATGTGTCTTCACATTGTCTTCCCTCTGAGCATGCCTGTCTGTGTATGTCCAAATTTTGCCATTTTATAAGGACACCAGTCATATTGGATTAAGACCCACCCTAGTTACCTCATCTTAACTTGATCATCTGCAAAATTCTATTTCCAAATAAAGTTCTGTTCCAAATAAAGGTATTGGGGAGTAGGACTTCAATATCTTTTGGAGGGACACAATTCAATCCCTAAGAGTGTTGAAAGTGGGAATTGAGGTTTAACAACAGCTGTTCTAGGTCGAATCTTTGCACATGAATTTGCAAGACTTGTCTGTTCTACTTGTTACAAAATGTAATATTTACCTCTGGGAAAGGTGCACAGAGATCTCTTTGATTTACTTCAGTAAAAGAGACAATAGTCACAATTTGCTAATCTAATTTTTTCTCAAGAGAGAAAGAAAAAAATCATTACTTGTAGAGCAAAAGTTAGGAAGGCTTCAAGCTATCTACAGGAATTTGACTGAGTTCTTGGAATAGTATGTAACATGGTGCTAACACAGCCCATGCTGAGTGAGTGGAAAAAGTGTCTGGAGTTGAGACAGAGATTAACATTCATTCATCCATATTAACTGCAGCCACCGTTTGTTAAACTCTTCTGTGTGTTTGGCACTATGCTAAATACTTCACATGCACCTCACTGAACCCTTACAATGACACTGGGTACTATAACATCTCCTTTTTATGGATGAAGCTTAGAGAGATGAAGTATGAAGTGACTTGCTCAATGTCATGACCAGAAAGTGGCAAAGCAGGGATTTTAACCCAGTCGAACTAGTTTGAAAGCTCATTAAAAAAATCTTTTTTTTTCTGAAGTGTAATATGCACGTAGAAAAGTGTTACATATTATAAGTGGAGAAAAAGCCCATGTTTTTAACCACTGTGCTATTTTTATCTCTTTCTGTAATTCATTTGCATAAAACTTTTATTGACCACCTTCTATATAACAGTTTAATGATTGGTAGTATGGAGACCAACCTTGCTGCTGAGCAGAGCTGGTGCTTGGGAGGGCAGATCTCCTGGTCTGTCTTCAGAACACAAAAGGCCCTGAACTCCAGGCTAAAGAGTTTCATATTCATCCTTGCGCAAATCGGTGTCATTAAAGGTTTTTAAGCAGGGCAAAGATGTGATTAAATTGAAGTTTGAGTTTTGTGCTTTGGGCAGGTTTGGGGCAATAATAAGTAGAGACTTTGTCTATTATTTCCAAAATCTGCCATATGGAGGTTGTGATCATGTTTGGAAAGGGAACCATTTTTCACTTCTGATAATGAGAATCTGCATGAAAAGGAATACTAAAAAAAGGCAGGAAAGACATTGAGATTTTTTTTGGTATTACAAAAACAAGAGAGAATTTGTTGTTTGAGTGTTTTTGCTCCTCTTCTGCTCAGTGATCTACATGCAGTGACCTGGAAATCCTAGCAATCTACTGGGAGGAAGGTGGTGGCTACATTTCCTTGGTGTAAAGGTAGACAGTGAATCTTTCCAGGCTTCTGCTTAGTTCAATACCCAGTGACTTTATATCAGACATTTGTACATTTTTAATCCCTACTGGGCATTCTTCTCCTTTCAGCTGGCCCTCTTGGGCTAAGTAATAATTTTACTTTTAAAGAGTGCCAGCAGTGGTCTCTAAAGTGATGAGTTTGTGCTTTCTGAAACATTCCGCATTTCAGTTTTCCTCCATTACCCTTCAACACCTTTATTTATGTCTTCATTGTAACTCACCACATTCTGCCTTACATCTTTATGGTTATTTATGTAAACATCTAGGCAATAATAAGCTCCTTGAAGGCAGAGACTGTGTTTTTGGCCTCTTGGTAATTGTGAAGCATGCCTAGTGTGATGCCTGGCACAGAGCAGCTGCTTTTTGAGTTGAACTCCATTGGATTGAATTCCCCTGGGTTGTCTAGCAATTAGGGCACTAGCTTGAATGAAATCAATGCTTTCCTGTAATCTGTTCAACTTCCCTGCTCCAGGTACTGGGCAGAGTTATCAGACCCAGAGAGTCCAAATGCAGAATACAGTATGGGATGCATGACTTAAGTATATAAATATCATTTTTATGGGCTAAGTATCTAGAAAGCTAAACAGTTTTTAGCTTAGTGACAAGGTGGAAGTGGTCATTTCTAAAGCTTAGGTCTGCTGTAACAAAAGCAATTACTAATAAATGTCTTTCTGTCTCACTTGTGTAAGAGGGACTTAAAATCCCAATTGCCTCATGCTGGAAAAGGGAATAAATAGAGAAGTATATAGAGATCAGCAGAGTGATAAGGGAAACAGAACATAAATCATCCTGATGATTAGAGGAGAGAACATTGGGAAGAGAAAGTCCATGGGTCAGTTACAGCAGGATGTTCCAGAAGTCAACTCTTGCCCTCCAATTCACACTTTGCCAGTGATACAAGTGGTTCTGAGAAAGTGACCCTGAGGATAAAATATTATGATATAAAACTATGAAGAGAGAGAGTAACATTAGCATCATGGCAGAGTGAACTTTCCCCCATAGACTCTCCCTGGCTAAGATACAACAAAAAGGTCATTCACATACCAACAGAGGACATTCACACAACACAAACGATGTCTGAGAGACCCATGCAGCCTTATGTCTGAAGGTGGAGGTACTGGAACCCCCAGAGGAAGTGGAAGGAGGTAAGGAGAACTCCCCTTCTTCCCCAAAGACAGCGACCCTGAGACCGAGACCATGTGGCTTGCAGGGGGTGGGGGAGGGGTGGCCCTCCACAGGAAAACCATTGCTTTCCAAGTGCACTCACAGCCCATGGGGAACTCCCTCATGGAGAGAATGGAACTCTTGAGGGGGTGCTTTCATCAAGCTGGCACCCCAGGAGAGCAGATAGCAAGGGAAGAGTGAGAAGTCCCTGGGAGTGGGGAGGTGAAAGTAAGCGCCCCTCCCCCCACCCGGCGCTTCAGCTCAGCAGTGCATTAGCCTCAGCTCAGCCATGCTTCAACTTCAGCTGGTGGCACTTTAGCTCAGTGGCACATCAGCTTCAGCGGCTTCAGCTCAGTGGTCCATTAGCTTCAGCTGCTTCAGCACAGTTGTGCTCCACCTCAGCTGTGCTCCACCTCAGCTGGTGGGCCAGAGCACCTGTGGACTGCTGCAGGCTCAGAATACACAGCTTTTGACCCCCACCTAGTGGTGGAAAGTGGAAATTTTGACCAGATATTTTCAGGATGAGGAAAAATAAACACACACCCTCAAGCACTATGCAAAAATATATTAAATCTCCAGGCCAGAAGGAAAATGACAAGCACCCAGAAATAAACCCTGAAGGCACAGAAATTTATAACCTAAATGACAGAAAATTCAAAACAGCAATCATAAAAAAAAAACCCAATGAATTACAAGAAAATACAGATAGACAATTCAGTGGATCAGGAGCTTCTTCACAAAAGAAATTGAAACTATAAAGAAAAACCAATCAGAAATGTTGGAGGTGAAAAACACAATGGAGGAGGTAAAGAAAAATCTGGAATATTTAAAGAACAGAGCTTACAATATGGAGGAAAGCTGACAATATTGAGGATAAGAATGCAGAAATGCTCCAGCTGGAGGAGGAGAGAGAACTAAGACTAAAAATAAATGAAGAAATTCTCAGAGAAATATCGGACTCAATTAGGAAATGTAACATCAGGATTATAGGTAACCCAGAGGTAGAAGAGAAGGAAAAAGGAGTAGAGACCTTGTTCAAAGAAATAATAGATGAGAACTTCCTGAACCTGGGGAAGGAGCTGGTAATACAAGTGGATGAAAGCAATAGATTTCCTGAATATATCAACAAAAAAAGACCCTCTCCAAGGCATATAGTGGTAAAGCTGGCAAAAGTCAGTGGCAAAGAAAAAATATTTAGGGCAGCAAGACAAAAAAGAATAATGTACAAAGGAACCACTATCAGGCTTCCAGCAGATTTCTTGGCAGAAACTTTACAGGCTAGGAGAAAATGGAATGATATATTCAAAATTCTGAAAGACAAAAACTTTCAGCCAAGAATACTCTATCCAGTGAAAATATCCTTCAGATATGATGGAGAAATAATAACTATCCCCAGATAAACAAAAGCTAAGGGAGTTCATTGCCATAAGACCCCCACTATAAGAATGCTCAAGAAGGCCCTCATGCCTGAAAAAAAAAAAAAAAGAAAAAAGAAAAAAAGAAAGGGGATACAAAGTTTTGAGCAAAGAGAAAAATAGGCAGACAAAAATCAGATAAATTGCAGCTCTCTATCAGAATAGGTTAGCAAACAATTATAACATCAAAGATTAAGGGAAGGAAAACACCAAAAATAAATATGACCTCGTCATTTTCAGCACAAACTCACGAACAAGATAGACTAAGTTATGACAACAGTAACTTAGAAGGGAAAGAGGAAAGGGAGGGAATCGATGTAGTTGAAGGAAATAAGAGGCTACTGGAAAATGGACTATCTCATCTGTGAGATTTTTTATATACACCTCATGGTAACCACTAAGCAAATAATCAGGACAGAGACATATATGATAAATAAAGAGAAAACTAAGAAAATCATCATACAGAAAAACCAAACTGAATTGGTAGTCTGAAACACATAGGATGAGAAACAAAGCAAAAGCAAAAGAACTGGAAAATGAGCAAAAAATAGCAACACTAAGCCCTCATATACCAATAATCACTCTAAATGTAAGTGGATTGAATTCTCCAATCAAAAGACACAGAGTTGTGGGATGGATTAAAAGACAAAATCCAACAATATGCTGCCTCCTTGAAATACATCTCAGCTCTAAAGACAAACACAGGCTCAGAGTGAAAGGATGGAAGACAATATTCTAAGCTAATGGCAAACAAAAGAAAGCAGGGGTTGCCATACTTATATCAGACAAAGTAGACTTCAAGATAAAACAGGTAATCAGAGACAAGGAGGGACAATATATAATGATAAAAGGGACACTCCACCAAGAAGACATATCACTTATATATGCACCCAACACAGGACCATCAAAGTACATAAAGCAACTATTAACAAACCTAAAAGGAGATATTAGCAACAATACAATAATAGTAGGGGATCTTAACACCCCACTTACATCAATGGATAGGTCATCCAGACAGAAAGTCAATAAGGAAATAGTGGACTTAAATGAAAAACTAGACCAGATGGACTTAATAGATATATTCAGAGCACTCCTTCCAAACACAGCAGATTACATGGAACATTCTCAAGGATAGACAATCTGTTGGGAAACAAGGCAAGCCTCTATAAATTTAAGAAGATTGAAATCATAACAAGCATCTTCTCTGACCATAATGCTATGAAACCAGAAATCAACTACAAGAAAAAAACTGGAAAGGGACAAGGTGGAGACTAAACAACATGCTACCAAACAACTAATGGATCACTGAAGATATTAAAGGAGAAATCAAAAAATATATGGAGACAAATGAAAATGAAAATACATCATACCAACTCATATGGGATGCAGCAAAAGAGGTCCTGAGAGGGAAACTCATAGCAATACAGGCACACCTTAACAAACAAGAAAATTCCAAAATAAGCAACCTTAAACTGCACCTGACAGAATTAGAAAAAGAAGAACAAACAAAGCCCAAAGTCAGCAGAAGGAGGGAAATAATAAAAATTAGAGCAGAAATAAATGAAATTGAAACCAAAAAAAAAGTAGAAAGGATCAATGAAACAAGGAGTTGTTTCTTTGAGAAGACAAACAAAATTGACAAACCCTTAGGTAGATTCACTAAGAAAAAAAGAGAGAAGGCTTGAATAAATAACATTAGAAGTGAAAGAGGAGAAATTACAACAGATACCACAGAAATACAAAGGACTATAAGAGAATACTATGAAAAACTATATGCCAACAAATTGGACAGTCTAGAAGAAATGGATAAATTCTTAGATTCATACAACCTCCCAAAACTGAATCAAGAAGAAATAAAGAATCTGAATAGGCAAATCACGAGTAAAGAGATTGAAACAGTAATCCAAAAACCTCCCCAAAAATAAAAGTCCAGGACCAGATGGCTTCTCTGGAGAATTTTATCAAACATCCAAAGAAGACTTAATACCTATCTTTCTCAAACTATCCCAAAAAATAGAGGAAGATTGAACACTTCCTAACACATTCTAGGAGGCCAACATCACCTTGATATCAAAGCCATGCGAAGACAATACAAAGAAGGAAAACTACAGGCCAATATCACTGATGAACATAGATGCAAAAATCCTCAACAAAATATTGGCACACTGAATACAGCAATACATTAAGAAGATCATACACCACGATCAAGTGGGATTTATACCAGGGACACAGGGATGGTTAAACATCCACACATCAATCAATGTGATACACTATATTAACAGAACAAGGAATAAAAACCACATGATCATCTCAATAGATGCAGAGAAAGCATTTGACAAGACCAACATCCATTTGTGATAAAAACTCTCAACAAAATGGGTAGAGAAGGAAAGTACCTCAACATAATAAAGGTCATATATGACAAACTCACAGCCAACATCATACTCAACAGGGAAAAACTGAAAGCCATCCCTCTGAGAACAGGAAAAAGACAAGGGTGCCCACTTTCACCACTCCTATTCAACATAGTACTGGAGGTTCTGGCCAGAGCAATTAGGCAAGAAAAAGGAATCCAAATAGGCAATGAAGAAGTGAAACTCTTGCTGTTTGCTGATGACATGATTTAATATATAGAAAACCCTAAAGAATCCATTGGAAAACTATTAGAAATAATCAACAACTACAGAAAAGCTGCAGGGTACAAAATCAACTTACAAAAATCAGTTGCATTTCTATACTCTAATTACAACCTGACAGAAAGAGAACTCAAGTAGACAGCCCCATTTACAATCACAATAAAAAGAAAAACATCTAGGATAAATTTAACCAAGGAGGTGAAAGACCTATACAATGAAAACTATAAGACACTGTTGAAAGAAATTGATGATGTAAAGAAATGGAAAAATATCCCATGCACATGGATTGGAAGAATAAACATAGTTAAAATGTCCATACTACCTAAAGCAATCTACAGATTCAGTGCAATCCCAATCAGAATCCCAATGACATTCTTCACAGAAATAGAACAAAGAAAACTAAAATTCATATGGGGCAAGAAAAGACCCGGAATAGCTAAAGCAAATCCTGAGAAAAAAGAACAAAGCTAGAGGTATCACAATCCCTGACTTGAAAATATACTACAAAGCTATAATAATCAAAACAGCAAAGTACTGGTACAAAAACAGACACATAGATCAATGGAACAGAACTGAAAGCTCAGAAATAAAACCACACATCTACGGACAGCTAATCTTTGGCAAGGGAGCTAAGAACATACAATGGAGAAAGGAAAGTATCTTCAATAAATGGTGTGGGGAAAACCAGACAGCCACATGCAGATGAATGAAAGTAGACTATTTTCTTTCACCATATACAAAAATTAACTTAAAATCAAAGACTTGACAGTGAGACCTGAAACTATAAAATTCCTGGGAGAAAACATAGGCAGTATCCTCTTTGACATTGGTCTTAGAGGGATCTTTTTGAATTCCATGTCTACTCGGACAAGGGAAATAAAAGGAAAAAATAAAGAAGTGAGACTTCATCAGACTAAAGAGCTTCTGCAAGGCAAATGAAACCAGGATCTAAATGAAAAGACAACCCACCAGCTGGGAGAAAATATTTGCAAAGCATATATCTGACATGGGGTTAATCTCCATAATATATAAAGAACTTACACAACTGAACAACAAAAAAACAAACAACCCAATCAAAAATGGGCAAAGGATATGAACAGACATTTTTCCAAGGAAGATATACAGATGGCCAATAGGCACATGAAAAGATGTTCAACATCACTAATCATCAGGGAAATGCAAATCAAAACTACAATAAGATATCACCTTACACCTGTTAGAATGGCTATAATCACCAAGACAAAAAATAACAAATGTTGGAGAAGTTGTGGAGAAATGGGAACCCTAATTCACTGCTGGTGGGAATGCAAACTGGTGCAGCCTCTATGGAAAACAGTATGGAGATTCCTCAAAAAATTAAGAACAGAAATACCTTATGATCCAGCTATCCCCTTACTGGGTATTTACCCAAAGAATCTGAAATCAACAATCCAAAGAGGCCTATGCACCCCTATGTTCATTGCAGCATTATTCACTACAGCCAAGAAGTGGAAGCAACCCAAGTGTCCTTCTACTGATGAGTGGATAAAGAAGATGTGGCATATATGTTCGGTGGAATACTACTCAGCCATAAAAAAGGGCAAAATCATCCCATTTGCAAAAACAGGGATGGACCTGCAGGGTATTATGTTAAGCAAAATAAGCCAGATAGAGAAAGACAAACACCATATGACTTCACTCATATGTGGAAGATAAACTAACACACGGATGGAGAGAACAGTTTGGTGATTACCAGGAGGAAGGGGGTGGGAGGTGGGCACAAAGCATGAAGGGATGTATTTATATGGTGACTGACAAACAATAATGTACAACTAAAATTTCACAATGTTATAAACTACAATGACATCAATAAAAAAAATGAGAAAAAAACTATGGAGAGAACTATTAATTTAAAAGTATTTTGGGGAAAGAGCAAATTACTTCTTCCTACATGAAATGGGCAGAGTATGATGACCAAAGTGTTGGTAAATACTCCATCAAAAGCTCATGGATAATAAATAGCCCAATTGGAAAAGCAGCTTCAAGTCACTGTCACATACTTGGTGGAATGGGAAGAAAGGCAAAGGCCCCTCTCCCTAAAGTGTTACTAGCTTAAAGAACATGATAAACACACCCAAGGAGTTGGCCAAGTGGTGTGCTAGAAAAATGTGGATACTGGGTTAAGATGTCTGTGATGCTAAATGACCTGTTATCATTCTATGAATTATCCCTGTGATAAGACCAAACACCAAGCGTTAAGTGGAATGGGCACACCTAAGGGCAAGGGGATTTTTGATTAATTTCGTAGCCAATAGGATGAAAAGTAAGAAGTTGGTCTCCAGACACTGGATGATGCTTTAAGTACTCAAAGCTGCAGACAAATTGTGTCCAAGGCTTCTCTCTGGATCAACTTTGAAAAGCATAAAAGGTCCTGCAGATGTTTTAGTGATGGCATGTATTTGCATGTGAAGACACATGCATTTTATAATCAGCAGCATTAATCGCTCAAGTTTGTACTTAGTTAACTGAGAACCAGGAAAAACTCATTTATTAATTTATTTTAAAATATCTATTGAACATCTACTGCATGCTGGACATTGTTCTATGCACAGAAGGTGCAGTGGAGAACAAAACAGAAAACCCCTGCCCTCACTGAACCTTCTTTAACAAATACATACAACATTAGATTAGGTACTAATTAGTGCTATGTGGTTAAAGTAGGGTAGGGGATAGAGAGAGAGAGGGTGCACTAGTGTTGGCAGGAGGTGGGGAGAATTTGCATTCTGGTTTCTAAAAACTGTGTAGCCTTGTGCAAGTTTCTTCCCTTCTCTGGGCCTAAAGTTCTTCATTTGCTAAATGAGAGGCACAGGCTAGTGTAAAATACCTATGACTCCTTCTTTTTTCCATTCTGCAGGAACCCTTATGTCAGATGGAGAACCAGGTTACTTTATGCTGATAAGAAGGAATGGCACTTTGCCATTTTACATTTCACAGGCCAAGTTACTCTTATACTCTGGTGTACAAGTTTACCTTCTTAGCTGCAGATCAAAAACAAAATCCCAGGTTAGACTTTTGGGCCCAGCTTGGGTTATGTGTCACACCTGGACTAATATTGTATTCAGGGGGCAGGATACCATGATTAGCCTGGTGTTCAACTGCAAAGAGTAACTGTAGAGGGGAAAGACAGGGAGAGCCTCTGCGATGAGCAAACTGATTTTGATCCCATGTTTAATTTGAGGTCAGGGCAATTACCCTAACCAAATGTTGTGACGTTACCAGAAGAAAAGGCTAAGGGATGCTGAGCAGACCACATCTGCAAACATCCATGGTGTCAGAGTTGTATCTGCAAGCAACAGAGGCTGACTCGGGCTGGTTAAGCATGAAAGAGTTTATTACGTTAATGTTGGGGAACACACAGGTTTGTCGTGAAGGCTGGGGACCAGGTTTGAAGCTGATCCCAAACTCCTGCGATCAAACTGGTGTGAAGAGAAAACTGCTACCACCACCACTAAATCTTGGAAGTCACAGTTTGTACGGCTGCTATTTCTTCACCGTGAATGTGGCCTTTCTGTAACTTACTGCTGCCAGTAGGGAAGGAGTGGTCCCTCCTCTCCTCTCTTTTGCTTCAAAAGCTTCAAGTCAGTGTCTGGCATGGGAAGCTCACATGCCTGTGACAAGGGAGTCAGGAAAAGTAAGTTTCTACTATTTTTAGCTCTTATAGAGGAGGAACTTTTGCTCCCTCTCCTCCATAAAATGGAGTTTCTCCAAACACGGAAAAGGGTTCTGAAGCTGGGCAGCCCAAACAAGCAGCAAACATCTACCACATCTGTTGCATGTTGTTAATAGTACAAGACTTTCTCCCTCTGCTCATGAGCCCTAGCACAGCACCTGACTCAGCATAGACATCAGCTTTCAGAGATGAAGTCAGCCCCCTCCATCACAAAAGCATGTTTCATGTCAGGAGTTGCAGAGAGAAAGTTGAAGTCTCAATAAGATGAGAAGTCCCTAATGTTTTCCTAGGCAAACACTGTCACCCCTTTGAATGAATGTCACCTGTGTTCTTTTTAAATAGCCCTTTTGAGGTTTGCCAGCATAAAACTGTAAGATCCATCTCTCCTCTGCTGAATGTCAGAGGTGTTCTTTCCCCTATCTATTTCCCCTTCATATTTTCATAATGACCTTCCTTCTCTGCTGACCACAAGGCAATTTTCAGACAAGGTCTTGCTCCAGTTGCACTCATGTATAAATGAGAGCTGTAATTTTGATGTGTTCTGGAATGAGGATGTGGTGGTTGCCCAGCTATTGGCAGGTGAGCATCTTCATCTTTCCTTTCTACAATGCAGTTCTTAGAAAGACTCCTATTTTAAAATTCTGAGTCTGTGGACCTATTTCCCACAGAAGAGAGCACATAGTAGGAAATCAATATTTTTTTGAATAGATGAATGAGGCAGTGTGGTGGAGTCCTGGAAAGAGCCAGGTTTGAGGGACAGGTAGACTGAGAGGTTGAATTCTGTTACAGCTACTTCATAGCTGTGTGACCTTCAACAACTCACTTAATGAGAGTGAATCTCACTTATTAACTGTAAAATGGAGATAATGGTCCCCATCCTGCAGGTATGTTGCCAGGATCAAATGAGAGAATGTATATAAAGTGATGGGCACATAGTAGGTGCTCAATAAATGGTGTCTATTTTATTATTTGTGATAGAGTGGTAATTCATTAAATGTTGAATGAATGAAGAAAGGAATGGATGTCATGAGAAATTCCATTGATGGGTGGAGAGCTTCCTAGTGGGTTCTTTGTGGGGTGAGGTCCCCAGGGATTAGGATAATTTTATGTGATGGCTTGTGAAGGAGTATAGAAACACTTAAATTCAGGCCCAGAATCGACCATCTTGCCTTCCCACATGCTTCCACTTCTCTCTAGAATATCCTTGCCCCAATTCTTCACCTGCATATGTCCACACTTTCTACGCCCACCTAGCTCAGGAGTCACCTTTTCCTCCAAGAAACCTTCTTTGACTCCTGAGCTTGGAATCATGCCATTCCATGTTTACTTCTGCCATAGTACTTGTCATAGTGCTCAACTAGATTTGCATCACCAGTACCCTCTGCAGTGCCTGATTCTTTGCAAGTTGAAGGAATGAATGGATGGATTGTTGTCAAGATTGTCTTCTGGGCAGATCTGAGAACTTGGGCAAGGGTCTCAACCTACGCTCCAATTTCCTTGGTAGCAAGATGAGGATGGAACTTGACTTCTCTGCCTCCCACCAGAGTTGTGAGGATCAACTGTGTTTATAGATGTAACATAACAGGTCCCAGAGAGCTTGCTTGGGGTATTCAGAGGACCAGGGTTTGGCTAAGGACGAGTTTTTTGCTTAGCTTATGCCATATAACTAGCTTTTATTGTGTTGGGTGGGGATTGCAAGCTAATAGGATTTTAGGTATCTCTGGGGAAAAGGTAAGCTGGAGAAACTGGGGCAGTTGTCAGGGAGGGAGATTAGGGATTTAGAGAGAATTCTAGAAGTATTTCTTCTATCTCTCCATGAATCCACCAGTAACAGTAACATTACTCAATAGTACTTTTGGAGTTGAATTTCTGAGTCTTTGTTTGAAGGAATAGGGTGGGGAGCAGGGACCAGGCAGAATCAATGATTGTCGTTACTGGCCTCAGGATAGCTATGGGCACACGAAGCATTGGCCCAGTGAGGTGTAGGCAGTTTCATTTACAGATGTAAAAGTGATCTGTGTTGTAACCCTTCTCTGAGGTGAGTTATGGAGTGGATCCTTGTACTGTCACTTCTATTTTAGAGACTGGACTACTCTTCCAAACCATCCAGCAAATGACCAAATGCCTTCTTGGATGAAGTCCTTCCTTACTTTTCCATCTTTCACTGATTTTTTTTCCAGGCAAGTTTGTAAATGAGTTTAAAGTTTATTTTAAGCATTCAAGTTCTTCCAGTTTTGTATTCTTTGCACTGCCCCAATTTATTACTTCTATATTATCCTAATGCAATTTAGTGCTTCTTATGATCCTAATCTTTACTCACCTTTATGGCCCATAGTCTGGTCTCAGGAATGATATCAGCTATTTAGATATTTATGAGAACTTAGATCACAAATGCTTGCATTTTAATCATACTAACCCCTGAAGTGAATTAGGGAACAAAAAACCATTGTTTCCCATTAGCAAGGTCTCAGAAACCACCTGAGTAGAGAATTTTGAGGGTGACCGATGATAGATACCATGCTTACATGGGTTACCATAGATAGATAGTTACCATGCTTACACGGGAAGGGCATTTATGCCTGCAGTTGTCTAATTCTAGTCCCAATGCATCTTTTCATAGGGCATAGAGGACTGGTATCACTGTTACTTACTTTTCTTATTAAAAATAAAGTTGAGATAGTTATAAGAGCAATTCCTAATTCACAGATATTTGTTGAGCAGTGGAATACACTGCAATCTTTTGTATTTAAACTTATAAATCTGTAAAGCAAATCTTCACAGCCTAAATTTTAAATGTCTGAGACATCCAAATGAAATCCACTGTTATAAATATGAGCCTCTTGAAGTGGTGAGTTTCTCATAGGCAGAGCAAATAAGTGAATGGTTCAGACACAGCATCAACTGAAGCAAGCAAAACTTTGTTGGCCTCTATCCATCACCACTTTGCTTCACCTCTTGGCATCAAGTAGAACTGCAAACCCACAAGCAACTCCATATGTGGGGAACTCACCCCAAATTGCAATATTAGTAAAATTTGGAAATGGTCACAGATTTCAATAGTGCCAAGTAGGGGGTGGTGGCTTCCTGTTTGGGGATTATCCATAGTACATGCAAAGCTTTGGGGAGGTGGATATTTTAGCTCAATCTGAGGAAGAAATTCCTAATGGAGTGGTTCAAAGAAGGAATATGTCACCTCCAGAAGTCATTAGCTTCCTATTCTGGTAATTATTTCATCATAGGCTCAGTGAACTGTGTGCGGATGTGGTAGTTGGGTTTTAAGCATTGAATAGGGCAAGGCTAGGTGTACTGGCATTATATCTTATGCTGAGGTAAGATTTTAAGGTCATTAGTCCAATAACCCCTGAAAATCCATCATGAAGACTCCATTATGGAGAGCCACAAACTCTACTAAGTAGGTTCAATGCTTCTCCTTTCCCCTCCAGTTGTGGAGATTGATTGCCGTTTCTTTAGTTGGGCACCAGATTAAGTAATTTATGAGTGCAATAGTAAGAAAGAAATATAGTATCTTTAAACACTATAACTAGAACATCACTCTGTAGGGCAAGATGCTTATGTGATGAAAGTTCTGGAGAGTTCCAGAGTTCCTGAGGAATTCCAGCACAGCCAGAATCAGGAAAGGTGAGTGACTAAGGAAACGTGAGATTTCTCTCATCTTACCTGAGGTCTTTCTCCCACACCAGTCATATGTTCAAATAAGTGGAATGGTAGGTTAATGTTCCATAGTGTTTAAATTGTTAATTTTTTTCTCTTTCTCTCTCTCTTTTTTAACTTACAGCATGTAAAGTTGAATTTGGGTAAGAAAATACAGTGTTAATATGATTCCTGTGTGAGGATCCTTCTAAACATGAGATTTTGTTTTCTACTCATTGGGTCTCTAGAAATCTAGTTTAAGAAGTTGCTACTCCTTTAGACCAGACTTGGCAAACTGGCCTAGGCTGCAGACCAAATTCAGCCTGTTGCTTGTGTTTGTAAATAAAATTTTATTGGAACACAACTATGCCCATTTGTTTATACACTGTGGCTGCTTTCAAGCTATAATGGCAGAGGTGAGTAGTTGCAGTAATGAGTGTATGGCCCTCAAAGGCTAAAATATTGACTCTCTGGCCCTTTATAGGAAACAGTTCGCTCACCCCTGCTCTAGCCATTTTTTTTTTCTTTTTGTGGGTAAGGAAACATGCATATACTTATCCATTTGCACATAAAATGGTTTCCAGTAAGGCAGGAGTTTTCTAATGATTCTGGGAAATAGCTTACCTGCCTAAGCACTCTGACCCAGAAGATTATTTATTAGTGCTTGTTTGTCCACCCACTAAAATGAAGCAAAGAACTTCTATAAAAACAATCCATGAAATACTACTCATCACTATATCAAAACTGTCAATAAAAATCAACCCCCATCTCTTCAGTGAGAAATTCTGCAAATGATTATGGCTGAAGAGAAAGATATTTATCTCATCCCTTGTCTCAACAGCAGCCTTTCTCTGCCTGATTAGCTAGGGTGAAATTTAATTCTGCATTTGAAGATTTCAGATTAGATTAAAAGAAATGTTTGTTCAGAGGAGTGGGTAGGAGCTATACCTACACGTGGAAATGCTGATATTAAACCTTGTGATTGAACTTAGTTAAAAAAAATGCTTTATTTTTTTTAATGTGCCAAAGGAGGCTTATATTTCATCTGACCTCAATTTCCCTGAATAGAGCTGAGTGAGATTTCATAGCACAGTGCAGAGCTGCTTATCTTGAGGTGGAAAAAAAAGTGTTGTTAGCTGATTACTGCTGAGGTATCATATTTAGAGGGCCTGATGGTTAGCCAGCTAACTTAAGATCAGAGTAGGGGAAATTATTGCTTATTATAGGACTATTTTCACCCCCTGATTTGGGTCCTTATTTGATGTGATCATTCTGCTGGCTTAGGAACATAGGAAAACGGGATGGTGGTTAGAGTTTTTACCTACATCCTATATCACAACTGTTCTAGGGAAGCATCTGGTTCTACCCAGCAATAAATTAGTCACTATATGTGGCCATAGTTTATTTTCTAAAATAATTTTTCTGCAGGCTTGGCACATAGCTTTTGTCATTTTTCAAAAGGGCTAGAAAAAGACTGTTAATTCTGTCAACAAACAACTTTTTAGGTGAGGCATTTATTATTTCAGCCCTAGTACCCACCAGCTGCTAGCTGAGTTAAGAGACTTCCATTCTCTAAGTCTCAAATTCCTCACCTGTAAAATGAAAGCTTAGGAAGATGATTTATGTGGGTCTTGATTTCTAATCTTTCAAGACTCAAGCTATCTATGACTACCAACTTTTCTCTTCCACTTCTTTATATGCTGGCGGTGTTGATTACATGTAAAAGGTTGGAAAATGGTACAGACCTCTCCACTCACCTTTCCCACCCCACTGTCTCTACTGGAGGCGCCGTCACTCTCCGCCTTTTCTCAGGCTGTAGCTCCTCATCTCTCTCTTTTTCCTTCGCCTGTTCCCTAGTCTCTGAAAGCTCCCCACTTTTGCTCCCTCTTCCATTCTCACTGTATCTCTTTGTTTCTGCATGTTTTCATCATTGTCCTGCCTTATTTCTTTCCCCTTTTTCATCCTCCCCCCTTTTCTGCAGGTTTGTTTTGAAATCCCCCTCGAAACACTCGTGATTCTGTTTTCTGTCACAGTGCCAAGCTCCTCAGGTGAAATGCCTCTGCTGGCATTGTTAGGCAGAATACTAAGTGGTCTAAGGACCTGCAAAGGGCGAGTACCTGTCTGCTGGAATAAATGGAGATTCACAGAGAGACCAAGTCGACACAACGGGAAGACCCCGTGGATTTTCCTTCTCTGTTAGCCCATGGTGAAATCAATCATAACATGCCTCGCTGAAAATTGAACTCAGGGAATGGGAATCAGTGAAGTTCTTTGTAACTGTGCCTGAAAGAGGAGGAGGGAAAAAAGGGAGAGGTGAATGGGTATACTTTCCAGAAAAGTATCTTAAAATACTTTTCCACTGATGATTCATGCTTGTCCTCTGTCCCCATTGTCTTGTGTACAGAACGATGGGAAACCATTCATCTTGAAACACAAAGCCCCCGAAACTCCTGAATTAGGATTTGAATATGTCTTCTTTCAACTTTTGCTACAGTGATGAAGAAGGCATAGAAGGCTTGTGGTAAAAATTGACCATGAGCTTTATATCTACCATGAGTCAACCATGCATTATGTACAGAGATGAATATAATCCAAAAGTAATATATGTGTGGATTGGAAAGGCACTGTAATTGCTTATAGCTGAAGGGCAGTCATGTAGAAGAGGAAGTAGATTTGTTCTCTTCTGAACCAGAGTGATTGGATATGAATTGCAGAAAGGCAAGATTTGGCAGAGTGTAAGGAAAGAATATCAAATAAGCATATCCCTGCACTAAGTAATGGGTCTGGGAGTTTCCAGTTTAGGAGAAGTTGAAAGGAAGACAACTTGCAAGGGATTTATTCATTCATTAAGCAAATATTTACTGAGTACTTATTCAGTGTAAAGCACTCTTTTCAGTTCTGGGACCCAGCAATGAACAGAGATATCTGGAGGATTCAGGCATGGCATGTGTGACTTTAAGACCCCTCATACCTTGAGGATAATTCTGGGGTTTTAGGAATGGGGATTTTAATTAGCTAAAAATAAATGAAGCCATCAATCATGAACTACCTGTTTTTCAAGAATTAGAATGAAGTGAAACTTACTTATAACTGAAATTACACTAAACACAGTGGTTAGATGAGTTAGTGTCTGTAGATTTTACATGCTATAGGGTCATCATTCTGAATATCACTTATATGTCCCAGAAGAAAGCTGGTCATTTGTGCTTTGGAGTGAGGTGGATTATGAATAAATAGGCATTATTAGTTTTTCTTAAAGGCTAGTGTTGAAATACATTTGTGTTCCTAATGATAGGCCTGCAGAGGAAACTGAAAAGAAGGGGGAATTTATTTTTGGTCTCTTTTTTTCCATTTTTGCCTTCCTCTCCTACCTCCAAAATCTGCCTCTCTTATTTGCTTCAAAGATTGTGTGCCCTCAGGGCCCAAGGTTCCCATACTTCATTTTGTCTTCTATCTTCCTCCACCCTTCCAAAAGTATCTAGAGTTTTCCAAATCATACATTTCTACTACCTCTCCTCTCCTCTCTCAAATAAATGTTCTTTTCCTCAATCCTGCTTCCCAAACTGCCATCATAACAATAAGAACATGACCACATTGAGGAGGCCACATTGTTTGGTGCAATGCTTCTCAAGCATACACATCATACGTGTGCATACGTTGCGGTGGCTCTTGTTAGGATGTGGATTAAGCTTCAGCAGGTCTAGCTTGGGGCCTGAAATTCTGCATTCCCAAGCAAGCAGATGCTGCTGCTGCTGTTGTTGTTGCTGCTGCTGCTGCTGTGGCTGCACTGTGAATCACAATATGAAGAGGAAGTGTTTGATGGATTGGGAATTAGAAACTTTCTCACTTAATTTTATGACCTTGGGAAAGTTACCTACCTTACTAGGCCTTGTTTTCTCTTATATAAAAATGGAGATAAACTATTCCCCATTTTCTCTGCATACTCTCCAACCTAAGTTCAACGAGTCTTCATACAAAGAAAACTGTTTGCTGTTTCACAGAGAGGGCTTGTGAATGCCACTTGGTCACATTTTATGGGTAAGCTACTAAATGATTATCCTCATTGGGGAGCATTGGAATATCAAGAGTGAGTTCTCTGTTCAGAAATAAAAGCCACTGTTCCTGATCAAAATCCCATCATCTGACCTCATTGTGTTCCCTAGGAAAAAACAAAACTTGCTTCCTGTGAGGTACACTTGACATTCTTGTGGTCAGGGTCACCTGGGAAAAGTTATTGCCACGAAACCCAGCTTATCCCTGGCACACTCGGGGGCAAATTTTAGCCAACTTTTCTGCATTGGTCTGTTCTTGAGTCTGGCACTTAGCATCTCTCTAAATTTAGTGGGCATTTTCTGCTTTAATGAATATCTAACTGTGTAAATATAGATGTCGTTTGGTCAGCACTTTCCCCAGCAGTATTTTCCAGAGATAATTTGCCTGCAATAAACTCCTGAGGCAAACATGCTTCCCCTCTACCAGCCTTGCACAAACAGCTGATCTAGGCTCAGGGACATAAATAACTTTGCAGAGACACTTACCTCCAGAGAGTTCCAGACTTTGTTGGAGCAGTCTTTGTCTTGGAAAAGACTACCTTTCACATTTCTGTGGGTTGAGTCTCTGAGTTCCTCTTGGGACTTGATGTTGGCAAGCATGGTCCTCCTTTGTTTGGGATTGTGTATCTTTTTAGAGCTAGAAGTTCTTTGAGATGAGCTGATCTAGTGGTTCTTAGCCTGTAGTCCCTAATGGTTTTGGGGGGACTTAATCTGCAAATCCCCTCAAAATATATGTACACTTTGGAGGGTGTGGGGGCTGTGAGGAGAGGTTCATAGAATTTATCAGATTCTTAAAATCACATGTTTCTCATTAAGAAAGAAAATAAAAACATACCAATTATTTCCCCAAGAAAGTTTGGAGAGGAGTTAGCAGTATCCCAGGTTTGGGGGAAACAACCACATCCATCAAAATAGTTCCCAAATCTGGCAATACATTAGAATAGCCTGGAGAGATTTTCATTCTTTAATACAAATCAAATACATATGTGTTTGATTAATACATATCAAAAACTGTGCACACAGTTAGAAATATAAAACAGTAGTCAAGGATTGTGAGGAAAAACAGTAGCTCCTGCTCCAACACTTTTCACTCCCTGGTCTTGCTTGAGCAGCTGTTAAAAACCTATGGGTTCCTAGGGCTCCACTCAGATCTCCTAATTGTTTGGATGAATGGGAAAGGTCCCAAACCTTTATTTTGTGCTGGGACAGCACAGTTCCAAAGGTTCCCTATGGACTGGTCCAGGTTGGCTGATTAGAATCAGGCTTGGGACCTTTCCACTCACCCAAACACTTTAGGCCTTCAATGCCTATAATTCAAGTGCCATAAAAATGCTATAGATGTGTTCTAAGGAAGGAGAGATCACTTCAGCAGCCATCATCAGTGTCAGCTTCCTGAATGAGGTGGTATTTAAATGACCCTTGATGAATAGGCTGGTTTTGTGGCATACTCTGCTCTTCCTGTCCTGGGAGACCAGCTTTCACTGCTGGTTGAGTTATCCTCTGGGTAATGGCATAATCATAACGCATGTTACATTTCTGGCAAGGTCTTCTTAAAGACCTTCTTAAAGCTCTTCTGAAAATTCTGGAAATTGAGATGGATTACAATTTCCTCTCTTTCTTGGTGATTCAACAGACCTTCTGTTTACTCACATGCCTAACTCCAATATGCACCATGCTTATCGATGGTAACCTCCAGATGAGGGGGAAAATGAGATAAAAGTTCAAGGCAGTACTCTCACTGCTGCATTTCCTTGAAATCAGTACACATTTCCTTGCAAATACCATGGCAGAAAATACAGTGAACCAAAATGAAAATATGCTTGTGACTAACTTGACCTATTCTCATAACAATCTCTAAATACTAATCTCATTATGTGCTTTTAATGGCATACATGAGGATGGATGCTTTTAAAGGTCAACAAGTGAATGTATTAAAACAGTCTCTTATTTGCTTATCAGATGAAAACCCGAGAAATGCAAGCTTTTTCTATTTTCTAGGGACTTCATTTTTTTCCTCTTTCTTATTTCTATTACATTTCTTTGAACTTAATCTTTACAGATTGCTAATAATCTCAGTTCCTTGAAAGCTTTACAATCTTCAACAAAACAAAAACTTTTTTGTTTCTCATTTACAGTTTCTCATTTACAATTCCTTTTCCTTTTCTAAGTTGGAGTTTTTCCTTTACTTTGAGGACAATTTATATTATTCTCTGCTGAAGGGACAATGAAACTAAATATTATATTAATAATAAAATAATTTGAAATCCTTGGGAGAAATGTACTACATAAAGTAGTATCACATTATTTCAAAGGAGAAGTAAGTGCAAGAGTTAGATTAACTCAAGGAATGGTATAAAGAATTACATATGAGTATAGGAATAGAAAAATAAGAAATAGTTTATAGACTGCAGCAGAAAGAAATATGTTTCCTCTTTATTTAAGTAGGAAAGAAAGCAAAGAATAGATGATTCCAAAGTGTACTTTTCATATTTGACGAAACATTAAACTCTGCTTTGAAAACTGAAATAGACAAATGATGGCATTCTGGGTTGGGATAGCAGGGAGTTACATAAGAACAGAGTAAGAGGCAGTTTTCTGAATCCTTTTAAAAATGATGTTCAAAGAAATTTTGGTTGAGGGAAAAGAGAGAAACCCTCAGCCTTGGGAAGCTTACAAATGCATCTGACGTGACAATGGGAGCCCTGCTGTACCACATTCAAGTCAGTGTCTAATATATTGAAAAAGAAGTCAGCTGTTAATTCTAGAAGGGGAAAGCCAGAGGGCAAGTTCATGCCCAGATATCCTATGGAGAATTAAGTTAACTGCCATGAAAATTAGGATAAATTCCACTCCAAGGTCTAGGATCAGGATTAGAGTTAGGAAGTAGAGCCAAGAGTTTTGAGTTAGGTGGGAATAGTGGCCTAGCAAGAGCTGAGAGAAATGAGTTAAGAGATTTCAGAAATGCCCTAGGTATTTATGACTCACTTATCTTGGGTTCCTGCAAAGGATGTGTGGTTGTGTGGTCCTTTGGAATGTCTGAGTTGCTAAAAAAGACAGAACGGTTCTTGTCATTGAAGTACACACACCAACTGCATATGTTTAAATAGCCCAAATGAACTCTACAAGAGTGTCTACAGAGAGTAGGCTGGAGTCATTGCAGAACTGGTCCATGTGATTTTTTTTAGGAAAAGACGGAGACCTTGGAGGTTGAAAGAGAGAACGTTTTACTTGTCAACCTAACTTCTATGTCTAAAAATTATTAAAGCAAATTGTGCAATTAGACTTACTGTGCAATTGTTTATCAAACGACTAGACCTGTTTCCTCAAGGAAAATAGCACTACAGTCAGTAGTGTGCTGGTTAATGAATAACAACTGGATCTCTGAAAAAAAAAGGTGTGACTATACATATGTACACAAGTTTGTTATACATTTTACTGACATAAAAATGTGTAGCACACAATTTACAATTAATAATAAAAATTCCAGTACTCGTTATTGTAAATTCCGTATAGCCAGTTGATTCTCACAGAATGCTGTCATAGATTTTCTTCCGAATTCTTGTATCCATAGCCAACCTATGGTTGCAGTTGTTGAATGAGTGTAGTTCTGATGTGAATGTTAGTTGATATTTTCATTTACAATAATGAGTGATATGAAAGTGAAACAATGAGGACATATGCTGGAAATTTACTCTTTTGCCAATGATGTCAGCGATTTCTTTGCTGAATTGGATGATAAGTTTCAAATACAGTCATGCGCTGCATAATGACGTTTCAGTCAACGACAGACTGCATATACAATGGTGGTCCCATAAGATTAGTACCATGTAGCCTAGGTGTGTAGTAGGCTATACCATTTAGGTTTATGTAAGTACACTCTATGATGTTCTTACAATGATGAAATCACCTAACAACATGTTTCTCAGAATGTATCCCGTTGTTAAGGGATGCATGACTGTACTGAATATTTCCTTAACTTTTTGTGCTATTAACAATGTAATGACTGTAGACACAATAAACTTCTATATTTAATCTGTATTATTAATAGTTTCACTATCAACAAAATAATAAATTAGGCCTTGATTCATAGCATTTGCTGATTTCTGTGGTATAAATACTCTTACATGGTCAATCTCAAGGTACCAATGTAAATCACTGAAAATGGAGTTGGGAAGAGATGTTCATTATCACACCATGATACAATAAGTCCAGCAGACACATAAAATGTATGTAGATAGCCTCAAGAGCATCAGATCAGCTGGCTATAAACTTGAGGGTTTAATAATTCACTAGAACAACTCACAGAATTCAAGAAAGTGCCATACTTATTATTACAGTTTTATTATAGCAAACGATACAAATTAGAGCCAGCCAAAGGAAGAGATGCATAAGGTGAAGTCTGGGAGGGGTCCAAACATGAAGCTTCCAGTTGTCTTTTCCTTGTGGAGTCCTGGATGGCATTGCCTCCTCCAGGCTACGGTGTGTGACAATACTCAAAACTCTCAAAATTCCCAACCAGGAAACCTCACCTTAGCCTTTCATGTCCATAGTTTTTATTGGAGCTTGATTACAAAGTGCCCACATATGCTGACCTTTTAAGTCTCCATCCCTTCTTGGTGATTCAGGATATACCTTTAGTCTCCAGTTCCTCCAGAGGTTGAAACTGATACGGCATATCCCAGAGCTCTCATCCTAAATCACAGCATTAGACAATCCAGTGGGTAAAGCCCCAGGCAAGCAAAGAGACTCCTATCAGGCAGGGCATTCCAGGGCCCTAGAGATCACTTCCTAGTAGCTGAGGGCAAAGACCAGACCTCTCTTTGGGTAAGGTTAATTTTTCACTGCAGCTGTCCCTTGGTATCCACAGGGGATTGGTTCCAGGACATCCCCTTCCTTACCAAAATCCACAGATACTCAAGTCCCTTATATAAAATGGTGTAGTATTTCATATAACCTATGCACATTCTCCCATATACTTTAAATCATCTCTAGATTACTTATAATGCCTAATACAATGTAAATGGTCTGTACACAGTTGTTATACTGTATTGTTTAGGGAATAATGACAAGAAAAAAAAGTCTGTATGTGTTCAGTACAGATACAACCATCGTAGGCCTTTTGATCTGTGGTTGGTTGAATCTGCAGATGCAGAACCTGTGGATACTGAGGGCCAACTGTATGCATATTTTGGTAGAGATTATGTTGAAACTGTAGATCAGTTTGGGTAGTATTGCCATTTTAACAATATTAAGTCTTCTGAGCCATGAACACAGAATATTTTTCCATTCACTTAGATCTTTAATTTCTTTCTACCATGTTTTGTAGGTTTCATTTCACAAGTCTTACACTTCTTTTGTTAAATTTATTCCAAAGTATTTTATTCTTTTTGATGCTATTATAAATCGAAATTTAAAAAACTTTTATTTTAGGATTGTTCATTGCTAACGTATCAAAATACAATTGATTTTGTATCCACGGTTTCTGCATCTGCAGATTCAACCAACCACAGATCAAAAGGCCTACGACAGTTGTGTTTGTATTGAACATACACAGACTTCTTTTTCTTTTCATTATTCCCTAAACAATACAGTATAACAACTGTGTATAGAAGATTTACATTTTATTAGGTATTATAAGTAATCTAGAGATGATTTAAAGTATATGGGAGGATGTGTGTAGGTTAACTTGTATCATGCAACCTTGCTGAACTCCTTTGTTAGTTCTAATAGTGTGTCTGTGTGTGTGTTTCTTAGGATTTTTATATACAATAGTGTCATCTGCAAATTGAGATAGTTTTACTTCAATTCCAATTTTAATTCTTTTATTTCTTTTTCTTGCCTAAATGCACTGGCTAGAACCTGCAGTATGATATTGTTTAGAAGTGGCGAGAGCAAACATTCTTGTCTTGTTCTTGATCTTAGGGAGAAAGCTTCAGTCTTTCATGGTTAAGAATGATGTTAATTGTGGAATTTTTGTAGATGCCCTTTATGAGGTTGAGGAAGTTCCCTTCTATTCCTCCTTTGTTGAGTATTTACATACTTTAACTTTTAATAATAGTTGTGTTTTACAACAAGCTTATAAAATTCCTAACAATGTAACAGTTGGCACTCTTGAGCCAATACAAGCCAGCTCTAGGACACTACTGTAAAGCTGACCCTCTTCTCTTACTTTAACATGCAAACTCTAACTGTGGCAAACTTAGGCATCCCAGATGCCAATTGAATGAGTGCTAATGTGGTTATAATGCTAACTAATACCTTCAAAAAAGAATTAAACGAGGGGGCCGCCTGGTGGCGCAGCGGTTTAGTCCGCGCTTGGCAGCCCTGGGTTCGTGAGTTCGGATCCCGGGCACCCGCCGACGCACTGCCTGTCAGCCATGCCGTGGCGGCGTCCCATGTAAAGTGGAGGAAGATGGGCACGGATGTTAGCCCAGGGCCAGTCTTTCCTCAGCAAAAAGGGGAGGATTGGCAACAGATGTTAGCTCAGGGCTGGTCTTCCCCACAAAAAAAAAAAAAAAAGAATTAAACAAAAACATTTCATTTCCATAATAAAAAATCAGTTACCGCACACTTTTTTGAAAACGCAAAATGTATATTGTGTTAAATAAGTAGCTTACTTTGAGACTAAAATTTTTCGGGTGACTAATATATTAATTTATGTAATTTAATGAGATGATTACTGTATCAAATGAACATTTTTCTAATTCATTATCTAGAAGCCTGGCTGTCCTAACTCAAGTTTAATTTGCAAAAGATACTATCAATGAACATCACGTCTATTTTGATCAGGGAAGTTTCTGTGATTGTAGAAGTATTAACCACAAAGCAATACCCAGTAATAACAACAAAAGCATTAGTACTGTGTCCATGGAAAAGGCCTCATTAAAAAACAGTTTCAGGGTGCACTGTTTTGGTTTTGCCTCCTTACATGTGCAATTAGGAAATAAACAATGAGGAAAAAAAGTTTTCTGTTCTCTTTCACCCCAGTGACCTTCAGGAAGTTTATTAATTTAAGAAATTTGCAGAAGTGAATTTGAATGTGAGACTCTGTCATGTAGTCTGAAAGCATATTAGTGGAACTCCATAATGGTTTGTGCCTGCTGTTATTTCTATGGAAATGGGAAAAAATGGCATGAGTGAAGTCAGAATCTGTCATTTATGGTTTTTACTTATACTTAATCACTGTTTTCTTCTGCTAGATTTTATTAAACCATCAATTTAACGATATGAATTGGTTAGACAAAGGCATTTAGGATTTATATCTCCAAGATCTAGCTTTTGAAGTTTCAGTTATTGAGATATTTGCTGCCTTTTGTCTTCTTATTGAAACTAAGTTGCCCTTTTAGGCACATAGCAGGGCCCTTGGAGGAAATTTATTGATCCTTCTTGGAATTTGCAATAGGGAAGAAAAGGTTTGGTCAGAGTTAGTTATTAACCCCAGAATTTAAGTCAGATATCAAAAAACCTCAGTTAAAGGATTTTGAGCTAAAAGATGGCTCAAGAAGGTTGACAGTTCTCAAAAACAGCTTCTAATTATAACAGTGTGAACAAGAAAAGGCATTAGGATCTAAAGAAAAGGCATCAACTCAGAGAGTGCTCTCTTACCAGTTTAGACCTACTGAGGTAATGTAGATATATTTGGAGGTGTCTTTCCATCTTACAACGATGTCCTTAGCCTTCTCAAATCCATGGACATGGTTTCCTGGCAGCTGTCTTCACACAATGTAACTGTACCGCCTGGGAACAGCAAATTGGAACTGGGAAGGGAATCTGACCCAAATATTATTAGAATGCTTTCCGCTAGACATTGATTTGTGAGAGAGTGAGTCTTTATGTATCTGGAACTATAACATAGGAACATTGGAGTTCTGGGCTACTATCTTCTCTCTGCTTTGTTTCCTGAGCAGCATAGAAAGCCACTCAGAAGGACTGAAACAGATACTCATGCAAAGAGAAGATGAGGCAAGATAGAAAAATACATGCTGTTTAAAATGTCCAAGGGCCTTTTGAGCATGAGAAAGAACACTCATTATTCTTTGTATTTTGTTTAATATTCAATTATTAATCTATTTATTTAGAAAACTTTTTTGTTGAGTGAATATTTAGATATTGATTACAAATTTTGATTAAAGTCCTTCAAACAATTTAAACTGAAGTTATAAATTTAGTGTGGTTGATTCTTTTCTTTTTTTTTTTTTCGGTGAGGAAGATTAGCCCTGAGCTAACATCTGTTGCCAATCTTCCTTTTTTTGCTGAGGAAGATTGGCCCTGAGCTAATATCTGTGCCCATCTTCCTCTATTTTATATGTGGAATTCCTGCCACAGCATGGCTTGATGAGCACTGCATAGGTTGGCACTCAGGATCCAAAACTGCGAACCCTGGGCCACCAAAGTGCAGCATGCGAACTTAAGCACTATGCCACCAGGCCAGCCCCTGATTCTTTTCTTTACTTCAAATTCCTTAAAAAGAAGATGAAACATACATAATATAATGATTACAGATCTTAATACCCCTTTACCAAGGATAGTTACAAAATACTAAAACCTTGTTTCTTATTTTTTGGCCTCATCTCTTTTTACAATTTCAACAACTACAATTTCTTAAGGTTTCAGAAGTTAAAATCAGATATATTTTTATATCTTCTTCAAATTGGTTTTTGTAATCTTACCAGAACAAAGATTAAAGACTATTATATCAGACAAACTGGGGTGCAGGATTTGTGTTTTTTTTTTTTTTTTTTTTTTGTGGGGAAGACCAGCCCTGAGCTAACATCTGTTGCTAATCCTCCCCTTTTTACTGAGGAAGACTGGCCCTGGGCTAACATCTGTGCCCATCTTCCTCCACTTTATATGGGACGCCGCCACGGCATGGCTGACAGGCAGTGCGTCGGCGGGTGCCCGGGATCCGAACTCGCGAACCCAGGGCTGCCAAGCGCGGACGAAACCGCTGCGCCACCGGGCGGCCCCCCAGGATTTGTGTTTTTAATGGATCAAATCCTACAGACAAAGATCATTCCAAATTAAGACACTGGTCATTAGGTCAAACAATTTTAGCTTTTAAAACTTTTCATTGAAATGTGACATACATTCAGAAAACTATGCAAATCATAAGTGTACAGCCCAGTTACTTTTCACAAGTTAAACACACTCATGTAACCAGCATCCAGATCAAGAAACAATACAACAAGCACCCCAACAAGCATAGTTATTTTAAAGTCCTTGTCTACTAATTCTAATATCTCAATCACCTATGGGTCTTCTTTCATTGTCTATTTTTTCTTTGATTTTCAGTCATATGATTTTGCCTTTTCCCTGTCTAGTAATTTTGGATGGCCCAGTGATCAAACACCAATTCTCTAATTCTCTGAAACCAACTGAGTGTCCTACAATTCAATTCAATTCTGACACGAACTACCTGGAGTTAGTACAGACCCCACCGGTTAAGGACTCAGTCCTAGAAGACTGCCCCACCTTGGATGCCAGCTGCAAATGAGATCCCTTGGCTACTTGCACTTCTGCCCAGCTGACTACAAATTTGGGGGTTCCCATGACCCCCCTCAGGTTTGTTAATTTGTTAGAATGATTCATAGAACTTAGGAAAGTGCTGTACTCATCGGTTGCAGTTTATTATAATGGATACAAATGAACAGTTAGATGAAGAGGTACATAGGGCAAGGTATGGGGGGAGCATAGAGCTTCCCTGCCATCTCTGAGTGCACCATCCTCTAGCACGTCAATATGTTCACCACCCTGGAACCTCTCTCAAACCTTGTTGTTCCAAGTTTTTTTTTTAATCCAGATTTTATTGTGTAGGCATGATTGATTAAATCTTGGCCATTGGTAACTGAACTCAATCTCCAACCCCTGTCCCCTCCCTGGAGGTCAGGAGATGGGACTGAAATTTCCAACCCTCCAATCATGTGGTTGGTTCCTCTGGTGAGCAGCTCTGATCCTGAAGCTATCTGGGGTCTACACTTTGAGTCACTTCATTACCATAAACTTATGTATGGTCAAGAGGGCCTCATTATGACAAACAAGGCACTCCTATCACTTAGGAAATTCCAAAGGTTTTAGGGGCTTTGTGCCAGGAATGGGGCTGTGGTGGAAAAACCATGCTTCCAGGGTGGCATTCAATTGCTTGCCTGCCGGATCTTTGTTTCCTCAGCCCTGAAAGACTGTGGAAAATTCAGTTTTCAGCTTAACTCTTTAGCTTCATGGCCCATGCCACTTCAAAATTTTACAAATATTTTAAGGGGGAGGTTGACCGTGTATTTCTGGATCCTCATGTGTATGCTTGTATCACTTTAGCTCCACAAAAATACCAAAACCCCTGCTGGTTTCTCTCTTTTTCCAATAATGGCCTTCAGTCAGGGACCAACACTAGATATTCAGCGTCTAGGTGAGCCCAGAATTGGTAAGGGCCCCTATGGCTGTGGAGTTCAGCGTCAATTCACCATTCCCTCTATGGTTTTTGTCTCTTGCCTGTTTTGTGTGCAATCTCCCTCCTCCTGGTGGCTTTTCATTTCCCAAGCACTGCAGGATTTCACTCTGCCTTTTAGAAGATTTTGGCCTTGCTCTTTAGCTTTCCACATAAGCCTCAGAATTCAACAAATATTATTGACATGCATTTGGGGCACCTTAATTCTCCTATTTCCCGCTCTGGGACTGTGCAACTGCTAGAAATGAAGTTAATTTCTTTCCCCCTGGTAGCAACTCTGTCTAGGCCAAACCTGGATACTCACTTGGTGCCCAGAATCAGTAAATGACTCCAGGGGAAAAATATCTGCCACAATCTTTAATTCTCCTCTAAATAGTTCTCTTCTATCTGGAATTTTAGTCCCTCTAATTCTTATTATCTTTATAGTTTCATGTAGTTTCTAATAATTTATCTAGTTTTTATTTGTTATTGTCAACAGGAGTGCTGTTCTAACATGACCTACTATACCCAACCTAGAAGTGGAAGTATAGGCTGCAAAACTTTTTAACAAAAAAGTGCCATATGTTAGTTGTGGAACTCTTTTAACCCCACTTTTCTGACAGATTTTGATTTTTTGAGATTTTGATTCATTTTTTTGACAAATGATCTGTTCTTTATTTTGTATAGCATGAAGTTTGTAACATCATATTGTCATGATATATTGTTGGATATCAAATGTGTATTTCTTATAATTAGTATAATTTGTTATAAGTAGAAGTTTCATTCCCTGGGATATAAAGATGTATGTGTCATTTTCTTACTTCTTGAGGACATTCAGTTAGTTGATCATCTTGGAACATGTACTGTTGCTGGAGCTAATCAACTGCAGGGCTTTCCTTCTACCTGGTGATAACAGTGAACCATGTAGATTAGTTCTTCCTGTAGATACTTCTTTTTCTGGTGCTCTTTGGCTCACATGTGTTCACTCTTTCCCACTGGCAAAGAGAAGAACTAGTACATACCTATACTTTATAGACGTGCTTAACAGAAGAATAAATACCCATATGTATTATTTCTTTCCTACTTGTTAAAATCAATAAAAATTCAACTATCTATTATATTCACTCTAGATTTGTATCACTACATTTTGGTATTCTTTACATTAATTTTTCTCTTTTGAGCATCATTATAGGCTCATCGCCTTTTATGAATTCAACTTGTTTCAATTAATTATTATTATTTGCTCAAATAGGCACAACTTGGTCAGTGAGAAACCTCTAAATTGGCTCCTTTGTCCTCTGGAATTCTTGGAAACAATCCTTACTTTTTGGAAACAATGGATTTCTAAACCCATTGTAATTTTTTTCTTCCCCAAGATTTGGAATCAATTACCCTCCTTTAAGTGTTGGTGACATGTAGCGAGAAATACTAGAGATCAAAGTCCGAGTACACATGAGACTGAAAGTGGGTAACAGTGCTGCTACTTTTGTTGAGTCACTCTTGATAGTGACAGGATTGAAAAAAAGTGTTTATTTTTATGATTATGTGTTCAAACGCATCTTTTCAATTTAACTTGTCATTGTTTCCTACTTTACTTATATTATGAGTTTTATCAACCACTAAGACTTTTGCCCTCTTTGAAATTTGACACCCTTCCAACTGTCAGTTTTAGTCCTTCCTGAGAAGTACTTGTATTCATACCCTTGTTTTGGCAGCCATATCCCTTTATTCTTAAACTCCTGTTGCTAAAGTTAGCTCAAGTGAGCTTCTGTTTCTTGGAACCAGATGTCTTAACAAACACAAGCTTATTAACTAAGGATGAATATATTGAGTCTGACAGATAGGCTAGAGGCTAAGATTTATTGAAACCTGCAAAAAAATTCAAAGGATAAAATGCACAAAATTCTACTTACAGTTGTGTTTAGGGAAAGACAAGTAAGGAAGGGAGTTCTAATGGTGTAACACTAACAGAAAAGAGGAAAAGCTAAACTAACAGAAAAGAGAAAAAGACTGTCAGGAAATGTTATTTTCAAACTTGAATAAGTAGAACATTCATGGAAAAAGAAGCTGAAATCCATAAGGGAACACCTCATTTTAACTGAGTTAAAATGATCTTGGATGTACAAATTATGTCCCCAGGTACAAAGAAATGGCTGGACTATTATCAGTGATCTTTAAGGAGTCTTGGGACACAAGAGAGACACTAGAGATGGAAGAGAAGCATCTATAAGTTGTGATTTTTTTAAATTGAAAGGAGATCGATCAGCATGACAGTGATTGTAGGTGAAACTGAAGAACATGTAATGGTAGGAATGGTTTGTTCGTGCTTAGAAAAAGTGGCATGAGGGACTGGCATGGGTTTAATAATAAGTTACCATGCAGAAGAGCCTTCTATCCTCTATTTATTTCCTTCAACAGAGGAACAGATGTCTGTTACAGCAGACATTGGCACTTGGATTTCAGCAAGGTATTTCTTATTATCTCTCATGATGTTCTTATGAATAAGAAGGAGAAAGTTGGTGGGTTGATGGTAAAAAGCAGGAAGATTTGTAACTGGTTAAAAATTGTACCTATGGTTATTGATGTATGGATTGATATCTATTGGAATAATCAGTTGAAAGAATGAAATAAACATTTCTTTTAGGGCTGCATAAAGATAATATAGCCCAGTGCTTTTTCTGTCCCTTCATACCAGAGCTGTCCAATAGAACTTTATGTGATGATGGAAATGTTCTATATTTATGCTGTCCAGTACAGTAACCACTAGTCACTTTGGTTTTCTGAGCATTTGAAATGTGGCTAGTGCAATAGAGGCATTGGATTTACTTTATTTTATTTTTAATCATTTTAAATTAAAATAGCCACATGTAGCTACTGGCTACTGTATTATACAGCACAGCTTTATACTATCTCCAAATTTTTGATGAAATATATATTTTTTATTGAGAGGCATTTAAAGATTCCTTTTATAGGATCATAAAATGATTTTACTGAGAGAATCCTCAACTATTTTATAACTGTTTACAAATGAGAAAAATGAGGCCCAAAGGAATTAAATGATTTATTCAGAATCACACAGTTATCAGCTGAATAGGAACTCAAAAGAAGGTTCTTTGAATCTTAGTCAATACATTTTTCATATGCATCATACATAGAAAATAGCCCTTTAAGTTTGTAAGTGTATATTAGTTATTGACTTCCAGTGGCCAAACAGTAAGAAATTTTCCTTCTGAATTTTTTTTTTTATTTTAGGTAGAGATAAATACTATTCACAAGTCAATACAGTGATTGTTTGTAGATAGGGATTCCTAAAAATGGAATCTTGAGATTTTGTTTCTCAGTTGCGCAGGCCACAGCTAATTAACATTAGCTTCCAATGAGTAAATGTGAATCCTTTTGGGAAAGACTATTTTTAGGTCCCTGAACTTCAGAGTTGATTTCCTCTTTTTTTTTTCTCCACTCAATTAAAAAATATATTATTTAGGACTATGGCACCGTGCTAATGTATTTCTGAAAAAAGAAAGAGGTGACCTGCTGCTGTGTAAAATTGTAGCAAGAAATCAACAGGGAAGGGATTAGAACAATTAAAATCTTACATTCACAAAGGGAGGAAATGAAGTCTGATTAATAAGATTTACAGTTTATATTTATAGAAAGGAGAACAACACTGTGTTTCAAGTATTATTTGGATCAAACTGTGCTCATTATCTTTTCCCACTCCCCGAAATATAGGAAAATTCCTCCTTTTAATATTGAATTGAATGGGCATATGCATGCTTTTATAATTTTCTTGAGTAGAATTGGATTGTCTTTATGCCATTTTAAAGAAAAATCTGTTTATTCTATCTCCCCAAATGCAGGGAAGTGATGTGTAAAGCTAATTTGCCCATAAGTGGGATTTTTATTTTTCAGAGAGAGGAAAAAAAAGAAATTGATGTAGTTTTGGACTCTAGTAATTGGTATATTCAAATCTTGTTTTATTTATCACATAGGAATTGCAAATATTCTGGTAAGTAAAGGGAGGGAGGGAGAAATTTTAGAAAAGGAGCTGAATCTGAAATGTTAAGATGATCTGTGCATGTTAAGATGATGTCAGGGAGGGGAAAATTTCCTCCTAACCTTGGTTCTTTTGGCTGGTCTAATAATTAAAGTGACATGAGACAGATTCACAGGGGAAAAACAAATTTAATTACATACATATAGGAGCTCATAAAAATGTGATGCTCAGAGAAGTGACCAAAGCAGGCAGCTTTTATACCATTTAGACAAAGAAACAATACATTTGTGAAGAATTGACAAGACAAAGGGGTTTGGGTTTGGGGTAGCAAATTAGTAAAGTAGTAACAAGGTTTGTTTACACATCCTTCTCAGCCCTGGATTCCTTATCTCTGGTGATAAGTACGGCTTCTACTCAGTTGGTACAGGGAGAGTACCTTTCACATGGGAAATTTGTTTCCTGCTTTCAGGGGGACAAAGGACGGTGAGAGTGTCCTTCTTGCACTGGCTGTTTCTCAGGTAACTTTAATTCCAAACAACCAATATGCCAAAATGAAATATTTTGGGGCAGGCTGCCCTGAACTCCATCAGTGGGGAAAGCAATATATGATCCAGAGAAATCATCACCTTACATGGGTGAGTCCCCATATCTGATCAATGTCTGTGGTGCCTTGGCTATACCTCGCTCTCTGATGCCTACTCTCCTTTGCCCCCATATATTCCATATACCAGAAAAAGACTCAGAGATTATGTAGTCCAATTTTCCCATTTTTCATAGGAAATTGAGGTGCACATAGTTGAAGTGACTTTCCTATGTTTGCACAGAATGTTAGGACAAAGTTGGGACCAGAATAGAGGTCTCATAATTCCCAGTTCAGGATTCTTTTCTCTCTACTGTGCTAATCTTCTAGTCTGCTTATCATAGAAGTTTGAAAATGGCTTAATTCTTGCTTCCAACCATTTGATCAATACAGCAAGTACAATACATGTGTTTCATCCGAGCCTTGTCAGAAGTTATACCTGAGTAGAAGAAAAGATGTTTTTGGGCCAATCATTTGCTTCCTACAGACAAAATTGAAAACAAAACAACAAAACACGCCCCCTCCCCCTGTAAACCTTTTCGATGCCATTTAGCCTCTCCCTCTCATTCCGATCATCAACATTTGTTAAGTGTCTACTATATGCAGAATATGGAATTTAGCTCTGTAAGGAGTTAGGTTGTGAGATAAAGTATCGGTACTAGTAAAGCTAGTTTCTGCTGTGCTGTGTATGATTCCCCTACTCCAGCCCTCACTCTGAAGATTTAGGTCTCACTCATCAAAAATATCACCTCTTAAAAATACTTCCTTGCCCACCTTATCTGATGCTGCACCTCTCATCCCCTCTACTCACATCTCTATTACTTTGCCTTCTTTTTTTCAAAGCTGTGATCTTATCTGAATTTATCCTCTTTCTATTCTTGTCTTTTGTGTCTCTTCCTCAATATTATGTAAGTTCCATGAAAACAAGGATCATCTCTGTCTTACCCACAGTGTAGAATAACTCCTGGTACTCAGGAGATGCCCAATATGTATTTATGGAATGAGTGAATTTGTTGTTGAGTAGGTGCACATCCACTTTCCTCCTGGTGCCCGGGTGGTTGATGCAGCATCAGCCACACGGAGGCCCAGCCTCCTCCAATAGCAACTGAGGTCCTGCCCTTGAGCCGGGCAATGGTCCTGAGACTCTTCCCTCTGTCAGGCAGTTTTCCCTTTCAAGCCCTGGGGTTCTTTCCTACTAGTTAGCCACAGTGATAGCCATTTTAGTTCCTCTCAACAGGTTTCAGTAACTTTGAACTTTGGATGGACTGAGGTCTTGATAAAGGCTTCAAATTCCTAGTGCTAGTTTTCCTTCATTGTCATGTCTCGTTTTACCTTTTTGTCATATCAGTAGGCATGTACTTTTTTTTTTATTAAGGTGAAATTCAAATAAAATTAGCCATTTTAAAATCAATAAATTAGTGCATTTAGCACAGTCACAGTTCAGTATAACCATCACCTCTATCTAGTTCCAAAACATTTTCATCATCCCAAAATAAAACCATGTATTCATTAAGCAATTACTTTCCATTCCCCACATACCCTCCCCTTGACCCCTAGCAACTAACAATATGCTTTTGTTTGTATGGATTTGCCTATCCTGAATATTTTATATAAATAGAGTCATACAATATATGACCTTTTGCATCTGGCTTCTTTCACTTAGCATAATGTTTTTGAAGTTCACCCATGTTTTAGCATGTATCAGTACTTCATTCCTTTTTATGGATAAATAATACTCCATTGTGTGGGTATACCACAATTTGTTTACCCATTTGTCTGTTGGTGGACATTTGAGTTATTTCTACCTTTTGGCTATTTTGAATAGTGCCACTATGAACGTACATGTACAAGCATCTGTTTGAGCTCCTGTTTTCAAATTTTTTGCATATATACATAAAGATAGAATTGCTGGGCCATATGGTAACTCTATGTTTAACTTTTTGAGGAATTTGGTGTTTACTTTTAAAATTTTTTCTACAGCCTTCAAGGAGCCTCACCGGTGGTTCTTGGCAGGAAAAAAAGGTCTACCTTAAGTCGGCATTCTTAACTCTACTAATTAAAAACAACTATTATTATTTTTTTTCTTTTGGTGAGGAAGATTAGCCCTGAGCTAACATCTGTGGACAATCCTCCTCGTTTTGCTGAGGAAGATTGGCTTTGGGCTAACGTCCGTGCCCATCTTCCTTTACTTTATATGTGGGATGCCGCCACAGCATGGCTTGATAAGCGGTGCATAGGTCCGTGCCTGGAATCCGAACGTGTGAACCTCAGGCCACCAAAGTGGAGCGTGTGAACTTAACCAGTATGCCACTGGGTCAGCCCCCAAAACAAGTATTATTTTTAAAGGGTGATTACACTTGCCACTGCACCCTGCAAACAGACACAATGCCTATTATGAGAAGATTAAGTAAGATGCAAGAATTCTGCATGTAATCTAATATGTAGGGATTAAAATATATTAGTTTTCATCCTTCATAATTTATTAGGTATTTGACCTTGGAGAGGTCATTTAATCATTCCAGACTCAGTTGTTTCATAATTAAAAATAATGTTATTCATGAAATTGGGGGCCTGGGAATAAAACTAGACGTGTGGAATCTGGAAACTTAGTGATGGCTGGAAAAATCTTAAGACTCAAGTCCAATTCCCTGAAAACACAGTTGAGGAAGCTATATTTTTGAATGATTATGTGACTAGCCCATGGTCACAGTGTTGTTGCTGAGTTTATTACTCTGATCCTAAGTCTAGTCCAGTGTTTTCCATCCCATAAAGTAAGTTCTTCTAGTTCAGTTACTTCCTATTCGCTACTAGTGATTGATTACCCAGTACAAGCTAAGGACTGAGCTCGGCATCTAAGATACTTTAACTCATGTCCTCACAATAATCCTGCACTTTACCAACAAGGAAACAGAAGTTCATGGAGTTTGGGCAGTTTGCCCATGTCATACAATTAGTAAATGGTAGAACCAAAATTGGAAATCAAGTGGGTCTGACACCAAACTGTGAACTTTTCCTGACACCACAAGTTGGGGACCTTGCTGAAGGCAGGAGTAGAGTGTAGAACCAGCAGCCTGATCAGCCCAGCTAGAGTAATCTACCTAGAAGTCATCTTGCCCAAACATCCTCCTTGTAGCATTCTGGAAATCCCCTCCCCCAGACATCTCCACCTGAAATCTGTGATGAGAGAGGGACCCTTTCCTTCTTTTGGCTTAGCATTTGGCCTTGAATTTCCCACAGGTATAATTGTGACTCCAGGTGGTCAGGCAGTATCATGATTATTTTCCCCACAGGGTAGATACAGAAGATGGTATTCCAGGTCAGATTTGTGCAAGGATCACGAATATCCTGTAATTTTAGCTGCCCAAGATTACTTCTTTGAAATATCTTTTTCTAAAGTGTACATCCTTCCCCAAATTATAGAAGCCTAATATTACAAATAGATTGTAAGACCTGGCAAATATTTTAGAGCACCAGATTTTGAAAGGTATATTAGGTTTGCTCATCCAACAAAATTTATTGAGTATCCAGTGAGTGCCTGATTCTGGGCTTGTCACTGAGTGTACAAATATGAATAATATATGACCTTTGATTTCAGAAAGCTCACAGTCCAGTGGTAGAGATGGAGACATAAATATATAAATTATAATACAAAGCTGGTGACTTTTATATTAGTGGTGTGGGAAGACAGACTTTTTGTATCTGGAAATCTGCAGGCAGAGAGACATTATTCAGGGACATTGTGCCCTGACTCAGTTTCTCCCCTCTGTGAGGATATGCCTGCACTGGAGCTGAGTTTGGTTTATCAACCAGGAGGGACTGTTGTTTGTTAACATTTCCTGCAAAGGAAGATTATAACTTGTTAGTATAAATTCTTTCGGAATGGTGATGTATGCCCAAGTATAAAAGAGTGGTGGTGTAGCAAGATTTCAGCTTCTTTCTCAAATGAGGCTGTACCCTACCCGAAGGGAGAGTGTCAGTGGCAGCTGCACAATCTTTGAGGAACCAAGGAACAAGGAAAAAGCTGCTCAAGGATAAGCTGCATGTGCTTCTGCTCTGTGCAGCCACTTCTGTTAAGTTCTGTATTTAGCCATTGGCTAAATAGGTTGTGTGTGTGTGTCCTCTTCCTGCACAACCAGAGCCTGATCTACAATGCTGCAGGAGATAAGAACACAGGGATGTGGGAGCAATGAGGAAGAAGAAACTACTTTGCATGGCTTCATGGAACAGGTGACATTTCAGCAAAGTCTTGAAAAATTAGTATGAGTTTTCTAGTTGAAGAAGTTGAGGAGGAAATTCCAGGCAGTGTGAATAGAATGAAGTGATGAAGGGCCTGAGGCATTCAGAGACCACTGGGAATCCAGTGTGTGCACGGCAAAGTTTGTGTGTGTATTAAGGCAACATTGACTGGAGTGTAGGTTATAGTCAGATTGTGAAGGACTCTGATGCCAGAAGAAAATTGTACTAATAATGAGCCATTGAAAGGTTTTAGGCAGGAACAAGATGTGATCAGATTTGGTTTTTAGGAAGATAATGGCCAGTATGGAGAGGATGAATTGGCATGGGAAGAGAATGGTATATGAAGAAAAACACAGGCCTAAGACAAGGCAGTGGCTGTCTAGATGAGGAAGGAAGGCCAGATGTGAAAGCTCTTTATGATCTGAAGGTTGAGGTTGGAGTTGAAAATGACCTCATGGTTTCTAGCTTGGTCAGACCATTAAGCTGGATGAAAAATGTAGCAGATTGAATAGATTTGGGTTTTGGAGGTGGAGGCAAAATGGGAAAATAATGAGATGAATTCTGCACATGCTAAGTCTGAGATTTTTTTAGGACATCAGGTGAATATATGGACAGTTGGAAATATAGCTCATGGTATAGAGATTTGGCAGTCATTGTCTTATAGATTGGCAATTGAAACTTGGAAGTCAGGTCATTCAGCAAGAGAGTGTGAATTACTAAAGATGGATTACTAAAGGTGGATAACTAAAGATGGAACCCTAAGGGGCAGCAAAGTTTAATGTAATGTAGAAGAAAAATCAACAATGATGACGTTGAGCTAAGAGCAGGAGAACCAGGAGAAGTTAAGGGAGGACTGGGGAGTGGTCAAATGCAAATATTTCATAGTTCTCCAGTAGTATGAGTACTGAAAATAGCCTGTTAGATTTGGCATTTAGGAAATCAACGTTGACTTGGTAAGTGTAGTTACTATGGGGTGTTAAAGAATAAATTAGAAGTGACAAAGTGGATACAATAAATAGTATTTTAATATTAATTTCTGCTTTATCAAGGCAATACATATGCACATTTTAAAAAACTCAAATAGCACTAAAAGACTCATTAGGAAAAAAAAGGCAGTCCCTCTTTCTGGAACTAATAATAGATCTTGGACTTCCTGTATTCATTCTCTAATTTTCTTAACTTTTCTCCTTTATTTCCAATTCTTTGCTTTTTTATCTGGTTCAATTTTCTGGAAATTTCTTTGATTGAATCATTAAACTCTTCTATTGCATTTTAAATGTGGGATGAATGATCACACTTTAAATCTTCAGATCTCTTGTTTGTTTTCTGATGGTTTCTTTTTCATAGTACCCTGTTCTTGTTTCATGTATACACTATCTTCTTTTATTTTTCTGAGGAAAGAAAGACAAGGCTAGAAGTAATGATTCTTAGAATTCCAAAGAGAACTCAGGAGAACATTTCTATGTCTTGTTGGGAGAGGGGGGGTCCTATTCATTCGTGCAAATGGAATTCTCAGTGGCCTATTCTACCAGGCAGTCATATTTGTCCTGACATGGCTGAATATTAAGGGTGGACACAGCTTAGGTTCAAGCCAAGAATCCTGCTACAAGTACACATGTGCATGCTCTGTTCTGTATACTTAACAAAATTTAGACCAGTCCCAGGCTCTTGGTGGGAACTGTGTCTACTTTGGCACAGTGGGATGATTAGAAAGGCATAGCTATTTTCATATCCCAACTTGAATATCAATTAGAACCAAGTCACCTGTGGGAATGAGGTTCAAGAACCTGATGACTTAATATATCTATTTCTATTTCAGTAGAGCAGAAAGCCAAAGTGAAAATCAGGGCAGCAACTCATGTTTAAGTTATATTTTTTGAGTTCTGACTCCATGTTCCATACACATTTTCTCAGGGAATCCTCACAATAATATCATGAGTTAGATATTATTGTTCTTACTTTTGATAAAGAAATTGAAATTCAGAGAGGTAGTGAATCTTAAACAATTAAGAGAAGCTAATAGGATAACCAAAGCCTTCTGACTACAAGTCCAAATGTGTATACAAGGAAGGGAACCAAGTAAATAAGTTGCAGTAAAGATGAGGAAGGAGCTGCCCTTAACTCCCTGCTCACTTATTTATAATTTCTTGAGTATTAATTTGCATGTATCATAATTTTAATTTCTCCCCAGGAATAATTTCTTATTTGGTCCCACAAAATCTTTTCCTTTACATTTATTTTCCTCTATAACCCTTCCCATATTTGAAAGATGGGAAAGGGAGAACTTTTGCTTTAGTTAACTTTCCACAGATAGGCTTTGACTTTTCCATTATTATAAGGTAAGAAAGATAAATTCATTGTAGAAAAATTAGAAAGTATAAATAAAAATTAAAACAATAATCCACATTTCCTCTGCTTAGAGAGAATCCCAATTTCCAGACTTTTTAAATTCATGAATAATATTTAAGAATGGAGCCATACTATATAAAAATGTTGTGAACATAAGATGTTCCATAAAAATGTTGTGAACATCTCTTGTCAGTAAATATAGATCTATACCATAGCTTTTAATGACTGAAGAATTTTCCATTGTATGATTATAAGCAAAGCTTTGTTTTGTTCACTCAGCATTCATTAGCTGTTCACAAGCTTTGTTTTATACAAAATTCCAAATAGGTTTCCTTTGTCATTTGCAATCCCACATCCCTGACCTTATTTGCCTTCTAGGTAGTGGCAGATTTGGACTCATGATTTTATAACTGCCAGTCTCACTAGGTAGGCATTGAACTGACTTGATAGAAATAGCTGGAATTGTCCAGCGAGAAGTAAATAGTCGTGTAGTACTTATTTTCAGCATGATACCCTACAGTGAAGACACTAGATAAGAAGTGATTAAAGTACAGACCAAAGAGGCTCTGAGTGAAAAGCAAGGGTCACTGCTTTATTGCTTTTCACATACAAAAGGGAATAAAACAGAAAGAAACTCAGAAAGAAACTCGGGGACAAAGTGTAAATGAATTTGACTTGCTGACCCTTGAGAAATTTGGGATTTGAACACTGAATCTTAAATACCTTCAGAGAATCACTGAGTTCAAAATTTAATAGGTCAAGCTGGGATGTGGGAAGATAACACCAAAAGCTTCCTCACACCTCCATGTAGCAATAGATATCTCTTTAAAAAATTTCAGGGCATCTATGGGAAAAATTTGCAGGAAACCAATGACTTGTGTTAGTGGTTGGAAATTGCTTATTCAGAGTAAAGGAGAGAGGCGAATCCAGGAGTTAATAATCATTGTTCTTGCATTCTTGAAGACATTAGGAGATGTGGATCTTGATGTTGGGGAAGTGAAGTGATGTAGAAAATCACTTTGTGATGTAATAAATTAAATAAGCAACCAGGAGTTCTGGGTTGATTCCTGTTCTACATTAATTCCCTGTTACCTTGTACAAGTCACTTAACCTTTTTGTGTCTCAGTATCCTTGTCTACAAACTGGGGATGGTGTTAACCCTGGCCTGATCCACCTTGTACACATTGTGGGAATCAAATGATATAATGATATAACGAGTTTGGAGACACTTTGAGGAGGACAAATCTCTGCAGATTACGGGTTCATGAAAAATAACTGACTTTCATTTACTTGTGTTCAATCAAGTATTTGATTTTCTTGTTCCCAGAATACAATTTTTAGACATCAAGAACTGTTTCTCTTCATAGAGCTCCACAATAGAAGACCTACCATCTCAAACAGTAAATCTACCCAGAGTTAGTCATTATTTGTTTACAAGATAGATTTTTAGTGCTGTGTGTGTGTGTGTGTGTACGTGAGGAAGATTAGCCCTTAGCTAACATCCGCTGCCAATCCCCCTCTTTTTGCTGAGGAAGACTGGCCCTGAGCTAACATCTGTGCCAATCTTCCTCTAATTTATGTGGGATTCCTGCCACAGCATGGCTTGATAAGTAGTGCATGGGTCTGCACCCAGGATCTGAACCTGTGAATCCCGGGATGCTGCAGCAGAGTACGCAAACTTAACCACTACGCCACCAGGCTTGTCCCTAGTGGTGTATTTTTTAAATATAGTTTCATGTCTAGAAAATTTCAGCATCAAGGTATTTAGACTAAAGCATAAGATTGTTTTATTTAAAAATTAAACTCAAACATGGAAAGAATATAGTTAAGCTAAAACAAAAACCAGCAAGGAAACAAACAAGCTGCTCACCTAGTCTAAGGACTAGATTATTTCTCTCCATGCACAAAAAAGCTACATATTTTAAATAAGTGGAAAGAATTTTAAAGTGTCAGTTGTTTTTCTTGTTTGTGAGCTGAACTCACTCTGTGTCTTCTTCCCTGTGTGTGTATGTGTGTGTCTAAAACACATGGACAAATAGTTCAGTGATGCTTTCAACTTTTGAAATTCTTGAAAGTTATATTTCTCAGAACAAAATTTAGTAGTAAACTGCTTTCCTAAATATTGCTATGTCTTGTAATTTTAACCAAGAAGTTAAAATCCCCCAGTTTAGCCTCTTCTTACCCAAAGTAACTCCAGACCAGCTGAGGTGTCTTCACGAAGTGGTTTAACTCACTACAGGTCTCATTAATATTTATGGCTGCTTAAGGTCTCTCTAAAATGTAAGACATTATAAAATGTGAATAATACTTTACATTTACTGGTGAAATTTCGTGTCTTGGTCAATGAGGAGAGTTCATTAAGGACTCTGAAATCATGTGAACACTTACACTTTACCTTTGATAAAACTGGGCTTTTCTAGTATCTTTCTTTAATCAGGGAAATTCACTTAGGATTCAGAGGTACTATTATTACATGGGAGTCTAGACTCATTTCCCCTTTCTTTTGTCCCAGGAGTTTGTACTGTAGATTACACAGGGATGTGATAGATAGAGATATAAAAGCCTTGATTCTGCCACTGAGAGCTTTGCATGGCACATAACGCACCCAAAAGACTTAATGTCCTTCCCCGATGTGAGTAATTTTCTCTTTATTCATGGGTAGTATCTGTCCTAGATCAAAAGTTGAGTGGTGTGTTGGGAAGGCTTGATCTTGATTTTAGGCTTTTGGTCCCTCAAGTTAGTGTAGGCTGTCTCCCAGCCCCCATCTAAGAAATTAGCTTATAAAATTTCCACCAAGAATCAACAGATGAAGCTGGATCTGGGTAAAGTCCACTTAGCATCTTTTGGTATTAGCTTTCAGAGAAGGAATCCACTTTAAATCTGTTTGCACTCTGCTATATAGGACATTTGGTAAATGTCCATATTCCAAATGTCTAAAGGAAATTTAGAGAAGGCAAATGTACTTTGTCTATTACTTCATCTTTTAGAAAGGCGTGTGGATCTGTAGGATAACTTTCAGTGGTTTATTCCCCCCCAGCTACCCCATGTCAAGGTCATGATGACCTTTTTTCCTGACTCTGACCTGGGAATGGTGGTAAATCTTAATTGTCCCACATAAGGAGAGACTGACCTTTTTTTTTTTTTTTAAGAGTAGTACAGCTTACAAATAAACATTTCTCTTAGCATTGACCACCTCTTTTAGCATTATTAGTTTAAAAATCCTCTCTTTTTAATCAGTTTTACCAAAAACATCTCAATCAGTAATGAGAACCAGACAGAAGGAAGTAGGTTTGGGGTCAGAAGACCCCATGCTGCCACAAGCATTAGAAATTATAACTTTTTATGAGGATTGGCATTCAATTAATATTTGATTGATTGACAAGCAAGATCAATCCAGATTCTGTGGGCTAGCAGGCACCATGGTAGCCCTGAAAATTACTTACTTGGGTTTGTTGATAAACATCCGCAGCTTTTAACGTCTGAAAGCACAGATTGTTCTCGCTTCATTGGGTGGTAGAATGGAGGGACAATAAGAAATCAGGAGTTCACGGTTCTGCTTTCTGCAGCTATTTCTACTCACGCTGATTGCAGCCCTGTCACCCCCTGTTCCCTTCTCCCTTTCCTTTCCCTCCTAGCCCCCAAGTTTAGCCTCTTTTTACACAAAGTGACTCCAGACTCACTAAGGTGGCTTTAGGGAGTAGTTTGACTTGATACAACTCTCATTAATCTTTATGTTAGTCACTTAAGCTATTTCTCTGTAAAGCACAGCCAACTTGAAGCAAAATGAAGGAGGAAAGTTGTAAAATGAAAAGAGGTACTAGAAGGTGCTATACATGAACAACTTAGCACCTTCTAATGCCTCTTTGACAATTTCTTCCTCAACTTTTTAGTAACCATTAGCAGTTTCATTTCTTCTTGACACATGCTAACTCTTTTAGGTACACTAACTAATGCTAAGGTGTAAATGAACAACAGAAGGCTTATCTGTTATCCCTCCCACCATTTGTGTGTGTGCACAGATGTATGTGTGAAAAGAAACATGTTCTTTGTCCTAGAATTTTTTTTGTGTGTGTGAGGAAGACCAACCCTGAGATAACATCCATTGCTAATCCTCGTCTCTTTGTTGAGGAAGACTGGCCCTGGGCTAACATCTGTGCCCATCTTCCTCCACTTTATATGGGACGCCGCCACGGCATGGCTGACAAGCAGTGCGTCGGCAGGCACCCGGGATCCAAACCCACGAACCCTGGGCTGCCAAGCGCGTACTAAACTGCTGCGCCACTGGGCTGCCCCCTGTCCTAGAATTAAAAAAAAAAAATTATTTTATTGAGGTCAGATTGGCTTATAACATTGTGTAAATTTCAGTTGCACGTTATTATATTTCAGCTTCTATACAGACTGTATCATGTTCACCACCAGTAGTCTAGTTTTTATCCATCATAAACATACATATGTGCCCCTTTACCCCTTTCACCCTCCCCCCACCCCCTTCCCCTGTGGTAACCACCAATCTGTTCTACTTGTCTAAGTGTTTGTTTATCTTCCACATATGAATAAAATCATATGGTATTTGTCTTTCTCTGTGTGACTTATTTTACTTAGCATAATACCCTCAAGTTCTATCCATGTAGACTTTGGCAAAATCACAAATGGCATGATTTTGTTTTTTTATGGCTAAGTAGTATTTCATTGTATATATATACCATATCTTCTTTATCCATTCATCCATTGATGAGCACTTAGGTTGCTCCCAAGTCTTGGCTATTGTGAATAATGCTGCAACGAACATAGGGGAACATATATCTTTTTGAATTGGTGTTTTCATGTTCTTTGGATAAATGCCCAGAAGTGGTATAGCTAGATAATATGGTATTTCTATTTTTAATTTTTTGAGAAATCTCCATACTGTCAGACTCAATGACATTCTTCACAGAAATAGAACAAAGAATCCTAAAATTCATATGGAACAACAAAAGACCGTGAATAGCCAAGGCAATCCTGAGAAAAAAGAACAAAGCTGGAGGTATGACACTCCCTGAATTCAAAATATACTACAAAGCTATAGTAATCAAAACAGCATGGTACTTGCAGAAAAACAGACACACAGATCAAGGGAACAGAATTGAGAGCCCAGAAATAAAACCACACATCTATAGACAGCTAATATTTGACAAAGGAGCCAAGAACATATAATGGAGAAAGGAAAGTCTCTTCAATAACTGGTATTGGGAAAACTGGACAGCCATATGTGAAAGAATGAAAGTAGATCATTATCTTACCCTATATACAAAAATTAGCTCAAAATGGATTAAAGACTTGAATGTAAGACCTGAAACCATAAATTCCTAGAAGAAAACATAAGCAATATGCTCCCTGACATCAGTCTTAGCAGTATCTTTTCAAAACCATGTCTACTCAGGCAAGGAAAATAAAAGAAAAAATGTTTATTTATTTGTTTAAAGAGGACTACATCAGACTAAAAAGCTTCTGCAAAGCAAAGGAAACCATCAACAAAGTGAAAAGACAATCTAGAAATGTTTTGTTTCATCCACCAGGCACATTTTATTTTCCTGGTAATTCTAGTTCCATTTGTAAGTTTCTTTAGTTCCTTGCTTTCTTGGTGTGCATTTTGATTTGTTTTATTTACTAGAGTTATTGACAGAGTCTAAGACAAGTTTGAACTAGAGTTAATTGTAGAATAGATCTGTTTGCCTCAAATTAGAAATGAAAAATAAAATAAAGGGCAATAATCACGTACATCTCCCTAGGACAGCTACTGTTTTCTTTTTCATTCATGTCTTTCCTGTCATTTACCTACATACATTCATGTTTCCTATAATTGCCACCATAATATCTGTGCCACTTTGTGACCTACTTTTCCCTTAACACTATTATAAACACTCTCCAGGGTTTCTTGCAAGTAAATTTTAAAGAATAAATAGTAACCTAGGTCAGTACATTTCAAAATTTTTTGACCATGCCCTACACTAAGAAATATATTTTACATTGTACTTGGTAAACATATATAGATACACATGCGCACATATACACATACATATTTATGTAGAAATAAAGGTTTCATGAGACAATTCTTACCCTCACAAGGGGTGATGAACTCTGATATTTTCAATTCCATTTTATTCCACTTCATCCTATTTTCTTTTTTACCCATTTCATTAAAAAAACTGCTGGCTTTGAGCAAAGAAAATATTTTCATCAGTCTCTATCGATTGCAACTTATGATTGAAAAATTACTGTTCTAGCCTTTGACATGGTACAGTTTGCCTCTCCTATTGTTGGGCATTTGGATTATTGTCAGAAGTTGTTTCCTTTTCCTTCCATCCCTTCCTGACCTTCCTTTCTCTTTCTCTCCTTTTCTTTTTGCTATCACAGAACATACTACACCAAATAGCTCATGTATTTAGTAGTTTGCTTTTGTTGAATTATTCCCAAGAATGGAATTACTAAGTCAACAATTTTAAAAAAATATGGTTTTATTATGTTTGCATTTTAGTGAAGAATAATTTCTTCTAACAGAGGGCCGAATGCCTGTTATAGAAAGTCAGGCAGTTCTGATACGTGGTTAGGAGATAGGTGGTATTTACAACATAGAGAGGTCTTTATTTATGAATATCCATTAAACACCTTTTAAGAACTAGGCAGGATAATATTGAGGGGAAAGGATCAGAATCAGAGGCCCTGGGTATCAGTCTGAACATTGTCATTTGTGTTTTATGTCAGTTGTGTGATTCTCAGTGACAGCTACCTCTCTGGGCTATTGTAAGGAGTAAATAAAATAGTACACCACTGCAAAATGTTATTGTTTTATTATTACTGCCTCTATTCCTAAGGCTAACTCTGTACACAGCTTTCCTAAGGAAAACTCTATTCCTCATTTAATCAGTTGAGGCATCAGCAGATTCTGAATTGCTGGCTTTACTAGAAACTGGGTGGCCTGTACAGAGAGGAGCAGAAAACCTGGCAAGTCATAGTTCCTTGACAGCTTATTTCATGTCCACAGAAGGAGGATGAGCTCAACTCAGATTTTAGTGACACTAGAGGCACTAGCTTCTGCTACTTTTCCCTGAAACTCCTTTTTTTCCCCGTTGGGGTATTGATCTGAAGAGATAACAGAAAACAAAAGGAAACCCTGAAAGCTCTCTATATAATTTTGTTCTCCCTTTCTGAATGGGTTGGAGGGATATCTGAATTTTTTTCTTTCCCATATTTTGCTTTTGTTCTAAAACCGTCTTGGAAAAATATAGTTTATTTACCTGATGCTGTAGCTTTATTGTTAAGATTCTAATAGGTAAGGCCCATGCTGACCTAGGGTGAATCCTAACTTATTTCACCTCCTGGAGATATTGAGAGCTTCTAAGGCAAGTTTGACATCTACAGTTAATTGCAGGATAGATCTTTTTGCATCAAATCAGGGAAACCTCAGTGGGAGGACAAATTAATTTTACAAATTCAAGTAAAGTCAATTCCCTATTTCTCCTGGGGCTGACTAGTTTGTAGATTATCCACCTTGTACTTTTCCCACCTCCTGCAAGTTACTTGTTATTTATTTGTTAGTGATTTTACTCTTTGTTTGCACTGGAAAAATGATTTTAAAAAAGGATTTTCTTAAGACAGTTGGAATTTCCTATTTGTTAAATCATTCTAATAAAAAATGTAGTTGTAGGGTAGCTTTAGGACAGTGAAAATACTCTGTATAATACTATAATGATGGATACATGTATATTTGTCCAAACTCATAGACTGTACAACACCAACAGTGAACCATAATGTAAATTATGGACTTTGGGTGATCGTAATGTATCAATGTAGATTCATCACTTATAACAAATGTACCCCTCTCATGGGTGATGTTGATAGTGGGAGAGGCTATGCATGTGTGGAGACAGGGTGTATGTGGGAAATCACTGTGTCTTCCTCTCAATTTTGCTGTGAACCTCAAACTGCTCTTTAAAAAAGTCTTAAAAAATGTAGTTGTAGCAGAGATTGGAACTGTTACCTAAAATGAAGCATTTATGAATTTCAGTTATCACTTGAAGGCTAGATGTGAAGATTAAATAAGATAATGATTGCAAGATGCCTGGTTTAGGGCCTGGTGAACAGTGCTATTTTCATCCCCTAGTTGAAAAAAATAGAAATATAGCTGTTACAAACAAAAATATCTTAATCTTAATTTCTTCTTTTTTTTTTTTTTTTATGACAATAGTTATCATTTGGTATCTGTGGGGGATTGGTTCCAGGACCCCCTTAGGATACCAAAATCTGAGGATGCTCAAGTCCCTTACATAAAATGGACTAATATTTGCATATAACCTAGGCATATCCTCCCGTATACTTTAAATCATCTCTAGATTACTTATAATACCTAATATAATGTAAATGATATGTAAATAGTTGTTATACTGTATTGTTTAAGGAACTATGACCAGAAAAAAAGAGTCTGCAGATACAACCACTGTAGGCCTTTTGATCCATGGTTGATTGAATCCTTGTCACTGACTAGGTGCCTCAAGAAACTCGGAGGTGGGTTTGGAAGCAATTAACTGTTTTTCCAAGTTATTTCTTTTCCTTTTGTATGTTAAGGAGATGTAACCACCACCATCCTGAAACTGACCAAGTGAGAAACTCAAGGGAGATGTAACGACCAAACATCCTGAAACTGACCAAGCCTCACCACAAGAGCTGCACCCATGATCTTTACCTTATTTTTAAGCAAAGATCTCTCCAGGAGGAGCTTAGGCCTCATTATGTGGAAGCACATTCTTCAACTGAGCCTGTGCAGGCAAATACCCGCCTCTCCCTTTTGAATATTCATTTCCCATCGGAAATAAAGATCCCTGCTTCCCTTTGTTTGGGGACACCATGACTTTAGAAATGATTCCTCAGGGCCTCCTATTTGCTGCAAATACACTTCACTTTGTGAGACAACTTCCACTGGTGTAGAGTTTTATTTGACTCACCAAGAGGTGAGTCCACTTGGTTCGGTGACATCCTCAGATGCGGAACCCTCAGATGTAGAGGGCTGACTGTACTGTTAAAATTCCATTTTGGCACCCAATAGCATAGTACCTCCAAGTCAAGATATCTGAATTCATTTTTTTTTTTTTTTGGCCCAGCAATGCCATAAGAACACTAGAGAAATTTTCCTAAGGAGATTTATGAAAGGAGATTCAGTAAAGTATTGTTTGTTGTAGTGAAAAGTCTGTCAATAAAGGAACAGATAAAGAAAATGTGACCTATTCATATGATGGATTATTGCATAACTGTTAAATAACAGATCTATATATGTCAACTTGGATAGATCTCCAAAACATAATTTTGAGTCAAAATCTCAAGTTACCAAACTATGGAAATAGTAAATATAACACATAAAATTATACAATTGTATCATTATGAATAATAATGTACTTGAGCTAGGATAAAAATATATGTATATAAAGTATAAAAATAGTTTGTAAGGATGTATATTAAATTTGTGATAGAGATTTCTCTGGGAAAGGGCTCTAGCAGAACAAAACTGGAGTCTGGAAAAGAGGGTACTTCAATTTTATCTGTATTGTTTTATTTCTTGATAATCACAGTAACATGAAAACTCCTAAATTCCCTATTAGTTAGTTTCTTCTAACTTCCTATTAGTATGATCATTTTCCAGATGACCTGGACTCAAAAATCTAAGACTGATTTTTGGTATTTTTCTGTTTAATTACCTGCATCAGTCTTTCATCTACGTATGTTTTAGAATTCTAAAATTTTAGAATGTACCTCATATCTGGATCTTTTCTTGTCTTTAATACCACTGTTCTAATTCACAAACTTATCACCTGTATCAGTCAGGCTTCCTGCAGGAAACAGATGGCACACTTAAGTTGTGTGATTGAGGAAAGTTTAATCAAGGGACACTTTATAAATGTGTGAGCATAGAAAAAGCAACAATGGTTGGTATAGGCTGGTAACAGGAAAATCATACATCATACCATCCTTAGACCCAAAACGTTAAGGGAAGAAAATTATTACAATAAGGGAGGGAGAGAGAGAGACTGAGAATTATCAGAGGTCCTCTAACTTTATTTATTTTTGCCGAGAAACATTTGCCCTGAGCTAACATCCACTGCCAATCTTCCTCTTTTTGCTAAGGAAGATTTGCCATGAGCTAATATCCACTGTCAATCTTGCTCTTTTTGTATGTGAGCCACCACCACAGCATGGCTACTGACAGACAGTGGTGTAGGTCTGCTCCCAGGAACCAAAGCTGGGCTGCCAAAGCAGAGTGTACTGAACTTAACCACTAGGCCACTGGGCCTAGTGTTAGAGTCCTCTAACTTTATTATAGGACAAAACCAACCTGAAGGGGCCCAGCAGCAAGGTGTCTGGGGAATACAGGTTCCAACTTTTCTCTTTTCTGGCTCCCTGTCGATACATTCCTCTGGATAAGCTCAGTGGGAAGCCAAAGAGCAGGTGCACTGCAGTGGGTCCTACAGATCAGCAGCTAAGGCACCGAACAGGGTGGAGAAGAGTGGGGAGTGGATCTGGAGGGCTATATGGAAATACCCTGCATGCTAGCTCATCTTCTCATGTCTGGGCTTCTGGAAACATAGATGTAGGATGTATAGACAAAAACTTTGGTTAATCAGAGTAAATTTTGCTGTCAGGTAAACTCTGTGTTATCACTAAAATGAAAAATCTGTGAGGGGATTGAAGGATCTGTTTCTGTTTTTCCATGTTTTCTAAACACCAGCAGTTGACTCTTTCATCAGCTGATTTCTAATTGTGTGACCTTGAACAAGATGCTTAGCTTCTCTGTTTCAGTTTTCTTATCTGCAGAGTGGACATAATCATAGTGATTTTTCTAAGGATTAAATAATTTATGTTCAGCTACTAGAACAGGACCTGATAACATCATAAGTGTAGCCGTTAAATATTATGGTTTATTCTCTATTGTGATGAAAATTAGCCTCCAAGCTTAAGAAAGTCAAGCTGTAATCACTGTGCTTCTCAAATCAGAAGTCACTAATTACTAATGGCATATACAAGAAGTGAGGTAGAGTATCAAGGAGCATTCTAGGATTGGCCATCCTCTTGCTTTTTTGCTTGTCCAATTTTCTACTTTCTTTAAGTCCTAGCAAAAAAAAGACAACTTTTTTTAATAAAGCTTTCTCTGAGTTCTGTAGCCCCACAGACCTTCTTCTTTGAATCTCTGTAGCATTCCTTTTAGAAGCCAAATCCTAGATTGTGTGGTTATAGACCACCTTATGCAGGCCTCCTGGTATACAAAAATATGTATTTCTGTCTATCCAGCTAGATCAGAAGCTTTTTGAGGATGGACATAATCTTTTTTTTTTTTTTAATTCTTAGAAGTACTTGTTAATCTATTTATTTTCCCTCCCTCCCTGCCTTCCTTCTTTTCTTCCTTCCTTCCTTCTTTCCTTTTCTTCCCCCTAATCCTTCCTTCTCCCCACTATTAAGCTGCATTAACTTATTGAGGACCTACCAGGTACTGTGCTACTGCTGCAGGGATGTGCATGGATGGAAAAGACATGGACTCTGTCCTCATAGAGCTTAAGGTATAGTTGGGGAGATAGGGCACGTGAATAAATTAGCTATAGTCATAATTATTCCATGTGTAATGCTGTACAATGGAGAAAGTGGTAAGCACTATTAGAAAATCACAGTTGAAATATCTGGATATTTACACCATAGAAAGGCAAGACCTCAGCAAGAAAATCTGATGAATGACCAGAAATTAAGCTAAAAGGATACCCTCACTGATGGCTAAATGGGAAGTGGGCCACGAAGGCAAATGACAGCTGGACTCTACCATTACTGCTGTGGGGTCTACCGGATAGTCACTGCAGTAAGCTTCGCCTAGAAGAGCTTGTGTTCCAGTTAAAAGTTCCTTGAAGTCCTCTTTGGCACTGACCTGCTTCTCACAGCTTTCCAGACGAACATCTAGTATTAAGCTGTTTCTGACGATGCTCACTGATGTCTATGACAAGCTCCTGATCTTTCAGAATCAAGTCTGGAGTAATGAGTTGGCACCAGTGGAAGTCTTGTATGTATTTGATGATGTTAAGAAGCATAGCCCAGAAACTGTTATATGCAGGGATCACATTTTAAGTAAAACGCACATTCTCTGCCTCTCTGAAAAAAAATCTATATCAGAATCTCTGGATCCAAAAGGATGGAAGAGAGTCACATGGCTATGTGCTGCAAATTAATACGATAATTATAGCTAGAAATAATTAACCAGATCCCCACTATCAAATGAAAACAGAGAACAGAAGAAGCAACAACAGATAATTGACTCTTGCTAGATAAACATCCTGAGACCTCCTCAAATTATAGCATATAATATCCAACATAAAATATGTTTGCAACCATGGAGAAAGAGAAGATATTTTGTGCTGTTGCCCATCTTTTATTAAGTGATTTATGAGATAATACCTATTAGTGATATTAATACCTGATACTTCTGGATTATCTAATATGTGTTGGCCACTGTTAGATGCTTTACATATGTAATAGCATTCAATTAATTATTGAGGTAATACGACTATAGGTTGACTATAGGTTGAGAAATGAGAGGGAAGTAAAGAACACAAGCAAGTATTGTGAGAAATTGGGCTGTGGAAAAAAAAAAGAGGTAATAGAAGGAGGAAGCTGCAGATGAAATTGTGTAAAATATTCTTTCTTCCACTTTTCACCTGGGCTAACAGAGGCAAGCAGAGTTTATGTGACCCAACTAATATTTGACAGAGTCGGTGAAGGAATTTCATGCTGCTTGGCTTCTGGGTAGTAGATCATCTTTAGCCAGCTGACAATACCGCTCCCTTAAATCAGGAAAGCATGGCACCTGGAGGATCCCTGTTGGACTTCTGAGAGAAGGCTGTGGAACAAAGCTAAGTTGTTCCTAGGAGTCCCGAATGAGAGTGAGGTCAGAAAGAAGTCATCTTCATTTTTATTTTTATGTTATACAGTCACTGGAAGTGTTCTAACCTCAGTAGGCCCTTAGTAGATAACAACAACAATAAAAACATTTATAGAACATTTATCCTGTGTCAGATGCTAAGCTAAAGCTTTATACACATCATCATATTTTATCTTTACAACAACACTATAAAGTATACAATACTCATCTCCATTTTAAAGATGAAGAAATTTAAGACTAGAGAAGTAAAGTAACTTCCTCAATGTTATACTGTTACTACAATTGAGTTTAGTTTTTGGCTCCAAACCCCTGATTATCAACCACCGCTACCTCTTATAATATCTTTCTGGGGGAGGGAGTGGGGAAGTGCACAGTAAGAGGGTAGTTTAAAATCCACAACTATCTGTTTTCATCCGGCTCCTGATTTGGAAGCAGAGCAGATTCTACTAAAGTCACTATTAGCTGGGCACTGTATTGGGACAGATTCTGATCTTTTCTTATGCCATCTCGTGATTCATGGAGAATAGACTTGATTTTGTTTTTGCTGGGACCTGCAGTGGCCAAAGTCTGCTTCACTGCCACCAATGGGTTAAAAAAATCCATTTTCTGGGGCTCTAGTACGTCAGAAGTGAAGTGAATGCTACAAATCTGCTTAATGAGTCTTGAATGTGTACAGTCTATTGGCATATCTAAGACAAATTGCAATTGTCAGAAATTCCTTTTGGCTCCCTCTGAGGCCTGTGAATGGAAGTAAGTTAAATCTATGGTTCTCTGGTAGTTTTAATCTCTACAGTTTTTTTTTTTTTTTTTTTTTTAGTTTGAAACCATAACTAACATTTAGCTAACATGATCATGCAATTGCCAGGGGAAAAGATACTGTGCATAAAAATATGAGAATATTTAAAATAGTGTACATTTAGGGTCCCAGAAAGCTTTCAGAGGAAACAGCTTTCTTTGCCTTGGAGAGCCATTAATCACCGCCACACAAACAGCATTTCGGGTATCTGGAGATAGAAGAATGCAAGAGAAATATGTTTGAGAGTCCTCTTTGAAATGAAATAGAGTATGAAAAAACAAGACTTAGGCAGAGCAAACAAATTATTCTTCAGGCTCTCCCACATTTTAATATCTAATGATGTGCGTCCATATAGGTCTATACCCTTGAAATGTGTCTATGTGCTGGTCTTTAATCTACCTTATTAGAGACTTCAACTACTTAGAAGCAAGTGTGCCTGTAGGTATTTAGTACAGTTCATAACTCTGTTGCTTCTCTGAGGACATGTCTCCAAGAATGGCCTAAGTGAAATACCTCAGCACCTGCAGTGAGCAATACTGCTATGGGAGCCTCAGTTTCCATCTGACGCTCTCCCACTGAGTTATTCTGATGTTCACTTCTCTGTGAACTTTAGCGTTTAAGATGAAAGTGGTGTGAAGCAGTTTTGGAGAAAGGGAGCTTTGTAGTCTCAACCCCAATGGGAAGATAAGTTATCCTTAGACGGTGCTTTTGTGGAGGCACTGTTTTCAAAGGCAAGAGGCCAGAGAAGGCCTGAATAATCATGCCCATTGTTTCTGACAGCAGTTGGGGTGTTGATCAGATTAAGCAAGACCAGCAGGCTGCATTCTGAGTGAGCCCTGAGAAACCTGGGGAGCGTGTCTCTCTTTGTGTATGCCATACCAGCCTCTGGCATCAGCTGTCAGTCTGATGGATAACTGAAGCTAAAGCTTTAGCTGCAGGGCTATGCTTCTTGAATAGGGTGCTCGGAGATTTTGAAAGCCACAGGATTAATGTGGTAATGTTTTCCTGGAGGGTCAATTTTACTAGAAGATTTGGGGTAAAAACCATCCTTTTGATATTAAAAGGAACAACACAGATGTATTGTGAATTGGAAGGAAAAAAATCTCATGACTTTTTAGGATGAAACCAGAGACTTTAAGGAAATAATAAGCTTGTAGTAGGTCAGACTCAGGTCACATCCCCCCACTCCCATCCCAGGGATTATATGCAAACTGTAGGCTACTTTTAAGGGCCTTGTGTTGGACATTTTTGAGTAATTAGATACAATTTGTGATGAACTTGGAAAAGATAAAGGATTTCCTATTGCTTAAACTGGAAGTTTTAAATTGAAATTTGAATTTGAAAATTGTTAGTCTACAAGTTGAATCTGACACACAGGCCAAATTTAATCCACAGATATGTTTAGTTTGATCCATATTGTGTTAATTTTTTCAATTAGTTGCTAGCATTAATAAATCAAATTCCTTATAATAATCCAGTTTCTCTTAAAAATATGAAAGATTTGGCAATACCAAGCATGGTCTTGCATGGCAATATTCAATTAGAGCTAAATAGTGCTGCTCTCTTCAAACAGTATGCCTCCAGCTCACGCCGGTTCCCACCTAGCCCACTTCTCCCACTATGTTATCTGCCTGATCTCTGTAAATATTTCCTTTGGCCCATTCTTCATCTAGGATACCCCTGGGTTTTTTTCTTGTGGCCTTATCTTTATAGGCTTCTTCCCTCGTCCTCATTTCAGTCATGTGCCCTCCTGAAGACCATGGCTATCATGGTAATCTCTAAAGAGATTTATATTCCTTTCCGTTCTGAGGACTAGTCCCTACTTAAGTATTGATTTTAAGTGTGTACAGACAAGCTACTGTCTCCATGGCTGTATGAATACTGAGCCTATAGGCTGATGTTTGCTATTTTGGTAGGGACCTATAAAAACTGCCCGTCCCCCACATTTTACCCATTTTTTGGCTAGGTGAATGTAACTCTTTTAAGTTGTTATCATTATTTTAAAACAATGTGAAAGAAGTATGTGTCATTTTTGGTGCAGAGGAGAAAGTATAGAGAACTTGGTTTTTTGTTATCTATAGTGTTGGAGAAAGATGCTCAGGTAGGGAATTAGGGTCCTTGGGTTGCAATTCCCACTCTGCACTTACTGTATGTTCTCAGACATGATAACTCAGTTGGTGATGCTCAGCTTCCTCCTCTGATTTGGATTGTGTCACCTGCCTTTTCTATCTCACAAGCTCATTGAGAAGATCAAATGTAATAATGCAAATGAACCAGAAGAATTTTTATGGTCTCCTTTTGGAAGACCATAAAAATTCTACAAATTTAGACATCGTGTTCGTATGAAATCCTAAATTGGTGGGCTATGTCTAGGTAGTTCACTTTGCACTGTGGCCAATATAATCCCCGATACAATTAGTTGTGTTTCCTGGTCATTACAGTTAGTTGTGTTTCCTGGTGGTGATGTAGTTTCTGTTTTTAAAGACTGAAGGGAAAATTCAATTACAAGAAGATGTATCTTTGTTGGCTGAGTAGGGCCTTAAAGTGATAAAAGAGTATCTTGCTATGGCTTATTCAGTGAACACTGGAGTTATCTACCAGTAGCTCCAAATAAGAAATAATAAAGTTATATAAAAATGTGTTTGATTTTTATGGGCTGGGAGGTCACCAGGGCCCAGCTTTATATTCGTTATTTGCTAACACCATTTTTTTTCCATGCACTGTGGATTTGTGAGGATCTTTTTCCTTTCAGGCAGTCAGGAATATGAATTTGTTTTATATTGATCTGCTTACAGTAGTTGGTGTAACAGCATCTTGCAGCAGACATGCTGCTGGTCATACCTCATTTTACTTTTTATAAAAATTTTAGTGTTTCCTGTTGGTGGCAAAAAAATCAGTGTTTCTTCTTGAACAATTCTGAATGTTTTGTTTGATGTTTTCTGGCTTAGCTCTTACATCTTGTGTGGTGCAGATTACAAAGAAAAGAGACATTAGGGATTCTATCATCAATCTCATTCTTCAGAGCTTTCAAAAGAAAACTTTGAAAGGCACTAGATTTTCTGTAGCCGAGGAGGTTTCTGGCATTTACATTCATAGAGATGGCTTACTCAATAATCCTTTTCAATAAGAAAGCAGAACACCATTTGTTCTGTTACTTATGGTGTCCCATGGTCAGAATTTTAAAGTCATTTTAAAGTCTAAAGTTAGGACCCATGGATACACAATCATCTGTACAAAATCATTTCTTTTTAAATTCAATAATTATGTCCTTGAAGAAGCCAATAAACCGTTAAGAGACTTGTATTTTAGACAGCTTTGTCCAACATAAGTACTTTCAAATTACATCATAGGTGACACAGAATTATCCCAGACTACTGTTGGGGAAGAGGTCCCCCCTCTGCTCTTTCCCTCAAGGTTCTTATGGCTGGCTGAATAAATAAAAAGGCAGGTTAGCAGGAGAAAATAAAACAAAGTTTAATAGCATGTATACATGGGAGAAACCCAGGAAAAATGAGTATCTCTCCGAAATGATGGAGATTCTCTTCTTATGTAGAAAAATGAGGATTTTGGGGGGGGAGTTGGGAGTGTCAGCCATGAGGGATTACAAGAAAAGCACAATCAAGTTATTATGCAGGTTTAAGACCTCTCCTTCCACACTGACCAGTTTCTAGAGATAAGGTCATCCACCTCTCTTCCTCCTACAGAGAAGGAGATACCTTTACAAATGTAATGTTTGGTACACAGAACTTTGATAAGAATGGGTGTAGCAAAGACCCTCCCAGTTTATTGATATCCAGAGTCTTCCAAGGTGAGGCCTGTCCTTGGGCCCATCCCAGATTCCTTTAGACAATTGGGAGGGGGAAGGTCAAATGTCCTTCAAGATTCTTCTAAGCCTTTATCGTCTTCAGCATACCAGAGTGGCGCATCTTGGGGTTGCCTGCCCTGAACTCCACCACTACCATATTTAGAAATACCTTACTTATGATCAATATCCCTTTCAGTATTTGTTTTTCTCTCTATAACATTGCTGCCAATTGGTCATAAGGTCCTGTGTTTCTTGAAGTGTGTTCTCTAGAACACTGGTTCCATGAGATGCTTTCTCAAAGTAATGTTCAGTGGTGAAATCAGTTTTAACATGGTTTGGAGTCAGCTTACATATTGGTACCTCTCCTTTAAACATAGTTCTTTTTTCTCCTTGTGATAGTTGGTGCCCAGACGTGAGTAGATGACTTTAGGACCAAGAAGGGCGGTATCATTACCTCCTTAACTATAGACATTATATTATTAACAGCCTTTGAGCTCACTATTCAAGCTTTTTATTGACATTGATTATGAGCACAGGCTAGCACCCATTCACCACGACTAGGGTGACCACATAATTTGTCATCTACACTGAGATACTTTAAAGAGTGAAGCGGGTGCTATTAATAATTATGCTTGACAAAAGGTATAATTGAAACTATGTTGGGTAAATTGGGACATAAGGTCATCCTGTGTTTCATGAATTTACCTCACCCTCAAAGCCTAGCTCACACCCTAACCTCTCCATAATGACTTTTCTGGTTTCCTCAACTGGAAATAATTTTTTGCTGCACTGAAATCCCTCTGCTATTAAATGTATCATTTTCTACCTTGTCTTAATAGTTACTTAGGTACATTCCATACCTCCCCTATTAGGCTCTAAGTTCATAAGGGCATGGTCTATATTTACACTGTCCTTCTATCTCCAGTGCCTATTTATATTACTGTGTCATAATAAGTCCTAATAAATAATTTTGAATGAGTGAGTGAATGAATGGATGAATAAATGAGCTCAACACCAAAAGTCTAATAGCCTTCTCAATTGTTATCTTTTTTCCCCTCTTAAAATAAATGGTCTACACTCATTCTAGTTCATCATCACACATTCCTCATAAACTTTATTTCCTCCAGGCAATTTTGACTCTCTCTCTTATTTATTTTCTATATCCAGATATGTTTAAACATCTCTGGGATTTGTTTCTTTTTCATTCCCACTGTCAAAATCCAGGTCTAGGGACTTATTGTGTTATTCTTAGATATATGCTGCAGCCTCCTAGCCAGTTATCTTGTTTTGAATTTCTTTTCAATTTCTATATTGGACTTACATTGGCTTAATCTACCTAAAATAGAATTTCAATGTTTCTCCCCTATTTTAGAGCTAAGAATTCTTTCCAACAGCCCAACAATAGGCTAAATTCAAACTCCTTGAACCAGCATTTATTAAGGCCTTTCATTAACTGGGTATAATTTACAGATTCAACCTTGCGTTTTGAATTTTTGATTCTTCTTCTGTAGAATTCTTAGTCCTCATAATCTGATTTCTTTGCCTAGAAAAGTAAGTTCAAATTTGGTTCATTATCAATTTTCTATCCTTATCCCTTGCTGTTTTCTCTTCCATACCCTGCACTCCATCTACCAGCAAACTATTTGCAATTCTCAAATTGTTTAAACATTCGTGCCTTTGCATGTGATGTTTATTCTGTCTAGAGAAACTTTTCTCTTTTACAGCTTGCATATTCCTAATCATTCTTTTAGACTTATCATGATCATTACCCTCTTTGTAATCTTTTTCCCCCATCCTTCCCTATCCCTAAACACTGTTAGGCACTCGTTCTCTGTGCCTCTATTTTCATAGCTCTAGTACAATATGTATCACAGTGAAACACTGACTAGTCTGTTTCTCTTTCAGAATGAGAGTTGCTTGAGGCCAAGGACATGGTTTAATTTATTTGTATCTCTTGGGCCCAAAAGTGATTAGGATATAATAAGTTCTCAACAAGTATTAATTGATAGTGATATTGATATTGATATGGCTGGCAGTTACTGAATACTTGTTATGTGCTACGTATTGCCTTTAATTTAATCTTCATGACCACCTTCAGAGATAGGCATTCTTAATGTCACCATTTTACAGGTGAGGAAATTTACAGGCTCAGAGGGGTTAAGTAACGTACCCACAGACAGATGACTACATGACAGGATCAGGATCAGAAACCATGCTACCAAACTGCAAACCTCATACTTTAAAGCACTGCACTTATTTGTTTATTTCTAACTCTAAACGTTGGCATATTTGTGGAAGAACTCCCTCCTCAATTTCTTCTTTTTTATCAAATCTTTTTTATATTTTAAGGCACAGGCCAAAATCTACTTCCTACCCATTTCTTCCATGATTGTATCAGCCTTACCTTCTTGTATTCACTCATTTGGCCGTACGTTTCACAGAATTCAGTACTTTAACATGAATGGCTTGACATGTATCATTTTTCTAATCTACTTTTTGACTCTCCTCTCAACTTGGATTGTGTTCTCTATTTAAATGACACTCTACCTCCCCACCCTTCCCCTGTACATGGACACTTATTACAGTTCTGGACACTTAATAGAACTTTGATAAAAATTCTTGGTTTAATATCATGTGTAGTTGGTTGTTTTTGTTGTTTTTCTCTATACGAGTCTCTATAAGATTGGAGTAGGCTAAGAATCTGACAGAGTTAACCAATTTGAAGACTCTTCACTAAGGAAAGTGTTAACTATTTTCAACAAAGAGGAAAAGTGAAGAAAAATAGGCCTGGCATATCAAAACAGTGATCTCACCAATTGCATAGATTCTCTGTGCTTAAAAGGATCGTTTGAAGTCATGTAATTCACCTCCCTCTGAAAACAGAGGAGGAAACTGAGGGAGATCCTGCCTTGCTACTTGCCATGCTCAAAATCCCTCAGCCTGTGCAGTAGAGCCTGGACAGAGAACTTGGGTCTCCTGCTTATTTCAGGTCCTTGCTATTTCTACTATGGAAAGGCGTATCTGTGACTGAATGAGTGAAAGGTCAAATGCCAATGCTTTGCACTTAAGAGTGTTCCAGAATGGAACCCTGGCTCTGTGTGGAATTGCTTTTTAGATGCCACAGGGTTTCAACGGAGGCTATGACAGTGAGCTATGGAGCAGGACAAGCAAACAAGCAGCCCTAAGAGAGGATTAAAGAATTGCTTCTTGGGGGGCCGCCCGGTAGCGCAGTGGTTTAGCCCGCGCTTGGCAGCCCGGGGTTTGCGAGTTCGGATCCCTGGCGCCCACCGACGCACTGCTTGTCAGCCATGTCGTGGTGGCGTCCCATATAAAGTGGAGGAAGATGGGCACAGATGTTAGCCCAGGGCCAGTCTTCCTCAGCAAAAAGGGGAGGATTGGCAACAGATGTTAGCTCAGGGTTGGTCTTCCCCCCCCCCACACACACAAAAAAAGAATTGCTTGTTGATAATTGATCTGTACACTGCATCAGGCCAAGTGGATTCAGCTGGCTAGGATGCCAGGGAGAATTTTCCAATCTCTTCCTTTACTCCTTGCTGACTTGGCCTTTTGGGAGAAGAGGTGATAACTGCATGACTAAATGACTAAATATATTGCATCTGTCCTTTGAGGAGTCCAAGAATTACTTAACAGTCTCCTGAAAGATGTTTTCTTCTTTAAAAAAAAGTTACATAATCAAAAAATACAGTCAAAATGAAACTGGAGCATCAAAATAATGAATGTGTTCTGAAGTAGGCTGTGAAGTTTGTGTCCTAGTGAGTAAATGATGGTCCCACACAAGGGCCTCCTACATAACCATTATTACCAGTGAATAAGTTGTACAAACTGGTCCTGCTAAGCTGCCAAGTCTGGCAAAATTGTTTTTTTTCTTTTAGGTTCTGGTACATGCTGTTTAATTTCAATAAAAATGAATTTTTGTTCAAGTGATGGAGGGCTATTATCCTATTTGAGGTTGTTTTAAAGGCTGCAACAGGTTCTTTGTCAACAGCATAGCACCTTGTAATGGTTTAAGTTAGCATTCAGTTTGAACATAAGAAAAGAAATCTTCTGAAGGAAGACAGAGGCCAAAGACAGAAAGCTGTGATGAATTTTTTTTTTTTTTTTTTTTTTTTTTGTGGGGAAGACCAGCCCTGAGCTAACATCTATTGCCAATCTTCCCCTTTTTGCTGAGGAAGACTGGCCCTGGGCTAACATCTGTGCCCGTCTTCCTCTACTTTATATGGGAAGCCGCCGCGACGTGGCTGACAAGCAGTGCGTCGGCGGGCGCCCGGGATCCGAACTCGCGAACCCCGGGTTGCCAAGCGCGGACTAAACCGCTGCGCCACCGGGCGGCCCCTGTGATGAATTTTTAAAGGTGCATTCAATTCTCTGTGTAGCTTCTGTCTTTTCCCTGACCCAAAGATGCACATACCCTTTCATGCAGATATACACAGCTTTTAGGAAAATATATCCAATCTAATATTTATTGAAAAATTATCATGTTTAAGGCATTAAATTACATGTTATGCGAGGTAAAAGGAGCTTACAGTCTTTAGGGAAGATACTACATGCACATGAATTACATATTATTCATTAATTCATTCATATAACAAATACTAATGGAGTACCTACTTTGGCCAGGCACTGTCCTAATGGGTATACATGGTGAACAAAATGCTATGGATTACTAGGCTCATGGAGCTTACAGTTTAGTGAGGGAGACAGTCTCGAGTCAAATGTTCATACAGACAAATATGTAACTACAGCTGAGATAAGTGCCCTGAAAGAAAAGAACATGGTTCCGTGAGTACATATAACAAAGAAATCAGTCCAAGATTGTAGGAGTGGTCAGGGAATGAAAGGACTTTGGAGCTGAAAATGAAGAACTACCGCAAGGTGAAGTGTGGTGTGTATCTTAAGGAGGATCCTAGCAAAATATCATGTGATCAAGGGGTAGGGAATATGAGATTTGGGTTGGGAAAGTCAGAAAGACTTTGGTGGGAGATGGTGGCTGAGTCTTGAAGGAGTTATGAGCTGCATAGGTTTGCGGGCCTTTAGAATCTCTGGTGTATCAGTTGATGACCAATCATCTTTCATTCTTCCTTTGCTCTGCAATTTGGTTTTTCATCCAATGATTTATTTATTTATTCGTAAAACTCTGAAGTTCCAGGTATATGATAGGCTCTGTGCTAGAGAGGCATTGAGGAATAGACAAAGAAGAATAAAAGCTTACATTCTAGAGAGTAAGACAGACTCAAGAACAATGTCCTGTATTTTTTCTGTACCATCCATGTGTTTTCTAACTGCTTATTACGTGTTATTCTAATAGACCATGTAGCCTTCCTTATTTCTCAAGTGGCATTCTTCGTTCTATCTTCTAGACAAGCAGTTTTACAGGGCAGAGTTAGACATTCTGGAATGTTGCCAACAGCTGTGAGTTTCATTATATGTAACTGATTACTAATCACAGTGAAAGTATTAAACTTTAGGAAAAATTACTTTACAAAATAGAGCAGATTCAAGGTTACCCCTGTGGGAATACCATGTTTAATTTCTTGAATTCCTAGATCCTAGATGCTTTCTTGAATAGCAGCATAAGGACGGAGTTTCAGGAAAAACAAGGGAGAATTGCTCATAATCTGCTGTTCATTTTCTTAGTGCCAGAGCCCATAATGTGGGGTATGGCTGTGGAACTGTGTGACAGATGTGAATGTCATCTGTCACATGTACCTGGTTGAGAGTCATTGGTGGACCATGAGCTCCTTGAGAGCATAGTCCATGATTTAATTATTTCTTTTTCTCCCCACAGAAACAGAATGCTACATTCATTTGTTCATTCATTCATTCATTCATTATTCATTCAATAAATGTGTTTTGTGGTTTTCTCTCCTCATATCTATATGTCCAACATTAAGGAGCCTGTAGGCATTAAGGTAGGTGGGGAGTCTGACCAGGATGGCCAATTTGGAAACTTGTGCTCGTCAAACTGTCTTCAGTAAGAAAGGAGATATGTGCAATAAAGGCAGAAATAAATTTCTATGTGTCAGGCTCCATCCTAGGTGTGCTGGTGTCTCAACAATGAGGGGAGCATACAAAACAATACCTATCTCCATGAAACCTATATTTTAGTTGGGGAGATAGAAAAGAAGTAAGATGAATAAATGAAAATTTAAATGTGCTAGTGAAAAATATTATAGAAAAAATAAAGGAGGAAGAGAAGAGACAGAAGTAACTGGGAAGTGGTGACATTTGTGGTGCTTGCAATTTTAGATGGATGGCCCCCGAGGGCCTCACCGGAAAGGTGATATTTGCTTTAAGACCTGAAGGAGATAAAGGCACATTATAGGTGTTCACAAAGCATTTGTTGAGTGAATAAAGATGGTCTGAGTGTTAGGTGAGGTTTGCCTGGTGGATCTAGCAGGGAAAGGAGTTCAGAATATTAATTTTGCCTATTTCCTGAGGTCAAATATCAATTTCATGGCATCATAAAAAGCAGACTGGCCCTACCTGACAATGGGGAGTGGAAGGACTAGGTGGGAAGAAGGAATGGCCTGGAATGGACTTGATGAAGTAAATGGTGGACATAAATCACAGGCGTTCAGAGAGAATGCTCACCTAATACTGTGTTCAGAGGCTACCTGGAATCCCATCTTCTCATAGGAACCTAACTATGTCTCCCTGTCTTATCAGTCCTATACCTGTCATCATTTTGCTCCCTTAGTCCATGCTTCTGCTTAGGAAGATTTGCATAGACCTTCTTGGAATCAAATAGGCATGTGTATTTTTTTTTTCTAATCAAGCTCTCGATCATTAATTTCCCTTCAAAAACTTTTTTAGGCTGTTAACAAAAATAAATTATCAGTAATTGCTAGTAACGGCTGATTTGTCTGGGATTATCACTGAAGTATAAAATGCAATTTAGAATCTCATTATGATTATTATTCCATTTCATTCACTAAATATGGTGACCTTCTAATTTAGAATTTAAGATGCTTATTAGATAAATGTTAAAATGGTGCTGGTATAATTGTAATGATCTTTTTCTAGTTTCTTTCCATTTGCTTATATAATATCTTGTTTTATTGCCACTGGGGGATGGGATTGGGAAATAATGGCCATTTCTCTCACTGTCTTCTATGAAGCCAGACCTTAAAGAGACTTGCAAAATTGTGAAACAGTGCTACTCTTCTCACTATTTTAGTTTTGGAAAAATATAGTTTTTCCACAAAATATTTTATTTATGTTAGCATATAATAGGTTTATGATTCTTATTTTTAAATAAGTTCATAAAAGTTAAAAAATTTTCTCAATTTTGTTTTCTAATATATTAAATATCAATAGATATAGTCCTGAGTAAAAGCTCTTTGGGGTCCTTAATAATTTGCAAGAGTCCTTGGACCAAAAAGTTTGAGAACTGTTGGTTAGAGGTCAAGTGTGGACATTGAAATCAGACTGATTGCCTGTTACTCATCACCAGGTGACCCTAAGCAAGTTACATACCTGGTTGGTGCCATTTACTTTGCCTGTAAAACAAGACTGATCATATTACAAATATCAGTCTCATAGGGCTATTTTGAGGTGTAATTCAATGAAGGCATGTGAAGAACAGTGCATGGCAAGTAATAAGCATTCAGTAAATATTAGGTATTATAATTTGCCCAGCTCTGTATCTGTGAGATCCAGAAGCTGAGGGAGATCAGATTAAGTACCTTGCCTGAGGTCACATAGAGTCTGTGTTGGACTTGTCTTCTGATTCTCACTACTCCACATTGTGTCTCCAATAACTTCATCAGCCATTGACTCCAAAGTAGCTTAGAGCAGTAGAATCATCACAGTATGTTTTCCCTTTGGAAATTAAGAAAAAAAGATCTTTTCTATTAGATGTTTTTGGAAGTTAAAATGATCATACTCCTTCTACTTCATTATAATTGCATGACATTTACAGTTCTCTAACCTCTTTCAATCCAATTATCTTCAGACCTATAAGGTAGGCAGAGCAGGCGATTTTGTCTCCATTTAACAGATGAGGAATTCTGGGGCTCAGGGAAGGTTAAATGACTTGCCTAACATTTCACATGTTATATTATGCAGCTGTTCACCATTGTAAATATCACCTAATCTAACTTCTTAATTTCACAGAGGAAAATGAGTCCCAGAGAGGTGAAGTGACTTTCCAACAGTGCAAAGTTCCCAAATAACGTGGAGAAGAAGCTAGAATAGTAAATGAAGTTTGAGGATTCTTGTGTTTCTTTGTTTTAGTTTACCTGAATTTAATGATGATAATTCTGTTTTCTTCTGATGCTGGGTTGTATAAACACTGTGGGGCTATTGCTTTAGTGTTTTAAATATCAGGGTTTGGGTAATGCATATTTTGCCTCATCAGCCCTTGTTCCTGTGTTCTCTGTGTTTAAAATCTCAGCCTCTTTGTGTCGTGGATCTTGTCGGAGGCAATTGGCATTGACTTGCAACAAAGGATACATTGATTGCTTCCCAGGACTGAGCTTTACTTCAGACATTTTAAAATTTCAATTTTATATACATTTTATGTTTGACTGGGTGGTCTGTGTATTTGTTGGTTTTCTGGGAGAAGGAGGAGGAAAGGAATTATTGATTCCAAAATCAAATCTTTGAGGCATCATCTATTTTTTAGGAAGGATGTACAAGGTAACATCTAAAAAATAATATTTCTGTCCCTTTTTTGAGTTTTGTATGAAAACAGCTGCATCTCTCATATTTGTGTTTCTTTAGTTTAAAGGAAATTAAAAGGACAAAGGAGAACAAACAACACCAAGTCTCCTTAGCATTATTATTTTTCCATATGTTACCAGATGACATTAGTCTTGTCTAGTGTGGTCTTAGAGAGGTATAAGGAACATGGAAATGATTGAATGGCTGAGAGAATGAATTTTGTTTCATTTGTGGTTCTCAAGACTTCAAGATGGTATAGTCCTTCAAATAGGACTATTCACAACTTAAAGACAAGTGGGTATCTCTTGCAGGCCAATAATTTGATGCCTCTTTGAGTAGATGTACTTAAGTGTTAGTTCATTTAGAGGTGAGTTTGAATGCTGTATCAGGTAAGAGTGGAGAAAGACCACCCCTGGTAGCAGGCCTCAATCCCATCTCTATTGTCTAACCTCTGGCCCCCAAATTTTTATTCTCTACTCAACAAACTCAAAACCTTGAGCTTCTCACATTCACCCTCCTTAGAAGGCAGTCATTTTGGATGTGCCTTTGTCAGGTCTCACAGAGCACCCAAAGCAGTTTATTAATTGTTTCCAGCCACATATATATTTTTTCCTACTTGGAGTTCTGGTAAACACATGTTCTTTGTCTCATTATATTTATAATAATTTAGTGCCCCAAGGACCATATTTTCAGCTTCCCCTATTTGATGGTGCCCTGATTACCTGAGTGGCTGGCCCACCCCTAATCTGTGTCTGAGTCCGTGGTATAGGAATGGATCTTCTATATTAAAATGATAGAGTAGATAGGCAATGTGTATTTTTTGAATGAATCAATCAAGACACATAATATAAAACATATTTCATTGACTTGTAGTCACTTGAAGATTCAAGATGGTCTGTTTGACACCTGACCTGTTATGCTGAAATCCAAGAAATATATGGGATTGGCATTTCTGGAGGAAAAAAGTCCTCTCCTCATCTTTAAACAAGATAATCACACTTTATGGTTTTCCAAACTCTAAGGATCATAACTGTAATCCTTCGTTTTTGCAAAGTACAAAGGACATTAACAAAAATTATTTACCAATCTCTAAAACAACCTTGTAAAGTAGTAAGGGCAAGGTGATTGTATTCCCAATTTACAGAGTGATGTTGCTAATTGAACTCAAAAGAGGCTCCAAGGATCAGAGGTCACACATTGTGCTAAGTGCCAAAGTCAGGAAGAAACTTAGGTCTTTCTCAGTCCTATGTCTGTACTTCGTCACCTTGCCTTGTTTTTGGAAAAGCTTTAATTCTTACCAGTCAAGCAACTTAAGCATATACTGTTCTAGAGTTCTGTGTCTGGGAGAATTTTGTTGTACGCAGATTCTCTGCAGCAGAGGTGAGTTATTTCCTCTGAGAAGACATCATCCCATTGGCTGCTATGACCGCTGAGTGGACGATCGCTCACAGGCAGGTCAAACCCATGAGCTGGTCCTCATTAGCTGATGGTTTCTCTTTGGCAAATTGCAACATTTCTCAGATAACCTGCTCCTGTGTAGGGTCTCCTGTAGTCATTCCATTGGATCTGGTGGTTTGAAAAGAGACTTGCCTTTTATGCCACTTGCATTTTCCTGGACTTTACTGGCAGAATAATTAGGAGCAAGTAGTACAGAGTTGTATATTTGCCCAGGTTCATGGAGGAGGTGCCTCTTTTCCTTTAATGATTTCCAAAGGAGGTAGAGTGGGGACCGGGTACCCAACAAATTCACTATTGCTCTCCCAAATTGTAACCATTCAAAAAGTGCCATTTCCTCCATAAAGCCTTTTCTCTTTTTTAAATAGCAGTATTGTTTTTGTAAAAACTACTCTTAGGGACTATAAAAATTGGAACAAAGTATAAAGTACTAAGAAGGCAAAAACCAACCCAAATCCTATCACTCAGAGAAAACAAGTTAATAGTATAGTGAGCACCCCACAAAGTCCATTTCTAACCTCTTTCTTTTTGGAATGCCTGTGTGCCAAAGATGATGTCATACTTGTTTCTGGTTTATATTTATATGTGTTATCTCTCTTATAGATTATAAACTCTCTGAGGATAGAGATGGTGTCTCATACATCTTTGTAGTGTCTAACAAGGCATTGGATATTTGGTAGGCTTTCAAAGAATGCTTTGTAAAATATAGAAGTCAGAGATATAAGTTCTACTTTAAAACCCTGATTTTGGATGGTCTGTGTTCTCCTTGGAGCAGATTGCTAGTGGAAGATAGTGATAGCAGAAGATTGGGGAAATTAGATGAAGTCACAGGCATGTAGATTTTTCTTTGTTTCTCTTAGGTGTTTCACAGTCACACTGGGTTGCAGCCCACAGGCGCCCTGGTGATGAGCTCTGGTCTGCTGATCCTCAAAAGCCTAAATGGAACTCCTCACCATGGGCACTGAGAGGTGGCAATCAGCATTCGGGGTTCGATTGCTGAACCTTCAGTGCCTTCAGATTCCAGTGATTTTTAGTAATGTGTGTCTCAGCAAAAGGACAGGGTATTAGCTCAAATGTCATGTTTAAAGGGTAGGCGGCCTGTTTGTGAGGTTCCAATTGTGTAGCTGCCAACAAAGTTTTGAATTACAATTTTAATAACAAGGCAGTTTGCGATCTCTTAATCAAAAGTGAGGTGTTAGAACAAAGCTGCGTCCCAGCAAATGGCCCATTATTTCAGCCTTTTCAGTCTGGGCACGTTTATTCACAGGGTGCACTTTGATGCAGCTGAAGGGCCTAGACCCAGGAGACATCTAGGTATTTTCTAAATAAACTTCCTAGCACTCTGCCTAGGGGAGGAACTTTTAAATATATGGACCCCTGTTGGGCAGTGAGCCAGTCTGGTCATTTATCTGCTGGACACTTATTACATAGAAGAAGAGTCTAAATAGACATAGATTTTATCATCTAAAATAGATTGACTTAAACTTAGCCTGTTTCAACTGCCCAAGAGGCCCTTCTCTCCCATCTTTCATTTTTCTCTAGTGAGATCATATGCATTCTCTCTCCATTCTTCCCAAGCAGAATGTAATCTCTCTTTCTCTTTTGAACCTCTATTTATTAATAGTTCATAGAGATAATGATGCACAATTAAAATATGAGCAATTGAGTTGGTTATTAAATAGCACCAGTAATTTTAAAATAGGCATCTTATACTAACCTCTTTCACTCCACATCAGCAATCCTTGCCTCTGACCTTTGCATGTTGTCAGAGTAAATCTGCTGGAAATTGTAAAATTTTATTTAATTCTATTAATTTTCATCATTTAAAAATTTTTAACCTTTTATTTTAAAATGATTTCAGACATTAAAAAATTGCAAAAATAGTGCAAAGAATTCCCACATATTTTTTACCAGGTTCCCCAAATATTAATATTTTCCCATATTTGCCTTATTATTATCTAATCTAAATACAACTTTTCTGCTTACTTGCTTGAACACTGCAGGCATGATCCTCTTCAAGAGAGTTTTACATAGAGACAAAAATATATTTTTACACTTACAGTCATTGTGTTGAAGGCTTTTTCTATATATTCAATAAATAATAATAAAAAATAACAAAATACTCCTAACACTATTAGCAGTTAACATTCATAGAGTAAATGCTGTGGGCCAGGTGTGTGCTTTACACATTATATCTATCAGGGGTCCACCAGAAAACACAGAGTCAGTGTTATATTTATATATATCTGTAGGTCAAGCCATCGGGAAGGCTGGAAACTCTTGAGCAGAAGTTGACACTGCAGTCCACAGGTAGAATTTCTTCTTCCTCAGGGATGCCTTAGTTCTGCTTTTATTCCTTTCAACTGTCTGGATCAGGCCCACTCAGATTATTGAGAATAACCTCCTTTACTTAAAGTCAACTGATTGTAGGTGTTAACCACGTGTACAACGTACCTTTGCAGCAACATCTAGACTAGTGTTTGATTGAATAACTGGGTATTATAGGCTAGCCAGGTTGACACAAAACACTGATCATCATATATTATCCAATTTATTACTCATAACCCCGTGACAGAAGTGTTACTATGCCCATTTTATAACTGAAGAAACTGAGGTTAAGTAATTTTCCCACAGTCAAATTCATTAGTAAGTGGCAGAAGGACAGTTTGAGCCCATACAGTCTGGTTCCAGGACCCTTTCTCTTGACCACTACACTAGACTGAGATATAAATGACTGACTAGCAGTTTATTTGTGACATCTGAAAAAACTCAGATGTATAAAATAAAAAACTGACAAATGAATTCAACTCAATAGACATGAATTAAGTTTACTATGTGCCAGGAACTTTGCCAGGCGATGAAAATACAATGACACAAATCCTCCACTCAAGAAGTCTCTCTAAGTAGAACCAGGTACTGAAGCATTTCTCATACATGTATCTACACCAAACAAGGCAGAAAGAACCCTGACCTGGGGAAAGCAGTGGTCAGAAGTTTAGGAAAATTGGGTTTTGGTCTTGGCTCTGCTACTAAGTAGCATCCTACCCTGACCTACTCAGTGAAGGCTACTTTAGGAAAGTGCAGTCGTACATCACTTGACAACAAGGATATGTTCTGAGAAATGTGTTGTTAGGCGATTTCATCATTGTGCGAACATCATGGAGTGTACTTACACAAACCTAGATGGTATAGCTTATCAGACACCTAGGCTATATGGCACTAATCTTATGGGACCACCGTTGTATATGCAGTCTATTAATAACTGAAATGTTGTTATGTGGCACATGACTGTAACACAACTATTTTTTGAACTTCAGTTTCTTTATCTGCAAAATCAGAGGAAAATAAGTAAGTTGATAACTGAGGTCATCATTCTAAGAGGCTTGAACTCACCATTTATTGTCTTGAAATATGTCCAGTCACTGTGCTAAGCACTTAATGTGTATTACCTCACAGTCCTCACGACAACTCTTGTGAGGTAGTCGTTATCATTTCCAGTTTACAGATGAGCAAACTGAGGTAAGATAATTTAATAACTTGCTCAAGGTCACCAACTAGAAATTGGAAGAGTCTGGATTTGAACCCAGGTAATACGGCTAAGTCCAAATTCTTAACATCTATATTATACTTCTCTGAAATACACTGGGAAGATCTTAGTGAAATTTGAGTATGTGACCCCTGATTTACAAAAGCAGTGCTCTAATAATCTTTGAGCTAGGAAGCCTTTAAAATTTCTGTACAAAATCATCAAATACAAATATGTTTTTTATGAAATATGTATATTGTGTGTGTGTGCTCAATGTTAAATCTATACTTCATTTTTTCCTTTCTTTCCATACCATTGTTTGAGTGCTTAATTAGAATTTAATGCCTATCAGAAAAGGAATAAAAACCTAGATTTTGCCCAGTGTTTTAGATTGTGCCTTGGATTTTGAAGCAGGGCATCCGGCTGTACTGGACTCAGTTACAAAAAAAAGTTGGTTCAAGTGTTGTCATAGGTCCACTTATTTGTCAAACTTGCATCAATAAAAAATAACTTAAAAAAACTATTATCATAGTCCAGAAAGTCTGAATTTAGGGAGAGAGTGGGAGAAAGATAAGCTGGGAAGTGTGCCTCATCACCACCTTGGCTGAGACTCAAGAGGAAGTGAAAAGCTGCTGATATGACCGTTGGGGTCATAGCCTATTAGACCGCCTGAGGCATTCTGAAAAAATAATTGTGTAATCTTTTGGTGTCCAGCTATGACTTTCACGACTAAAAACCTGAATTTTGAGAACAAAGCAAATGGATCATGCATTCTGTGAAAGAAACAGCCAGAGTGTTTATTTAACACCAAAGCTGTCAAAACTGGAAGGAAAGAATTGCTATTTGTAACATCCATTGAAGTATGGGTAAAAGTGGTCCTCATCCCCCTGGAAACACAGGACCCTTGGGCAGTGACTGCTCTGTGGAGATCAATTGGATTCTAATTTCTGCATTTTAAGTATGAGAAAGCTGAAGTCCAGAGAGCAGTGATGTACCCAGGTTTGCATTGCATGAGGATCAGGAGAAAGTCAGAGCAAGAACACAGTGTTCTTTGAGGGTCTCCAATTTTGAGAGGGACAACAAATGTGATTTGGGGAATGTCCTAAAATTGCCACAGCTTTAGTTTCTCCATCTGCATGTTTAAAGAGACAGTACTAGGTAAGAAATGACGTATTCATGGCGCTGTTGCTACCTCTGTTTCCCTTAGGACCCAGCCAGACACCACGAATTGCTTATGGCCAGAATGTAGTAATAATATGTCAAGTACTTAGAGTATACTAGATGCTCTCGTAAACGTGTTACATATATTATTTCATTAAATTCTCACAACCAATCTATGAGGTAGGTTTTATTATCCTCATTTGATAAATAAGAGGACTGATGGTTAGAGAGATTCAGTAACTTCAAGGTCAAGGTTGCACCGTTAGGGAACAGGGAAGCAAGACTTTGATCCTTAGAAATCTAACCCCAGAGCTCATATTCCTAAGTGCTATGCTAGAATTGCATATGAGCTTCTGCTGCTTCCTCCCTATACCCATCACTTATTGGACACATACCGTATCCCAATAAGCTCCAAAATGGCCTCAAAATCCTTGTCATCGTGTTGCTCTAGGCATCCACTACTAATCAATCAGGTCAGAGTGGGCACATGAGATGAACCTTTTTATTATCCCTGGATTAGATGATCTCTAAGCACTCTTTTGGCTCTAAGATTCTAGTATGTGATTTTCAGGATTGAAAGAAGGTGTTAGATAATCATATTTCAAGAACTGGAATACAGCATATTTTAGTTGGCTGAGCTGGTGTCCTGGATGTTCCTATTTCTTGAACCCCTATGGTTAGAGTGGAAAGGGCTAAAATGGGTGAAATTGCCTGTCAGTTACTTTGTGAGGTAGCTCAGTTAGAAGTACTCTGGAGTCCAGATGACAAAGAATGTCACATGGGAGGAGGCCATTTCCCTGAGACTGCAAGACACCTACACCACCAAGAGCATCCAGATGCTACAACTTTGCAAAACATTGCCATGTTTGTGATGGACATCTTCTCAAGAGTCTCCTTCAAGAGATTTTAGTAGTACAAACTCTAGATCCACACTGCCTGAGCTCAACTGCTGGCTATGCTGTTGATTAGCTGATGACTGTGGGCTTGTTATTGTTTTCTTCTTTTTATTGCAGTAACATTGGTTGATAACATTATATAAGTTTCAGGTGTACATACTTCGATTTCTGCATAGATTACATCATGTTCACCACCCAAAGACTAATTACATTCATCTGCATAGATTACGTCATGTTCATCACCCAAAGACTAATTACATTCCATCACCACACATGTGTGTCTAATTATCCCTTTTGCCCTCCTCCCTCCACACTTCCCTTCTGGTAACCACTAATCCAGTCTCTGTCTCTCTGTGTTTATTTGTTGTTGTTTTTATCTTCTACTTATGAGCGACGTCATACGGTATTTGACCTTCTCCCTCTGACTTATTTCGCTTAGCATAATACTCTCAAGGTGCATCCATGTTGTCACAAATGGCTGGATTTCATCATTTCTTATGGCCTAGTAGTATCCCATTGTGTATATATACCACATCTTCTTTATCCATTCCTCCCTTTATGGGCACTTAGCTTGCTTCCAAGTCTTGGCTATTGTATGCAATGAACACAGGGGTGCGTGTATCTTTATGCATGCCTGTTTTCATGTTTTTGGATAAAAGGCCAGCAGTGGAATAGCTGAATCATATGGTAGTTCTATTCTTAAATTTTTGAGGAATCTCCATACTATTTTCCATAGTGGCTGCACCAGTTTGCACTCCCATCAGCAGTGTATGAGAGTTCCCTTCTCTCCACATCCCCTCCAACACTTGTTTCCTGTCTTGTTAATTACAGCCATTCTGACAGGAGTGAGGTGATATTTCATTGTAGTTTTGATTTGCATTTCCCTGATAGTTAATGATGTTGAGGATCTTTTCATGTGCCTGTTCGCCATCTGTATATCTTCTATGGAGAAATGTCTGTTCAGGTCTTTTGCCCATTTTTTAATTGGGTTATTAGTTTTTTTGTTATTGAGATGTATGAGTTCTTTACATAATTTGGATATTAACCCCTTATCAGATATATGGTTTGCAAATATCTTCTCCCAATTGTTAGATTATCTTTCCATTTTGTTGATGGTTTCCTTTGCTGCACAGAAGCTTTTTAGTTTGATGTAGTCCCATTTGTTTATTTTTTCTATTGTTTCCCTTGCGCAGTCAGATATGGTACTTGAAAATATGTTGCTAAAACCAATGTTGAAGAGTGTGCTGCCTATGTTTTCTTCTAGAAGTTTATGGTTTCAGGTCTTACATTCAAGTCTTTAATACATTTTGAGTTAATTTTTGTGTATGGCATAAGATAATGGTCTACTTTCACTTTTTGCATGTGGCTGTCCAGTTTTCGCAACACCATTTATTGAAGAGACTTTCCTTTCTCCCTTGTATGTTCTTGGATCCCTTGTCAAAAATTAGCAGCCCGTAGATGTGTGGGTTTATTTCTGGGCTCTCGATTCTGTTCCATTGATCTGTGTGTCTGTTTTTGTGCCAGTACCATGCTGTTTTGGTTACTATAGCTTTGTAGTATATTTTGAAATCAGGGAGTGTGATACCTCCAGCTTTGTTCTTTTTTCTCAGGATTCCTTTGGCTATTCGGGGTCTTTTGTTGTTCCATATAAATTTTAAGATTCTTTGTTCTATTTCTGTGAAAAATTGTTGTTGGAACCTGCGTAGGGATTGCATTGAATCTATAGATTGCTTTAGGAAGTATGGACATTTTAACTATGTTAATTCTTCCAATCCAAGAGCACAGAATATCTTTCCATTTCTCTGTGTCTTCCTCAATTTCTTTCAACAATGTTTTATTGTTTTCAGTGTACAGATCTTTCACCTTTGGTTAAGTTCATTCCAAGGTATTTTATTCTTTTTGTTGCAGTTATAAATGGGATTGTAGTCTTAATTTCTCTTTCTGCTACTTCATTGTTAGTGTGTAGAAGTGCAACTGATTTTTGTATGTTGAGTTTTGTATCCTGCAACTTTACCATAATCATTTATTGTTTCTAAAAGTTTTTTGGTGGGTCCTTTCAGGTTGTCTATATATAAAATCATGTCATCTGCAAATAGTGACAATTTCACTTCTTCCTTTCCAATTTGGATCCCTTTTGTTTCCTTTTCTTGCCTGATTGCTCTGGCTAGGACTTCCAATACTATGTTAAATAGGAGTGGTGAAAGTGGGCATCCTTGTCTGGTTCCTGTTCTCAGAGGGATAGCTTTCAGTTTTCTGCCATTGAGAATATTAGCTGTGGGTTTGTCGTATATGGCCTTTATTATGTAGAGGTGCTTTCCTTCTATACCCATTTTATTCAGAGTTTTTATCATAAATGGATGCTGTGTCTTGTCAAATGCTTTCTCTGCGTCTGTTGAGATGACCATGTGCTTTTCATTCTTCCTTTTGTTAATGTGATGTTTCACGTTTATTGATTTGCGGATGTTGAACCCTCCCTGCATCCCTGGAATAAATGATCTTTTTAATGTATTGTATTCAGTTTGCTAGTATTTTGTTGAGGATTTTTGCATCGATGTTCATCAGTGATATTGGCCTGTAATTTTTGTGTGTGTGTGTTGTCCTTGCCTGGTTTTGGTATCAGGGTAATGTTGGTTTCATAGAATGAGTTAGGAAGCTTCCTCTCCTCTTCAATTTTTTGGAAGAGTTTGAGAAGGATAGGTATTAAGTCTTCTTTGAATGTTTGTTGGAATTTACCAGGGAAGCCATCTGGTCCTGGGCTTTTATTTTGGGGGAGCTTTTTGGTTACCATTTCGATCCCTTTACTGGTGATTGGTCTATTCAAATTCTCTAATTCATCTTCATTCAGTTTTGGAAGGTTATATGATTCTAAGAATTTATCCATTTCTTCTAAATTATCCAATTTGCTGGCATATAGCTTTTTGTGGTATTCTCTTATAATCTGTATTTCTGAGGTGTCTGTTGTAATTTCTCCTCTTTCATTTCTGATTTTATTTATTTGAGCCTTCTGTCTTTTTCTCTTGATGATTCTAGATAAAGCTTTGTCAATTTTGTTCATCTTTTCAAAGAATTGGCTCTTGGTTTCATTGATTTTTTCTATTTTCTTTTTTTAGTCTCTATTTCATTTATTTCTGCTCTGATTTTTATTATTTCCTTCCTTCTACTGATTTTGGGCTTTGTTTGTTCTTTTTCCATACCTTTAGGTGCGCTGTTAGATTACTTATTTGAGATTTTTCTTGTTTGTTGAGGTAGGCCTGTATTGCTATTAACTTCCCTCTTAGAACCACTTTCGCTGTATCCCATAAATTCTGGCATGTCGTATTTTCATTTTCATTTGTCTCCAGGTATTTTTTGATTCTCCTTTGATTTCTTCCTTGACCCAAAGAAGAAATTGTTCAGTAGCATTTTGTTTAATCTCCACATATTTGTGGCTCCTCTGATTTTCATCCTATAGTTGATTTCTAATTTCACACCACTGTGGTCAGAAAAGATGCTTGGTATTATTTCCAACTTCTTAAACTTATGGAGACTTGTTTTGTGGCCTAATATGTGATCTATCCTGGAGAATGTTCCATGTGCATTTGAAAAGAAGGTGTATTCTTTGGTTTTTGGATGGAATGTTCTGTATATATCTCCTAAGTCCTTCTGGTCTAGTGTGTTGTTTAAGGCAGAAGTTTCCTTATTGATCTTCTGTTTGGATGATCTATCCACTGGTGTAAGTAGAGTGTTAAAGTCCCCTACTATCATTGTGTTACTGTCTATTTCCCCTTTTATGTCTGTTAATAATTGCTTTATATGTTTAGGTGCTTTTATGTTGGGTGCATAGATATTTACAAGTGTTATATCCTCTTTTTGGATTGCTCCCTTGATCATTAGGTAGTGCCCTTCTTTGTCTTTTGTTAGCTTTCATTTTAAAGTCTATTTTGGCTGATATGAATATTGCTACCCCAGCTTTCTTTTCATTGCCATTTGCATGGAGTATCTTTTTCCATCCCTTCACCTTCAGTTTGTGAGTGTCTTCAGGTCTGAAGTGTGTCTTTTGTATGCAGCATATATATTGGTCATTTTTTTATCCAGTCAGCCATGCTGTGCCTTTTGATTGGAGCATTTAGTCCATTGACATTTAAAGTAGCTATTGATAAGAATGTAATTACTGCCATTTTTTAACTTCTTTTCTGTGTGTTTTGGTAGTTCTTCTTCATTCCTTTCTTCTTCTCTTGCTCTCTTCCCTTGTGGTTTGGTGGCTTTCTTTAGTATTATGTTTGGGTTTCTCTCTCTTAGTTTTTTTTGTATTTATTATAGGTTTTTGGTTTGCAAGTACCATGAGGTTCATATATAATAACCTACATATATAGCGATCTATATTAAGTTGATGGTCTCTTTTGTTTGACCTCTTTCTAAAAGCTCTACTCTTTTACTCCCCTTCTCCCACATTTTATGTTTTTGATATTATATCAAACCTCTTTTTTGTGTGTTTGTATCCATTATGCTCTTATCCTGGAAATAGATGTTTTCCTATTTGTGGTCTTCTCTTTCCCCCTTAAATAAGTCCCTTTAGCATTTCTTGTAGGACTGGTTTCTTGGTGATAAACTCCTTTAATTTTTGCTTGTCTGGGAAATTCTTTATCTCTTCTTCCATTCTGAATTATAACCTTGCTGTGTAGAGTATTCTTGGCTGTAGGTTTTTTCCTTTTAGCACTTTAAATATATCATCTCACTCTCTTCTAACCTGTAAGGTCTCTGCTGAGAAGTCAGCTGATAGCCTTATGGGGTTTCCTTTTATGTAAATTGTTGCCTTTCTCTTGCAGCATTTAGAGTTCTCTCTTTATCTTTAACTCTGGACATTATAATTATGATGTGTCTTGGTGTGGGCTGCTTTGGGTTTATATTTTTTGGTGCTCTCTGTAATTCCTGTACCTGGATATCTATCTCCTTCCTTAGGTTAGGAAAGTTTTCAGCTATTATTTCTTCCAATAGATTCTCTGCCTCTTTGTCTCTGTCTTCTCCTTCTGGGACACCTATGATACAGATATTAGTGCACTTGATGTTTTCCCAGAGGTCCCTTAGACTGTCTTCATTCTTTTTAATTCTTTTTTCTTTTATCTGTCCAGCTTGGGTGATTTCCTCTAGTCTTTCATCCAGCTTGCTGATCCATTCTTCTGTATCATCTACTCTGCTTTTGAGTCCCTCTAGTGAATTTTTGATTTCCATTATTGTATTCTTCATTTTTGATTGGTTCTTTTTTATATTTTCCATTTCTTTGTTGTTCTCACTGAGTTCACCCATTCTTCTCCTGAGATCAGTGAGCATCATTATGACTCTTTGTCTGAACTCTTTGTTGGGTAGATTGGTCATTTCTGTTTCATTTAGTTCTCCTTCTGGGGTTTTGTCCTGTTCCCTTACTTGGAACATATTCCTTTGCCTCCTCATTTTGCCTCTTTCTCTGTGCTTATATCTACATATTAGGTAGGTCAGCTATGTCTCCTGATCTTGGAGAGGTGGCCTTATGTAAGAGATGACTTATGAGGCCCAGCAGTGTGCTTCCTTCTTGTCACCAGTTACAAATGTTCCAGGAGTGACCCCTGTGTGGGCTACTTTTGTCCCTCTGTTGTGGCAGGGTTGCTTTAGCTGTAGGTACCCAGGGAGGCTGAGCTGTCCCCCTGGCTGGCTGTTTGTAATACTCAGCTGTGTGTGGTTGTTGTGGACCCTTCAGTCATTTTATCAGATGTGGGGAGCCCCAGCACAGTTGACTGCAAGGTCTAATAGCACATTCTTGTTGCAGTTTTTCCATTAAGTGAGTAGGCCCCCAGCATGGCTGGTTGTTAGGCTCAGGGGCTTACAATTGCTGTAGGCCTCTGGCCTATAAGGCTTTTGTCAGTTCTCTGAAGATTGCAGCTGGGTGGGGCTGGCCCCAGGCAGAGGAGCACCCAATTGTTTCAGGCTTTGGAAGGTGGGGCTGATCTCCTATGTGACTATTTGAGAAGCACAAGTCTTCTGCAGTTGACAAGCCCCACCACCCCCAGGGCCATACACACCATCAATACAGTCCTGCCCTGTGCATGCACCTCAACCCCCTGAAGCAAACCCAGTTGCCCCACAGGAGAGGCCCCACATACTCCACCAATGCCCCACATACTCCACCTGCTCCTTGCACATCCCCTGCCCCACTCACCTGGTTGCAGACAATCCAGGCATCTAACCTGTGCAGGACCATAAGTTGCCTGAGGGCTTGTTGTTGGGTAGGGCCAGTCTCTAGGGCGGGCTTCTTGCCTTGGCTTAACTAGATTTAGTCAATGCTCTAGGGGGTGGGGCAGACCCTGGGCTAACAGGCCACAGGGGGAACACCAGCATCTGTGTCAGCACACCTGCCCCAGGTCACATCAATGGCTGCCGCCAATGTCTCAGTCCCTAGAGAGGTCTCACCTCTCACTGAGATGCACCCAGAACCTATCAGGTGAGTCTCTTTTCACCAAAGGACTATGCACCTTTCTTTCTGGTGGTTTTAGGTTGCTTTCCAAAATGGTCAAATTTGTGTGTGGGCCCTTTAAAAGCTGGCTTTAATTTCCTTGTATGCTGGCTTTTCTGGGCGTATTCCCCGTTGTTGTTAGTAGCCAGCAAAACCAGATATTATGACACTCATCTCAGTTGTGCTGGGTCCAAAAAATGCTTATAGTGGCAATGCTGCCCGGCTCAGGTCCCCTACTCCTCCAGGGAAGGCTGTGTACCTTTGGATCGTTCCCAGGCAGCTGTGAATTGCTGTAGTTTGTGAGGGTGGCTTTTTTTTCTTTCCAGAAGGGAATTTCTGCCTTTCCACCTCAGTCAGGACTGTCATTTATTGCAGAGGTTCCTCTTATCCAGTTTTCAGTTGTCTCTCAGTGGTAATTGTTCCAAGAATAGTTGTAAGTCTGTTGTGTCCATGGGAGGAGGTGAGTTCAGAGTCTGCCTCCACTGCCATCTTGACACCTCTCCAGAGTGGGTTAGTTATTTAACCTTTCTGTGCCCCAGTTTCCTCATGTATAGAAATGAGATAATCACAGTACCTACCTCATATTGTTGTATGAATTAAATGAGTTGATACATATCTTAAATGAGTTGATACATCACTTAAAACAGTGTCTGGTAAATAATAAGCACCATTTAAGTATTGATCAGTTTATTGCATTATACATCTTTTGAAGGTTCCTACTCTAATATAGTTAAAAAGAGTTCTAAATTGTGGGCCATTTCTATAACTAATGAAGCATGTGGCCAAAGGTTAGTCTAATTATCTCATTTGTCAAGCTGACTTTTGTTCTGTTGTTTAATACATGGAGATGGGATGGTGGATTCACAAAGAGTTGGTAGTTCACAAATAGTTTAGCAAGCTTGGATTATTCATTACCCTGGTACACACCACCCAGTGTTTTATTTGCCTGGAATGCTTCCCCACTTCTATCTGCATGGTTTGGCTTTGGGGGATGTCTGTAGATTTAATTTATGTGCCTACTCAAATTCTTCCTTGGGGCACTGCTTTGAGAAGAATTCTGAGAACTTATTTGGGCTCAGTGGGATACTGTGCCATATGCAATCAATAATGTCTACTGTAAGTGTGGGAAAAGAGAAAGCTGCATGCTTGCCATTGGGGTTGGCTACATACTTTGTGAGGCCCAGTGCAAAGTGAAAATGAGAGCCCCCTTGTTCAAAAGCAGGAAAAAAGTGCCATTACATGTACTAAAATATAAAGTGTTTTCCTTTCCTCTACAGGCTCTCTCTCTTGATTTGTCATGGTGTTTTTATTTGCTATTTAATATTGTTCTAAATAAAGAAAAATTTAAATTTAAATTATTAGCATGAATTTTACCATTCATCTTATGCAAATATAGGGGCCGGCCTGGTGGCATGGCAGTTGAGTTCACATGCTCCACTTTGGCGGCCCAGGGTTTGCAGGTTCGTATCCCGGGGGTGGACCGATGCACCCCTTGTCAGGCCACGCTGTGGTGGTGTCCCATATTAAGTAGAGGAAGATGGGCATGGATGTTGGCCCAGGGCCAGTCTTCCTCAGCAAAAAGAGGAGGATTGGCAAAGGATGTTAGCTCAGGGCTGGCCTTCCTCACAAAAATATAAATAAATCAATGCAAATATAAGGGCACTTAACTTATATGCAGAATTGCCAAAATTACTTGAGTTTGTTTTTCATAGCTTATGCATCTATGTTTTGTTCTTACCAGAACAGTGAAAATGTTATACAAACTAAATCAACTGTTATTATTTTACTTCTTGATGTACACATTCTACCAACACTACCTCAGGCTTACTGACAAGTAACGAGGAATTGAGAGGAAAAGAAACTATCATTAGTCCTGTTTTTCCCTTTTCTTCTGTATCATCATCTTCAGCATGAGTGGTTTGCTAATTCAGGGAAGTAACCAAATAAGAAAGAATATGATAGGAATCATTGGTCATTCGTGTTTTTTAGAATGCTACTGTCTTCTTTCTGTGTTCAAAGCAAGTTCTGGTTCAGATAAAAATTGTGGCCTCTTGGGGCTGTCCACTTACTCAGTTGTAGTCATAACATGCTTATCTTGTACTCACTTTGAGTCTCACTGAACTCCCACCCATTGTGAGTTTACTGGAGTTCTGCACTTTAGAATGCAAATAGAGCAGCAAGAAATGGAGGCAGACACTTACATTGCATATTACATGTATATCTTCTGCTCATGCATGTTCACCTTTGTCCAAGCACACTTTACTTAAAAGATGCAAGTTGAAAGATAAAATTATTAAGAATTTCAAAACAGTGCTATCAGAGCATTAAACCAAGTGTGGGGCCCTGTGTGATTGCACAGGTCACATGTCCATGAAGCTGGCCCTACTTGCTTTTGCTGGTTGTATCCTATTTCTCTCTTATGGGACCCTAAGGCCCAGCTCCTTCTGGGAAGACTTTCATGACTATGACAGCCCACATTGATCACTACCCCCGTGGATTTCTGTAGCGCCCACCTTTATTTGCCTGTTACATGCCATAAACTGCCTTTTGTGTTGGTTATCTCTTCCCATGTGTTCCTTCTCCCCACAACATTATAAGTTTCTTGAGAACAGAGTCATAAAAGACTCCATAATAATGAATCCATGCAAAGTTGGCTTTGCTGAAGTTTGAATCACAATTCTATTAACCTCTTGGGCATTAAAATACAATACTTGGTAGCTGTCATTGTTATTGCCATTATTATTATTATTCTCATAAAAAAGTTTAGACTCTGAAATCAGATTGCTAGGGGTCAAATTGTTACTTCCTAGCTGTGACTTAGGGCAAGATATTTAATCATTTTACACCTTGATTTTTCTTATATTTTGTTATAAGAATTAAGTGCCATAAGTGATCTAAAAGTTAGCAGTGCCTGACACATGATAAATAAATAAATCTTAGCTGTTCTTATTACTATTATTATTTTATTACTATTATTGTAATTCATTTTACTCTCAAAAGTACCATTATCCCTATTTTCAAGATGAGGAATATGAGAGACATTGAGAAGCCACAGCCAGCGAGGGGAAGACCTTCTCGTCTAGAAAGGTGGGGTTCAACACATCACGCATCAGCCACATGCAACTGTTGAACACTTGAAATGTGGCTGATCTGAACTGAAATGTGTATAAGTGTAAAACACACACTGGAGGGGCTGGCCTGGTGGTATAGTGGTTAAGTTCGCTCGCTCTGCTTTGGCAGCCTGGGATTTGCAGGTTTGGATCCTGGGCATAGACTGACACACCACTTATCAAGCCATGCTGTGGCGGCTTCCCACATACAAAAAAATAGAGGAGGATGGGCATGGGTGTTAGCTCAGACCAATCTTCCTCACTAAAAGAAAAAAAATACACACTGGATTTTGAAGATTTAGTATGAAGTAAAGAATGTAAAAATCAATGAATATTTTTATATTGATTACATGTTGAAATGATAATATTTTGGATATATTGGGTAAGTACATTATTAAAATTAATGTCATCTGTGTTCTTTTTGCTTTTTAACATGTGGCTACTAGAAAATTTAAAATGACTAATGTAGCTTGCATTACATTCCTATTAGACAACTGTTCTCCAGAGGCTTTGGTTGTGGGGGCTGATGATTGGAGGTGAAGTCATCTTTAAGAATGCATTCCACTGAACGAACTAATAAAGCTCTTTGAATTTCTTACTCATTGCAATCTTTAAGATTTAATTTTAAGGACCACAGGAAGAAACTTTGGATTTTACTAATCAATGTAAAAATAATTTGGCTGGTAATTGGTTTGCATCTCAGATGAACCTATTTCTCCTTGACAGGAAGCTGAGAGACTTTCTTTTCCTCCATGTGGTATTAATGGCCTAAGGAAGAGCGCAAGCTTTAGAATGGAAGATTTGAATCTCAGTTCTCTCATCTAGTTGTGTGACTTCAGGCAAACTATTTAGCTTTCTGGTGTCTCGGTTTATTTATCTGAAAAAAGGGATGATAATATCTACTGAGTGGAACATGTTTGCCCTCTGGATGCACTCTTCATCCTTGTCTGCACTTTGGGAGGATGACCTATAAACTACACTGGTTTCAGATTCAGTTTGAACAATGTAAGTGGGCACTTGCTGGACATCAGAATTCTTGGAGAGAAGTATGTGGATGGACTTTTTTGGAGTGAGCACAGATATTTGTACTCCATATTAATGTCCACAGAGAGCACCTGCCGTGGATGAGGCTCTCAGTAACCAGGTGGATGCGATACCCATTCTGTGGACACTCCAGTGCTTGTTCAATGGGCTCCTGTACAAATGGCCATGGGGGCCAGGAGGGATTAAGCTACGTGTGACCATTTCCTAGAGAACACCTGGCTACTTTGTGACAGATTCATTATGTTGGACCTCTTACTTCATGGAGGGGACTTTGATTTGTCCTCATAGGATAGAGACATGTTTCATGTATATATTTGCTTTCCCTGCCCTCTGCTCTTCCGCCACCACCAATATTTGTATCCTTACAGAATGCCTTATCTATCACAATGGTATCCCAATACCACTTCTGACCAGGGTCACATTTTCTAGCAAAAGGTGTGCCATAGTCAGCTCATGCCTATGGAGTTCATTGGTCTTATAATGTGCTGTGCCACCTAGAAGCAGTTACTTAACAAAATAATGAAATGACCTGGTGAAGGCTCGATTATGAAGCTAGTAGGAAGACAATATTCTACAAATCTGGAGTGCTGTCCTTCATGATGTGGTATATATGCTCAAAAAACAATGTCCAGGATATAGTGTCATCCCCTATAACCAGAATGCCCAGGTCTGGGAACTGTTAAAGAAAAAAATTATTTATGATACTTGTTAAAGAATACTTTATTCAAGAGAGACTATTACAATGGGGTTTTGTAGTACGGGAGACAGATTCGAATACAGTGAGGAAGAGTGGGAATTTATAGCCAGAGAACAGGGTGGGGGTCAGTGGATGGAAAATTACTGAGAGGAAACATTAGGGTTAAGGAGGTTTTTTGGCTAACATGACCTAATAGAATTCTTGCTGAAAACAGACCAGGGAGATCAGACATCACCTGGGGGATGGTGGAGGATGAGGAACCCAATTAGATATCAAGGAAGAGATTATGGCTAAACTAACTTAGCAGGGTTGTTGCTAAGTTTGGACAATGCAGAGAAGCCCCAGCATCAGGGCCTAGTTGAGAAAGCATTCAGAGGATCCTGAGTAAAGTTTGGTCAAGGAGAGACTCTTTCTCAAAACCAAGGTTGGAGGTAGAAGTGGCCTGTCTTACAAATACACCCAATAATCTATGGGAAGAACTTCTGCTTTATGTTCCAGAGATCATAATACTCAAAGACAGAATGCTTCCAAATGGGATATAGTCATGGTTCCAGTGAATTGGAAGCTGAAACTGTCCCTGGCCGTAATGAGCTCCTCATGTTGTTAGACTATCAAGTAGAAAAGAGTTCACTGTACCCAGTAGGGTGACTGATCCTGACTACCAGGAGGAAATGGGATTGCTGCTATACGTTGAGGGTGAGGAGGACTATGTCTGACACTGAAAGGATCCACTGTGGTGCCTGTTGCCCAATAGTCCTGGTCAATAGAAAACTGCAGCAACCCAATAAAGACAAACCTCCAAGAATTCAGACCCTTTAGGGATAAAGATTTGGGTCACATTATCAGTAAAGAACACCATCCAGCTGAGAAGCAGGCCAGAAGGTAAGGGGATCATGCAGTAGTGATGGAGGAAGGATGGTTGCTATGCTTACAAAGTTAGGCTTTATGCTCAAATACAGAAATTACAAGAACTGTAACAGTTATATTTTATGTTAACTAGTTATCTCCCCCTACCTTTACTCTGATATTTTTTATGAAAGCACTGATGGTTGCTCATGTTTTAGGTTTCAGTTGGGAAGATGACTGAATTGACATCATCCTGTCCTGATCTGGCATCTTTTCAACTGGCTTAAAGAAAGAGTAAATGATGGGGGGGGGGAGAATTGTGCTGAGTATTTTCTATTTCCCTTTCCAGATCCACTTTTCTCCCTTTACCGCCTAGCTCTGTGCCCCAGGAGGCTCACCCAAATGGGTTGCACCAATGGGACCCCTTGCCCTCTGGTTCTAGTTGTGATCAGTCAGTGGTCAATGGAGGGGCAAGGGCGGGAGTCACGAGCAGTAGATCAGAGGGCAGGTGGACAGTGAGTTCAGAATATCTATTCTCCTGGCTTTTTCCCTATCCCATCACAAGGGTTGACTGCTTCACTCCACAGAAAGCCATACCTCCTGTTGCCATTTGCTAGGCTCTCTGAGTTTCTGAGTGCTGTTTCTAGCTTCAGGTTACTTGCAGCATTCCTTGTTGAGTGATTTTAAGCTCTGCTGGGACTGTGACTGATGAGCCTGCTTGCTGAGTTGTTTTGAGGATTGGAGATAATAAATGCAAATCACTCAGTACAATGACTAGCACTTGGTAGGCACTCAAAATGATAATTTTTTTTTCTCCCAAATCCTTTTAAATTCTAAGTTCAAATGATTGCTTAAAGAATTGGCACTGTGTTAGGAAATAAATGAGATAATGTACATACGTGAAAGTGTTTTGTAAAGTGTAAATCACTTTATAAATGCAAGGTATAGTTATATTAGACTTCCTGAACCTTAAAAGTATTATTTAAAAAAAAATACAGTCATGTCTATCTGGCCTTAATCAGATGAAATTAAGTTTTCCTCAGAAATGGAGTAGGGTAGAAACTCGCACTGCAGATTTCCATGCAAATCTCGTTGAATTAAAAACTTTGTTCATCTTCTTCAGGCTCTAGGTCTTTGGTTTTAGATTTCCCATTCCCATTTCCTCTTCTTTCTAGCTCAATGAAGCATGAGTATCCAGATGAGCAGATGGAGAGGTAATTGCTTCTCTGTCTTATTGTAGAAAAAAAGCAGTGAAAGCATCTTGAAATGTGGAAGAGCCTATTAAGTCTGTATCCTGGCTTTCCACAGTTCCTTCTGACACAGGAAGAGAAATGGTGAGGCAAGGCAAAGAGGCGTTAATTTTCCTTCTGCTCTAGAACTTTACATACCATAAATCAATTATTAGGGGCACTTGAAGGAAAGGGTGGAGAACTGCATCTTGACCCAAGCCTTGATTTTTCATTTACATGTGGCAAGTGACCCTTACACTGTCTCTTTCTCTGTGCTTGCATTTGCTACATCAGTTTAATGAAACATACCACTTTTCATTGTGTCCCATGCTGTTTTATTGTCCCTCCAAATGAAATAGTTTGTAGAGATGATCTGAACAAAGAAGTTTAGCATTTGTAAATTAAAAATCTGGCTGCGGCACAGTCCTTCTCAGGACTACAGAAATTGGGTAGAGCTCGGTGGTTAAGATGCATTCTATTGATAGATAGTCCTGAGTTTGATTCCTGGGTTCCTCACTTATCAGGCCATTATCTTAGCCTCAGTTTCCTTCTCTGTCAAATGGAGCTAATAATTGTATCTTGTTGGGACAATCAAGGCAACAGTGATTGCACAAGCCCTTTATGCAATGTCAAGAGCTGTACTGATTTAAGGGGCTACTATTTCTAAGCTAACATTTTCTCATAAATTAGACTTTCATCACACTGCATTTGCCTTGAAATAAAGACTGAGAAACACTTAATAACTGAATAAGGCATATGATGATATTGTCCACAAAAGTAAGTCTTCTGATTAGATGAGATAACAAACGTAAAAGTATCTAGAATAGGGCCTGACCTATGGTAAGACCTCAATAAATGTTTGTTTCCTTCTTTAGTAAAGCATTGAAAATGTAGATTTTAAGTTCTCTGGGGGGATTACCCATTACCGTTACCCATTACCAAGACTTCTTTCCCATGCAGAAAGAAAGTCTTTCAATTATAAAGCAACAGATGGTAATAACAATAAACCATACTTTGTAAGGTAGTGTTTGCTTGCATCACCTTATTTGAGCCTCACAGCACCTGTATGAAAAAGGCCAAACAGGTTCTATTATGATTGTTATCCTACAATTATACATAAGGGAACCAAGGTTTGAGCAGTTGTTTCTCATGCTCCCAAAGTCACATGGCTGGACTCCTTGATGCTAACTTTGACCCTTTCCCCAATACACTCGATGGCACGCAGAGTGAGAATAGCTATTGCCTTCTATTTCCTAGGCAAGGGTTGTGCTTGGCTCAGGAGTTCTTTCTGGGAGCCTGGTGATTCATATGGGTGATTATGGAGCTTAAGTTCATGACTGAACCTGTGGTAAGGGTGCTATGAGGAAGGGGAGGTTGTCCAGGCTGAGATCTTGGAGGAGGGGGTTGGGATGGTATTGGAGAAGAGGTAAATAAGGAATGGGGTCTGAGTGTAACTGAACTGCCCAAAGGGACAGAAAAGGTGGGAGAGCAGGGTGTAAAATTGCTATAGTATCATCATTCCCTGGTCAGGAGTGGATTCAGTCTTCTCCACAAAGCATTCAACATTCCTCAAGACATTTTGGGGTCTTATAGAACTTGAAAACTGGAAGGACCTCCAAGGTCATCCTTCTCACTCCTTGCATTTTACAGATTAAGAATTCCTAAATTCATGCAGCTAGCTAGTTTTGGACATAAGAGTTTTGTTAATTTAACAAATGCTTCTATAGCATTTACTATGTGCAAGGCACTGTCCCAAGTGCTTACGCACAAGGATTTATTTATTCCTCATAACAACCCTAGGATGAAGTTTCTACAGGTCCACAGTCCCTTTTTTGCAACTCTGAATTTCAAAAGATTCTGAAAAACATAATTTTTTTGGAAAGTTGGTACAAACTCATTGGTGGCAACACCTAATCTGAACTGACATGTCTACTTATTATCTTTATTTATCCCACATAATGTTAATAATCATACATTGTGTTTCAAAACATATCAATGATTTGATTATGGGGTCCTGCCCAAGACTCTGCTGGAGTGTTACAGAATACCTAGTATAACCTTGTAACTTTCAAAAATCCAAACATTTCTGAATTTCAAAAAACATCCGACTCTGAAGATTTTGGGTAAGGGATTGTGGAACCTGTATTATTATCTCCATTTTACAGATGAGAAAACTGAGGCAGAGAGATTGCATAATTTGTACAAGGTACACAGTGGCATTCCTGGGATTCTAAGCCAGGAAACCTGGCTCAAAAGTATGTGCTTTTAACCAACACAGATGCCCTGATCCTCGCCACACAGTCTCTCCTGGCAAGGCCAACCATACAAACCAAGAGACTGCCATTCATTGCTCTCCCTAGGTACTCTGTGCACGTATGATATCATATAAATTCAGAAACCCCTTAATCTCCCTTTCTACCCCCACCACTTTTGTTCTGCTATTATCTTTTTTCTCCACCTGTATGTTTATCATAGAGCAGCCAGGGTGATTTTTCAAAATGCAAATGTGATTCCTATCACACCTTCTCTATCAATCTCTGCTTCAATGCCTTCTCACTGCATTTATAGGAACCGAAATCTTCCACTTTGCATGATTTGACCCTGTCAGTCTCTCCAGCCTCATTCATGCCACAGCCCCCAGGCTTTCTGTGCTCCAGGCACTCCCACCTTCTTTCAGTTCCTTGACTGCATTGTGGTCTCTCTTGTTACAGGGCTTTTGCACCTCTGTCCCATGTTCCAGGGACACTCTCCTCCTTATCCAGCACTCCCATCACTGTCATGCCCTAATGAGCTCCAACTTACTTTTCAGGTCCCATCTGAAAGTTACTTCTACAGGGATGCCTTTTAAAGTCATAATAGTTTCCATTTTACATTTACTTGTGTGATTATTACCTGAATGTCTGTCTTCACTCTATGCAGTAAACTCCATGAAGGCAATAATTATTTCCATTTTTGTTCACCATTGTGATTCCAGATCCTTAGTGCCAGTCATCTAGTAAGAGATGAATACAAATTTGTTTAATAAAATGAAAAAATGACTTTTGGGAAGAATGCAAAAACTTTTTTTCATTTTGTTGAGATAGCTGTACAGGTTTAAGAGATTCATGTATTTGTTTATAGACAGCACTATCCCCACCATATCTTCCTGGGTATCATAGATAGAGTTGGAATTTCAGACATTGTTTAAAAGCTAATGACTGCCTGGAGGATTTAAGCTTTCACTTCTGAAGGACAATCTCCAAGGGCCTTCCTTTCCTGCTCCTACTGACAAAGGAGGGACAGTTCAAATGGGCAGTAGTAGAGAGAAATTATACTACTTTCCCGAAAACTCAGATAAACCAAGTTGTGTCAGGCGCTCAGCTGGCGGTAGCCCTCGTGTTGGATAGTATTGTGAGGGCAGCCAGGGCATCTGTCTGTTCATCTATGAGCCTTATGCTGAAACTGGATTCTCTGGAAGGAGTAGTGCTACCTTTTTATTTTTGTAATGCAAGTTAATTTGCAGGATTATTATAAGGGCCTCTAGAAACCTGTCACATAAATCTCATTATATATTTGGAGTGATCAGCTTTTCCAATATGTTGTCCCAAATTCCCTCTTTTCTCTACAGTCCATTCCCTGTATCAAAAAGAAAGGCATTTTTTTAAATTTACAGGTTTGTCAAATACAGTAATCCATTATTTGGGGGTAATTGCTAAGGTAAGCTCACTTCATTGGTTTCCAACAAAGTCTCCCAGATTGACATCTCACAAATTGAAAATTAAATGCAGTATAAAAGCTATTAACTAAACCTGACAGTCTCGTAATGGGGCATTAGGTTAACAGTTAGAATTATTGAGGTTTTTTTGCTTGTATTTTCTTGAATATGTATTGAAAACTTTTCTTCTCCCAGAATGTCTTTTAAGGAACTATGTTTGTCCTAGTTTGTTTCTAATAATGTTGTTTTTCTTCAGCTTAGCATTTTCTTTTGTGTAATTAAAGATATTAGGTCAACATATTATCTTGAGGAACTCGTCACGTGTGTGGTCACCAAATGGTTCCCTAGCCCCACCTTTCTCTGTTACCTGATTTCCCTCTTACCTCTCCAGACATCTTTCAACAAAGCTCCTTCCCCATCCTGGAAGGATCCAGTTAGTTCCCTGGTCCCTTACCCTGGGCACCTTCTTGACTGTGTCGCCTTTTGGTTTGCTATAATTAGTCAATTGCTCAGAACGTCTGCTTCTTCCGCCTCATTCCTTATGATGTCCTTAAATACTACTGCATTCCAAGGCCTTTTCTGAACTTGTTTAACAAATATTTAAGGAGCATTTGTTATGTACATGACCCTTTATAATGGGTGTGGGCAGTGCTTAAAGGGACGGCAGGGCAGTCTAGTAGATTATATGTGCATACCTCCTTGGGAGCAGTGTTGCCTAGTGGTTGTGGACACAGATTCTGAGGCCATACTGCCTGAATTTGAATCTTGGCTCATTCAGCTACTATCTATGTGATCTTGGGTTTTATTTAACTTCTCAATACCTCAGTTTCCTCATTTATAAAAATGGGGAAAATTACCTCACATGGATATTGAGGGGGATTTGGTAAATTACTATATACAAAGTGCTTATAACACTGTCCAGCACAGAGAAGACATTCAGTTATAAGTTTTGGTACATCTAGGTTCCAATCCCTGCTCTGCCACTCTCTCAGAGCCTTGACTCTCTGGTTTCATAAGGCAATACAGACAGAGAAAGGAGCACGGAATTTAGAGCCAGAGGGTTCAAACACCACCATTTATTGTTGTGTGACTTGAGACAAGTTATTTAAATTCTTGGATCCTCAGTGTTCCTCTTTTTAAAAATCATCTGTTTTCAGAAGCTACTCCAATGCCAGCCTGCCTTCCCCCTACCTGCAACTTCCACCTTCACCTGGTTGGGCCACTGCAGCTGCTGCTTGACTGACAAGTTCCTTCTTCCTTCCCCATGATGAGTCTTTATAGTTTGCAAAGTACTTTCCACAAGTACCACATAATTTAGTCTTCGTCACAACCACGTGAAGCACATGGACATTATTCTCATTTCTGTTTTATAGATATGGAAACCAAGGGCCAGAGAGATTATTAGTCTGGCCCAAGTTGGCACAGTTGCAAATCGTGAAGATGGGATTTGAACTTGCCTCTCTGTGCTCTTTCTTCTATTTCACACAAGCCTATGAGTTAGTTTTTGGTTTACCCACGTCATTCACTTTTATTAGATACCTCTGTAGTTCTCATCAAATCTGAGCTCCTCAGCGTGAGCCAACTTCCCTCCCCTGACTCATGCTTGATACAGTGAGTGATGGTGAGAAAGAGGCAAGAACGTACAGTTAGTGACCTCCAGCCCTGCATTTATTGCCTCAGCTCCATTCTTTGGTCTATCTTGCCTTAGAAGACTCCTTGCCCATTCGTCCATCTGGCAAACTCCTCACTGAGGAGAGACTTTTAATTCCCTCCCCATCTTAGAGCAGCTGGTGGTGCTGCCCTTGTTTCTCTGCCGCTGTTCTGCATGTTCCTTTATTGGCACTCATTTCAACACATTTTATTTTTTAATAACTTTTCCAAGTTTTAAAAAAGCTACTCATGCTTGTTATAAAAAATATGGAACACACAGTAAGAAAGAACACATAATTTCACTACCCAGAGATAAACATTGTCAATATTTTATCATATAAATTTCTGGTTTATTTCACACTTTGTGAATATCTTTGGCTCCTGAGTTTTGAGAGCAGAAGTTCCAACAGAGAAAATTCAGACAGTGGAGTTACCTGGTGTAATGGCTTGAGATAGATGTGAATCTTTGGGGGTCAGAAAGCAGACTATGGTAGGCAGAATAATGGCTTCTGAAGATGTCTGCATCCTAATTCCCAGAACCCGTGAATATGTTAGGTTACGTGGCACGGGAGAGTTAAGGTTGCTAATCAGCTGACCATGAAATAGAGTATCCTAGGTTACCTGGGTGGGCCCAATGTAATCACAAGGGTCCTTAAAAGTGGAAGGGAGAATTGGAAGACAGAACCAGAGGAATAGCAGTGTGATGAAGACTTGGCCAGACATTGCTGGCTCTGAAGATGGAGGAAGACAGTCAAGAGCCAAGGATTGTGGGTGGGTAGCCTCTAGAAGCTGGAAAAGTTAAAGAAGCAGATCTCCTTTAGACCTTCTAGAAAGGAATGAAGTCTTGCCAACACCTTGATTTTAGCCCAGTGAAACCTGCTTCAAATTTCTGAAGTATAGAACTCTAAGATAATAAATTTGTGTTGTTTTAAGCTTCTAAGTTTGTGGAAATTTGTTAATGGCAGGCATAGAGAACAAATACACCTAGTATGTGCAAATAAATAGAGCTGTTGTGAGAGGTTAATGAATTAATACAGAAAAATAACTCAGAAAATACCTATAATATAGTAAATGATAAAGGCTAGCTACATTATTTCACGTTTGTAATGTTTTACAATCTGCTTTTATCCTTTTCCATTTCATTATATTTCTGCTATAACATCATTTATACCATAATACTTTCCAATCATTCCCTAGCTCTTTTTCTCTGTGTGCAGTGATTCAGTTCAGCAGATGAGTGTCAACAACATGCTGATTAAAGAAAGGTGTCCTCACTCTACTGCAGTATCTATTTTGCCAGCACACACTGAGGAAAGATGAACAGGTGAAACCATGCAGGGTATTGGTCAAGTGCTGTTCATAAGGTGTTGGAGTCAGAAGACCTTGGTTTATATCAATTGTATGGTCTTGGGGACGTTCCCTAACCTTTCTGAGTCTCAGTTTTCTTCAATGTAAAATGGGGATAATTATAATATCTATATTGCACATTCATTGTGCAGATGGCAAAGATTATGCATATAAGCCCTTAGCACTGTGCTTGGCACAAAGTCAAAGCTGAACACCTGTTAAGAGGTATTGTTATTTTTGTTGTTTATTTATCGATTTCTCTGGGATTCTAGGTCAAGAAGGTTGGGTATGTAGGTGAGAGACCTTCAGTGTGTTATCTGCAATGAGCACGCTGTGAGTATCTCATAAATATTACATAGTATTGGGAACAGGCATGCTCTTGATGCTAAAAGATTGTGACAGATAAATGGAGGGTAGAGGGTAAAGATATCTTTAAAAGTCAGGCAAATAAACATATACCTGAATAAAATATTTTAACTATTTGCTACAGCACTTGGGCAGGTTTCAGAGGATGGGGTACTGATGCCAGAGAGAGCCAACAAAAGGAATATAATTTGACAGGGTGGTGGACTGTCACGGCATTTTTGCTGCAGTCAGCAAGTTTTTCAGTTTCTAATAATCTTATCTTCCCTTTGATGATTTCTGGATCCAGCACTGATATTTCAAAACATTTTATCATTTATGTGATAAATTCTTTAAATGGAAGCTGTGTTGTTTCAGGTGAAGGCATGATTGCTTTGAAAGCCATATTAGGAATCTGCATTGAAATTATGCTTGTATACTGTTCTTTTTATCACTGTTGGCCTAAACTCATTTATTTAAAAGTGACTGACTTACAGAGTGCCAGCTAAACAAATGGTATTGCTCGAAATGTCATGCTTGAATTTTCTCTGATGTGATGAGTTTTATCGGTCTTTATTATTTCTCAGACATTCCTTTTTGAATGTGTTACTATTGATTGTTTTGGAAATTGATTTGGTAGAGACTAATTTTGTGGATGACGGCAGTTGTTAATCCACAGAAAAGGTGATTGTAGAGCTTCCAAATTATTTCAGAGCCAGTGATGATGGTAAGGCTTTACTTTTCATTGAAAGGATTTTATAGGTGTTATATTATTTCCTAAGCTTATGCATATTTCATATTTCTCTTACACTGGAAAGGTGAATTTATTAACTGACACAGATCATGTGGAGGCAGTGATAGTTATTCAATGTTTCAGTGTGCATCTTGGGAATTATTTGTCCTCTACTCTCCCTTCTGTACTACTTAATAAGATTGATTTCCTCCAGTTCTGAAATCTTATGACAATTCCTTTCCCCAATTTCAAAGGCCATGTCACAGTGGATAGTGGAGAGCAATGGGGACTCTAGGTTGGGAGAGGAGATTCTGGGATTCTAGTCCAACTCCTAAATTGTGTTGTAAATTTGTACATTCCTCTTAGCTTCTTTGATCATCATTTTCTCACTTTTCGAGTAGTAATTGCTCTGCCTATCTCTTGGAGGTATAGTGAGAAGCAGATTATGTGTGCAAAAATAGTGGACTGAAAATGCAAAGAAAATTATGGATTGTTAAGTAGCAGTTTCAAGTTAGCACTTAGGTACAGAATATTGCATTTGAGAGGGGAGCATGTCTGCATCCCCAGTAGTTGTTTGGTATTACAGTAGTGCTACTGGAAGCACTCATGAGCTGCGAGTTCCCTGAGAAACACATGATGGGAGGGAGAAGCATGTATGTCCAGAGCAGTGGGCTAGCCCTGAGACTAGCCTTGGGTCAGTTCCAGGAATGGGAGGATAACTACTTATAAACCCCTTATCTGTGGACCTACCCTCCTCTCTCTGGGATGCTCATCCTCTTTCACCAAGCATGACATTTGGAAAGGATGTATTTGGAGGTTACACCTGCCCAGTCAGTCAAACCTGCTGAAGCAGAAAAGAGGGATTATTGAGGTGACCTTCACTAAACCAGATCACCCTGCCACTTCCCATCTTATCACCTTCATATCTGTCACTTACTGCCATGTGACACTGAAGAGGTCATTTCACTTTTCTGAGTCAGTTTTCTTATGTATAGAATAAAGAGGTTGGACTATAGATCTAGAAATTTCCTGTAAACTGTTTCAACGTATTATTAATAATAGTAATCTCCTGACAACCTCATTCATAGGATTGTTTTACAAGTTGAATTGTGCCCATGCCTTAAAAAATATGTTGAAGTTGTAGCCCCCAGTACCTCAGAATATGACCTTATTTGGAAATAAGGTCTAATTGCAGATATAATTCATTAAGATGAGGTCACAGTGGAGTGTAGGGTGGGCCCCTAATCCAATATGACTGGTGTCCTTATAAAAAGATGGCCGTGTGAAGACACAGACACACAGGGAGAATGCCACGTGATGACAAGGGCAGAGATTGGAGTGATGCAGCTATCAACCAAGGAATGCTCAAGATTTCCAGCAAACCACCAGAAGCTACAAAGACACAAGGAAGGATTCCATGACAGGCTTCAGAGGGAGCACGGCCCTGCGGCCACCTTGATTTCAGACCTCTAACCTCCAGAACTAAGAGACAATAAATTTCTGTTGTTTTAAGTCACCCAGTTTGTGGTGCTTTGATGCGACAGCCCTAGGAAACTCATACAGGTCGCTATGCAGATAGAGTGAGACCGGAGAAGAAAAACATTTTGAAAATTATAATAACACAGGGTGATTAGTTGATATTCTTTTGTTTTGTGTCAGTTATGCTCCAAAGTGCAGTATTAACCTTACTCTGGGCCAGCTTACCACTTATGCTGCAGGGATAGAGGATAAGGAAGAAAAACTAAGAGATAAGAAGGCCAGGTCTCTTCCCATGTGGGAGCATGTCCACACCCTTATTATTCCAGTAGCATGAAAGGGAGAGAAGACAGAAGGCAGCACATAAGCAGTGATGTTTTATTGCCCAATAGCCCCCCTCTGCTAGCAAACATGGCCCAGTGTCCTGGAATCAGGCCTTGTCCTTGAAGAGTATCAATGAGGGTAGGAAGGAGGGAAAAATGGAGAGCTTCCTCTCTCTTAGGTATTTACACAGTACATCTATTTAGAAACAATACAACTTTAACCTATGCATCTCCCGTCATCCTGACATTTGTATGGGGGTATGAGTAGGAGTGGGGATATAGTAATATTTAATTTAATTTGGGTGTATTTGCCTTTTAAATCTCCTTTAATCACACACATGGGTGAGTGTGGACAGTAGAAGGGTAGAAATGCTGTCCATCATGGGAAATTCCACTTGCTTGTTGGTCCTGGTCCTGAGTCTTAGCTATAAGGAAGAGAGCTGGGAAATGTGCAACACTGGTCCTACATTGAGCCCTGTGCCTGGGAGGGATGTGAAGACAAGAAATAAAGCAGAAGGATAGAAGAATCATAGTAACTTGTATGGCCCATTGGATGGGGGTGGTTTGGTTCTGCCTGGGAAGGACAGGTAGTTTCCAGTTATTTTAAGTCTTCTCCCACTGCCTTCCTTCCTCCAACATTCTTTTACCGTAGGATGTGGTACATTTAGTCCTTTTCTAATTATTTGAGTACTGGTATTAGAGAGATGTGTGGGTGATTGTATGCAGCAAGTCATTTTAGCAGGTAGACAACCAACAATATCAGCCAAATAAAATTGTCAAGTTTAAGGGAAAGTGGGTAGATTTATTTCTTATATCTGAAGGAATTATTTTTCCTACATTTCAAAGATAATACTTGGATTTGAAGGTTGTGTTTCCCAAAAGACTAATATTTAGTGATCAGCTGTGTCAGGCCCTTGATTGGCACTTTCATGTACATCATTACAGTGTACAAAGCAGCTCTGAAATTCTACTTTCATTCCCATGTTACAGATAAGAACACTGAGATCCAGAGAGCATCTGCTCAAGAGCTGATGAAAAAATTATCAATTTCATCATTTTAGTAACAATAGATTGCTTTTCAAATAGTGGCTGAGATATTTTTTTTGGAAGGTATGTCGGGTTCTAACTAAGTCGTTTCTCAACGTTTTCTCCTAAGCAGTCCATTATTGTAGCAGTCATTAGTGCCATTCACCAAATGTTTTTGCCTCCCCTCCCTGCTATGGGGTAGGAGGGCATTTCCACACCTCCTTGGAGGGAGCCAATGAAATGTGAGTAGAAGTGATGCAGGTTACTTTCAGGTGGAAGATTTAAGAGTGATTTGCCTTGCTTTTATTTTCCTTCTGCCATGGCAACCAGTTATGCTCTGTTAGCTTGGGCTCTGGAGTTAGGATGATGTTGATCAGTGCCCTCAGCCAGAGAATGAGAAGGAAAACTTCTTTAAGCCACTGAGAGGGTCAGGTGTTTGTCATAGCAGCTTAGCTTAATGTATCCTGACTGATACAATTGTGTGACTTGGGTTTCACCTTACAGCTAATTTTTTTTGGCTTTCAAACCTATACCTGTTAGATTATAAACTTCTCCTATAAGGAAACTATGTGGTCTTCTTCCTCTGTGATTTTATCCAGTGACTACTTAGGAGCCTTTGATGATGTAGGGGTTGAAATGATACAGACTGATAAGCAAAATTCATTTTGCAAATGTTTATGGAGTTCCTACTATGTACAGAGCATTATGAAGGATCCAGAGATCCAGAGATAAATTAAGTAGGTAACCTATCTCACAGAGTTTGCGGTCTAGCAGAAATGGGCTACATTTATATATGAAATGTATGTATATGAAGTGTGGCATTTGAACTCAGACTTAAAGAATGGAAAAGGCTTTGATTTAAATAATTGTAACCATGTGGTGAAATGATAATTATAAGAAACAGGCACTATTGCTTAGTAGCTAAGATGATAGGCTTTAGAATGAGACAGACTCCAAATTAAATCTAGGATCCATCACTTACTAGCTCTGTGATCTTGGGCAAGGTGCTTCTCTTCTCTTTTTGGAAGTTTTCTCATCCATAAAATGAGGATAATATTAGTGCCTATTCTTTATGCTTGTTGTGAAGATGAAATGATAAAGGCATGTAAAACATTTAACACAGATCCTGATATCTGAGGAAATGATCAATATAGCTGGCAGTCAGTATTTACTCTTACAAGCAGGGAAGGGGTAATCTTTGGGTTCTTTTTTGTAGTGTTTTAGATTCAAACTCCTAATTCTTTGTCTGACTGCAAGGGGCTGATGTCATTGAGTCCAGCATGATTTACTGTCTCCTTAGAGTATTAATACCCACCAATTAATAGTGACAGTCACTAAACATTTAGCACCTAATGAGCTGCATCTCCTCAGTATGGGTGGAGTGGCGTGGCAAAGGAACTGTGTAATTCAGCTCACCAGACTTCCTTCTTGCTGGCTCTCCATGACCTTCCCACTGGGCTGCCTGAGGGGGTTGACTGCATTTGAAAAATGCATTTAGAAATGTCAGTGTCTGGGAAGCCCTGAGCTCTAAAGCCTCCTTGGAACTGGGAATGCAAAGATTGTTAGAGCTGATCTCTAGTGAACACTGAATCCCAAGGCCTCATCTTAAAAATGGGGAAAATAAGGGTTAGGAAGGGGAATGATATGACCAAGGTCATACTGCTGGGGATATAGCAATGATGAAGTTAGGCAAGGTCCCTGCTTTTATGGAACTAATGATCCGTGAAGGAAAGAGATAAAATGCAAGAAAACAAGTAATTCCAAAAGTGAACAGGGTACAATGATAAACAATAATGAACTTGGGGGATATTTCATATAAGATAGCTAGAGAGGTCTTGCTGAAGAGGTGGGATTTAAGCTGAAACTTGAAATATATAAAGGCACCAGCTGTGCAAAGATCTGAGAGAGGAGTGTTTCAGACAGAAGGAATAGCAAGTTCAGAGTTTGTAAGGCAGGGATATGCTTAGTGTGTTTGAAGCTGAGCATGGCAAAGCCTGGTGAACTAGGGTGATATTGATCACAGAGGTGGGTGAGGCAAAATTTGTAGGATTTTAGTCTGCTAAAAGGAGATCAAATTTGATTGTAAGTACAAAGGGAAAGAAGCCTACTGGAAAGTTTCAAGCAGTGGAGTGACAAAATTTGATTAATGATTTAAAAAATCATTCTGCTGTTGTGTGGAGAATAGGCTGTTGAATGATAAGAATAGAAACAGGGAGACCAGTTAGGAATTTATTTCAATAGTCTTAGATGGTGGATGGAGATAGAGTGAATAAGGTAATAGACTGGACAGGAGGGAGACAAATGGACGAACTGGAGGTATATTTTGGAGATAGAATTGGCAGGATGTTGGGGGAGAGTGGGATAAAGGGAATGAATAATCAAAATTGACTCCTTGATTTTTGCCTTGAGCAACTGAATATAAGGTAGTGTCATTTACTGAGATGAAGAAGACTGGGAGAAGAGAAGATATGAGGGCATAAGATTAAGAGTGTAGTATTATATAAAATAAGTGTGAGATGCTAGGGGGACCACCAAGTGGTGTTGTCAAGTAGGCAGTGGGTATAAGAGCCTGGAGTGTTCTAACCACCCCATTCGTTGGCTATAAACCTATTCCAATACCAGAACTTCATGAAGCCACACCCCTACCCACTGCCATGCAGACATTGCTAATAGATTACAGCACTCTTTCCTGAGGAGCCTGGGTATGGCCTTAGAGTCTTTCTCATCACAGTGCTCCAGGCAGCCACACCACTACTTCATTGGTGCTGGAGTTCAAAGGACATCTATTGGCCATTCCCACTGTGTTGTATTAGCATCTTTTCTTCATCAACCATCTCAGCTTACTATTGGTTTTACTGTAAAAGTTAGAATAAGTGAAATATGATTCATTTTCAACACTTACTAAGAGTCGGTATACATGTCCATTTCCTCTGCAAGGTGCTGGGTGGGAGAAAGTTAATTAATATATGGTTTGGTCCCTCCCTAAAGAAGTTTATAAGGAGTCCATGGTGGGGGGAAAAAGAGTGCAAGACAGTGTATGATTAAATGTCCAAATAAGTGGTCTAAACAGTATGTGTAGAGGAGGGTAGGATTACCATGTGTTAAAGCAGTTCTAGAAGTGCTGGAGAGAGGTGCTCAATCTGGCCTTGAGGAAGAATAAGATTTGGATGGGAAGTGGGGAGGGTGGTGTCATCAGATGGGATAAGCAGTCTGATTAAAGGATTGAAGTGGGGAAGTAGAAAATAAGAAAGAGAAGAATCTGGTCATAATGAGAGGGAAACTAGGGGGGAAAAGTTAAACTAGTGGTCATATTATTATTCTGACTTCAGGACAAGCCTCTAATCAGTGGCTGGCTTAAGTGCTGGCTTGTTTTACTGTGTCACATGAGTTCCCATTTCCCAGATTCCATGCTTAGTTTCCTTGCTACTGGCTACCTAAGCCAATGCTGAATATTTTAAGTTTTTATTACAACAGCATGCCAAATTTGGTAACAGTTTTTGTTAGCTGGCTGATCTAGCAGATAAACCCCCAAATCTCACACTGGTTTAACACAGTGAACAGTGAAGAGTACCTCATCGGGATGTTTGTGGCTTTGGGTATGATTGTCTGTCTTAGTCTTTGAAACTGTAAAGTAGGGTCTGGTAGTGTTAAAAAGCAACCTTAGAATGTAAGAGAACTTGCAATATCTGAAAAACACAATGGTTTGGGAAGGCCTGTTAAGAAAGAGTGGTGTTTATATGGAGTCATTAGCTGCACTGGAGTTACATCAAACAGTGATGCTTCCTTACATTCACTTTGTGTTAAAAGAATTTTCATGCACATAACCTCACTTTATTCTTACAGTACTCCTGCAGAATAGGCGTTATTATATCCACGTATCAGTCAGACACAACCTGAAAAACAGAACCACTAGGATAGTTAGATAGGTAGGTAGATAGATAGATAGATAGATAAAATAGATAGATAGATAGATTTATTGAGAAGAATTGGTTTATACAAGTGGAGGCTGGCTAGGCAAGTCTGAAATCTGTAGTACAGTCTGTCAGGAAGGGGAGGTTGGAACTCTTGGGCATGAGCGGAAGCACAGGTGAAATTTCTTCTTCAGAGAAGCCTTAGTTCTGCTCTTAAGGACTTTCAATTGATTAAGTCAGGCTCACCCAGGTTATCTAGGATAATTTCCTTTACTTAAATTAACAGACTTTGGACTTTAATTACATCTACAAAATACCTTCATAGCAACACCTAGATTAGTGTTTGATTGAATAAATGGGGACTGAGCCGAGCCAAGTTAACATATAAAACTGATCTTCACGCCCCATTTTACAGATAAGAAAATAGAGGCTCAGAGAAGTAGTGACTTGCAGAGCTTGTTATTTGGGCATTTTATTTTATGCTAAAATATACTCTTAGGTATTTTTCAAGGCCTTAAATTTCATATAATGTCTACAGTAGGATCCAAAGAAGATATCTGGATTAATTTACCAAGAATGATCCAAATGATATAATATTCAAAACATAATAGTGAAGAAAGTTATTCTTTGACTGCATGGCAGCCAAATGAATATGAGAATGACTAATTTTTTCCTTGTCTAAAAGTCTCATCATGAATAATTTCTAATCTGGGTAAGGACTTGATTTTAAGAAAGTCAATGATAGCAGAGTTTTCTTAATTCTTCTCTCAAGATTGCAAGAGACACAAATCCTTAACATTTATTTCCAGCCCCAAGGCTGAACAAGTTATTGGTTTAATTATAGAAAGCTGAACTTTCATCTTTCTTTAATTGAGCATGGATAATTTGTACCTGTGATCAGTAGCCAAAATGTCATAAAATCACTTATGAAGTCTCATACTCTTGAACTGTAGTAGAAATACCAGTTATTTTGTAGGCCTGTACAGTCATCATTTTGGGCAACCATTTCAATTTGCTGGTAATTATTGTCAGCTCTTCATGACTGATGTGGTTTGGAATGTGCCACAAGAAGTGCTATTTCCATTTTGATGACAGCCAGTACATTTAGGGAAGAGGAGGCCAATGAGGAGACAGATGCTGGCTTCATGGGCCCAGGGTTTGAATGACAGTCAGAGATCAACAGATCATTATTTTTCACAGCAAGGAGTGGACGAGGGCACTCTGAAATCCTGAGTGAAATGTCAGCTCTTGGATGCTTTGGTTGTGCATTCTAACATAAGAAAGCAAGAGCATTTTTATTTTATCTTTTCTTCTCTCCTGTCACACGCTAGGAAGACAAAGCTATTATGATAGGTTATATCTAACCACTGAACTCATGGTCTTTAGTGAGAAAGCACCCTAGAGGCCAAAATGACTGTTGCGCCTGTTTCTGCCATAAATTTCAATAGTGGAAAAGAGTGCTGGGCCACTGATTTACTGCAGCCTTGGAGATAGTTAGCAGCCCATGTGCCTAGTAACAATTGTGATCTAGTCTGAGAGAAGATGGACTTGAATGTATTGCCAGGGTAAGAATAGTCTATATAACCTTGAGGGCAAAATTGATAGGGTGGTCAATTTTTTTATCCCTTTCAGGTAGAATTACCTTTTTTTTAAAGGATAGTTTACAAATTTTGAGTTGAACAAAACACATGGTTTGAATAGAATGTTTCCCCTAAGGTATTCAGAGATGGCTTTAATGCTATTTCTCAACCCAGATTATACAGCAGACAGGTCGACAGTCCAAATTCTCTACCGTGGGGAAACAAAGTATGAGACAGAGGATGAAGAGAGAGTGGGGGAATTGGAGCTAAGGAGAGGGCTTAGCAGCTTTTAAATTAATAAAGACGAATTGGGAAAGGGCAGGTACACACCCAGGTTAGTTAGCTAGTGCCTGGAAGAAGAATGGAGGTGGCCTGTGGCTTTCGTGTGGAAGGAGTCTGGGGAAAGCAAGGAGAGGGCTGACAGGAATTGGAGACAGGTGGTAAAAATTTCCTTGGGAGCCTGTGAACAAGTAGTTTAGAAAAGGGGTGTTTATCAGTCAGGAACCCAGCAGAGAACAGAAGGCATGCTCAACTGGAATTTTGTAGAGAATTTAATGAAGATTCTATTTAGACACGTGTAGGCAGGGCTCAGCCACCCAGGAAGAGATGATGAGGCACCAGGGATTAGCAAAAGCAGGAAGCTGTTATATTGCCTAGGTCTGAAGAGCAAAGGGTGAGCATGGGGACCTAGTGTTATTGGAGCCCCATGGGACCTATCATTGTGAAAGGAGGCTATAGGCATGAGTTGAAGTTGTAGAAGGATCCAGCCATTGACAGAGCTGCAGTGCTGAGGTGGGGAGAAAGCAGTGGAAGAAATACCCCAACCTCTCTCTCTTCCCACCTTCTGGTCTTTCTATTGGCCAATCCAACCTGAAGTTAGAGGAGACAGGAGCTTGTGTGATGCACAGAAGGGCAGAGAATGGTTTTAGGGAAACCGCACGGAGAGAATAACCATCACAGATGAGAGCTCAAGGTAGGGGATGTTCGGGTACTGGTCTTGGCTTGGTAACCAACTTGCTGAGGGACTTTTATAGTTTAATCCTTTTCTGTTTCTTTTTTCCCCCATCAGTAAATGGGGATAATAACTCTTACTCATATCCTGGAGTTGTTAGAAAGATCAGATGACATAGTAGATGTACTTGTTTCATTAATTTATATTTATGTAGCACTTTATAATTTTCAAATCTTTCTCATTTCTCTTACCTCATTTGCTTCTCAAAAATAGCTTGTAGGGTAGCCAAGATAAGTTTTATTATTCCCATTTTACAGCTGAGATCACTGAGTCAGATAAATTAAGTGGTTTCTTCAAGGTCACAAGGCCAATAGATCTTTTGACTCAACCTTGACTGTAATTTTCTCTTACCACACTTAAGTGCAATTTGATTCAACATTTCAGACAGTTTTGAGAGACTATTACTGTCTTTGTAAGGCATAAAGGTTCCAAATGTGGAACCTGAGGCTGTACCTTTCATGTGGTCTGGAAGAACAGCATCCCTGATTCAGGCCTTGTACTTTATCTGAGCAGGCTCTTGGGAAGGAAAAATGGGAAGGTAATGGGCTTTGCTGCCTGTTTCCATAACTGGCCACTCCTCCTTCTCCCTTTGCAGAAAAGGCAAAAGAAAGTGCTACAGACAATGGTCGTGTCCCCCAAATTCATATGTTGATATCTAATCCCCAGTATGAGGGTACTGGGAGATGTGGCCTTTGGGAAGTGATTAGGTCATCAGGGTGGAGCCTTCATGAATGGGACTAGTGCCCTTATAAAAGAGATCCCAGAGAGCTCCCTCTCTCCTTTCACCATGTGAGGACACAGTGAGAAGACAACCATCTATGAACTGGGAAGTAGACTCTTGCCAGACACTGGATCTGCAGGTGCCCTGATCTTGGACTTCCCAGCCTTCAGAACTGTGAGGAATAAATGTCTGTTATTTATAAGCCACCCAGTCTACGATATTTTGTTGTAGGAATCCCAAAGGACTAAGATGGAAAGTATAGCTTATGTGAGTAGGGCAACAGCAAATTAGAATTGCCTTATGTAAATGCCTATGCCTTACAAGAAGTGTTTTTTGTTTTTGCTTTTTGCTCTTTTGTCATTCACCTGGAGAATGTCACTTACATGTAAATATGCTGCTGATGAGGGGCGACTTTCCTTCCCCATCCTTGTGTCTGGCATGTATATATGCCAGCTGCCTGAGACAACTCAGATTCAAGCTGCATTAGGGAAATTTTACTATCTGCTGCTATTGTGTGGCACTCCTTTTACTCAGTCAGCTTCCCAACTGACCAGGATTCTAGTGCTCAAGGTCTCTGAAGGGTTGTATCTACAAAAATAGTGTTATTGCATAAGGGGAATGTGAAAGGGAAAAATAAAGTAGGTCATCTGAAATATTCTGATGAGGAACAGCTGCACTGATTGAACCTTGAGTTTCCCAGGGAGGAGGAACTCTTTGGGAGCTGCCATAAACTTCAGGCCACAAGGGCACTCAGTCTGGGGTTACTCTTGTAAAATTTGAATAAATGGGTTCACTACCATAGTTCTACTTTTGCTCGAACACTTTTGTTCATGGCAGTCTCAATGCCCACATGTTAGCCCACTCGTTCAGTCTAACGAAGAGTCTAATAAAAACATGTCTCTCATCCAAAACTGAAATCTGAATGGATCACCTCTCTAATTCTAGTTATTCTACATTAGCTTTTTTCAACAGCAACATTGCACACTATTAAATTATATTAAGCTGACTAAAACTAGTTTACAGTTTGTCATTTTTACATGACATACTGCTGTTAAATCAAATCTTAGACATTCTTCACTTCTTTAGGTTTTCACCCAATCTTGTATATATATATGCTTGTTAAACTTCCTTCTATTTAGACTGGCTTTAGATTGTCGTGACTATTTTGGATCCTGATTTTGTCATTCATATATTTGCTATCCATTCTAGCAAAATTTCAATTGCATATTCAATACATATATCCTATATATCTTCATCTATATCACTGATAAAAATATTGAACAGGCTGAAGGAAGAGTTGTCAGATACCTTGCTGTATTCTGACATTAGTAAAGTGGGGAGGCATGGGGAGAATAAATTATAAAGAGTGACCATAGTATTAGTGAATGACCATAGTATTAGTATAGTGACCATTGTAAAATGAGTGAGTTAGTAGTAACGGACCTGGAAAAGTAGATTGTAAAGAGCCCACAAGATAATTCATTTCCATTCTGAGGGACATAATCCAATCTATTGTTTTCAGAATATTGAGCATTTTAATATACAGTTAATTTTCATAAATATTTTCTACATGCTTGAAAGACATTGTAGGCTCATTTTTAGGATATGAATTGTATCTATTAGATTAAATTTATTTCCTACATTATTTCAGTTCTATAGCCTAATTTTTTCTACTTTTTCTTACTTTTATTTAGGTGGATTTCTCATTTCTGATAAAATTTAAATATTTTCATATCATGCTATCTGCTTCATAAATGGTCAAGTTGCTATGTATTTGTTGTGGATTATTAAGTTAATCTGTTTATCCTCTTGAATGCTTTTTCCCCTTGAATTCAACTTTGCCTGATATTGTTATCACAACTCTTGAAGTCTTTTAATTTCCATTTGCTTGGTAAAACTTAGCCATCTTTTCACTTTCAACTTTTCTGAGTCACTTTGCTTTAGATTTACCTTTTTTCTGAGAGAGCATTTACTGTATTCTAAAATGCTAAGAATTGTAAGATGTATCATCAGTTGAATAATAGCCTCTCATAAAAAGTGAAAATTCATTTTTACTTGAAATGTGATTGTAAAATGTAAGACATCTTGAATTCAGAAATGTGAAATGTGAAAAAAAGTGAGTCTCAGACCACAGGAAATATTTTAGTTGGCATTAATTTTTTTGATCCCAATGGAAAGTCTTTTTCCTTTAAAATGTGAATTTGTGCCATTTACATTTGTTGCATCATAGACATGTTTGGTTTTGCTTTGTTGCTTTACTACATTGTTTTCTGTTTTTATGCTCCTTTGCTTTATCTGGTTTGTGTTTTTTTTTTTTGATTAGTGTGTCTACATATACAACGAGTCACCAGTGGTAATTTGGAGACATATACTCTCTATTAGTTCTTCTAGTGGTTCTATTTTCACCTTTAAATAATTCATCTATTTTCTAAATTTATCAACTTTAGAAAATAAATGGGCTTACTTTATCAAAGGTAAAGAGATTTGTGTACTCACTATTCCTTCCTCTACTATCAACCTTCCTCAATCTCTTATTACATTGGTGTGTGTGCAATTTTATTCCAGTGTATTAGCCACTGTGTTTTTTAGGAACAAAGCTAAAATGATAGATGTATGAAGTATGGATTAAAATTGGAGGTGGACAAGGAGACCAGCTAGAAATTATTATTTTTATTGCAGTATAATGGACATACAATATCCTATTATTTTCAAGTGTACATTATAGTGATTTGATATTTATATACATGAAAAAATGATCACTATGATGTCTAGTAACCATCTGTCACCATACAAAGTTATTATAATATTATTGACTGTATTCTCCATGTTGTACATTACATCTCCATGACTTATTTATTTTATAACTGGAAATTTGTACCTCTTAATCACCTTCACTTATTATTGTAGGAGTTTAATGAAGGGAGTGGCTATGTCTGAATGAGAAGGAAAGGACCTGATAAGAGATTATTTAGAAACCTAGTTTCAATTTCACCTTTGCTATGGGCTTTCTTCATTGAAAAGGAATGTGGTCTATCTATACCATTTATTTATTCTGCCTCACTCATGCCAATAAATCACTCTCCTCTCATGTATGTGATTAGGTATGAATTCTTAGAATATTTCTATAGTATATTTTAGTTTGGGCATACTTGAATTTACTTTTTTTCCCATTCTGAGGTGATGCATCTGTCTGATTTCTGTCTCCTTGAACATTTTAAGCTGTGTTTGTTTTGGAACTTTGCCATCTTCATACTCTGAAGCCCCTGGAGTTCTAGAACAGTGTGAAGGCTCTCTGAGCATCTCCACCAAGTTCCATGTGACTCACTGTGTGCTTTCACTTAGGCCTCTTCTTTCTGCCTCACTGATCCCAGCATCAAATGGAAATGATGAAAGCTACCCAGGATCTGCTTCACATGGACACTCTGACAATTAATCAGCTTTTTATTATTTTTATTTTTTTTAGAGCAAAGCCCCTCCACTTTGTTTAGGCAGAGACACAACATCCAGTATCAGAGAAGGTTATCATATTACATTTTGCTCACAGTGGGGCTCTATGTAGCTTCTCTGATCTGAGCAGGTCTTGGTCGACCAGCTCTGTTTTTCCCTATGGGTTCATTTATGAGGATCATAACAAAGAAGGAAATGACAAGAGATGGAGTGAGAAAGCTCTCCCTGCAGCATTCTCCACTCAGACCTATAGAAAGAGTTACAGGACTCCACGCACAGGTCTTCTTTTCCACAGAGCCTACATTTCTTGTTTGGCCTTTTTGCCCTCAAAAAGTCACTAGAAAATTCTCAGAAATATTTAACTTGGTAAGAAATATGGTCCAGGGAGTGGGTCCCTCCCTGAACATCTGGAGGGGCAGTCTTTTGCTCAGGGAAGATCCACAAAATTATAAGATGACAGAGTTTGTGGGAGGTCCAGATGAGATATTGCATATGAAGTGTTTTATTTATGTTCTAAACCTTTAGTCTCCATGTGAGTGAGTGGACTCTCTCTTACACATGGTCCTCTGTCTCATCCTCATAATAATTAAGTATCTTACCCACTATGTCCCAGGCATTAGGCTAAGTATTTTACATACATTTCTTCCTTTAACCCTAACAACAACCTATTTCTATAGTTAATGTTATAAACTCCATTTTACAAACTTCAGATTTAAAAAACTCTGAGAGGCTAAGTCACTTTCTCCAGGTGACATAAGTTGTTATGGAGCTAAGAATGGCACCTAGGGTATTCATCTCTCAACCCGGTGAATTTAATCTCTAAACTATATGGCCTCTCTAACAAATCTAACGAGATACTAGTATCTTTATACCATTAACATTAACTATGATTTATTGACAATCCACTATACACACATATATGATAATAGACATTATTCTAATCCTCACGACATCCTTATAAAATATTTATTATCACCATTCTACACTCTTGTTCCATGCCACCTACACAATAAGTAGCAAAACTTATTGTTTTGAATAAGAATTCAAACCCACGTAGGTATGTCTTCAAAAACTATTTTATATTACACTATCTTATAGTGGATTGAATGGTGGCCCCGCCACAAGATACGTCCACGTCCTACCCACTATGAATGTGACCTGATTTAGAAAAAGGTCTTTGCAGATATACTTAAGTTAAGGATCTCAAGATAACTTCATCCTGGATTATCTGGGTGGGCCCTAAAGCCGATGACAAATGTCCTTGTAAGGGATGGAAAGAAGACTCGGAGATGAGAAGACCTTGTGAAGACAGAGTCGGGGATTGGCGTGATGCAGCCACAAGCCAAGAAATGCCTGGAGCCACCAGAAGCCAAAAGAGGCGAGAAAGGATTCTCTTCTATAGCCGTTGGATGGAGAGCAGCCCTGTCAACACTTGATTTTGGACTTCTGGCCTCCAGATCTGCAAGAAACTTTTGTTGTTTTAAGCCACTCATCTTGTGGTAATTTGTTATGGCAGTGACAAGAAACTAATGCATAGCCTGTTTCATTCTGAAACCGTAGACTGACTCAAACCATGTCTTTAAAAACATTAAATGGCCCCCATTTCATCTTGTCATGGTCATGATGCCTTTGGTGTCTTCCAGATAGACCAGTTTTCCACCTACAGCCCTTGGGGGCCTCTCTTCCACAGCAGTATTGGTCTGTGCCTAATATCCTGGACAAGTGTTCCTACCGTTGCTCATCTTGGTCCCCTCTCTGCCTGTGAAGCCTGCTCTTTCCCATCCCGCTCTATAATGCTGATATCATTTTCAAGCTCAGCCTGAATGATACCTCTTCCTGAAATCCTGAAGAGAGAGCCTCAGCCAGAATTCGCTGCTTTGTTTCTGTGTTCCCAGAGAAGTCCACTTGTACCTGCATGTATTACTTATGTCTATCTGTTCTGTATTGTAGTTAGTCAGTCGCCTGAAATCCTGGAGGCAGGGTAGGAATTACACTCACCTCAGTGCTTCCCCTGGTGCCAGCTCTGGAATGTCTCATTGTCCTGAGCACTGACTTACCTCTGGATGCCTGTGAGAGTCTCTACACAAAGGTTTCTCAAATATGAATTTGCAAGATAAATACCTAAATAACTTGTTAGAAATACAGGTTCCTGGGCTTTGTGAATTCACTGCCTTTGGAATGGGGGCCAGAAATCTACAGCTCTGTCAGGCAGCCCAAATAATTTGGATGCAGATGGTTGGCTGACTGCACTTTGAGAAGCAGTGGTCTAAAATTTGGATTAGAAACTTCTGTGGAGTCCACCTGTTGAAGAATACTTTTATGGATTTCTCTCGGTATATGTGATCTAAAATTGCATTCTGCTTCAGAAAAGAAGAAAAAAATCATCCTTTAAGACTTTGGTCAAAAGAGGCTGCGCATTTGATCTTATTTCTAAACTCTGTTTCAGTCTACCTGAAATCCATTTCATATATCCTAAGTTGCTGAGGATTGAAGTTGGTTTCCTTATTTAAAACCCACGTGCTTTGGGCTCTCAGCAGGTACGTGGGCAGAATTGTCTTACTCAGAAGAGTTCTTTTGTGTCTCTTCAACAATCACAGATTCTAGTGTTTCTGTGCACCTCTCCTTGTTTAACTTGATTCAAAGAGCTCCAACTGTATCACTTTAGGCTATCACTTTAGGCATTGATCGAAAGAAAGGGCCACGTGAGTGTCTATGCCCCTTAAAGGAATAACCCATTGTGCTGTGTTTGTCTTTTGAGACATTTTGAAATTTTTCCCTCCAACTTAGAAATGTCTTATATCCTTGATAATTCCTGCATAACACAAGTCATTCAGAACAGAATTCAGTAAATGAACTTTTCTTCTCTGAGCTCCAATTTCATCTCATGAAAAATGAGGATAATCATATCTACTTTACAGTTGTGAGGATTAGATAAAAGAATTTGCTATATGGAAATCATTTAATATGATATCAGACCTATAGGAGGGCCTCAATAATGGTTAATCTTGTGATTATCAGCAGGTTTAATATTAATAATTTCAGATGTAACCCAAGAGTTCATTGTTGTCATCCTCCTCCTCCTCCTCATCACCATCATCTAATTACTGGATTTTAATTAATATTTCTCTGTGCTGGACACAGTCTAAGTACTTGACCATTCTATATCACTTTTCTATTGCTGCCATTACAAATTACCACAAATTTAGCAGCTTAACACAACACAAATTTTCTATCTCAGTCTGTAGGTCAGAATTCTAACACAGAGCTCACTGGGCTAACATCAAGGTGTTGGGAGGGCTACATTGCTTTCTGGAGACTGTAGGGAAGAATTTGTTTCCTGCTCATTCAGGTCTTGGCAGAATTTAATTCCTTGCTGTTTTGGGACTGAAGTCTCTGTTTCTTTGCTGGCTGTCAGCTGAGGGCTGTTCCTAGCTTCTAGAGACTGCCTGCGTTTCTTGGCTTGTGGCCTTCTTCCTCCATCTTCAAAGCCAATAGTGGTGAGTTATGTCCCTTTTATGCTTTGGAACTCTCCTGCCACTTCATCTCTGAATGAGTTTTCTGCCTTTCTCTTCCACTTTTAAGGACCCGTGTGATTAGATTGAGCCCACTTGGAAAATCTAAGACAATTTCCTATTTTAAGGTCTGCAACTTTAATTACGTTTTCAACATCCCTTTTGCCATGTAACACAATACATTCACAGATTCTAGGGATTAGGACAGAGACATTTTTGCGGAGGGAAGGGCATTATTCTGTCTCCCACACATCCATTGTCTCACTGAGTTCCTCCCGTGTCTCTATGAAATGGATTTCATTATCCTCATTTTACAGATGAGAAAAGACACGCTTGGTAAGGTTGAACAACTTGCCCAGAGTCAAAGCGATAGTAAAGGATGAAGCCAGGATTCAAATCTAGGCACTTTGCCTCCAAAATCTGCCTAGTTTAGAATTATACTAGGTTGAGCTATAAGGTGGGCTCTGGTACCAGGGCCAGGAATCCCTTTTCTGTACTTATGGTCTGAGACAACTTAAAAGAAGAAAGAGACTGGCCTGCATTTAGTAACTTGATTATCCATAGGAAGTCAGAGATCCAGACAAGCGTTCTTAAGTTTGTCTCAAAGATGTATGTTTCTGACCAAGTCTTATTGACATAGGGCACAAACACCTTCTTGTAGCTCTTTTCACAGCTTCCAATTTCAGACCTTTTTCACTGTAACATTATCACCATGAAAACTTTCACAAGAGGTTGGAGGAAACATTTTTAGGACTAACTGTGTCTCAGCAAATATATAGTATATTTTGTATGATCATATCTATTACTTAATACTTACTCTACGTGAAGTGCCTTATGTCACTTAGTGACCCTATGAGGTAGGTACTTTTTAGCATCTGGACATTACAGACAAGGGAAGAGACACTGATAAACGAACTTACTGGGATTTAAACCTTAGTAGTCTGACGTCAAACCACTCCACTCTGTGACCACTGTGATCTTTTCTTCTCAGATGGAGATATCTGTATCTTTCCTTTGCTGCTCTTAACAATTTCCACACTTTGCCCTTGACTGAGGTATCTGATAGCAGGCATCTTGGCATTCAGGCTACTCTCCCATGTCCAGATGAATGCCATAATGATGCAGCCTTTATAGCCTCTAGGCCAGGCAAAGGTGAAAACCATTTTAAAACAAGGAGTTTTCAGATTATCATCCAGTAGTTCCGTTTCTTTCATATGTAAATGCAAGGTAGAGGGCTTTGATATTGTTTTACCTGGGGTAGATAAGATTCCAGACTCCTGAGGTTTAAGTGGGGGAGGCTAGAACTTTCTCCCAATTCCAACTGAATCCTTATTATAAGTCTCATAGCATGGGCCTTACATATACTATTTTCTTGCTTTTGTATAGCCCCTTATTATTTATAACACATTTTTATTTGTTTTCTCATTCAATCCTCAAAAACATCCTGCGAAATAAGATAGGGAAAAAAAAATCATATCATTATAATGATGATGATGATGATGAATGCTTACCATATGCCAATGTCAAACATTCTACATATTTTATCTTGTTTAATCCTCTCAATATCCCTTGAGATAGGTATTACTATTATTCCTGTTGTAGAGATAAAGTTAATTGACTTCTTCAAGGTCACCCAGCTAGTAAGGATGGAACTGGGTTTCAAACCCAGGCAGTTTGACTCCTGGGATTGCATCCTAAACTAAGGCTCAATAGGATTATTTCTGTTCTTCAGCTGAACCAGTTAAGACCTAGAGTGAAATTAAGTAAGGTTTGTCAAAGGCCACTCAGCTGGCAGTTCTAGGACTTGTACCAAGTTTCCTGCCTTCTATTTGGAGGCAGTAATGATATAGCAGAATTATATGGGATCAGAAAGAGCTCATTTACATCATGGCTCCATCAGGCATTAAATGTGTGACCTTGGGTAAATCATGGATGTGCTCTAATCTTCAATTCACTTAACTCTAACATGGGGATAATTATACCTACTTCCTTAGGTTGTCAGCAGAATGGAGACAATGTACATAAAATGCCTGGCATGTAGTGAGTGTTTAGTAGTTGTTATTATTAGTGAATGCTCCTTTCATTACACCAGCTGCCTTTCTAAATGAGAGTCCAGGTCTGGTAGGTTTTGGGTCTGGTGAAATTGCAGCTGATTGGGAGAAATTGTCTTAGCAGCCCTCAATCATTTTTTAATGTGAGCCATAGGCTGTTGGCAGTCACCACTTGATAAATCAGCATCAGCTTAGGGGGAGGCTCAGAGATGTGTCCTTGACCTGAGAAATACATTGGAGGAGACCAGAATACCCAGTAAGATTCTGGTTAACTTGGCAGATCTAAAGCAATTAGATCTGAGGGTTGGGGACTTATTAAAAGCTTCATGTTTTCCCTTTAGCTGTTCCCCTAGTTGAGCTGCTGGTAAACGTAATTTCTATGATCTCTTCTGCCATTTATAAGCATTGTCCTGCAAGAGAAAGTTCCAAAGGAATTCCTGGAAAGCTGGGTGAAATGTGGTGGTGTTTAGGCCATGAGTAAAGGCTGAAGGTTGGTCCCTGTGTCACGTTGTAAGTATTGGAGTAGATCTCTGAAACACACATTGGTGGGTAGTTTTTTAAGGTTGATCCCCTGAGTAACATTGATGTGCCCCAGAAAGAGTTCTATTCACAATGATTTATGGTCCATGGTGCTATAGTGTGATCTGAGTTACCTTTGGAAGGAAGAGCATACATTAAATGAATTTAGAGGCTAAAAATAGGCAGATGAGCTTGAATGCAGATATGTCCTAGGTCTCTCAGTTCCTTCTAAGGAGATTCTCAGGGGCATATCTAGGGAAGCTTTACTCTGTGATGCCTACTGGCTGAAGATTGAACTGTAGAAATTTGTGAATTATCTCCTCTCTGCTGAGGTTTGTGTGTGCCTCTTCCTGCCAGCATTTCCCCTGAAAAGAAAGAAAACAAAATAACAGGAGTGGAAGGAAGTTTAGAAATAGTGATGTATAATCTGTCTTGGTGCCTGCTTCTCAATGGACTCGAACTAATGCGCAACTGCTTAAGATGTTTAGGCATCCCAGGCCAAGGAAATGATCAAGTCAAGCACCTCCAACTTGAATTTTTACATCAAAATGAGCTCCAAAAAACTATCATGATGGTAAAGTAGGTATATGTATGAGCTCTAGAATCAAACAGATCTAGCTAGCTATCTTCAAATCCCACCTCTCACGTCTGTCACTTAGTAGCTATGGGAAAGTTACTTTATCTTTCTAAACCTCAGTTTCCACGTCTGTAAAATGGCAATAATAATAGTACCTATTACATTACATAGGCTTGTTATAAGGATTAAATTAGAAATCCACATACACTACTTAGTATTTAGTCTGTAGTAAGTGCTCAGTCAGTGTTATCTCTTACAGATCCTTTTAGCAGCTACTGTCCAAATTCTATGGATCTGTTAATGTTGGCAAGTTACAATAGGACCAGTTTATTCTAGCCTTCTTTTGGGTTGGTATTTAATAAAAGGTCAACCTTTACTTCAGAAAGCAAATCTTTAGCTAGACCCAGCCAAGGTAATTCCCAGGATTGTGTTTTGAGCCAAGGAGAAGGAGAGACAGCCTCAGCTGTTGACAGGGTTCTTAGGTATCTCCTGGCTCAGTCACCAGGGACAGGAAGATTAGAGAAGACCATAGGCAACTGCTCTCACTTCCAGCCTGCTGCCAGAGCAGGCAGAAAACAGAAAGCTCAAGCCAGCCAAACTGCAGGTGCAAAAGCCACTGGAGACAGGAGCCTCTTCCAAAGCTACCTGGCACAGCTGCTGAAAATGAAGGTCTGCCAAATTCATAAGGTGTCACCTCTATTGCTCTTGAGGACAAACAGAAAAAAAAAAGGATTTGAGAAAAGTCAATATCTGATTCAGCTCTTCAAGATGGTCAGCCAGAGTGCTTTGAAATGATAGTATAAGAGTAAATGTGAGTCCAAATTCTATCTTTACAGAGGAGGACACTCAGAACCAGAGAGAGAAATGAATCATCCCAGGCTGCATAGCCATTAGTGCAGAGTCAGGCCTGTGGTCTGGATCTCTGGACTCCAGTTTCTATTACATAACACTGCTGGCTTCTGCCTTTTGGAAATTTGAGGAACAAAAGTCATGCAAGAATCTAATATACTGAGTTCCTCAATAGTAAGGTTTTGAAAAATGATACGAAGTCACAGTACACAAGTAAATGCTTTCCACTATGATCTTCTAAATCTTCTAGATGAGTAGGATTTAGCTCAGGACCTTTTTTACCTTGAGAAATGTTTTTCCAGAAGCAGATGAAGGAAAGGGCACAATACCTTTTATAAGTTGTTGCCTTTGCTTGGCTTTTGAAACTTTAACATATGCATTTTTTAAAACCCCCCTTTTTAACAAAGGAAAATAACATGCTTTCCTTTATATGAAAAAGTGGCACAGGTGATGCTGTCCCCACAGAGGATGAAACTGAGCTGCTTTTTGTAGCAGTGATGATGGGTTTGAAAAGCATACAGTACCATTATTTTACTGGCCCCTATTGTCACCAAGAGTGAACGTTTGCAAGAGAGCAAGCCCAGGTCGGAGTGCATCCACGGTTCACAAAAAGTTGAGTTAAGTGTGTCTGGGTGGAGATTGAACCCTTAACCCTAGACTCATTGGCACCACTTTCTAACAGCTGAACTGCAAGCATTCTCCTCAAGTGTCACAGTTAAACACCCACATGCCCCATCATGCAATGCTGAATCTCTACAGATCAGTTAAATAGACACTGTTCCTACTGGAGACAATGAAAGCTCCTACTGCCTCATATAGCTGGGCAAGCCAACACAATGTTTTCACATCCTTTTACTTTGAAAGCACATTGGAGAGCAAGTACGCCATTTCCAAATAACCTGAACTCAAGGGCATTAAAACATGGCATTTATACCTTCTTTTAAACTTACCTAAATGACTTGACAGAGTTTTTGGAGAATAAGGAGATACCCTCCAGAGCAGCATAGTCCTGCAGAAACATAATGCAAGCCAAACATGTGAGCTACATTTGTAATTTTACTCTTTCTCATAGCCACATTTTGAAAGGTATAAAGAAACAGGTGAAATTAATTTTAACAATATATCCAATAATCTATTTTAATTAAGTCTATTTATCCAAAATATTATGATTTTACCCTGTAATCAATATAGAAATTATTAACGAGATACATTATTTTCATGCTAAGTCTTCAAAATCTGGTGTGTAGTTTACACTCACTGCGTGTATCATTTGGACCAGCCATTTTTTAGTGCTCAGTGGAGGCGTGTGTGGCTCATGGTGACTGTGTGGGACACAGGCTCTAGAGCCAACATGAAGACAAGGTTCTTCCCAGTGGGGATGCCGGTGCTTGCTAGCACCGTCCGGGACTGCCCTCTAGAAACAATTATTTCTCTTGGTCAATACAATTAAGAACAACTCAATACCAACCAAGAAAGAACCAACATAATTGTTTTGCAGCAGCTTTTCCTCAACACTCAATGAATTGATTCCTTCAGCTATCTGAGGGTTGTGTAGGAGGATAATGCCTTCTGACAGGCCTACTGGGGGGTCAGTCCTTTTCTGCTTAAAATAAAATTTTCTTTGGCGCCCTGCCGTGGTAGCAGACAATTGCGTGTGCAGGCTTGGGTATAAAGGAACTCTGTTTTTTCTTCTTGTCTCTGGCCATGCTTTTGAGGATATTTTATTATATCGACACGTTCACTTTTATAAATGCTTGAAATTTAACTAGAGAATTACACACTTTTTTCCTTGTCTCATTATCAAATAATCAGTTATTTCTGAGGGTGAAGCTGTTCTTTCTATTCACTATTTAAGACAATGCAAGAGAAAGTGATCTTGTCATTCTTAGGATCGTCTAATGCTGTTTTTGCCTCCGCGTCAGGGGAAAAGGCCTGCCTTTTCTCCACAGAAAGCTAGTTTTGTCAGCGGCTACAGTTTTTTGTTGACACTGTACCTCTGTATTAGTGTTAGTGCAAGGCTCACAAACCTTAGCAACTTCCTTATTCACCAATTAGTTTCAAATGAATTTTACCGTCTTGAATCTAATGGTGCTGTTCATGGAGCAGCCTCCACATTCACAAAGGATTTCACATCTGACTGCCTGGAGCAATGGCACAGAGATGGAATCACCATTTCTTCAGTTAGGAATTCTGATTTGAGGGCGATCCTTCAAGGTCTCTGAGAACAAATTGCTTCCTGTTGTCACTGCCTTCCAATTCCATTGATTCCACCTTCCCTTTCCTCAGAGACTGCATGCAAGTGTGAGAAATGCCCTGGAAATGGGACTAGAAGACTTGGGTATCAGTGTGAGCTCTTCTGCATCTTGGTATAGGACCTTAAACAGGTTACTTAAGCTTTCCAGTCTCAGCTGTTCATCTATGAAATGCAGATGAAAAATCTCATATCACAGAGTTTTTGTGAGAATTAAGTGAGATAATGGACATTAAAGTGGTTTGTGAACTATAAAGTATTCTGCAAATGTAAGGAAGGAATGTTATTGAGCCTGGTAGGAGTGTAGACCTATGTAGACCATGTTCATCCTGAGACTCATTTTTAAGATGTAGTAAAATTGGGATGGTATCTTAGATCCCCGTCTTTGGAGAACTGCCATTCTAGCTTTGCAAGGCAGTGACTTAGGAAAGATGTGAGGCCTTATTTGCAGCCTAGCTGGGGAAGCAATCCCCACCATCACCTCATTTTTTTTTTTTTTTCCTCTCTATCCAACCTTATGACATCATTTCCCTTCCTGGCTGTCATTGATGGACATTTTATCCTGATTTCACCTGGATTAAAAGACTGGGAAAGAACAGCATTGTTATATGTTCCAAGTCCAGGGTGGGTAGGGTTGGCCTTACACATTCTTAGCCCTGTGTTAGAGAAACTTTCTCTGAGTTTGGTTCATGTTGTGGGCTTCTGATTACTCTTGGAGAGGATGTGAATTTAGATAGATCTCATTATCTTATATTTCCAGGAACCCTATCTCAGAGCTAGCTAGCTTAGTTTCCTTCCTTCCTTCCTTTCTTCCTCCCTCCCTCCGTCCCTTTGATATTAGGATAATAACAGTTGATATTAGGATAACTTACTAATTTGGGTACCATTAAATGGCCAGGTTTGTTCAAGTATTAACATCAACCTGTAAGACTTTTGACTGTTGAGACTATTCCTTATTCATGCCTCTTGTCTTTTTATTCCCTGGAGTCTAGTACAGTACCTCACAGATAGTGGGGGCCTAGTAAGTATCCGTTGAATGAATAGTGAATAGTAACAATCAACACTTTTGAGGGTCTAAAACGTGTTGAGAACCCTTTAGAGACATTACCATTTAATTTCACAGTGGCCTTGTGAACCAGATAATATCATCCCCATTTTATAGGTGAGAAAACTGAATGGCAGAGCACTTAAGAGATTTATTCAAGGTCATGCAGTGGCAAGATGTATGAATTTGTAATTAGGTTAGTATTACTCCAAAGCCCATGCATTTTGTGCTATATTTCTGCACCTTAAAATGACTATCTGCCAGTCTTAATATAAGTAATCCCTTAGATAATGTAGCATCTAAAAAAGATTAGATGGTGCTAGAACAGGGGCTAGAGAAAAGTCTATATTTAAGAAAGGGTCTGACATGAAGATGAGATCCTTATTCTCTTCCCTAAATCCCATTCTATTAAACTTCTACTCAACTTTCGCAAAACACTGATATTTACCAAATACTTGTGTGCCAGGCACTGTGATTAGAGCTTTACACATTTCATTCTCACAACTACCCCATGAAGCAGATACTATTATTTTTTCTATTCTTTAGATGAAGAAAGTATGACACAGAGAGAGTAAGCACCTTGTCCATGGTCACACAGCAATCCTGTCTTAGATGTAGACCTAGGTCTGTCTGTCTCCAGAGTGAAATCTCTTAACCACTTCATGACACTGTCTTTCACTTTTTCTGCCTGTATAGTCAGAACCAGGAGTTACGTATTAGTTTGTTTGTGATTGTTGATAATCCCGACCAGATTGTAAACTCCTTGAAAGTTGGGCACTTTGTCTTTAACTTCTGTATTGCCCCACAGCGTTCAACTAGGGCTCAGTAGGTGCTCGTTAACACTTGTCAGACAATTCTCAGACTCAGTCAGCTGGTCAGTCTCTCTGTAACACTAAGAAGCAGGAGAAATGACTGTTCACACCTTCAACGTTATCATTGGCAATATCACTTCTATACTGTAGCAGATACTTTTTGTGACCTGTGCCACATTCCCTTGATCTGCCACTAATTTTAGCTGTAGCTGTGCTGGACAATTCCCGTGCAAGATGACCACATCCCACCTTAAGGGCCTTCCCCCTCTCTCTGCTTTTCTACCTCAGGGCTTTTTCTGAAGCCCCTGAAGCTCTTTTCATCTATCTTTTGGGCAGCACAGATCTGTGGGGGAGTTAATGCCCCCGGGGGCAAACCTCAGCCAACGGAAAATAGGATAAATGTCTCAGCCTCTTGTCCTTCAGAGGAAATTCTTCGGGGCATTCTACGTGGTCTCTCGAGAATTAGTCCCAGCTGCATTGAGCACCGGTTGCTCACAGTGGTTATCAGCATCCCTTGTTGTTTTTTCCTACTTCGTTATCTCAGTCTCCCCATTTCCTAACTGCTGCTTCCTGGGAGTAGCTCCAAACGAAATTCTGTGCACCCATGTCCTTGTGGGGTATTTTTTTAGGGGGCGTGGGATAGGAAAGAGAAGACTAAATAAGATACATGCCTGTTTGCTGATGGCTTTGTGCCAGAGGTCACATATAATGTCACATAATTTGAATAAACTGGGTGACTGGATTAGTTAGAGATGTCATCTCAGAGGAGATTGACCTTCAAAGGCCTTGAATAGATAGGTTTAAGGTAAGTGGAGAGACAGCTTAATTTTCAGAATTGCCTTTTTCCCCTTTAAGAGTTCACATTATATAATCAATTATACTGATGGAAAGGTACAATGCTTCAAAAGGATGCAAGAATGAGTCAATTTGCTGAAACCTAAGATGACCACAAATTCCGTTTACTTCCATTCTTAGCTGTATTGTCTATTTTGGTGCAAAAAAGACTAACCCACAGTGCATTCCTAAGTCTGTGGTCCATAGCACTTGCCAGTTGATAAGTTTTATGACTCTTTTTTTCCCCTTGAGTCTCTGTTAGAGCTTTATTTTTAAAAGATGCCAGATATGATATTCATAATCACTTAGCAGTCACCCCACCAAAAAAAGTTGAGAGAAGAACATGGCAGATGGTGTCATGAAAATTATATTGAAGAATCTCCCTTGTAATGATGAAAGATGCAGCAGTGAAGTCCTGGCATGCATATGGGTGGCAGGAAGGATTTGTGCCTGGTGTGTCTGGCCTCATAATAGCTAATGTATCAACTTGTTTGAAAACTTTTTAATTAGGAGGATCAGCAGGATTTGTGGATGAGTCATGAAGAGAAGACCTTTCACTTTCAGTAAATGAGGACAAACTAACCATCAGTAGCAATAGCTGCATTTAGTTCAGTGCCCAGTGTAAGTGATACCGTTCTAATGAAGATAAGGTCAAGGGTCTGATCCCTGTATGTGTCAAGTCAGGCTGCCTGGTTTCTTAGCCCTGACTGCCATCCTCACTCCTTAGCAGCCATCACACAAATACATGGGTCTGATGCAGTTTGCCACAAACTATAAATTTAAATCTGAACTTGTCACTTGCCTGATGAAACTCATTCACTGATTTCCCACCGCATGTAGCAGAAAACTCAGTCTCCTTCCCACAGGCCTTAAGGCCCTGTACAGTTTGGCCCCTTCCTCTTAGCTCTATTACCTGATTTTGAGGGACTCTTCCTTTGTTCCCTGTTCCAGCCAAACTGTCATCTGATAGGTCCAAGCTCTTGCCAAGCATTTTCATAATGCTTAATAAGCTGTATTAATACAGCATAATAAGCTGTATTATTATTTTTAATGAGATAATATTTATGAAAAATTATATCCCAAACTGCAAATACTGTGTGATTATTATTATTGATTCCATCATTAGCAGATCTGGAATCTTAGAAAGCAAGGTCTCTATAAAGCAATGGAATATTTAAAGGGCAACAAAAATTTCTAAGTGAACTATTCTTTAACTGGGAATGCTCCCTGGAGAATGAGAAATATTCATGCATTCACTGTAGTGTTCTGTATTTGTTGATCTACTTGGGCATGGTCAGACTTTGCAAAGATCCCAAGAAGAACAGTCCAGATTTGGTTCATTGGAATTGTATACTACTTAAGGGTCTCATTCCCAGAGCCTAACAAGCTATATTATTTAGTTTATTTGTTTGCTTGCTCACTGCCTATTTCTTCTTTGAAGACAGTGTATGTTTCCCCAGAACTAGTATAGTGCCTGACATCTAACACGCACTCCTAAAAATACTTGTTGATTGGATAGTAGACAAAGCAAAATGCACTCTAAAGTTGGTGGACTAAAAGTGTTATCTTTGATACATAGGATGGAGTTTTAGACCTTCAGAAAGGCTTATGAGTTAGATTTGAAACAATCTAGAGAATTTTTACAGGTTTCAAATCTAAGCCTGTCGAGCATTGGTTGACAATGCTTGTGTTGGTCCTGGCTAGAAAGCTACCAGCTCCATTTAGAAATTTGTGATGATGTGCTTAGGATAGGTCTGGTGTTGGACAGAAATATCTTGACATTAGTGAACAGCACTCTGGCCATTGAGTAGAGTTCTGAGATTCCCATTGGCTGAGAAGTTGGGCCACTTGAAAACCACATATCTTACTCTTGCTCAGTTTTGGAGTGCACTACTATTGCTGGAGTTTTTTGTGACTCTGAGATTTGCTATTTTGAATTGGTTTTTGCCAGGGTAGCACTTAGCACTCTGGATAGCACATTGTAGATGTTTAATAAATATTTAGTGAATGAATGAAAAATTTACATTTTCTATTATTAACCAATAGGCAGTCTTATTACATTTAAGCCCTGCCTTAGTCTTCTCCAACACTGGATAGAGCTGACCTATGTAACCAGCAGGATTATGTGGAAACGACAGTGTGTGACTTCTGAGACTAGGTCATATAATACCTATGACTTCCCTCTTGCTTGTTCTTGGGTCATTCACTCTGCAGGAAATCAGCTGCCATCCAGGCAGCCTATAGAGAGGTTAATGTGGTGAGACTGAGGCCACCTGGCAACATCCATGTACATGAGCCATCTTAGAAATTGATCTCCAGCCCCAGTCAAGCCTTCAGATGACTGCTGCCCCAGTCAGCTAGCTGCTTCTAAATTCCTAATTCACAGTAACTGTGAGATAATAAATGTTTAGTGTTTTAAGCTGCTAAGTTTTGAGGTAATTTGTTATATGACAACAAATAACAAATATACACAGGGATCAAAACAATGTGACACAAATAAAATCTCATTTAAAAAACAGCCCTTAATTCTGTTGACCCATTTTCCCATTGGTATCTTAGTGACCTTGTTTTATACTAAAAATGGTAATCTGGTGCCTACCATATTATTTGCCAGTGGTTTTCTCAATCTGTTGTCTCTATTCTGGATTTTTTTTTTTTTTTTTTGGTATTCAGTAGTATGTTCATTTGATGATGATGTAGTAAGTCCTTTTAGTTTTTTCTTTTCCTTTCTGTTTTTTCAAATTGCTTCTAGTTTCCCTTTCCAAAGCTTTAATATATATTCAATTAGTTTTTTAATGATTTGATTTATATATATTTAAAGATTTAATATACCTATAATTTATTATTAACCACTCTTTGGGTATAACCTTCTAGCCACCTCATTACTATAAAATCTAGCTTTTTTTTTCACATGGCACTTTATTGTATATATTTCATGGTAGAACTTAAAAGATTGCTAAAGTTACAATAGATTAAATACTCTTGTTTCCTTTATTTTCATGGTCTGCTGCTTTGTCAAAGAAGAAATTTACATTGGTCTGTTCTGTGTTAAGTTATGCCGATTGCTACCAATATGTTTTTTCTACAAAGTCCTTGCCACTTCAGTTTTAGATGGTTCTATTTTAGATTTTCTATAAGCATAAAAGTCCACAGGTCTGCAACTTCATATATCTTAGCTTATTCAGAAACTTTTAACCCACTTTTTGGCATGTAGAATATCACCTCGACCTTCTCTCTTCCTTTGGGTTTGCGTTTGATCTATTAGCCTGAGCTTGCAGAAATGTCAACAGTCAATTTTCTTTTAATTAATATCCTTATTGGGGCTGACATTCTACCACCCTCATTTATAAGTCTATTAGTAAATTCCCCAGCAGTGTTCTTAGGAAGAAAAAATACCCACCAATTCTGTTGATACTTTTCTTGAAGTTTCATTTAAGTTCAAAATATAATATCTATTTTATTTTATTTTAGTAGAAATTTTAGTTGTGACAAAGTCGTCTTATAATTTCTGTGGCTGGAACTTCAACTAGGAGTTCAGGAAGTCAGGTGTCTGCATTTTGAATTGCTTCCAAGCAGCTATGTCTGATCACAACCTGGGTGGCTGCTGTTCTGGCATCTCATCTGTACTGTGTCAGACTGGGTTGGCAACCATTGGTGGCTCTGCAGTGGAGATTTCTGACAAATCCTGCCATTTGTTTTCCCCAATGCCAAGCCCTTCTTTTAAACATAGTGAACCTACATCTTTTGATCTTTCTGCTGGAAGATTTTCAACTTGAAAAAAGTCACCATTCCTGCCTCTATTAGCAGAGTATCTGAGTCACTGAACAACATCAGCTAGTATTTTAATAATGCCTTCGAGTTGTTTCAAATGATTTGTGTACTTTTTCCTCCTATCGTATCTTGTGCCGTAATGATTAAAGCAATGTTCTATGCCCTATTACATATCTTCTCACAATTACTCTGTAACATTCATTCTCATGCTTAAAACTTTTCAGCAGCCATTTTCATTGGCCTTCTTTTAGTTCTTCAAACCAGCTGTGCTTTCTGCTACCACAGGGCCTTTGAACGTGGTGCTTCCTTCTCCTGGAACGTACTTCCTCTTTGCTCCTCTCTCCTTTCACCAAATTAATGATTACTCATCCATCAAATTCAAGTTGAAGCATCACTTGCTCAAGACTGGGTCAGGTACTTTTTTTATATGCTCTGAAAAAAATCATCATTTGTCTTCCAATTCTCATTCATTTATCTGTCTGATTATTTAATTTTTGACTCTCCTTCTAGACCACAAATTTCAAGGGAACAAGGACTAACTGGGTCTAGTTTGGCTCAATATTGTATCCTCTGCATCTAGTACCATGCCTGGCACATGTAGGCATTCAAATATGTGTTGAATGAATGAATAGTTCCTAAATTATATGTATGGAAACCGAGGCCTAGAAATCTTATAGCCTGACCAATGTCCTAGAGCAAGTAAGTAGTAGAGGTAGGGCTTGAATCTAGGTCTTCTGTTCCTAGTTTTGTGGTCTTTCTATTAAAGACAGCTGCTCTATGCTTCTATGTTGACCCTTTTTAATTTCTTTTTCATCTTAAAGTAGTTATTTGTTTTGTTTCTTGCAGGTGGCTACGATAACTGCAGCCTCAAAGTAGATGATAGGTGTACATCAGTGTGCCTATGTATGAGGATGGGAAAAAGGAGATGAAAGTCATCCTTCTTCAAGAGTCTTTCCCTTTTAATGTGTTACAGTTACAGAGAAATAAACTGAGCTGTGGGAGGTTTTACAAAGAGACTCATCAGGTGAGGGCTGTGGGGAAAGGTTGAAACACTGCTTCCATTTATGTCAATGTATGTTTAGCTTGAAGCTGTCAGGTCTGAAGAGTATTACACTCAGTTCAGATATGATTAAATGTTTACAGTCCTGAATCTTCTGCTCATTTGCTGTGAGATTTTGTGCCAGTCCCTTTACTTCCCTGGCCTCAGTTTTATGTCTAAAAAATGGTGAGAGAGAGAGAGAGAGAGAGAGAGAGAGAGTGTGTGTGTGTGTGTGTGTGTGTGTGTGTGTGTGTGTGTTGAGGGTAGGGAATGACTATAGAATTATTGGCAGAAATTCTGACTGCAAATCTGTAAAAAAGACTTGTTCTCTTTTCCTTCACGTTCTTTGCTTAGTGAGCAAGAATGTGCTTGTGACTTGGGGATCTAGGATGGAAACTTATTCCACTATGTAACCCAGCTCTTCCTAGAGTTTAGAGGGACCAGTCCCACCTGTCTTTGGATTACTGCAGTTTTGTAGAGCTCATTGTAGGACATTTCTAGTAAGGGAGGATTGAATCCTGGTTCGTTTATTTTCAGTAAGAATAATGAAATGTTAGTACTGGCAGGGACTTTGGGAGTCAGTAAATATAGCTGCTTATTTTATATATAAGGAAATCTGAGGTTTGAAGAGGGAAAATAGAGAGCTAGGACTCGTAATTGAAGACTTTGGACTTTACGTCCCAGTATTCTTTTCACAATACCAAGTGGCTTATTTTATACCACACTATTATTTTCAGCACACTGAATATCTTAAAGTTGTCTCTGATATAAGTAATATTCAAATCTGGAAAACTTAAGGAAGGGTTGGAGTTTCCTTTTCTATCTTCCTTTTCTGATAGAAATATCATTTCTCTGATTATAAAAACAATATGTGCTCATTATAACTAAATTCAATCCATTCAGGAGTGCACAAAGTAGGAAATGAAGGATTCTCCACAACCCCAAGCCCCTAGAGACAATCGCTGTTAACTTGTTAACTTGGTTCACGAGTTTTAGGCTTTTCCCTCTTTCAAACTCTCTCTCTCTATATATAATTATATATATATATATAAAATTATCTTTGATATATATTGCATATATGTACATATATATAGCTGTGCATATCACAGATAATGATATATATAGCACATATATATGCTATATACATATCTTGTATACATAGATCTTGCATATATTGCTTGCATATATATATATATACAAATTTATATATATATAAATTTAAAATTAGATCATATTATACATACTATTTGCATCCTATTTCTCTTTCTTAGCAATATTTAAGGGACACATGGACATCTTTTCTTGTTAGTACATCTAATTTATTCTTTTTATTGGCTGACTGGTAGTTCATTGTGTAACTATACTTTACCTAAACAATCCTCTCCTGATGGATATTTATGTTGTTTCCAGTCTGTCACTATTTTAGGCAATGCTGCAGTGAACATACTCTGCTTGCATCTTTGCATATTTATCTGTTTCTTTATGACAAATTTCTAGAAACCACACCTCAAGTTAGTCATAGTATTTAGGCACAAAAGTGTATAAGTAGAGAATATAGTTAGCCAATTCCTGTAGTAGGAAAGGAAGGAGTTTTCAGACTGAGGGTAATTCTAGAAACAAGGCCATGGAACACATGAACGTTTTCTGGCCAAGCGTTGTAGTTTTGTAATCACAGTTTTGCAGGATCAGCTCAGTGCACCAAATTCCAGTTCAGTGAATCTCACAAGTCCTTTCTAGTTGCTCTGTAAATCGTTGCTTCACTTGGCTAAAGTTCACTGTAAATGGATCTAATCAAGTTAAAGACGCCTAGAGTTTACGTTATTTCTTCCAGGCCACAGTAGTTATTTTCCCTTCAGCCTTCTTATGAGACTATCAGGTATTGGGAGAGACTACCAATTATGTGTCAAAGAGTGAGACAAAGAGGAAAAATATTACTTTCCTGCTGAGAAATTGTGGTTTGTGAGAAAACAAGCTGATGACGTCTCTGAATTGGCTTCCTGCCCAGGGGGACCGCCAGGAAGGGAAGACCCTCCATGGCTTGGGTTTTCTATTCCCTTTAGTAGCTCGAACTTTGCTCTTTCTGTGATCACCTATGGTATAGCCAGTGCTTTCAGAAGGCATTTAGTCACTCCCCCACAATCCAAGCCCTAACTCAACTGATGTGATCCCTGTGGAAGTTGGAGAAAGATTTCTTCTTCAGTGTGAATCCAGAGACTCTGGGGATTTGAGAGGGAGGAGAGCCATCAGAAGTTATCCGGTGGGGTGATACTTGCCTCTGGAATTTCTCTGGCAGCACCTCTTTAAGGTCATCATCTTTGAGTGGCTCCCATTTTTCTTCAGAACAAAGGTTATGTTCCTAGCGTAGTGGTTAAAACCCTCTATAATTGAGATATAGATGACCTCTCCGACCGTGTTTCCTAGCTCCCCTCAACACATCCTGTATTCCATTCAGTCCTCAAGTTCTCCTCTCTGTCTTGGTTTATGCCATTTTCTCTGCTCGTTAATGCCATTCATTTGGTTTAAATGCCATCACTTCCACAATATGTTCCTTCCTGAACTATTGTGGCATTTTAACTGTACTTTTTCTGTGACACTAATAATTTTCTATTCTATATTGGAATTTTCTATGTATCTATCTTATATCTCCTACCAGAATCTAAACTCTTTGAGAGCAAGATTGATATGACTATGACTGTTCTTTGTATTCCTTCAATACCCAGGACGTTCCCTAATACTCAGTAAGTATTTATTTGGGAGACAGATGGACAGACTAACCCAGTCTCCAGCTGAATAACCCTGTGCCAGGAAGGCTAGAAGAGGAAATGCATTCCAACTTGGGGACAGCTTTAATTATTAGGCCATCTGCATCTCATTATCAGAAAACAATACTGCATCCAAGGTAGCTGAATATTTGAGTACAATACCTAGAGTCACCCACTTCTACTCACTTTGTTCTTAATTTCTCACCTGAAGTGCCGCTAGTCCTGTCACACCAATGGGAGAATTGCAGGAAACCCAGCCTTCCAAAGACAGTGAAAACATTTGCCCAGCTCCTACTGAGATGAGTTTCCTGATAGGTTAACAACACAAATTAATTCTCTGGTTTTGTAATTTTGTGCTAAAAACCAGTTTCATATACCATGGTCCTTAAGTTATCTATTTTTAAAAGCACTGTAACAAACCCAGTAGTGCCTCCATAACATCATTCTTTTATAATCTTTAATTTGGGAGCAAGTTAGCTAAATATATAGCTGATGTTTAAGCAACCATATGCAGCAGGTGTTCCCTGACCATCACTGGGGCCTTGTGTGCACCTATCAGTCTCCATCCACGAGTTGACTTGGTCAGGGACACTGTGTGGAGCTGTGCAGAGTGTGTGCTGCCCAGCTCAGTGATGGGCCATGATGTGAACGTGGAAATGCCACCTTCTGGAGCAGTGCACTGCATGATACTGATGGCTGCAAAGATCTGACGTTCAGGGACATGCGTTTCCAATTTGAAAACTCTGGACCCCTCCTGTATTAGTTTGCTGGGGCTGCTATCCTAAAGTACCACAGACTGGGTGGTTAAAACAACAGGAATGTACCGTCTCACATTTCTGGAGGCTGGAAGTCCAAGATCAGGGTTGTTTCCTTCTGATGGCTGTGAGGAGAGGATCTGTTCCAGGCCTCTCTACTTGGCTTATAGATGACCATGTTCTCCCCAAGTCCTTTCACATTGCTTTTCCTCTTTGCGTGAGTCTCTGTGTCCAAATTTCTCTTTTTTATAAGGTCACTTTATAAAGTCATATTGGATTAGGACCCACCATGATAACTTCATTTCATTGATTACCTCTATCTCCCAATAAGATCACCTTACGACACAGATTAAGACTTCAACGTATCTTTTTTTGGGAGGCAGGGGCAAAATTCAGCCCATAACAGCTCCTAACAAATAAAAAATAAATCTAGACCTTCTTTATGGGAAAGAGCCTGGGTTCAGAACCAGGAAGAGCTCAGTCTAAATCCCAGCTTTGCTAATTCTAGCTGTGTCCAGATCAAAGAGGAACCTGTGGGCCTGTGTCCCAAGCCACTTTTGATAGCAGTTTGAACTGGACTGGAATTAAGGGCTGGGCTACAGACAAGAAAGGATAATGTGGTGTTAATCAGGAAACCGAGGCAGAATTCATGTCTTTGTGCTAGGCCAGGCATTACTCCACATTCTCCTGATAATGGTCCTATGAGAGTAAGGTAAAGTAATATTCAACACAATCCACTGCAGGAAGTGTGTGTGTGTTGGAAGGGACCAGGCAGAAGGTGGTCTAGATCATTTCAAAAACTGGGCAGTATGGAACATCTCGATGAAGAAACTGCCAGCTCTGAAGGAGTGGGGAGGACAGAGAACTACACTTCCATGGACTCCTTTGCAACAGTTCTATGAGACTCAGAGACAGCACAGCTCACCATCGCTGCTGCCACTATTACAAGACATTCTCGCACAGCCCTGCTCAGCCTCCCAGGCATCGTACTCCTGTCAGTCTTCACACAGGGGTCCTAGAGGCCTGGTAGACTTGAGGATACCTGTGCTGGCTTCTGTGCAGAAACAGCTGTAGCCTTTACCATGGCACCTCAAAATGCCCAGAAATAGAACTATCATATATAAATATATATTTAAGAAATATATAAATATATATTATAAATAAATATATATAAATATATAATATATAAATTATATATAAATAATATATACTTATATATGAGGTGTATAAATATATTTATATATAAATACATTTAATATATTATATAATACATAAAATGTATTTTTTAAATATATAAACATATAATGTATATTTCTCTCTATATAAAAACATAATATGTACTTATTAATATACTATATATATTTAAAATATGTACATTTAAATAATTGCTCTCCACAAATCACATATATATTATATATATGCTTCCCTATATATCTCTATATTTATCTACAGATGTAGAGAGAGGCATTTGGAATATATATATATAGTATGTATGTATATATTGTATTATATATGTGTGTATTTTTTTTTGATGTCTTAATAGTTTATAACACTGTGGGGTTTTAGTTGTACATTATTGTTTGTGCCTACTCCCCACCCCCCTTCCCCTTGGTAACCACCAATCAGTTCTCTCTGTCCGTGTGTTCACTTATATTCCATATATGAGTGAGTTCATGCAGTGTCTGTCCTTCTCTCTCTGGCTTACTTCACTTAACATAATACCCTTTAGGTCCATCCATGTTGTTGCAAATGGGACAATTGTGTCTTTTCTTATGGCTGAGTAGTATTCCATTGTATGTATATACCACATCTTCTTTATCCAATCATCAGTCGAGGGACACTTGGGTTGCTTCCACATCTTGGCTATAGTGAATAATGCTGCAATGAACATAGGGGTGCATACGCCTCTTGTGATGGTTGATTTCATGTCCATTGGGTAGATGCCCAAGAGTGGGATTGCTGGATCATATGGTATTTCTATTTTTAATTTTTTGAGGACTCTCCATACTGTTTTCCATAGAGGCTGCACCAGTTTGCATTGCCACCAGCAGTGAATGAGGGTCCCCATTTCTCCACAACCTCTCCAACATTTGTTGTTATTTGTCTTTGTGATTATAGCCATTCTAATGGGTGTAAGGTGACATCTTAGTGTAGTTTTGATTTGCATTTCCCTGATGATTAGTGATGTTGAACATCTTTTCATGTGTCTATTGGCCATCTGTATCTATTCCTTGGAAAAAGGTCTGTTCATATCCTCTGCCCATTTTTTGTTCGGGTTGTTTGTTTTTTTGTTGCTCAGTTATATGAGATCTTTATATATTACTGAGATTAATCCCTTGTCGGACAAACGATTTGTGAATATTTTCTCCCAGCTGGTGGGTTGTCTATTCATTTTGATCCTGGTTTCATTTGCCTTGTAGAAGCTCTTTAGTCTGATAGGTCCCACTTGTTTATTTTTTCTTTTGTTTCCCTTGTCCGAGTAGACATGGAGTCTGAAAGGATCCCTTTATGTCCAATCTCAATTAGTGTACTGCCTATATTTTCTTCCAGGAGTTTTATAGTTTCAGGTCTCACTTCCAGGTCCTTGATCCATTTGGAATTGATTTTTGTATATGGCGATAGGAGATGGTCTACTTTCATTCTTTTGCATGTGGCTGTCCAATTTTCCCAGCACCATTTATTGAAGAGACTTCCCTCTCTCCATTGTATGTTCTTTGCTCCTTTGTTGAAGATTAGCTGCCCATAGGTGTGTGGTTTTATTTCTGGGCCTTCAATTCTATTCCATTGATCTGTATGTCTATTCTTGTATCAGTACCATGCTGTTTTGATTACTATAGCTTTATAGTATATTTTGAAATAAGGGATTGTGATGCCTCCAGCTTTGTTGTTTTTTTTTTTCAGAATTGCTTTAGCTATTCAGGCTCTTTTGTTGCCCCATACGAATTTCAGTAGTTTTTGTTCTATTACCGTGAAGAATGACATTGGGATTCTGATTGGGATTGCATTGAATTTCTAGATTGCTTTAGGTAGAATGGACATTTTAACTATATTTATTCTTCCAATCCATGTGCATGGAATATTTTTCCATTTCTTTATGTCTTCCTCAATTTCTTTCAATAGTGTCTTATAGTTTTCAGAATATAGGTCTTTCACCTCCTTGGTTAAATTTGTTCCCAGATATTTTATTCTTTTTGTTGCAATTGTAAATGGGATTGTCTTTTTGAGTTCTCTTTCTGTTAGTTCATCGTTAGTGTATAGAAATGCAATTGATTTTTGTAAGTTGATTTTATACCCTGCCACTTTACTGTAGTTGTTGATTGTTTCTAGTAGTTTTCCAATGGAATTTTTTGGGTTTTCTATGTATAAGATCTTGTTGTCTGCAAATAGTGAGAGTTTCACTTCTTCATTGCCTATTTGGAGTCCTTTTATTCCTTTTTCTTGCCTAATTGCTCTGGCCAGAACTTCCAGTACTATGTTGAATAAGAGCAGTGAGAGTGGGCACCCTTGTCTTGTTCCTGTCCTCAAAGGAATGGCTTTCAGTTTTTCCCCGTTGAGTAGGATGTTTGCTGTAGGTTTGTCATATATGACCCTTATTATGTTGAGGTAGTTTCCTTCTATACCCATTTTGTTGAGAGTTTTTATCATAAATGGATGCTGGATCTTGTGGAATGCCTTCTCTGCATCGATTGAGATGATCGTGTGGTTTTTAGTCTTCATTTTGTTAATGTGGTGTATCACGTTGATTGATTTGTGGGTGTTGAACCTTCCCTGTGTCCCTGGTATAAATCCCACTTCATCGTGGTGTATGATCTTTTTGATGTATTGCTGTATTCGGTTTGCCAATATTTTGTTGAAGATTTTTGCGTCTATGTTCATCAGTGATATTGGCCTGTAGTTTTCCTTCCTTGTATTGTCCTTGTCTGGCTTTGGTATCAGGATGATGTTGGCCTCATAGAATGTGTTGGGAAGTATTCCATCTTCCTCTATTTTTTGGAATAGTTTGAGAAGGATAGGTGCTAAATCTTCTTTGAACGTTTGATAAAATTCTCCACGGAAGCCATCTGGTCCTGGACTTTTATTTTTTGGGAGGGTTTTGATTACTGTTTCAATCTCTTTACTTGTGATTGGTCTGCTCAGATTCTCTATTTCTTCTTGATTCAGTTTTGGGAGGTTGTACGCATCCAAGAATTTGTCCATTTCCTTTAGGTTGTCCAATTTGTTGGCGTGGAGTTTTTCATAGTATTCCCTAATAATCCCTTGTATTTCTGTGGTATCTGTTGTAATTTCTCCTCTTTCATTTCTAATTTTATTTATTTGAGTCTTTTCCCTTTTTTTCTTAGTGAGTCTGGTGAAGGGTTTGTCAATTTTATTTATCTTCTCAAAGAACCAGCTCTTTGTTTCATTGATCCTTTCTACTGCTTTTTTTGGTTTCAATTTCATTTATTTCTCCTCTGATTTTTATTATTTCCCTCCTTCTGCTGATTCGGAGCTTTGTCTATTCTTCTTTTTCTAATTCTGTTAGGTGCAATTTAAGGTTATTTATTTGGGATTTTTCTTGTTTGTTAAGGTGAGCTTGTATTGCTATGAATTTCCCTCTCAGGACCGCTTTTGCAGCATCCCATATGAGTTGTATGGTGTATTTTCTTTTTCATTTGTCTCCAGATAGCTTTTGATTTCTCCTTTAATTTCATCAACGACCCATTGGTTGTTCAGTAGCATGTTGTTTAGTCTCCACATCTTTGTCCCTTACCTAGTTTTTTCCTTGCAGTTGATTTCTAGTTTCACAGCATTATGATCAGAAAAGATGTTTGTAATGATTTTAATCTTCTTAAATTTATAGAGGTTTGCCTTGTTTCCTAATATATGGTCTATCCTTGAGAATGTTCCATGTGCACTTGAGAAGAATGTGTACTCTGATTTTTTTTGGTGTGGAGTGCTCTGTATATATCTATTAAGTCCATTGCGTCTAGTTTTTCATTTAAGTCCATTACTTCCTTATAGACTTTTTGTCTGGATGATCTATCCATTGATTGTAAGGGGGTGTTAAGATCCTCTACTGTTATTGTGTTATTGTTAATATCTCCTTTTAGGTTTTTTAGCAGTTGTTTTATGTACTTTGGTGCTCCTGTGTTGGGTGCATAGATATTTATGATTGTTATGTCTTCTTGGTGAAGTGTCCCTTTTGTCATTATATATTGCCCTTCTTTGTCTCTCATTACATTTTTTATCTTGAAGTCTACTTTGTCTGATATAAGTATGGCTACTCCTGCTTTCTTTTGTTTGCCATTAGCTTGGAGTATTGTTTTCCATCCTTTTATTTTGAGTCTGTGTTTGTCTTTAGAGCTGAGATGTGTTTCCTGGAGGCAGCAGATTGTTGGATCTTGGTTTTTAATCCATCCCGCCACTCTGTGTCTTTTGATTGGAGAATTCAATCCATTTACATTTAGAGTGATTATTGATATATGAGGGTTTAATGTTGCTATTTTAATGTTCGTTTTCTGGTTCTTTTGCATTTCCTTCGTTTCTTGTCACTTGTGTTTCAGACTGCAAATTCAATTTGGTATTTCTGCATGCTCGTTCTCTTAGTTTTCTCTTTATTTGTCATGTGTGGTTCTCTTCTGGTTATTTGTTTAGTGGTTACCGTGAGGTTTATATAAGTGATCTCCTGGATAAGATAGTACATTTTCAGATGCCTCCTTTTTCCTGAGGCTGGGTCGATTCAATCCCTTCTCTTCCCCTCCTTATTTGTTATCTCTATTTATTCCACCTTGTGTCGTGAGTGTGTGTTTACAGTGATGAGCTTGAATTAATTTTTGATGTTATCCAGCTGTAGTTTGTTCTGGTTTAGTCTCCTTGCTGAAATCTTTGTATCACCTTTCCCATTTGTTTTTTTTTTCAGGCCTAAGGGCCTTCTTGAGCCTTTCTTGTAGTGGGGGTCTTGTGGTGATGAACTCTCTTAGCTTTTGTTTATTGGGGAGAGTTATTATTTCTCCATCATATTTGAAGGATATTTTTGCTGGATAAAGTATTCTTGGCTGAAGGTTTTTGTCTTTCATAATTTTGAATATATCATTCCAGTCTCTCCTAGCCTGTAGAGTTTGTGTGGAGAAATCAGCTGAGAGCCTGATGGGGTTTCCTTTGTATGTTGTTTTGTTTTTTTGTTTAGCTGCCCTTAATATTATTTCCTTGTCACGGATACTTTTCAAGTTTGCTACTATGTGGCGAGATGATTTTTTATTCCTGTTTATATATTTAGGTGATCTATTGATTTCATTCACTGTTATTTCCCTCTCATTCCCTAGGTTAGGGAAGTTCTCAGCTATTATTTCTTTAAACAAACTCTCTGCTCCTTTTTCTCTTCTCCTTCTGGAATACCTATTATCCTTATGTTGCTTTTCCTCATTGAGTCTGATATTTCTTGAAGAATTTCTTCATTTCTTTTTAGTCTTAGCTCTCTCCTCCTCTATCTGGAGCGTTTCTGCGTGGCTATCCTCCATAATGCTAATTCGTTCCTCCATATTGTCAGTTCTGTTCTTTAAAGACTCCATTTTTTCCACTATCTTGTTCATTTTGTTTTTCATCTCCAATAATTCTGATTGGTTTTTCTTTATGGTTTCAATCTCTTTTGTGATGAAATCCCTGAATTCGTTGATTTGTTTCTATGTGTTCTCTTGTATTTTGTTGAGTTTGTTTATGATAGCTATTTTGAATTCTCTGTCATTCAGGTTATCGAATACTGTGCCTTCAGGGTTGGTTTCTGGGTGTTTGTCATTTTCCTTTTGGTCTGTAGACATAACAAACCGTTGCATGGATCCAATGGCTTTACTTTTTCCTCTCATCTTGAAGTTGGTCCTGCAGTTTCCACCTGCTGCCACTGGATGGAGATCGTGAGCAGTTTGCTCTGAGGCGGCTGCAGTCCCTGGAGGGATTATGCTGAAATGCAGGGTGTGTGGGGGGAGGGATTCTCTCTTTCTCCTGCTCGACCAGGGGGTTTCCTTTCTGGCTCTCTTAGGGCTTTTGCTACACTCCCGAAACAGTCCGTCGTCACTTCCCAGTGGCGATCTCTCAGCAGTCTGTGAGAACACCTGGAGGGTGATAGTTTTCCCCACAGTGGGCCACCCCTCCCCACTCTGTCTGCGAGCCGCGCTGTCTGTCTTTGCCAATCAATTGGGGAGGGGGAGTACAACTTCTTACCTCTCCTCACGTCCTTTGGGGCTTCTTGTGCCTCCACCGTCCGAGGTATGGCAGCAGGGGTTTCTTAGAAGTCCTTTGTAGTGTTTGATTGAGCTCTGTTGGAATGCGTATGATGTTTACATTGTGTCTTAGGGGGTAGAGATTCAAAGAGGGAATCTCACTCCACCATGATGCTGACGTCACCCCTGTATGTATTTTTTTTAAAATAATTTACTCTGGAGACTCATGTGATCTGAGAGAGAGGAGAGACATCAGAAGTCATGGAGTGAATATATATAAATTTATGTATAAAAATATGCATATTTTAACCTTTTCTTTCTATTTCAGCAGCCTCCAAATGGTTATCAAGAAGGGTTATCCTCTTGGTAAGTATTATCTTACCCTCTTGGTAAGTATTATCAATAGAGGAAGTATTGTGATAACCAGGGCAAATAACCAGAATGTACACACATCAGCTCTGGGGGGAAACTTACAAAGGCATGAAGCAGCAGATGTGTGGTTTTTCTCCGTTCATCAGATTCTGGGGCAACACACAGCAATCCAGCATAGCTAGATGTCAGAATCTGGGAGAGAGATTCCCATCCTTGGACTTTGGGGCTTTTAACTGAATTATTAGGGAAGCATCAGTTTCTCTTTGCTGCAGTCAGGGGCCAGCCAGGATAAAATAGCATTATGAATTGTCTCCAGCTGCATGCTGCTAACTCAGCATTTATGGTTGGGGGTAGCACCAGCCTCTCCCCTGGAGTGATTAGCAGGCTGGAGTCCAAGCCTTGTGGTTGTTGCTGTATGACCTAGCAAGCTATTGGCAGGATTTGCAACACCAACATTCAGGCTGGGGAAGCTGGCATGATTCAGGGACTGGGGTCCAAGACTTGCCAGGATTAATTGCCTTAAGAAATAGGCCATTGCTGAGTTTTCATGGAACTTTGCAGGAAGCTATTTTCTGGGAGGTCTGCCATCCAGGGACAAGTCTTGGGCATGTTAACCCTTCTTTATCAAGGGAAATGATAGAAGTACAAAGAACAGGGATAGGTAGGCAGCTGGGGAGTTGGTCTTTGAATAAACATTCAACACACTGGCCCTCCTGTCCCATCCCTCCCGTCTTACATACCACAGAGTTAAGGTTTGAATTTAGAGGTTTTTATCCCAAATCCACTGTTGCTTGCAACATCCCTCAGCTCTTCATCTGTTTTTAGCAGGAATGGTTGTGGACTTGGTAGAAGTTGGGTACAGTATCTAAGAAGAGATTCTTCTTTTTGGCAATAGCACCTGTGCCCAAATAATACCAAAATAAAGATAAGATTTATTCTAGGATCAAGAAGTTAGCCTTCCCTCTCTGTTGGTTGTGAGAGAATCTTGAAAATATATGAGCACTTTATTCATTTTCTCCATATTAGGACTTCAATTTTATCATCTCTTTCAGTTCTTTCTTTCAGAAGAATAAATTCTTGTTTTAAATTATGAATTAAAAATTATATATGTTTCAGGCCACACATCTTGTGGATTTCCAGCTTTATTGCCCTTGTTGTTTGCTGTTTTGCTTCCTGCTGGTCCTGGACAGTCACTCGCAATTCTGCCAAACTGTTTGCTGCAAATGAAAATAACTGCACTTGTCAGCTTGGAGAAGAGAGTTACAAAATTGAATCCAAATTAAATTGCACATTAGATGCCATTCCTGAAATTGAAATATTTATATGTCTTTTAAATATATGGAATTGTGCAGGAAGGTATCCAAAGCTGTGTTCTTGGTTGAATCACAATATTTTTGAGCCATAAGGCATGAAAGAATCTCCTGGAACCTCTGTGATTGCACTGAAGCCAATTTCTACTATTTTTACTCTGACCTCAGATTCATGGGGCAAAACTACTTTGGAAATACAATCTAAGAAAAACCACCTTTGTTTACACTATTCCTTTTGCTTCGAATTTCTTTTCCTGTAATCTTTGCCTATTAAAATCTTACTATTACTATTCTCACCATCTCTGCTACTAAAATATAATTAGTAGCTAGTAAGCACTTATTATGGGCTAGGCATGGTGCCAAGAGATCTGCATGCACACTCTCTTTCATTTATTGGTTTGTTTTTTATTGCCTACTCTGTGTTTGCACTAGTCTAGGTGGATCAGCAAACAAGAAAGATGTGGTCTCAGTGTTCATGGTGCTTATGTTCTAGTAGGGAAGATAATAAAAAATAAGCAAACAACGAGATGATGTCAGAGAGTAGTAAGTGTCATGAGGAATACGAAACAGGGTAATGTGGTAGAGAGTGACTGAGGCAACTTTTAGAATGACCCCAGGAGGCCTTTCTGAAGAGACAAGATGGAGCCAGCTACATGAAGCTCTGGCACAGAAAGAATTTCAAGGCCAAAGGCCTGAGGCAGGAGTGAGCCTTAAGACAACCCTGTGGAGTCAGTATGTCTGTCTGTGTGACCTCGTCAAGGAACTTAACCTCTCTGAGCCCCAGTTTCCTTATCTCACAAAGACAGATTCGTTAGCTCATTCATAACATTTTTCCTGAGCACTTACTATGTGCCAGGTACTGTTTAGACTCTGGAGATATATTGCTGCCCTGGTGGAGCTCACATTCTAGTGGAGGGATGGGGAGACAGACAGACAATAAACAAGTAAGTATGAAGAAGGTTAGGTAAATGGTAAGTGCCTTGGAGAAAAATAAAGCACAGTAAGGAGACAGAGAATGAAGGTGGGAGGTGAGTTATTAGTGGAGTCGGGGAGAGCCTCTTGTGGAAGTGGCATTTGAGTAGAGACCAGAATGAAGAGAGGAAGAGATGCAGGCCACATGGCTATCTGGAAATGGGGTGAGGAGCAATTCCAGGGGAGAGAACGGCAAGTACCAAAGGCTGCAAGGTTGAAGGGAGATTGGTGTGTTCAAGGCACAGTAAAGGGATCCGTGTGGTAGGACGTATGGTCAGAGAGGAAGGAAGGAACCAGAGCATGGAGGACCAGGTCATTCTAAGTGTGATGAAGAGCTACTGGAGGGTTTGGAGCAGGGATACGATAGGAGTAAAGTTACCTACAACTGGGTGTTGGGAGAGTTAAGAGATAAGGCAATATATAGCGTAGCACAGTGTGTGACACACAGTAAGTGCTCAAAGATCTCTTTTTTCCTTCTTTCTTTCCTTCCTTCCCTCCTTTCTTCCTTCCTCCTTCCCTCCATCTCTCTCTCCTTTCCATCCTTCCTCCCTCCCTCCTTTGTACATCTGTACTGTTTAAATACACCTCAGAATAAGATGCCTTAACTTGCTGCTATCTTTTTCCTTGTCACCTTCATGATAAACTATAAGTTCCTTGACAACAGGAAAGGCATCTCTTATTTCTTTGTAATGGCTGCATCACCCCAGTGCCTCAGAAATTGTTGGAATGCAACAAAATTTATTGAATTGGCATTCAAAAATTCTGCTCCGTGGAGACAGCAATGATGCCTAAGAGTCAAGATGTATGTTTGGACGGGCAAGCCCTCCTGGTTTGCACTGGAGAGTCCTGAGTTTGGTCACAGCAAATACAACAGGAAGGCTACAGCAGTGTTGTGGTTCACATCACAACTTCCTGGCTTGCCAATAGCTTGAAGACAGGTGCTAATTCCAGTGGGACTTGGGCAAGTCACTTAATCTCTCTGAAGCTCAGTTTTCTCATCTGTACAACTGAGATAGTAATCCATAGGATTATTGGGGGATTGAATGAGATCATGTATATAAAGCTCTAAGTACATTGGACACCTCTGAGTGATCAATAAATACTCTCTCGTATTGAAGGTGCTGTCCTGATTTCCTGCCCTTCTCCCAAACAATCAGACCAACTCCAAGAGTCAGTATGGCAGCTATGGAGAAAGAGGAGGAGATTGTGCTTTGCTGAAGTGGAACATTCTACCTTCTTCATTATAATTACAGCTATGAGCCTGGTACTGGGCAGAAAGTCAAGTAACTTAGTGCTGGCTCCTCCTGTTTGACCTTGCCTACCTACTTGTGCCAGATATATTTTAGCTCTTTGAGGGCAAAGAACTTGTTTTATTTATCTTGATGGCAAAGAGGGTGATAACTTGCCTAAGTTCACATATCTAATAAGTGGCAGAGCTACACTTTGAATAAAGGTCTGGCTCATTCTGGAGCTCGTGGAAATGGAAAAAATCATGCTCTCCTAAAAGGCAGGAAATGTGATCTGGGCACTCTACCACATATCTCGTCACCTTTGGAAAATGCATTTATCCTTTCTCAGGAGAAGGAGGAACTATATTCCTGATTCCCAGTCCAATGCCATTTCCCTGACCTTCTTCAGATTCATTTCCTGCATGGACCAGTTGAAGATATTGGAGTAGTCTCTGACTGTGCTAAGGTAATGATGCACATGCCCTAGGCCCTTATAGCTGACTTGGTTCTGTCTGGTGACCTTTCTGCTGTGAGATTCATATGTTTATTCTGAGGCACCAATCTCTACCAATACTTGATAAAGTCACTGTAAAGTGATCAGTAGAGTTGTTTTGTGTGTTTAGTTCAGCAGGAGAGAGAACCTTACATTTCAAAATCCTTTGCTCTCATTCTGAGTCCTTCTCTATACACCCTTCCCCCAGCCTTGCCTTTTTTCTTTCAGCAGCTATTGTCTGCTCTTAGTCCCATCTGTTCTTACTTTTGTTCGTTTTATCTCCAGTGGGGACCTGGAAGGTGAGAAAAAATACATCTGAAATACAGATTTGTTGTCTGGAAGAGATCAGACGATTGTTTATTTCTTTTTTCTTTTTTCCCTTAACAGCATGATAAAATCTGAGTTCTTTGGCTGATAACTTTTTCAGGCTGCCAATTAAAAGGTTGGATAATGAGCATTTAGTGTTCTGGTGATTAAGACCTCCCCTGCCTTACAGGTCAGTGCCATCTGAATTAATTGGCACTTTCTCAGTTGGTGTTCAGTTCTCACATGTCTTATCCTACCAAGAATGGCATTCAAAGAGCTCTATAATCCATCTTTATGCAGTTTTCCCAGCCCTTCCCCCTTCTACCTGCACCACCCATCTCTAGATTGAGTGATTTACCCTCTTCCACCCTCTTGCTAAGTGATTTGCATCCCTGCAGTTATGTTCCTTGTTTCCTTCTACCTGGAATGGTGTACTTAACGAATGTTGACTCCAGAGACAGTCTGCACTGAAATCATTGCTACCAGGTCTGCAATGCTAGTTGTTTAACCTCAGACTTCTCACCTATAAAAGGAGGTGATAATAGCTTGCTCACTTCATTGGATAGTTGTGAAGATGAAATAATAATAGTGAGTATAAAGGGTTTGGCAGAGTATCTGGTCCATGGTAAATGTTCCCTAAATATTAGCCGCTGTAATTTTCCATTTAAACCTATTCAAATCTCATTGCTTCTTCAGGGCCCCACCTCAAAATACACTTCTACTTCATACATAAGAAGGCTTTTTTGACCATCTTCCAGGCCAAGGTGACCTCTTCCTTCTAGTATTCTTATTTTGTGACTTGTACAGAATTATATGGTTGGTCTGTGTTCAAAGTCCCTAACTGCAGGTGAAATGCTTTTGGGGACAGAGACCTAAGCCTCTAGCACAGAGCCAAGGCACATCTCTGTAGAATGGAATTGTAATTTTCTGCCCCTCGGTTAGGAAAATTTCAGGTTTTTTTGACATTGTCTTGGATTCTTGAGTGTTTTAATGAGTGGTCCATTCCTTTCTCACTAAGCCAAGACACTGGTGTCTGGGTATGTTGATTTTAAGAATGTAATCATTTCAAGCTACTAAGGCTGCCACACGGACCTTGTTTTAAACCAAGAACTGGGCTATTTGGTGAGCAGTGGTAAGGCCTATTTTAGACTACCAAGGTCATTTACCTTTGGAATGCTAAAATATAGGATGCTCCGAAAGAACCTTTAGGGTAAGCCACAGTCTCGTCTATGTGCAGCCACAGTTAAGGTTTATAAAGATAAGTCTGGTTCCTGATTTTCAGTAGCAGTATTATCAGATTTGTTTTTTAAACTGCAAGAAATTTCACATATATTTTGCCTCACAAATACCTACAATTAGGTCAGAATTAGAAAAGTGGGCTTCTATTTGCATAGAATGACATTAATTCTGCATTCTCTCCTAACAAGGTTGAAAGAGAAGATTAATCATTTATTCATGCAAAACCAACTCACATGAATCATTTATTTATCTTGTTCTGGTAATTTTGCAGAGCTCATTTTTACATGCCTCAGGTTGCAGATAAAGAGAAAACTCGGAAGGTGATTTACCCTCTGCAATAAAGACATGATGGCCGTGTAAACGGGATGTTTCCTAAAGGAAATCAATAGGTAACCATGGAAATGACTCTACAATGGGAAATTCTATTTCCTTATGAACAAATCATCAAAAAGATCAATTGTAAGATGAAAGAGCTTCGCCTCTGCTGGTACCTTTCACAAAGACTCTCGGTCTATGTAAAGGAGAAAACATGCACATCTGTGCCAGTAAAGAATTATCTTCAGATACGTGTTGAGAAAGAACATCACTTTTTACTTTCTGAAGTTTGGGCTGGAATTTCTTGAGCACTGTTCTTGGAGGTCTAGCTAAGAAAATAACATCTAATGGCAAGAAGAATGTTCCAGAGTAGAGGATGCTTGAATTCTATACCCAGCCTAATTTCAAGCAGTGATAAGATCTTTGACAAGTCATTTCATCTCATTGGGTCTCAACTTCTTCACCTGTAAAGTGAGTGGATCAGACTAGCCCAGGGCTGGCAGGGATGATGTCTGTGTACTATCATCTCACTCTCCCTTCCTTGGAAGACCTTGCTAACCAATTATGGCACTCTTTCTCACTAAGCCTAGACAGAGTCTCAGAATCTTTATTAACACATTTTTCTAGGCAGCTGCTTCCTGTGGACCAGAGCTGTCACGTTTGACATCCATTTGTCTCTCTGTGACCTTTAAGGCTCATTTAATCCTGACTCATACAACTTCGCAAACTAACTACAAGTACCGACTGTCTGTTCACGTCTTTTCAGCTAAACTTGCATACAGAATCCAAATAACAACAACAACAATTAGAAATTGTAGTTCTATTATCTGTATTAAGCCGAAGGAATTGTTTGATCTCGTTAGTGAGTCAAAATATTTATTTCGATGAAAAAGTTACTATTGAGCCACTTATCAATAAAAGTGAAATGATGTTTGTAGCACTTTGTGGCTGTCCATTTTTGCTATCAGCTCAGGGGCAACTTAAATACCAAATCTGTTTGCTATTTGCATGCCTGTTCCTTTGTCAACAGTAGAGGGCAGCACAGTTATTTTCAAGTATCTTCTTGGGGAGCCATTTATGCATGTACACAGACATTGTACACAGTGGGTCCAGAGATGTGGGCTGCGGCGGGTTACAATGGAAGAGTATATTCACATGTCCAAAGAGCCACCCTAGTCAAATCTTCCAGACTGTGGTGTTGAATTTTCATCTTTAGACTTTCAGAAATTGCCATTACCCTCTTTGTATTTACACTGTAGAATTTCATATTGATTCTTTTTATTTTAGTCTTTCTGTTGTTTTTTTTTCTCCTCTTGTTACTTGTCTCACCTGAGAGGCAGTGTTATATAAGCAAAAAGAGCACAGCTTTTGGCTTCTAAAGGTATAGACTTGAATTCCAGCTCTCTCTTGCTAGATCTGTGACGTTGAGCCAGTCAGCCTCTCAGGGCCTCAGGATTCTCCATTGTTATGCAGAGACAGAAATACACAATCTTCGCTATGATCTCACAGGGTTGTTGTGAGTATCAACTAAAATTAATACAAGTGAAAGCCTGTTATTAAATACAGGTTTTAAAAATAATTATCAATCTCTCATATGCTATAATTGTTAATATGAATCTTGCTTTAATACAAATGAATTACAAAAATAATTTGTAGAGTTTCTTTTTGAATTAAAGGATGGTATCTATAAATGAGTAGTCCTGGCTGCAAGGCATACTGGAACATCCTTGGCATGGAGCAGGGCTGCAGGAATTGGTGTAGCTGTAAACGCTGAGCCCTGAAAGGGTGTGTCAAGGATCCACAGAGTTTATTGTGAATGTTCGCTTTATCCTGCATAAAGGCTATTTGATAATGCCTGCTTTACTCTCAAAGATATAATTCATAGATAATAAAATCTATCAAAGTATATAATTTCACACAGAAAACAAATCAATATGATGCCCTAATTTTAATATAAAAGACTAGCAAATGTAAAGCAATTAAAAATAACATAATATGCATTTCAATATGTAAGTGCACCAGCCTGGCTACACTAAAAGACATAATGAAGTAGTCATATGCTTGTACCCATGTGAAGGATGAAAACCACAAATGCAGACTGATACAGGAGCTTTGCACTTGTGACTCAAGTACGAAGAATGTCATTGCATTATTGGTGAAGTGATTTTCACAATAATGAACAATTCTTCGTAAAGTTCTCAACTAGATGGTACAGTCTCCCCTTGATTTACAGGTTAGAGACTCTTCTGGAAAATTTGTTAGATATTAGAACTTGCTGCAAAAAATACTTTGAGATTATATGTAAAACAAAGTTAGCATCTAGACTCAGATAATATCAAAGAGGTTTTTTCCCCTACATGAATATTCAGAGACAGTACAACTGATCCTTGTGTGGGGCTGTCTGGTGCATTATGGGATGTCTATTTTCACTGGTCCCCATACTCAGAATGCCAGTAAAAGTGGGGTGATGATGTGGAAGGAGACAGCTTCTATTGTGACAACCAAACATACCATCAGCAATTTCCAATCACCCCACTGGAAGCAGAATTATTCCAACTGAGAATCAGTGGTCTAAGTAAAGAGTCTAGATAGCAGTTTGGGCATGTCAAGAGTAAAAGTAGCCCAGCCACTGACTAGATGTACAGGGGATGGAAGACAGCCCTACAGTGTACAGGTGACAATGGTAAGGGAGTGTCAGTGCCCCAACCAAGCAGGCTATGGTTCCAGTGAGATCTCTAGTAGAGAACAGGAAGCCCAGACAGAGGTCCAGTTGAATGGATTGGACTGGTCGGGTAGAGTGGGGTAGAATGAAAGGCTGCATCTGGGCTCATAACCCACTGAAGCCCAGGGTAACAGCAGCAGAACTAATTCCAGATTCCCACCTGCTTGTGAGGCTAAGCCTAGTGATCTTGGTCAGCCTTGGTCCAGATTTACTCAAGCACCTCATAGGGCTGTGATCACAGACCTAAGGCATTGTGGAGGCTTCCCCTGAAAACTTCTAGAGAAGGCAGGGAATGAAAAGTACAGAACTAGAAACATTGGAAGAAAGGTACAGAAAAACAGGTATTGGCTCAGTATTTGTAAATATTTCAGATGGAATGACCTACTGCATAATAATAATTTCTTAGGTTTACGAAGTGATTTCATGTTTGCTGTCAAGTTTCATGTACACGATCTTAGATCACTCATGCCTTCTCTCGCTCAGTAGTCCAATATTGTCCTAGGTCATTTATTATTAGCCGTCTTGTGAATTCATTCACACAGAGGTAGTAGAATCTTCCAGAGGCATTGCTGTTTAGAAAGATAGACCGATGTTTATCTCAGTAGACTGAATTTTCCATATTGACTGTGTTTCAGAATTACCTGGAGAGATTTTTTAAAAAATATATAGATGCCCAAGGCTCTCCTCAGGCTATTTAGATCCAGAAGATTTGATTATGGGATATTTATATGTGTATATATATATATGTGTGTGTGTGTGTGTCTATGTGTGAGGAAGATTGGCCCTGAGCTAACATCCGTGCCCATCTTCCTCTATTTTGTATGTGGGTGCCACTACAGCATGGCTTGACAAGCGGTGTGTAGGTCTGTGCCTGGAATCTGAATCTGCGAACCCCAGGCTGCAAAAGCAGAGCATGTGAACTTAACCACAATGCCACCCAGGATATACATATTTTTAAAAGCCTGACAAGTGATCCTTTCTGCAATGAAGGCTCAGAACAACTTTCTTAATGAGTAGATTCTTTCTTATGTATTAGAATATAAGCATCTTCAGCCAGGGATTCAGTTAACATACCCATAACACCTAGCTCAGTGCCAGCTACAACGTTCTCAATAAATATTTGTTGAGGGGCCCAGTGGCGCAGCGGTTTAGTCCACACTTGGCAGCCCGGAGTTCTCCGGTTCGGATCCTGGGCGCCCGCCAACGCCCTGCTTGTCAGCCCTGCCGTGGCAGCGTCCCATATAAAGTAGAGGGAGATGGGCACAGATGTTAGCCCAGGGCCAGTCTTCCTCAGCAAAAGGTGGAGGATTGGCGACGGATGTTAGCTCAGGGCTGGTCTTCCTCACACACGCACAAAATAAATAAATAAATGTTTGTTGAATGTTTGGGTAATGTAAAACTTCAGGCACTGTGGCCCATGTATGTGTGAGTGCGTGTCTCTGTGTGTGCGTGCGCACGCACACGCAGCACTTTGGAGCAGTGTGAGGTTCTTCTAACACTTTTCAGTTTTTAACCTTACAGAAAATACGTTACTTCCTGCAGATTTAGGGCTGATCCTAGCCTTACATCCTTAGCAAGTTAATGATTTCCCTTCTTTCCTTCCTTTTTCTTCCTTCCTTCCTTTCTTTCTCCTATCTCTCTCTCTATCTATTATGGACTGAATTGTGCCCCCGCATTCATATGTTGAAGCTCTAACCTACAATGTGACTGTATTTAGAGATAACTTCTTTAAGGAGGTGATTCGGGTTAAATGAGATGATAAGGTTGGGACCGTAAGGACTGGTATCCTTATAAGAAGAGGAAACGACACCAGGAGTGAACATGAACAGACGAAAGGCTATGTGGGAGCATAGCAAGAAGGCAGACGAAAAGCTATGTGGGAGCATAGCAAGAAGGCAGCCGTCTGCTTGCCAGGAAAAGAGGCCTCACTAGACACCAATCCTGTTGACATCTTGACCTTGAACTTTCATCCTCCACAACTGTGAGAAAATAAATTTTTGTCATTTAAGCCACTCAGTCTGTAGTATTTTGTTACGGCAGTCTGAGCAGACTAATACACTATCTCTAATCTATCTATCAAGCATCTCTTACTGGTGTGTAGCACTTTGCCTGGCAAGTAGTAGCTTCTTTCCCATTAACTCAAAGACATTCCAGAAATGACCAAGTCTTTGGAATTATTTTTAATAACAATTTAAAGCATTACAGTTTCTACTATTATATTGCAGAGAAGGGGTTGGCGTAAAGGATTGAATGACCTCGGTATTTTTCAATATTGAGGCTTGAGTGGCAGCCAGTTTAATAACACATCTGCTGACATCAGGTATTGCTGATGAGATATTCTTTAACTCTGGGACTGAGTAGCTTGAGGAGCTCGTGAGGTCAAAGGAGAGGCATCTTCGGGCACTTTGGTGTATAATGAAGTTTAATAAAATCTTTATTTTTAGGAGCACTGGCTGTGCTTCATTCTGATGATTCATGAGAATAACAAATTGAGACAATAAGGCTGAGAAGCTGAGGATTTGTGAAGCATTAATTTTAGTTTACTGTCTCATTGCATTTTTTGTCAGTAGACTCATTTCCTCTCATTTTCACACTTAGCCATGAGTTTAACACCTTTGTAATAGAGTACATGTCTGGTGATGAAAGAAAGACCAGGCAATCATTTTCTCCCCCTTACAATTCTGTTTAATATGACTAAATTATATCTAAAGATCTACCTTTTCAGGCCACCCTTTATGAGCTCTAAGAATGTAACAAGAAAAGGATTGAGTTTATGAATCTGTCTAGGAGGAGTTTTAAATCAATGCCAAAGCAGTTGTATGTGTAAATCTTTGGATCACAGTTAGGACTTCATCCGAGAGTAAATGTTTCCATGGGAGTTTCAATTCTGAAAATTATTCCTCCACTTATGAGTTATGTATGTGTCTATTTCCCTTGAGGACTCATTCTGTGCATGTTATCTCTCTATCATCCTTAGGACCTAGCTTTCTATCATAAAGGTCATTCATTCATTCATATGTTTATTATAGGAACACAAAAGAAGGAATAATGAACTCTCCCTGGGAGGTTGGAGATTCATCAGGAAGGACATTGAAGAGTTGGCATAGGGAGGAGGGGAAGGGTATGGCATGGATAATGGCAAGGAGAGCATAGTGATGCCTTTTAGAAGGCCTGTGGAATGTGAAGATGACTTAAATGTGTACAGCTGGGAGAATGCTTTATCATATTAGGTTTGTGTAAAAACATAGATTGTTGTGTTTTTGATGTGGAATATTTTTCATGCTTTATGCTTGCTGCTTCTCAAACATGCCGTTTGTTCACATCCGTGCCTTTGTTCTGATGGTCCCTTCTGCCTGGAATACCTCCTACTCATCCTTTGTGACTTAACTCACCTGTGAAATCTTCCCACATTCTTGGCAGAATTTATTGCTCTCTATTCTATGATCCCATAGCACTTCACAGATATTGCTATGCAATTACCATATAGCTCATCATTTATGTTAACTTTTTCCTTGCAGGATTGTGAGCTCTTCAAGTGCTCAGACTGTATATTATTCTCTTTTCATATTCTTACTGTCTAGCGTAATGCCTGGCAAACAGTACGTGCTCAGAAAATGTAGAATGATTATGGGAATGACCACTAATGTTCCAAACAGAATACCTTTTAGAGGAGAAGCAGCTTGACACAGTGGGAAGAGATACTGGAAACTGAAATCTGACTTCACGTTGCTTCTTGGTGCTAATCGGCTGTGTGCCAAGAGGCCTACCCCTTAAACTCTACGTTCACATGGATAGAGCAGTACCTTATGAGCATAAAGCCAACACATGGAGTGAAAAGGTCTTTTGATAGTCCTTCTGACTCTAACAGCTATGATTTTAAAACATATCTGATGAATTGATTTTGTATTTAATCACATTTTCTTCATTTTCCTTTGAAGTGACAGGAGACTTTATTATTTATCTGCTTAACTGTTCTCATCAATAATACACGGAATTTTTCTTATCATTAGGTATTAGTGAAGGGAGCTGAAATCCTGAGTTTGTGCTCTGAATAGTCATAGGGTCAGAAGGGATGTGGGAGCGTCTTTAGAATATCTTGTGTCTCTAGACAGTTCTCAAGCTATTCTCCCATTGATCTTCTGCAAAAGCAATTGTATGTTGTTTTTTCTGCGCTGGCATATTAACATTCTATCTCCAAGAACTTTCTCTTCAAGTTTAATTTTTAATGAATTAGCAGACAGATGACTAGATGACTAGAATCTAGGAAAGTGATAATTGTATTGGTATTCACAAACAAAGTCCTTTGAAATTCTGAAAGAAAAAGGAAATAACTCAGGAATTCTTTTTCATCTGGTTTTTATTATCAGGAAAACATGGCCAAACAAGTATATCAGGTAGAAAGAGATGATTTTGTGAAATATGCGGTTCACCAATGAGGTATTAAACAAAGCAAATATTTAAAATATTGCTTTCCAAAAAGCACATCAATAATCTTATCTAGCTGTTCTGATATCTGGGGAGATTACGAATCTATTATTTTCTTGAAATGGATTATTATTGTTAAGTGGTGCTGTGAACAGAGCCCTGGAGTAATTAACACATGCACTAATGATGTAGTTTCCTAATTGTCAGAGGTCACTGGTATTTGAGAGAGACAATGGTGATGGGAAGGCCAGAATGGGCCCTGTCGCTTCAGGGCATTTAGGTGTTCCTCAAAACTTTGGAGAAGGGGATGGGCAGTGAGGAAAGCAGGTCGGAGCTCACAGAGGGCTGACTAGGCAGGATAGGGGTAAGAAGACAGGCCCCTGCTTCACTGCCTTGAAAGGTGTATGACAGGTTAACTGGACTAAGAAACTAATGGTGTCTTGAATGAGCGAAATCTGTTTCTTTGTTCCTCTCCCTTTCAGAAGGGAGTAGCTAATCACAGACACTGGTCTTCCCTTGTCCCAGGAGATGGTTTAGAAATCTTTGGTTTGGGTGTTCTCCTGTCCCGTGGGGGTAAGGAGGGCTGAGCTCCCCTACCTCCACTGGCTTCTTGGCTTTACCAGTCTGCCACCCTGCGATATTAGCCCCTCATGACTTGGGGCAGAGTCTAGCTATTATCACCTCTGGCTGGCTCCAATCTTTTCACATATGTAATTAAAGATAATATTTCAACATTTTTCTGATTATAAAAGTAATCATTGTTAACAGTACATTATTATTACATTACATTATTACAGTAATAATTATTATTATAATAACAATTCACTATTATTGTAGAAAATTTGGGAAATAGACTAGAAAGTATAAACAAGAAAATAAAAGCCACCCCAAATCCCACCATTCAGAAATAACCCCTGTTAAAAGTCATGCCTTTTAACATAATTGAGATCATAGTTTGTATACACCTTTTTCCACTGAACATTACATCATAAGCACTTATTAAGCCTTTAAAAATGCTTTTTCTTAAGTGTTATTTATTAGCTGCTTTACATGGAAGAAGCTTCATAGTTTACATAATATATCCCTTATCATTGCTTATTTAGGTTGTTTTAAAATTTTCCTGCTTGTATATTCTGTCAAGAAGAATGGATTTACACAGAAAGTTTCTTCTACTCACTATATTATTTTGGTAGGATGATTTTCTAGAAATAGAATTATTATGTCAAAGGATATGAATATTTTCAAGACTCCTGATACATAATATCTTCATAGAACTGTTTTGTTGCTGTATCCTTTGTTTAACCATCACGTGTCCTCTTCTCACACTTTGCTGATAACACGAGTATTTTCTGACACTGTGGGAATCACTATGACGACCCACTCTGGGCCCTTGGTCTGATCAACCAGGGCCCATTGATACTGATTTAGACTCTGTGAGGGATTTGATAAGAAGTGAAAGATATGGTTGTGTGTTGTAGAAGTTTATAATCCAACTGGGATAACAAAATTAAGGCATATGGAAAAATTAATAAACAATTCAAGACGTAATCTGTGATCTTCCTTTGTAAGTCACATGCCCCATTGGGAATCTGAGGTCACTACAACATGGGGTCTCCATGATTAGCATGAGCCCTGAGCTAGGCTTGGGCTTCCAACTGCTCTGAATGAATGGCATCTTGACACACCAACAATTCCTAATCCCCATGCTCCTCTGGATAATGACAATAATGATGATGATGCCTAACACTTACTGAGCAGTTTACCTTGTGCCAGGCATAGAGTTAAACACTTTATGTGCATTATCTCATTTTATTTGCCCAAAATAATTTGCCCTTGTGAGGTGGTACTATTATCCCTGTTTTATGAATGATAAAACTGGAGCTTAGCGTGGTTAAGAGATTTCCCCAAGGTCACACAATAGACAGGGGCAGAGATATTACTCCGAACTAGGTCTATCGGTCCAAGGCCCGTTATCTTGAACACAATGCCATTAAAGCCTCTCACACTGGAAGGGCCAAGAAGCTGAGCCACTGCTGGGAAATGTTCTCCAGCCAGACTCCAGACTCTCTGACTATAGTCTAGCTGCTCTCTGCAAAGGCAGCTCCAGACAAAGGATTTTCCTGTTGGTCGTGGCCACAGCCCCAGGAGCTGCTTTCCTTCACGTCCCTCCGCGGGGCTGTTACTGGTTGGCAGTGCTCCCAGGGGACTCTCCTATCAGAGCAGACTCATAGACTCTTTGATGTCTGCTGGAGTCTGGCTTTCTGGGTTTTCAAGGACTGCACATTTACCTTTACTCTTAGCATCACTTCTGGAGGGCATCTTACAGCACTGCATCCCAGCTGAACATAACTTCACAACTGAACATAACTTCACAACTCTTGCGAGGAAGGAGGAAAGCCACAAAAGCCCCCTGTACTCAAGGCCTAAGTGCCCAGACCCTTGGCTTACAGTCCACTTGTCCTTCCCCAGAATGCCTTCTACAGAATTGCAAAGTTGTAGAATGTTAGAGCCCCTGTCATTCTCTCCTTGCAGTATTAAAATCCAGACCTCTTGTAGACTTAAAATAGCTTCAAATTCCTCTTCTCATGCCCTTCTGGTGGGCTTGCAGCGCATACGGAAATCAAGCCTCAGGAATATTTTCCCAAGCTAGATATGCAAACTCAACTCTTTTGCCTGGATCCCATATAGGAGTTGCCAGGTCTGAGTACTATAGGAACTCAAAGAAAATGCCAGTAAAAGCTGCAATGACCAGGGAAGTTTCCTTGAGGAGGTGAAACTAGAGATAAGTGTTGAAAATGTCTAGGATTAGAACAGCTGGGCTTGAACAGCGAGGACATTCTGAGAGGGAGGACTCTCATGTGAGATGTCAGGATAGAAGATATTGTATTTGCTGGAATGTGAGAAAGCCGGGCTGACAGCAGATCCATGCTATGTGCAGAGAGATTATCTATTTAACTTTCTCTTTTGTTGCTTACACCCCACAGCTGCTCTATGTAATGTACTATTTACAAGGCCAGTGCTGAGCATCTCTGGATGTGACAGCTCTTATATTAGCTGCTTCTTCTAGGCAGAACTTGGCAGTAAATGCCCCCAAATTAGAAGCCCCCTCAGAATGTTTCTTTTGCAGGAAGGCTAGGTAGCTGCCTACTCAGCACTTTCTAGTTGTTACTGAGGCAGGTGTTGGAGATTTTTCCTTGTAATTTTTGTTTGTTTGTTTTTGGTTACAGATGTCAGAAATTCAAAATGACTCAGATATCAAGGAGAATGTGTTGGCTTGTGTAACCAACTGAAAAGTTCAGCTTAGTTTTCAGGAGTGTCTTGATTCAGGAACTCAAAGTTTCCCTGTTTGCCACTCTTAATCCCTGTTCTTTGGCCACCTGCTCAGACAGTCTGGCCATGCTGATGTCTCTAGAAGCTTCAGACATTCTTCCTTATAGGTCCAAACATAGGAAATAGAGGATTTTTTCTTACTGGTCAATTTGAAAAGGCGTCCTAGGCTTGACTCTCACTGGACTGAATTGTGTCACAGGCTCAACTCTGAACCAATTACTGGGGCAAAGGAGATAAGATGCTCTGGGTGATCAAGCCTGAGTCATACCCTCACCCTTGAAGGTAGAGATGAAGTACATCCACCTCAACCATATGGACTGAGTCTAGGTCCTGTGTGGTTCCCAGGAGAAAAAAAGGGATGATGTTAACAGAAAAGGGGCAAATATATGCTAGGTGGTAAAAAAAAAAAACCTACGTTTACTATAGCCAGTTTCTGAATCCTCAAGTATTAGGCTGAACAGTCTCATTGGCTCAAAGGTCTGGGCTTTTTCTTTGGAAGGCACTTTGGTGTTGCCTGGATTCCCTGGCAGGCCAGATAGCTGTGCTGCTCCTTGATACATGTGCCTGCAGACATCCTGAAAGTCACTAAGAATGTTGAAGAGTCTCTTTGATCTCAACTGAGGGGAGATGATGGATGCTCTGGATGTGCATTGAATCTAGTGAGGGGGAAAGGAGGATGAGTTTATAATCTGACTTGATTTTGTCAGAAGTGAACAAATGAAACTGCTTAATTCAGCCTCTCATGGGTGTATTTGTCAGAGGCAGGAGAGCATAGTCTTCTGAAGTCGAACTGCCTGGGTTTGAACCTGGTTTCTTCATCTCAGGAAGCCTCCATTTCTATGTCTGCAAAGGATGTCCTCAAGATTCGGAGAAATTATGCATGTAAAGTACTTGGTACAGTGCATGGCACATACCTTAGTATGTCTATAGTGTGTGTTAACGAATACTGTTTGTCCCAGCACATAATGTCACAACACCCGGAGCTCAGGAGAGTCTATCTATCCGGAGACATAGAAAGTGCAGGGCATGTTTTCTCTTATCGGATGTGAAACCCTTTCTTTCATCTCCATTTTATTTCCTGAGAGGCAAGCAAGTTTGACTAGAATCTTCCCATATGTGCTCTGACAACTAATGGCTTCTGGGAGTCACTGCCACACCCCCTTCTCCTTCCCTGTTACTTCTCCCTCCCTCTCAGTTATTCCCTGACTGTCTGTGAAATATTTCTTGAGTCTCACCTCCCTCTTCGCTGCTCCTGCCACTGCTCTAGTTCACAAGCTCCTCTCTCCTGCCTGGTTGATTCAACTTATTTCCCTGCCTCTTGTCTCTTCCCATCTGCTCTGCTCCTTTCCTTTACTCTTTCCCCTTGACTATAGAATACAGTCCTAACTCCTTAGCAAGGCATTATTTAATACCCTTTTCAGTGTGATTCCAGCCAACCCTTCCATCTGCAAGAATCTCCCCCACAAAACGTGTATTATAGCCACAGCCACCAGTGTTCCCTGTTCTCGAAAACTCCACTTTCCAGCATCCATGCAGGCTTTTGCCCATGCTGTTCTTGCTACCTCTCTCTGCCCTTGCCTCTTCTCTGCTTGGCTAACTTCTGCTTATCTTTTAAAGTTCAGCTCCTCTCCCCTGGGTCCTTGCCCCTGTGCTTCCATAGCTAGATGTACATGCTATTACTGTAGCATTTATCACACTATTTAACAATTGGCTGTGTACCTATCTCTGCTGTTATATGCACCATAAATTCTTGGAAGAAAAGGAACATGACTTACACATCTTTATATACCCAGGCCTAGAAAAATGCTCAGAAAAAGAGCTTACTTTCTGCAATGACTATCTGTTCTTAAGCTGTAAATCAGGAAGGGTAAAATGCACTACTATGCATTTCTCTTAATACAGCGCCATGTTGAGTGGTGCCTAGGATTTTTTTTCCTTTCTTTTTTTTTAATATATTTTAAATTATAGAGTAATAAGAAATATGAGAATCCATTCTTATTCTTAAAAAATACATTAATCTCCTCCCCCAAAGTAACCACTGTTATTAGCTTGGTGCGTACTCTTCAAGACTTTTCAAAAATTTTTAATTTATTTTTTTAAATAGTAGCTTTATTGAGATATAATCTATATACCATAAAGTTCATTCTTTTGAAATGTACAATTCAGTGGTTCTTAGCATCTTCACAGAGTTGTGCAAGCATCACCACTATCTAATTTTAGAACATTTTAATCCTACTATTAGCAATCACTCCTCATTCCTCTCACCCCCCTCTCAGACCCTGGCAACCACTAATCTACTTTCCGTCTCTATGGATTTGACTATTCTGGATATTTCATATAAATGGAATCATACGATAAGTCTTTTGTGTCTGGTTTCTATTATTTAGAATAATGTTTTCAAGGTTCATCCAATTTGTAGCATGTATTGGTACTTCATTCCTTTCTATGGCAGAATAATATTCCATTGTATGGATATACCATATTTTATTTATCCATTCATCAGTTGATGGACATTTGGGTTGTTTCTGCTTTTTGGCTATTGTGAATAATACTCTATGAACATTCCTGTGTAAGTTTTTCTATGAATGTATGTTTTCAGTTCTGTTGGGTATATGCCTAGGAGTGGAATTGCTGGGTAATATGGTAACTCTATGTTTAAATTTTTGAGGAACTGTTTTCCATAGCAGCTGCCCCATTTCATGTTCCCACAAGCAATGGATGAGGAATCCAACTTCTCTACATCCTTGTCAACACTTACTCTTGTTTGTCTTTTTGACTCTTGCCACTGTAGTGACTGTGACGTGATATCTCATTGTGGTTTTGATTTTCATTTCCATAATGAATAATGATCTTGAACATCTTTCATGTACTTATTGGCCATTTATGTATCTTCTTTGGAAAAATGTCTATTCAAATCTTTTGTCTATTTTTAAGTTGGTTATTTGTCCTTTATTGAGTTGTAAGCATTCTTTATATATTCTGGATACAAGCCCCTTATCAGATATATGATTTATTAATATTTTCTTTACAACCTTTTTACATACATTTAAATAAATATGTATTTATTTTGTCCATATATTTATATATGTACAGATTTAAATAGGTTTCTCTTTTTCATACAGGTGGGATTATATTCTTTGTATGGTTGTGTAGATATCTTCCCAGATCATTGTACATGTAAATCTACCTCACTATTTTCAATTTTTGCATAGATGTACATGTAATCATTCCCCTGGTGATGGGCATTTTGGTGAGTCTTGATATTTTTACTAATATAAAATATGCTATAGTGAGCATCCCTGTAAAAGTCCCTTCCTGCACATGCGCAAGTATCTCTCTAGGATACCTTTAAGAGGAATCACTGAGTTTAAGGGTACCTGCATTTTACATTTTAATACATATTATCAAAATATCTGTTAGAAAGGCTGTACAAACACACTCTCAGAGTAACGGTGTATGGGAATACCATTTCCTTGAATGCTGGCCAACATTCCCATTTAAGCATTCTTGCCTAGCTGATGAGCCAAAATGGTACCTAATTGTTGTTTTAACTTGCATGAAATTGTTTCTTTATCATGGTTTCCATAATTTCAATTGTTTGGTGTTCCGAATGGAACCTGCCTCTCATCTGATCCTGTAGATCTTTCCTTCACATGGGAGCCCCTACATGACGTGAAAAAGAAATGATAGATGGGCTGGAAGAGTCTGGATTTATATTCTAGCCGTTATGTATGGTGAGACCAGCTTGAGAAAAACATGGCTCTTAAAAGACTTTCCATTGTATTTGGAGCTGACCAGACTTTTAAACCATGATCCAGAGACTTTTAACTTCACAAAGATGTGGCATTTTATTTTAATAAAGCTATCGACAGTGGTCCCTTTTCCAGTGACTTTTCAAAAGCATCTTTTGTCAGCAGAGGGCTTTTATTAGCTAATGTAACCTTGCTGTACTCTGTGTTAGCTGAAAGAGAAAAGAAATGTCCTTGGGTACCAAATATGGAAAATTGTGCAGAAACTCTCGGGGGAAAGAAGTTGTTTAGCTTTTTGAAGCTGCGTTTGTCACTCTATGTTGTATCTTACCTGAAAATAATGAAGTTTTCCAATGCTAATGTCCAGAAGGTAAAAGTTTACAAGATGATGCCTCCAAACTGACAGTTGTATGAAAAGAAATCACAGAGGACTAATATGGAGAGACCAGGTAAAATTGTGGGCTTAGCTGTGAGCATGATAACTTGGATAGTCTCAGTTGTAAATGGTTTGAACCCCTGAAAATGGGGAGTTAGGCAAGAAAATCTAGAGGTGAGAGTAATAGTCTTGTCTGTGGAATACGGCTTAATCTGAGCCATCACTGATAACGGAGCAGTGCCAATAAACTGGAGGAGCATGGGGCAGACATATGGATTGTGGGCTCTGAGCATGTCAGGTGGGGCATCCATGTTGTGGTTCCATTTATCAGTCCTTCAATGTAAGTGCTCAGTCTCAGTAATGGGGGAGACTCAGGACAGGGGTTTAGATAGGTGTTAGGACACTGGAAAATAGATTGGGATTCTGGAGAAGGTCCACTGCAGTGTAGAAACCGATATGCTCTCAGGACAGAGCCCTGTCTACCTCGGCGAACATGGTAGGAATGGAGAAAGTTGCATCTCAAAGGGAATCTGTACAAAATCTTCAAATAAATGGCTTAATTTCAAAACCCATGCACAGAGAAGGTGGGGCAACTAATGCCTCTTCTGCTCTCTTTGGGACTGGCTCACAAACTAAGGAGGGCATCTAATGGACACCTGTGGACTAGGTGCTCACAGCAAGGAGTCAGCAGAGAAGGCAGGAAGGGCATTCTGTCAGCACTGCCCCTAAGTCCTCAAATAGCACTACAAATTTTCTCTCATCTTTGCTGGGAACTGGTAGGTAGTGGTGCTTAATGTCTATTAGACTCCAATTCAATTTTGAGGTCCATAATTCAATGAAAATAGATATAAAATGAATTCTTTTTTCATTAAAAGTATAATTACCTAGTTATCAGCATGCTGGAAGGATGAGAGCTTATGGATTTTTCATAAAATCATAAGTTTGTAAGGGGCTGGATGAAGTCATTTCGTTCTGTCTTCAAGCAGGCCTGAATTTAATTCACCCTTGATGGATGGGACGCTGTTTAAAAAGGATCTCTAGAGAATAAGAGTTGACAACCTTCAGTATTTTAGCATTCCTCAACTGCGATATTCTTTCTATCATACTGAATATGTTGACATAAAATGGAAACCCATAATCTTTTGTGTCTTCTTTGGGTAGAGAAAACAGTGTTATAAATGTCTTTCATTTTCATTAATTCAAAGAACACTTACTGAGTACCTACAGTGTGCCAGATGTAGGTGATACAATAGTGAAACAGTAGGAAAGACAGATTTGATTCTTGTTGGCATTTGGCTGAGACACATGATGGATCATAAACAATAACCAAATAAATGATTACAAGTTGTAATAAGTCCTATGAAGGAAACAATTAAGATGCTGCTGTAGAGAGGAGCAGGAGGAAACCAAGGCCTAGTTTAGATGGGTGGTCAGATGGGTTAGATAGGTCTTTTTATAAGTGATATTTAATATAAGCCTTGAAGTAAAATAAGAGTCAGCTTTTTAGAATGGAGAGAAAAGCATTTCTGACAGAGGGAGCAGCATGTGCAAAGGTCCTGAAGTAGAAACAGGAGGAAATTAAGAGGTCAGTATGGCTAGAACAGAGTGGTCAAGGGAGATGGCGGCATGCAATGAGGTTGGAGAAGGAAGTAAGCAGCCAAATAATGTCTCACCTTGTAGGCAATGACGAGAGGTTTGCATTTTATTCTAAATGGAATGTTTCTAGAAGATCACCTTGGCTACTGTGTGGCAAATGAATTAGAAATGGGAAAATCAGAACAGAGAGATCAGTTAGAAGGTAGGGCAGGAGGGACATTTTGGTGCCTTGGACTGTGTTGGTGGGAGTAAAAATGGACAGAGACATTTTTTGAGATATACATAGGGGGTCTGACTGATGAGTTGAATGTAGGACAAGGGTAAAGGAAAGACACCAATTCAAGGCTGACATCTTGGTTTCTGGGTCGAGGAACTGGTAAGATGGTAGTTCCATCTAGTAGATGGAGAACAATTGGGGAGGAGAAGGTTTGTAGTGGGAAGGATGGGAATTGAAAGTTTATATTTGCACATGTTAAACTTGCTGTGCCTGTGAAATACAGAAGTAGAACTGTTGACTCTAAGTCTGGAGTTCAGAGAAGTTGGCACTGGAGAAATACATTTGGGTGACATTAGTCTGTCAATAGTAATAAAAGCTATGAGAGAAAAAGGAAATCATGGAGGAGAAGAGGAGAGAGAAGGAAAGGGGGCCAAGAGTGAACTCTGAGAAACTCTAACATCCCCCCACAACCTTGAGAAACAAGAAGTTGAATAGAGAGAGCACCAGACTGAAAAGACTGAGTTCCAGTCCCTGTTCTATTTTAAATGCTATGACCTTGGGCAAATCACTGCCTCTCTCTGACCATCACTATCTATATCCTTAAAGTGAGAAGTTTGAGCCCTAAATTCTCTTCAAGTGCCAATATTCTGTGATTATCTCTCACTTGATATTAGGCTCATTTTCCAACTTTGGCCATTATCTGTAACTTCCTTTACTTACCTAAAATTGGCATACCCAGAATAACCTTTTCTAATTCACAATTCTAATTTTAGGTGCATGAAATTAATATCCCTCTAAATCTTTCCTCTCCCCTGCTGATTTGTGATTTTGGGGGCACTTTGGCCTGTTACATTCCAGTGCGGTTGTGGGGGCTGGGGGGGGGGTGTCCTATGGTACAATGGAGACTGATACTGGTAGACTTCCTTTTTCATTAAAAATGAGTCTCTTTATTTTTGTCGTTCCTAGTCAACTCAATTTTCCAGTTTCTTTTAATTCAGCATTAGAGATTTGAAGAGTGCCAGTGGGTATTCTGTTTGACCTCACTTAATGTTTGTTTGGTCCAGATCATAAAGCAAACCAAATTGACTGCCTCTGCTCAGTAACCAATAGGACTTACAACCCAGGTGAAATTTAGGTTTAAAGATTCATTTCAAACTGCAATGTAGTGGATGTGTTTGCAGCAAATGAAGGTTCAGAGCATTGCTTAAGGATCTCGGGGTGGCATCTGTCCTAGATATTTTTTTTTAACAAATTAATAGTCAAATTATTCACATTGGAATGATTTTTTAACAAAGTGCCTTTGCTATTCTGTCACAATGCTTTATTGCTAATTTTTCTTGTGAGATGATTCTCTCTGTTGCTTATGCTTTTATCTCACAGTGTACCATCTGAACCTGCTGAGAAAATTGGAAAAAAATGAAAAAAAGAGTTCATGCTGAAAAACAAAAGTTATTGGTTGGTGAAAAATGACAGATAAAATAGCAATTAGATGTCATATAATAGACTTTTGTTTTTACACAATAAAGACTCTGAAACTGGCATTGGGTCATCTCAGCAAAGAAGGAACACAATTATTACACTGATGACAATTTTCCTGTCATAGGTAAGGCCATGTCAGCAATTTATTTCATCTACACTTCAAGACTCTAGTCCTGACTGATATGGTTATTACAGAAAGAAGAGGTTAGATTAAATGAAAACAATTACTCCTTGTTACATCTTGGGTGATTCAGCTAAGTTAACAGTAGTGTTAAACACATAATGCAGAAAGTGGTGAGATGTGAGCAGTAACATGACTGCTCAGGTGAAATGGAACATTATCTATCTAATATTGGATTTTTCATCATGGTCCTAGAGCTCTACATGGAAATCCTTTTGAATTCTCCAAAATAGACTGAGCTGGGATTGGCCTCAATATCTGTATTTATATGAAGCAAACATATCCAAACTGTGTTATGTGAGTTGAGCAGTATTATTTGCCATCCTACCTGTAGTGAGTTGAATGTAGCCCCTTCCCCCAAAAGATATATCCAAGTCCTAACCCCCAGTACCTGTGAATGTGACCCTATTTGGAGAAAGAGTCTTTGTAGATGCAATCAAAAGAAGGATCTCTAGATGAAATCATTCTGTATTAACTGGAAGGGTCCTAAATCCAATGACAAGTGTCCTTATAAGAGGAGAAGACACAGACATACAGGCTATAAGGCCATGTAAATACAGAGACAGAGATTGGAGTGATTTGCTTACAAGCCAAGGAACACCAAGGATTGCCAACAGTCACTGGAAGCTAGGAGAGAGTTATGGAATGGATTCTCCCTCAGAGCCTCCAAAGCTTGCTAACACCTTGATTTTAGATTCGTGCTTTCCAGAATTGTGAGATAATACACTTCTGTTGTTTTAAGCTACCTAGTTTGTGGTATTTGCTACAGCAGCCCTAGGAAACTAATATACACCTTCTATTAAGCATTCTGTAGGGAGCAGTGTGCTAGAGTAAAAAGGCATTGGACTTAGAGTTAGGAAACATAGGTTCTGAGCTTAATGCTGCTACTAGTAGCTGTGTGACTTTGAGTATGTCACAACCTCTCTCTGCACCTCTGTTGTTTCATCTAGAAAAAGAAGACTTGGACTTCCCTTTTAAGTCTTTCTAGGTCTAGCCTTGTTCTTCCACTATAAAGAAAAACTAGAAAACTGTAAAAAACATAAAATAATGCTTTTTGGATATTGGACAACAGGCAGTGTAGGAGTGTGTTCACTGAGAGAAGGAAAAAAAGAGATGAGCCCTAAAATTACTCTAGCTTTTTTTCTTGCAGGTACTTTCTGCACTGTGCCCCAGATAGGAGGAACCAAAGCAAAGCCCAGTGGTATTGCTGAGTTGAAGAGAAAACTCTTGGAATTTGTGGAGAATAAGGGCACTGGAATTTGTAGTATAGAGCATCCGAGAAGAAAGAATTATACAGAAAAATAGCTTCAGAAATCTGCATAGTGTTCTCCTTGAATCTTTGCTGGATACTAAGAAGTAAATGCACATGGTGAAATTACATAATGTTGGGCTTTGTGAGCCACATGGTTTCCAGATCTCACACAGCCTGGCATCTATTTAAGTTCCAATCAGTCATATTGGAGAGACTTCAGTGAACATCTGGCATATCATTAGAGACCCCCGAAGGGTTATGTCTTAGTAGTAGCACTAAACTAGCTCTAAAGTAAAAGCCACCCTTGACCAACTTTAGCAGAGCAGAAAAATAAGCCTTGAAAAGATTAGGCTTATTTGCAAGTAATGTTGACTGCCTGCCAAAACAAACTTCAACACTCTTTAAAGGAAGACAACAAAATCCATACATTCAATGATATAATATTCATAAAGTCCTTTATATAATTAAAAATTGCTAGACATTCTAAGTAGCAGGAAAATGTGACATAACCAGGAGACAAATCAGTTAGTAGAATCTGACCTAGGAATGATAGAAACAATGGAATTAGCAGACAACAATTTTAAAACAGCTCTGTTAAATATGCACAGGGATTTAGGTGAAAATATGAATGTAATGAAGAGATAAGTGGAAAATATAAAAAAATAGAACTTCTAAAACTAATAAACACAATATCAGAAATAAAAAATTAACTGGATGAGTATAACAGCAGATGAGAACCCCCCCCCACCACTTCCACCCAAGAAAAAATATCATAGACCTTGGAGACACAGCAGTAGAAACTATTAAAACTGAATCACAGAGAGAAAAAAAGTTTTAATAATAATGAACAGAGCCTCAGTGAGCTTGTGGAACCACAAGCTGTCTAACATATGTAATTGGAGTTCCAGAAAGAAAGGATGGGGTAGGGACATAAAAGAAATAATGGCTGAAAAACCTCCAAATTTGAAGAAATCTCTCTGTCTACTGATCTAAGAAGCTCAATGAGCTCCAAGCAGAACAAACACAAAGAAAGCTACACCAAAGTACATCATAATAAAATTATTGAAACCAGTGATAAAAAAGTCTCAAAAACAGCTAAAGAAAAAAGACATCTTACATACAGAGGAACAAAATAAGATTAATCACTGGTTTCTTGTTAGAAACAATGCAGTCCAGAAGAAAATAGAATGGCATCTTTAGTATGCCAGGCAGAAAAAAACTATCAACTTAGAATTCTGTATCCAGTGAAAATATCCTTCAAAAATTATTGTGAAATAAAGAAATTTTCAGACAAACAAAAGCTGAGAAAATTCATTGCCAGCATAGTTGCACTCCAAGAAATGATAAAGGAAGTTTCAGGATGAAGGAAAATGATACCAGCTGGAATCTTGGACAGACAAAATGAATGAAGGGTTCAGAATATGGTACACATGGGGGAAAATACAAAAGACTTTTTTTCCTGATGTATATATTTCTTTGAAATGTAATTTTCCTTATAGCAAAAATAATAATGTATTTGGAGTTTGTAATACATATAGGAGTAAAATATGATAATAGCACAGCAGATAGGAGAGAGAAATGGAAATATTCTGTTGTAAGAGTCTTACATTATATGTGAAATAGTTTAATATTATTCAAAGGTAGAATGTGATAAAATGAAGATGGATATTGCAATCCCCAGAGTACAGAAATTTTATTATTGTAATAGCCTCCTAACTAATTTCCTTGCTTCTGTCCTCAATTTTGCAGCTAAGTTAAATCATATCACACCTCTGTTCAAAAATCTCTGAGGACTTCCTATATAAGAGCAAGAGCTGAAGTTTTATAAACCTATCCTTAATCTGGTATAAAACTACTTCTCTGACCCCATCTCTAACCTCTGCCCACCTCACTCACTCCACTCCAGTCGCACTGGCCTCCTTGTTGTTCTATGAACCTGACTGATAAGGTCTCTCCTTGGGGTCTTTGCACTTGCTCTTTCCTTTGCCTCTAACACTCTGCATCCCGAATATGGCTTGCTCCCTTTCCTCCTTCAAATCTTTTTTCAGACTTTAGCTTCTCATTGGTATTTTCCCTGAACACTGGTTTAAAATTTCAAACCTACCATTTGCTTTCCTGGCACTTGTCATACCTCTTCATTTTCTTCTGGTAATTGTAGTACTTCTGTTTTCCTTGTAGTACTTTTCCTTGGCTTAATTTTACTTGTAGTACTTTTTATTTTCTAAGGTATTGTAAATTTTACTTGTCTGTTTTATTTTTTGTCAGTCTCTCCCCAGAGTCCATTACAACATAAGCTTTACATGAGCAGGTTTCCTTTTTTCTTTCTTTTTTTTTTCACTGATGCATCCACAGGGCCTACAATAGTGCCTCATATGTAGTAGGTGCTCAGTAAATATTTGGTTCAATGACAGGATCTGCAACCAAAAGCTTGGGACCTTCAGAAAGAGCACCAAGACTCCTTTTCTTTGCAGTAGCTGCCCCTGTGTCATGGGCCCTATACGCCAGTGTACACAGTATGGCACTTTCCGTGCCCTGTTGAGCAATTTCCCCATCATCTCCCGGTCCTCACTTGCCTCAAGGCTGCAAGGGATTGGGAAGATGTTCCCTATCACAAAAAGAGAGACTTGAGAGCCTGCTCTAGGCTTTTTCATTTGCCTTGACAAATATAACAACCTGTTTTTGTCTTTAAAGCATTTGTGTGTCTGGAAAGGGGCCACTCTGAGAAGGCCGGTTTCTCTGTGTTTCAAAGGGAACTTGTGGTCTTTTTTGGGTTTTGATTTTTATCTTTTGGAAAATCCATGCCTGCAGCTCTGTTGCACTTGAGGCTTGGAATCTTTCATCCCTGAGAGTAGGAGGATAAAAGGGGGCTCACCGTGGTCTACTAGGGAGCCTTTCTTCAGCTTCAGGCAGCTCTGGGTACAAGCCAAAGCCACAAAGCAAAATGACCACAAGACTCTTGCTCTTTCCTGGGACCAGCGTTGATGAAAAGATAGAGCCCAGTTTGCCCTACACTAATTAATTTATTTTGCAGACACAGCATTTGGAGAGGCAAGGTAGTCTCCAGAGAGAATCTGTTTCCCTGTCTGCCTCTTTGCCCCATGGATGGAGCTCTGGTGGGAGAGGCTAGAGAACTTTGATCACAGCCACAGTCTTTAGCAGCCAAGTTCCTTGCTGTCTAGGGCATGGAAAGGAAAGGGCAGTAGAGGACAAATGCGCAGATGTTGAATGGCCAAGGCACAGTTTGAGACTGGAACCTACTTCACTAGTAATGATTACTTAATTACCTTTTAGGTAATGCTTTTGCACCATATCTGAAGGTTAGGAGATTAGGTGGCTATTTGTTCTTTTAAGCTGGCTTTATCTTTACATGCATCCAGAAATTGAATAGTGGTAGTTTCCATTAGTAAATTTAATTTTCTTTTGAGTTGATTATCAAAATAGCAGTGCTTCTCCATTTCCCTAAGATATTCAGTGCAGTTAACTCGCTAGATTCATTTCCTTAGTGGTAATGAATAAGGCTTTCGGAGCTCAGGACTTCTGAGCATCTGCTGAAGGGTAAAAGTGCCAGCTATTGTGCCAACAGGTGACAAACTAAATTTTTCCCTCCCTTTCTTGACCCTTTCCCCAGCCTTGAGCTCATTTCTTGGCATCCTGGAAGGATAGCACTTTGTGAAATAGAAATTAAAAAGACAGGGGAGACAAATTCTGTGTTGCTGTATGGAAAGAAAAGGGAGGAAGGGCTTGGACTAAAAAGGAAAAGATGCAATCAAGTTGGTGACTGGGGTGAAGGTATCACATGTCTCCCTTGTTTTTTTGGGTTTTGTTTTTCAGTGAGGAAGATTAGCCCTGAGCTAACATCTGTTGCCAATCCTCCTCTTTTTGCTGAGGAAGATTGGTCCTGGGCTAGCATCTGTGCCCATCTTCCTCCACTTTATATGTGGGACACCTGCCACAGCATGGCTTGACAAGTGGTGTGTAGGTCTGTGCCTGGGATCTGAACCCACAAACCCCGGGCCGCTGAAACGGAGCACATGAACTCAACCACTACACCACCAGGCCATCCCCCATGTCTCCCTTGTTTTAACCAGGGTCTTATTTTAAGATTAGGGATGCTTTTATCCTTATAAGAGATTAATTGTCTTCTGATGCTCTAACTTGTAAAAGGTCTCAGATGATTTCAATATGCCTCTGATGCTCTAATTTTATTTTTTGCTTAAGACTCTTTTGATTGTAACTGACAGAAATTCAACTTTTATCATCTTGAATAATAAAAAAAAATTGTTGGTTCACATAACTTTGAAGCTAAGGGTTATAATGTCTTCAGGCACAGCTGGATCCAGGGGCCCAAGTGAGGTTATCAGGACTTGTCTCTCCCTTGCTAGTTTCTCTCTGTGAATCTCATACTTTCCTATAGAATACAGGCTTTTCCCAAGTACCAGGGAATATGGGGCTAGCAGTGTTTGATTCATATCTTTCTGGCTCAGTGACTCAAAGTCCAAGCCTTTCCTCCATCAGCTCTAAATCTAAAAATCCTTACAGGGAGGATTTTGATTGACTCAGTTGCAGCACATGCCCAGGTCTGAGGCCAGGGAGGCAGAGTGTTATGATCCTCAGTCCTATTAGAATCATAGATTTAAATTTGGGGAAACATTATTAAGTTTAGGTAGTGATTTTGCAATTAATTTTTATTTTGTTATTTTGTTCTTTTGCTTACTTGTACATAAGATATCACTTTAGAAAAAGGAGCATTTTCACAGTTGTGCAAATAGGTGCTAATGCCAATGCCAAAGTTTAATGATTTTATCTCATTATTATCATTTGCTTGTCACAATATCTCTTGGGGGTGAGTAGGGTTAGAATCATCTCAATTTTGCATTTAAGGAAACTGAAGCTTAGAGAGGTTAGGAAATTAGTCAGTACCCTTAGGAGAACCAAGTAGAAGAGCAAAATAAATTTAATTTATATTCTGTTTTTTTTTTTTTTTACCATTTTTTTTTATTGATGTCTTAATAGTTTATAACACTGTGGGGTTTTAGTTGTACATTTTTGTTTGTGCGTCACCTTGTGGATGTAACCCTTCACCCCTTATGCCCCCCCACCCCCCTTCCCCTTGGTAACCACCAATCAGGTCTCTCTGGCCGTGTGTTCACTTATATTCCATATGTGAGTGAGTTCAGGCAGTGTCTGTCCTTCTCTCTCTGGCTTATTTCACTTAACATAATACCCTCTGGGTCCTTCCATGTTGTTGCAAATGGGACAATTGTGTCTTTTCTTATGGCTGAGTAGTATTCCATTGTATGTATATACCACATCTTCTTTAACCAATCATCAGTCGAGGGACACGGGTTGCTTCCACTTCTTAGCTATAGTGAATAATGCTGCAATGAACCTAGGGGTGCATACGCCTCTTGTGATGGTTGATTTCATGTCCATTGGGTAGATGCCCAAGAGTGGGATTGCTGGATCAATGAAACAAAGAGCTGGTTCTTTGAGAAGACAAATAAAATTGACAAACCCTTCACCAGACTCACTAAGAAAAAAAGGGAGAAGACTCAAATAACTAAAATTAGAAATGAAAGAGGAGAAATTACAACAGACACCATAGAAATACAAGGGATTATTAGGGAATACTATGAAAAACTTTACGCCAACAAATTGGACAACCTAGAGGAAATGGACAAATTCTTGGAAGCGTACAACCTCCCAAAACTGAATCAAGAAGAAATAGAGAATCTGAACAGACCAATCACAAGTAAAGAGATTGAAACAGTAATCAAAAACCTCCCCAAAAATAAAAGCCCAGGACCAGATGGCTTCCCTGGAGAATTTTATCAAACGTTCAAAGAAGATTTAGCACCTATCCTTCTCAAACTATTCCAAAAAATAGAGGAAGATGGAATACTTCCCAACACATTCTATGAGGCCGACATCATCCTGATACCAAAGCCAGACAAGGACAATACAAAGAAGGAAAACTACAGGCCAATATGAACATAGACGCAAAAATCCTCAACAAAATATTGGCAAACTGAATACAGCAATATATTCTGTTTTATGTCCATTTTTTGGGCTAATAGTTTATGGGTCAGAGTGAAACATTAAAATATAAGTACAGTCCATATTCCATAATCTATGTTGTGTTATCAACAGAAAAATTTAAAATACGAACTAGGCCTCTCCTACTTGTATATCCCAATTTTCTTAACTTTTCTAACTTCTACTTTGCTCCCTGTGGAATGAATAAGAATCAATCAAAGAAAAAGTATTTACTGAGCCCTTCTTTCGACCTAAAAGTTCTTAAAGGCAGAAATCCTATCTTAATTTCTTGGATAGCCCATAGTAATTAACACTGAGGCTCACATAACAGAAAATACTTGCTGGATGAATATACAAATGAATGAGTGAATAAGTAAATGAATGAGTAAATGATTGAATAAGTAAGAGAAAAAGAGAGCCATGGTCTATTCTGATATTCCTATTTTCCTGGGCTGTGAGTATAAGAAAAAACCTGCCCAGCCACAAGAGAAAAGCAATCTCTTCATTTATTTTCTTACTTTTTAGATCTGCGTTTTGCTATATTACACCTAACACTCTTCTTTCAAGAAGAATCTTGTGGCTCTTTAGATGATCTATTGCTGCATAACTAACCGCTCCAAAACATAGTAATTTAAAACAACAACCATTTATTATCTCTCACTATCCTTAGATTGACTGTACTCTGTTGAGTGGTTCTTTTGCTCTGTGTGGTGTTGATTTGGGCTGCAGCAATCTTGTTGTTTGATTGGCTCGGGATTGTCAAGATGGCTTACACACATAGCTGGCATTTGGTGTTGGCTCTTGAGGCTGTTGACTGGGACATCTTGGTTCTTCTCCATGTGGTCTCTCATGTGTCTTGGCTTTCTCACTCCATGGCAGAACAGTTCCAAGAATGTTCCAACAGCATGATAGCAGAAGCTGTAGATCTCTTTAGCTTGAGCCTTGAAAGTGACTCAGTTACTTCCACCACATTCCATCGGGAAAAGCAAGTCACAGGACAAGCCCAGATTCAAGGGGAGAGGAAATGGGCTTTGCTGCTCAATAAGGAGGCTGACAAAGAATTTGCAGCCATCTTTCTGCTAGAGTGGTGTATCTTCAGGAAAAAGATTCATTCATTGAATGCACACATATATGAATGAATGAATGAAAGATATAGAACATGTCTGAATTCCAATCTTGGCTCCATCATTTACTTAATGTGTGATCTGGTCAAGTTATTTAAACTTGCTCAGCCTCCGTTTTCTCAGCTGTGAGTGGGGTTGTTTTGAGGATTAAATGAGGTCAAGCATGTAAAGTACTAAGCTCTATGACTCAGGCTCATAGTACAGTAGTCCCCACTTATCTCTGGTGGTGTTTTCCACAGTTTCAGTTACCTGCGGTGATGTGTGGTCTGAAAATATTAAATGGAAAATTTCAGAAATAAACAGTTTGTGAGTTTTAAATTATGCACTGTTCTGAGTAGCATGATGAAGTCTTGTGCATCCCACTCTGTCCTGCATGGGACATGAATCATCCTTTTGTCCAGCATATCCACACTATACATACTGCCCACTCATTAGTCACTGAGTAGCTGGCTAGGTTATCAGATGGACTGTTTGGGTATCATGGTGCCTGTGTTCAAGTAACCCTTATTTTAATTCATAGTGGCCCGAAAGTTCAAGAGTAGTGATGCTGGCAATTCGGATATGCCAAAGAGAAGCCATATAGTGCTTCCTTTAAGTGAAAAGGTGAAAGTTCTCCACTTAATAAGGAAAGAACAAAAATCATGCTGAGGTTGCTAAAATCTACAGTAATTTTTATTACAGTATATTGTTATAACTGTTCTATTTTATTATTAGTTATTGTTGTTAACCTTTTATTCTGCCTAATTTATAAATTAAACTTCATCATATATATGTATAGGAAAAAACATAGTACATGTAGGGTTTGGTACTATCTATGGTTTCAGGCATCCACTGGGCACCTTGGAATGTATCCCCCACAGATAAGGGGGGACTACTATATGTATTCAAGAAATTGTTAACCATTGTTGTTATTGTTATTATTGCTGTTATTGTTAAAAAATATGTCACCTAAATTTTATTTGGTTACATACAGGATATGATACCTCACTGGGAATACCTTGGTGTAATAATGTTTGGTCTGAGAATTTCCGATGCTAGGGGTTGAGCCTTAGTCTTCTATTTAGGTAATTAAATCACTGGTCACCTTCATGCTGCAGGCTTCACACAGACAGAAATGAAACATTAGAACCATTAGCAGATCACTGTGATCTTTCAGATCCCCATGAATAGGTAAAACTCTCTTATGGCTTTGATTTTAAGGGTTAATTTGGGTTGTTCAGTTCTAGTAATAACAGTCAATTAAATATTTCCATTTGGAGGGCAAATGATGTGAAGGAACAAACATATCTGTGTATCTTTAAGTAAATAGAGTATACATATAATTTGATGAAATCACTTCATAGATAGAGATGTAAAGTGATACTGGGCTAGAAACAAGCATTTGAACACAAGCATTTCAAGCATTTGAAATAGATGTGCAATTTATTCTGCCAGTGTCTTCATCTTGCTGTGGATAAAGGCTGAATGTTAGGTGATATCCATAGCAGAAAAGAAACAATGATTAAAACCCTTCCCACCCAAATCTGTTTCTCTTGCATCTTATTCATCTGTGTAGTTGGCTCAAGTCAAAAACATGACCCCTCTCTGTCTTTCCCTAATCTTACCCAGTCCAGAAGCTAGTCATGTAAGACCTATCTTCAAATATATATTCTGATTTGACTACTTCTTTCCGTTTTTCTCTTATCATTCTAATCCAAACCTCAGCATCTTTAGCCTAGATTGTTATGATAGCTCCTAAGTGATACCTCCTACTCCCACTTTTGCCTCCCAATTATCCCTTCTTTACACAGCCACCTGAAAGTTCCTTTAAAATCTCCAGTGGCTTCCCATACAGTTGGCCCTCTGTATCCACGGGTTCTGCATTCGCGGATTCCACCAACTGCTGATCGAAAGGCCTATGATGGTTGCATCTGTACTGAACATGTACAGACTTTTCTTTGTTGTCATTATTCTCTAAACAATATAGTGTAATGACTATTTACATAGCATTTACGTTGTGTTGGATATTATAAGTAATCCATAGACGATTTAAAGTATACAGGAGGGTGTACATAGGTTATATGCAAATACTACACCATTTTCTATAAGGAACTTGAGTATCTGGGGATTTTTGTGCCCATGAGGGGTCCTGGAACCAATCCCCATGGATATGGAGGGAAGACTGTAATCTTAGAATAGAATCCTAATTTCCTCACTTGGTTCACCTACCCTTTGACTGCATCTCCTACCACTCTCTTCCCTGCTGTGTGGGTTCCAGACACAGCCACTCTGTTTCTGTACTTCTAATACACCAGACTCAAGCTTGTATGTGCCAAAATGCTTAGGTACTTACTGTATCTTCTGTCTGAAATTCTCTGTGATTAGTTATCTCCATTGCGGCCTCCTTCTTGTCATTAAGGCCTCAGCTTGGAGAAGCTTTTCTTGATCTTTCTTGACTATGGAAGCTAATCATTTGCTGTAACATCCTTCATAGCTTTGTAGCACTTACCACGCTGTGAAATTATTTTGGTCATTTATTTATCATTTGTTCTCTTTTTAAAGTCACCAGAGCAGTGATCTTGTGTTTCTGTCTTATTTACTACTGTAACACAGCACCTAGAAGGTGCCTGCGTATAGTAGGTGCTCAATAAATACTAGTTGAATATTTCCAGGCACCTAACAAGGCAGAAATGACCACTACCTTCATGAAACATATGCTTCTTCAGTCAATTACACTCATGTATTTATTTTTGTAAAAGTGTTATGACTTTTTAAAAGTAATCAGTGCTAAGAATATATGAAAGTAACCTGGTATTCTCAGATACTTGAATTAAATTCACATTCCTGTTTTCACTGATTGATCTTCCCTTCCTGCTGATTTTAGTGATTGTTCTGCTGATAGGCTAGACAGTGTGTTAGAACAATATAAAGGCTGTCATATTTGGGTCCTGGGTTGTCAGATTTTATTGATGTTGGATATGTGGATGATACTTAATAGAAAACGAAAAGCTGTATAGGTTTTTCACTTTTCAAAATTTGCTTTCAGTGAGTCAGAGATCAGAAAGATTTTTAAATAAACCTATTGAACTAATAATATGAAAGCTGAAAAGTGAGCCAATCTGTAGTTTTCTTCCTGGCTTTGAAATGGTGTTTCATTATTTGCAAATAATCTTTCTGAACATTTTGATGCACTTTATGAAAATAGGTTTTGAAATAGTACTTAAGTATTCAGTTTGGGGGTCTTTCAGAAGTGAGCAACAATTTTTGTCTCACCATTAATGTGTGCTCATTACAACAATTTGAAATGCATTTCTTGATGGGGTTGTAATTCTTGATAGTTCAATCTGCGGTACATTTCGCATGTTCGATAGTCTTATCTTGCCACAATTTGGTAGCAAAATTAGAGCAATCATTTTTATAACTCATTGTTGCTTTAAATTTTATTTTAAATTACAAAGGAATTTTTGGTAAAATTTGCTTGAAACACTGCCATATTCTTTTATCAAAAATGTATTAAGCATCTCTAGAAGGATTAAAGCTGAGTTCTCTTGATTCTTTCAGGGCATTTTGGTAGAGTCGCTGAAATAAAATAACATTATAATACTGAGTGCCTACTGGATGCCAGGATGATTAATTCAAGTTCTCACACCCTAGCACTTTAAGGTAAGTGTTACTTATTAGCCTCATTCTTCTGAATAGAAAACACATTATTAAGTAGCTGAAATAACTCTTTCAAGGTTATATAACCAGTATGGCAGATTCAGAATTTATTGCAAGGTCTGCCTAGTTTCAAAAGTTTTTGATAGTCTCAGAATACTAAATTCCTTTCTTTAGGGTTCGTATCATCTTACATGTTCTTCGTGATCATTTGAAAGATTAGTGATAAAAACTAGAGGGCACAGGGAGTTCAATGTAAGACTATTAATCTCAAAGAGAAATTAATTGGAAAATTCCTAATTTGGGATATTAATTCCTAATTTGGGACACTTGTGCAGCCATGGGATTTCATAGCAGGGGAAGGGTACCTTAGAGATGAACTTCCACTTCTAATCCAACCTCATTTTGCAGATAATGAGGTTGAAGCACTGATAGCTTAGGTTCCCACAGTGGGAAAGAGGTGGACTGGTTTAGAACAAGGCTTTCTGTTTCTAAAAAGCAGAGAAGACCACACTCTCCTGTAATGCCAATACTATTGAACTACTCTTCTCTGCCTATAATACCTACTACTACATGGTCAGGCATATAGCTAGGAACTTTGCAACACTGTCTCATTTGATTTCCATAACACTCATTGGGACAGATGCTATAATCCGCATTTTACTGTAGTGAGTCCTAGAACTGAGAATGGCTAAATAACTTGTCCTGTTGATAGGTGAATTGGGGGTCTAGCCTAGGTCTATTTGACATCATGCTGTGGTAGCCCCGAGGAGCAGTTTGCAGGTAGCAATCTGATTAGAAAGAGGGTCTGGGGGTGGGGACTTGAAGGTGCATGGAATGAGGAAGATCACAAGAATCCTACCAAACCCTTGATTTAGCACTGCCAATGACTCTTTTCCAAGCATCCACTGCTTAGAAACTATCTTATTATGTGCTCTGCTGACACCAGATACCCAGGATTCTTTCCTATGCCTGATTTCAAGATCCTATTCTTTCTATTGTTGCTGATTGTGACTGTTGTAAAACATATTTTAGGCTATTTGCAGAAAGATGAGTAAATTAATTTTGAACCTGTAAGTGATCAAGTGGGTTAATCAAGAAGGAAGCTGAAGAGTAAGCTCTACTAGCCTTCTAGAAAGTAATGGTGTTATGTGGGAATGGCATGTGGGCATTTTTCCATTCCTATCTTTCATTAACTTTCCTTCCTTCTTGATTCTTAATCTTCTCCCTTAGCAACAACTTTATGTGTCTGAAATTTCTGTACCCATGGCTTCCTTGTATCCCCCATCCATCAATCAATGAGCTTTGGGTGCTTGAAGGACTCTGCTTCTTTGGATCTGAGCCTGACATGCCCTCTCTGTCATGCCTGGTGCTTCAAATCTCTAATTTGCTTTAACTCTACCTTGTCCTACCATGTAAAAATGGCTATTTAGAACAAACCATTAAGCCTCTTCAAGCTATAGTGTTAGCACATGCTGAAAAGGGAGTCTGTAGTAGAACAAATGTAAAATCACTCTGGCTTGAGTTGATCAGAATCAATTAAGTAGTGAACTTATAACAAATACTAGTTTTAAGAACTTTGCATTGGTGGCATTGAAAGATAGATAAAGACAGTTGACTTAGTTCTCATTTTATTAGTGCTATTTCTATTAGAACTGACTTAACGGTTTGAATGGCACTAACATAGTCCTCTACACTCGGAAATCTCAAGGATAGACACAAAACACGCGTTAGTACTCTAGTTACGAATGCCACCTTTGGAACCGATGCTTGAGGACAGCATATTGAGAGGCTGAGTTATAAATTCTGCTGGTTCTTTTGGAAATAGAGATTCCATAGATGATAATGGCAGTGATGGAGACAGAGAAGATAATGGTGGTGGAGATAATCATACTGGCACTGTGCCTGAACACTTATTTTCTTATTTAATTCTTACAAGAAATCCACGTAGTAAGTTCTGTTATTGCTCTTATAAGATGAAGAAACTAAGACAGCTTAAGACACTTGTCTACCATCAGGTAGTAAGTGATATTGATAAGATTCTACCCTAAGTCTGTTCTTTCCAGAGTTTACTTTTTTTTAAAATTGACTTAAAGTTTTATATCAGTTTAAGGTTCACAGCCAAATTGAGAGGGAGGTACAGAGATTTCCCATATATCCCTGCCTTCACAGATGTATAGCCTCCCCCATTACCAACCTTCCCACCAGAGTGGTGCATTTGTTACAATTGATGAACTAACATTCACACATCATAACCACTCAAAATCCATAGTTTACATTACTATTTACTCTTGGTGTTGTACATTCTACGGGTTTTAACAAATGCATAATGATATGTGTCTATCTTTATGGTATCATGCAGAGTTTTTCACTGCCCTAATAATGCTCCATACTCCATCTATTCCACCTCTGTGCTCCACCTCCAACCCCTGGCACCCACTTATCTTTTTACTGTCTCCGTAGTTTTGCCTTTTCCAGAATGTCATGTCATTGGAATCATATAGTACGTAGCATTTTCAGGTTGGAGTCTTTCACTTAGTAGTATACATTTATGTTTCCTCCATGTCTTTTTATGACTTGATAGCTCAATTATTTTTAGTGATGAGCAATATTCCATTGTCTGTATGTACAACAGTTTACTTATCCATTCACCTACTGAAGGACATCTTGATTGCTTCCAAATTTTGGCAATAACAAATAAAGCTGCTATCAACATCCACATTCAGGGTTTGTGTGGATATAAGTTTCAACTCCTTTGGTAAATATCAAGGATCATGATTACTAGATTGTATGGTAAGAGTTTTATAAGAACTATCAAACTGTCTTCCAAAGTGGCAATACGATTTTGCGTTCCCACCAGCAATGAATGAGAATTCCTGTTGCTCTACATCCTTTGCAGCATTTGGTGTTGTCAGGTTCTGGATTTTGGCCATTCTAATAGGTATGTAGTGGTATCTCATTGTTGTTTTAATTTTCATCTGCTTGATGACATATGATGTGGAGTATCTTTTCATATGCTTATTTGCCATCTATATATCTTCTTCGGTGAAGTGTTTATTAAGGTCTTTGGCCCAATTTTTTAATTGGGTTGTTTGTTTTCTTATTGTTGAGTTTTAAGTGTTCTTTGTATATTTTGGATAACAGTTCTTTATTAGATCTGTCTTTTGCAAATATATTCTCTTAGTCTGTGCTTTATCTTCTCATTCTCTTGACAGTGTCTTTTGCAGAGAAGAAGTTTTTAATTTTAACAAAGTCCAGCTTATCAATTATTCCTTTTATGGATTGTGCCTTTGCTGTTGTATCTAAAAAGCCGTTGCCATACCCAAGGTCATCTAGAATTCCCTTATGTTATCTTCTAGATTTGTAGTTTTGCATTTTATATTTAGGTCTATGATCTAGTTTGAGTTAATTTTTGTGAAGTCTGTGTCTAGATTCCTTTTTTTTGATGTGATATTCAGTTGTTCCAGCACCATTTGCTGAAAGGACTATCTTTTCTCCATTATCTTACTTTTGCTCCTTTTTCAAGATCAGTTGACTATATTTATATGGGTCTATTTCTGGGCTCTGTATTCTGTCCCATTGATCTATCTGTTTATTCTTTCATCAATACCACACTGTCTTGATTACTGTAGCTTTATAGTCACTCTGAAAGTTGGGTGGTGTCAGTTCTCCAACTTTGTTCTTCTCTTTCAATATTGGGTTAGCTATTCTGGATCTTTTGCCTCTCCATATAAACTTTAGGATCAACTTGTCAATATCCATAAAATAAATTACTGGCATTTTGATCGGGATTGCATTGAATATATAGATCAATTTGAGAACTGAAATCTTGACAATATTGAGTCTTCCTACCCCAAACCTGAAATATCTGCCCATTTCTTTAGTTCTTCTTGATTTCTTTTATCAGAGTTTTGTAGTTTTTCTCATATAGATCTTGGACATATCTTGTTAGTTTCATACCTAAGTATTTAATTTTTCGAGGTGCTAAGGTAAATGGTATTGTGTTTTTAATTTCAAATTCCACTTGTTCGTTGCTGGTATATAGGCAAATGATTAACTTCTGTATATTAAGCTTGTGTTCTGCTAATTGCTTATTAGTTCCAAGAGTTTTTTCATCGATCCTATTGGATTTTCTACATAGACAATCATGATATCTGTGAACAAAGACAGCTTTATTTTTTCCTCCCTAATTTGTGTATTTTTTATTTCCTTTTCTTGTCTTATTGTATTACCTAGAACTTCCAGTTTGATGTTGAAAAGGAGTGGTGAGAGGGGACATCTTTACCTAATCTGAGTGGGAAAGCTTTGAGTTTCTCACTATTAAATATGATGTTAGCTGTGGTTTTTTGTAGATATTCTTTATCAAGTTGAAGAAGTTCCCCTCTATTCCTAGTTTATTGAGAATTTTTACCATGAATGGGTGATGGATTATGTCAAATGCTTTTTCTGCTTCTATTGATATGATCATGTGATTTTTTCCTTTTTAGCCTATTGATTATAGATTATATTTATTGATTTTCAAATGTTGAACCATTCTTGCCAGAACTTGCTCTTTTAGCCACTCTGCAACAAGATCCTATTGAGCTTGTACAAGAGCCAACCTGGTTTCTAGGAGACTCTAGTTTATCCCAAACAGAAAGACATTCTTTGTACAGTGTCTAAAAGACCATTGCCCATGGTTTTAGAGGCTTTTGATGATGAAAGTTTAGGATCCCAGTACTTAACATGTAGATCTCTGGACCTTGACCCTTTGTGTTATTTTCATCATAATGTACCTTATTATATTTCTAGCCATAACTATTGAGAGTCATAAAAAATAATTTGGAGGAGAGCCTTGCAATTATTTTATGTACAGATAGTCAATAAAACTAAGGTAAACATCATCATATGTATTTCCTACTCTCTCTCTCCATATATATATATTTCCTAATATATTATATATATGTAAAGTGTAATATAGATAAAGTATAATATATACTCAGTTTTCCAGGTTCTAATATTTACAAACATGTACTTCATCTACAACTTATGATGCTCTTTTGCTGATTACCATTTTATTTTGTATTAGGATAACCTATAATTGTCACGGAGTTTTGAGACTAAAGTACATAGGTTTACACCCACAATTAGCAAGTGAACTTTTTGGAATGCATATTGGGTACAAACTTCATTCTTGGCTTTAACTAGTTTTCATACCCCTATTTTCCCTTTGCTGTTTCTTTGTTTATTTTATTTTCCTCTATTTTTGGCATCTTTTAAGTTGCTTTAAAACCCTTTTAGAATAAACTATGATGTACATACATGATAAAACATATTTACATTAGAATTTAGTATTTACAATTCACATGATTATTTATGAACTATTTAGAGATACATTTAATACTCTTAGCTTGAAAATAGTCACTTGCCTTAAGTAAGCAGAAAGAATGTTTATTGCGCTCAATTTGTCTGTTTCTAGCCACAAGGGACTGTGAGATGGGGGATAAAAGAACAGAATTGGCTTTTCATTTTTAAAATAATTTGTAAGGCTATAAACTCTGTGGTGTATTACTTTTTCTAAACCTGTTAATAGTCTACTTAAAATGAAATCATTTTTCATCATAAAATATTTTGAATAGGTGGATACAATGTCTGAAAGCACTTCTAAGAGAAAAATTTAAGTTTTCCTTAAAAATATAGTGGGCAGCAATATATGAGTAGTAAATGTATCATAATTTAGAAAGAAGAGCTAAAGGCTATTTTCTGTATCAACTAGAAGTTATGAGGAGTTGGATTGTCCCTAAGGAGCTAATTATTTGCTGAGATTACTATGGTAGCAGATTTTACAAGAAGTTCAAGATCTCTGTAAATAGCCATTAAAAAAAACTATAGATGTCATTTAAATGCAACACTGAAACCATTATAAGCCAGTTTATTTTTTTTAAATGGCTGAATGTATAAATAATTATTTTAACTATGAAGAATTTTAAATTAAAAAGTTTTATAGTCCTTATGAAGTAATATTTGGAATTTTTCTGATTCTCTAGTTCCTTGGCCTACTGTTAAAAAGACAGTAGCATTTTATAATTTTCCAGCTGGCATATAAAGTTCATAGTCTTTCAGAAGATGACATCTTTATCTGTAAGGTACTAAAAGTTGTAGTAATGATCATTCATAGTGCAAAAATATATTGACACCTTCTTAAAATACTATCTTTGGGAATATTTCATGGTATCATATGTGTTTTCATGAGCTACTTATGTCCTTTCTATAGTATGTGTCGTGGTAATGGACATTTCTGTTTCTTGCCCCTCAGACCAGCACCCATTCTTTCTTCTGGTAAGAGAACCGGGTTTTTGTGCAAGGGGGATACTCCTCAACCAGTCTCTGTAATTTGGGTGGGCCTGAGTCCCTCTTCTGACTCCAAAGGGTATGAAAACCCAGGTTGGGCCAAAGAGAAAACTCACATGCTATGTCTGGGATGGGTCTATGTCTCAAACCAGGTCATGATGAGGGAGCATCAGTCCTGGCACATTTTGCTGGAACTTCTGAGAAGAGGTGCTTTCTCTTCCCTAGGTTGCTAACCTGAAAGGATGTAAGTGGGAAGCTTCTGTTGCTTATATTTGCCATAATACAGACAGGGCCTTTCTGAGAATACGGTGGTAGCAGAGCCCTGAAATGGAAAAAGAGTGTCCTGGTCATCTTTGTGATCCCCTGGATCTAGTTATGTCTATAGCCAGATATACTCCTAGATTGCCTAGCTACTTGAGCCCTTCTTTTACCTTATTTTGCTTAAACTTGTTTGAATTGTGATTGTGTCATTTACCAAAAAGATTGGAAGATTCAGATTGTCCACTATACTGTGGATTATAGTAGGTGATTGAATAGTGAGATGTAGTTTTACTAAGGTGAAGCCTATGTATTTTTGTGGAGGGGATTATTAAGGCAATTATCCTGATAATTCAAGGAAAAATATCCTTAATTACTTACTGATTTCCTACTGAATTATTTGCATTAAAAAATTTTAAATAGCAGAACAATCTAACTTTGACTAATATTAATCTTGAATGAACAAAAGGAAAAGGGCAGCAAGATAAAGAACAAAGAGCATAAGATAAAAGTGAGAAAATGAATTCTGCTTGTCAGGTTTAAAAGGGAATATTAAAAAAGAATAGCAAGGAGCTCTAATGGGCAACTAGCTGAAGACACAGATGTCTAGACCAGCAGACGTTTCGAGCCTACTTTGCTGTGCTTTTGATTCCTCTCCATTCTCCTTAATATGCTTTTACATCTTGGTGATAATTTTTTTAAATCTTTAGTATTATTTTCTACAGACCTTTCTGTTTTAGAACACTTTTACAGTCCCCTTTTGTGATGAGGATTTAATAATTTAGTTAGAACTGGAATTCCTCATTGCCCCTCTCTTTGCTATGCAGGATTTATACAATTTAGGGGTTATCTATAATTATATCTTTTAAATATTGTGAAAACCACATAAAGAATCTCAGTGATATCTTTGATTGACCTAGAGAAGTTGGAACTACCTGGATTCATCTGGGAATATTTTTCAATCCTAACTGGGTAGTGTTATAACAATATCAATCTTATATAAGACAAGATCTTTAGATCTTTGAAAAGAGATATAAAAAGCTACCCTCTTTTGCCTTTCTTGATAATGGCCCCTACTCTGATTTTTGTGGGATACAGTTTGCTAAGGTTATAGTTGGGGGAAGGGCACAGAACTGGGAGTGGATTGAGAAGACTGTTTCTATGTGTAATGGGATATATATATATACACACACACATATATACACATTACACATAGTAACATCTTTCCATAAATATATATGTGTGTGTGTATATATATATACCAATACATACACATATATGTATTATATATCTTTATATATAGATGTCTATATATCTATAGATATATAGACCTAGAGAGAGAGAGAGATGTATACCTTTTATGTGTTATTCCTTTAGATAGGGTTTGTGATGTGATCTTGCCTGCCCATATGCAATAATATGAAGAAAGTCTTTTAAGTATCTGAAAACTAGATGTGTCTTGTCTATTTGTCTATTGCCTACTGACCACTTGGAGGTCAAAACTATTGAGTAGTGCCTGTCACAGGTTCTATTCCTGGCTTTTTCACTATCTGACTGTGTGACCTTGAGTGAGGCACTTTACTTATCTGGATATTTGCTGCAAAGATATTTTCAGTTCTAAATTTTTTATTCTCTGAGAATTTTTTTAGGTCATTCTAATATTAACACCAGAAAAATTTGGGCTGAAAAGCATAGGTCGTAATAATATTTCCGTTTCTTTAGCATTTTGCTCTTTGTTTAATTATCTAGTGTTGCTCTCCATTCTCTTGGGGAGCAAAGCACACTACATCAACACAGACTTTCTAACTAGAAAGAAAACTGAGAAATGAATCTATCAATCTGTGTGATTATCAAGTAACATTCCAGTGAGTCAGAGGGCCCTTCGTAGATATTTTGTTTACTTTTGATTCAAGTTGTCCTTCATATTACTCCCACCTTGAATCTCTCATCTTGGTGATCTCCAAATTTGAATAGTAACAGATTCCTTTGATTTTGCCACTTACAGAGATAGACCAGTTCCTGACAGTAACTTGTACAGATTGGTGACATGTTTGAAAACAACATAGCATTTCCTAGAACAGTACTGTCTTCTGGATGCATCACTGATTTTTTTTCCTCCTACCATTCTGTTTCTTACCAAGTGTACGGTGGATTTCTTATCAATATTACCAGGGATATATGAGAAACCCAGTATTCTTCTGGGAATGTTATTTGTGTTGTCTCTCTCCGAAAATGCAATGGAAAAGGAGGTTCTATAACTTCATATTTCCTTTTGGACAGAGTGAAAATATTAAAGAGTTGTAACACAATTATACGTCCTAGCTATAAAACAACCACTTGCTAATCTTAACATTGATTAATAATCTAAAATATTAAAAGAAAGTAGAGACACTTTCAAAATTGGTGTCACTAAATTGGCTTCATAAGTGAGTAATTATTATGACTTCCAGGTTATGAATGATACATATTTAAGGACAATTAATGAACAGAATCTCTGTGTATTATATGCAAGAGTTAATATTAGCTAGGATAATCCAATCTCTGGAATAGGAACTTTAGCTTCATCAGCATATGCTTTATACATAGAATGCTAAGGCTAAGTGGGACCATATCCAATTCCTGCATTTTTTAGATGGTGACACTGACCAGTGGGTAAATGACTTGGCTAAAGTGATGTAGCGATGGAGATGAGACAAGCTCACAGATCTCCTAATAATCACTTATTTATTTAAAGATAAGTTATAAACGAGAACCAATTCTTCCCATTCTTGGAACATTTTAAAGTAAGCGTCTTTGGGAATCTCCTTTGTTTAATGTTTTAGTGACAAATTGAAAACAATAGCATTTAATTCAAAGCTACAAAAGATCACTTTGTAACTAAGTTAACATAGATACCAATCTAGGCCAGGTATTACTTTTTTTGTTTTAATACCTAAAGCTCATGTGTGCGAAAAGGAAACTCTTAGGCTCTTTACATTTCTCTTCTATACCTGGGAAGGTTGGTCATATTTCTTCAGGTCTATAAAAGCTGGCATCTATTTTAATAATTTTATTTAACCTGAAATAACAAGGAACTAGGGAGTGAATCCTAAAAAGAGCAATTTATCATGTACAGACATACAAAATATGATGTAAAGCAATCTTTTGTAGTGATATTTATTTGTTTGCTTATATTGTGGATCTTGCTAATTTAAGAAGTATTTCATTTTTTAACTTGTGAATTATGTAGTGTTTAAAATCGTCTTTTGTCTTTACGTGCATATTTGTGCATGTGTGTGTTTTTGTGTAGGATCTATATGGTAAGCAAAAATAACATATTCAAGAAGCAACATAAATATTTTTTTAAATTGCAAATATAAACAGCTCAATGAATTATCACAAAGTGAACACACTCATTTCACCACCACCCAGATCAGAATAAAGCATTATCAGCAGCCTTGAAACCCTCCTCATGCACCCTCCCAGTCTTTACCCATGCCCGGAATCAACTATTCTCCTTTCTTCTATCATCATTAATTAATTTTTCCTGTTTTTGACCTTGCTTCTATCATCATTAATTAGTTTTTCCTGTTTTTGACCTTTATATGAATGGAGTCTTACACTAGGTACTCTTTTGTAAATGGCTTTGTTTGTTTAATATTATATTTGTGAAATTCATCCATATTTTGCATATAGTTGTAACATGTTCATTCTCATTGTTGTATAGTATTCCATTGCATGAATACATAACAATGTATTTATCTATTCTATTGTTGACAAACATTTAGGTTGTTTGGATATATAAATAGTGCTGCTATGACCATCACCCACATGTCCTTTGGTGCACAAATATGTATGCATTTCTGTTGCACAAACACATAGGCATGAAATTATTGGATCATAGGATATGTGTATGTTCAGTTTTTGTAAATACTGCTGAACAATTTTTCAAATTTATACTTCCTAACAGCAATATGAAAGTTGTAGTTGTTTTTCAACCTCATCAATCTTGGCATTGTCAATTTTTTAAATATTGTCATTCTGGTAGTTATATAGTAGTATTTCATTGTGGTCTAAATTTGCATTTCCTTGATAACTAATAAAGTTCAACACTTTTTCAAACATTTGTTTGAAACATTCAGTTATCCTCTTTTGGAAAAAGCCTGTTCAAGTCTTGTGCTCATTTTTCCTATCTTCTTATTATTATTCTTTTGTAGGAGTCCTTTTATATATACTCTGCAAATTACACATATAGTGCAAATAAATTTTCCTACTCTGTGGCTTGCCTTTTAAATATTTCTTTTGATGAACAGAGGTGCTTAGTTTTAATGTAAGCCAATTCATCAACCTTTTTCTTTATGGTTAGTGCTGCATGTGCCTTGTTTAAAAAAATCTTTGGCAGGGGCCAGCCCTGGTGGCTTAGTGATTAATTTCGTGTGCTCTGCTTCTGGCGGCCCTGGGTTTGCAGGTTCAGATCCTGGGCACGGACTGACGCACCCTTGTCCAGCCATGCTGTGGTGGCGTCCCATATCAAGTAGAGGAAGATGGACATGGACCTTAGCAATTGCACTGGAGGAATCTGTCTGATGTAACTCTTTTGGAACTTTAGCATCTATTGAAGGCTTGTAACTTCAAGGGGAAAGTTGGGATGGTAAATTGTGGTTAATTTGGGTCATTTCAGCTCTGGGACAGTAATAGCTACCCACCCCGGCACCCCCAGCCATGTGGCAGGCAGCTGTGCATGTGTTCCTGGAGCAATCTGCACACAACCTGCCAGAGTCAGGGTGCGCAGCCTGGGCAAAAAGGACCCTGTCTTCCAGATATCAGGGATCAGTGCTTTGATTGCTGATTGCTGCTTTTGTTCACAGAGGTGCAGACAACCAGGCAGGTGGCCATTGTGGTTGCCGTTCCCCTCCGTGTTGCAAGCCCTTCCCACTTAGGATGAAATGACTTCCAGGGTCTTTAAAGGGCCAGTGCCCTTACCCCACGGCCCTCGTTTTTCTCTTTTTACTTTTTTGGGAGCCATACACTAAAGTCTAGGACATTCAAAAGCAACTGCATATAGGAGAAAATTAGAAAGTGATGTTGCTCACCCAGGGGAAGGTGCAGGCTCATGAAAGACCCGAGAAGACCTTGAGTTTATAGTTCAGGCTGATCCTTGGCACAGAGACAGCCTACAACAATCAAAACCAATAATAATAATAATAGTAATAAAAAAAAACAGCAAAACTTGGGGAAGGGGTAGAATCCAATTTCCAGAGTTGCCGCTTTTTCACATTCAAATATCCAGTTTTCAACAAAAAATCACAAGGCATACAAAGAAACAGGAAAGTGTGGCCCATTTAAAGGAAAAAAATAAATGAACAGAAACTGTCCTTGAACAAGATATCCCTAATATTCTTAGCCTTTTGAATTGCTGTATAAAATTTACAAGCAGCTTATCAATTTATGTTTTAAAAACACTGAGATCTTGATTGGGAATGCATTGAATCTATAGACTAATGTGGAGATAATGTTTTACAACATTGAGTCTTCTAGCCCATGAAAATTGTATAGATTTCCATTTAGTTAAGTTTTTAAAATTTATCTCAATAATGTTGTAAAGGATTTATTTTTTAGAGCAGCTGCCTGTTCCTCGACTTTTGTTTCTTGGGGGGATTTTGATTACTGATTCAATCTCCTTACTAGTAATTGGTCTATTCAGACTTTCTATTTCTTCATGATTCAGTCTTGGAAGATTATATGTTTCTAGAAATTTATCCCTTTCTTCTAGGTTGTCCAATTTGTTGGCATATAATTGTTCGTAGTAGTTGCTTATGATCATTTGTATTTCTGTGGTATCCGTTGTAACTTCACCTCTTTCATTTCTGATTTGGTTTATTAAAGCCCTCTCTTTTTTTCTTGGTTAGTCTAGCGAGAGGTTTGTCAATTTTGTTTATCTTTTCAAAGAACCAGCTCTTAGTTTCATTAATCTTTTCTATTGTCTTTTTACTCTCTATTTTATTTATTTCCACTTTGATCTTTATTATTTCCTTCCTTCTACTGACTTTGGGCTTTCTTTGTTCTTATTTTCCTAGCTCCTTTAGGTGTAAAGTTAGATTGTTTATTTGAGATTTTTCTTGTTTCCTGAGGTAGGCCTGTACCACTATGAACTTCTCTCTGAGAACTGCTTTTGCTGCATCCTGAAGATTTTGGTATGTAGTGTTTCTGTTTTCATTTGTCTCTAAGTAGTTTTTGATTTCTTTGATGACCCATTGATTTTTCAGTAGCATGTTGTTTAATCTCCACATTGTTGTGGTTTTTCCAGTTTTCTTTTTGTTATTGATTTCTAGTTTCACAGCATTGTGGTTGGATAAGATGCTTGATATGATCTCAATCTTTTTGAATTTATTGAGATTTATTCTGTGGCCTAACATGTGATCTATCCTGGAAAATGTTCCACATGCACTTGAAAAGAATGTGTATTCTGTTGCTTTCAGATGGAATGTTCTGTAATATCTATTAAGTCCAGCTGGTCTAATGTGTTGTTTAAGGCTGATGTTTCCTTATTAATTTTCTGTCTGGATGATATATTCATTGATGTAATTGGGGTGTTAAAGTTCTCTACTTATTGTATTGTATTGTATTGTTATTGTATTGCTGTCAATTTCTCTCTTTAGGTCCATTAGTGTTTGCTTTGTATATCTTGGTGCTCATATGTTGGTGCATATATATTTATAAATGTTATGTCTTCTTGCTGAATTGACCCCTTTATCAGTATGTGATGCCCTTTTTTGTCTTTTTTACAATCTTTGTTTTAAAGTCTATTTTGTCTGTTATGAGTATAGCTACACCAGCTGTCTGTTCATTTTCATTTGCATGGACTATCTTTCTCCATCCCTTTAGTTTCAGTCTGTGTGTGTCCTTACTTCTGAAGCCAGTCTCTTGTAGGCAGCATATAGATGGGCCTTGTTTTTTAATCCATTCAGCTGCTGTATGTCTGTTGACTGGAGAATTTAGTCTATTTACATTTAAAGTAATTATTGATAGGTATGTACTTACTGCCATTTTGTTAATTTTTTTCTGGCTGTTTTTGTAGTTCTTCTCTCTTCTTTTCTTCTTTTTCTCTCTTCCCTTGTGGCTTGATGACTTTCTTTATTGTTATGTTTAGATTCCTTTTTCATTTTCCTTTGTGTATTTACTATAAATTTTTGCTTTGTGGTTATCATGAGGTTTATATGTAACTTCCTATATAGATATAACAGTCTGTTTTAAGTTGATAGCAACTTAAATATGAACACATTACAAAACTTTGCATTTTTTCTTCCCCCTCATGTTATGTATTTTTCATGTCACATTTTACATCTTTTTATTTTATATAGTCCTTAACTAATTATTGTAGTTTTAGTTAATTTTACTATTTTTGTCTTTTACCCTTCATACTTGCTTTATAAATGATAGACCCACTAAGCTACTATACATTTACCTTTTCCATGGTGGCTTTTTACTTTCATATGTTTTTTTGTTGTTAATTAGTGCCATTTCTTTTTGGTTTAGAGAAGCCCATTTAACATTTCTTGTAAGTCTGGTTTAGTGGTGATGAATTCCTTTAGCTTTTGTTTATCTGGAAAACTTAATCTCTCCTTCAATTCTGAATGATAACCTTGCTGGGTAGAGAATTCTTGTTTGGAAGTTTTTTCCTTTCAGCACTTTGAATATGTCTAGGGAGTCTCTTCTGGCTTGCAAAGTTTCTGCTGAAAAAAATCTGCTGATAACTTTATGGAGTTCCCCTTGTACATAATAAGTTGTTTTTCTCTTGCTGCTTTTAAGATTCTCTCTTCATATTTAATTTTTACCATTTTAATTATGTGTTTTGGTGTGGATCTCTTTGGGTTCTTATTTGGAACTCTCTGGGCTTCCTAGACCTATGTATATGTTTCCTCCCCCAGACTAGGGAAGTTTTCAGCCATTATTTCTTCAAATAAGTTTTCTGGCCCTTTCTCTCTCTTTTCTTATTCTGGGACCCTTATAATGCAAACGTTATTCCTCTTAATGTTGTCCCAATGGTCCTTTAATTTATATTTAATTTTTAAAAACTCTTTTTGCTGCTCTGTCTGGGTGAGTTCTGTTGCTTTGTGTTTCAGCTCACTGATCCAATCTTCAGCTTCATCCAGTCTGCTGTTGAACCCCTGTAGTGCATTTTTCAGCTCAGTTATTGTATTCTTCAGTTCTGTAACTTTTGTTTGGAACTTTCTTATATTTTCTATCTCATTGTTGAAAATCTCACTATGTTCATCCATTCTTCTTCCAAATTTGGTGAGCATCTTTATGACTATTACTTTGACTCTTTATCAGGTAGGTTGCTTACCTCTGTTTCATTAATGTCCTTTTCTGATGTTTTGTCTTGTGCTTTCGTTTTGAACATATTCCTCTATCTCCTCATTTTGTCTAACTCTCTGTGTTTGTTTCGATGTATTAGGCAAATCAACTACCTCTCCTAGCCTTGAAGGAGCAACTTTGTATAGGGGATGTCACTTGGGACCCATAAGCACAATCCTCTCCAGACCACTAGAGCTAGGTGCTCAAGGGGCATCCCCTGTGTGGGCTACATACGCCCATTGGCTCTGGTGGGATCGTGTGAGCAGGATGTGGGGGCAGGGCTGTACTCCTGCCACTTCTGTCTAGGCTGCAGGAGTGGCGTGTTGGGGTGGGGCTGCTTCCTCTCTGCATCTGTTGGTGTTGCACGCAGTTGGTGTGGAGGGGGCGAGGATGCTTGCCCTCTGCATCTGCCCATGCAGCACACAATTGGCATGGGGCAGGGTGGGAGCCAGAATGCTTGCCCACCACGACAGGGAATGCAGTGTGCTAGCCACACAGGGCTGTTTGCCTGTTGCTGTTAGCAGGTTTGAGTGAGAGTGCAAAAATAGCACTCACCAGCACTGACACCAGCAAGTTATAGGGAGCCCACAAAAAAAGATGTCTGCTAGCATTCTGTCCCCAGAGAGAGTTCTAGCAGACTTCTTCCCCTCTGGCAGATGCTTTAAGATTAGCAAGTGAATCTCCTTCACTTGCTAATTTCCTTCACTGTCTTCTTGGTGGAATGTCTGCTTTATCAATATATAATATCCATCTTTGTCTCTTGTTATCTTTTTTGGTTGAAGTCTATTTTGTCTGATATAAGTATGGCTACACCTGCTTTCTTTTGGTTTCCATTTCCTTGGAGTATTGTCTTCCTTCCCTTCACTCTGAGCCTATGTTTGTCTTTAGAGCTGAGATGGGTCTCCTAGAGTCAGCTCATTGTTGGGTTTTGTGTTTTTTTTGCCGAGGAAGATTTTCCCTGAGCTAACATCTGTTGCCAATCTTCCTCTTTTTAAATTTATTTTTGGTTGAGGAAGATTAGCCCTGAGCTAATCTGTGCCAATTTTCCTGTATTTTGTGTGTGGGTCACTGCCACAACATGGCTGATGAATGGTGTATGTCAGGACCCGGGATCCAATCCCGCGAACCTGGGTTGCTGAAGCACAGTGCACTGAACTTAACCACTACACCATGGGCCAGCCCCCGGGTCTTGTTTTTTAATCCACACACCCACTCTGCGTCTTTTGGTTGATGAATTCAATCCATTTACTTATTTAAATTTAGGGTGATTATTGATATATGAGGCCTTAATACTGCCATTTTATCTTTTGTTTTCCAGTTGTTCTGTATTTCCATTGTTTCTTTTTCCTTGTGTTTCTATCTGCCATTTCATTTTGGTGGTTTTCTGTAATGTGTTTCTAAATTTCCTCTTTTTTTTGTTTTGTGACTCTGCTCTGGATTTTTGTTTTGTGGTTACCATCCAGTTTGTATATGAGATGTCACAGATGAGATAGTTCTTTTTCTGCTGATAGGATCTTATCTTCATTTGCCTATGAAGATTTCATCCTTTTCTTCTTCCCCTTCTGTGTTTTTGTTGTCATAAATTAGCCCTTTTTGTTTTGTGAGTTTGTTACAAAATTGAGGTGGTTATAGTTATTTTTGATGCTTTCTTCTGTTTAGCCTTTATGTTATAATTGTTTACTAACCTATTCTGATATAGAGTTGCAATTTCTGATTCTGTCTATCTATTTATCACCTTGCTCAAAGCTTTGTATACCTTTGCCTTTTTGTTTCAGTTAGGAGGACTCCTTTCAATGTGTCTTGTAAGACAGGTCTAGTGGTGATGAACTCCCTCAGCTTATGTTAGCCAGGGAAATCCTTTATTTCTCCTTCATATCTGAAGGATAACTTTTCTCAGTAGAGTATTCTTGGCTGACAGTTTTTAATCTTTCAATATTTTGAATAGATTATTCCACTCTCTCCTAGCCTGTAGAGTTTCTGCTGAGAAATCCACTGATAGCTTAATGGGAGTTCCTTTGTAAGTTATTTTCTTCTCTCTGACTGCTCTTAATATTCTTTCTTTGTCATTGACTTTTGATAGTTTTATATAATGTGCCTTGGAGAAGGTCTTTTTGAGTTGACATGTACTTGTAAATTCAGTTCCTTCCCCAGGTTTGGGGAGTTCTCAGGTATTATTTCTTTAAATAAACTCTCTGCTCCTTTCTCCCTCTCTTCGCCTTCTGGATTCCCATTATCCTTATGTTACTTTCCCTAACTGAGTCAGATATTTCTTGCAGAATTTCTCCATTTTTAAAAAAATCTTAGTTCTCTCTCTCTTCCTAGAAACCATTTCTAGATTTCTGTCTTCAAGCCTTTTAATTCTCTCTTCTGTATGGTGCTCTATTTTTAATGCTTTCTACTTTATTTCATTTATTGTGTTCTTCAGCTCCAGAATTCGTTTGTTTTTATTTAGAGTTTCATTTTCTTTGGTGAAGTACTCCTTCTGTTCATTAATTTTATTCCTGAGCTCATTGAACTGTCTTCCTGAGTTTTCTTGCAACTCATTGAGTTTTTCCATGACAGCTATTTTGAATTCTTTGTCAGTTAGATCACAATCTTTTGTGACTTCAAGTTTGGTTTTTGGAGAGCTGTTATTTTCTTTTTGTGCTACTGTGTTACTGTAGTTCTTCATGATGCTTGATGAGTTATTCCTCTACTGGTACATTTGTGGTAGCAAACAACTTTCTTATTTGAGTAAGGCTTTGTTTACTTTGATTCTGAGCTGCTTCTGTTTGTATTTGAGAGCCTGTGCTTTCCACCCTCCAATGCCAGGGGCATTGTCAGTGTCCTCCTTGTGCCTCTGAAGTTGCTGGTGCCTTGCTGCTTACAATATTGCTGCAGTTGTGGGTGTCACCACCAAGGCCACTAGGCTGGAGGCACCTCAGCTGTTTCCAGGATCGCCTGGGTCATGAATTCCCCCACTGCAGCAGTTGTGTGGGGTGGGGGAAAGTGGGGCAGGAGCCAGTGTCACAGGAACCTCCACCATGTCTGGGTTTGTTGGGTCTACAGGTGCTGCTGCTATGGGTGGGGGGGCCAAAGTTGTGGGTGCCTCTGCAGCTGGGAGGGACCAGGGTCATGGGCTCTGCTGTTGCTGTTGCCTGGCTCTCTGTGGGATCTCCATGGGCTCAGGCACTGCTGCTGAATGCACTGCCTGTGCTGCTATTCCTGGGTTGTCTGGAGGTGCTGGCAATGTTGCTGCTGGGGGCACTGGGTTCACAGGTGTCGTTGCTGCTATTGGGGCCTGGGATCTTGTATGTAGTCCCCACTGCTGGCAGGGCCAGTGTCGTCAGGAGTGCCGCTGCCACCTGCCACCACTGTGACTCCTGCAGCCTCTGGCCTTGGGCACTGGTGTGCTTTTTGGAACCTCAGGTCTTGGGCACTGCTGCTGCTGCCAGGGGTATTGGGGTCTTGGATGCAGTCCCTGCTGCTGGAAGGGCTGGCATCGGAGGTGCTGATGCTGGTTGGGGGGGATGGCTGGGTCACCAGTGCTGCTGTTTCCTGAAGCCTTAGATCATAGGCACCCTCCGCCACTGCTGGAGGAGGGGTAGGGGCTCAGCCTCGAGTGCCACTGTGGCTCCTGCAGCCTCTGGTCTCTGGCGCTGGTGTGCTTTTTGGAACCTAGGTCATAGGCACCACTGTTGCTGCTGGAGGTATCCAGATCTGGATACAGCCCATGCTGCTGGAAGGGCCAGTGTCAGAGTCGCCATCACTGGGGGAGGAGGAGGGTGCTGGGTCACAGGTATCATCATAGTTCCTGGAATCGCCAGTCACAGACCCACAGTGATTTCTGGTGCCTTTGGGAGTGTGGACTGCCTAGATTCCTGGGGCTTCCATTTGTGGGTGTTACCTCAGTTCCTGGGGCCTCTGGTCTCAGGCGCACCTGCAGTTCCTGGAGCCGCTGGTCTCAGGAGCTGCTACTGCTGCTTCCCTGGTTCCACTGCCTCCACGAGGTCCAGTCCACCCACCTTCAGATGTATAGATGTATGGATCTCTCAGGTGTTCTGGTGTGCTGTGCAGAGAGTCCTTTATTGGTCTATGGATATCCTACATGTTGTAACTTAGAGGGGAGAAACAAAGGGAACTACTCACTCTGCCATGATGCTTACCTCAGGCAACTTTTTAATGGCTAATTCTTTAATATTTTAAGTTATATCACCTCTTTTAGCTCTGGGAGAATGAAATTCAATTCCCTTTAATGAATACAAGTTACAAAAGGAAAAGATAAATCTTATAAGCGTATGCTTTGAGAATGAAATCCTTTAAAACGTAGATAGATCAGGTACAAGTAAAAACTCTTATATGTAAGTTGTAGCCTCTTATCTGAGAGCATCTGAGGAAAAGTTACATATCTATTAGGGTGATTAGGGTGTTGAGACTATATGAGGAAAAGTTACTTATCTATTAGGGTGATTAGGGTGTTGAGACTATATGAGGAAAAGTTACTTATCTATTAGGGTGATTAGGGTGTTGAGGCAGCAGGGCTTTCAGAGTGAAAAACTGAATCTTTTTTACAATGTATATATTAAGAAAATCGATCTTAGTAATAACTTCTACTAGATGAACAAATATGAAGAATTTCACCTACCTAGAAAGAAATGAACTCATTTCCGTCTCATAAAATATTCTTTTCTCCATAGCGATGGTAGAAGGTAGTAACTCAAGTAATTATCACTGAAGAATGAGAACACCTACTTAAAGTGTCCTTATGTAGATGGTTTCTTCACTAAGCAAAGCCTTTGGGATTGGAGAGACGGGTAAGAATGCTCAAGCGTATGGGCACTTCTATGTATAATGGGATTTTTCAGCAGATTTTGAGCTATTGAGTTGCCACTTGTCTCCTCTGAGAACCATGATTCTTAATTATGAGAAACCCATTTTGACAAAGATTGAGAGTGGCAGAGACTTAAGTGGGAAAGTTAGCTGTCAGAATATCATCTGTCCCCCATTTTTCTGAGTTTAGGAGACTGTTTGGGAACAAAGTCCCAATTTCATAGCTATTGCTCCTTAGCAGATAAATTGGCAGTGATTTGGGAGAGAGACTCATGACATATCTGCCCAATAATTCTTTAATCTTTTAAAAAAAATCCACTTGGTTCATTTTTGAAACTTAGGTGTTGTCTCAATCAGTAGCAAGCTCAGAGACCTCTGGGAGACAGTGAGTCTGCTGTTTTCTGCTGCGGTTTGGACATTTATGGACTCAAGTTGGAAAACCAGTTCTGCCGCTTACTAACTGACTGACTTTGGGCAAGTTCCTTTACTCTGCTGAAGCAGATTTAACTCATTTATAAATAAGAATATTAGTACTTGTCTTACAAATTCATTTACTCTTTTAATAAATATGAAGTGCTTACTATATTTTCATCCCTGGGTTGTGGATACTAGGGATGTAAATAATAATAGCTAACATTTGGAGAGGATTAATCAAGTGCAAGTCACTCTAAATACATCTCTTTTATTCTTCCCATCAGCTTTATGAGAAAAATACATACCCTTATGCTTTTTTATCAGATAAAGGAGCAGCACTTAGAGTTTAACATCCAAGTTACATAAAATAGAAAGCATGGAGACTAGATTCAAACCAAGACAGCTTTCAGTTGGGAATATATGTTCTTAAGGACTGTGCTATACTGTAAAGATGCAAAGAAACAATCCCTGCTGCTTACGTGGACACAGACAAGATAATGAGCAATTACAATAAATGGATGTGCAAAGTATCAGGCATTGTGGAGGAACGGCACTTAATTCCCTGGGATCAGCTTTGGTTTGAAATCTACATCCATGATGAATCTATGGAAGTTTTATCAGTTATGTTTGGATTGTTGCTGATTTCAAAGCCACTGGTGTCAGAAACACATATATGCATACCAGAATTTTAGAAATGTCAATATTTGTCATTAAAAAGTCAGCCTCTCTGTAAAAATTCATGATGTCACAGTGATAAAATGCCAGAAATTTTCCTGAATGTCTGCTATTGAGGAACTATTTAGCCCGTGCCACCATTTACATTAAGAGGATGATTGGGCTATTTAAAAGACTCTGATTTTGTTAATGACTGATACTGTTAAGAGTATACTTCACAGAAAATATGCTAATATTATTTTCATTAGTGAAGTGCATATTTTAATAAAAACTGAAAAGTGATTTTTGTGAGCACATTATAGGAGGATGTGACGTGTGAACTGTACTGTAAAGGCACCAATAAATCAGAATAAAATGAATGAAAATACTACATTTTTAATGATTTGAAGTTTGGGTCAGATAAAATGAAATTGGAAAGTTTTGAGTTAATAGCACATGCTCAAACTTGGAGACTTGCATGCAATCCAGTGTTTCTATATACTGTGTGCTATTAACTTGAAAGCAAAACTGGCTTCTGTAGAACATTGCCTTTTGTTAATTAGACAACTTCGAGCCTTTGAACATGAATCATTAACTGCTGATATTGCCCTAAGGACAAATGTTTGTGGTCTCCTGGGGCTGTTAGAGATAAAGAAGAGGGGAAAATAATGAGAAAAGGAAAGTGCTTATTTCTCAGTTTTAGATTATCCAATTATTTCAAGTAGATAAATATCATTAATAGAGTTACTTAAAATAGAATTAAGTGGGAAAAAAGGAAGAGGGCATCTCAGTTGCGGGCATGGAATTTTATGACGATTATAAAAAAATAAAAATTATAAAAAATAGCTATTTATCATTTTAATAGTGACAGGAGACTAATGCATTGCAACTTCCTATATGTGAGGAAAATGTGACATGCACCAGTAACATCTATGTTTCTACAGACTATGGGACTCTGTTTGCAAGCAAACCCATCAACCATTATTAAGGAATCCTGTGATGTTCTTGGCAGAGACTATGTCGATTGAAAGGAAAATTTCATTATATCTTTAAACATTTAAATACTTGGATTCATAGTTCACTTATCTTTAGCAGCCTGACTCTCATTTTGATTCAGGTTTCTTTTATTCTTTGAGTCTTTATTGATGGTGATTTTGCATTTATTATGTCACATAGAGAGGGACTTTTTTTCCTTATATAGGTTTACTTCCCATGTGCTGTTTTTGTCAGTGATGCTGAGTGCTTTATCCAGCAACCTAGACTATGTGACAGATTTCCTAGGAACATTTGCAGGATTACCTCTTTGAAGCTCTGGTGTCACTATCCACTGCACATGTGGTGGGGAAAGGGACATGTGTCCTACTTTATTCTGCAAAAGCAGGCCTAGCCTGGTTCCCTCTGCTCTTACAGCTCCTCTGTGGCCTCTGCTAGTGGGAAACAAAAAGTGTAGGGACAGTGGGTAAGAACCAAGGTGTTGCCCATTCCACTGCCCTCAAGAGACATCGGCACTCAGAGATTGTAGGTGGTGGCTAAGGAGAAAGGGAGTAAGGAGGTCACATCGAGGAAAAATGGCTCTTAAACACTTTGTACAATGTAAAATGTCATATTTAAAGATTGCAGATGTGATTATTATTGTTTATTGCTTTGGCAGCTTAAATTCCCTGGGCTTTCTTTGAAATTATGTGAGGGACTAGGCTATATTTTTCCTTCTAACAGTTTTTTCTTCCCTTTCCTTCACACTATACCTCCTGTTCTGCCCCTAACAATGAGGGGCCAGTAAGTGGAGATCGAAAGGTCTGGCCAGAGCTAATCCCTGCTCTCTCTTCCTCGTCCCCCTCTTCCCTTCAAGCCACAAGTGAACTAATGGCAGCATATTTGTATCTTTTTGCCTGACCATCTCACAGCATTCCTGTGTTCAGAATCTTCCATTTGAGTCACCACTGGTTTCTGCTCCAGCATCCTGCCTCTCCCAGTGTCCTCTCCCTCATATCTCACTTTCCTGTGACCTATTCCTTGCCTCCATGGGGAAGGTTTTTGGTTTTTTTTTTATTATTTTTTTTTATTTTTAGGCCTCTTCATGTGTTCCATTTTAATAAAAATGGTGGCCCTTTTGCACTGGTTGGTGATACTTCATGATAATCTTCAGGTAATAAAAGAAACACCTTTTAAATGAAAGCAACAGGCACCGTGTGCTCAGATCACCTTTGTTGGATGCAAGCCAGTTTGCACAGCTAATGGTTTTCTTTATGCATGGGTGGTTATTAGATGCTTACTGACCATCGCTGTTAGAAATTTGATGGTTTTGGATCTGGGTGAGCAGTTTGAAATCTGGCTGCGTTAGCTAAGGCCTGATTGTAGGAAGGCACGTTTCTACCTATTTCTAGATGAGAGCCCAAGCAAGATTTAGTTTTTAACTTGGATAGACCTTTTTTGGGGGATGAGGGTCTTGGAAGAATGTGTGTCTGTTTTGTCAACAATTTTTATTACTTATATAATAAGGATTCATCATGTAATAAGCACTTGGGTATTTAGAAAGAAGGGAGATTCAAATGTTTGGAAAGACATTCTGTTTATAAGTTTATTTATGGAGGCAACACATAGCTCCTTAATACAGATTTTGGGATTCTGGGATTCAGTCTTGCTTTGTCTTTGTGACTTCTTTGTGCTTCAGTTTCTTCATCTTTAAATTGAAGGGTCTGAATTAGATCAATATTTTTTAAACTTTAGCTTTGTGCATGGTAATCACTTTGTTGAAGTATGGAGTCTGGGAATCCATCCCCAGGAGTCTGATATGGTGCTTCTAGGTGGACATCAGGAGCCTGCGTTTTTACATGCCCCATAGGTTGTTCTGAGGCAGGTGATCCATGGGTGATCTTTAAGCACCTAATGTACTTTAGAAACTCTCCTTCTACCTGTACTGACATGTGCTAAAAGTCCTTGATGCCCTCATAAAGTCATGATTTATTTTGTTTCTCACAACCCCTCATTATTGCCCATACATACCCAGCAGGAAGCGTGATCTATCGAGGTCGATGCTGTCCAACTTGGCTCCCACGTGCTCATCTCCTTTTGGAGACTGCCGTGCTGAAGGTCACCAAGATATTTCTGATAGACTTGAAGCCACAATGGGTTCAGCTGCTCTCTGTTCCAGGGAGGCACCTCAGCTTTCTAAATGCTGTCCTTTATGTTAACAGAGCTGACAGACTCTACATGAACCTTCGCTGATGTTATTGTTGAAAAATGGGTATCTGTTTTCGCCTTTCCTCATACCTTCCTAAATTCCTTTTGGTGACGAATATTCTTTAGCCAAGTTGATAGACTGTAGCACTCCTGACTTGAGCTCTAGTATATGTGCCTTGAATAAAATGTCATTTATTTTCCTTCTGTTTTGGTTTTTGTATGATTTTTATAGGAATACATTTTACAGTTCTATAGCCAGAAAAAGTGAGTGAGCACAGGTAATCCTGTTAAATATCTCTCTCCTCCAAGTGCACTGGAATTTCTTTTTAAATCTGATAAAGCTTTGCAATCAGCTTGACTTTCCTCCCATCTCTTCCTTACGTAACTCATTTTCGGGTTGGTGAAGAGTGTATGTAGCATTCTACAAATGCCTCTGTCTTAACAGGGCCTCATGAAACATTTATTATTGTCCTTTGGCCCAAATTGCAAATATTGTCATAAGAGTTCATTTGCATGATGTATTTTGGGAACCAGTGTGATGCTGAGGCAAGAATACACTGCTTGGCATGTAGTAGATACCCACAACCACTGTTGAATATGAATGGATTAATGCCTGGATGCTAGGTGTCAAGAAGTTTAAGGTCTAGTCCTCGCTATGCTACGTATGAGTTCTGTCTTCACAGGCAACTCCCTCAGTCTTTCTGAGCCTCAGTTTCCTAATCTGTAAATGAGGAACTCAGAGTAGACGGCCTCTTTCTGCTAAAAAATGCAACCATTCTAATACAGCTCTAAGCATAAAAGACACCCTGGATGGGTGTGGTTGTCTATTGAACATTTGCCTCACTTCTCAGGATACTTTCACTGCAGATTCAAAGTAACAAAATCCCATACTCAAATGACTTAAACAATAAGGACATTTATTCTCTCATATAAAAGGAAGATGAGAGGTAGCACAGGCTTTGCTTTTCTGTGATTCAGCAACTCAACAATGTCATCAGAAACCCAGGAGCTTTCAGTCTCTGCTCTGTGATCTCCCAGGGAGCTAGTTTTCCTGGTGGCTATATGTAAATTGAAGCATCCTGCTTTGTTTTTCACATCCAGTGAGAGAGAGAAGAAAATCTCCTGGCCACTCACAAAATATAATTCCTTCTCTTCAGTCTGTTTGGGCCAAGCACAGACTTGTGCCCATCCTTAGACCAGCTGGGGCATCGGGGACTTGAGTGGGGTGATTGGATTGGACTAGTCATCTGGGGTAGAATGGACACTGGAGTGCCAACCACAATGTCAACTGTACATTATTAACCATTATGCATTTGGTCTTTTAGTGCTGAGTAGAAGGCAAAATCTACTTTGAAGTCTTTATACATCTACATATGCAGTTTAGTGTCACACCTGCCATTATAACTGTGATACACCAAGAACCCACTTTCAGGGTGGTCACTGTATAGTGGGCACCTTTGATGTATTTCAATCCCTCCTTGGCATGTTATAAAAGATCCAGATTAAGTGAACAAAGCACAGTTCCTGCTCTTCAAGAACTTAAAGTTTCATGGAGAAGCAAGAAATAAGTACCTGGAGGGGTAAATTGGAATACAAAGAAAGTATATGTCAAGAGTCAAAGGAATCATAATAAAAAAGATCCAATTACTAGACACCTACTGTGTACAGGCATTGTGTTAGGTGCTTTGCACATGTGATTACATTTAATTCTTGCAATAACCTTATTAGGTAGATGGTGACATCACCACTTGATGGAGGAGAAAACTGAGGCTCAGTGAGATAAAATGCCATGCCCAAAGTCACTCAGCTAGTTAGTGCCAGGGCTGGGATTTGAACCAAGAGCTGTCTGTCTCCAAAGCCTGTGCTCATTCTGCTACATCATGCTTTGGACAATAAGTGAAAGTTGAACCAGAAACTTTGAACCAATTAAGCCTTTTTACTATCTTATTTTGGGATAGTAGGCTAAAAGGGGTACAATTAGGAGGACTAAAGTTGCAAAACAGAGAGATACTGAAATGGAGTTTGAGGGACAAGATGTTTATTGGAAATCAACACTTGTGAAGGGAAAGAACAAACAAAATTGGGCAGAGGAAAAAGTCAAACTGTGATGCAGGCCCCACAAAGCCATGGGCAACCCAGCAGGGAGCACTGGAGTAAGTATTGCCCTTCAGAGTGTCCTACTTTCAGCTGAACAGTTAGGCCTTTATATGCCTATGTTGCTTAGCCACTGGATATGGGTGACCCTGGGGAAGGTGCGACCTCGGTGAGCTGGCTCTCTGGAGCTGAGGTAGGCCCTGGAGAAGCTTATAGTTGGAGGCCGTCTGCAGATCACACTCCTTGCAGCTGGGAAGCAAGGCCTTTCTTGAAGGGGATCTGGCTAGTGCATTTCTGTGTCTATTACAGTGATGTCAAAGGCAAACTCTGCCTGTTTCCCAATTCTGCCTATAGTCTAGTTTGTGTCCACTGAGTGTTACTAAAAGTGATGACTGGGGGCCTATTTGACTGAAATGGGTAGGAGCCTGGGAATGATAAGACCACAGGCGTCATTTCCATGCTAAAATGCTTACGGAAGGACATCTTTCAGTCT